>JAQPPZ010001875.1:16448575-17738290 GCA_028583015.1 Wollemia nobilis
TACATAAGGAAAACACCCCTAGGGTAAAGCACAGAGTAGACGTAGCTTTGATTTATCAATGTAAGAGGATAGCTATCCCCACTACATGAATTGAAATCACCAAAATCCCTCATATTGATACAAGAAGTCATAGGCCACATACAACGGATCAAACAAATCAACTACCCAGGTCCAACACTAGTCAGAGAGAGCAACTGATCCAATCCCAATTGGATGATTTATGCTATGAGCGAGAGCATTAAGATCATGAGCATGTAGAACAACAGAGGTTATACTTCCAGTGGTTGTACAAACATAGACTACGTGAGGAAAAAATTCTAGAACAAAGATTACTTGAAGAGCAATTATGTCAAGTAGCTCATGATGATATTCCCATGCTTAGTACTTAACGATAACAAATCAACATGAGATACAATGCGCAACACCAGGAGTTACCCTCTAGGCCTACTAAGAACTATCCTCCTCGTGCTTATATTCATCAGTCTTAGCAAAGACAATACCAAGCACCAAATCAGCAGGAGTATGAGGCCTATGAAGAGACGAAAGTAGAGGACTAGGAACAAGCATCTCCTGAGTTGCTTTTTGAAGATGTGGTAGATGATTACAATTTATTACCTCGATCAAATAGGAACCTTCCACCTCTTCCTCCTAAGAGGCCACTTCAAGAGAATGATATCATCTCATCTCAGGCATATAAAGTTCTCACAGAGCAAATCCAATAGCTGGAGAAGTAGAAAGTGGGTTATCAAAAACCACATTACATAAATTGCACAATCAACCCCTAGACCCATCAATACCTTGTCCCACTTACCCTGATAATTTCAAAATACCTAAGCTGGAAAAATTTAGAGGGAATGACGACATGCAAGAACATGTCACAAGTTTCATGAACTTGTGCTTTCAATTACAGGACAATGATGTTTTGTTATTAAGAATATTTGTGATAACACTCTCTGGCGTAACTTTAGAGTGGTATCACCAACTAGCTCAACTTATCATCTCTAGCTTTGAACAGCTAGTGAATGCCTTCCTTGAACACTTCTTCTTTAGAGTCAAGAAGAAGGTAAACCTAACTGACTTGTCAAACTTACAATAATACGATGACGAGCTAGTTATGGATTATGGAAATAGGTGGTGTAAGATAATGTCCAAACTACCTTTCATCATACCTTTTTTGGAACTAACCCAAATGTTTACCAAGAGCAACGTGAAACACATATTATTTCTTTTACAATTGCAGCAATATCAAACATTTGAAGAGGCTTTGGCGCAAGCCAAAGTCATTGAGGACATTAAGGTCTAGGATAGAGACATTAAACTCTGTAAGAAAGAGTGGAACAAAAATCTCCATAACAATCATCATCAGGCGAAACCAGTTCCTATGAATCAGATTGTCTTAAATGTTATCAAAGTGAAGAAATCACAACAGTAGCCTAATTATCATGGTCAACCCCCTTTGGTGCAGTACAACAATTAGCACCAATGAAATCAAGGGCAAGATAAGCAACACCATCCTCCTCGCACATACACACCATTGCCTGAGTCTTTGGTGTTCCTTTTTAACAGACTATGCGAGGCTAAGGTGATTACTTTATCTAAAATTCATTTATTAGATCTAGGTCACCCAAATCCTAAAGGGTATATAGAGGATCTATATTGTTCTCATAAGAGGAAAAATGGATATGATATAGAAATGTGTTATGGTTTCAAAAACCTAGTATAGAATATGCTTGATATCTCACTTTGGACAATCAACAGATGGGAATCTTCAAATATCCCTTACCCACCCACAAGATCAAGGGTAATCAAACCAAGCAAGTAAATGAGATACATACGGATCCACTCACACATGGGTTCGTAGGTATGATTAACATAGTAACACAAAATAGAAGGTACAACCAAGATGAGCCACCTGTGGCTCCCATTCGAATACCTTATGTGTCCCAACAAGGTCCAGTTTAAAACCCACTTCCAGGTCCATCGATACAACCAGTGATTACCATTAGAAATAGGATTACTCAAAGTATATAGATGACCTCAACCAATCTCTCTATTTATGAGCTTATTATGCAATCCCCTAGACATAGGGAAGCACTCATGGAGATTCTCAAATATATTGAGTTGTAGACCCGTGATCCTAATGCATTCACTAACTTTGTGGGCATCTTCAAAAGTGCAAAGAGCCTATGGTCACATTTTATCACCATAAAATCAAACAAGTACCAGCCAATGTAGCAGATCCTCTATTGCACATAATCGCTTGCATAAACCAGATACCTTACAAGCGAGTGTTGATTGACATAGGCTCATCGATCAACATAATAATGATGACTACTTTAAAGCATCTCAGTATTCTGACATCACACATAGTGGCATCCACTTAAACATTATGAGCATTCAATGATGCATTATGCTCAATGGTTGGCACTATAGTCCTACCTATTCAGGTGGGACTAAAACCATTTCCATTTTATGCCATGTATTGGAAGGAGCGATGCAATATAACATATTACTCGGTCATCCTTGGATCCAAGACATGAAATGTGTTCATTCTATCTTGCATCAATGTATTAAATACGTTCATGAAGGACAGGTTCATGTCATCCCGTTGAATGATGAACCATTTAAGTATGTCAATTAGGTTAGAAATCCAAGGGATTTTATCCTACCATCCACGCATCTGGACATCAAACCTAGTTCTCCCATTAAGCGTCTAGAGTGCAAACCCAAAGTAGTGTGTGTTGATCCATCTAACTCAACACTACCATCATCACCTAAACTAGTAGCTACTTCTAATAAATCTTCATTCTCATCTGATCCTCAAATAAAATCGAAGTTGAAAGCACCCATGGTAGATGATCTAGAAGTTATCCCCAATGTCTCTACGATGGAGATTTTGATTCCCATGGAAAAGGAAGAGCTACCTACCACAATGGATGATATAATTGAGGAAGTACCTCAACCTACACCTCCCTCCTCATCGATGGGATCACCCACTCCTCAAGTGACTATCCATTTAGTCAACCCCGAGCTCACCGAATACTTGGTTCAAAATGTAACTTTCACACCAATTATCGAGTCCGCACAAGATATGGGGATACCTCGTGCTCCTCCCTTGCCATTGAAATGGTGGTACCCCTAGGCATACAACCCAACCAAATAAACTTTATATATGGGGGTTTTGACCAAGCCACAAATCAATCTCCAGGTATCCATCATGATAATGAATCATTTTCTTACAACATCTACTATATGTCAAACCCTAACTTTGCTCTAAGATACTTCTATTGCTATCATTGGTATGGTAGTGGTTTAGGTCTTTATGAACAGGGTATCAGAACATCCTATCTACCATAGTACCAATTGCCTGCTCATAAGTTTGGTTTAGGATATGCCATCTGCATGTCGGATGATTTGTTGGCCAGTTCCTTAGAGCACCTAGGCTTAGGATTTGGGAGGATATTTACAAGAACGAATACGCCGATCCTGACCCTTCATGTTTATTGAGGGAACATTTCCCAATTACAATGGTGGCCATAGAACCTCCTGAAAATGCTTGTTTTTTACTATTTTAAATTGGTTGTGGAATTGAAATGGGGCCCACCCATATCACATCATGATTGAGTTACCACTGTATTTTAACAAACCGCATAGTTGTCTTACAACAACATTCTGGAAATGCATATATCACCTTGTAAGATTTGAAACTTGGTCTTTGCCTTGAAAGTCGACATATTAAATAGTTGAGATCATAGTTGGAAAACTCACAACTCGAAAAAAACTTGGCACTCCAATTTTGGAGTGAAAGTAGACATATTAAATAGTTGAGATCAAAGTTGGAAAACTCACAACTCGACAAAAACTTGCACTCCATTTTTGGAGAGTTTTTTGGCAAATTGAGAAAACTCGACAACAACTTGCAAAGACTTGGCCAAAAAAATATTTAATTAAAATAATACATCTAAAACAAAAATTGGAGATCTAGAAAGTTGATTTTCTATTAGATTTTCATAAAAACGAGTTCAATTACAATTCTTGATCATCAAAACCAACAAAATACAACATACAAAATATCTCAATGAGTTTTGTGTTTTGTGTTTTCCCCCACGTGGCCAAGTTTTGCCAAATTCTTAGCGATTTCTGAGTGAGTTAAATTTCTCTCAAAATTAAGAACTCATGGGAAATTGAAGAGTCTTCTATCACTGGTTTAGATCCTACTATTTTATATTTTATATAATTGAATTTATAAAACCTAATTTTTGGCTATATGAAATTGAAATGGGTCCACCCCTATTACATCATGACTACAATATCACAATAATTCAATTAACCACATAATAGGCAACTCTTCATATATTGCCTGACAAGTTTTGAACATGGGTCTCCACCTTGAAAGTCCACAAAATTAACCATTTGATACAAATGTTAAAGTTCACCTATGGAATTGAAACCTTGGTCTATAGTATGGAAATTCTTGCTCCCCACTACTTGCCCCAAATCCCATGGGACAATGTTAAGGTTCACCTATAAGATTGGAACCTTGTTTTATGGTGTGACAATCTTCAATCCTAACCAATTACCCAAACCCCACAGGCAATTTGAACTTTTATACCATTGAATATAATAAAAAATATTTATAATTTTTTTATCTAAACTATTTTTAGAAGTTCTGAACTTCCATTTTTCTTTCTTAAGTTCAGACCGAACTTTCCATAGCTGCTAACCATGGTGGGCTTTTTATACAACCCTTAATTCTAGTAGGGATCTTTTTAATGCAACAAATGTATTTTAGAATGGTGATGTATTTCGAGCATGCTTCAAATGTTTTTGGGTTTGCTATCGACTTTGAAGAGCAATGATTATTTTGCCATGAAGTTTGATGGGTTGTCAATTCATCATTTAATTTGTCAATCCGGGTTAAGTGTCCAAAGGCTGTATGCAGTAATAGCCTTGTTCCTCTACTGTGATTTAACAACACACTCTTGCAAAAATTTAAAGAGCACACTTGCAGAATGGAAATAATTGAAATAACTAAAGCAGTAAATTGGCTGGCCAGCGAAACACACAAAGTTGCACATTGTATGCGGAAGGGAAATCACACTCAATGCTAAAAGGAAATCTCATCTATTCTATGAAAGCCAAGGAAATAAAAGGGGTTGCTTCTACCAGTCGAAGGGGCGCCCTTCTTCTTCCAGCAGAAGAACCCAAAAGAAACTCAGATACTAGGAGAACTACTACTACCCTTTATTCATATATTGCTTTCAAACAAGATGGTTACAAAGTAATCTAGCAGGCTGTTGCTTACATTCCCTTGCTTCCACACTCTACATCTAATCCCCAACAATATAACTTCATAGAAGTATATATCCTTCTATCTCATATCAAGAAAAACTCTAACTATTAACATCAAAGTATCATCATGATCTAACGGACAACACAGATCCTGGAATGTTCATAGGTCCGTTACAACAACATCTTACTATCTATAGTTTATAACCAATCATCAGGTATAACTGAAATCCCAAAATAGAGATATCTAAAAACCTGGAATTATTCCTATCTATAAATTGAAACAAACACCAAATGACATGGTTGTAGAATCCCATTGAAAATATTTTGTGGCTGGCAATGACTTGTTCTCCATTGGCTGGCAAAACTGGGACCCAAAATTGTAGAGGTCATATCTCCTTCATTATTGAGTCTTTTTCAAAACCGTAAAAATATCTGAGTACCCATTTTTGCAAGGAATATCCCCTCCAAATTTCATATGATTTGGAGTCCATTTGGTCCTCCAAAATAGCTCTGTTCCAACATAAAATTTACTAATTCTAGACATGCAATCTCATATCTGGTGCTTCGAATCCATGGAAGATGGAGTGCTTTGCTGGTCTGTAGTTTGTTGAAGTCTGGCTGCATGGAAATATTCAATACTTTTCTTCCAAATTTGATGTTGAGGGTTTATTCTGTTACAACCATGGCTGCATTTGTTTCTCTTATTCTAGCCATGTATTTTTCCTTGCCATAATGTGCTTTGAAATAATCTCCTCATTGTTATTGAACCATGGACTTTATTCTAATCAAAGGATATGCTGCCATATTTTAAGATATAGCTTTTTATCCCTTTTATTTCTCTCAAAAAGACATAAAAGTATTATATTTTAACACAAAACATAAAATGTTAGCAAATAACATAATATAACACTTTATCTCTAATTAGACTAGTAAGCATATAAAATATGTAATTTATCTACTAAAGTATCCTTTTAATGCATCATTTTTAATGGAGTATTTATGTAAATAATGAGACCATTCTGTGTCTCATCATTCCCCCCACTTAGCTTCTTGCTGCTCCCGCAGCAAGCTTAGTCATCACAAACATCCTTCAGATTGGCAGTAATATCAAAGCTTTGTTCTCACCTGTGTAATTCTTGTTTTCATAGTTTGGAACTGGTTCTGCACTTTTCTTTTTCTTTCAGTTCATGCACAACACCTTTCCATCATCTTCAAAAAAAAAATTATCCCTTTTTGCACTGTATTTCACATGCATTCAGAAATCTGCCTTATGAATTTAAACTCCTTTTTCTATCAAGTGCATTAATTTTTATGAACTGTCCCTTGCACCTGATTGTCAACACTCTATAAAATCTCATCCACAACAAAACAACCCATTGTACTGAGTAGATAACAAACATGGATGTTATCCACTTTACAACAACACTTCCTGAGATGAAGATATCAATCTGCACATTTGTTTCCAAATATAATCAAACAAGTTTTACTTTACTTGGATTACCATGACCAAGGACCTTCTATCATCATTTTGGAGCTTTCCTGGTCTTTTTTCTTATTCTTTCTCCTTAAAATTTATATTCATATATACCATATGGCTGGAAATGATAGGAAAACTATGTCAGAGGTTGTCTTGATGGGTGAATTGCAAGAGACTTGTAAGGATTTAAAGGCTGAAATTTGGACCTAAGACACTTAAAATTATCAAGAACATATGGTCCAAATTTCAAGGCACGTGAGAAAATAGGTTAAAAATTATAGACTCTGCAAAATGACAATTTCTCACTTTTTGGTAGCTGGGAATTACACAGAAAAATAGTTTTAAGAGCCATTTTGGCAGATGAACTGGGAGCAACTCCAAGGGAGTTAGAAGCTAACATTTAAACCATGGATAATAGATACTAAATACACTATATGGATCAAATTTCACAACATTTGGACACCTGCATCAAAAGATACAAGGTCTGCAAAATGGCTTCTAGGTACTTTTTGGACAGCAAGAAAAATCTGGAAAATGATAGTTTCAGCCAATATTTTTCTAAATGCCCTACCCCTCAAATGTGTTTGATGCAAATTTGTTTTATCAGTAGCTAATACATGCTCCTTTTATTGTAAGTCAACAACCAACCATAACAATTGAATGCATGGATCCAATGTCTTCATTATCATCAACATTCTCTTCTTTTATGGAATTCACTGAATGTAATTCCTTCACATCATCTGACAAGCTCTGATTTAACTGTATCTACCATCAAATTTTCTATCATGTGTAATGTATCTTAAAGAAACTACCCAAGGTGTCGTTGAGTTCACCTACACTATAGGCCCTCACAATGCAAAGTGTAACCAGATTGCAGGAGCATGATCATAATAAAGAAACCAGTGTGTAAGCTCAAAGAATGCTACAAGTGCAAAAAGGATAATGATCAAATACTCTTCCTGAAGGGAAGATGGAGCTTCAAGTTTTCATTGTTTAGCCATGACTCCTCAAATATCATAACACTAATGACTCTTGTAGCAATACTCAAAAGGTCAACACATGTTATAGCACTTATGATTACTTGCCCCCCATACTTAGAAAGTTGCATCAAGCTTGATAGATTTTATACCTGATATTTCTGGCCTCATATTGGTCTTGAAAAATGGCAGTAACAGAAGTACCAATGCTGCTCCATAAGATTTATCCCACTGGAAGTTAATGTGCTACTATCATGGAGATATTTTATCAACATACATCACTATCCTCTGCTCTCCAACTCGCATAGAGTACTTATGTCTAAGCACAACTCTTCCATTTAAACATTTGCATGTCCTCATGCAGACCAGGAAACTTTGAATGGAAGTGATGAGATATCAGGAAAGATATGAAATACAGAGTCTAAAATTATTGTTCCAGTACCATACTGTTTTTAACTTCCAAGTGCAGAAATGCTATGTATAAGCACCTTTTAGTGCAAAATACATATTCAGTAAAATCAATGTACACTTCCTTTAAAGATACTATTGTAATCCTCATGATTTCCTTGTAGCAGTATGTTATCAGATTATGAAAACAATAAGATGGCAATAGGAGAATGTATGCAAATCCGTAGCAAATTTACTCCCAACTTTTACTGATGCTATGTTTTGGAGGAAGGATACTCAACAAATAAAATACACATTTATATACACTAACTAAATCTAAATTAGAAAATAAAATGCATACCTGTCATTGCCAATAACTCCATGCTTTGGGAAATGAGCTCAACCTCCATTTTTCATGCCTTAAGAACTGCTTCTTGCACATTATGATCCACCCTGAAGTTGATTGTCAACCATATGACTACCAACAGAGCTGGTTGGCATCCATATGATTGGGGACTGTAGTAACTTTTTTTTTGTATTTTTCTTTTTTCAGAATATGACCGCCAACCCAAATGGTTTTCACCTATGTGACCACCAACATGCTGGTTTTCACCCACATAACTGCCACCAGGGTCAGTTTTCACCTATAATCCATCTGATTTCACCTTCGAAAAAAAGTTTGAAATCAGATTTATTATATTTTTTTATAGTTGAAACTTTCTCAACTTTGGTGTTCTCTACATTGTGTCCAATCTCTGGAGCTCTGTTTTTCCAAAGTCTAGAGCTGGCAGAACTCTGTTGCTTCAGGATCAAATCTTTAGCGCTTGTGCCAAAACAAATCTTTGACACTCTTTCCAAAGGGAATCTTTGGCACTCCATCAAAGCAAATCTATAGTGCTTTTAATGTGTGAGCATGTATGTGGCACCTGAAGACCTCTGGCACTTAAGAAGAGAGAGTTTCAACAATTTTTTCTTTGTGTGGTTGAAGATAAGACTTACATCAACACAGAGTGATGCCACTCTATTGCCAATACCTTTCTTAAAACCTTAACTCTGTATGGACCTTCCCAATATAATAAGATTTTTCTTTTATAGCTTAAAAACTTGGAAACTAGCATCAGTCCAAAGGTAAAGAAACTAAAAATTTTCCAAGTTGTATTGTATGTCCATACCTCATCTTGAATTCCACATACACAAAGGGGTATATGGACTAAAATTTCTCCATCTAGGTACTGATGCTGCTACTCTGGACTCTCAACTGGTGATACATATCTCTCAAACGAACAATCATAGAGAATGTACGTCACCTCCTCATTCCGTGTATAAAATAGAAACTGTGATGTGGAAGTCAGCTCAACAACTGGTTTTACATCGATTGAGGACAAGGATGGCCATCCACATATTAGCATAATGAAGATGAAAACTAAAAAAGTTGATTCCTTCAAATCTTTTAACACTGAATGAGTTGATATCTGAGGAACATGAGAGGCTGGTGCAGCTGAGGAATACTGCTCATTGGATGGAACATGTAGCAAGGTACTGGGTTGTAGTTCTTCAACCTTATTGGGTACAGGTTGAACCAAGAGAAGAGAGGATGGATCTATCGGTTGGGAAATATTAGATTTCTTCAATGCCATCCTCAAGGTAGGAAGAAAATTGTAGCCATCAGTTGGATGATTTTGCTCACAAATACCACATATTGGAACTTTCATCGCCTGGTAATCATCCGTTACACTTTCTTGAGCATAGGGGACTGCTTCACAAGTGTCCCCAACCGTATTTCTTGAAGATATTCTTCTCTTGTTTTGCTGCACCAACTGGGGGGTTTTTGTGGTGGATTTGTATCTATTTATTTCAATTCTACCCCCTTGAAAGGAAATCCTACATCTATGTAAATGAAATTCAACTGCACACAAATTTTGAAATGAAAAGAAAATTGGAATAAAACAATAACCCTATCACAATGACTTAAACAGGTTCGAAATATTACTAAGGAGAGTTGCTACATGGGATCACTCAAATATAATTTGAGGAAACATGGTTGTACATAATTTCTAAATGATGTTGGCAATAATATTTCTAAGCAGACTTTGGAAATGGCTATTACTAACACTGTTGTCCCCGACAACGATGCCAAAAATGATGGGTTGTCAATTCATCATTTAATTTGTCAATCCGGGTTAAGTGTCCAAAGGCTGTATGCAGTAATAGCCCTATTCCTCTACTATGATTTAACAACACACTCTTGCAGAAATTTAAAGAGCACACTTGCAGAATGGAAATAATTGAAATAACTAAAGCAGTAAATTGGTTGGCCAGTGAAACACACAAAGTTGCACACTGTATGCTGAAGGGAAATCACACTCAATGCTAAAAGGAAATCTCATCTATTCTATGAAAGCCAAGGAAATAAAAGGGGTTGCTTCTACCAGTCGAAGGGGCGCCCTTCTTCTTCCAGTAGAAGAACCCAAAAGAAACTCAGATACTAGGAGAACTACTACTGCCCTTTATTCATATATTGCTTTCAAACAAAATGGTTACAAAGTAATCTAGCAGGTTGTTGCTTACATTCCCTTGCTTCCACACTCTACATCTAATCCCCAACAATATAACTTCATAGAAGTATATATCCTTCTATATCCTATCAAGAAAAACTCTAACTATTAACATCAAAGTATCATCATGATCTAACGGACAACACAGATCCTGGAATGTTCATAGGTCCGTTACAACAACATCTTACTATCTATAGTTTATAACCAATCATCAGGTATAACTGAAATCCCAAAATAGAGATATCTAAAAACCTGGAATTATTCCTATCTATAAATTGAAACAAACACCAAATGACATGGTTGTAGAATCCCGTTGAAAATATTTTGTGGCTGGCAATGACTTGTTCTCCATTGGCTGGCAAAACTGGGACCCAAAATTGCAGAGGTCATATCTCCTTCATTATTGAGTCTTTTTAAAAACCGTAAAAATATCTGAGTACCCATTTTCGCAAGGAATCTCCCCTCCAAATTTCACGTGATTTGGAGTCCATTTGGTCCTCCAAAACAGCTCTGTTCCAACACAAAATTTACTAATTCTGGACATGCAATCTCATATCTGGTGCTTCGAATCCGTGGAAGATGGAGTGCTTTGCTGGTATGTAGTTTGTTGAAGTCTGGCTGCATGGAAATATTCAATACTTTTCTTCCAAATTCGATGTTGAGGGTTTATTCTGTTACAACCATGGCTGCATTTGTTTCTCTTATTCTGGCCATGTATTTTTCCTTGCCATAATGTGCTTTGAAATAATCTCCTCATTGTTATTGAACCATGGACTTTATTCTAATCAAAGGATATGCTGCCATATTTTAAGATATAGCTTTTTATCCCTTTTATTGCTCTCAAAAAGACATAAAAGTATTATATTTTAACACAAAACATAAAATGTTAGCAAATAACATAATATAACACTTTATCTCTAATTAGACTAGTAAGCATATAAAACATGTAATTTATCTACTAAAGTATCCTTTTAATGCATCATTTTAATGGAGTATTTATGTAAATAATGATACCATTCTGTGTCTCATCAAATTTTTCTGGTGCTTCCTTGTTATCTCACTGATATGACTGAAGAACACAAGCTTATACTGAGAGGGGAGGTGAACAGTATAAGACCACTTTTTACTTTCTTTCCAAACCAATATCAATTAATGTCCTTAATTGCAATAACCAAATATAGCAGTGTGCATTAATAACTCAGATAGCAATAGTAAGCAAGAGCACAAGTCACCACACACAATTGAGACACAAGATTTAACGTGGTTCCCCCAATGTGGGGTACTCCACAAGATAATCTCATTATAATATTTCACACAGAAATAAGAATCTTTATCCAATACAATTATTTCTTTGATTTGCTCAAAGCTAGGTAATAACAAGCTCACACAGAACTTGTCCAAATCTACATAACAATATCACATAGAACTTGTCCAAAACTGCTTAACAAGCTCACATAGAACTTGTCCAAATTTGCTCAACAAGTTCACACAAAACTTGTCCAAATCTTCTCAACAAGCTCACACAGAACTTGTCCAAAACTTCTCAACAAGCTCACACAGAACTTGTCCAAATCTGCTCAACAAGCTCACACAGAACTTGCTCAATTTTGCTCCAACAATCTCACTAAGAACTTGTCCAAATCTGCTCTAGCAAGCTCACCAAGAACTTGCTCAAATATACTCCAACAAGCTCACTAAGAACTTATCCAAATATGCTCTAGCAAGCTCACCAAGAACTTGCTCAAATCTACTCCAACAAGCTCATTAAGAACTTGTCCAAATCTGCTCTAGAAAGCTCACCAAGAACTTTCTCAAATCTGCTTCAACAAGCTCACTAAGAACTTGCTCAAATCTTCTCAACAAGCTCACCAAGAACTTATTCAAAACTTCTCTAGAAAGCTCACCAAGAACTTGCTCAACTTTGCTCAATAGGCTCACTCAGAACCTCATCAAAATCTATCCCAAATCTGTCCACAAATTTGTCTAAAACTATCCACAAAGCTATCCCAAAAACTGTCCACAAAGCCTTCTCAAAGGCTCAATAAATCATACACAAACTACCACAAATTTGTCCAAAAATCTGTCCCAAAGGCCTTCTCAAAGGCTCAATCAATCATGCTCAATTAGTAATCAAATATCATCCACAAATCTATGAAGGCAAGGCTCAAAGATGAACTCAACAATGAATGGCAATGCACTCTACAATGGATGACAACAGTGATCCACTATGATCTTAAATCAACTCAACTCAAATCAATCTCAACTCAAATCAACTCATAGAAGCATAGAGAGAATTTTTAGAGACTTAATATGTTCTAAGCTCAATCTCAACTCAAATCAGAATTATAGAATAGTTTGTTTCATGGGACTTGAAAAATAACCTCACACAATCACTTGACTAGGCTCAATAAACTCAACTCAACCAATCACCACAAGGGATAACTCTTTCTCACAAAACCCTAGTCCAAGCATGTATCAACCAACTCAAATATTTTCGACAATACTCAACCACAAATCTCACATAACAATGATACTCATGTTCTTTTCAAGTTCTTTACATAACCAATGGGCTTCAACAACTATGCTTATAAAACAAATTTTAAACACAACTCTCAAACCAGAAAACCTTGAAGCATTCAACCAACCACTTTTGCAAAGGAAACCACAATCAATCCTTTTCACTCCAATGATATTTCAGAAATCAACCACCATAAACAATCAATAGGAGAATGTGCCCATACCTTTTTGATGTCAAAAAGTTGTCCACAAAAACCGCCACACTAAACACAACTTTCCTTTCCAATCTCAATAAGGGTTAGTGGCCTTCAAATAATAATCACAAGATAAAGCATAACTCAATTTACATCTTTTTACTCCAACTTAATAAACACATCCACCAAAGTCCTTTTTTAATAAAAACCCTTATCAAAATAATAATCAATAAACCTCTCAGAAATTATTATATAACAACTCCTTATTTCTCCTAAATCTTAATTCTCAATTTCATGAACATCAAATTAAATCAACAACTCATCCGCATTTGAAATAATAATCATAGCCCTATAAAAACAAATTTTAATTAAAAACTTTAATTATTCCTAACCACCTTATAACTCCAACTTAGGGCTTAACAAAATTAATTAGAGCAAAAACATATTTACCTCCTCAAGGGGATTCGAACCCCCGATTTTCCCACATTGCGAGTGCCTTAGCCGCGGCTAAGGTTGCCACACGAGCTAGCCACTCATTCGAAAGGGAAATGCACAACGTGCCTTAAAAGCTTTCCTCCCTTTTCACAAATCAAAAGCGCTTCGAGCGCTTTTCTTCCAACGAACGTAGTCAAGGGGATTCGAAACCTTGACGTTTGTGCTGCCACACACCTTAGCCAAAAGCCAACTACCAATGCGCCACTTTTCCCATGATGACTTTGGACTTCGACCAACCTTTGTTTATTCGTTGCTTCTGCTTTCTAAAAGATTTTCGCACGAGCTCAATTCGGATGCTTAGGCAACGATTATCAACCATGAGCTAGCCTTAGTTTATGAACCTTAGGTATCCCCTTTATATAGCCTCCTTATTATTTTCGATGACGTCGACAAAAATCTTGCATATTTAATTTTAAATTTTAATTTTAATTTTAAATAATTAAAATTTAAACTAAATATTAAAAATTAAATATCTCCATCACCGGGGCACCTTTTTTGATAAAACGAAAGGCCAACTTGGGTTTTAATAAAAACCCAGTTCAAATTTGCCATCCATGGTTTTAAATAAAACCTTTTATTTTGCCTCCCTTGGTTTTCACAAAAACCCTGTATTTATCCATGCTTTCCAAAATATCATTTGGCCACCAAAACTCAATGTGATCCATGTGACATCAATGATCCATGTGACATCAATGACAACATAAAATAACTCAAATTTCCAATAGTGATGTGATATATTTGGCAGCTCTCATGATAGTATTATGCCTATAAATCTTTAAAAATTCTTGTCATCCATAAAGGTTTTAGGAAAATGCAAGCAGTGAAAAAGTCTTGGTTGAACCAACTTGCCACAGGCTTGCACATTGCACATATGTTTTTATGTTTTTGTTTCTTCTAGGTAAATTAGTAAGTCTTTTGCACCTCACGCAGTAAATCAATGTTGGTCATTGAAGATGGGCAATAAACACCCAAAATTGATCAAATATTAGTTTTAGGGAGGCTTAATAAAAAATTGAATAGCATTACCTTTTGCATAAAACCTGGTTTTAGTGTTGAAACACTGCCTAATTTGATCCTTGAAACAATTTGCAGTTTTCTTTTATGAGATAATCTATGAATTGGAATTCTGGGGAGGTATAGTTTAATTATGTTTCCTTTTATGAGATAATCTATGACTTGGAATTTTGGGGAGGTATAGTTTAATTATGTTGTAGTTGGTTCATTTACTAGATAATCTATGATTTGGAATTCTGGGGAGGTCTATGACTTGGAATTCTGGGGAGAAATAGTTTAATTATGTTGTAGTTGGTTCATTTATTAGAAATTTTATTATATGCAACTTTTACATGTATACTCTTCATATTTTCATCCATTTTCTTGGAGATACTTGCCTTTCAATCATAGTATATCGATTTCAGAATATTTGTTGAATTCATAAACAATGGTTCTCGTTATCATATGAAAGAAGGGGGAAAATGTCTACAGATAATAACAAAAAGGAGTGCATAAACATTTTTCACATAAGAAAAGCATATAAGCTTTGCCAAAAAAGTTGTAAATACAAGAAAGGTATAAACCCCACATGACTTCATATTGTCAACCACAGTCGAGGAACTTGGACTCGAAAAGACCAATTTTTTTGGACTTGGACTCGGCCAAAAAAAAAACCTTGAAGAAAATGAAAAATTTCATTGGGAAATTTTTTTTTTCATTGAATCACAATTAATTAACATTATACAAATCCAAGATTAATATGGTAACTGATACAACCTTAAACTACACATGCAAGTGACAAAACACACATCAATGTAATTGTTGGGTGGTTGTTAGATTCAGTCTTGGAGCATCAACAAGTTCTTTTGTTGTCATTTAACTTGTTGTTTATTTGTAACTATTTCCTCCTGATGAATATCTAGTGTTTGCTAATATTTCATATTGAGTCAGAGTCCAGAGAGGGGATGTAATGTTGGTACAAGTCCCTTCTAATTTCAATGGTTCTCAGATTTTGGATGTATTAAGGGATGCCTCCCATAGACGAATGGTTATATATGGTTTAGTGGTCATTGTTCAAGTCATGTTATATCCCATTCTGGTTTTGTGGCCATGCATAGGTGCAGTGCTCAAACCAACACTAAATGTGGTTGATGTTATTCTCTAGTAGAGTATAGATAGTATATTATCCTTCAAAGGGTATAACTACATATCACAATTATTAGTCAGCTTGTCTTCCTTAGAAAGAAACCTCAAGGATATTTTGTGCTTCTTAAAATGGTCTCTTGCTATTTTATGTGCATCTCATAAATCTCATTGGGATTGTGAGAGGGCCCAAGCACTGTACTATTCTGATATTTCATTTCTAATTCTTGATGCCTTTGAGTTGCCTCAAACATGGTTAATGTTTCCTATGTTGGTTAAGATTTTGGAAGTATTTGTTTGTTCCTAGGCCTAGTGGTTAGATGAATGTTCTATAGAATGTATATTAGAGGGAAGTGCAAAGAAAATTTGCTCTTGATTATTGAAGGTGTTACACTTCACATTGAATGGGACATATTGCCATGGAACTCTATACAAGTTTGGTTTATATTTCTCTTAATTTTATCTACCAACTTCCATTGTTGATATTCTTTACCCTTAGCCCTGTACTCTGCTGACTAATTTTTATTTTCCTTTTGTCTTTGGTCCTTTTTAATCAGGTAGACCTTGTGGCATTAGGCTTCCTTTTGGTTGTTAGGTTCTTGAAAACTAGGGAAACAATTGGGTTTAGGATGCAAATGAGTGTTTTTTTGGGTCTGATTTCACCTTCTCTTTGCTCTCTCTACAAGAGGAAACAGCAAAAATGAGGCCAATTTAGAAAAAAAAAATCAATGCCATATTTTTGTTGCCACAGCTAAGTTTTTTTAACTCTTTTAGATTCGTGAGTTAAAAAAAAAAACTCAACGAGTCCAGAAAATCTCACCGGTCCAAGTAAAAAAAAAACAAGGGTCGATTGGGTTGTGGGCTTGTAAGTTTTGTAACTATGATTATATTCAATATCTTGCAACTTTCAAAATATAATGCATTATGTACTTCACATGTTGGGATTACAAACACAAACTTGAACATTGTGACATAGATCATTTGTGAATATTAAAGAATTTATTTCCCTCTTTATCTCTTTCATCTACCAGTCTTTGTGGTTGAAAGAGTAGTTGTGTCAATAATATGATGCATTCCTAACTTATAATCTACCAATATTTGCGGCTGGAGAGTATTTGTGTCAATAATATTATGCATTCCCAACTTATACATTTAGATACTCTAGTATAATGACTGGAGAAACTTGGTAGTGCATAAATTCTTGAGATCCTGCAAATATTCTATATACAAGCATTTTCAATTAGTTTTTCTTTTTGATAATTTGAGTTGTATTTACATTACGGGTTTTGAAAGGAACCCAAAACCTTATTACATTCAGGGTTGTACAGCCATACGTAGGGACAAAATTTCCGTAGAGGTACTAACGACCATCACAAAACCCTCTAAGACCCAGAGGGAAAACCACTTGAAAAAGAAATTAAAAATAAACAGTTTCCCATCAAACAAAGGCATAACCCAAAAACTAGTTGTATCAGCTTCAAAAGTCCCGCTCGAACACTGTCACACCCAAAAAGGAGTTGTTAATCCAGATCCACCAGTGAAGAAACAAAGCCATCCTGCACACCACCGACCCAGAGGGAGGGTCCCACGCCTGTCAATTTTTGGTGTCATCCTTCTTCCTTGCAGCATATCGAGATAGAATCTTGGAGGCCTCCTCCAGGTACTTGATAGATGTGCCTATGGTCGAAGCCACTAGCTCCAACAACATCTGGGAGCACGGGTCCTCCTTGTCACTCTTAGAATTGGATATGACGTGAGTAGAGGAAGAGGAAGGCTCCACTTTTGGCCTTTTGAGCCTGGTCGAGGATCTGGCCATCGAAGGAGTATTTGATGCAGCCACATGCTTCTTCTGCTCGCTTCGCCTAGCACTCCTGAGAGGGGAAGGCTTGGAGCGACCCTCGACTGGACCAGGGCCGATAGGGGAGTCAACAAGATGACTAGGAGAAGGGGGGATCTCATCGAGGGGACTTGCAGACACAGGCTTGACATTGTGGATAGGGGGCCTATTGGCTAGGGCATGCTTGAAGATGATAGGTAAGAGCCCTTGGTGAAGCGGCTTCCCATTCGACTTCTGATATTTTTTGAGGGTCAAGGAGAGGGAGTACAGGAGGTAATCAGGGACACAGACTACCTTGCCATCCCGGAGGTGGTTGATGAAGGTGAGGTGGAAGCTTCGCAGAGGCTTCTCCGGGTCATCGCAGGTCACATACTGCATTATGGGGACAATGGCAATATTCCAAGGAGCTGGGAGGGAAGAAACATGAAGGGTGGATTTGTCCCAACCCAAACTCTTACCTTTGTCTGGGAACTGATCCGTCTCCTCTTCCCAGTTGTGCTTATCATGGTGGATGAAGTGACCTGTCAGCGGGAGGCCGATGATTTCTGCTAGCATTTCAATCATCACCTTGAAGTGAACTCCCTGGATGGTGACCTCACCCTGGTTCCAAGAGGCGATAAAATCCTTGGTGATTTGGTCCTCGACTCCAGAGAATTTCTACAAGAAAGGAGTGAATCCTTTGGCATCCATGAAAATCTAGGTTGTTGGGTTGAGATTCAGCTAAGCTAGTTCAATGAAAGCCATACTCTTAGCAGGGGAAAAGGGGCAGAAGTAGGGAGACGGGAGGTGGAGGGAGCCGAAGCAAAATTTTTGCAAAGCCGAGGTAGGGGTGGCAATGGAGGGAGCATGAGCAAATGGGTTAGAGCCTTTGCTAGTTAAAAGGGAGTGGTTCATGTGGAGAGAACCAAAAATGATGGAGTCAGGTTAGAAAATAATGCAGTGGGAGAAGGTGCAACTCGAGCCTTCGGAGTGATTGGGAAGGAGCAGACAATCATTCCAATACATGGAAATATCAACCTCGACCCGCTTAATATTTGGAAGATCGAAACACGCACGAGAAACCTGGGAAGATTCCAGAAAAAACACTACGAGGGAAAATGGGGGGTGTTGGGAAAAGCAACGGATAACTTGGGATGGAAGAAAAAGCTAGAGAAACTCACCATGATTAGCGGGGCAGGGGTAAAAATGCCTTCCCAGCTTCTTGCGATTAGCCACGTAGCAAAAAATATGTCGGGCTCTGATAACTTGGAACACGACTTCCTTGATGGCTCGTGTGTCGTTGGTCTTGAGGTCTGGGCAGCGCCATAATTCAAACCAGTGGGGAGTGAGAAAGTTTTCCCACGTTTTGCCACCCGCGAGCTTGATCCTGATGGCATACACGATCCACACGTGGCAATTGCTCGCATTTCGGGAAGAAGTTCTAAGAATATCCAACAATGGCGAGGAAAGCTCCTGTGATAAGCTTTGTTTCAAAATTCAATTCATTGGGTTTTGTCATTTTTAAATTTATCCTTTTCATGGCTTGCTGCATTGGTGATGTCTTGGGGAAAGTTATCTCTCCAAACTCTGAGGTTGTTGGATGATGCTACCAGGTTGGCCATGAGATCGGCTAGCTGATTAGCCTCCCTATAGTTATGGTGGATAGTCATCTATGGATGACTTCGAAAGATCTTCCTAGATTCTTGGATGGTGTTGAAGACTTTCCAGGAAGGAGTCTTGTCATTCATCATGTAGTTGATTATATTTAAGGAATCACCCTCTATGATTACCTTTCTGGGGTCCTCTTGGAGCAGGACAAGCCCCCTCCACAGAGCCATGGCTTCCACAAAATTATTAGATTGAGGCCCGAGGAACTCTGCAAATGCAAGGATCAGGTTGCCATTATGGTCTCTGATGACCCCTCCTACCCTAGCATTGCCAAGATTTCCTTTAGAAGCCCCATCAAAATTCAGCTTGATCCACCCTTTCGGAGGTGACATCCACTTGAGATTGGCTCTAGGATTGGGCCTTGGTTGAGCTCCAGGATCCTCTTCAGGTATACCAAGAGATTTGAAAAGGGCACATTCAAGAGCCTGGGAAGGGGCCATGGAGTAGGGGATGAGCCAGATGTTTTCAATAGCATAGGCAATGGATTTGGAAGCCATAGATAGGGGGTCCTTGGAGGAGGATGAAAAGGCCCTGTTGTTGCACTCTAGCCAGATTTACCAAATGAAGTGATGGAGGCAGAAGGACCAGAGGGAGCGAAGCCTAAAATTGCTAAATGGGTTTGGCCACTGGGAGAAAAGGTCAATGATTGAATTGGGTTGGACCCACTGGATGTGGAAGGAATTGAGCAAGTGGCCAAGGGCTATGGAGGAAAAAGCATAGTTGGTGAAGATGTGATTCATAGATTCCCAGCTTGAAAGGCACAAGTAGCAATGGTTGGGGATCATGAATCCTCTTTTGGCCAGATTTTTGAGCGTGAGGATCTTATTTTGGATAGCAGTCCAAGAAAAGAAACTTATTTTGGGGATGATTTTCTTCTTCCATACGAGGTTGAAAGGGATGGTTGTAACCTGGGCCTTCTCTTGGAAGGTGTAGGTTGACTTTACAGAAAAGGACCCTTCATCATTTCCCCTCCATATGGGCCTATCTTCCACTTCTCCCATTGGAATGGTGACTGCATTGAGCAAGCTAGATAGGGCAACAACTTGATTAGGGAAGTTGGCCACGTCAATGGTTCTCCATTTAGGGCCTCCATTGTGACTGGTGATAAATTTTACAACCTTGCTCCCTAGGATGGCGTCAGTGGATGGTTTAAGGACCACCAACTCCCTATTTTCACTCAGAGGTTCCTCTTGAAGCCACCTATCATGCCAAAAGTTGATGGTGTTCCTGTTACCCAGAATCCATCTGCTACCTTCCTGGATGAGACTTCTGGTCTGGGTGATGGACTTCCAAAATGTTGAACCATTTTGGGGCCCCTGATCATTCAAGAACTGGTGGTTCTGCATATATTTCTTCTTGACTATCTCGACCCAATCTGCATTGTTGTTGGTGTAAATCTTCCATGCATGCTTGGCTAGGAGAGCGAGATTCATTTGAGTGACTTTCCTAAGTCCAATGCCTCCTTTTCTTTTGTTGTGGCAAACCAAGTCCCAAGCCACCAGGGGGATTCTCTTCTTATCCTCACTCCTAGACCAGAGGAATCTCTTTTGGATTTGCTCAATCTTGGAACTCACAGAGGCTGGGATTTTGAAGACAGACAAGAAGTACACCGGGATGCTCTGAAGACAGGCCGAAGTAAGGGTGGCTTTGGCTACCTGGGAAAGGAGGTGACCTTTCCAAGAGGCCAACTTTTTCTGAATTCTTTCAATGATATTATTCCACATGGGAGCAATGGGGTTGCTAGAGAATAGGGGGAGCCCAAGGTAGGAAGTGGGGAGAGCCTCCGAGGAGCATCCAAGGATCCATGCAATTTTGATTTACCGGGTATGGGGAGTGTTGATGAAAAATTTTTGCTTTTGAGGAGGTTGATCTTCTGACCTGCAACATTCTCATAAAGGTGGAGGATGTGTTTAATGGCCTTGGCTTGAGCAACTGAAGCTGAAGTGGACAAAATGGTATCATCGACAAACTATTGGTGAGTAACAGGGTTAAGACCAGAAGCAGTTTTGATCCCAAAAATAAGGCCTCTCCTTCCAGACACTTGCAATGGACCTCCCTAAAGCCTCAGCGAGGATGATGAACAAGATTGGGGATAGAGGATCTCCTTGTCTCAAACCTCTAGAGCTAGGGAAGAACCCAACAGGGGACCCATTGACTAAGACGGAGAACCACGAAGAGGATATGCATCTTTTGATGAGATCAACCCATGTTGGGTGGAAGCCAAATTTGAGGAGGACATCAATGAGAAACTCCCAGCTGACCCTATCGAAGGCCTTGTTCATGTCTAGTTTTAGCAGGAAAGTTGGTTTCTTGGCCAAGGTGGTAGAGTGCAGGGCCTCATGGATGGTTATCACTCCATCTGTTATGATCCTTCCTTTGATAGAGCTGCCTTGGTAGGGATCAATGATAAGGGGAAGGATCTCCTTGAGCCTATTTGCTAAGGCTTTGGTTAGGATCTTGTAGAGAACATTGTAGAGGTTGATGGGGTGAAATTTAGATAGAGCTTTGCAAGCCGACACTTTGGGAACCAAGGCAATGAAGGTTGAGTTGATCCCTTGAGGAATGGCCTTGGAGGATTGGAGGTCTTTGACTGTTGCACACACTTTGGGCCCAATCAGGTCCCAAAATACTTGGAAGAAGCATGGAGGGAACCCATCTGGTTCGGGGGCCTTGTCAGGCTGCATAGAGAACAGAGCTCCTTTGATCTCTTCAATGGAGAGAGGGCTAATGAGCATTTAATTAGTGGATGAGGAGATGGAGTGGGGAATATTTCCCAAGAGAGCTTCTGTATCCCGAGGGGATCCAAGAGAGGATGAGCCCAGAAGGGATTGGAAAAAATTAACATATTCATTCCTGATCTCAGATATTTCCCTTCTAATACTTCCATCGCTATAAGTGAGCTTTGATATTTTGTTGGAGCTTCTATTTCTCAGGGTAGATGCATGAAAGAATTTGGTATTCGAGTCACCATCCCTGAGCCAAAGGGCTCTCGATTTCTACCTCCAATACGTTTCCTCTCTGGCTAGGATGTTGTGAAACTCAGCTAGGAGCTTGCTCTCTTTAGCTCTAATGTTGCTATCCTGGTTGCCTTCCTAGATTTGTTGTTCTATGATTTCTAGTTTCTCTTTGATTATCCACTTGCTTTCAAAAATATTACCAAAGGTTTCTCTATTCCAAGTCCTGATATTTTCCTTAATGAATCTAAGTTTTTGGTATAATTGCCTAGAAGGGGACCCCTTGAAGGGCTACTGCCACCACTGAGAGACTTGGTTCCTGAAATCTGGATGGTGGAACCACATCACCTCGAAGCGGAAGGGGCTCTTGAAAGAGGGAGCTTTGGTGGCTTCAAATAGAAGGGGACTGTGATCAGAGCCAATTTTAGGGAGGGATTTGAGGGTGGCATCCCCAAAAATAGGGATAGCCTCTCTTGAAAGTAGGACCCTATCCAATTTGACCTAGATGAGATTGTTTCCAGCCCTTTTGTTACTCCAGGTGAACTTTTCTCCCTTCAACTGAACATCCATGAGTTCGTTCGCATCTATGAACTCCCCAAGTTCCTCCATGCTTTTGGTAAGCAAGGTGTTACCTCCTTTCTTGTCATATGGGAACAGGGGGCTGTTGAAATCTCCTGCAAGGATCCAGGGGATGGTATTGAACGAGTTTTGCATATGGCTAATTGAGTTCCATAGCGAGGCTCTTTCGAGAGGGTTATTAGGAGCATAGACATTGGAAAGGATCCATGTGTTGTTGGTTTTGTAGTGAAAAAACATGTTGATGATCCTTCTTGAGGAGGAAATCAACCTTCCTTCAACTTTAGTCGGATCCCACATGCATAACAACCCTCCGAACGTTCCTTGGGCAGGAGTGAAGACGAATTCACTTTTATTCCATATTGCTTTGGCAACTTTGGGGGAAGAGATCTCATCTACTTTGGTTTCTTGCAAGATAAGAATTTTCGGGGTGTAATCTTTTCTTAGATTTACACCTAGCCGTTTCTTGGGGGCACCATTGAGCCCTCTCACATTCCAAGTGAGAATCTTCATTTAAAACTTTTTGAGGGATTTTTTGCCTCCCTTCGCCTATTGAGAGGGAGGTTTGGGTTTCTTGGGTTCATCTCTTATCAAGTTGAGAGATTCAGACAACAAGGTGGCTTGGAAGCCGTTTGCTATATCCTCTTCGATCTCTTTCCTTCTTTGCTCAGCAGCGGATGACCTTCCTCTCTTTCTGTCACTTCCATAGTCAATGAGGGATTTTTTGCTCCAAGTCTACTTGGGGCTGAAGCTCTTTAGGAGGGACTGGGATGGGACAAGAATTCCCTCATCTTCATCATCAGAATGAATAGATTTTGGTCTAAAATCTTCCAGTAGGGGTGGGATGGACCAAATTTATATGGGGACTCTGATGGAACTATCTCTGCCTAAATGGCCTGGGGGGATTCAGAGTGAAGAGGAAGAGGGGGATCAATCGTAGGGGGGTCCATTTTACCCTCAAATAAAATAGGGTTAGATTCAAACGAGAGACATACCTGATCAGTCTCCGGGGCCAGAGGAGGATCAACAATTTTTTTCCCTTTATCTTTCGAGGAACCATCCCTCCTTTGACTTGGGACCTGGTTTGCTTGTGTAGATGAGTTGTTCTTCCTGGGAAAGGGTTGGATATTCTTGGGATGATGATTCCTTGATGAAAGGGGATGGAACCGATTTTGGGATCTGGGAGGAGCCCTCAAAAAGAAAGAGTCAACATCCTTGATTTCCTTTGAAGGTTTGGCTCTGAGAAGAGGGCACTAGTTTTTGAGGTGGCCTTGCATGTGGCACTAGACGTAGAATGCTGGCTTGTTTTCATATTCTAGAGGTTGATGCCATCTGAAGGATCCCAAAATTAGGTTTACGAACATGGGCAACTCGATCTCGAGATTGGCATTCATGCAGATGCAGGTGTGGACCATTCTAGAGCACGCTTTGGTTGCAGAATCGATAGCCACCAGGTCACCAATAGTTCTAGCAATAGCTCTCAGGACGTCCTCATGCCATAGGTGGAAAGGCAGATCTGGGATGCGGATCCAGATGGGTGTAAAGTTGATACTCTAGGTATTGGGATTGAAATCCACCACCCACCTCCAGAAAAAAACCCCCCCTCCCCCCGCCCCCCCCCCCCATTGCATCATCATGGTTGCATAGCTTTATGGCAAAAAAACCTCTGGAGAGGGCTACAATCTCCATGTTTCCTAAGGTTTTCCATTTGGAGAAGGCCTAGCGCCTTATTGTCTCCATATCTGGTCGTCCCCCAACGAACTTGCCGATTAGGGAATAAGATGCCATTGAAACATAGCTGGAGAAAACCTCTTATGGGATGACGATATCCGTTCTGATAAGAGTTAGGTGGATATCTGAGGTTTTTGGAGTGATCACCCCATTGGAGATGACCTGTGCATATGAAGGCCCACCAGGGCTCCCAAGAACAAGTTCCTTATTGGGGATGGGGCCCTCGGTAGGTCTTTTTTGGGAGGCTCCTTGTCCCAAGGGCCCTCTGGGGGCTTCCCATGAAAACCCGCTTCACCATCAGCAACACCATTCTTACCTGGTCTAGGTCTTTCATCCACCATTCTAGAAGGATGGATCCCGCCATCGCCATCACTGCCCTCTACCTCTACCATCCTCCACTCCCATTCAAGTTCTCTTTTTTTTTTTAAATCCTACCCTAGTCATATTTATCTTATTGGCAACTATCATTTTCAATTAGTTTTAACTTGTCTCACCGAGACTTCTTTCTTACTTGTAATAGTACATTGTTGAATGTTTAAAAATATGACTATTTTCTCAGTTAGTTTCAAGGGATGATGACTTACCTAAGAAAGAGGATCTTGCAGAGAGGAGGAGAAAGCATGAAGTGACTTGCCTGAGAAAGAGGATCTTGTAGAGAAGAGGATAAAGAATGAAGTGTTCAAATCTACAATATCAGAGTTTGAAGATGATTCTAATAAAAATATAGATGATGAAGATAAATTTTATTAGGAAATGAAGAAACAAAGAGCTACAAATATTGCTACCAAAGCAGAGATATTATTAAGGTATATTCTTAATTTTTATAAAATGCTAAATGACTAATTCAAAGAATTTAAGAACAGTTTTTGGTGTTCGAATCCTGATAGTATATGCGCATTCATTTTACAGAAAACCTATAATTCCATCTCAAGTGGAGGAAGTGCATGGAGAACGACATATAACATATCTTGTAACAACCCAAGTCCTACCCACCTGGTTGTCCAATCCAATCCTTCTTACTGGAATCACAACATAAAAAAATTTGAACTTTTTCAAGAGGGAAGTTTGTTGTTCACCCAATCTTTTATTAGTACAAGGTATGAAATATTTCCACGTTTGGGTATATTGACTACTACAAACAATCACCCAAGTGGTCAATATTGGCCAGGTCCTGTAGAAAGGTGCCTATTAGTGAACCTATCCTCTCATCCCAAGATCCCAGGTTCATGGTAGGGGTTTCTCCTCTAAGGCCCATAACACCTAGAGTATGGACACATAATTACCCGTCCCTTACCATGGAGGACTTAGGTTCCCTTAGCCTAATTTTTGTCCTGGCTTTAAAACATCATGCAAGGGTAGAGCGTAAACATACCTTGTTCCTAGTTGAGAGTTTACCTTCCATGGATTCAACTAGGATCCACCAATACCCTGGCTCGGAACTAGATATCACTTGACATTGCACGTTTGACGATGAGATATCCCATACCATATCGTCATTGAGTGAACTCTCAATCGTCCAATGTGCAAGAGATCCCTCACTATACTACTCGTGCAGTGACCTAGAGGTAGTGTTCCATTCCGTCCCTCTTTACCTTCCTGTCCTAATCCTTTCCATCAAGAGTGCAACCAGCCCCGAAACATAGTATCCTTCCCACAATTATCGCTATTGGTTATTAAAGTTACACGATTCAAGTGATCGCCCTTCCCGTAATAATCGATATAGAGTTCTACCACCCCCGAATCGTAGTATCCTTCTCACAATTACCGGTATTGGGTATTAAAGTTACATGATTCAAGTGATCGCCCTTCCCACAATCATTGATATAGAGTTCTACCACCCTTCTCGATAGATCATTATGTGAAACGATTTAAGGGTGATGTCCCTAACAAATTCTAGTGATGGTCTATGCTTTTATTCTACTTTTTAAGGTTTAAAAGACTAAAAATAATTAATTAAAACTTTAACCACTTGATTATCAACTGCTTGCATAATCATATCATATCAACAATAAAAATGGTTCTTATATTTTCAATTAAGAACTATGCACTCATAAAAAAATATAAGAACTATGCACTCATAAAAAAAATAATCATTACATAAAAATGATTCTTATATTTATATGCATTCATAAAAGTAATTATTACATAAAAATGATTCTTATATTTGTATGCATTCTTAAAAGTAATCATTACATAAAAATAATTTTATATTTTCAATTAAGAACTATGCTTTCATGAAAAGTAATCACTCATATTCATATATTATATCCATTCGAGTTAATTGTTTGCATTCATAAAAATTAATAATTCATATATTATATCCATTCCAGTTAATCGTTTGCATTCATAAAAAGTAATCATTACATTAAAATTATTCTTATATTTTTAATTAACAACTATGCTTTCATAAAAAGTAATCATTCATATTCATATATTATATCCATTCAAGTTAATTGTCATTCAAGTTAACTATTTGCATTCGTAAAGTAATTATTCATACATTATATCCTTAGTTATTAAATTCACCAATTTTTTTAGATAAAATTCGAAATTCGTCGAATTTAAAACCATGGAAGGCGGGAAATGGAAATGCATGCGGGAAGTTAAAACCTTATCAAATACATTCGGGGAATAAACCCTACCCCTAAATTTTGCACTTTATATAGTTTATTTTTGGAAACATTTACATCTAAAAAGTTTTGAGTTTGGTAATAATAGCCGCAAACCTGTAAGAATCTCTAGCTTCTGCAATTGCATTATATTTTTTCTATACTGTAATTTAGTTGTTTTCTAAGTTAAATAAATTTGTTGTGATTTAGTATAGTTTGTAATAAATTTATTTTTTTTGATGAGGAACCTTTTATATACAACATATCCGCAACATGTGAGGGGAGAGATTTGAACCTGGGTCTCTCGATAACTGGAGAGTTTTAACTACCCACTTGTTCTCCAACTCCTCTACATGAGCGGATAGTTTGTAATAAATTTATTATTTTATATGAATTTTCTCATTTTCATGCATTTGAAATTTATTGACATTTCTTGTAAAAACAAAACTCCATAAGATTGTAGAAACTGCAAATAGGCTTACTTTGCAGTTTGCACTTATAGAAAGAAATTTATTGATATTTTATAGTTAATATAAAATATTTCCATGTAAAAATCATAGAAAAAAATTTCTGATATAAAGTTTTTATATTGTTTATCTACAATTTTTATTTGTTATTTTAGAAAGAGAGAAATTTCCATAGAGCATCATAGATATTTTAATTTATGGCATTATTTATTTTGTAATTGTTTTAAATTTTATAACGTTGAAACTTGAATTTCATTAAAAATATTTATTTTATATTATTTATTCTAAAATTTATGAAAACTATTAATAATTATTTATTTGCATATAATTATTATTTTTAATATTTATGTCAAGATAAAAATTAATTTAGAAATGGTTTGGCACATAGAAATAAATTTTTGTTATAAATTTTTTATACAATGCTTGCTTATTTACGATTTTTTATTTTTTATTTTAGAAAGAGAGAAATTTCCATAGAGTATCATAGATATTTATGGCATTATTTATTTTTTAATTGTTTTAAATTTTATTACGATAAAACTTGAATTTCATTAAAAATATATATTTATATTATTTATTTTAAAGTTTCTGAAAACTATTAATAATTATTTATTTGCATATAATTATTATTTTTCATATTTATGTCCACATAATAATTATATTAGAAATGGTTTCGCAGAGACTATCATAGAAAGAAATTTATTGATATTTTATAGTTGGTATAAGAAATTTCCATGTAAAAATCATAAAAAGAAATATCTGGTATAAAAGTTTTATACAATGCTTACTTATCTACGATTTTTTATTTTTTATTTTAGAAAGAGAGAAATTTCCACATAGCATCATAGATATTTATATGGCATTATTTATTTTTTTAATTGTTTTAAATTTTATGACATTAAAACTTGAATTTCATTGAAAAAATATATTTTACATTATTTATTCTAAAGTTTATGAAAACTATTAATAATTATTTATTTGCATATAATTATTATTTTAAATATTTATGTCAAGATAATAATTATATTAGAAATGTTTTAAAACAATTACATTTCATCATTTGATTAATTTTAAATTTATTTATTGTAATTTTAAATATTTATGTTAATAAAGTAATTATATTTTACATATAAATTAATAAATACAGGTTAAGAACTTAAGACTCAAGAGGTAATTGTATTTTATTATTTAAATTAATTTTAGTTTATAATTATATTTATATATTATTTTTTTATTAATAAATTTTATATATCATATTATTTTTTTTATTTTTAATATTATATTAAAATTTATTTTATAAAAAAAAATTCTAAAAAATCAAAATTTTATATATTTTCAAGCCATTGAAAAGTTATATTATACAAATAAACAAGTGCAAAACTTCTCATATTTTTGCTTTATATGTATTTTAAATAAAAAAGTAAAATTAAATAATATATTTTTGCATTTAATTTTAATGTTTTTAATTTTTTTTTTTGCAGAAAAACTATTTAAAATGGCACCATTAAAATCTATTGCAGAAGCTTGGAAATATATAACAAGGGGATATTTAAATAGATTGACATGTATATTATGTGGACATCGTTTCACAGGAACGTTGACACGAGCAGTAGACCATCTCCTTTCAAGGAGCAATGGTCGAGGAGGTGGTGTGGAGGGATGCAAAAATATTACTCCAGAAATAAAAGAGATAATTGAGAAAGAAAACAAATCTTCAAAAGCAAGCAAAGATAAAATCTTAGGAAAAAGGTAGAGGGTTGAAAGAGAGATTTCTAGGTCTTTTTCTTCTTTTAATTCATGTTCAAATAATAGGGCAACAATATCAAGTGGGGTTGATACTTTGAATAGTCTTTGGAAACCAATTGAAAAATAAAATGTTGATGATGTTGTGGCTGACATGTTTTATGCATGTGCTATTCCTTTTAATGTAGCAAAAAGTTCATATTTTGTTAATGCTTTGAAAAATGTTGTGGAGTTTGGTAAAGGATATACACCTCCTCGTTATGGAGCATTGAGGAGTACTCTTCTTCAAAGATCAAAGGAAAGGGTAACTGATAAATTATCTTCAATCAAAGAATCTTGGAAGCATACAGGTTGTACTATTTTGAGTGATGGTTGGTCAGACACATGTCATAGGCCTTTAATTAATGTGTTGGTCTCATGTCCTCAAGGTGTAATGTTTTTAAGAGTGATTGATGCAATGAATGTCACCAAAACTTCAGATTATATTTTCAAGATTTTGGAGGAGGCAATACTTGAAGTTGGAGCTGAAAATGTTGTTCAAATTGTAACAGATAATGCTACAAATTGTGTGGGTGCTGGAAATATGATCATGGAGAGGTTCCCAGCAATTTATTAGATCCCATGTGCTGCACATTGTATTAATTTACTTCTTCATGATTTAGCAAAGCTTCCATGGGTTAATGAGGCAATTAGAAGGGCAAAAATAATTGCCAATTTCATAATTAACCATCATCTTACATTGAGCATCTATAGAGAACATGCATCCAAAGAACTCTGAGGCTTTGTGATACAAGATTTGCAACATTTTATATCACTTTGCGAAGGGTTTTAGAACAAAAAATAGCTTTAAGAAGTGTTGTTTGTCATGCAGAGTGGGAAAGAAGTTCCCTTTCAAAATATTCAAAAGGAAAACAGGTGGAATCAATAATTTTAGGCAACACTTTTTGGGAGAATTCTATAAAAGTTCTAAATTTATGTGATCCAATAGTAAATATGCTCAGAGAAGTTGATAGTGATAAACCTACTATGGGTTTTATTTATGAGAATATGGACCATTGCAAAGAAGCCATTGCAAGTGCTTTTAATAATGTTGAATCTGATTATAATCAGGTATGGAAAAAAGTAGACTACAGATGGAAGATGTTGCATAATCCTTTGCATGATGTTGCATGTTATTTGAACCCTAGACTATTTGGTTTAAAAAGAAATAATGAAAAGGAAGTGATGAGTGGTCTTTATGAGGCTATTGAAAGGTTGAACCCAAATCCAAAATTTGCAATAAAACTAAAATGGAAACTTAGGGCATACATATTAGAAGAAGGATTGTTTGGCTCTTTTGCAGCAAAAGTTGATAATTAAACTCTTGGTGAAGACTGTCATATAAAAACCTGAATAATTTTTTTCAGGAATTCCAATACCTCTGTCAAGGTTAGCTTCTAAATCATCAGTTTTAAAACTTGACACTCCGACTAATTCCAGTTATGATACCAGTAGCTTCACCTCCATATGGCCCTTTAGTCTTTTTAATCTCACAAACTTATCATTTTCGATGAATAACTTCTTTCTGGTGCTTCATCTACACACATAATCAACATATTTTACAACTCATGTTAATCTTAGAATAAAGAAACATTGAATAAGTGATTCCTAAAGATATTTTATATCAAAACTTAAAGCTCCAACTGGTTAAAGGTATCCATATCAAAAGTTAAAATAGAAATAGTAATTTTCACATACAAAATCCAATATATATTAAGGATGACAAAGCACAATCTGAAATTTACATACCTTGTATTTTTTCTTGGAATTTAGTGAGCTTATGATGAGGAGTTAATCCCTTGTTCTTCTCCATCTGAGCACAAATCAACATTGTCATTTAATTAGAGCATTTAGAAGTTGTTCTTGCATTTCAAAATTCAAATGTAGTTAAAACATTATCTCTCAATAAAAACTTGATATCAGATATACAACATCCCTCCAATTTAGTTATTAAATTGCTTGCTTTTATCTTTAGGATGTGGTACTGTTGATGGTTTTGTGAGTGCAGAAATAGGTAACCATCTCCAAAAAAATAAATCAAATGAACCTAACAGAAATATAGAGGTTGATATGAAGGAAAACTAGATTGTGAGTACATAAAATTTCACCAAAAAAATGCATTCAGGTAGTTACATCCTTAGTTATCAAGTTCGAGTTCGTGTTCGAATTCGACATTCTTGAAGTTCGAAAGAAATTCAACATGTTTAAAAATTCGAAATAAAATTCAACATAAAATTCGATATGTTATAAATGTACATATATATATATATATATATATTCAATTTTATGTAAATATATTAGTAAATAAGAAACTCAAATAGAGACTCAAAACAAAAATTAATAATTCCATTTAAAAACACAAAAATAAAGGTGGTGATAACACAAGAATTCATTCTTGTTGTTCTTCTCTCTGATATATACTTGTTACATCATCAAGCTCTATATCATCAAGAGCACAAGGAGGGCCAATTGATTCACACGCATTGCTCTCATAACTAGGTTCAATATCCTCATGTACATTGTCCAAGCCATATGAAATAGGCTCAAATAATGGAGAAGAAAAATTTTCTGATTCTTTAGCCACATTGCATGTCAATAATCGCAAGTTGCTACGAACATAAACAAGATCACCCAATTGTCCAGATAACAACCTATTCCTCTTCTTAGAGTGAATTTGTTCAAAACTGCTCCAATTTCTTTTACAAGTTGATGCACTTGAACATTGGCTCAAAATTCGCAATGCAAAACATTGTAGCTCAAGTGCCTCTACACCATAGAAATCCTACCATATATTTGTTCTATCTTCTTTTGCTACAGAAGAGCCAAATAATCCTTCTTCTAATCTGTATGCCCTGAGTTGTCCTCGTAGTTTTCTTGCAACCTTTGGATTTGGGTTCAACCTTTCAATAGCCTCATAAAGACCACTCATCACTTCCTTGTCATTATTTCTTTTTAAACCAAATAGTCTAGGGTTCAAATAACATGCAACATCATGCAAAGGATTATGCAACATCTTCCATCTGTAGTCGACTTTTTCTCATACCTGATTATAATAAGATTCAACATTATTAAAAGCACTTGCAATGGCTTCTTTGCAATGGTCCATATTCTCATAAATTAAACCCATAGTAGGTTTATCACTATCAACTTCTCTGAGCATATTTACTATTGGATCACATAAATTTAGAACTTTTATAGAATTCTCCCAAAAAGTGTTGCCTAAAATTATTGATTCCACCTGTTTTCCTTTTGAATATTTTGAAAGGGAACTTCTTTCCCACTCTGCATGACAAACAACACTTCTTAAAGTTATTTTTTGTTCTAAAACCCTTTGCAAAGTGATATAAAATATTGCAAACCTTGTATCACAAGGCCTCAAGAGTTCTTTGGATGCATGTTCTCTATAGATGCTCAATGTAATACGATGGTTAATTATGAAATTGGCAATTATTTTTGCCCTTCTAATTGCCTCATTAACCCATGGAAGCTTTGCTAAATCATGAAGAAATAAATAAATACAATGTGTAGCACATGGGGTCCAATAAATTGTTGGGAACCTCTCCATGATCATCTTTCCAGCACCCACACAATTTGTAGCATTATATGTTATAATTTGAACAACATTTTCAGCTCCAACTTCAAGTATTGCCTCCTCCAAAATCTTGAAAATATAATCTGAAGTTTTGGTGACATTCATTGCATCAATCACTCTTAAAAACATTACACCTTGAGGACATGAGACCAACACATTAAGTAAAGGCCTATGACATATGTCTGACCAACCATCACTCAAAATAGTACAACCTTTATGCTTCCAAGATTCTTTGATTGAAGATAATTTATCAGTTACCCTTCCCTTTGATCTTTGAAGAAGAGTACTCCTCAATGCTCCATAACGAGGAGGTGTATATCCTTTACCAAACTCCACAACTTTTTTCAAAGCATTGACAAAATATGGACTTTTTGCTACATTAAAAGGAATAGCACATGGGAGAAACTCATGTATCTAATGGTTGATCAAATGTGAAGGTTGAACAGTAATAGTGATGGAGAGGGAAGAAAGTAGAGAGGGGAGGGCTCTGGTCCCTCCCCTGCTCCCCCTCCCATGGCTTCTGGTTCCTGCCCAGTCCCTGGCTCAACCCGAGTCATCCCTCCCGGGGGAGTGGTTGTTTGCGAGATGATCTCTTGGGGGGAGATCCTTCTCCACTATCTCGCGCCCCTCCCGATCGGCTAGGGTTTCCTTGGTTGTTTTTTCGGACTGGTGCTTCCTAGGGATCCCTCGTTTGGTTGGGGATCCCTTCCCTTTTTCCCTCAGGCTTCCCCCTGGGGTTTTTTGCAGGTTATTCGCGTGGATCTGGTCCCCTGCGTTTCTCGGTGTGGTGGAGATGACGGTTTAGGGTTTGGATAGCTTCCCCCTTTTTCTTGTGAATCCTCGGCGGGCTCTGTGCTTGGACGGGATTCTTGGTCCCTGCTGCTGGGATCCTCTTCTATTTTCCTGGGGCGGGTTCCTTGTGGTGCAACTCTCTGGTCACTTCTTGATGGGCTAGATCCTCTCTGTGCTGGCTGTCGGCTTCCTGCAGGATGGCTCTTGCTGAACAAAATGTTTTCCCAGTGGGCGTGTCGGTTTCTCCATAGGGCGAGATCCGCCAAATCCGTCGGTTTTCCTGCGAGGCAGGATCCTTTCTTTTCTGTTGGTTTCTCGGATGGCGGGATTTCCCTGTTGCTTCCCGCTAGGCGGGACTGTTTGTGGTAGTTTTGACTGCTTCCCACAAGGCGGGATTTTATTGTAATGGTTTTTCTTTGCTTCCTGCTAGGCGGGATCTTCTCGATGGTGGTTTTTGGCTACTCCCCACTGGGCGGGATCTCCAAAACTACTTTCTTTCTTATTTGTTTGTTTCCGCTGAGAGGGATTGTTTCATGCTTCATTGTTACCACTGGGCGGGATTTTTGTTTTGGTGTTCAGTTTCAAGGGATTGATGCCCTAGGCCCATTTCTTATGTAATCAGGTTTTGGGATCCTTGTTAAAACCCGCTGTAAATACAAACACTACTTACCAAAAAAAAAAAAGGAATAGCACATGCATAAAACATGTCAACCACAACATCATCAACATTTTGTTTTTCAATTGGTTTCCAAATACTATTCAAAGTATCAACCCTACTTGATATTGTTTTTTTTGTAAAAGAGGGTAAAAATTTATTAACTCAGCAAAACATTCATGATACAAAGAAAAAGCAGAAGCTATTCAGACATATCAGCTCTCAATAAAGAAGAGAGAGATTGAGAGCAATCGAAAGAAAGTTGAGACCAATTTTGAACATCCCAACCATCTTGAAACTAAGAAGCCCATTTAGCTAACAAATCCGCTACCCTATTCCACTCCCGAGGAATATGCACAAAAGAAATGAAGTCCAAGTGAGCAGAGATATTAAGAATTTGCCGAGCAACCCAACTCAACCGCCAACAACCATGAAGACTATCTCCAGAATTTAACAAATTTATAACAATCTGAGAATCAGATTCACAAACAATCCGACGCCAACCCAAAGCATACCCTTGCTCCAAAGCATATAAAATTGCGAGTGCTTCCATGAAGTTATTAGAATGATGTCCCTTAAAGCAAGAGAAAAAAAATTGGATAGTACCACTACTATCCCGCCCCACACCACCAATACCAGCATTACCCGGATTACCCCGGGAAGATCCATCTGTATTAATTTTCAGCACTCCCGGAGGAGGCGAATTCCATTTGCCAGCCCTCCGCACCCGATTATTCTAACCCATCCGTCTACAAGAGACATTAGGACCAGGACCATTAACCATCAAGCCTAATATTTCCATGATCTGACGTTTCGCATGGTCCACGGGAGAAATAATCTGACATTTTGCAGACACATTTCCTGGATCATTCACAAAATCCTCTCGCGGCACGGGAAGTAGTTAACTCCTTACCTTGGAAAATCCGACGGTTCCGTTCAAGCCAAATCTGCCAAAAAATGCATGAAGGACCAATACTCCATCCAACTTGTAAAAAGAAAGCCGCTGCAGGAGGCCGCCCCATACTCCAAAAATCAACTATTGATGAAGCATGCGAACAAGGGTGATTCCATACTCCCCACCAATAATGCCAGACTTGTCGAGCAAAGTCACATTGGAGAAGTAAATGCCCAACAGATTCTTCAGCCTTCCCACAGTTATAGCATAAAGAGGGGCCAACAAACCCACGCTTTTGAAAATTATCCCAAGTGAGACAACGATTATGAGTAGCCTGCCACCCATAAAAACTACACTTCGGCCAAATAAACTTATTCCAAACTTGCTTCCACCACGGAACCTCCTCCTCACCAAACCGCTGCCGATCCAAAACACAATAACCAACAGCAACCGAAAATATCCCTCTATTATCTCTTCCCCATGCTAGCACATCATCCCCAGGTAGAGAAGAGCAGGGACGGCTAGCGAGAATACGGGCCAGCTATGCCCTCGCATCCATAGTGCCACCAGCAGGCCATTCTCGAGGATCCTTCCACTGGAGACTAACCATCTGACCAAAGGACTTAACAGTTTTGAAATCTGCCACCTTCAACCATCCAGCATCCCAAAAGCATTGAGCAAGATCTTGAAGATGTGGAAACTCGCTAAGAAGATGAGCAAAGCCATCCCAAGAATCTTGCCAAAAAAGAGCCCGAGACCCAGTATAACAAATCCAGAATAACCCCTTCTTAACCAGCTTTGCTCCCTTTTTCAAAGTATTTCAAACAAATGATCCTCGACCAGTCAAGCTGTATCGAGGAATCTCTGAACCTTCCACTCCCCTAAGATACTTGTGGGAGATAATCTTGGCCCAAGTTTGCTCCTCGATTACTACACCAACGCCAATACAGACTTAGCAGCCAAAGCAGTCCCGGAAAGAGAGCTTAGACGAAGACCCAACCCCCTGACTTGCCTTGGTCGACAAATAGTCTCCCATTTAACAAGACTCCATTTTGAGGAACCAAGATTGCCAGCCCATAGGAATTGCCTAGAAAGAGAATCCAGGTCATGAAGAAAACTTGCGGGAGCAATCTGAATAAGGCATCTATACACCGGTAAAGCCTGAACAACTGACTTCAAAAGAAAACTTGATGGGAAGGTGCTCTTTGTGGAATCATATTCAAAGTGTTCAAGCCTTGGTTCCATTCTATCCTTGGATTATGGCTGGAGATTTTAATGCTGTATCTAGTATTGATGAGAAGAGGGGTGGTGTGGGTACTTTGGGGCCTGCCTCTAGACTCCTTAATGATAATATTCAGCTTCTTAATATGGTGGATATCAAGCCAAAGAATGGTGTGTTCACTTGGACGAATAAGCGGTGTGGTTCTAACTCGATCTCTGAGAGGTTGGACAGGTTTCTTACTTTTTCATTTTGGATTAGCAATTCTTGGGTTACTAACTCAACGATTCTTGACTGGAGGGGATCAGACCACTGGCCTATTAAACTTGTTATCTCTCGGCAAGAAATGGATCATCATCCAAGTTTTAAATTCCGATTAATGTGGCTTAGGGATCCCTCTTTGTACAAGTTGATGAAAGTCCGGTGGAGTCGAGTCTGTCCTTCCCACTGTATCGCTATGTACTCTTTTGTTAAAAGACTCCAATTTGTGAAATATCAACTCAAAAAGTGGAACAGGCGAGTGTTTCGGGAATCTATTTCAGAGCTAAAACTTTGGCCCAAAGAAGGCTTGATGTTATCACCGGACATATCGGAGATCATGGGTTAACAGAGCGAGAATTTGCAGGAGGAGTCTGAAGCTTTGCATGAACTTCAAGAATGGGAGCTTCGGGAAGATATTTTCTGGAAGCAAAATGCCAGGGTGGAATGGTTACAAGAAGGAGATCGAAATACAGTTTTTTTCTTTAACACTGTTAAGACTCGAAGACACGGTAATGGTATTTCTTCGATTATTTCTTCTCCGTGTATTCGGTTGTTCCGCTTCTCGGGATATCTCTCGGGAAGTCGTTCGATTTTTTTCTTCCTTATATTCGAGGATTTTTGTGGGGATCATGTTGATGATCATACTATTTTGCGTTGTATTCCTTCGGTTATTTTAGAAGAGATCAATGCATGCCTTCTTCAACCTATTTCCATTGATGAACTAGAAAGGGTAGTTTTCCTTATGAAGACTGGGAAAGCTCCGGGGCCTAACGGCTTCCCGGTTGAGTTCTTTCAACACTTTTGGGAAATTATTAAATCTGATCTTTTGAGGGTTGTTCTTGAGTCCTTTCATAACCATCAGTTGTTGAAAGCTTTGAATTCCACTTTTTTGATGCTAATTCCTAAAAAGGAGGGTGCTAGCTCTTTTGATCAGTTTCGGCCTATTGCTCTCTACAATGTGGTGTATAAAATTATTACTAAGCTGATTGCGGAGCGTCTCAAGCCTTGGCTGGATAGAGTTGTTTTTGATGAGCAGGGTGGCTATGTGGCTGGCCGACAGATTTTGGATGGAGTGGCTATTGCTGTCGAGGCGATTCATTCTATGAGCACTTCTAAGAATAAGTTTATGTTTATGAAGTTGGATATGGCGAAGGCTTATGACAGGGTGAAATGGTCTTTTCTTCACAAAATCCTCTTGGCATTTGGATTTGATCCTTCTTGGATTGAGTGGATTATGAGTTGTATTACAACTCCCTCATATTCTGTTCTAATTAATGGAAAGCCCTCTCCTTTGTTTCATGCTTCCCGGGGTCTTCGGTAGGGGGATCCTTTATCTCCGTACTTTTTTATAATTATGGCTGAAGGTCTGGGTCGCTGGCTTAAAGATCAGGTTCACCAGGGTCTTATTCATGGATGGAAATGGGAGAATAGTAGGCCACCATTTCCCATCTTCGATTTGTTGATGACATCTGCTCTCTTGGGTGTAGCTTCTATTTGTGAAGCAACCAACTTTAGACATGCTTTGGACTTGTATTTGGTCTCTGGTTAGGAGATTAATGAGCACAAGTCTATTATTTTATTTTTCAATACGAGATCCCAGGGTTCAAGCTAGAATTGTTCAGATTCTCAGGTTTCAGGTTGGAACTCTTCCTCTTACATACTTGGGGATTCCCATTTCTGTTGGTCCTCTACCTAGGGCGGTTTGGACTAACATACTTGAAAAATTTTGTAGTCGAGTTAGTCATTGGACTCATAGATGGTTAACCCCACTTGATATTGTTGCCCTATTATTTGAACATGAATTAAAAGAAGAAAAAGACCTAGAAATCTCTCTTTCAACCCTCTGTCTTTTTCCTAAGATTTTATCTTTGCTTGCTTTTGAAGATTTGTTTTCTTTCTCAATTATCTCTTTTATTTCTGGAGTAATATTTTTGCATCCCTCCACACCACCTCCTCGACCATTGCTCCTTGAAAGGAGATGGTCTACTGCTCGTGTCAACGTTCTCGTGAAACAATGTCCACATAATATAAATGTCAATCTATTTAAAGATCCTCTTGTTATATATTTCCAAGATTCTGCAGTAGATTTTAATGGTGCCATTTTAACTAGTTTTTCTGCAAAAATAAAATAAAAATTTAATTTAAAAACATTAAAATTAAATGCAAAAATATCTTATTTAATATTACTTTTTTATTTAAAATACATATAAAGCAAAAATATGAGAAGTTTTGCACTTGTTTATTTGTATAATATAACTTTTCAATGGCTTGAAAGAAATATAAAATTTTGATTTTTAAAAATTTGTTTTTTATAAAATAAATTTTAATATATTAAAAATAAAAATAAAAATAATATGATATATAAAATTTATTAATAAAAAAATAATATATAATATAATTATAAACTAAAATTAATTTAAATAATAAAATACAATTACCTCTTGAGTCTTAAGTTCTTAACCTTCCATGTATTTATTAATTTATATGTAAAATATAATTACTTTATTAAAATAAATATTTAAAATTACAATAAATAAATTTGAAATTAATCAAATGATGAAATGTAATTGTTTTAAAACATTTCTAATATAATTATTATCTTAACATAAATATTTAAAATAATAATTATATGCAAATAAATAATTATTAATAATTTTCATAAACTTTAGATTAAATAATGTAAAATATATTTTTCAATGAAACTCAAAAGTCGTAAAATTTAAAACAATTAAAAAAATAAATAATGCCATATTTAAAGATAAAATAAAAAATAAAAAATCATAGATAAGCAAGCATTGTATAAAAATTTTATACCATAAATTTTTTTTTATGATTTTTACATGGAAATTTCTTATACCAACTATAAAATATCAATAAATTTCTTTATATGATAGTCTCTGCGAAACCATTTCTAGTATAATTATTATATGGACATACATATGAAAAATAATAATTATATGCAAATAAATAATTATTAATAGTTTTCATAAACTTTAAAATAAATAATATAAAATATATATTTTTAATGAAATTCAAGTTTTATCGTCATAAAATTTAAAATAATTAAAAAATAAATAATGCCATAAATATCTATGATACTCTATGGAAATTTCTCTCTTTCTAAAATAAAAAATAAAAAATCGTAAATAAGCAAGCATTGTATAAAAAATTTATAACAGAAATTTTTTTCTATGTGCCAAACCATTTCCAATATAATTTTTATCTGGACATAAATATTAAAAATGATAATTATATGCAAATAAATAATTATTAATAGTTTTCATAAACTTTAGAATAAATAATATAAAATATATATTTTTAATGAAATTCAAGTTTTAACGTTATAAAATTTAAAACAATTAAAAAAATAAATAATGCTATAAATTAAAATGTTATGATGCTATGTGGAAATTTCTCTCTTTCTAAAATAACAAATAAAAATCGTAGATAAACAATATAAAAACTTTATACCAGAAATTTTTTTCTATGATTTTTATATGGACATTTTTTATACCAACCATAAAATATCAATAAATTTCTTTCTATAAGTGCAAACTGCAAAGTAAGCCTATTTGCAGTTTCTACAATCTTATGGAGTTTTGTTTTTACAAGAAATATCAAAAAAATTCAAATGCTTGATAATGAGAAAATTCATATAAAATAATAAATCTATTACAAACTATACTAAATCACAACAAATTTATTTAACTCAGAAAACAACTAAATTACAGTATAGAAAAAATATAATGCAATTGTAGAAGCTAGAGATTCTTACAGGCTCGTAGTCACACGCAGTTGCTGCTATTATTACCAAACTCAAAACTTTTTAGATGTAAATGTTTCCAAAAATAAACTATATAAAGTACAAAATTTAGGGTTAGGGTTTATTCCCCGAACGTATTTAATAAGTTTTTAACTTCCCGCGTGCATTTCCATTTCCCGCCTATTTTTTTTATTGACAAATTTAAGGTTTTTTGTATTGATGAATTTAGGGTTTATTCGCCGAATTTATTCACCAGGGTTTTAAATTCGACGAATTTCGAATTTTATCTAAAACATTTGGCGAATTTAACAACTAAGAATGTAACTAAGTGTTTGAAAACCACCTTATAAACTATTGTAGTAGCAAATTTCTACAATTGACAAGCAATGTCTCTATTGCAATTCTTCTGTAGATTCTCAAATTATCTCTGCTTTTGCAGTTACTAGAAGCTTTTATTGAGAAATACAAAAAATAAATTTTTATCCCCTTCACAACTAATTGGGCCAAAAGCGCCTCCAATAACTTTGTCATCATAGCAATTTCTCCCTTATTACTACTCCGAGGCTTAGTGGACTTTTCTCTCTTTTGTGTATAGTTTTTTTTGGGGATAAAGGGGAATTATATAGAGAAGTACAAGTTCGTCTTATACAAGAAATAAAAATTAATAGTTGTTAATAAGTTAAAAGGATTGTGACCATTCCATGCAAGGAGCAATTGAGTGGTGATGCTCGTGCATGGGCTTCTGGACTTCATAAGGAACTATTTCTTTGCACATGGACAATCCTAGGTTGTCTTTTGATTCAAAGAATATTTTCTAGTGCATATGAAGGATCCTACTTCCCAATAAACTAGATAGGTTGCTTTGGATGGGTAACTAGTCTTGTGCCTGTAAGGTGAAGAGAGGATATCTCAATATCTTGAACCCTCATCAAGAGGAATAATAACACAATGTAATGCAATCACATTTCTCACTGTACATACGAAAATCATAATACAAGCCTAGGCTATGTAAGAATAACATAGCGACGACCCCAAATGTCCTTCATTGTAACTTTGTATTTGAGATTTGGGGTTCATTTTTTGGATCATATGGTTTTGGCCTACTATACAACAAAAGATGTTAGTATATTGGTTTTTGTTTGTCTTGGTATTTGCTAGGCAATATTTTATGGCTTAATATTAATTTGCCAATCTAGTGTGGAACCCATGACCAAAGGCATTTGGTTAGAAAGATAACTTTTGAAGAAATTGAATAGAGTCACAATAATTTGTTGTTAGAATTGAGACTATAGGTAAAGCACAAATCACAATTGTTAGAGGCCAAACTGTGATAATGCAGATTCAAGACATTAAATAAGTGGTCAGTGTTGCTTGAACCCATTGATAATTAAGGTTGATACTTGTAACTTGTGGAATGAGGTAAAACCTCAAAATGGGTTAAAGCTTGATTATGACTTTGTGGTGAGAGGCAACCCTCAAGTGTGACATTGGGAAGTCTTGTCGATGAATAAGGGAGATTTTTATGATCATATCATTGGTATTTACGTAGAGAAATAAGTAGTGGCAGAAGCTTGGATGGATTTGGTACAGATCAAGCTGATTGCAAAGGTTACCAAAAGATGGTTATAGAAAGTAATTCACAAACCATTACTCATGTCATGTAAAGTAGATGCTTTGAGGATTGGAGAGCACACTTGAATTTGAAAGATGCAAGGTGCCTCTTGGGATCCTTCTAGTAATTTAAGGCTTACATGATTCCCAAGGGCTAGGTGGATTTAGCAAATAAAGAAGTATCATGTTTATGGGTATGTTGAAACCAAGCAGTTTATCATCGTGCAAATAGTTATAGAGTTGTCCTCTACTATTCAGAATTAGACCTTGAATGATGTAGACTTGATGCTATAATATTTCCTAGCCACTAATGTTTCTCCATAATTATTTGAGCATGCCAAGTTGAGGGTAGGCTTGGAGAATATTGTTTAAGGTGATTGAGTGGACAATAGACTTTATCAAATTTAAACCCTACAATATTTGCCCATGGAAATATGTCCCCTTGAATGAGTCTTGGGGGTTGAGATGGTTGGGAGTTTACCCATTGTAGTATTGAATATGGTGGTAGGATATGACCCCATTTTGATTCCTTTGATGATGCCATTTGTAATGATTTTTGTTTGACTTTACAACTATGTTGTCACGTGTAGCCAAAGGATAATTGTTTTATGATTTGGATCCTCATATATTGGCACCTATGGACAACTTAAACATTTGAAAAATAATATATGGATTTCAAGTTGCCTTGGAAGTGTTGCTACGTATGATTACTCCAACCCCTAAGACTCACTATCCACCATTTTTAACCACAACATCAAAGCGGTGACTATATGTCATGCTTAAACACAGATTGGGGTTGGAGATATATAGAATGATGAGAAACTGCATTACATACCTTCAGTTAATGGACTAGCAACAAAATATGATTATCATGTAATTGATTGTAATTCTTTCATCTTAAGAAGAAAGGTGATTGTCTTTTAATTAGGCATCCGAAGGTGATTGTCATTCCATCTCATTTCATTCTTGGAAAGCAAAATTGCTATGCCAACAATGTGAGATGGTTTCTTAGGTTGTGTTAGGGCAAAATAATGGTTAAATTCATGGCTATGGACAATGGTGTGAGATCTTACTTGTAAGTGGAGTTTAAATGGCATCCAAGTTCTAGTTTAGGGAGGGTGACAAAGATGATAAATTCACGAGGAATTATTTTTTGATGAGGAATTCCATGATAATTGTCAACCACTTCATAAGTGTTGCATCTTTACAACACCAATAATATAGGGAGAGAATCTTCAAGATGCAACAAGAGTGTGAACAATATAAGATTGATTATACTTGATAAAATAACATTGTCATGCTTAGATGTGTTGGGGAGGCTAGATTGTATTGAAGGCATCCTCAACATGCCACCACTAGAATTTTCTAGAAGCTACAAAGGTGTCTCAACTAATAGAGGTGAGGATTATTGTCATGGTGGTAGAGGAATGGGTGGAGGTACAACTAATGGTTTAGGGGGTGACAATGATAAATTTATGGGTGCAACATACTAAGCAATATTAGGAACCCTACCTAGGGTTATGCATAGCCGTGAATTGTCGTAAATTAGCAAATATTAGGATTTTTAAATTTTAAAATTGGCTAATATGGGGACCTTGGACGTCGACCCATTTGTTCAAAATTTTGGGGGGCAAAATTTTTTTAGGGTTGGTTTGCCTCAAAATTATAATACTTTTACGGTTTAAATTTTAAATCGCTAGCCTTCCTGCCTAGATTTTGGACCTTTTCACCTTAAAATTATATATAATTTTATTAACATCAAAAATTTACCTATTATACCCCTAGTATATATACCTAATGTGATAGCGACAATCATACACGTTAAACATTGGTTCTCCTCGATTGAAAACAGAGACGGTAAAAAACGAGCGACAATAGAGGACAAAATAAACAGAGAACAAACTACAAACGAAAGATGCCCGATCGTAGAGAACATACTACAAATAAATGATGCTTGAATGCATAGAAAAGACTACAAATGAAAGACGCTCGACCGCATAGAAAAGACTACAAATGAACGACAGTTGATCATAGACAAAAAGAGGACACAACAATGGTAGCATAATAAAAGATGACGAGAGGCATATCGAAGACGATTGGTGGCATAACGAAGATGATTGGTGGCATCACAAAGATGATCGATGGCATAACAAAGATGATCGATGGTAGATGAAAGGTGACATGATGACGGTAGCATAGCTGAAGATGATCGGTGGCATAATGAAGATGATCGATGGCATAATCAAGGATGATCGGTGGCATAGCAAGGATGATCGATGGAATAACAAAGATGACGACCAACGATAGGTAGACCATGATGTCCCTTATAGTTGTAGAATTGTCAAAATTTTGTTCAATCTCACATTCTTTTTCTAACATTTTCCTTTATAGGTACAATGGCTCCAACTCCCAATGGAAACAAGGGAGAAAAATCTTCTAGAAAGAAGAGTATCCTAAAATATTTTAGCCATATCTCGAAATCCAATGAGGCATTGAAATCCAATGAGGCATTGAAATCTACAAAGATGCAAGGTACATACCCATTTTACCTACTTAATAGTAATTTTCTTAAGTAATTTAAAAAAATGATATAGAACATCTTTGAATGTAGAATACACAATTGATCCTAATATGCCTCCACTTGAAGATATTCCTGAGGATGAAATAAATCATGAAAACTTGATCAACAATGACATGCAACAAATTGAACAAAATCTTGAAACTAGCACACAAATTAAAAATGAAAATGATCATTCTAACCAAATGCACACTTCTAGGGAATCTTCTACTAAGAAACCCAAACGTAGAAAGTTAACAAGGTGGACTATTGGAAGGTCATTTCAGCTTGAATGGTCATCAAAATATCCATTTATTGAACCAGTGCATCAAAAATAGTAATGATACACCAACAGAATGTAGATGCATTATTTGTAGTTGGAAACTAGGGAAAGATCATAAGATGCAACTTAAGTTGGATACAATAAAAAAACATTGTGGGAAAGTTTATGTGATAGTAAAAGAAAGTGATGGAACAACTAAGAAAATAATTAGGTGGAAGAATGCATCAGAATGCGTACATGTCAGATATGCAGAAGACTATGACAAAGAGATGAAACAACAAAAAACACTAGCTCAGAATGGTGGAATGATTCCAACACAGTTTCAAAAAATTCATAAAACCACTTTAGTTTCAAAAAGCTTGTAGTTTGTTGTCGTATTTACTATTCTTAAAAAGGGTAGACCTATGTCAGACTTTATTGATTTTAAGCATCTCTTTCAACTAGCTGATGTACATAACCTCCCCAATGCCCATTGGTCAGATCAAAGTGGTTGGGAAATGGTAAAATGTCTCTCTTTGGTTGAGAAGGAGGACATGAAAGAGAAAGTTAAAAATTCTAAATTCATTTCACTCTCTATTGATGAGGTAATTATTGTTGACAACACATCTTGGATTTGCATGCATGTTTACACCTTTCAAAATCATGTAAGGCAACCTCATTTGCTAGCAATACATAAGATGGTGGAAAACTGTAATGCGGAAAATCTTTTCAATGTTGTTGTTACTAGCTTAAAGGATATTGCTAGAATGGATGATGCAACAATAGCTAGTAAATTAATATGTGTTGGAGTTGATGGTGCTGCTATAATGCAAGGTAACAGAAATGGTCTTTGTGTTCGACTTCAAACATCAGTTACCCCATATTTGATCCCAATTCACTGCATGGCTCATAGAATGAATCTTGCATACAAAATTGTGAGCACATTTGAAAATGTTGCAAGAGTTGAAGAACTCATCCATGAAGTACATGCTTATTTTTTGTGCAGTCCAAAAAGGTTTGCAGAGTTTCAATTGTTTGCACTAGGAGTTACAGAAGGTAAAAAATTATTGAAAGATGTAGATACTAGGTGGATTTCATTGTTTCAACCTGCAACAAGAGTTTTCAAAGAATATAAATCCTTAGTAGGCTTTATGTATGATAATCAGAGGGTAGTTGATAAAGCAAAATATTTGCTATATCGTATGATAGACCTAGAAACACTACTCACTTTATGTGGTATTCTTCCAATGTTGCATGAAATGAATACTTTGATTAAACTTGCGCAACAAAGATCCATTTATATTGTTGATTTCATCAGGATTAGAAAACAAATTTGTATGCGTATTGATATGTTATACTTGTCAAGTGAAAATTTTATGGATCCTTTGTTTGATGATTGGAGAACTTTAACAAATGTCAATGAACAAAATAGTTTGTTGAAGTTCAACATCAACGATCATCTTTGTATTAATGTTCATGGAAAAGAGATACCTTTATATTATTTTGATAAGTGATTGGATATAGTTACTAAAGATGTTGAACATATGCCAATCACATACAACAAATTTGATGAAGTTTTACTCAATACAAGGATTAAATTGAGAAAAATAGCAAAAACATTGACAAAAGAAATTAGAGACCATTTTCAAAGAGACGAGTTGCTTGAAGCGATGGGTGTGGTTAACCCCATGTTTTGGGATTCAAGAACAGACTATAAGAGTAAAAATGACTTGTTTATAAAATATATGGGTACACTTATCCAACATTTTGCTAAACGTGTGGAAGTCAATGGTACTGAGATCAATGGTATTCTAAATAAAGAACTTTTGACCAATCAATCCTCATATTTTGGAATGACAATGGTTGATCAAATTTCACATTTGACTAATCCTAGTGAACCAGGTTCTATTATACGCTTGTGGAAAAAGTTGTACCCTAGTAGTGTTTTACAAGATACAATGAGCGAATATTTTCGCTTATATGAATTGTGTCAAACAATGGTTTTGGGATCGATGGAAGATGAAAGGGTTTTTAGTGCATTATCTTTTGTGAAATCTAAAGTTCGTAATAGACTGGATAAAAATTTAGAAAACTGCTTGAGAATATATGTCTCATCTTATGAGGTGGACAAGTTTCCTTATGAGAGAGCTCTGGCATATTGGAAATCTATAGCAGACAGAAGAGGTATCACTAATATTGATGATAATGAGGAAAATGATAACTATAGTGATCAGATTGTTGAGACATAGAGATCAGCTATGCGTACAAGTGATTTAGGACAAGATGGGAAGTGTTTGTTTCAACTTCCACCAATGTAATATTTGCATTATTTTTACATGTCTTGAGGATTATGATTTTTTGGATAGATGAATTTTAAGCATATTGCATAATATTATTAATTTTTAATTTTTATAATCTTGATGAATCAATATTATTAATTTTTATAATCCTGATGTTGGGAATCAGGATTATGAAATTTTCTTTGGATTGATGAGTTTCTCAAATAATATGTCATAAATGTACATTGTTCAGGATTATGAATTGTGCTTTGGATTGATGAGTTTTTCAAATAATATTCTATACTTGTTAATGAATTTTTTATTTTATATCATACCCTTTGTTCATAAAATTATATGTTTTATATGATAGGCTTGCTTTGCTTTATTGAGTATTTTAAACATTGGATGGCTTATTGATAATAAAATAAAACAACAAGCAAATGAATGATTTAAATCTCAACACCTATTTCCATAGTTCCAATAGCAAGCAAATGTAAATCTCTACAAAGAATTAATAAAACAAAAAAATGATACAAAAATATCACACATATTTAGAAAATATTTTTTATTTATTTGGAATAACTTTTCATTACAAAACTAGTGAACTAAGAGTCCACTTTGATACTATTATTTTATAATTTTACAAAACTAGTGAACTGTGCATCCACTTTGATACTATTTGGTTCTAGGGCCCAATTCAGGTGTTTGCTCAATTGTAGGATCCAACTACTTTTCCTCATGCCCTTGCATAGATGCTACCTCTAATGTATGTTGAGGTAGACATTCTTCATGCCCCCTATTCCAAAAATTTGTCCTTGTAGGGCACCAGCTCTCCTCAAGTTCTCCTCAACAGTCGTCAAACTATCTATCAATACCCTCTCCTCTATAGTTGGATCTTCTTTCGTAGGTATTTCTTTCTCATGTTCCTTGAGCAAAATATTTGGATCCATATTATATTTAATGATTATTCTCCTAAGGGTATTATTCTCTCTAATGGTGTTATATAATCATTCTTTAAAGTTGATAGCATTTTGTAGACTCTGCTTTGCCATGACCAAAAACACCTTCAAGCTTTCCACCTAATTCTTCACATTCTCAAAATTGGATTGCATAGAAGAAAATTTAAAATATGTTAGTCAATAAAGGTCTAAATGTGTTAACAAAATCAATTAATTTAAAAAAAATGGATGACTTACCTCTACAACTACTTTGGCAGCCTTTGCCACTTTTACTTTTTTCTTATCAATTGCCCATTTATTGAAATATGCCTAGGCTTCAACATTCATATTCTCAAGCCTATTCAAAAGGATATCTAATATTTCATCATTGTAAATATTAGTGGCCTTTACATTTCTTGATGTTGCTTGATGTAATAAAGCATCAAGCTTTTTAGGGTGTTGTTGAACCAATGAAAACATATTCTCTCTTCTTGAATTTTTTTGTATCAGGCATTAATTTCTTTGAGTAGAATTTTTACTCAATACTCCCACTCTTTCAATTTTGCAATATCCTAAAGCACACTATATTTTATTATGGCTTCCAAATTATCTGCTAATAAAATAGATTCTAAAAAGTTTAATTTTTCATCCTCGATAAGAGGAGCAGGTTGACCAGTTTGATGGAGGGAGAGGAGCTATGAGTAGTGGTTGCTCTTCCTCCAGTTTGCAATGCTTCAGTTTGAAGCACATCAAAAGCTTTAAAACTCTCAAGAAGATTGCCTTGTAAAAGATAATCCTCATCTAGGGGAGGATTATCCAACTCAAGAAAATCATGCATAATAGTGGAAATATTTTTGATTGAAAAATTTGGAAAGTCTGAAAGGGTCTGCGTATGGCCTCCTCCTAAACTCCTTGCAACAAATAATTGCTTTCCACACATATGTTGTTGACCCCTCATCAACTATTATCATGGTGGAGGTGGTGGTGGCATCATTTATTGTACCGACCATTGTGATAGACCTAAGGCCCAATAAAAAATAGAATAAATATTTTATGAAAATATTGTAATAAAAATATTGAAAAATAGAGAAATTTCATTACGCATACTGTATGCCGATGCGATCTCTTATTTTGATTCGATCGGTTGTTCAGAAGGTTTTGTGTATTATTGTCGATGTTGAGGTGATGGCAGAGGTGGCATCATTCACTCTCTTTGATGATATCGTTGAGTTGACCCTAAAAAAATTAGAAAATATTTGATGATGTCGTTAAGGACTTTAGTGATTAATTAACTATAATTACCCATACCAGATGTCATTGTGGCCTCATATTCTAATTGGGCCACTTTTGAAGTATGTTTGAGATGTTTCCCTAAATACATTTAAAAAATATTAGATAAAAGAAACTAAAATTAAGTAAAAATAAATAAATTACACAACTACAAAAAGAGTAACATTACCTCTAATGGGTTGGCTAACTTCCTCAACATCGATGAGCTCTTGACGTGCAACTAAAGAGGAAGTTGCATGAACAAGAGGAGATGTAGAAGACCTAATGCATTTCATAGATCTTGTTAGTAGAGGTTGTGGTGACTCTATCTCAAAATCTCCACTAGCCTCTAGGAGCATTCCTCTAATTGTAGCCTCTCTTCTACTAGAAGATGAGGTGGCTCTTTTCTGCATTCAAGTGTAAATTTAAAAATTAAAAACAAACACTCTAATATAACAAAAATAAATTTATTGCAAATTTGAAATTAAATAATGAATTTTACCTGCACCTCTTCAACGGATAAGCCAACTATCTTCAATTTTGGGTGGAGTGAGGTGGGGATTGGGGTATTGTTTACATTATAAAATGCTTCATAAAAAAAGCAATCAAATAATTTGTAGTAGAAACAATGACAACAGTGGTAGAAGTATTTGTGCATGTGTGTTGAAGATCATTTGTGATTCTACTGGAAACATATGAGGACCAATCAAATATGTTCTTTCCAAGACAATACACAATATACGCTAAAGCCTAGAAAGGAATGTTTGTTGTTCTCCCTTGCAAAACAATACGTGCTTGGAAGAACTCGACGATCACGTGAAGGAAGTTGTGGGTAATAGATGAAAAATTGAGGCCCCTTCTGGATGGATTTGTTTGCCCTACAAAAAAATTATAACACAATTAATAATTACATTTGGAAATTATGCAAGGAAGAGGAAACTTTCAATTTCAAAGACTTACCTTGTAACAAACTCGATGAGAGATTGTAGTGAGTCTCCAGATATATTTTTTCATCTTCAGTTAGAGTGAATTTTGATGAGATGGGTTCACAATTTTTAAATGGAAGGGTTATCAATCGATGGATGTCAGACGATTTAACAGAGAAGGATAGGGTTTTGTTATCGATCGTCATTGTGATGATCGACCCATCATTGTCGAAGGACTGAACAATCTTATTCAACAAATAAATATTAGTGTCATATTGGGGCATTTGTGCTAAGCCCAGAAGCCCAAATTTCTTCATCCATGTTGAATCGTAATCAGGAGTATTTAGAATTTTGGAGATTAGTGGGAAAATGAGGTTTTTGAAAGTAATTCTTGCTTGAATGGATGATGTTTTGACCATTGCTAATGGTTTCAGAAGGCTTGGAAGGGTTTCTAAAGGTTTGGTTTCATGAGGTTTTTCGTTATGAAAAAAGAGAGAAATGATATTGTTCATGCCCTTTTATAGGTATTTGCATGCGTAGCATTAAATGAGATGTTGACACATGGTAGCATTAATCCAAGAGTTGACATGTGGTAGTCGGTCCGTGACATACCACCGGTAGGTTATCTTTTGTCATCGTTGGCATACAATCAGGCATCCTAGTCCATGCTATCGATAAGCTCTTGTCATGCATCTTGAAGATGGTATCGGTAGGCTCTCACCAGGCGTCTCGAAGCATGATGTTGGTAGGCTCTTGCTAGGCATCTCAAAGCATGGTGTCGTTCGGCTCTTGCCTATCGTCACTCGTCGATAGGCTCTAGTCAGGCATCTCGCATGGTGTTGGTAGGCTCTTGTTAGAAATATCAAAACATGGTATCAATAGTCTCTCGTCTTGCATCACGTGTTGGTAGGCCCTCGACATACATCGCGCATAGGCAAGTTCTTTCTAGGCATCTCAAAGCATGTTGTTGGTAGGCTCTTGTCATGCGTCTCAAAGCATGGTGTCAATAGGCTATTTTTAGGTATCACTTTTTTATAGGCTCTTGCCAGGAATCATACATCGATAGACTCACTTCAAGCATCTTGATGCATGGTGTCGATAGGCTTTTGTTAGACGTCTCGAAACATGGTGTCGGTAGGCTCACTTAAAGCATCTCAAAACATGGTGCCAATAATCTCTCATCTAGCATCATGATTCAGTAGTATCTCAATAGATGACATGCATTGGTAGGATCTACTTAGGAATCACATTTTGGTAGGCTCCCGTCAGAAGTATTTTATTGCACATTTAAAATTTTTGATAAATTCACCATTTTTTTATTTTTTTGTTAAAAAAAGGCAATTCACCATGTCTTCTAAATGACTTTGAACCCTATTCGCCTTGGTTTTAAAATTTATTGGACCCATTATTATAAATACATTTTTGGATCTACCCCTTATGCATAACCCTGACCCTACCCATGCATAGGTACCTAGGGTTGCTAAGACTTGAGAGAGGAACTACCTATGCTTGTGGATACTTTGCCTTGGAAGTGGTTATGTCAAGGGATCAACAAATATCAACCTCAATCATTCAAGAATATTTTAGAGAGGAAATATTGGACTTGTTCTTTGTGTGCAAACATCTCACAGTTTGAAGGATGGTATTATTTTGAAGGGTATTTTTGTTAAAATTTGAACACCTGACCCAACTACAGTTGTATACTTATTTGTAATATTGGTCTATTTGGTCTATGTAGGCAAAAAATATTTGTTATGCATATAAGAAGACTAATTTTGACAACTAATATGTATGAACTATTTTAACCAATGCAAATATATCTCTTTTTAATTTTCTAATACAAGACATGCATGGGTTGTATTTGGTTGTTTTTTCGTGATTATATTGTTGTGGTCTAGAAAAATAAACTGGGAGAACTGTGGTATAAAGAAGACGAGGTAATTTACAAGTGAACAATAAATAATTTTATTCCTCATCTCAATGCAATATACTTGTGCTCATGCTTGTGCACTTATTGTTTTGTGAATACAATTTACTTTAGTTTTTAAGCTTGCTATGTATTTCAAAATGTAGCAAGTGCCATGCCGAGGTTAATCCTTGCAAACTATAGCACCATGAATTATGCAAAGTTTAAGTAATTACCAATGGTGTGTTATTTGATTTATTGATATCTTGAATTGAGAAACAAGTAGCACATGCTTTGATAACATAAGGAAAGTTTCCTAATAACACACATGAGGCCACATCCTTTTAGGAGGGAATGCATTTATTTTGGAGGGTAGAACAAGTTCGATAATTTGTTGTGTAAAATATAAGAGACACTATCTTATAAATATCATAATAGGAGCATTAACTCCTCTTTCACCTACACCAACTAAAGGTAGAATCCTTTTTTATTGTTTATTTTTTTAAATCTCGAGATATTTAATATAGAGAGTGATTGGACATAAGGACATTCATATACATTGAGGGAAGAGGAAAACCAATGAAGAAACCATCCTTAGGAAGGAAGGATGGATAGTTCACAATTGTATTATAGACTCAGGATCTTCGACGACTATTATACCAAAAGCAGTTTATGATGAGATGGGCATGGAGTACACACGATCATGTCAAGGGGTCTTGCAACTTGATGGTACCCCGATTAAAACTATAGGATTTATAAAGGACGTATTGATAAGGCTACATAGAGCTCTGGAGGTGACCATCATCCAAAAAATTATGGTAGTTGACCTTGAACCTTATTTTTGCATATGTCTTTCAAGATAATTTACTTCCAATATGGGAGGATATATGTATTTAGACTACTCTACTATGATAGTTCCTTATAAAGGCAAGATAATAAGGATAACCTCGGAGAAACCTATATATTTCCATATTGAAAAATTGAAGAAGATTTGTATAATTAATCAGTGATGGAAGAGCCAAAATTAGTAGAAGTCCTGGAAGATTTAGAAATTGAAGATGAATTTCCCTTCAAGGATGATTATAGCCCATTAAAAAAAAAATTGGATATGCACAGTATGTCTTCAAAGGTAGAGAAAAATATCCATGTAATATCCAACCAGTCTTTCAAGCAGTTGAAATTTTGGACAATGCATTTTTATGGAGCAAGGTGAAAATTGGATTTGGAGTCGGTGTAGTGTTAAAGTATCCTTCATAAAGGGTGAAGAGTTTTCCTTTTATATTCACTTGGGATTGTACAAACAATGTTGTTGAATATGAAGCTTTGTGCTTGGGATTGATGCAAGTAAAAAAATGGGAATCAAGATATTAGACATTTATGGTAACTTAGAGCTAGTGGTCAACCAAGTTACAGAAAATTGCAACAGTAAACATCACTATCTGAAGACATACATGAACAGAGAATGGGACTTGATGGAATCATTTGATGCTATAAATCTCCACTTTGTCCCTAGAAAATAGAATATATTGACTAATTCTTTGGCGATTAATGGCTCTAATTTCAATCCTTCCTTAGACCTTGGATTAACTGCAAGTAGTTAAATTAGTCTTCAGACCTACAATTTCAGATAAGCAAATCTTCTAGCAGGTCTTTGAGAGTGATGATCATATAATTTATTTTCTAATGAGAGAGTCTTGCCTAGCCAATGTACAAGAGGATATTTCACAGGAGATAGATTAGTAATATATTATTCAGTTGAAGAACAATCATATCCCTAAAGACTTGATCACATTTGAGAGTTTGTTTGACAACAAGGATGGAAAAAGGACAAAGACTATGAAAGTAGATGATAAATTCTATAGTGAGGTCAAAATTGAAGAGAAAAATAAGATCAATGTTGGAGTAAGGTGCTCCCCTAAAGAAGTTGAGGGAGTTAAGGCACTTTGTCTTAAATACCCAGATATTATTGTCTGGTCATATGAGGACCTCAAGGTTTATGATAATAATATCATTCAACATACCATTGAGCTAGAGACTGATGCAAAACCCTTCAGACAAAGACAAAGGCTTGTGAATCCTAAAATTGAAGATATAATGAGGCAGGAATTGCTTAAGCTTCTTAAAGGAAAGATCATTTATCTGATCAAGCATTCCACATGGGTTTCTAATTTAGTTCCACTAAGAAAAAAGAATGGAGACATTCAATTATGTGTAGATTTCAAGAACTTGAAGAAAGCATCCCTGAAGGATCATTATTCGCTTCCTCAAATAGATCAAATTTTGCAAATGGTAGCAGATTCAAAAAGATACTCCTTACTGGATGGCTTTTCTGGATGCAACCAAATTTGGGTCAAAGATGAAGACTAGTTCAAAATCGTATTCACCACTAAGTGGGGCACATTCACTTATCAAAGAATACCATTTGGTCTATCCAATGCAAGAGCTACATTCCAAAGGGCCATGGACTATACTTTTGGTGATTTGATCAACAAAATAATTTTGATTTATCTTGATGATATAACTATGTTTTCTCATATAAAGGAATCACATCTGGAGCATCTAGAGAAAGTTTCACATAAGTGCAGCGAGTTCAACATCTTTCTCAACCCAAAGAAATCATTTTTTGCTATCCATGAAGGAAAGTTATTGGGATATGTAGTAGGGATGGCAATAGATCTTGATAGAATAAATTCAATTCTAGCCCTTCCCTCCCCACAAATAAGAAAGACTTATAGTCCTTCTTTGGAAAAATTAACTTTGTGAGGAAGTTCATCTCAGATTTCACTCAAGTAGTCAGGCCCATCTTAGAGTTACTCAAGAAGATCATGGATTTCAAACAGACTGAGAAAAGAAAGCAAGCATTTGAGGCTTAAAGCAAGCAATTGCAACTACACCAATATTGATAAATATTGATTTTAGTAAAGACTTTATTTTATATACCTATGAAGTTGAGGAGATTTATGCATCAGTGCTCACTAAAAAGGATGAGAATGAGGAGGAACACCCCATATTCTTATGGAGCCAAAATCTACATGAGTATCAAACCAAGTATAATTTCATTGAGAGGTAAGTATTTGCAGTGATGAAATCCTTAAAAAAATTTAGGCAATACTTAGTTCAAAGCAAGATTCTTGTCTATGTGGTACATCCAGATGTAAGAAAATTTATCCTTCAAGGAGAACTGGGTGATAAAAGAGTTGACTGGATTACAAAAATATAGGAGTGTGATGTGGAGATCCACCCTACCAAGTTGGTCAGAGGAAGGGCATTGTGCGAGGAGATTGCAGCTAAAGCTGATTCAGAATATATAGTATCCGGTCAAGGAGCAAAATGACAACCTTATAAAAAGTTTAGATTGGGTAGATTAGTTGACAACGTACTTCAAAATAGGAGTATGTCCCCAAGACGTCAGCCCTTCACAGAAGAGAAGATTTAGATTGCAAGCTTTGAAATATGTATTGCTTCCTGAAGGATTATACAAAAAGAACTTGGATGGAGTACTTCTAAGATGTCTAGGAGATAATGAAAAACAAAATATCATAGAAGAATTTCATGGAGGCCTATCAGGAGGTCACTTTTTAGGAAGAGTAACTGCTATGAAAATAATAAAGGTAGGATACTATTGGCCTACTATCTTTGCAGATGCCTTCAAAGCAACTAGATCATGTGATAAGTGCCAGAGGTATGTGGGAAGGACCAAAAATGCAGTATTTTCACTCAAACTAATTCAGGTGGAGAAACCTTTTTAGAAATGGGGGCTTGACTTTGTTGGAGTCATCAACCCAATTTAATTAGCAGGTCATAGGTTCATTCTTACTGCCACTAACTACTTCACCAGATGGGTTGAGGCTATCCCAACCAAGAAGTAGTGATTGATTTTATGGAAAATATGATCACAAGGTTTGGAATCCCAGAGGCACTAGTGGGTGACAATGGCCTAGCTTTCATAGGTGCAAAATATATTGAATTTGCAAGCAAGTATGGCATAAATATAAAGAATTCTTCTAAATATTACCCCTAGGAAAATGGATTGGCGAAATCCACCAATAAAAACCTGCTTAGAATTTTGAAAAGGGCACTAGAAGAGAACAAAAGGAGTTGGAATCTATTATTAGACTAGGTTTTTTGGGTGGATAGAATCATTATCAAGAGGTCCATTAAAAAATCTCCTTATGCATTAGTTTACGGTAAGGAAGTTGTTATGCCTACTCATATTGATATACCAACTTTAAAATGGGCTAACCAAGATCAAGAGCTAAATCAAAATCTAGTACAAGTTAATTTGATGCACCTTTTGCAGTTGGAAGAATAAAGGACTCAGGCATATGAGAATTTCTAGAAACACTCCATGAATACAAAAGAGTGGTAATAGAATAAATCAAAATTCAGAAATTTCAATAAAGGATATTCAGTGCTAAGGTGGAATGTAGAAAATGCTAAATCAAGAAACTATCAAAATTTTGATTTCTTCTAAGAGGGATCCTTCAAGATCATTGAAGTAAAAAAGAACAATACCTTGTAGCTTCAAGAAGGAGGGAAATATATAGCCCATTATGGTCAATGGATATCATATCAAACTATATTTTAGTTAGATAATCTTTCCTGTTGTAATATATGTACATATTTTGTATTATATTTTCTTTATCGCATTCTAAAAAATAAAAATAAAAAATGGGGAAAAAGTGTTATTTTCCACTTTCAAAGTGAGACTATGCTATATTCCATGAGGAAGTAATGCAATGAGAATTTCCATAATCAAAATAGTCAAACTAGCTCTAGCAAAAATCCATCCAACAGACTTTCGAGCCTAGCACAATTTTCCAAAGAGAACATGACTCCTAGTGGTGCATAATGTAAAAGCAGTTTCAAAATCCATGGTCTAACTGGTCAAATAGAACCCAATGGAAATTGAAAGAGCAGAATCCAGAGGGGTAAATTCAACCTAAGGTTAGTTTCCATGCTGAAGGGTTGCAGTGTTTAAATCCATCGAAGTGCAGAATTCGTGATCAACATGGTCAAATAGGTCTTAGTGGAAAATGAAAGAGCAAAATTTCAAGTCTAGCAACATTTTCAAAAGATAGTGAACCCAACGAGAGTTCCTAAAATAGGCACAGTCACAAAATCCATGGTCAACTTGGTCAAAGTTGCCATTGCGAAAATGCAACTAGGAAAATTTTGAAGAAAACACCCAAAAGGAACATGCAACTCTTAATGAGCAAAATTTGTGAACTGAAGAATAGTGTTAAAATCCATCGAGTATTAGATTCCACCATGAAAATATGAGAATAAATGTTCTTTGAGAAGTGTGCTAATGGATAGTTTACCACCATGTGCTACGAATTGTATCCAATCAATGACATGGATTTCACTAACAAGCCACGCTTCACAATATTTGATTCACGTATTTGAAATCATGAGGGGTAATTACCCATTCATCTTCATTAATAGCGAAGGAGTGCCTTAAGATCTATTTAAATGAAGAAATTTAAAAATTAGTCTTTTTCAAACAAGTTTAGCTAAATAACTAGAGCCTTGTTGAGAAATATTTTTGCATACTCCAGAGACAATAATTTGTAAAGAAAATAACACCTAGAAGCTGAAATGGCATCAACTATAGTAAAGCAAACTGGACAATCGAGCAAGGTTGAAAGACTGAATTTCATTGATAAGGTGGCAGGGATTGTGGACACAAAAATGATGTACATATATAGAGATCACCTTAGGAGGGGATATGAGGTCAAATTATTCAAGTGTGAGCCTCTTCTAGATCAAGGTATTGGTGTTATGTACTCTCTTCTCTCTTATTACATTTGTGATGCAGTTCATCCTTACCCAGAGCTAATTTTTGCTATAGCCAAGTTTTACGACCCTACAACTAGGTTGGTAAGGGCATCCCATGATAAGGTCTTGTTTCACATAACTGAGCAAGCTTATCAAGACTTATTTACAATGGTACAACAACCCCCTGTACCTCCCAAAGAATTCAGCCTAGAGCAGCAAGCCAAGTATTATACCCTGAAGAATCACAATCAAAATGGAAACCATTTTAGGGCATGGGTATACAGTCAGTTCAAAACTATTAAGTCTAGGGAAACCCTACCAACAACTCCAATTCCCACTAAGGAATTTGTATATCTAGATTTATTCTCCATGTTAGTTGTGGTAGTGGGCCTAGAGTCTAATTTGAATGTAAGGGATTGGCAGTTGACCATTGCATATTGTATCTCAAATACCAACACAACCATGGGATACAATAATGCCCTAATTTACTTCAACTAGCCTATGTTCCTCACCAAGAGAATGCATGAGCAATTGTTGGCCATGAAGAAATATGAGGAGAACCCATCATTCAAATATTGCTCTAATTTAATTTGGATGTTCTTCAGTGCCACTAGGGACGATTACCCCTGAATATCAGTGGTTGATAAAGATGCAAATGAACATCCATTGTTGGTCTATTATTGGACTAGGGTTCTGAGTAGAGAAAAGTCTTACTACACTTTCAACATGGAATTTCTTGGATCAACTTTGCGAGTTATGTACGATAGTTACCCTAGACTAGCCCCAAAAATAGAAAATAAGATAAAATTCAAAGGGGTTGAAGAAGGATATTGGTACATATTGATAAAGGGTACGATCATTAGACTGTATGGTTTTACATAGAAGCCATTTTTGTTACCCCATTACATCATCCATCGCTTATTCGCACTAGAATATTGTAGGCAGGTTGACTATATAAAATGTAAGTTTGGCTCTAGAAATAAGAGAAAAGCAACAATTGATTACTCTTTTAAGGAAGGTGATATTACTGTTTTGAGGAAGGTATAACATGATCAAATTAATACAACATTGGAAATATTAGGTCTTTTCCAACTCCCCCAGAGGTGGAGATATGACTTAGATGATTTGTTTGTGGAAAGGATTAAAGAGCTACATGGAGAGAAAACAACTAAATTTATAAAATCAAATCACTCACACATAGAGAAGAATAGAAATAATAGAGAGTAGTACCCCCTCCAATGGAATGTGAATGTCATGGAATTGCTTCCAACCTAAAGAGATCACTATTATCATGTACAAGATTATAATCCAACCAAAAGTTCTCATCAGCTCAGTGATGCCAGAATCAAGGAGATGGAGGAAACTTATAAATGATCTTGTGGCGCTCTAGAATGCATACACCTAAGCTAATAATAACTGAAAAATCACATAAAGCATAAAAGAATGGATGAAATTACAAATAACCACAAAGAAGAGCTTCTTTTATTAAATTTCCATTAAAATTCGATTACAAATCCATCCCTCTTAGGGATACTCAATGCGATATAATTATTACAATCATAGAAAATCCCCACGCAAGGGTAGGTGTAATCCACAGGCTTCCTAGGTTGACACAAACGGCTCCAAGGTAAATGTGGCCTTCTTCTCCATTATTAGAGGTATTTGTTGCTTTGAATGATAAGACCCTATTAACCCTACATCCAAGAAACAACAAGAAACATATTAACAACAAATGAGACCTCTCTTAATGAGGCTTTTGGAGGAAATTATGCAAAAGGATGTCATAAGAGCTTGAAATCAAGAAAATATAGAAAGCATGGTAATCTACATTAAACATGATAATTGGCCATCAAGAAATATAAAGGAAATATAAATCAATCCATTTAATTTCCTAATTAAACAATTGGAAGCATGCAAACATAAGAAATAGCCACCACTAATCTAGATACCAAATGACAAGAAATGAAGGAAATAAGTCTTAAATTCCTACTTCTACCACACAATTATATTTAATAAAATAAATATAGATTAAATGCATATAATCGACTATAAATAAAAGTAAATTGCTGCTAAAACCAAGGGAAAAGGGAAATTAAACCTGACCGCAGGTCTGCGACACAGCTAGCACTATTAGCCACAACTAACAGTCGCGGCTGAGCTAAAAATGTAGTTGCTCTCTAATGTCAGTCTTAGATATCCAATTCCCCTTAATGAATTGATGATCAAGGGTCACCTCAATGTCCTCTGATGGATTTAACAGTTGAATTGCTCAAATTTGTGCTTGAAGACCCTCAACTGGGTTTCTTGATTCTCCTAGGTTCCTAGGACCTTCTTGGTTTCAAGTGCCATTTTGATCTCCAGTTGGGCAGCAAAGTGTTCCTCTCAATGTATGCAAGTGAATATGCACTTCGACAAGGCTTCGTCGCTCACAATTAGCAAAATTATCTCTCTCTCCTTCCCTAATTTGGAAGGGTGTCTTAAAGCTCTTAGGAAGGCCTTGCCTTGGCTTCATGGAGAAGCCAAGATCAAGAATCTTTAGTTAGGGAATTTGAATGGAAATTTCCATAATATTCCATACCCAAACTGTTTGAAACTTGAATAACTTGGCCGTTGTAACCGATTTTGGGTTGGTTGAGATCAAACTTAATTTGAAGGCTAACCGCGGCTCTGAGGCGCGGTCAGACCTGTTAACCATGGGTGTCAGCCGCGGCCAACACTGACTAAGCCAAGATGCATAAATTGAGTGGTTAGAACCACTGCTTCACCTTGGAATATGTCCAAGATCTTTCATATGGTCTTCTAGCATATCCCATATGAGTAGTCGCCTTGACATGATGCATTTTAGGTGTCTACAGATGCCCCTTTTGAGATGTGTTGTGAGATCGAACAACGCTGAGCAAAATAGACCTCCTAAAATGATGTCGTAGATTGCATGATGATCATTATTCTGATCAACAATAGATGCCCAAGTCTTGCAAAAGGATGCGCATCCTAGAATCATTGTTTCCAACTGGATGGAAGGCTTAAATTGAAAGAACTTGTACTCATCACGTCTCAATCAGGTAACTTTTGTCACTACTCCAGGTTGTCTAAACCTATATATCCGAAAGGCAGAGAGCACAAACTCAACTATCATATTTGCTTTTTGCCCCAACAAAGGGTAAGCTTATGATAGTCTTTGGCAATGATTCGTAAGATGAACACAATTTTGATAAGATCAAGGGATCTTCTGTTGACTTTGATTATGATTATGATATTATGACTACCCCTCAAGTGATGAGTCGATGAGGGTAATGACAATTAAATGAAGTGATGATTTGCTTGACCACTATGAATGACTTGAACAATTTACGATTTAGCACTTGATACTTGACTAGGCCTAATCAGCTATGATTACAACTATTAATAGTAAATGTATATTTCTATCCCGCGGAGTGGTCCAACCATGAAGGCCTTCTTAGGGAATTAAAATGATAACAGTTCCAACTATGCATGTGTTAAAGCATATTGGTCGATGATCTACTAAAAAATTCATAGAATAATTGACATGATTGCTTCATTCCCATGGAGTGGTCCAGCATCAAAGGCCTTCTTCGGGATTGAAATGAAGCATATCAATTCAACAATAATGAATTTGCCCCAAATGTCCTTATGGTAATTTACTCATCTTATCGGATTGCATGAAGCGCCAGTTGCTGCAACCGCCAAGTGTATAGGGTAAATAGCAGGATACAAGGCACATTTGACTTTTGATATATCTGATTTTTTATTATTTTTACATTTTTGACAATTTTTTGGTTTGGTAGATATTTTTAACTTGTCATTTTGAAACTCCTCATGGTGGGATTTTGGAGAATTTATTGCAGCTTGCTAACCGCATTTGTTAGAAGTAGCTAACATTATCAAATTACTTTAACCGTGGCTCAGACTTGCAGGTGAAAAAACCCTAATTCGAGGACTACGGTTGTCAGGCACGATCAGGACCAAAATAGGAAATATAAAAGAATTTGTAGCAATTTTAAATTTTTATTATTTCCTATTGCAACAGTGAATTTGAGAGCTCTGAGAGGTGAGTGATAACATTTGATACGAAATGCTGCTACAAACTCAACCTCTCTACCTACCTGATCGATGGTTGACCAGCATGAGGCATCCATGAGTGGAGGCACCGGTGCTCCAAAGGTAGCACACAAAACCATAACCAGTTATTAGCATTTATCAATTTAAAATGAACTCATTAATTAACGAGCTAAATGAACCACATTAAACTATCGGAATGAACCTCACCCTAGTCTAGGATTTAGCATAGGTTAGATTAGATGGGTGGGTTTAATTTTTGGGGTGTCTCGGGATGGGAAATGATCCCAAAAAGGGTATTTTCCTTAGTCGTGGGTGGTAAACGCGGTGCCCAATTGGTAAATTGGGGACCACGGCTATCAATCGTGGTGAGATTCAAATATCAACGGTCATAAAATTTGATCGCCTTTCTGACCGTAGGTCTGAAGCGCGGTCACCCAACTTTAAGAAAAAAAAATTAATTTTTTTCAATTTTTTTTAGATTTTTAACTAGTTTAATTGAAATTTTGAATTGCAACTTTGATTTTCTTTGAATGTGTTGCATGTATTCGTGTATGTTCTAATATTTTTCAACTTTTTTTTACTTTTTAGGATTGTTTTTTATGTGTTTTTTTGGTTGATTTTTAATTATTTATTATGTCACTGATAAGACTTTGACCATGAGGGCGAGGGAATCGAAGATCCTTCAAAACCTACGTGGTAACCTTGATGACACTGAGTGGGCATGGTTCACGGCTATAGGCTTTGGTTATGTATTGTGTCTACATACTATCCAGACTGACTAGGCCTACATGACTACATTGGAATACGCAGACCAACACCTCTCACCTACCGATAGATGAGATGACTGTGACTCACAAGGATGTCTATAGCATCTTTAGACTTCCTCTAGATGGTGAGGCCATCACATCTTCATTGATGGAGGTGAAGGATGCAATATTCACCAGTCTTTGGCGATCGTAGTGATGAGGTACTATTGCACTCAGACCATGGAGAGGTCCACATAGAGCATTTGTATACTGAGCAGGTCTTCTCTCGATGGGTGGCCTTACTTATGCACCTAATCATCCAAATCATACTCCCCAACACTTTAGGAGTGAGGTTATCTTGGAACCTCCTAGCTAGGACATCTGATGTCCTCACCAGCACTACTCGTCAGCCACTGATCTTGTCTTGGGTTAGTGCCCTACTTGCACATCTCTATAATGAGATGTATCATATTACTCAATGGAGTAGAGTGGATATTGGATGCAACCTACTACTATAGATTTGGGGTTAATAGCACATCACCATAGAGAGCCTCGTAGGATTACCTCTAATAATTTTAGATATTATATATGAGCAATAATGCTATACAACATGTTAGTCTCAAGAGTAGGAGGGCTTTAGGAGTAGGTCTCATGTAGGGGACCTGAGCTACTACATTGAGCAGTTTGCACGATTGCAGCTAGGCTAGGTTGAGTGGCGACCATACCTAGACTACCCTACATGGCCAGAGTTTGATGACTACCTGCGATGGATACGCAGAGACAGATGGCTCCTCAGATGTAAGTCCAAGGTATGAGAGTTCTTCTAATTATCCCGTATCACCAATTAGTTTGGGATTTGGTAGGATGTCCCTAAGTTGTCTACCATATACCACTGTCTCACTCTAGATAGGGATATCACATGGCCACAAGTGACTCCTTTGGGTGACGAGGATGAAGACTCCAGGAGTCAGGCCTAGCAGACATAGGGATGATAGCTGACTATGATGCCTGGTGGACGACCAGGCTATGGTAGGGCTTGGAGGGCCTACTGGGAAACTAGTAGAGGGTGCAGTAGTAGAGGGCACGAAGGGAGTAGAGGTCGATCTTCATGGGTGCAGAGTTATTTAGAGGATTGAGGGTGGATGGGGTGAGGGAGGAGTTGCATAGGAGGCCCCCTAGGCTGAGGAGGAGGGCGAGGCACTAGCAGAGGGTGAGGTAGCTCCTGACAGTGAGATTAGGCAACTCAGGGCTTAGGTTGCTAGCCTACAGACTCAGGTAGACATGCTTTAGATGCATATGCTAGGGAGAGACACCTCCATAGCTACTTTACAGGCACAGGTTAGTGACCTATAGTCACAACTCACAACAGGGTAAACTCAGTGGCATGGCTATGAGAAGGAGAGGATAGCTCTCAAGACATAGCTCACCGCAACAGAGATAGATATCAAGAGGATCATAGGGCAGCATTGATAGATATCAAGAGGATCATAGGCCAGCATAGTCTCCTACAGGCTCCACTATATACTATGACCACAGAGCGTGACTTGCTCAGGTCTGTGAGGGGAGACCCCTCATCTTCATAGGTTATTATAGCGACTCCAGCTTCTCCAACAATTCCAGTAGTTTAGGGATTAGCACGGATGGACCCTATGGTTGATATCAGGAGACTGTGGGCTCTGGTGTAGTGTCACATTAGTGAGTGATCATTAGATGATGCTTACATCTCTTCCTTGGTGGGAGAGATTGAGATACTCAGGAGTGCAGTTCCTGAGAGGACCACAAATGCAGGATCTAAGAGGACTTATACGTAGAATACAGGATAGTCATCAACTCGTTCTAATCACAGGACACATAGGACTGAGAGGACCTCAGGTGCCAGCTCCAGGTAGAGTCATAGGGAGGGTGGAGGCAACGGTGAAGCCTCATAGACTGGGGGTGTAGGCACTGCTTAGTATGGATCTGTACCAGATGTTGTACCATTTTTTAGTGTAAGGTTGAGGACCTACACAGTTGTAGCCTATGGGTATTTTGGACATATGCCAATGTACTCTTTATTTTTGATACACACACACACACACACACACACACACACACACACATATATATATATATATATATATTCTGACATTTGAGACTCATTATATGTGTATTTTTATTTGTTTTATGTGTATGATATGCATATGGATGCAATGCTTATACGTTATGTTGATTTTATGCTATATGATGTGATGTGTGGATGATATACGCTAGATAACTATGTGATGTATAATTAGATGCAGTGATATATATGTGTAGATGGACTACTTATGATGGATGTATATGAATGCAATGTTCGATGTTAAATGCATGTTTAATTTACAATACTTGTATACATTTAATTTATGATGTTATGACATGATTCATGCCATATATTCACTACATAATTTTTATGATGATGATTTACTGTAAATGGACATGTATGCTTTAATCACTTAAAACATAATGTATGAATGCAATACGAGTTTAACAATCTAGTAGATGACACCACATAATGTATAACAATCATGAATTGTAATTGATATATCTTATCATGAAAATTAATAAATTAATCACCCAAGTGCACTATGGAATGATGTATTGTTTCTATTCATAAACTCTTGCAAGTTAAAAGAATATGCGTACTATAGTCAGTGGTCATTTAAATATCATTTCTGAAATCCATCTGGTGTCTAACCTATATTATGAATAGTCTTTAATAAACAAAATCTTATAAAGTGAAATTTGATCCTTGATGATTACGATTTGATGTTGTTATTTGGGAATTTTTGAGGATTTCCATGAAACTCAAACACCCTAGTTGACTTATCAAAAGTTGTATACTGACTATACTAGACTTCTAAAAAATAAAGTTTTTGCTAGGACAGACCCAACTATTCATTACCCCTGTGTGTGCAAATGAATATTTTTTATGAGACACAAGACTTACCTCATTTCCAAGCGGGATTCATTCAGCCCATTTTTGTAATGAGGATCACCCCATGCTCACCCAATCCTAGGTTTGTATTTTAGTTGGACTAGACTACTAGGCAATACAGGGCACCTAAAGCTAGCTCTTCCACTTTCAAACATTGGTCTATACAAAAGTGAAATGCTAATGTGATAGACATATCGTCGTGCGTAAGGATCACCTCACGGTTTGCCAATGCAGAGAACTCTAGGGATTCAATTTCAATCCCTTATTTTCTTCATTTTGGTGTGGGATACTTGCTCATAAATAGTGATGAAAATCACTATTTATTTTGTATATAGTTTTTTTTCTTTATTTCTTTCTCTTTTTTTTTCTTATTTTTCTTTTTTTTTTAGCAAGGGATATGATCTGACTCTAGTATTTTACTTCTTTTGATGTAATCAAGGGTTATCTGGGTAGAGGTGAACTTGTCCTTTTGCCAATTTTTAGCATTTTCAAACTGTTTGCATAGGGGGATGAGCAAGATACACTTTTTCACCTTAGGATACCTAGTACCGCTTTGCAACTTTCATCTTCTCTTGTCCTAATTAGGATTTATTTAGTTTGTTGATTAGTGATGGGATTATGATATGCTAAGTGCTATCAAAACTAGACCTCATATTCAAAAGCAAATCAAGCTTTCTTCAAACTTTTGAGAAGACCACTAGGTATGGTTGAATGACCGGAAAACCCTAGTACATTCTTCATAGCAACAGGAAGGGTTGTGTTGAGAAACACAATTACTCATAAGTATGATGGATGATTATGATAATGCATAGATGTATGATTGAAATACAAACATGATGTTGTTTGTAAGATTGCAAACACAACCTATCCTAATGCAAGCGCGACTGATGGAAATGCCTAATGTAATGCAATTAAATGAATGCAAGTGCTAAGTGAAATGCATGATGCAAATGTTTTTGAATTTTTGTAAATTTTGCAATGTTTTTAAAATTTTATTGCTTTTAATTTTTATGGATTTTGAAATTTTGATTTGACCAAAGGATTTAGATTCCTTTGGAGCCTTTTATGGGGTGACCAAAGGGCTTACGGATGCCTTTTGAGCCTTTTATGGGGTGACCAAAGGGCTTATAGATGCCTTTAGAGCCTTTTGATGGTTGACCAAAGGGCTTACAAATTCCTTTGGATCCTTTTGATGGCTTTAGGTATAGAACGCTTTAAGATGAATTATTTTAAGAGGTTCAGGCTCTTCAACACCTTCAAGCGATGTTAAGCGATATGTCCTAGGTCCAATCTTCTCAAAGATGATATAAGGACCTAACCAATTAGCCATAAATTTGTCTCATAATTTCAGCAGTAGGTTTGAGTTCTGTTGGTTCTCTTTCAGCACAAGATCACCAACCTCAAAGTCTCTCAGATGGACTTTGTTATTGTAAGCTCATTTTAAGCACTCATGATAAACACAGAGATGCTCAAGGACATTCATGCAACATTTATCGAGTAGTGTCAATTGATCAAGGTAAGCTTGTCATGTAGTGTCATCATCAATGAACTCTTTTAATGTGATGCGTAGCATTGGGATTTTCAATTCTAAGGGCATAAAGGCCTTAGTGCCATATACTAGTGAAAATAGAGTTGCCCTAGTGGGTGTCCGAATGCTAGTCCTATAAGCCCATAATTAAAGGGGTATCTGGGTGTGCCAATATTTATGGTGCTCTTGTACCATATTTTTCAAGATGGATACCACTATCTTATTTGAAGCCTCAACTTACCTGTTTGCTTGCAGATAATATGGAGTCACAAAACTATGTTTGATCTTGTACTTGGACGTTAAATCCCTCATAATTTTTTTCTTGAATGACGTTCCATTATCCGAGATTATCTTGGATGGTATCCCAAAATGACTTATGATATTGGTGAGTATGAACTCCGTAATATGTGCTCCAATTATCATTGTTAATGGGATTGCTTCCATCCACTTAGTAAAGTACTCAATAGCCATAATAATGAATGTATGTCGGCTTGATGATGGAGGAGAGATCTTTTCGATGAGATCCAAACCCCACTGAGTAAATGGCCAAGCTGCTTGAATAGGTTGTAAGACCTAGGATGGCAAGTGTGTAAGATTAGCATGATGCTAACATTTAACATATTTCCTGACAAACACATTGCAATCCTTCTCCATAGTAGGCCAATAATAGCCCATGCAAAGGATGCACTTGATGATAGCCATGTCGTTGAAATGGCCATCGTATGTACTTTCATGAGCTTACAAAATTGCCTAAGTTGATTCTTGGGGCTCAAGACAATCAAGGAGCACTCCATCATAGCTTTGATGATACAAAATATATCCTAACAAGACATACTTTGTCGCTTTCTGTTTAAATATGTGTTTTGTGGCATGCAACAATCCCTAGGGGATTACACCAAGTTTTAGGAAGTCATGTATTTGTGACATCCATATTTTATAGAACTTAGCCTCAACTATCAATAAAACATGTTCCCCTTGTGGTTTAACATTCACAAATGCATATTGGGAAATAACCTTATGGTGAATGGTAGTACCATTCCCCATAGGACCCTACGAGATCAAAGACCCCCAAGGCGCCCTCTTGAGAAAGTCTTTGGCTCTATAGAACCATTCATGGTTTGGTTCTATATGAATAATTTTGATAGATTCTTTATTACACAAAGTCTCGTAATGTATGGCAGAGTGCGATAACATTTTTACGTGGATGGTAGTAAAATCGATAGATGGATTCTAAGGAATTAAGGATCCCAAAGATGCCATAGTGTCTGCAAATTCGTTTGATAAATGATGGATTACCTCGATGTCATACCACTCCAAATGAGCTATATAAGTGTTAATAAGATATTTGTAGGCCTTTATGATAGGACACCTACATTAAAAAAGTTCCTTCACTTGGTTGAAAATGAGAAGGGAATTGCCAAAGATATTTAACCTTTTGATCTTCATGGTGATAGTTGTTTGGAGGCCCAATATTAGGGCTTTGTATTCAACATTATTGTTGTCTCAAGGAAAATACAACTTAAATGACAAGGGTATGGGAGCACCTTACGACGTGAACAACACTATTCTTGCACCACCCCATTTTTCACACTTCGAACTATCAAAGAACAAGGTTATATCAGCTTTGTTATCTGATTCTTCGGAATGAGGTGCTTCTAATAATACGAAGACTACATCATCAAGAATATTAATGGTGAGAGGCCTACTATTCTTGAGAGGTGCCTCAGCTAGTTGATTAGCTATGACTTATCACTTGATGGAATTTTGGCTAATGAATTCCAAATCAAATTCTATCAATCGCATGATCCACTTTGCAGTACGTGTATTATGATACATCTTGCTCATCATATACTACAAAGGATTTTGTTTTTGTATGACATACGTCGCACCACTTAACATATAATGCCACAATTTCTTTATTGCAAACACTAGTGCTAAACACAATTTTTCCACGTAGGCATATCCTAGCTCGTAACTCATCGAGGTCTGGATAATGTAATATATGGCCTGCTCTTTGTCCTGCACATTATTTTGGGCTAACATGGTTCCCAATTCAAAGTTGGTTCCTGATATATATAGCAATAACAGTACATCTGGTCTTGGTGGATCTAACATTGGCGGTGTCACTAGGTAGTGCTTAATCTTAGCAAAGGCAACTTGACAGTCCTTGCCCCAATTGAATGGGACTCCCTTGTGTAGCACTCGATTCATGGGTCAATATTTATCTTATAATTGTGCGATAAATCGCTTTATGGATGCTACTTTGCCCTAAAGGCTCCTTAATTCCTTGATATTTATTGGAGGACGTATTTCTAAAATGGCCTTGGCCTTCACTAGGTCTACTTCAATCCCTCGTTTTGAAATGATGAATCCCAAGAGTTTTCCTAAAGTTATGCCAAATACGCACTTCTTAGGATTCAACCTGACATTATGCTCTATCAGGCAATTGAAGACCTTTCTCAGGACATATGCATGCTCTGAACATAGCAATAACTTTGCCAATAAGTCATAGATATAATCTTCCAAGATCTTGCGCATGTAGTCATGAAAAATATATGGTATGGCTCCCTAATATGTGGCACCAGTATTTTTAAGGCTGAATGGCATAACTTTATAAAAAAATGTTCTCCATAGCATTATGAATGGGGTTTTATGTTGATCTTTGAGAGCATCTATGTTTGGCAACGAAAATGAATCCTTTGGTGTTGCCCTATTGAGGTCTCTGAAATCTTTACAGATACAAATTAGGTTTTCCTACAAGAACCATATTTGATACCCATTCTGTATAGTCGATGGAAATGACAAACTCTACATCCAGCAGCTTTTGGAATTCATCCTTAACCATTAAGGCTACTATTGGATCCATTTTCCTGAGTTTTTTCTTAACTGGTATTTTTGAGAGATCTAGCGAAAGGTTATGAGTAACCAATTTTGGATCTAGACCCGAAATGTACTTATAAGTCCAAGCAAAGAGATCAGGTATCTCTTCCAATAGAGGGATTAGGTTGGCATGCTCATGAGGAGATAAATTTTCTCCAAATTTAACCTTCTTAGGAATTATGGGGTCAATTCTGATATCCACTTCAAAAATTTCCTGTACTGACATGTGGGATCTCTCCTCAAGCTGGTGAGGCGTAGGGATCAAGTGGATGTCATCTTTTGGATTTATGGGTTCCATATTGGAATCATCTTCCGCATGATAAACATCATGTGCACATCCTAGCATAAAATAAAAATATTACAACATTTCTTTGTTGAGGAAGAAATCTTCAGGTTCTAGTGGTGAGTCAACACGATTCCAATCAATAGCATCTACATTAAGATACAATGGTTTGGAGGGGTCGACCGAATTGTGAAGTGGGGTGGTCAAATCAATGGATATCATATTTATGGAATGGATTATATCTCCAAGACCACGTGCATGTGACTCTACATTGATATAACTTCCATCCCCAAGATGTGGTTTTGGGGGTATGGGGATCTCTGGATCTGGTCTATGGACAGACTCAAAAATAGGATCGTTGGGCTCAAGGAGCTTCATGTATGTCAGAGGATCGAGATTCACCATATGATAAATTATATCCAAATTAGGTGGTCTTCCCCTAAGGTGAGGGTGGAGATTGATATCTCTGTACATATCCTCTATAGTGTATGGTGTATTACGATGATGCAAGTAGGAAGACCCCAAATATGCTTTCTTTGTTTCATCTTCATCATTACTATCATAATAAAAACCCTCACTACTACCTACTGGAACTGGAAGATTAGGAATATGGGGCCCCATTTAATCCCCCTCTTGATAGTCGCTATCATCAATGGAGGATTTCTCATTCTCTATGACTATCTCCAAGGGAAAAAAATAACGTAAATTCAAGTGGCCTAGATAAGCCACCTCAGTTTCATATTCAATTTGCTCATTGTTTGAGGATTCACCATCATCATCAGTCTCATACATGCAACTCGGTCCCCCTATTTTAGAGATGGACTCTGCTTTATCCTCATGATAATGATCTTGTGACTTGGAGTCTTCCACCATACTAGAGTTCTAAATTTTTAGGCCTGTGTCATCGGCTACCCCATGAATTTTTTCATCCAAGTTGTCTCTTGGTATGTGTTCTGAACCAGTCTCCACCAAGATGTTCTCGTGATATATCTCAAGTGGTTCTATAGTGACGTAAGACACTAACCAATTATCCCTTTGAAAGGAGGAGGGATTGGGGTGATAAGGATTGAAGTCGACTTCACCCCCTAGACTGAGGTACTGGCAGTCTAAATATGTTGTGAGGAGTTCATCATGTCCTCCAAAATAATACCCTAACCCGAACCTATTATTTGGAAACTGATATTATGGTTCATAGGGCCTTTTATGCCCCTGATCGAATAATCTGAGACCATAACCATGCCAATGGTAACACTTGAAATATCGTAAGGCATATTCTAGGTTAGAGAGATAATGAATATTCATCGCAAATGGTTCATCATCATCCTCATCCATGGGATTGCAAGATGTAAGCTGATCGAGCCCTTCATAAATAAAATTGGTTTGGTTAGGATTCACCCTCAATGGTACCATCATCCCTATGGGAAGGCGATGGGCTTGTGGTTGGTCCATATCCTGTGTAGTCTTTATGATCGACGTAAATGTCACTTTCTGCACGATATACTCCCCTAATCCAGGATTAACCAAATGGATGGTCACCTGCGGCAAGATGACCCTACTGAAGATGCAGGTGAAGCAGGTTGAGGTACCTCTTTGACTTATTTTGGAGCATCCTCTACTTCCATGGGAGTAAGGATCTTGATAGTAGCAATTTTGGATGCTATTTTTGTCTCTTTTTCACCCATATTTGCTTTTAGCTTCCTATCATCCTGATGCATTATGGATGCAGAATATTTGGTAGAAGCAACTATTGTGTGCTCTGATCATTGAGATGCGAACGTTCTAGGTTTGGCACATACTTCTTTCATTTTGCCTCCTAGATTTTTTATCGGCGATGTTGGCCGTATGTCCAAGTGCGTTGAGGGGAGCACGAAGTCCCCCGGCAAATCTGCTAAATTCACATATTTGAATGGTTCTTCATTTGAAGGTACCATGTGAACCTGTCCCTCATGAACGTATTTAATACATTGATGGAGAATGGAAGGGACACAACACATTTCTCTTATCCAAAGCCTACCTAGAAGTATATTGTACTGCATAGCACCTTCAATTACATGACACATCATCAGGATGGCCTTCAATCCCACCTGAATAGGTAAGACTATAGTGCCAACAGTTGAGCATAAAGCATCATTAAAAGCTCTCAACGTGAAGGTAGAAGGTATGATATTCATATTTGGTAACTTTAGGCATGTCAATACTTTGGTCATGATTATATTGATTTATGATCCTGTATCAATCAAAACCCACTTGAAAGGTATGTGATTTACACATGCAATGATGTGAACCGGTGGATCCACTGTGATAGTGGAAATCGTATTGATTTCATGATCATAAAATTGTATGATAAGTTCCTGACACTATTGCACGTGTCCCACAAAGTGTGTGAACACTTCAGGATCTCAAGACTGCACTTCTATGGACCTTAGAATATCCATAAGCGTCTACCTGTGCTTGGGAGACTACTGAATCAGCTCATAAATTGACAACTTTGTTGGAGTCATCTGTAGGTTTTGAACTAACCTACTCTTGATTTTCACCACTGGTCTAGTTGGTGGGGCTGGCACATTTTGGGTTGGTCTTGGAGGAGGTGCAGCTTGGACCTTAATAGGCACTGGAGGTTGATTTGGTCTTTCATATATCGCATGTCTTGTGATGACGTTGACCATTCCAATGAACTCGTGGGTTGGTGGTTCGATGCGTACTTTATTGACTTGGCCAAAATTATTCCTTGGTACCTCGTGGTTGGGTAGAGGATTTTTGAAAATCCCCATATTCTGGTTGTTTGGTGCCTGCGGGTTGTCCACAAGAAGTGTACCTCTTTTGATCATATTTTGCACTAAATGTTTGAAATACCAACATACCTCTATGTCATGACCTTTCATTCGATGAAATATGCAATATTGATCATCCTTGTATCCCTTAGGATTGGGTTGATTAGGGTCCATTAATTCAAAATTCGATAATTTTATTGCCTTTGCCTCGCACAATTGGTAGAAAATCGATGTCAACGATTCCAATAATTGAGTGAATATGTGAGGAGGACGTCTTTCTTTGTCCTTACCCTTCTGGTCATTGTTGCACTGCTCATATTGTGCAGGAGGAGGTTGGGATTGATAATTTTGTTGCGGTTGCCTCTTATCCCCTTTTTGAAGATTTAAAACCACCTGATTAACGTGGGTTGGCTTGGCCTATTTTTTTCTCGGTGCTCTTCTTATTCCATTCCTTCTTGTTTTTGATTTTCAAGTTACCCTCCTGTAACTTGATATCCTCTATCACTTTGGATTGCGCCAAAGCCTCTTCAAATGTTTGATACTATTGCAACTACAACAATAATAAAATGTGTTTTGTGCAAATTTTCATAAATATTGGAGTTGATTCAGAGGCAGAGATGGATAATGGTAACTTTACCATCATATTTATCCATAATTTCATGTAATCCATAACTGGTTCGTCATCATGTTGCATTAAAGAAGCTATATTGGATAAGTTCACTTTTTTCTTGATGTCGAAGGAGAAGCGTTCAAGAAATGCATCGACCAGTTTCTCAAATTTGGTGATGTTGTTGCTTTTGAGTTGATTAAACCACTCCCAGGCTGGGCCTAAGATTTTTGTAATGAAGGTCCATAGGAGCAAGGCACCATTGATCTCGATCTAAAAGCACATGTCTATAAAACATGTGATGTGCTCTTGAGCGTCCTCCTCTCCTTTAAACTTTTCCAGCCTAAGCATTTCAAAATGTTCAGGATAGGCCTGAATAGGTACTGATGGGCATAAAGGTTCGTTATGAATCTTATTCAAGGTAGGCTTTTGATAAGTCATTCCTTGCTTCTTGATAGATTTAACCTTTTTTGCCAAGGCCTTATAGGCCTGCGAAGATAGGAACTCCTCTTCTCTAGATTGCCTTTGAGGCACCTTTGGAGGCAGATTCCTCTTCGGTTGAGGTGGATGACTAAGATCATCATCCACTTTGACTTGGGAGATTTCAGGATACTCTTGATCTAATTATTCTCCCACATCTTCTTCATACTACCTATGCCCACGATGTTTGAATGTGGGACGTCGATCTCTATGTTGGGTCGTATGGCGAGAATGGGTTTCTATATACTCAAGGTGTAACTTAGGCTATGAAGCAGCTTGTCTGTCAATGCGCTCCCTATACTCATTGTAGGAAGGTAAATCGCCACTAGCCAATCGGTCCTCCCTCTTATCATGCTCCTTTTGATCAAGGATGCATTGCTTGTGCATGTGCTATTCATATAATCATTGTCTTATGAACCTTTGCCTCTGAGTGTCCTCATTTTTTAGGTGTTCTTGCTCTGCACGAACATCTTCCAACTGGTCTTGGAATATTTGACATCTTTGATCTGACACCAGCTTGTGAGATCTATCTGTGTGATCAACTATATGATGCCTCTAGTGTGTGCACTATGTTCGAGCAACTTTGTGGGTGTGTCCCCCAATAGACTTATTTGCTATGCTCTTGTCTTTGTATGTGAATATGGCATTTGTGTCTATATGTCACCTATATTTTGTGCTCGCATGGGATGTAGGGGTATGCATATCACGAGAACACTTGGAGCATTCTCCAGGTTCTCTGATGGTCCTAATTTTCCTTCCACTACGCACACTCATAGAATGAGAAGGTGCGGGCAAAGGTTTATAACCTAGGTATCCTAAGATTTTATCCAGACCATCTAACTGTCTACTATGCCATGGATCATGAGGTGACGTACCATTTACTCCCACTTTAGACATGTCTATGGTGATCCTACAAGGCTCACTTCTGTTGGGAGTTTGCATGGGTCTACACTCAAAATTAGCTCTCTTTTTACCCTTGAATGGGAAGATCTTGAGCCTATCTATACTCAGATGTTGGGGGCCTTGAGCCTCCCTTAGGTACAGGTCTAAGGGGTACCAACCTGGATTCCTATATGACATAATCCTCAGCAGATCCCATGGAAGCATGCAAAGTGTGGTCACGGTAAATGCTACTATGTTTAGGACCCCGATGCTGGGAAGCCCCATGCTTTAATCTGTGTCTTGAGGAGTGACTAGTGCCTCCTCTAATCAGGGTATTCTCAATAGGATCCCTGCACATAGAATTATCCCCTCTAATTCTCGCCGAATGATATTCAAGAGGATTATGTGGTTGAGGGTCATGCGCATTTTGCTATGCATTGGGTGGAGCTTTAGCCTTGACTTTGGTTCTATGCCCAGATCGACCTCTTCGTGTTCACACCATGATATTATATTGTATGTAAATTTTAAGGCAAACAAAGTAAACAATGATGATTATCTCTTTTAAATTTTTGTTTGTGAGCCCTAAACTGTTTGGTGTGTTTTGAGATTTGTTGTATCAAAAAGTAACTCTCATTGTGTTTTCAAAATGTTGATGATATACTCAATTGTTTAAGGGCTTTCACCTATATACTTGTAGCTTGACAACTGACAATGAAAGTCACAGTCACGTAAACCCCTCAAAATGTGGAGATGAAACCCACACTTGGGCAGGGAGCATAGGTCCTCCCGGTCCTCACCCAGTTCACCCGTGTGCAGTGATACACCCCTTCGAAGAGGCATGCATGCTATTTTGCATGGGCTATGACAATTCTTGGCATCGATATTGGTCTCGTAACAAAAGGATCAAGGAAGTTGGCCCAACGGATGTAAATCACTGCCACCATCGTTGAACCCTACTAGTCGTTGGATATGACTTCCAATTCACTAGCGTTTAAAGTGTGTCATGGTGTGTGTGGTTATTTTTACTTTTCATGAAATAAAAATGCATAAACCAGCATTCACATGATTTTCCTGCATGCTTTGAAAAGAACGTTTCACTTTAATAAAATACACGATTACGCTAGATGATGTTCAGATAATGCAACTATCTATGAGGAAAATTACCACTGATTGGGCCTCATACATGTAAACTCTAAACATGCAATGTCCTAGACCGCTAGAGACTAGAGAAAACTATAATCAAAGATTCACTATTCCTAGAAATGGCTAGTAGAAAACTAAAAATAAACTAGGATTTTCCCATTCCTACCTTTCATTAAGTTTTCTAATTAATCTAATATTTTTGCATTCTGCCAAAAAAAATACAGACAGGAAATCACACAGATAGAGAAGTGCTTTTACCTCATATCCAATTCTAATGGAGATCTAACTGCCTACTATATACTCTGTTCTTTGCTGACCACATCTGTCAGGCACAACTGCAACTATTTCCCACGGCTCTATGGTGCAGCGACAATTGTTAATCATGGTTGTCAATCGTGGCTAAGACCTATCATCATAAAACACAGTAAGTCAGTATTTTGTGGCATAAAATGTGGTTTTCCTACTGTGATCGCCTTCTATATCAATCTAGGATGCATACACCTAAGCTAATAATAACTGAAATATCACATAAAGCATAAAATAATGGACGAATTTGCAAATACCACAAATAAGAGCTTCTTTTATTAAATTTCCATTAAAATTTGATTACAAATCCATCCCTCTTAGGGATACTCAATACGATACAATTATTACAATCATAGAAAATCCCCACGCAAGGGTAGGTGTAATCCATAAGCTTCCTAGGTTGACACGAACTGCTCTAAGGCAAATGTGGCCTTCTTCTCCATGATTAGAGGTATTTTTTGCTTTGAATGACAAGACCATGTTAACCTTGCATCTAAGAAACAACAAGAAATATATTAACAACAAAGGAGGCCTTTCTTAATGAGGATTTTGGAGGAAATTATGCAAAAGGATGTCATAAGAGATTGAAATCAAGAAAATGAAAAAAGCATGATAATCTATATTAAACATGATAATTGGCCATCAAGAAATATAAAGAAAACATAAATCAATCCATCTAATGTCCTAATTAAACAATTGGAAGCATGCAAACTTAAGAAATAGCCACCACTAATCTAGCTACCAAATGACAAGAGATAAAGGAAATAAATATTAAATTCCTACTTCTACCGCACAATTATCTCTAATAAAACAAATCTAAATTAAATGCATATAATCTACTGCAAATAAAAGTAAACTACTTCTAAAACCAAGGGAAAAGGGAAATTAAACCTGACCGTGGGTCTACGGTACAGCTAGAACTATTAGCCACGGCTGAGATGAAAATATAGTTTCTCTCTAATGTCGGTCTTATATCTCTAATTCCCCTTGATGAATTGATGATCAAGGGTCACCTCGGTGTCCTCTGATGAATTTGATAGTTGAATTGTTCAGATTTGTGCTTGAATGCCCTCAATTGGGTTTCTTGATTCTCCTCGGTTCCTAGGACCTTCATGGCTTCAAGTGCCATTTTGATCTCCAATTGGGCAGCAAAAGTGTTCCTCTCTCTATGAGTAGCAAAATGCACTTCGACAGGGCTTTGTCGCTCATAATTAGAAAAATGATCTCTCTCCTTCCCCAATTTGGAGGGGGGTCTTATAGCTCTTCGGAAGGCCTTGCCTTAGCTTCATGGAGAAGCCAAGGTCAATAACCATCGGTTAGAGCATTTGAATGGAAACTTCTAGAATATTTCATGCCCAAACTTTTTGAAACTCGAACAACTTGGTCGTTGTAACCGATTTTGGGTCGATTGAGATCAAACTTAATTTGAAGGTTAACTATGGCTCTGAGGCACATTCAAACCTATTAACTATGGGTGCCAGTCGCAGCCAACACTGACTAAGCCAATATTCCTAAATTGAGTGGTTAGAACCACTACTTCACCTTGGAATTTGTCCAATATATTTCATATGGTCTTCTAGCATGTCCCATATGAGTAGTCGCCTCGACATGATGCGTTTTAGGTGTCTACAATTATTAAGCCAAATTTTTTGAATGGTGGCAGATGAGGATCAAAATAAATGCAATGAAGAGCAAGTACCCTAAGCTAATTGATGTTGAGTTTGAAAAAGGTACGATGAACACATTGCAACTTGGAAGGCTAAGGAAAATAAAAGCCTAGAATTGATTCTTGGAAAGACAGAAACAAGTGAAGCCAGAAAGAGCAAAGCTAAATTCAAGAAGTCTAAAATAGCTAATAAGAATCAAGAGTCAACGCCACCATCCTCTACTCCTTCACAGCAAAAGGAGGACACCACGAAAGAAATGGATGCGACGTAAAGTACCCCAAGGAGAAGATTCGAGCATAGAGCTACCGAGGCGAAGACCCCTTCAAAATAATAAAGGAAGAAGGTTAAAGTTGTAGAACTCACTACTACAACCTCCTCTAAAAAGAAAGATAAATTGGATCCTATTACAGAATCTGCAATATCACTTCCTCAACCACAACTAGAGCAAACTATAATATTCAAGAGGAAGGTAGAGGGTGCAGTGTGGGAAATTGACACCTTGGTTTCCAAGAAATAAAAGTTGAGCAAAGCAAAAGTATTGACATAGTTTCTTGCTACATCAGGAGAGTATAAAGTGCAGCAAAAGCAATAGAAAAGTATCGATGAAGTTTTTAGATAGTCTACTTTGGTAGGCTTGGGTATGATTTCTAGTCCCTCTCCTTCTTCTTCTCCTACTTATTACCCAAAGAAATCCTCCTCCCCTTCTAAAGTTTAAAAGGTATTCAAAATATCATCACTTGTACATAATTTTCCATAATCATCTCCACCCCATCTGTGTTCATATCCTTATCTAGATTCCTAAACCATGTAGTCGAGAGTCCTAAACCATCATATCCCCCTCATTCACCACAAGTTCTAGTATCATCTTCACCTTCAACTTCCATAAATCCATCTCCTCCATTATCACTGCCTACATCAACGTTGGCAATATCACTACCATTAACTCCCCCATCGTTTGCAGCTATCAGTTCCATTACAGATGCTACTTATGTTGTGGATACAGATTATACCATCATCACCACCCCTACTAGCCATGATGGTCCATTTTTTTCTTGTAAATGCCACTCCATCCACCCCCATGGATCACCCTACAATAACATCCTTGCAAAAGGTCAAGAGTACCTCATTGAAAGCATAAAGCTACTAGAGCAATAAATTGATTATCTTCTAAGGTAGCTTCCAAGGTGAGAAAATAACTAATGGTCGACCTTGTGTCCAAATAAAGGACAAAATTTAAGATGGTCCCCTTGGTTGACAAACCAGAAGAATATATGACAGTGGAAGATTATCAGTTAGAGGAGAATATTGAAGACATCTCTCAACTAGTCATGGAAGACGAGTTTGTTATAGCCAAAGCTGATCTGGAATACATGTTTTACAATAATGACATCTACATGGAGCAATCTACTAAAATGGAAGAAAATTTCACCAGACTCGAATCCACCACTAAGGATGAAAAGAAAGAAATGAAAGCTTTGGGGAATAAGGTTAAAAAATGGTAAAATAATTTTGAGAAGATGGTCAACTTCAAAGAGCATGGTCAACGACTATAGGAGAAAAATCAAGAATATGTGAAGCACATATAGGCTTTACAACAATAGCTCCAAGTTGAGAGTACTAAGGTTGCAGGATTCTCTAGGACTAAAGTAAAATAAGTTAGAAAATAAATTATGTTTGACATCTTGGAAAACTGCTCTGAAATCCAGCCCATCCTCGAATTCATGGATGAGGTTAGCCATGTGTTGTAAAAGATCAGGGAAGATATAGATACCATCACCAAGCAAATACAACCAATAGCCCCTCAGCCCAATGAACTCCTCAATCTGTTTGAGGCTAAGTGTAATCAGTTGGGTAAGCCCATCCTTAACAAGGACTGGAGAACCTCAAGGATCATGGCTAGAATTATCCTCAAGAAGAGTGGTTTGCTTCAAAGTAAGTGGTAATTAATTGATAGATTGGATTATGAGATTCATAGAATCATATATACCAATGAGGGAATGGTGCAATATGGATTCAGTAGATTTTGGGATGACAACAATCTGATGGTATCAAAAGAGGATCTCTAGAACAACATACAAGAAATTATTGAGGATGAATCAGAGGTAGATGCATGGCAAGAACCAAATGACCAGGATAAAGTAACGTAGATGTTCAAAAACTTAACCAGACTAAAAGACTTGATGGGAAATATAGTGGACTGGGGGACTTCGATCTCATATAATAAGACTGCTAAATTGGATTACATCCATCGTCAATTGTTGGATATAAAGAATCCTTCTCAAGCATCCTAGAACAAAGCTATAAATACCTTGAACCAAGCTACTCATATTTTAAAAGAAGATGTAGAACAAAAGGAAGCTAAGAATGTGTTGGCAATTTTGCCACACTAAATTTTGGTTGTAAAATTTTGAAAAAGAAGATGAATGATGCAGTCGTGCTGGTTTTACTATTTTTAATGAAATGTTTATGTTCCTTTCCTATAAAAAATTTCATTAAATAAAAGGTTGATTTCATTTATGGAGATGCACAGTAATTTTTGACCAGTTAAAATTAATGGACAATTATGAGCAAAATGTAAGAAGGAAAAACTGGCAACAATGGACGTTTCGAAGATCAATAAAAAGTCGACCGAAGCTTTGACAGTAATTTCTTAAAGTGAATGCACCAATGATACGAAGGGAAGGATGTTTTCGCCCCATGGAGGGGCGGAAATCATTTTTGTCCTTCCATTGGGGCGAAATTACCATTATGAGAGGGTTTTGTCCAAGAGAAGAAGGAGAGAAAATTTTGCAAGTGATGAAAAATTCAAAGTCAAAAGTGCCCCTAAAAGGGGCCGAATATCATTTTTGCCCCTCTTTGAGGTGAAATTCCAATCAAAAGCATCCTGAGGGTAAAAATAGAATGAAGATTATGCTTGGCACGGTCAAAGTCAAAGTCACCCCTCAGGAGGGGCAAAAATCCCTTTCGTCCATCTTTAGGGTGAAACCACAATGGAAGACATTTTTGGAGCTCAAACAATTTGATGACCTCATTCGAGAGAAATTGAAGAGTCAAAGTCAAAGGCGTCCCTCAAGAGGGGCAAAAATCATTTGCATCCTCCTTCGGGGCGGACTTCCAAATGAAAACATCTTGAGGCAGAAGTCTCAAAAAATAGCTTTTTTTGTTGGTCAAAGTCAACATCGCCCCTAGGATAGGGCAAAAGTCATTGTCGCCCATATCAGGGGTGAAATTAATTATTTTTGCCTCCTTCCTTGCAAAAGACGTTCTTTATCATTTTTGGAGCAAAATTACCCAGGGAAGAGGTGAAAGTATGTTGAAGGGTGAAATTCCCATTTTGCTTGTAATTCAAACTAGAGGACGTTGTGGAGCAAAATCAATTAAAACGTAAGGCAAAATTCCAACTTTGAAGGGTTGCTGTCAAAAATGCCATAATTGCAGATTTTTTGAAAGAGGATAGAGATTGACAAAATATAATGCTTGGGATAGTAAGAGCGACGATCCATAATTTTTGCTAAAAAGTTATCAGGATTAAATGCTATGCCCTCAAACCCAATGAGATCCCTATTATTTTCGAGGTGCCCTCCATGAATCTCATTTCTTTTCAAAGTATAATTAAATTTTTATGATCTCCACTAGTGAGGGCAGGATTCTGAGGTATAAAGGAGAGGAAGGGAATCCAAAATGTAATATCTGAGCCCTTGTTTACCACATGACGTTGCAAAGTTTCGATGCACCAATGCTTGGAACATTTTTTGATCGTTCATCTTTGATAATTTTTCAAGCGCACTCCATGAAAACCATATCACTGGTCCCTAAAGAATGATTTGATTTTAGCATTGCCATTATTGAGGAAAGAATTGATGCTTATGATTTTTGACCAACCAATATTTTGTTGTTTTGTGCATTTAATGATAGAAGTGATATCCTCTATAAATACTAAATATTTCAATGTGGACACTCTGAAAAAAAAGCTTTAAGTTTTTTGCATAAATAGAAAGACATTCGGCTTCTGGTTCCTTGAGTAGTATTGCATTTGATCTTATTCTGCTTGTTATTTTTTATTACATTCATCTCCTTTATTTGTTGATTTTAAATTATGCATCTAGATTTAGCTATTGCTTGTGAGGAAGTGAATACTGGAATGCTTTTTGGAGGTTATCTTGGCAAACTATGAAGTGGTTCATATACCTTTCTTTATGTTATATGCTAATTAATACTTGTGAATTTTTGTTGTTAGTTTATCCCCACCTTATATTTCTGGCTTATAGCCATATTTCCCATTCATTTATGTTATTTCCCATTTCTTTCCTGTAACCTTAATATTTAAACCAATCATTAGTTTTAGTATGGGAACCATCCCTCTCTATAGATTGGCCCGAAGGACATCTCTTTCCTTTAGCCTTTCAATTTTGGTCGGGTCTAGGGTGCACAAATGATATTTTGTACTTAGGCAAATTCATGACCAATAGTTTTTTGCACGCCCGGTGGGACACTAAAATTTCCATTTTAAGCAATAGTAAGGTTTGATGTTCACCTTTTTACTATATGATTAGAACATCTAGTGACTCAGCTTTACCCAAAAGCCTCCAAACGTGAAGTGAGCGAAAGCTTTCTTCGTGATCACAATATCGAAGGTTAAAAATATTGAAGACCCCATTGAGTTTTATGAACTTGACACCTAAGTGTTAGAGGAACATCCTAGGTTATTTACTCTGGATGGCCCATCAAGTGTTACATCTTCATATTTAGATAGTGTATTCTTTGTTCCTTCGAGTCCTGCTAGCACCAACACTAGTTTTCCACCTCCCCAACCACACACTCCAGTCCACATGGCCCAAAATATGCCACCACAGTCACCAAGGTAGTTCTCAGCATGGAACCACTTCGAGCCTCTAAATTTGCAAGTTCAAAACCTAATTTTGTTGTGATAATGAAGGCTTTGCCTACTTACGATGGTACAGGAAAGATGAATTATGAGCATGTACAAGATGTAGCTACCTTGGAAATGATTCATAGCATCATAGATGAGGATATCATCGTAAGATTACTCATGCTCTCTCTCAGAGGTAAGTTGCTTTATTAGTACCGATCGTTACAACCTGCCACCATTACCACTTGGGACCAGTTGGTTAAATTGTTGATCAAAGGCTTTAAAAAACAAGTGGATCCATTCCCTCTATTGCATCAATTTACTACCATTTAGATGCATCTGTAGGAGGAAATCATGGACTTTAATATCAAGTTCACCCAAACTTGGCATAGATTTCCTTATGGTCTTCGATCGACTCCTTAACAAGCGATATTTTACTACCTCTGAGCTTTCAACTCCGATATCAGTATGGCCATCTGAAAATCTAATGTCAACATATTTCATGATCTGTATTCTGCTACACAAAAGGTAGAAGTTGACATGATTACAATTGGTAAACTTCCACCAAAAATGAAAATGCCTATTTTTCTTGATCTTCCACAGTACTTATACGTTAATGCATATTATCAGCCTTTGCCTATGTCCTCCATGTATCCAATCCCTTCATGGAATTCGAGTACACCTCACACCATGACAATAATTTTTATCCCTCAAATTATTGCTCCAACCATTCCATAGTTATCCACTCCGATTCCACTCCTAGCACTACCATCTTCGCCTTTACCACTTCCATTACCAGCTCCTCCAGCACCCTCAAATCTTGATCCACAAGAAAAAGTGCTAAAAGAGTTGCAGTCAATGAATTTGGCCATAAGAGCGATGGGTAATAAGATCAAAGTTATTAAAAGAAAGCAGGTCGAAATATATTTCCTACCTAAGAGATTTCAACCGCTGCCAATCATCAAGGAGCAAGCAGCTTCAAATAGCAAGATGCTTGCAAGAAGTACAATAGTATTGGAAAATGAAGAAGTTGGCACATCAAGAAAAGCATACTGGTGCTCAAACTACAATGATCCGCATGGCGAGGAAACTTGCATGGTTCACCTGAACTACATGCAGACCTTGGCAGAGAGTTCTTTCGATGGTTAAATCAATATTATCACAGAAGATCATAATTTTATGATCCCTTCTGAATAGCAAGTGTCATTTCTCAAAAGAGCTGGAATAAAACCCCTCACTGTGGACCCAGCTAAGATGGAGCCCCTAAAAGTACATGCTGACTCAAAGGTGCAAAATGAGAAAAAACAAGCACAAGAAAAGGCAATTGTTTCGACACCCAAGCTAGATGCACTTGTCCTGTTGAAAGATCTTCAACCTCCATGAGTGAAAGAAAGAGTATAATAAAAAGATTCAACTTTGCAAGCAAGAGCTAAAATGGAGGAATAGGCCAGGGAGAAACTCAAATACCCATCCTTGACCAAGCATTAGAGGGTAGAAGCTATACAATAGTATCAGAGTAGATATGACACTGCAAATGAAGGAAAAGAGTTTGATGGATCTTTGTATAACATTATTGAAGGGTTGAAGAGGATTCCAGCCAAAGTAAATCTCTATGATGCACTGCAATTGCCTAGACAAGTAGACTTGTTGCAAGAATCATTGAAATTTGTGAAAGATAAAGGGAAGAATCCTACCTAGATAGTGTTAGCTCAAACATTGACAACTTCTGCCACTGGAAAGAATAGACCACCCCCTTTCTACTTGTCTCTTAGGATGGAAGGTTGGATTGTGCACAATTGCATGATTGACTCTAAGCGTTGCGATGACTGTTATGCCAAAGGCAATTTGCGATGTTATGGGTATGGAATATACGAGAAGCAGCCCTAACATCTTGCAATTGGATGGAACACCTGTCAGGATAGTAGGGGTCATCAAAGATATTTCCATCGTGTTACACAAAATACCTTATATCACAGTGATCCAAGAGGTAGTTGTGGTTGATCTGGAGCCTTACTTCAGCATGTGCCTATCACAAGAATTCATCGCCAAGATGGAAGGCTACATTTATCTTGACTATTCTCATTTGGAAATTCCTGTAAAAGGGAAAAGAATCTGAATTTTATAATAAAAATCCTTCAACTTATCACATAGAGAAAATTGAAGAGGAAGATAAACCCATGAATTCTGTCAACTTGATGATCGAAGAATTGGAGGAATTAGACTTGATGGAAGAATTTCTAGATGAGCTTCGGATAGAAGACGAGTTTTCAATGCTCGATTTTAATGCCATGATGGAAACCAAAATTGGCTACTACACCATTACTAATCCTGAAAATTTTGAAGCAAAAGTGCCTAATGATGAGGATTATGTTCTTGATCAACTGTGGAAGCTATATTTTGATGGTGCTAGATGCAAGAATGGCGTAAGAGCTGGAATCATTCTTATTTCTCCCTCTGACATAGAAAAGATATACTCTTACCAGTTGACCTAGAGTTGTACAAACAATGTCATTGAGTATGAAGCACTCTACTTGGGTCTGAAAAAGGTAAAGAAGCTCGGGGTAAAACAACTGTAGATCTTTAGAGATTCTGAGTTAATCGTCAACCGAGTAATGAGTAAGTGCATCTCCAAGAAGCACTATTTGAAGTCATACCGTAATAAGGTATGGGATTTGTTTGAGGCTTATACAACGTTGAACATCCAAGAAATATTGCGAGAGCAGATAAGTATGCCAACCTTCTAGCATCCCTTGGATCTAATTTTTCTCTAGTAGAGCATGTCATGAGAAATCCCAAGACTATGAAATTAATTTACAGATCTTCAGTCCCTGAAAAAAATATCCATTGGCAAGTGTTCGAAAGTGACGAGTAGATTGTTAATTTCTTGATAAGAGAAGCTAGTAATGTGGAAGAGAGAACACTTGATGAGGAAGAAGATGAGGGTTTGATCCAACTGCATAATAATCATATCCCTAAAGGGGTTGATTACACTTGAGAGTCTCTTTGATCAAAATGATAAAATCCAAAAAGCATAAGATCAAGGTGGACGAAAAGGAGTACACTAAAATGTAGTTGGGACCTAAGAAGTCAATCAAAGTCGACACTAATTGCACTCAAGAAGAGCTGGAGCAGATTAAAGAGTTGTGTCATGAGTACCCATACATTATCACTTGGAGCTACCAAGATTTGAAAGGCTACAATAAAGATGTGATCCAACATACCATTGAGTTGCAGGAAGGAGTAAAACCCTTTAGGCAAAAGCAGAGACCGGTCAATCCCAAGATCAAAACTTTGATGAAAGCAAAACTACTGAAAATTTTGGAATCCAAAATCATCTACCCGATTAAGCACTCTACCTAGGTAGCAAATCTGGTTCTCATGAGAAAGAAGAATGGAGATATCCGCTTGTGCATGGATTTTTGAAATTTAAACCAAGCATCTCTGAAGGATCACTATCCACTACCACAAATTGACCAGATTCTTCATGTGGTTGTTGGTGCTCAAAGATTCTCTTTGTTAGACGGATTCTACAACTATATCCAAATTTGGGTCAAAGATGAAGACCAGTAGAAAATGGTATTCACCACAAAATGTGGAAATTTTACGTATCATCGTATGGCATTTGGTCTTTCAAACGCTGGTGCGACTTTTCAAAGAGTAATGGACATAGATTTCAGTGAGTTTTTGAATCAAGTTATTATGATTTATTTGGATGACATGACTATTTTTTATCACAATAGGGAGGAACATAGTCTACATCTGAGACAAGTGTTCAAAAAGTATCGAGAATTCGGGATATCAATCAACCCAAAGAAATCCATCTTCATGGTAAAATAAGGGAAGCTCCTAGGCCACATTATTTTAGAAGAATATTTGGCGATTGATCCAGCTAGAGCTAAAGTCGTCCTGAAGCTCCCATTTCCAGCCAGTAAGAAGGATTTGCAATCATTCTTCAGGCAAATCAACTTTATTCAAAAGTTTATAGTAGATTTTTCCCAGGTAGTAAAGCCAATGATAGAGCTATTAAAAAAGAATATTGAATTCAAGTGGATCGAGCGGAGGAGACATACATTCAAGGAAATAAAAGAAAGAATTGCTCAAGCCCCGATAATGGTGAATCCTGATTACTCAAAATATTTTATCCTATATGTCGTTGGTGAACAGGAGAGTTATGCAGGGGTGCTTACGCAAAAGGGAAATGATGGAGACGAGTGATCAATTGCTTTCTTGAGTCAAGTCATCCAACTGCATGAAGAAAAATATAATTTCATTGAAAATCAAGTATATGTGGTGATGAAATCCTTGAAAAATTTTGACATTTTGTTTCTCAAAGCAAGACGATAGTTTATGTTATCCATCCAGATGTTAGAAGTTTCATCATTCAAGGAGAGCTTGGAGACAAGAGAGCTAGATGGGTCTCCAAAATCCAGGAATATGATGTTGAAATCTATCCAACCAAGCTGGTTCGAGGTTGAGCACTATTTCAAGAGCTTGCAAAAAGTGCTACATATGAATCCATAGTTTGCCAACTTGGAAATTTAGAAAGCAGTTTCGCTAATCGCTCTGTAGGCAATCGTGATTGGATAGAGGACCTTGTCAAATATTTTCATTTAGGAATATATCCTTCACACTTTAACGCCTCATAGAGAAGGAGATTTAGAATTCAAGCTCTTAGGTACGTGATGATACCAAATGGGTTGTTCCATAAAAAAAATTATGGAGTACTTCTCACGTGTGTTTGAGGATTAGAGAAACAAAGAATCCTAGAGGAATTTCACTCTGTTCTATCAAGAGGCCATTATGTAGGGAGGCCAATGACATTAAAGATCATCAAAGCTAGATATTTCTGGCCTACTCTCTTTGCAGATGCTTTCAAGATCAGTCAAAATTGTGATAAGTGCTAGAGGTATGTTGGCAGAAACAAGAATGCATCATTGCCCCTTCATCCGATTCAAGTAGAGGTACCATTTCAGCAATGGGACCTAGACTTTATTAGGGTCATTGATCTCAATTCCTCTAATAGACATAAATATATCCTGATTGCAATTGAATATTTTACCCGATGGTTAGAAGCAATTCCAACAAAGAAAGCGGATCAAGCAACAATTATTGCTTTCCTTGAGGGATTAATTACTCATTTTGGCATATCAAATGCAATCATAACGGACAATGGGACTACCTTCATCAACACTAGGATTAGTGAATTTGTGGGGAAGTATGGAATTTATTTGAAGACATCATCTAACTATTATCCATAAGGGAACAACTTGGCTGAGTCCACAAACAAGAATTTGTTGAGAATTCTAAAGAGGACCCTAGGTGATAATAAGCGCAGTTGGCACTTACTTTTAAACCAAGCATTATGGGTCGATCGTATCTCCATGAATAAATCCATTAAAATGTCTCCTTATTCCTTGGTATACGACAAAGAAGCAGTATTGTCCATTCATATGGAATTGCTAGCTCTTCAATCATGGCACTTGTTATATGGTAAAGATCATGAATCTGACCCTATGAGCACAAGATTGGCATAACTTTTACAGTTAGATGAAGAGAGGAAAAGATCATATGATGCTTTCATGGAACATGCTCGGATGACACAAAAATAGTTTGGCAAGAAAACTTCTGAAAGGTCATTCAACATAGGCGATCTAGTGCTAAAATAGAATGAAAATAAGGCTAAGCTTGGCAAGCATCACAAGTTTGAAGCGATATGGGAGGGCCATATTTCAGGTATCAATCAGGTCAACTCATTTTATTTGCAAGATATGGATGGTCGTGCACTACCAATTCTCGTGAATGGTCTTCATTTCAAGGCCTACCATCAGGGATAGAATTATGATCAAGTATGTACATGTGATTTTGCTCTGAAAGCACCCTGCCACCAGCGGAAAATCATTTTTGCTCCCAAAACATTTTTAAAATATTTTGTATTATTTTCGGGCGAAAAGAGAAAAAGGAAAGCAGGTTGTTTTTTGGTGAGAAATTATGAAAGCACCATGATATCAAAGTTTTGCTTAAAGGGAGTGCTCCTATTTTTGCTGGAAGGAATGAAAGATTTAAAAGATAAATTGAAATTGCCAAGACAAAGCAAAAAGACAAAAGTAAAAGATAGAAATTAATTATTTTCTCCCCAAGAAGAAGGTTTGTCTTGTTTTAGCTATCTTCGGAGCGAAACCCTTATTTATTTTTCCGAAGACGTCTTTGGAGCGAAACTACCAGGAAAAATTTAAAAACAAATCCATGTTTTTTCAAGAACTCGAGTTGGCGACACTCATTTCAGCAAGGAAGGAGATGAAATTAATTTTGCCCTGCTTTTTCACGTAAAGCAACCCCGGTTAAAGATTATTTTTTTAGAAATAAGCTTTTTCGGGGTAAAATCAGGGATGGATTATTTTAAAAGGGATCGTGAGGCATGTAATTCCATAAAGAAGTAGTTTTGAAATGCAAGTTGTGTGAATATTTTTTCCCCAAAGTATTGCCAGCTAAGCAAGCACTCTCATTCGGCGATTTTTTCTAAACAACGCTAATTTTGGAAAAGATATCAGAGCTAATACATGTAATCAATTTGATTTTATCGATAAAATTCTAGAAGATGTTTTTAACGTTTTCAAGTAGTGAAATTAATTATTTTCGCCTTTGAAAAGCACTCATTTATCACATGTGGCATTTGCTTTTCTCGAGATGAGCCGTTAAATATCTGGATTGCACCCTCCAAGGCAAGAAAGCGGTTGAGTTCGACGTCCAAGGAAAATTCATAGTGAAAGGGTGTTATTGGTAATTAATGGGTAGTTAAAATTTCATTAAAAGGTGTGCCAGGTAAGAGAATCGAGGAGCACGTTCACCCGAATTCCTCAAGTGTAACACTTGCATTAAATTTGGTAGTTGGAGGGCAAAAGTTACAAAAAAGGGCGAGTTAGAAGCTTGCAGTCAAACGTTATTATTTTTTTGAGCATTGCCAAATTATTTCTCAGCATCCCGAGTTGCTACTTTGTTGTAGAATTTCCAGAGTGTTGTAGTGGGAACTATGGTACGAAGATGGGAAAGAAGGTTACTGATTCGAAGAAAGATGTAGAGCTAAAAAAAGTATAAGGTGGTAAAAAAGCCAAAAAAGCTAAGCGGCATGAAAATACTAAGTTGGACCCATATTATGATGAGCTGGCTAATATTGGAGATTGTTCTATTTCGAACAAAGGTGTAGAAAAATTGTGCCAAGACGTGGAAACTGTAGTCAAGAAATTTTTGACATCGAAAAGCCCATTAACCATTTCTTATCATGCACAGCTTTTCTGGTACCTTTTTACACCTGTGTATCCTTACCCTAAGATGGTAGTAGCAATTGCAAAGTTTTATCAGCTTGCAACAAGGGCCATTCGTAATGCGAAGGGAGAAAAATTATTCACCATTTTACCCAATGCAATTAGAGAAGCATTTGCTTGTGGGGTAAAGCCTTCCTCGGATGTCATGTTCAAGAAGATGAATCTCAAGGAGAAAGAGGAAATGTACCAATCAACTTTAACGTTGCACCAATTCATGGAGAACCAGTTGATAAAGGTGCCCCATTTCGAAGAATTATTAACTCTACTAAAGTCTCTAATAGAGTTAAAAATTTTGAATATGTATTCTATGTTGGCTTGGGTATCTGGTCTTCTTAATGATACCACAATGTACAGATGGCAAGCAACACTAGTGAAATGTATTTCACAGGTAAAATTTTACGTCCCTACAACCATGCAAGCAAGCACAAACCCCATTTTATTTGACTGGGAAGATTAAGTAGCTCGAGCAATGCATACCCAGTTGGAAAGGATACAGAGCGAAGAAGCAGTTTTATTCAAGCACACTTCATTTTTAGCCTAGTATTTCTTCCTTTACATGCATGAGCAGTTTTATTTTATAGTAGTTAAGTAGGCTGATGAGGAAAACAATAAGCTATTAGTATATTTGTGGACTTCAATCCTGTCTAGGGGGGTCATTCTATAATTTTAACCATATGTTTTTAGGCCCTACCCTCGAACTTATTTTCTACACAAGTGAGAGAGTGCCAAGGGCAATGAGGGAGGAAATCATCACTAAGGAGAAATGAGACATTTTCTTGTTGATCTGAGGTATTGTGGTACAATTTTTTGGCTTCACTAGCAAGTTGTTTCTCCTTCCATATTTTACTATCGAGCACCTCTTCGCAATGGAAGTTGTCTCATAGCCTAACTACATCAATGAAGTTGACCGATTTTCTCTGAAAAACTGCTGCCGGGCGCTTTGGCGGGAATTCCTCTGCACTGTCGACGGCCGTGGCTCCAGGGTTTCAGTTCGGAAACCTCCTTCAGCGTGTGTGGGGTGCAGTTGCGAGGCCTCACGGACAAGGATCTTTCGGTTTCTCGGGAGGGCCCAATGGGGTCTCTTCCTGGTTCTCGCGAAGGAAAAAATACCTCTTATGCGGAGATTCTTCGAGAGACTCCTGCGTCTTCCTCTGCTGAAGCTCAACGTAGTGCCTCCCATCTGCTAGCCAAGAATGCGGGCAAGGGCTCTCCCGGGCACAGAATAAATGGTTGTCTCCCGCAATCTACATTAAGACCGAAAATTGTCATCGAACCGGAGGCTGGTTGAAGACACGATAAACTACCGGACCACGCATGATCCGATTTGCAAGTTCATGGGCATTCGACCCACCATGCACTTTTTGCATTCCTGGGTGAGACAAAGCGGGAGCCAATCGGTGAGTACTCCTTATGGCCCATTAGCAATGGGTATTTCATTATTAGTTTTTCTTCCCTAATGGATAGAAAGCAGAGCATTTGAATCAGAGAAGAGGAGCCATGGCCCGGCAGGGTTATTTGTCCAGCCATGGAGAGCGGGTTTTGATCCTCGCATTGAACCCACGGCTGTCCCGGTTTGGATCCGGCTGTACGCGCTCCCGATGGAGTTTTGGGGTGAGCGGATTCTTGAATTGATAGGCAACTCTCTAGGTAGATTTTTGGGAGTTTCTAAGGATACCATTGAAGGAAATACTGCCGTTTATGCAAGAATTTGTGTAGAATTGGATATTAGTCAATCGCTACCAGGTGAGATGGAATTGGAGCTAGCAGGACATTCTTGGGTACAACAGATAGACTATGAAGCCCTACCTTTCCGTTGTAGAGTCTGCCATTTGCATGGCCATTTGGCAAGGTTTTGTCCAAATATCTTGAGCTCCAATGCGGATGCTACACAGGGAATGTCAAATCGCTCCCGAGGAGGTAAGTCCACTTCGGCCAAGGAACCATCTGTCATTCCCACTGGGTCTGAGGGCCAGAATGATGGCTTTGAACAGCAAAAGAGGAGAAGAAACAAAAAGAGAAATGGTAAGGAGCAAGCTCTCCCCAAGCCAACAAATCGGTATGAAATCTTCAAATCTCTTGTGGATCAAGAAGACCAACCTATGGATGGAGCAGATGGGATCCTTGAGGACAATATTATCCCAACTCATGCTCCTCCTTCCTCAACCCCTGTCCTTGAGCGAGGCTTTTGATTCCTCCGAGTCTTTGCACCATGAAAACCTTGGGACCACGGTTATCCACGCCCTGACCCGACCCGTTATCAAAGATGTTTCTATGGGAATTGCGAGAAAAGCTCGAGAGAAAGACCGGCTCTTGGAATTTCACAGGTGGAGAAGAGATCGAAAAATAGTAATTCCCAAGGGGTGGGCGGGGAAATCCAATAAGGATCTAATCGCAGTGCAAGGGGATAAGCTAATCAATGGAGGAGTGGCAAGAACAATTGATTCGTATTGCTCCCAAGGTTTCCAATGATTGTACAATCTTGGAATGTGAGGGGTTTAAACGAGTAGAACCCATCAATCTGCTGTTCAAAGACTTTTAGAAAGAAGTAAAACAGGACTTCCTGCTCATTCGGGAAACAAAAATGTCATTAGACCTCATGAGTAAAGCTGTTGGCCGAATACGGAGGGTGTTGGCCATATGGCGATGGCTGCTCTAGGTGCCTCGGGAGGGATTGCTACTCTTTGGAATCCTTTGGCATGGATAGCGGTAGATCATATAGCACTGGAGAGGGGTCCTAACATCTCTTTTCAAGAATATAGTTACATGTTGAACAAGTCTTAATTACAAATTTTTATGGGGTACGGAATACCGAAGGTCGGCGGTCTCAATGGAAAGGTTGTTCAAAACATGAGGTCCTCCCGGGAAGATCTTGATTGGATTTTAGGTGGGGATTTCAATGCTAAATTATCCGCTAGAGATCGGGGAAGGTGGCATCCCTGTTACGGATACGGGGGATAGGTACATTTATTGCCCACGTTCGGGCCTTTAACCTTGTTGACATCAAAGGTCCTGGTACAAACTTTACATGGACTAATAAGAGAAGAGAGCCATACAATAGGAGGGTTAAGCTTGACAAGTTTTTGGTCTCGGAGGAAGCTTATGTTAGATGGAATATCAAATTCCAGATCTTGGAGGGCCCGGTTTACGATCACTCTCCCATTTCTTTGGAGGGAGGGACCATGTCGGGGAAAGTATTACAAACCTTTTAAATTTGAAAATTTTTGGTTGCAAAAAGAGGACCTACGAAGGAAAATTCCACGAGTGGTGGAAAGAAGGCCGTCCCCCTTTTGGAACAGCTATGTTCAAAATTCACAAACGACTTCTCTATGTTAAGAGTAAGGCGAAGCAGTGGAAGCAAACTAACAAATCCGATTTCCGGCTCCAACGGGCCCCCTTCTTTGGATAGATGGAATGAGGTGCAAAAACAATTCGAGAGAAGGAATTATTTATGAGCATCTTAAATTTGAGGATGACGCCTTACGCAAAGCAGTTGAGGACATTGATAATCAAGAAGAGATCTACTGGAGACAGAGAGCCAGAAATACTTGGCTATTAGAAGGAGACAGAAATACTAAATTTTTTCATCGTTACTGCTGTGCTAGAAGGCAATTGAATAACATGGAGCTCCTCCAAGATGAGTTTGGAAATTCCTTTGACACTCTTCCTGACATGCACTCCATTTCTATGGAGTACTTCTCAAACCTCTTCAAGGAAAGTCTGCAACATGATGTGGAAGCACAAAATGAAGTCATTGACGGAATTCCCTCTATTATTTCTCATGAAGAGAATCAGTCCCTTCTTAAGCCCATAGATCGTGATGAACTCAAGAAGGTAGTCTTCGGGATGTGCACAGGAAAGTCGCCTGGCCCGGACGGTTTCCCTATTGAGTTCTTTCAGGCCTTCTGGGACATCCTGGAGGAGGACGTGTTGGCTGTCATTGAGGAATCCCGAATTAACAAAAGAATGCTCAAGGCTCTAAATCATACCTTTATCTCTTTAATTCCGAAAGGAGAGGGGGGGCTCTCATTTCTGATTTCAGACCTATTGCTCTATGTAATGTGATCTATAAAATTATTTCTAAACTTATGGCTGAAAGACTAAAACCCCTCCTTCAAAAGTTAATTTCCCACGAGCAAGGGGGTTTTGTTGAAGGAAGACGGATCTTGGATGGAGTGATCTTGGCTCGGGAGGCTATCCATTCTATGCATAATTCGGGTAACAAAGGAATGTTCATCAAATTGGATATGTCTAAGGCTTATGACAGAGTAGAGTGGGGTTTCTTGGTCAAGATGTTGGCGGCCTTTGGTTTTTCTCAGGACTGGATTGCATGGGTCATGAGCTGTATCTCTACGCCTTCATACTCTGTTTTAATTAAGGGGCTTCCCTCGCCACCTTTTGGAGCCTCTCGGGGTCTCCGTCAAGGAGATCCCTGCTCTCCTTATCTCTTTCTTATCTTGGCTGAAGGTCTTGGCAGACTCTTCTGAGAAGAAGACGTCAGGGACAGATTACAGGAATTAAAATTGGAGCCGAAGTTTTGACTCATTTACAGTTTGTGGATGATACGGGCTTGGTGGGAGTTGCCAGTCTCAGAGAAGCAAGAGGAATCAAAGATACTCTTAACGTCTACCTTCGGGCTTCTAATCAAGCCATCAATGATTCAAAATCAAAAGTGGTCTTCTTCAACCTTGATCAAAGGTCGCAAGAGAGAGTTATGGAGATTACGGGCTTCACTCGGACCTCCCTTCCTGTTGTTTATTTGGGGGTTCCCCTGCACTTTAAAAAGCGACGACTGATTTACGGAAGGACACTGCTTGATGGCATCAAAGAGAGAATGAATCATTGGTCCCATAGATGGTTAAGCTATGGGGGCCGATTAACTTTTTGAAGTACGTTATTCGAGGCTATGCCTATTTACAAATTTTCAATTACAGCCGCCCCTCCCTCAATATGGAAAGAGTTGGACAAAGCGGCTAGAAGTTTTCTTTGGGAAGGTGCCAATGGAGAGAGGAAATGGGCCTTGGTTGGTTGGGATAAGGTCACCCAGCCCAAGGAAAAAGGTGGGTTGGGCTTGAGAAGCTCCAAGTTTAACAATCGGGCCCTGGCTGGGAAATTGTACTGGAGGTGGATTTCTCAGCCTTCGTCTCTCTGCAACAGAATCCTTTCTAGTAAATACTTGGGTCTTGTTCCTCCCAATGACTTGGGCCGCTATCCTCACGGAAGGTAATGGTTCTCTTGTGTGGCGGGCGCTCAAGCTTGGTTCTTGCATTATCAAAGATCAATTGTTACGGAAAGTTGGGAGAGGGGAGAAGGTCCGGTTACGGACTGACTCTTGGGATCAGCATCCTCCTATTCTTGCAGTGTTTCCCGATCTGCTTCCGCTAAAAATAGCTCTTGAAGACAAAGGCTGGATTCATATTCAGTCCTACTTTACTACCAGCCCTCTGGGGGAATATAAGGTTAAAAAATTTAAGCGGTTGGGTGAATGGCCTATTCCAATCCCCCGGAGGCGAGGCCCCAACTACTGGAAAAACTTTTGGGTGAAAGGTTTCTATCCGGGAGTGATGAGGAGGATGAGCTTGCTTGGGGATTTGGGAACCTTGGGGTTTATTATGTGAAGGAGGGCTATGCTTCGATCCTACACGAGCCCCCCCACACTCTTTTCCTGTTCATGAATGGAGGAAGATTTGGCATCCCAAGAGGTGGCCGAAAGTGAACTTCTTTGCTTGGCAAGCGATGCATAATGGTATTTTGACCTTTGACAACCTTAGAATTAGAGGCATCATTGGTCCTTCCCGGTGCGTCTTATGTTATAGGAATGAGGAAGCGTGAACCATCTTCGTTTGATTGCTCTTTCACACGACAGATTTGGCAACGCTGGTTCTCCCACTTTAAACTTCGGGTGCTTGGAGATCTGTCCCGGACCAATTTATGGGAAAGGTTGGAAGAGAGGTAGATTTATTTCTAAAGCTCTTACGTCTTGGTTGGGAGATCGGTTTCCTCTTTATTTGGTGGCGGGTTTGGTTGGAAAGAAATGCTCGTATTTTTCGTGAAACCTTCTCTTCGGTGGAGGGGATTTGGCGGATCATTTGGAGCAAAGTTGTGGAAACCGTTGCTATCTATCTTTGAGAAGGAAAACCAGCCTGCTTCTAGGTCTTTGAGTGGGAGAGGTGCTGATGCGGAGAGACGGGTAAGAAGTGGTTGGAAACCTCCCCCGGAAGGCTGGGTCAAAATCAATGCGATGGAGTTGCTAAAGGTAATCCGGGCAATGCTTGCAGTGGTGTTATTTGCCGTGATCATCTTTGGGACTGTGCTATATTGGGAATTGCAAGGTGCGGGATATGCCACTAACAATGAAGCTGAGGCCTTTGCTATTAAATCCGCTTCCATCTGGGCCGTCAAGCATGGCCATAGAAAGATAATCATTGAGTCTGATTCTCAAATCTTGGTTGGTGCTCTTGATTGCATGCGGAACTTTGCCTTAAAAGCTTGGAGGCTCCAGATTTTGGTTGCCCAAATTTTAGAGCTTTGGAAAGAAATTGAGGATGTGATTCCTGTTTATGCTAGTAGATCTCTTAATAAAGCGGCCGATTTCCTTGCTAAGTTGGGTGCTGAGAGAGAGGTTGGGATTCATATGCATAGCAATTTGCCTGTGGAGAATGTCGAGATCAGACAAGGCCTTGATCAATTCCTGAAATAATGTGCAAAAGTTTTTTTGCTAAGGGTCCTTTCTGTCGCGATTTCGCGACATGTTGCCCTGTCGCGGCTGTTGGTTGGCTTCTGTCGCGATATCGCGACAGGTTGAGTCTTTGTAGTCTCCGGCTGGTTTCTGTCGCGATATCGCGACATGTCGCGTTATCGCGGGTCGCGATTCCGCGACATGTTGCGCTTTCGCGACATGTCGCGTTATCGCGGGTCGCGATTCCGCGACATGTTGCGCTATCGCGACATGTCGCGTTATCGCGTGATGCGATCCCGCGTCTTGTTGCGATATCGCGACATGTCGCGATATCGCGACATGTCGCGTTTTCGCGCCTCGCGATTCCTCGACATGTTGCGATATCGCGACAGGTCCTGCCTTCCTGGCGTCTGGGTGGTTAACTGTCGCGATTTCGCGACCTGTTGTGATGATGCTTCTTTGTGCTGGTTTTTGTCGCGATTTCGCGACAGGTTGTGCCCTCCTGGTCTCTGGCGTTTTTCTTGCGCGATTTCGCGGCATGTTTGGCTCCTTTGCGACTGGGTGGTTTTCCGTCGCGATTTCGCGACCTTGTTGAGGCTTGTTAGTTGCTTTCCTTTTCTGTCGCGATGTCGCGACGCTTTCTGCGGGTGGCTGTCGGGGGCCTTTCCTGTCGCGATTTCGCGACATGTCGCGTTTTCGCGCCTGTTGGTGCCTTCGTGGCCGTGTTGGGTTTTCCTGTAGCGATTTCGCGACATGTCGCGGTTTCGCGACCTGTTGTTGTTTCGTGCCTTCCGTTCTCTGTGCCTTGCGGTTCTTTGCCTTGCCTTGGTGCGCCTTCCCTGTTGTTTTGCTTGTGGCTCTGGCTCGGGATGTGTTCTCTCCCGCTTGTATCTGGTTCTTGTTTTAATACAAGTTTTTCATTTTTCAAAAAAAAAAAAAACTACATCAATGAAGTTTATGGGGCAGGATGAGGTAAGAAGATAACATGTACCATGCCATTTTGCTTTGGAGGCATTGAGATTGACCAAGTTGGCCAGAATAAATTGCTTAATGAAGTACTTCTTGACATGGATATGGTGGATTTACCTCAGTGGAGGAAGTATGACCCTTTGGGTCAGTTTGTGGAGTTCATTAAAGTTAAAAGCTTTCATTGTTGTCCCAGACCTAATATTCAGCAACACAAAAATAATCCAGAAGGGCATGATCTCGAATGGCATGTTGAGAAAATGATACCACTTCCACCATGGCATAATTTTTATGAGATGGAGGCTAAGTACAACCCTGTAGTTCACAAGCACCAAATTCCTCCCCCAAGTTTGTTTGGAAAGATGAAAGAACATTTTTTGACTTGGTATGATGAAAAAATTACCAACTAGTGGGTTATAGGATCCACAGAGGGAAAATCGGGTTAGCTTACGGTATAGTAATGGATGAGGTATTTTTGGACGTCTATGATGAATACTATGATGGCTATCATCCAATATCTTTTGCTATAATTGTGCCTTGAACTTTTCAAAGATCTGACAGTGAAGAGGTCATGGCCTAACATGAGTAGCATGTGGTTGAGAAATCACCACTTGTGGAATAAGAAAGACAGTCATCACCAGAGGTCCAACTCCAAAAGAAGAAGAAGAATAAGTGTGAGGAGCTCCATTTTCCAAAAATATCCAAAAATCCAAGAATAGATGTAATTCCTTCAAGTGCAAATCCTCCTCCTATAGGAGAAGCCACACAGGCTGACATTTCAGAAAATGCTCCTTTGGTCCAGACATAACAACTTGGCCAGCACATGAAAGTCATAGATCTAGAGAAGGAGATGGAGGAGGTGCAAGACAAGGGCGAACCAGTGCCACAATCACCCTCATCATAAGATCAAAAGGTGTCCAAGCCTGAAGGCATATTTTCTACACCTTATTCCCTTTCTCTTGAGAATTCGGTGACTATTGCCTCCCATTCTGTAGTTGCTGCTTCCATTTCACCTCCATTCAATGTACCCTCCACCTCCATTTCACTTCAACCCCTAGTCACCAATGCTCCCTCTTCTTCTATTCCCACTTCTACGATTTCCCTTTCTTTTAGTTCTTTTGCATCTGGTCCCAATCCATTTTTGCTCCCTTCGTCCTCCATTCTAGTAATTTCTACCATGACTATAAGTACGCAAGATCCTCCTCAAGTGAGCGTAACTATAATTGAAACCCTCACTTTCGTTCCTTAAACCACTTTAGTTCCACAAACCATTCTCGTTTTGACTTCCCTTCTTGAGCCAAAACCTCAGCAGGCTCATTTTCCTCTTACTCCTTTTATTGAGTTGCAGGTGTTTCCAGATCCAGAGATAGATATCGTACCAGAACACCCCGTTGTAGCAAAGATGAGTAGAGCCCGAATAAGTTCATCACAGTGGTTGAAAAATCGTAAGAGAAAAGAATCTCAAGCTCTCGTAAATACGTTGAAGAAGGTTGCATTTGACCCTAGAATGATGGAATCTCATACTTTAAAGATGATTCCCAAGGTCCGAAAACCCCAATGAGAAATGGCTCCAAGTGATTACACTTATGAATTCATTATAGGAGATCTTATGAATATTGACACCATGAAGAAGTTGGGGAATATATAGGTGGACATGAGCTCTTTTTACCTGCATGACGAGCATTACAAGAAAAAATTCTTTGAGGCAGAGGCAAAGATTATTGAGTTGAATGATGCTCTGGCCTAAAATAGGGACCGGCTTGAAACAACAAAATTAGAGGTAAAGCACTGGTAGAAGAAGGTAGAAGAGTTCGAGAAAGAAGCCAAGGGATACCAGACAACTTGGGTAGGGGTAAAGAAACAAGTTCAAGCATTAACCACCCAGCTTGAGGTTTTATGGAAACAACTGGCTGACAAAGCCATGTAATCAGTAGGCTTCTCCAAGGAGAAAATAAAAAAATCACCACCATTTGATGAAATATTGTGTGACAGTGGCGATAGATGCTCTCAAGGTTTTATTATATCTTCATGAGGCTCAAATGGTGGTTTTTCCTAGAGAGCACATCTTGAAGTACGTCGAGGAACAAATGGAGCCAAAATCATGGTTAGACCAAGGTTAGGATGATGTTGCGTAGTTTCATTTCCATGTTGGAGCTATCAAGAGAAGGCCAAAATCTGGTGATGATTTTTGAACAAGAGCGTTGCATTTTGCTCGTATATTTTGAGGCTCTAGTTGATGCTGGATCCTCAAGCTTCGTTGATAAGCAGGGTGAGCTTTTGCCAACCAAGGAGTTGAAGGCAACATGGAAAAAAAATTTAGAAGATATTTCAGAGATTGATAGTTGGGAGGAGCCCATCATGGAAGAACAAGTATTACCATACATGGAGAGGCTCACCCACATTGAATCATCCCTATTGGAGCTCCAGTAGAGAGCTAATCGCATCAGCATGGATCACATTGAGATGTTGCACTTTGTCATTGATTTACTAATTTTATCCTTCACATTCACTCTAGATTACTGGGCTGAGGTAGTTATCATGTATGAAACTACGAGCAAAAGCCTCACCAAGCAAGAAGCACAAGCACAAGTAGAAGTAGAATAGAAAGTTGCAGAAGAGTAGGAGAAATAGGCGCAAGAAGAAAGAAGGACGAAGGAGGCTACAAAATCAAGCGTACCATCTGATGTAGCCAACAACGATGAAAACTAAGCCCAATGGATGAAGGTCTGAGATCGATTGCATCTAGAAGAACTGAATACCCTGAAGTTGCCAAAAGTAATGGCAATTTTACCACACTAAATTTTGCTTGTAAAATTTTGTAAAAGAAGATGAATGATGCAGTCGTGTTGGTTTTACTATTTTTAATGAAATATCTTTGTTCTTTTCCTATAAAAAATTTCATTAAATAAAAGGTTGATTTCATTTCTGGAGATGCATAGTAATTTTTGACCAGTTAAAATTAATGGACGATTGTGATCAAATTGTAAGAAGGAAAAACTGACGGCAATGGATGTTTCAAAGATCAATAAAAAGTTGACCGAAGCTTTGACGGTAATTTCTTAAAGTGAATATGCTAGTGATACGAAGGGAAGGATGTTTTTGCCCCATGGAGGGACAAAAATAATTTTTGGCCTTCCATTGGGGCGAAATTACCATAACGAGAGGGTTTCGTCCAAGAGAAGGAGAGAAAATTTTGCAAGTGATAAAAAAGTCAAAGTCAAAAGCACCCCTAGAAGGGGGTGAAAATCATTTTCATCCCTCTTTGGGGTGAAATTCCAGTTAAAAGCATCCTGGGAGTGAAAATAGAATGAAGAGTATGCTTGGCATGATCAAAGTCAAAGTCGCCCCTCTGGAGGGGCGAAAATCCCTTTCGCCCATATTTGGGATGAAACCACAATGGAAGACGTTTTTAGAGCGCAAATGATTTGACGATGTCATTCGGGAGAAAATTGAAAAGTCAAAGTCAAAGGCACCCCTCAGGAGCAGCAAAAATCATTTTTGCCCTCCTTCGGGGTGAATTTCCAAATGAAAACATCTTGAGGCGAAAGTCTTGGAAAAAATAACTTTTCCTGCTGATCAAAGTCAACGTCGCCCCTAGGATGGGGCGAAATTCATTATCGCCCATCTTAGGGGCGAAATCAATTATTTTGCCTCCTTCCTTGCAGAAGGTATTCTTTGTCGTTTTTGGGGCAAAATTACCCAGGGAAGAGGCAAAAGTATGTTGAAGGGTGAAATTTCTATTTTGCTTGTAATTCGAACGAGAGGATGTCGTGGAGTGAAGTCAATTAAAACGTAAGGTAAAATTTTTGCTTTGAAGGGCTGCTATTAGAAACGCCATAACTGCAAATTTTTTTGAAAGAGGGCAAAGATTGACAAAATTTAATGCTTAGGGTAGTAAGAGCAATGATCAATAATTTTTGCTAAAAAATTATTAGGATTAAATGCTACACCCTCAAAACCGACGCGATCCCGGTTATTTTCGAGGTGCCCTCCATGAATCTCATTTATTTTCAAAGCATAATTAAATTTTGGTGATCTCCACTGGTGAGGACAAGATTTCAAGGCATAAAGGAGAGGAAGGGTGCCCAAAATGTAATATCTAAGCCCCTGTTTTTCGTGTGATGTTGCAAAGTTTCGATGCACCAACGCTTGGAACGTTTTTTCCACCGTTCATCTTTGAAAATTTTCCAGGCGCACTCCATGAAAATCGAAACGTTGCTCCCTGAAGAATGATTTGATTTGAGCATTACCATTATCGAGGAAATAATTGCTACTACTGATATTTGACTAGCCGATATTTTGTTGTGTTGTGCATTTTTTGATAGAGGCGAGATCCTCTATAAATACTAAATATTCCAATGTAATGGAGAAGGATGGACAATCTGTAGAAAAACACTTTAAGTTTTCTGCATAAATAGAAAGAAATTCGACTTCTGGTTCTTGGAGTAGTATTACATTTGATCTCATTCTGCTTGTTATTTTTTATTACATTCATCTTCTTTATTTGCTGATTTTAAATTTTGCATCTGGATTTAGCTATTGCTTGTGAGGGAGTGAATACTATAATGCTTTTTGGAGGTTATCTTGGCAAACTATGAGTGGTTCCTATGCCTTTATTTCTATTATATGCTAATTAACACTTTCTGTGAATTTTTGTTGTTAGTTTATCCCCACCTTATCTTTCTGGCTTATAGTCATACTTCTCATTCCTTTATGTTATTTCTCATTTATTTCCTATAATCTTAATCTTTAAACTGATTATTAGTTTTAGTACGGGAACCAGCCCTTTCTGAAGACTGGCCCGAAGGACATCTCTTTCCTTCGACCTTTCAATGTTGGTCGGGTCTAGGGTGCATAAATGGTATTTTATACTTAGGCAAATTCATGACCAACAGAATGATAAAAAATAGGAGGATACTAAGAAATATCCAGAAGAAGAGGTGCAGGAAGAGGAACAATAAGGAGAGGGAAATGAAGAGGAGGTATACCCATAATAAGAATATGAGGAAGTAAAGAATGAAGAGAAAGAGGTAGAGGACATTGTGAATATCCAAGATAGCTAGGAGTAGGACCAACAGTAAAGGCATGAGAGTGCCAAAATTTTATTGTAAAATAGAAAAATAAATTTTTAAATGCTATAATTGGTAGAACAACCGTAAAGGCACTTTTGTAAGCATTTTTGAATATGATAGTGTTAGAAGGCAACAAAATAAGCATGAGCCTGCCTAGGCATGTAAAAGCTGTGAAGCAAAATTTTAATGTAGAATGACATCTTTTTGACCATGTTTATAAAGGAGTATACTTTCGCACAATTCTTGAGCATATCAACAACTGCTTCTAGCATGGCCTCCATATGAACCTTTACTCTTTGAGCCTTTTCATTCAACAACTTAAAAGAGTGAGGCTTAGAGGGAAGTTGTTCTTGGAGGTATATTCTGCAACCAGCTAGAGCGAATTTCACCTACCCACAAAGAGATCATTCAGTGAAGCATAAGATAGTGGATTGCTGAGGTACATAGCCATGGTGCTAGCTCACCCATTCAATTTTTGACTTCGATGTCTAAAGGATAAGGATCTAAATTCATAAGCCTTGCTAGCAATGCTCCCTAGGAGACGCCAGAATGTAGGCCTAACAAGACCACATACTTAGCCAATTTTGTAAGATTTGGTTAAGTGTTGAGAAAAACCTCAAAAGCAATGTTAAATTTTGCTAAGGTGTAAGATCCGCGATCAAATTTATCAAATGCAGCCGAACGAAAATTGGAGTAGTGGAATTTAGAAGGGTGATTTTAGCTGAAGGTTAGTTTCCATGTTGGAAGGCCATACACAAAAAATTTGATAAAATTTGCTAAGTGTTGAAAATAAAATCAAAGGCAATGTTAAAATCCATCGAAGTGCAAAATCAATGGTCAACACAGTCAAACAATACCTAGCAAAAACTAGAGGAGTGGATTTTGAATAAGGAGGAAGCGATGCAATGTTAAAGTCTGTCAAGAACCAACGCGATATCAAAATTTTGTGGTCAACATGGTCAAACGGTGCCCAACAAAATTCAAAGGAGCAGATTCTAAGAAAATGAAGAGTATGTAGTCAACTAGAGCATAATCTAAGGAGCACGAGCAAAAAGAACCAGGGAAGACCAAGCGTTGCTGGAATCAAGATCCACCTAAATTTGTAGTTATAGATCTACATACTAAAAGCCTCATCAAGAACATGGGATGGACCACATCAACTGACAACTAGTGCAACCACCGAATTTCGTTGAGGGTCGAGCAACTTGCAGAGCTCAGAGTTGCAGAGTTTCATGGAGGGCAACTCCTTTATTTTTCTTGTAATCAAATGAGAGATCGCCACCTTAATATCCTATTGATATGGCATGAAAATCCTTATAATGTTCTCATTTTTTCTATTGTTATTGTAAAATCTATATAAAGAGGTCAAACCCTCAGTTCTAAGGGTCAGCTCTGAAGTGTTTGCCTATCATAATACTGTAATTTTCTAGGATCAATAGAAGGAGCATTACTTGAACGTTTGCCTTTGGCTTATGTCTTCATCTTTTGTGAGTTTATTCTATGAATTCATTTCCGCTACTGTTGTTATGGTTAGTCAATTTTGTTGATATTGAATTGCTAACTTGGGGTAAATTGGAATGCTTCATGCTTAAACAAATAATGTAGAGAGCTTCTTTTTCTATTAGTCTGAAGGTTAATCTAATTCTACTATTTGGATTATTAACATTTCAGATGTTTGAAATAGTTCTCTAAGTGTTTTATATTTCTTTAATGATGAAGATGACTGGTTTTGAATGTTGTTAGTCTTAAGTGTTACATATTGGAAATGTGATTAATTAGAGGATTCTTGACATTTTTCAATGTTGTTAGCTCTATCCGATCATTATTCATTCAAATTATTTCTAACCCTTACTCTATTTCTATCCCTAGCCGTATACTTTAAACTAAGCTTAATTGAGTCAACACCAATTAGTTGACAAGGTATACTGGCCTACTTTGGAGGTTGGGTTAAAGCAATCTTTAATTCATCCAATGTTGGGGTTTGGACTGTGATTAGTGGGTGCACGCCTAATCAAAAAGTTGAAGATAATAGTCATAGTTTTGAGTTTTCCTTGATGTCAATTCAGATCCCAGCAAGACCCTAATCGTTAGGGAATCAAAGTAAGACAACCCGTCAATAAACACTCGACTGCCACCAATCGACTTATCTCTTTCAAGTAAACAAATTTAAAGTAAAGTGTGGGTTTTTCTCAATCCCCTTGTACCGAGGTTTAAACTGAAATCTCTAAATAAAAAACTTATATTAGGTTTGAACTTGGGTCTCATGGATAAAAACCCCAAAACATACCATTATAGTATCTATTGGAACTAAAATTACTTAAATCTTTTGATGAAACCTAAAGACATACCACTAGAGTATCATTCTCCTACTAAAATTACTTAGGTTTCTTGGATGAAAATCCAAAGACATACCACTACAATATCTTTCTTGCAACTACAATTTTGGAATAAAATAATTTTTTCACTAAAATTTTAGAATAAAATAGTTAAAAAAAAAATGTAAATATTTTATACTAAAATTTAAACTTGAATTTTTTAATAAAAATTTAAAAATATACCACTATAATACTTTTCAAATTATAATTTATAATATATATATATATATATATATATTTTGGAGTATATTGAATGGCATAAAAAATTGTCTACAACTGTTGCAATATAGCTGTCTTGAAAACATTGTTTTTGGGCTGCCGAAGTCAAAAATGAGTACGTCAATCTAAATCTATAGATTTTAAATTAATATGAAAAATTGTTATCCAAACCAAAAAAATCAACGTCTAAGGATATAGCGGTCTTGAAATCATTGTTTTTGTTATCCAAACAAAAAATAGTCAACGTCTAAGGATACAGCCCAAAAAAAACATTGTTTTTGGGTTGCAAAGTAAAAAATGAGTTAAAATTGTTATCTAAACCCCCAAAAAAATCAACGTTCAAGAATTTAGCTGTCTTGAAATCATTGTTTATGTTATACAAACAAAAAAATCAACGTCCAAGGATATAGTCCCAAAAACAACATTGTTTTTGGGTTGCAGATCTCAAAAATGAGATTGGTAGACAAAATCTATTGATTTTAAAATATGAAAATTGTTATCCAAACAAAAACTCAACGTCTAAGGATTTAAAAAGAACACAAACCCAACTTTTGCTTAACAAACATTTCAACTTGGTGACTGGTTCGATAGGAGACCTAATTTAATATAGGTATAAAATTTTTATTAGGTAGGCTTTCTCTTAAATTGTTGTGGGTCGTATATGAAAACTTTTACAAACTTTAGTTTTTAGTGAAGATGATTTCAATAAATTTCTTAACTTGTTAATATTAAATTTAATTTAATAGAGGTATGGTCGAGGGTTAGGTGGATTGATAAGTAGTTGGGCATTTATCATTTATTAGGAGGAGACTTAGGTTCAAATCCCACGGGCATGCCCAACCTTGCAAACTTGCAAAGGAAGGAGTCTGATTCAAATCCTTTGAGTGTGCACCAGACTGACAACGATACGAACTCTGTGTGATCGGTGATCGCCATCTCATGACAAGTCAACAATACCAAGATAAATAGGCTAGTTGGGAGCATCCTCTGTGGTTTGAACTTGGTTTGAACTTGCACTGGCAATTACTAAAAATATTGGTTGTAACCAACTTCCTTATGTACAAACAAAAATTTAATATAGGTATAAATTTTAAATATTCATTTCAATAGAAGGTAAAATTTTTTTATTTATTTTATTAAGGTTACTGTGAGAAACCCCTACCATCGCGGCTCAGGGTTAGACATGAAAGTTGAGTTTATCAATAGGGGCCAAACACACACCCATCCCTCACACACTCACCGACGTGACAGTTTGAACCTTGAACCTCCCGAAGAATAGCCAAAGCCCAAACTATTGTGTTAACCTTGAACCTCCTGAAGAACAGCCAAAGCCCAAACTATTGTGTTGTTCCCCAGGACTAACTTTCTCTTAAATTTGATTACCATATTTTTTGGGTTCTACAAATTCTAATCCTTCGAGTAAAGATGATCTCAACAAACTTCTCAATTTTTTTATTAGGTTAGTGTGAGAAACCCCTACGAAGGACGCTCAGGGCTGGGCATCCCCATCCCGACCATGACCTCGCACAAAGGGAGAGCTAAACTTATCAACAGGGGCCAAACACATAGCCATACACACACCCTCTCACACAACGTTGCAGTTTGAATAGTCAACAAAGTTTTCAATTTTTTTGATTGGTTTGATACTAAACCTTTTTTATTTTTTTAATGAGGGGTCTTAATCCCCTCATATTGAATGAGATTTGAACCTTGAACCTCTCAGAGAGAAGCCAAAGCTCTTAGCACTGTAGTAAGCTTGCAATTGCTTGCACTTGTTTGATAAATGTATAAATTTTAAATATATCAAACCTATTTTAGTATATGTATAAATTTTAAATATCCATCTCAATAGAAGGTGGACTTTCTTTTAATTTTTGGTTACATAGGAGAGCTGGTCACAACCACACTATTTTTAGTAACTGGCAAGCACATGGTTAAAACCAAGCGGGTTGCTACCACCAAACCTATTCCACTTTGTTATTGTTAACCGACGTGAAGGAACCGATCGGGACTTTCTTTTAAATTTGATTAATATATTTTTTTGGTGTTGCATAGGAAAACCTCTACAAACTCTAGTTCTTTGGGTAAAGATGATCTCAATAGAATCCCGACCGTTAGGGAATCAAAGTTGGGGAGCCTATTGACAAACACTCAACCACTATCAACCAGTAAACAAATTTAAGGTAAAGTATGAGTTTGTCTCGGTTTTCTTGTACTAGGGTTTGGGGTTTAAACTTGAGTCTCTAAATAAAAACCTTGCAAAGGTTTGAACTTAGGTCTCTTGGATGAAAACCTAAAGCCACTACGATATTTGAATCTTTTGATGAAACCCGAGGACATACTACTAAGGTATCCCTCTTGGACTAAAATTACTTGGGTCTCTTGGATGAAAACCCAAAAACAAACCACTACGACATCCCTCCTGAGACTAAAATTTTAAGGTAAAGTATGAATTTTTAAAAGAGTCTATGCATCGCACATAGACCCTCTAGTAGTATGTCATTGACATGTTATCAGGCTATCCAATTTTAAATCACGAAAAGAGGCTCGTCTATACATCCCACATGACCCCTCTAGTAATATGTGGTTGACCTGTTATTCAGGCTATCCAACTTCAAATCACAAGAAAAAGCTCTATTGTGCCTCTCAGAAGTATGGCTTATGCAACTCAGTGTACTTCATCCTACTTCAACCCAAAAAAAAATTATACCTTCGAAAGTGTAGTCTCCTATTGGTTGATTTTCGAAATTTGTCAAAGGAAGCGGCGTGGCCGGCATTGACTGACTATACATAATCCTCTCGTACACGTTTCTTCTTTCAATTTTTTTTGCCAATTCTTTTGTTTTTTTTCCACGATATTTCAGAGGTTCCGTCAATCTCAATCGCAGAAGAAGTGGCAAACGACGGAATTATTGCGAATACGTTCACCGACATGTTTTGTAAAGCTGTTGCAATAGAGCGGTCTTGAATTTTTTTTTTGTTGCCGAAGTCAAAACGAGGTTGGTAGATACCGCCTCGCAAAGTCGAAACAAATCTAGACTCTTTTTTTTTGGGTTGAGTCAAAACGAGTTTGGTCGATACAGACTCGCAAAGTCGAAACAAATCTAGAAGGACATATGCGTTTTTTCTCTACGTCAACCTCAATCTCAAAGACTTTAAGGGTCTGAACCATACAGACTGTTTATAAATTTAATTTCATTAGTTAGACAATTTATATGTATAGTACTTTTTTCCATTCCACGCTGCACAGAGAAAATGAATTGGTTGCTCAGAAGAGCAGGCCCATCAGGCTTCTCATTCTCCTCCACCGCTGAACAAGTCACTCATGGAATTGATGCCTCTGGCTTAACAGCCATTGTTACAGGTATTGTCTTGTTAATGAATTTTATCTCATTGTTGTTTGAGTTTAATAAAGTAGTGCCACCTTTTGTTATGGTAGGATGAAATCTATCCTGGGTTCTAGTTGTATAAACTTAAATTTTCTCATGATGGATTCCAAAAGCGGGTTATATCAAATCCAAAGTGGGGTTGGGAGAGGGGGTTTCACTTATTCAGTTGTGACGAAATTGAGTCACAGTTGGATGGATTCGTGCTGAGTCAAAGGAGTAGGCAATCATCACGGACCATGTGTGAAGATCATTTCGTAGTGCCCACAAAATTAAGATGAGCTTCGTGTGGTTAACTAGTAGGTTTGGAGTAATGTTGTCTGGATGTCTGTAGCCATGATTTGATTTTAGGTTCGCACTGGCGCTGTGTGAAACAGCCTGACTATTTAGGAGGTATCTCAGCTGGTCATTTCAAACCAGTTAGGATGGGCTTCCTGGTTTATCTTAAACTGATGGAATATTTGGGCTAGTTAAGTTAGCCTTGATCTTTAGGTAATATGCGTGCATGCATGCATGCATTTAGCCTGCTTTGTCTTTGCTGCTATTGAAGGTTAATTGTAGTTGTGTTCACAGAACGTGGGGCATTTTCTACAGGTTTATTTATTTCAAGTTAGTATTGGAGGATTCGTCATTGCAATTTTAAATTTGCATTGACATTAGTTGAGTAACACAAATCCTGGTTAACTCGTATATTGTCCAAACGAGATTCAAATACTAAAACCAAATGACTTTGCCAGCAGGTCTAATCAGGGTGGAAACAAAAAAGTAAAGTGGGGACAAAGTTAAGAAGATCATTATTTAAATACATTAAGTCATCTGCACTTGTCAAAAATGTAGTAGTTTGCCCATAGATACATGCAAGACAAAATAAGAGAGGATCAATAATGCCTTCCCTTGAATTTTTCCTTATGTGGTAGCTTCAGAGTGGCCAATTGTGGACCTGGGTAAAGTTTCAGTTTAAACATTTGTAGAATAGCAGTATTACGTGTCATTTCTTGCCGAGTCTGGAATCAGTATTCTCATCAACAAATACAGCATTATGGCCAGAGGGTTTATTAGTTTACCACCCTTGTGTTATTGGTTTGGTCAGTAGAATTCTCTTGATGATCTTCATTTTTAATCTATCTATAGATTGCTCGTGTGGAACACACAGAAATAGGAGAAATTACTATTGTCTGATAGTCCTTTGAATGTGAGGTAATGTCAAGGTCAGCTAGTACTGGCAAGTGAAGTTTGTTTGTTGATTATGTGATACATGTTACCTTGCCATTGTTGGGTAACAAAGTTTTATAGATTTCTCTTGAGTTGTGTTTCCCTATTGGTGTTACTTACAAAATTATTCTATTTAACATGCATTATGTGCTTGAGATATTTTCCAATATGGTGGGTCTTTTGATGGGAAAAATTGGAATATACTACAATTTGAAGAGCAAAAAGAATAATTGCTAGATCTGAAAATCGGAATGGTGCTTCATTAAATTTTCAAGATGAATTTGTTAAATGTCAAAATGGCATGTCTCAAATTCCCTGTCACCTCTTCCGTGAGTCTAAATTTTGGGACCAATGGATTGATCCCAACACTTGATACTACCCTTGCAGGTGCTTCAAGCGGGATTGGCACCGAGACAGCACGTGTTCTTGCACTACGAGGAGCCCATGTAGTTTTGGCAGTAAGGAATGTTAATGCTGGTAATACTGTTAAAGAATCTATTATTAAGGAAATTGACAATGCTAAAGTGGATGTGCTGGAGCTAGACCTCAGTTCAATTTCATCAGTTCGAAACTGTGCTTCCAACTTCAAATCGTTGAACCTTCCTTTGAACATTTTAATGTAAGCTTTCTTACTTATATCTCCAATATAGCAGTGAATTTGACTAGTTCATTTCTTCTTTGATTAGTTCAGGGTTTTCCTACTACCATCTCTAACTGATTATGTGGACTTGGAGGAGGATATAAACTAAGAATTATGCTGTAAATTTCTAAGCTTCCACATTAAAGTAAATTTTAACTTTGTAATGGTCCCAATATAGCCATGTCGGCTAATTATTTTTATTATTATCTTGAGCCATAGATTTAGTTAGTCAGCCCTTGAGCATTAGGGTTAGGTTATTATTGATTTCATCTATAAATAGGAAGAATCTTTTATTAGTTTGGATCATCGGATAATTTGGATTTAAGTCACCTCAGTGTGCATATGAGACTTTGCCCTCTCAAAGTGGCTATGAGACTTTGCCCTCTCAAAGTGGCTATGAGACTTTGCCGTCTCCGAGTGGCTGTGGATTTGCTATTGCATTGATTTATTTCCGGATTTGATATTTGCATATTGCTCGTGGCAATTGATTGCATATTGTTTGTGGCATTTGAATCTGAATTGTTATTGTTTGCATGCTGTTAATAATAGTTCAATGTTGAAGTGTTGTTGCGGATATTAAAAAATTATGCGGTATCGTAACAAACTTCCTCTTATTGCATTGAAGAAACAATGCGGGGATTATGCAATGTCCTTTTCAACTTTCTCAAGATGGCACAGAGCTGCAGTTTGCTACGAATCACATTGGTAACTCCTATGTACCCTCTTATTCTGCAAAATTGTGACTGCTATGTTGATAATTGATACATCCTGGTTGATGGCTAGTTAAGGATTTGTTAGAGTTGAGAAGCCAAGTTGATGGAGCCTCGATTACACATTGGCAGTGATAACTGTGCATGAATTTGTTGACCTGTAGATATCGTCTGTCTAGTTGCACTTATTCACTTTTTGTTTTGTTCCACAGGAACTTATTTTTTAAAAACTGTGCTTCTATGTTCCACTTCACATGTCCACGAACAGTCTTATTCTTTGCGATGACCATTTTTTTGTTATAGTATAAGTGCATTTAAAAACAAATATGAAATAAATGGATTATCAAGTATGTTTATCTTTTGTAATTTAAAAAATGATACTATTATTTTTGCATACTCTTTTCTGAGAGGAGATGCTTAGCGCAAAAATAAACACCTTATGTTTCCAAGAGTATGTTTGTGTTACTCTAGTGTGCATGTAAATTTCTTGGGAGGTGAAAGGAGTTTGGATGTTGAAAATGACTTTACTAAATGCTAATGGTTTTGTGAAGATTGAATGCAATTATTGACCCAATTTTTGAAGGTTTTATATATTAGACAACATAATTGAAGTGTGCATTTCATACTCCCCTTTGCAGGTCATTTTCTTCTGACAAGTCTTCTATTGGAGACCATGAAAGCTACTGCTCATGAGACAGGCATTGAAGGGAGAATTGTTAACCTTTCATCTGAATCTCACAGGCTTACTTATTCAGGAGGCATCCGTTTTGATAAGATAAATGATAAATCTGGGTAAGCATTATTAGATAGCAGGATAAGAGTAAGTATCTACTATCAATTGTGTGTGTGTGTGTGTGTCAATAAATTTTTATTTATACATTAAAATGTAATTCAAAACTTGTTTCCATTCATAGGACTTTCTTGCTTGCAAGCTAGAAAAAAAGGGAAGAAGAAGAAAAATAAAAGATCTACGGTTGTCATTTTGTCAATGTACTCTGGAAAACATGAGTCGAAAGCTATTATATTAACTGTAGACTGGAAGTTTTCATTTATTAAATAAATTGGAGAGACTGACATATATATATGGAATTTACTTCTATTACAGGTACTCTGCATTCTATGCATATGGACAGTCAAAGCTTGCTAATCTTTTACATGCAAATGAGCTTGCAAGGCAGCTTCAGGTACTGATTTTAGTTATCAACTATAATGTACAAATGCTTGGTACTAAGGGTCAAAATAGCTTGTACATTTTTCCCTTGTTTTTGTTTATTTAGAGGTTTACCATGCAATGCAGAGTTCTCAGATATGATGTAGAATAAAATAGTTACTAACTGATTTTTGTTATCAACTATATCGTACAAATGCTTGGTATTAAGGGTCAAAATAGCTTGTACATTTTTCCCTTGTTTTTGTTTATTTAGAGGTTTACCATGCAATGCAGAGTTCTCAGATATGATGTAGAATAAAATAGTTACTATTTATGGACATGCCCTTTAAAGTCCAAACCTTCTTGATGCATGAATTTGGCAAGCTTATGATATGCTTGAAGATTATTTTGCTACAAACTTTCTTAGTAACTGCACTGGAGAACTAGAAAGGGTTGTTTCTCATTTTAGTTTTGACTCTGCCTGTATCTCCTAACTTTATACAAAGGACGAACTTCAAATTCATTATTCATAATAGGATGTGTTTTCACAGAATCACAGAATTTGGTAACCACAATATGCCTTAGCTGCTTCCTTGTAAGTGAAATATATATGTATGTAGCTAGGTAGGTAGGGAATCCCAATTTTTTATAAGTTTTAAAATTTGTTAAGTCTTTCATTGAGTTTTTCCAAGTAGTAAGTTAATTGACTCTTCTCCTTTTTAGGTCTGGAATTGGTGACTATGTGCTAAATGACTCTAATAGTGAAAGAGATATGGCAGTAACAAACTTTCCACAAGAGATCCACTTTTAAGGCTAGTGCCATATATATTTCTTGCTATCATTTAGCGGTGGCTCACTTGTGTCTCTGTTCCCATATCATAACTCTATTATGACTGCATGAGATTTTCTTGTAGTACCTCCAAGGGCCCTTGCTTGTAGGTGAAAACATATAACATTGTATGGCAATAAGTCTGAATAGGATTTGGATCTAAACAGGGCAGTATGCTCATCCTTTAACCTTATAAAATGCCAGTTAGATGTCCACAACCCATATAAAATGTAGCCTTATCTTGCATATACATGAACCAAATGCATTAGCCATGGGCAACAACCATAGTTTTAAAACTCAGCCAAAAATCTGGCAACTCAACAAAGACTCAGTCAAAATTTCGACAAATAAATAAATTGTAAAATAATGCAATTTTCACAAAAAATGAATGTCTTCTAATACATCTCCTTTCTCTTTAATTGTAAAATATATATACATATTTGATCATCTATCACATCAAATAAGAACAATTAAGTATCAAACTATAGTTTTATATAGAATCCCAAAATCTGATCATACGAAAATAGGTGCAAAAGGATTCAACGAGTGAAAATAGTTTACTGCAATTAATCTATCAAGTCTTGTCTTTCCCTTGGCAGCTCCTCCCTCCCCCACATCCCCAACCTTATAGAGGGGCTCCTTTTCTTCTTTGGCTTTATGGTCTCGTCAGATGATGGATCAATCACATCTAAATAAATCACTTCTTGTGGTTTGTTTAAACTTTATGTTGGAGATGGAGGTTATAATGGACAAACACAAGGCCATTGAGCCTCTGCTGGGTTAATTTATTATATGTTTGGAGTGAATGTGCTTAAACATATTCCAACTGTGCTCAAAACTTGAATAAATTTCAAGTAGCGAGGCACTGAAGATTGGGTGTTTTAGCAACATAGTCCCCCCATGATAAACACACAAAATAAAAAGTGAAATAATTTTAATATTTAATTAAAGAGAAATTCATCAAATGGCATTAGCTCAACCAGTTAGATTCCTCAACATTTAAGGAGGAGACCCGGGTTCGAATCTTGCTAAATGATACATGGATAATAACCAAGCTCTGTCAAAATACCACTATGTGGTGATGATGTAATATGGATAGGGCCTGTTTCAATCCAATATAACCAATTGAAAAAAAAAATTAAAGAGAATTTCATTTTTAGTAAGTTAATGACAATCAATCATAAAAGATTGATTTTGAAGTCAAATTATGAGTTAGCTGGCCTTTGAATTGCTCTATCTCAAATGCATTGCCTTGAGGAAAAGATAACCTTTTGCTTCCTTGTGAATCTGTAACTCGCCCATCGTCACATTCAGACTTGAAGATTCACAAGGAAGCAAAAGGTTATCTTTTCCTTGTGATTCAACTTATTGGTTTGAGTGGTCCATCAGAAACTAATTATGATCCGAATGGAATAGTATTTGCTTTTCACATGTATATGATGTGTTGCTATTTTGTCTTTGGCTCTATCTATGGCCTAACAAGGATGTTCCATAGGAGATTTGTCTTCATCAATAAGGCAAAGAACCCTCAACAAAGGCTCTTCCACCTACGGAAAATGAAATGAAATATTTCAATTAACTGTTTGCATCCTGAAATAGAATTAACAATCAAAGTTTAACAAATTTGAATCAACTAAGCTTCGTTTAGTCTATTCAGATTTCTGATTGGAAAAAATATTACCTACAAACATGTATAATGTTACACACCTAAATAGCCTCATTTGCAACCATCCAAAAGGGGTCTTCAAGTAAATACTTGACCACATTCTTCCCCTTTTCAACCACTTTCTTACCCTGATTGCTATTTCAATATCTCATGCCTCATAGACCTATCCACTCACTCAAATAATATTCTCTTAAGGCCCCCCTTTGCTTCACACAGGACGTGCATTATGCTAGCTCACACAAGATTCTTATTGTCGGTGATTTGTCTCATAAGGTTAAAGACCCATGTATGGTTGTCTATGTATTTTGTAATAGATTTTGCTTTTTCTACAATGCCCCTCACCCATGTAACTTTGCCAATGTCATTGAGAATCAAATCGAGACAATAGGTTACACATGGACTCCAAAACATAGAAATGAATCTTTCTTCTAAAATTTTGCCTACTGATTCAAAAGATTTGAGGAATACTATACCTTTGCAACATCTTCTTAATGCACTTATGAAGACCATGCTCATCTCTTCATCAACTATAGAGGCATCATCAGAGAAGTATTTGGGATTGAGATAGTACCACATTGCTCATAATAGTTTAGGGTTTATATAAACTCAAAACTCTAGACTAGGGTTTAGGGTTTAAACTTCAAAGTTCAAACATTAACAGCTGAAAAATGGGCTTGCATACATAGTTATCAAGCAGCTTTAAGCAATATTTAGTAATTTACAAGGAAGGAAGGAAAAAAAAAAAACCCAAAACCCTAGACTAGGGTTTAAAGTTTAACAAATATTGATAGCTAATAATTTGGCTTGCATATATCAATTTAGTATCTACTTAAAAGGAGGAGAGAAAAAAAAAACCCTTAAACCCGAAACCCTAGACTAGGGTTTAGGGTTTAAAGTTTTAAATTTCAAAGTTCAAACATTGACAAATAAAAAAATTATTTGCAAACAGCCCTAATCTAGATTCTAAACCTTGTTTCAAGTTGGAGGAAAAAAAAAAAAAGAGTTTTCAAAGATTTTCTTACCTTGGATGAATCTTTTGGGTGGTTGTTTCTGGCTACCAGATTCCTTCAAACCGTAATTGTTCGCTCTCAGGGTGCCCTAGTGTGTTTGGGTCGGGGTGGTAGTAGGTACGTAGAGTGTTTTCCCTATTTGGAAGAGCTCATGGTGAAAAAATGGGAAAAAAAAATGAACTTTCCCCTTAAATCGGAAATTGAACTTTCCCCTTAAATCTGCCGTAGCCTCTACCCGTGCGGCTGTTGCTGATTTGTTGCCGATTTTTTCAAATTTTTCAAAGAATCATCGACTCGGCAATTCGTGGCGATTCGACTTGGCATTTCAAAAAATCACCAAAGAATCACGATTTTGGCGATTTTCTGAACTATGATGAGGACCATCTCAAATGCAATACGTTGGTGGAAATAGGCTAACCGTGCATTGTGAAATACAGAAATGTTATTGGAAATGTCTTTGTTAAAGACTTTTTAGGGCCATCATAATGTACACAGTATTCTTTCTTTCCTACTCAGTTCCTCTTTTTCATACAACTACAATTGTAGAATTACCTATCCTTGTTTTCTCTGGTTTATGATGGGGATATATGTGGGAAAAATCTTCAAACCGTCCAAATACACTTGTGGAATTCATGCCAAACTCATATTTCAATATATAGATACGTCAAGAATAATAATGGCATAACAATACCACAACTTTTTCTTTCTTTTGAATAAAATTGGGGAAGATGGCCTAGTATGGATTTTAGAAGCAATCCAGGTACAATTACATCAAATTGCAAAATCCAATGTGTTATGATACGAAAGACATAGAGCAATACAGGAACATGGGAAAATTCATCATGTAGAAAGAACAATAGTAAATAAGAGATACATCAATAACTTTATTCATATGCAAACTTCGTCCAGTGGGTCCCTAGAAAGATAAACTATGGCAGACTGAATTTCACCATCAAACATGTTTTTAATTCCACTATGTGCAATGAGAAACGAAGAGGCACCACAGGGAAATGAAACAATTCGTCTTGTGAAGGTTAGTAATGTTTGGCACCACAATTTAACTGCTTGCATTGGCTTAGTACTGATGTCAAAAATGCCAGTAGTTGGAACTTTTGATGATGGGTCAAATTTCGGAGCTTATATCATCACGATTATAGCTGAAAATACGACAGTTCAAAATCCGTTTGAAAACAAGGACACACAGGATGTGATTAAGGGAACATAACTCCATTGAGCTATGTTGATCCATGTGATCCACTTTGGAAGTCCCCAATTTTGCAGAATAGATTTCTGATCTCAGATCTAGGCCCAACTGAATCTTGCCTTGAACTGCCACTTGAGTGGCCACCTGTATTATAGTTACCTTGATTTTAAGGGCCATTATTTGTTAACACCATCTATCTCTTTCCTGGGAATCAACTTCATTTCTTAAAGTATCTTGAATGAGAGAGACTATATAGTCAACGTAAATTCTGGAGAGGACATCAACTGCATTCTCCTGTGCTTTGTATGGCAATTTGAATCTAAATTCATTAAAAATCATACTCAGCAAATTCTGGTTGCACCCTAATTCCATGGAAACGCATCCTCTACACTTGATCTTTGTGGTATTTGTTCTGCCATCCCCTCATATGAGGATGCATCCCCTTGATTTGCAATTCAAGCAATGCTTTTTATAGCCATGGAATTTCAAATGTAGCTCCTGGTTGTTGATAATCTACCATGAATGGGCATAAAACTTGTTTTTGCTGAAAATTCTCATCCATGTGTAATTTTGTAGTAGAAATGAACGATGTGCTCATGAAAGTTGTAATTATTATTTTTAAAATGTTCTTTTGATTTTTTTGTTACAGCTCTCCCATTTTGCCATCCCCTTTTTCCTAGGATATGGTAGAAATTTCAGGCATCTGTGTCTCTATGATTTCTCTCTCTTTTATAAGGGGACTTGGTGGAACATATTCGTTATGTCAAAGCCATCATTCCTTAACTAGTTCTTCCAAGTTTAACAGTACAAGGAATTTCCAACTATTCTTCGTCAAGTAGGGTATCTCTCCTCTGTTGGATTAAGTGTTGAATAATCAAGCTATCTGGAGCTCAATCCTGTTATACACAGTAACAATAGCTACTCCATGAAGACTTGGAAGGATCTGGAAGGGAATTGTGAAACCATTGTTAATTATTCTTAATCAACATTATGGCGCTGCATTTATGCCCAGGAAAACCTTTTAAATTCCTTGACCGTGATTGATTCAGCTATCTGGGAGAAATAAGGTGCATATATATTCTTGGATAATACAGGAAACACTTACCACATGGACCCTAATTAGAGCTTTTAATCCTTGGATAATTTGGATCTTTCAGTAGGTATGAGTACTTTTTTTGGACACAATGCCCCAAATTCTCAACTTTATTTCTAAAAAGGGTCAGATTTTGACAATTTAACATGAAGTCTGGCCTATGATATCAAGGTCTGTACCAACTCAGCCTGTTGTTAAGTGTTCTTGTTTTGGTTTCTTAAAAAACAAAATGTTATCTAGAGAAATGGCTAAAATCTTTGCTGATTTCTGGAAGAATTTTTAGTCATTTCCTACAAAAATTACTTGGGCTTCTGCCAGTTATATGTGAACTCAGTGAAAGTTAGGGTACACCATTGCCCTGCAAAATGACCTTTAATTCAGGAATGTGGATACACTTTTTTTTTTGTTGACTTTGTTCAAAGCTATATTATCCAAAGGAAAATTAAGAGGCCGAATGAAACCTTTTTCCATTAATTTATGTATTTTCTTCTCCTTTCCTCCCTCCCTCCCTCGATTATCAACATAGCTAAGAGATAAGGTGCATTGCTGTGGTAAACTGTCCTGGCCTGAAAGTTTAATTGAATAATAACTTTTTCTATGAGGTTACAGTCTTTCAAAATAAGTCATGGGGAATACATGAAGAAATTTGTAAAAGCGATTTGAACTGAAAATCTACTTGTGGGGGCCTCTTGATCATTGCCACAGGATTTGTTGAGGACACTATAGCACTGTTGTCCTTAGCCATCCTTCTAGCTTGAAAGGTAATCATTGATGTTATAGCCAAATAACAGGGATAACAATAGATGAAGCGCAAAAAATTGCACATGAATTTTGTAATTACGAATCTCATTTCTGGCATAAACATAGGGATCCACTATAATAGAATCTTGACATAGAAGTTATACTATAGGAAAGGACACATAAAAAGCAGTGTCACCCTGTCCCTGCCGTCCCCAAAACATTTCCACTAAAGTGAACAGGATTTTCATAAAAAAAAAATCACTGCTGTCATAGCTGGTCATCCCTAAAATTTCTAGTCAAAATCCTGCAACAGACCTATTCATCATTGTGAACAATGCAATCAAGGGCTAAAGTCAGAATAATCAATTTCACTTAAAAGTGAATCTTGACAAATAATAAACACTGATACTGGAGTTTGAAACCCGTCCCCTCGTCCCCTCGTCCCCCAACCTCGTTTAACCTTGATAAAAAGTGCTTGCATAATTTCATCACATAGGTTTAAAGCCAATCATACCACCACTTTCTACCTCCACGAAGGATTGCCGTCAGCCATTGTTGGTAAATTCAAGTGCTAATGTTTGATAGACCTCTGCTAGTGAATTCTGATTTTGAGTGTTCAGTTTATTGATCATGGGATCGGGTTAGCACCATATGGTATATATGTGACTTGAGTTGCTTTGGTGTAAAATTTGATTCGTTTTGATATATATGTGAGTTGAGTTGCTTTGGTGTTAAATTTGATTCGTTTTGAGTTGGTTGCACCTATATGCATTAGTTTGATAAACACTGAGAAGTGAACAGTGGATGGTAAGATCAAAGAATGAAGGATTGACTCCCAGGAATGGGATCAAATATGAGAGCAGAAGGGATATGCCTATATGGAGTCCTAAGCAATTGATTCCTTCTCGTGTTCAAAAGGACATTTAATGTCTTTGATCACAATTGAACTAGCATAAATTCATATGACTGTTTATTCCATGCAGAATAATGAAGCAGATGTACTGCTTAGTGAAGTTGATCACATTTATACTAATGAATGCTTTGGTAAATAAAAGGAGTTTTGTCCAAAATTAGTGCATAAAGTGTGTCGCCTAGTGTGTATTATATGCACTTGGCAATCACTTTACAAGAGAACCAATTGCAAAATAACCTGTTATGAATCTTCCAGTTGCTAACCCATATTTAGAGGAAAAGTACAATACCTATACAAATACAAATGCATTTACAAGATCGGTGATTTAATTGTAATTCCTTGTAGCAGAAAGTTTTTGATAATGGCATGTGGTATCAATGGCATGACATAGATATGATGCTAGAGCAGAGTAGTAAGATGCCTTGCATGTGAGAATAAGGGACCTTGTCATGGGTGAGTATGTATTAAGGCCAAATTTGAGTTAAAAGGAAATGAGCCAAACTACTTGGGTATAATACGAAGGACATGGAATTTGTTAGAAAAATATCAAATTACGTGCAAGCAGAAAACACAATAACACAGAAAAACAGTAACACAAATTTTTACGTGGAACCCCTGCAGTGTGCAGGTAAAACCACGGGGATAATGGCAGCTTCTTTCCTTTATTGATTTTGGCAAACTTTTCATTTGCAAAACTGTTACATGCAAGGGGTTGTTCCCCTTTTATAGAAAAACAAAGGAAGACTTCAAAAACTGTTCGTTTCCTCTCCCAAAGGAAGACGCCAAAAATTATTCATTTCCTTTCCCAAAGGAAGACGCCAAAAACTGTTCGTTTCCTCTCCCAAAGGAAGATGCTAAAAACTGTTCGTTTCCTCTCCCAAAGTACGGTTGTACGGATGGCCAAAATTTCGGGTCGGGGGCAGAGCCCCCAAACCCCCGAGCAGGGGGGAACCTAGCTGGTTCCCCCCTACGACCCCCTTGGCATGTCCGGCGCTTACGAACAACTCATGCAAACGATCACTGTAAGCTACAACACCATCCATCTCTCTGCTGAAGAACATTGGAGATCTGGATATTGACTTCACCTCCTATCTGAATTCACCTAGAGCCCAAATAAGCATTTGGTAGTGTTTTTTTTATTAGTACATGATGTTTAGATTCTGACTTTAACATGCACTCATTTGGTAGTGCTTGAGAAAGTTGAGATCTTTGGGAAGTGGAGTCATTTACCTTCAGTGTGTGTATGAGATCTCTTGAACGGGCTTGGAAGTTTGGTACTTAACGATGTACATGAAGGTTATTTTCATGTCTGTAATGTGTGTAATTTATGTTAGTGTTTGAATAACAGATCACAACCATGACCTTTGTGAACTTTAGTTTAAATTAATGTCCTAAAGTGTGATTGTTGATTAGCATTGTGTAAATTTAATTTTGTTGATTTTGCTGCTTTCTACCTATTCTGTTAAGTGATGTGTGTATGCATGTCTATTTGGTTTTAAGGTTAATGATACATCTTCATTGTTCCTCTTTCAGGAAGAGGGGGCTAATGTGACTGCTAATTCACTTCACCCAGGGCCGATACCTACAAATCTTATGCGATATTCAAAATTAATGGGTTTGTTGCTTTCCCTCTTATAGAGATAGGATATGATCATTTTAGCTTCATTGAACATTTCTAAAATTCATTGAGAAGAGTGATATATTAGGCAACTTACACTTTGACTAGAAGCCATGCATCTTGTATTATTTTAGTTCTAGAGTGTCCCATTGGATGAAGGGCAGTGCTAGCTTTGAATCCTAAACTGTCCATGTTTGCGAAGGACAAAACTCTTAATTGCGTTCACTTCATTTTGTTCTAATGCAAGGCAACCCTTCACAGTATTGTTGTCTTTGTTTTTTGGGTATAGTGAAAGGTCTGGTTAACTACTGGGGAGTCATCCCCCTCCTTCGGAGTACAATACTCCATAGCTGAAAAGCTAACTCTTCAAATTTCCATTGGGTCTTTAAGCCATAGAAAGTCAATTCTGCTTCCAGTTTACACAAAGCCACATTAGCATGATGGACATGCCTTCCAGGTTTTAAAGTTTGATAAAAATGGCCATGAATGCCCCACAATACTGCTAGACCACAGTCTATTTATTTCAAGAACAATAAGTACTTTCTCAATTGTCAAAACTGTTGGAACATATTTAATTGATTGGTGATATATACCTTAAATAGAAAGTAAGATATATTTCCCAACCTTATAATCCATTAATCTACAAACACTTAGTAGAAAACAATGTCCTCATTCAATATATAAGGAGAGTGTAAATACCAGTTGTTAGAACAGTCAAAATTTATTCCTCAAGATCTAAATGATCTCTGCAAGTGATTTGCAAGCAACAATAACAATTGGAAATTTAAAACAACAAAATATTCCAGAAGAGAGACCAGAATATGGAAGGTACAGAATGTTTTGCCAAAGATATTACTAACACTGAAATTGGGTAATTGACATACAAGATGAGATAAGTGAATTGGTGAAAGGAATGAGGCACGACCCTCATCTAGCTATCTATATACAAATTGATATTAGATATTTCTATAATTGGCCTAACCATATTGAGTTAAATAACACACTATAATAATATAAAATATAGTAGGTCTCAAGGATTCTTCCAACCACCAATGATCCAATTAAACCTCATAGCACTACAGGTTATATGCTTATGAAGGGTTAAATAAATTAAGAAAGGCTGTGATCACTAGGTACACCGCACACATTGGTATATCTCAAGCTGATATCCCAATGGGCTTGCTATTCACCCTTAGTTCCACACAAGGGATTGAATAAAATAGATTTCCACAAGATGTTAAAGCTTCTCCAACAACAATAGGTTCAAGCTGAAACTTTCCTACCTCAAGATGAACCACTCATTTTAGGCCATTTGGGGTGACAAGCAAAGGGTGAGTGATTCCATTTTGGTCACATTTGAATTCTTTAGTCAATATCTATAGCTTCCCACATGTACGTTTTGGGCACCAATTGAACCTATTGTAGCAGGACCTATGCCCAAAATTGGGTTCTTCGAATGAGGCAGCTTGACTCTAGTCAAATGAGTCAAAATTTGAAAGATAATGTTTTTAGCACTATGTTCCTCAGAGTGGATTATGTCTAGAAGCACTTTGGTTGTCATTGCAATTGGTACTCCGAAGCTAGTTCACTTATTCAGTCAATTGCCATCTCCATAGATCGACTACCTCCATTCAAATACTCTTTAAATGCTCCTTGCCACCTTCTTGATGAGGAGATGATTAACAAAGGAATTAGAGATGAGATATATTGACACTATGTTCAAATAACTTGGATCACTGCCCTAGCCACTTAGTCCTAAGTTACCTTTCTACATTGCACATTTCATGAGGATTGAGGATGGCATATCCTGATTTTATTCAGGAACTTGTGACACATGGCCTCACAATCCTTCTTGGTCAGATCAAAGTTTATGCACATCAATTGCGGGTGAGACGGAACAATATGTTCCTTGAGAGGATAAGTTGTGTTGCCTTTTTTCTCAATGAAAGGTGAAGATTGAAGAGCATTGCATCTTTGGATGTCTTGTCTATTACAAGACTTAAGGGAGGTATTGTTGCTAATTGCTTGCCACTTTTTCCTCTATCCTGATCAAATATGCTTCACTTTTTACATTTGAGAAGCAATCACTCTTTGCCAATAGATATTATTGGAGGGAGGCTTCATTTTTCACCCCATCTTTGCTATGGGCATTCATTTAAGGCTACAAAATTTTAGAATGATAATGACAAATCTACGCGTTTTTGCTCACATACAAGAGTACTTCTAGGGCTTTAGTGCTTTCCACTTTTTCCTCTATCCTGATCAAAGATGCTTCACTTTTTACATTCGAGAAGCAATCACTCTTTGCCAGTAGATATTATTGGAGGGAGGCTTCATTTTTCACCCCATATTTGCTATGGGCATTCATTTAAGGCTACAAAATTTTAGAATGATAATGACAAATCTACGCGTTTTTGCTCACATACAAGAGTAATTCTAGGGCTTTAGTGCTTTCTTCGAGGTATGAGCCACTCACTTGCTTAGGAGGTGTAAACAAATGCAGCTTGTTAATTTCTTGTCTTCCTCTAGTTGTTCCTCGACCGTGGCTGTTGAGTGAGAAGCATCTTTCCAGGTGTAAATGAAGGTCCTATCTTGGAATGTTAGGGACCCTGATGCCTCTAACAAGAGGCACTTTCTGAAAGGGAAGCTTCTCCTCCATTGCCTGAATTTGCTTCTTGTCCAAGACTTGAAGCTATCGTTCTTGGAATCCAATAAGATTATTCACTCAGACCAGAAACAGGTTAAATACTTTTATTGTTGAGGTTGAGGATGTATCTTGGGGCTGGACTGTACTGTTGGTTACGAATCTGCCATGAGGAAAGGATTTTTGGTTAATGCGCCCAGATTCGCCCACCAGCATGAAAGGCCGGAAGGAAGAGATGCCTTCCGAGCCAATCTCCGGAGAAGGCCGGCTCCTTTTGGGGGGCTTGATTTAAGCTAAAGGGAACAGGAAAGAAATAAATGAACTGAAAGAAACAAATGTACAAAAAGAGATACAAATATGTCCAAAGGTTGGTGGGGGGGAACTAACAGTACGGGAACACACCAATCACCGCTACTACTCGCATACAAACACAGAGCATGACAAGGAACTGCAAAACCTAGGCGTACTTCCGATACACCGGCAGCGTATGCACGGCTTCAATAGCTCCCTAGCAAACATTCCCTACAAGGAACTAACGGCGAGGGATCGTATCAATCACCGGATACGTACAACGACGGGGGTTAGAAAGTAAACCTAGAGATGTCGAGCCGGGTATATGTGTTAGGTAGAGAGTTTAACCGCACGGCTTCAATGGCTCCCTAGCAAACATTCCCTACAAGGAACTAACAGCAGGGGATCGCATCAATCACCAGATACGGGCCAGCAACGTCACACATAACCGATGGAACTGCTACCAAATTTATTATGAATGCTTTAAAATAATGAAGTACAGAGGGTGCTTTAAACAAGCAATGCTAGAGGAACCTGATCGCCAAATGCCAAAGTGAATCAACGAGCAGCGACACAGGTGGGCCTAAGGCATATAATGAAAGACAGCATAAAAGAATAAAGACAGTAGAACGAGAACCGGGCATACGGATTGTATTCATAAGCGGAAGCACGGTTACGAGTAAGCACGGTAGTTCCCTAACAAACATTCCCCTTCCACCCTTTACAATGAATTTCAGATGGGCTTTTATAGCCCGAGTCCCACCCGTTACATTAATGGGCACGAGTCCCGATCAAACATAAGGCGACAGAAGCGGCGAAAGAAGCTGCAAATGCTGACCTTTTGTCGGATCGGGCTGTACCCGCGACATGGTCTTCCTGGAAGGCTGGACAGCTACGTGGCGGAGTCCTTGGGTAAATCTTCAAGTCGGCGAGGCTTGCTAGTAGGCTGGAGCGGGTGAAACCTCGGATCAGCTTTGAATGAGGCTATTAACGCGAGCGGTGCGGGCAGCCCATGCTTATCCCTTTTGGTCGGCGGTCTTGGTTCAAATCCCGAAGCTGGACACTTGTCCGATGATGGGTTATCTTTGTGTGACACATGCCCGCCTTAGAGGGCGATCTATCCATCTTTGCTTGGGATCGGGGCTCCTTGGGATGCGTGCAAAAATCAGTGCAGTCGGGGAAGGCCTTCAAGCCTTGGTCAAATTCCGGGTTTGTTCCCCTATTGTACACCTGTCAAGGGCGCATTCCGGCTCTGTTGAGAAGTCGAACTGCGCACAGGCGAACACTGGTGTCTGCCGCCATATGGACCTGCTCCGGCATTTTATCTTTCTTCTGCATTGACCTGCCAGTCTGCCAGTGCAAGGTGCGCCCAGAAAGTGGGGCGAAGTACGAACTTCGCACCAAAACTGGGCGAAGTACGCACTTCGCACCAAAACTGGGCGAAGTGCGAACTTCGCACCCAGACTTAGCCAATTTCAGATAGACCTGCTTGGAAAGCTGGAAAATCAAGCGGGGAACTCCAAGGAAAAAAGGGGGAGAGAAAGAGAATGGGAAAGAAAAGGAAAGGGAGAGAAGGAAGAAAAAACGGAAGGAGGAGAAGAAGAGCGACAACTGTTACAAAACAATATTGAAGACATTGCACCCCGTGCAAAATGTGACAACATTTACGGCGGCTCGCGGGGTGTCGAGCTCGCCTCGGCGCAAAGAATCCATGCCTTCATCCTTTGGGTGCAGAGGAACTTGCCTCCCCTGCCTTTTGCTACTCTAACTGTTCTCCTTGCGGCAACTGTTCTTCAGATTCATCTTTGTCAGTTGCCTCATCAGTATCTCCTTACGAAAGGTCTCCATTTCCCTGCTACGCCTCGCACATGCGAGTGTACGCCTCTTGGGCTGAGCGCCGGGCTTCCGCTTCGAATGGCTTGCGGTCAGCTATGTCTTCTAATGCTCCGTAAAAGCAGCGACCGCGTGCAGGTCGATGGTGAGGTATCTTTTCTCTAACTCCTGAAAATAGGAGCGGATCCTGGAATATCTGGACACCATCTGAGTGACCTGACTGTCTTGAATTGGCTCAGTCCAGCTATCAATTTCAGCTGTATCTGCTTCAAAGGACTGCCAATTCTTCTTTACCCGATCTAGGGTGAGGAGCTCGCCATTCTCAACAAAACCTGGACACCCAAGTTCTGAAAGAGCGTGAAAGGGGGCCAGACAGATATCTCTTTCATGTCCGAATGCGTCAAGCATTCGTCCGGCCACTCTCACCTCTTCAACTTTTCTGAAATATTTGTGCAAGGTCACCCTTGCACCTGCCCATTCTGCGAGCGAATGAGGACACGGGGGGAAAAAAGGACGCGCCGTCGCGCTCGCTCTGAAGATTTATCGCCGAGGTCCGGCCATTGCTTTGCACGGCGCTCGGCCTCCTCTACCACGAGGCTTTCCACGGGCGGAAACTTCTTGAATCCTGGATGCGAAGTCCGGGACCGCCATTACCTTAAAGGTATGGGGCTTGCATTCCCTCGGCAAACCAGCCCTCATTTCCTTAACTTTTGTCTTTGAAAAGACAGACCGCTTGAGATGTTTTCTCCGCAAGTTGCGATCGTACTGCTTCAAAGACTCCCGGAGCTGAGAAATCTGCTCCGAGGCTGCTTTCTTTTCGGTTGCGGCCTGTTCTTTGAGAAGCGGCCAGTTGGGCTTTGAATTCATCTGTTTCTCGCCGCGCCGCTTCCAGCTGCTCAGTGGACCTAGATAGGTCCTCTTCAAGTTGCCTTACTTTGTCCTGCAACGCGAAAGTTCTTCCTGCTCCTCCAGGACTCTTGACAAAGAGATTGTCGACTTTGCGCATGATCGTCCGAATCTCATACTGTTTATCAATGTCGTCAAAGCTTTTCTCCTTTGTCTGGAGCACGTAGTCCGCCTTAGTCATTTCTCGGAGAGGCTTCTTCACTATTGGGATTATTTTCTCCGTTGTAATCACTCTCCTTCCGAAATCATACTTTGCGCGTTTTGCCGGGGCGGCTATCTCTTCATGTCTCCTCCGCTTCAGGTCTTGGCGGAAAGAGACAGAATACTCTACGGCTCTTGTTGCCAGGGGCAAGTCATCTGAGTTCTGGAGGTCGTCCATAAAATCTGGTTCCCCCAGCCTAGGGATCTGCTGAGACGTCTCTCCTGCGGGAATGGGATCAGGAGGAACCGGACAGACTTTGGAAGAATCGGTCGCTTGTGGGGGCGACCGGGAAATGGAAATGGGAGCGGCTGACATCGTGAGGGTTTGAAGCGGGCGAGGCGGAGGATGTGATGGTGAACGGACAACCTCAGCACTGACCTCGGGCGAAGGGTTTGGAGTTGTGCTCAGAGAAGAGAGACGTTAGGGTTACGAGCAAGCTGATCGAAAGAATGGGGACCGCTAGAAGGACGCGGAGACGGGGAGGAGGATGTGGTCATGGCTCGCCCAGATTGAGCGGGGGACTGAGTGGAAGTAGAACCGGGTGAGACTAGAGAGACAGGGACAGCAAACGTACCTGCGGGCTCCGCCTGAGCCGATGCCGGGTGAATGTCTTCGCTTCTTGTCTCGGCGGCTGGCTTGGGACTGCCCAAAGGAATTGCCTCTGCGGCGGCAGGACGCGGCTGCGGCTCTGCGACTGGCTGCTGCACTATCAGGCTAGGTCGCCTGATTTTCTCAACTCTCCTCCGCTTCTTCTCTTCTGGAACAACTGTCGGATCAGGGGAAGGAGACGAAGCAAGTGCGGCGAGCAGTGATGCTCCCACGGTAAACTTGTACCGGGGTTTGACTTGCAGAAGGTCTGCCGCGACCGGTCTGCTTTCTGGCGGCGCTGGCGCTTTTCTTGCCTGAGGAAGTGCCTCGGGCGCTGCCTTGACTAACTTTTTCGCCTTTTCAGGCGCCGCCTTAGGAGCCACGAACTGCATTGGATCGGCCTGGGTACTTGCTGGGCCGGCGCTGGCAGTTGCCGAAGTGTACAACTGTTTGGGAGGAGACCCACTTTTATAATCCTCAAAGGGGCCTCGGGGAACGTAACCTTGATATGCGAACGGGCGCCGATTGTCATGATGCTTGGTCATAGAGAACCGAGAAGTCGTCATCTACGGCCGGGTTTCTCCTTGTGGATTTATCGTCTTTGCGTGCGGCATCTCATTTTCCAGCATTCAATAATCTTTTCTTTAGACCAGTTAAGGCCTGCAATCTTGGACAGAAATTTTTTGAACCCTGGAGATGAGAAGTGATGGTCCGGGTTTCTCTTGGGGTCATATGTCACCTCCTCGCAGTAGAAATCCTGCCAAGGGGGAGAAGCTTCCATTAATTCAATCTCCCAATCAAGGTCCACATGGACCACGTCGCATCTATCTTCGGTTATATCCCGGGGGCACAAATGTGCAAACTTTCCCCTTATCCCATGAGGGTCATACTTCCAGCGCTGCGGCAGCAAAACCAGGCCAATCCGGGACAGCGCTTGCTCTAGGTAGACATGTTGTCCTACCTCAGTAATCTCAACGTTGGCCCAGGAAAGAGGGTATTGAAAAATCTGTCCTCTTTTCTTCCCTAGGCCAAACTCTTCTTCCACATAGTCCATCTGTCGGGCAACCTCCATCCCGAACAGATGCTCCGAGCACCAATAGGGCAGCAAATAGGGTTTGCCCTTGAATCCGTAGATTCTGATCACAATCCCCTGCGTCATTCTGAAAACGTCCCCGAGCTTCTGATTTATCAAAGCACTCGTCATTTCTCTCGGGGGACGGGGGATTTCACTTTCGGTGAAGACTGACATGACGAATCCCAGAAAGTTGAAGTTGAACTTGTAGTAGGACCCTTTCCGGTATAAGTCATCCATCCAGTTATAGACGGGCTGGGGTTCTCCCTTCTCGTTAACCTTCTTCAGGTTCAGGATCGGCATTTGGGGGTGCAGATGGTACAAACAAAGCCAGACCAGAACGGAACTGAAACGAAAATTGGTTGACTGGCGCTTCTGAATTTTCAGCAGACTGGAATGAATGGCGTAAGCCAGCCAGTCTGCCCAGTCGAAAGAGATGGGGCGCTTTCCGCTCCGCTGCGCCCCTGGTTCGTAAGATTCTCCACACAGGAGGCATTCGCACAGCGCCAGCTGGTACGGGTGCACCAGCTCATCGGAGTCGCAGTCGAGGATCCATGCCAAGATGGTATATAGATACTTGCTCTGAAATTTCGCCAAAGGCATGGGGCCAGTCGGCCATTGTCCGGCTGGAAGCGGGGCGCTCAGCTCTGAATTGAGGAAATCCCTCATTCGCTTGGTGTGCGTGAAACGTCCCGCTTGTTCGCCCAGATTTATCTTTCTGAGGATGGTGCCGGAGTCATACTCCAGCCCTGGGGCGAAAGCTGGCTGCACAGTCTCCCTGCGCAGTGCGAACAAGGGTTTGCCAACGGAACTGCAGATTTGCCGGGAAGCTGGTTTATAATGTCTAACAATTAAATCTATCAGCTCCGGGCACTGGTGGACAGGAGGGCACATGAATCTGAAGAGATTTGATTTGTACGCCGCTCCAAAATGATGGGAGGGCGAAACTTTGTCAGCCCAGCTCTCCACATTCGCTCGCGGCTGAGTTAGGCTCATGGAAAACAAGCCGTCCACATATCCTGCCAGGTAATTCACCGGAGGTGGTGGGGATTGCCCACGCTGTACCTTCTTCGTCCGGGCCTTTGACTTTTTCTCTGGCGGAGGATCGCCTTTGAAAACTCCTGGCCGCGGCAAATCCCCTGGTTCGCTGCTTCCGCTGGACTGCGCTGACACAGGCATTTTTCCCTTGTCCATCTCTCCGAGTCAGCAATAATGACAGGTTCAGGCTGTCTGCAACAAATTTCGCTATCAGAGGAATAATTAGCACTGTCCGAGGAATAATCTCTGCAATCTGGAATGTTGGCATGATTCTGACCCCCTTTTCTAGATAAAAACAGCGCCATTAATGCAACGCAGGAGGGGTAGGTCGGCTGAGTTAAATCCCTTGGTGGCCGCGCAGGAGAACGTTTAGGAAAAGACGCGCCCCGGCAGCCGTGCCTTGCTTTTTTAGTTGCATTTTTGCTTGAAAAACGCGCAATCATTAATTCAGCGTTGGGGACTGCACCATGGCTGACGTTGCTGCCACCATTTGGGCACACTGCTCAAGACAAAACCTCTGGCGCGGAAACCCAGATTAAAACAGTTACAAACGCGCCTTGGGCCCAGCTGGGACTTTTTGAGTTTTTTATTCATTTTATTGAATGCTGCCCAAAACTGGCCCGGAAAACTAGGCGCAGCCGGGCTTCGCCCGAAGTTGGGCGCGGCCCGACCTCGCCGGCGAAGTCGGACTTCGCCCGAATTTCGGGCGAAGTTCGAACTTCGCGCGAAGCGCGCGTTGGAACCGTTCCATTTCTGCTTTTTTGCTGCGCCCAAGGTTTGGGCGCGGTCTGGGTCTTTGCCGCCTTGGGGCCTTCGAACACACTTAACATACCCTGCGACCTTTGGACTTTGAATAAACTGCGCTGTGCGACGCTGGGGCGGGTTCGGACTTCGGCCGAAGCTTGGGGCGAAGTACGAACTTCGCGCGAAGTTCGCACTTCGCACAAGCGTTGAGCGCAGCGCGCACTTCGCACGGGCGCTGGCCGAAGTCGGACTTCGCTGCGAAGTTCGCACTTCGCGCAAACTTTGCGCGCAGTGCGTACTTCGCACGAAGGGTTGCGCAGTGCGGCCTTCGGTCTGCTTCAGTGTTTTCTCGGACAAACTTCGCAATTCGGCTGGGCCGAAGTCAGGCTTCGCTGCGAAGTCGGGCTTCGGCCAACACTTAGTCGATTTTTTGCTCTTTTTTCTCCTTTCTTTCTCTGCATAGCCGAACTTCGCCCCTCCTGCGGGGCAACGACAGACTTCGCTGCGAAGTCTGTCTTTCTCTCCCATGCCGCATTTAAGCTCAAAGAAGGAAAAATAAACTGAAAGCTAAAACGGAGACTATACATGCGGGGAAAAATAAAAACACAAGGCAAAATTTTTACAAGGAAGGGCCACTCGGGCGCCTTCAACGGCGATAAAGCTTCAAGTGGAACCCGTTGACGGGGGATGGGGAGGAGCCGACCCTCCATATCCGAAAGTATGTAGGCATTGAACTGATTCACCCGGGCAATCTGATAAGGGCCCTCCCAGAGAGCGTCAAATTTTCCGTGATTACCCGGTTTTGCCTTGTATGAGTCCCACTTCAGCACCAGGTCCCCGACTTCGAAAATTCGGGCAGTGGTGCCTTTGGCAAACCAGCCTTTAGTGGCTGCAATGTGATCCGCGAAGGCCTGGTATGCACTTTCTCTGTCTTCTTCCAACTGCAGGAGTTGGCACAATCTGTCGTCTACCGGGTCTCCGCTGCTCCTGTCTTCGTCAATCATCCACAGGGCGGGGATTTCAATGTGTGATGGCATAACAGCTTGCTTGCCATAGACGAGCGCGTAGGGGGACGTCTTGAGGGATTTCTTGAACGCAACTCTGTCCGCCCATAGCGCCCGGTTCAGGAGCAAGTGCCAAGTCCGCTTATTCTTTTCAATGGTCCTCCGGAGAATTTTCAGGAGGTTCTTGTTAGTAGACTCGGCAAGGCCATTCCCCTGCGGGTAGTAATTAGAAGACATCTTGTGATAGATGCCAAGTCTGCTGGTGTACTCCGTGAGTACAGCGCCTACAAATCCCGGACCGTTGTCTGTCACAATCGACTCTGGAACCCCGAAGCGGGTAATCAGGCTCTCAATGAACCTGATGACCGTTTCTTGGTCGGCGTTCTTGGTCGGGATCGCCTCCGTCCACCGTGTGAAATAGTCGATGAGTTGTAAGAATAAACTTGTGGCCAGCGGAGGAGTTAGGAGAAATCACCCCAATGAAGTCTAGACCCCATTCTTTGGAACGGAGCTTCGGCTTGAATCGGTTGAAGGGGCAGGGGTGCTTTTCTGTTTCGGCCAGCATACCTCTGGCATTGATCACATTTGGCGCAGACCGCATACGCGTCTGCGAACAGAGTGGGCCAATAGTATCCAGCCCTTATTATTTTTAAGGCCGTTGGCCTTGAAGAATGGTGACCCCCAGGCATCCCGGAATGAAAATCTCCGAGGATCCTAGGCTGGTCAGATTTTATGACGCACCGCAATAGGATGCCGTCAATGTTTTTGAAGTAAAGCCCCTCGGGGCGAAGAGTGTACCTTAATGCACCTAACCGAAATCTCCTTCGTTGTGAGGCGTTCAGGTGATCGGGACATCTTCCGGTGCAGAAGTATCTCACCAGTTCATCTGTCCAATCACTCCCCTCCGATAAGGAGTTGGCTAGGTAGACGCGTGTCGCTGTGTCCTCCCACTTACAGGCGGAGATGCCGGCTACAGCGCTTCGGGCCAATTCCTGACACAAGGCTCGGCCTCTGATAAGCTTGGTGGGCCGTACTTCGATGTCAAACTCCTGGATCTTGGCAATCCATCCCGCTCTCTTGTGACCCGGTTCTCCTTGCAAGATGAAACTGCGAACATCCGGGTGAATCACAAAGACAGTGGTCTTACTCTGGGAGACAAAGTGCCTGAACTTTCGAAGGGACTTCATGACCGCATGGACCTGCCGCTCTATAAAATTGTACTTCTCTTCGTGCGGCAGAATCACTTGACTTAGGAACGCAATGGGGCGCTCCTCACCGTCGTCTCCCTTCTGAGTCAGGACTGCAGCGTAACTTTCGGGTTCTCCCACTGCATACAGGATGAAGTCCTTGGAGTAGTCCGGGTTTGTCAACACCGGAGCTTGCGCAATTCGAGCCTTGATTTCCTCGAAAGCTTGTTCTCTCTCATCAGTCCATTCGTAAGGTGTATCTTTCTTCAACAGTTCGGCCATAGGCTTGATCACCTGTGCGAAGTCCGGGATGAACTTCCGCACGAAGTTAATCTGACCGAAGAAGGACTGCAGCCCTTTTTTATCAGTGGGGGCTGGCAAGCGAACGAGGGCTTATGCTCTGTCAGGGTCAATGGCGAGGCCTTCCTCGGAGATGACATGTCCCAGCAGCTTTCCTTCCTTTACCGCGAAGACGGACTTCTTCGGGTTTATAGAGATGCCGAATTCTCGACAACTTTCAAATATCTCGCCGTAGGTGCGAAACATGATCTTCTCGTCGGTGAGAGAAAACGAGTCATGTCATCAAGGTAGATGACAATAATCTTGTTGAGCAGCTCTCGGAAGGCCAGGTCCATGGCCCTTTGGAACGTGGCACCAGCATTGGATAAGCCAAACGGCATGCGCTGATAGGCGAACGTCCCCCACTTCGTGGTAAACGCCGTCTTATGCTGGTCTTCGTCTTTGACCCAAATCTGGTTGTAGCCGGAAAATCCATCTAAAAGTGAAAATCTCTGGGCTCCAGCAACGATATGCAAAATTTGGTCAATTTGGGGAAGCGGATAGTGGTCCCGGAGGGAAGCCTGATTTAGGTTTCTGAAGTCGACACAGAGACGTATGTCGCCATTCTTTTTCCTCACGGGCACCGGATTCGCGACCCGGGATGAATGTTTGATGGGGTAGATGATCTTGGCCTCCGGCATCTTCAAGAGCTCGGTCTTCATCATGGCCTCAATCTTTGGATTTACGGCCCTTTGCTTTTGTCGGAACGGCTTGGCGCCATCCTCTAGCTCGATGGTATCTTTGGATGACAGATCTGTCATACCCCCTCAAATCCTCGTAGCACCAGGCCACGATGTCGGGGAACTCCTGGCACAGTGATCTAATCTGCACCAGCTCCTCCGACGTGCAGTCTGTTCCGACCTTGATGGTTTTACCAGGTTCGAGCTCCAGGTCAGCATACTGCCTCGGGTCTACTTTGATTCTGTGGGATATTGCTCTGTCATTTCGATCAAAGAGACTCTCTAATGTAATCAGTCCTTTTGGGACGTGATTATTCCGTAACTGTATCAACCCCTCATATTGCTCGTCATCAGGGTCTCTACCTTCGATTACACACACTTCGTTAACCAGGAATGTGACGATCTCCTCGTCACAGCTGAATACCTGCCAGAAGGTATCCCTATCAGGCACGAAGGACTGTAAATGGTGCGGACCGGCTTCAGTTTTTGGACGACGTCTTCAGTCGGAACGTACCTGGCTCCAACAGACGCCAGAATATCCGCGTGCTTGTTTCTCTCACGCGATATTGCCTTAACGTTCAATGAGTCAAACGATTCCATCGGGTCCCAGACCCGATTGCGGTACGCTCTAAGATAGTGATGCTTAGACGCGCATTTATTCGTAACTTGATGACACACTAACTCTGAATCTCCGAAAATTTGGAGATGCTTGATTCCGAGCCTTTCCGCCTTTCGCAGACCCAAGCACAGGGCTTCGTATTCCGCCGAATTGTTAGTACAGCTCCAGGCCAGCCTGTAGGCATAGTCCCTCTGGACTCCGGTTGGAGAAACCAGGAGGACCCCTGCACCGGCGCCATTCTTGCAACGCGCGCCATCAAAGAAAAGCTTCCACAGCTCTTCGGGTGCAGGTCCTACTTCCTTCGCAACGGACACGTCAAGCTCCTCGGGCTGCTTAATGGAGTAACAGCCCTGCTCTGTCCCGATTACGGCATTAAAATCCCGCAACGAGAACTCGTCTTCTAGCTGTAGCACTTCGAGAGCTTGCTCGGTCAGTTCTACTGTCACCAGTTCTTCCTCTGACAACTGGACCATGCAGTCCATCTCTCCTCCGGGTATCTTGTCTACTAGAAAAGGGGAAGGCTTCTCATTGAAAATTTTCGGTCTCCTTCCTTTGAAGGGCACTTCCATGTGCGAGTAGTCTAGAGACAGTACCCGCCCAACTTCGCGGTGAACTCCCGAGAGAGACACATGCCGAAGTAAGGCTCCAGGTCAACAATCACGACCTCTTGGATGACCACAATGTCGAGAGCTTTGTGCGGCCGGATAGGGATGTCCTTTATGACACCAAGTGTCTTGACAGGGGTGCCGTCTAATTGCAGCACGCCTTGGATGCTCCGTGTGTATACCATCCCGATCTCATCGCAGACGGCCTTCGGCATCACAGTCGAGTAAGCACCAGAATCCACCATGCAGATGTGAACTATGTGCCCTTGCATCCGCAAAGAGAGATAAAAGGGTGGCGGTCTGTTCTTCCCGGTGGCGGAGAGCTGTCAAAGGTTGAACCAGGACAGCAGGCTGTATCTGCTTGCCGTTCTTCATGTTCTTCAGTGATTCTTGCAGCAGATCTACCTGGCCTGGAAGCAGAAGAGCATCGTACATGCTGATTCTGGCAGGAGTCTTCTTTAACTCGTCTACAATGCTGTAGCCCGAGGTACTAGCTCCTTCTGCTGGTTTAGCCGGTTCATACTTGGTCCGGTACTGTTGGGTGGCCTCAACTCGCTGTCTCTTGGTCAGAGACGGGTACTTCAGCTTCTCCTGGGCTTGTTCTTTGGTTTCGCCTGGGGGCTGAAGTACAGGAAGCTTAGCGGGAGTTGGGGCCTTTCTTTGGAGGCTTAGCTGGAATAGCAACGGCCTTTCTTGGAGAAGGTTTAGCGGGAACTTTATCTTTGGATGCCTTCTCCTGGGCTGTGTAAGGCCACAGCCGCTTGTACGGTGGCAGCCCATTGGGCTGCGGTTTTTCTCTTCTCGCATATACCTGCAAAGGTTTAGCCACGTCCGCAGCTTTCTTTTCTTCCTTGGCGGGCGTCACTGGATTCTCTTATGGCAGGGAAAAATTGGCCTCGCCGTCCAAGATCATGTACGACTCATCATCTTCTATAGTGTTGCCGGCCAAGGTCTGGATGTAGTGCTGGTGCAAAGTGCAGTCTTCCTCCGAATGCGGGTCATTGCACGTAGTGCACCAGTTGACCTGGTCAGGAGGACCAGGTGGGTCATCTATAGCAGCATTTCTCGGAGGCGGACGCCTCTGCGGTTGGTTCTCTGGGGCTTTATCTTTTGTCAGCGCCGGTGGCGCATACGGCCTTCTAGGAGCAAAGTCCATTTGGGCCTGCTTCTTTTTCATAGCGATCATGTCATTGGACATGGCATGATATCCGGAGGCCAAAGCCCGCACTTCTTGTAGAATCGTGTTCTGGATGCTGCTGTCGGGAGGCGGCAACTGTGCCGGTGGAGGCAAAGCGGCCAATGGAGGAGGGTTAGAATAAGACGCATACTGCGGGGGAGCGGGAAGCGCTGGAAAATGCGGAGCGGGAGGAGGCGGATGAGGGTAATGCAACTGAGGCGGGCCGTATTGAGTTACGACCGGCGCCGGATTCCACTGCGGCTGGGGTTGCTGCCCTGAAGTAGACGGCACACCACCAGAAGCAGAAGGATACTGCGATCTGGGAAAGTCGGGATGGATCGGCTCCTGCACTCTGGACGGAAGCCTGCCGATGGAGATAATGTCAGCTTCAGCTTGCTGGGCAGCTTCGTACAGTGCAGGAAACTCGTCAATTCGGGCGATCTTCAGTAGCAGGCATATGTCTGAGTTGAAAGACCTCAGATAGTAGTGAGCAGCCATGCCGGCTGAAGGCCTAAGTTCGCGAGGTACCCGTTTCCAGGATCTCGCAAACCTAATGTTAAAATCAGACACCTCCTCTTGAGGATGCCTCTGGATTGCTTGGAACTGATGCAGTAGAGAGGTAGGATCAGCAGACTCGTTGCATCCTTTTACGAGCCTCCTGGCGAGCTGGGGCCACCCAGTGATGGATCCCTCCGCGGCGATCTCCACCGGTAGAGAAGCTTTCCCCTCGGGGAAAGGGCCGACGAGACGGGTCTTCACACTTTCATCGGTGATGGTATGCGGTGCGGCCAGGGCAAGGATGTCCTGGATGTGCTCGTACGCCGTCTTACCGTAGCCGTCGTATGTGGGAATAGACTTTAAAGCGGCGGGGGGCACGACTTGGCGACCGATCAGGGCCAAAGGCCCTGTAGAGTCCACCGCCGGGAAGAGATCATCGTCATTCGGTTGTTGATCAGCCATTTCTTCTTCTTCTCCGTTGTCGGTTGTGTACTCGGTGTCGGTACTTTCCGAGGATGCAGGATTTTCCTCTTCCTCGGCCTCTTCTACTTCGTACTCGGCTCTTCCGACCTCAGCTTCGGCCTCTTCTTGGATCTCGGCCTCGGCTTCGTCGAAACGAGCTCGCGGATCAGCCGGCCTGGGTATCTCGCCTCGAGCGTGGATGTCTAGTTCGTAGAACTCGGGCGGGCTTCTCGGATTTCTTGTTCGCCACCTTCTCGTGTGCATGAAGGTGACCGGACCGGTCTTCTAGACTCAGAGGATTTGTTCGTGCAGAGTCGCCAGGTGTTCAGATTTGGAACAGCAATGAAGCGAACACCGGTGCTTCGATTCCGTCGGGGGTGAGAAACTTCCTTGTCTCACCAAGAGCTCGAGAAGCTGTCGGCGCCGGTGGAGGTGATCGGAAAATCTCTCGTCAGATGTGGGACCCGTGTTCCGCCGAGCGGGTCAGAAGAACTGTTGCGCTAGGTGGAAACTAGACGGGTACTCTTTCTTTAAATCGTGGGACAAGCGTCCCACCGGGCGTGCCAGAGAAACTTTTGGTTACGAATCTGCCATGAGGAAAGGATTTTTGGTTAATGCGCCCAGATTCGCCCACCAGCATGAAAGGCCGGAAGGAAGAGATGCCTTCCGAGCCAATCTCCGGAGAAGGCCGGCTCCTTTTGGGGGGCTTGATTTAAGCTAAAGGGAACAGGAAAGAAATAAATGAACTGAAAGAAACAAATGTACAGAAAGAGATACAAATATGTCCAAAGGTTGGTGGGGGGGGAACTAACAGTACGGGAACACACCAATCACCGCTACTTACTGCATACAAACACAGAGCATGACAAGGAATTGCAAAACCTAGGCGTACTTCCGATACACCATCAGCGTATGCACGGCTTCAATAGCTCCCTAGCAAACATTCCCTACAAGGAACTAACGGCGGGGGATCGTATCAATCACCGGATACGTACAACGACGGGGGTAGAAAGTAAACCTAGAGATGTCGAGCCGGTATATGTGTTAGGTAGAGAGTTTAACCGCACGGCTTCAATGGCTCCCTAGCAAACATTCCCTACAAGGAACTAACGGCGAGGGATCGCATCAATCACCGGATACGGGCCAACAACGTCACACATAGCCGATGGAACTGCTACCAAATTTATTATGAATGCTTTAAATAATGAAGTACGAGAGGTGCTTTAAACAAGCAATGCTAGAGGAACCTGATCGCCAAATGCCAAAGTGAATCAACGAGCAGCGACACAGGTGGGCCTAAGGCATATAATGAAAGACAGACATAAAAGAATAAAGACGAGTAGAAACGAGAACCGGGCATACGGATTGTATTCATAAGCGGAAGCACGGTTACGATAAGCACAGTAGTTCCCTAACAAACATTCCCCTTCCACCCTTTACAATGAATTTCAGATGGGCTTTTATAGCCCGAGTCCCACCCGTTACATTAATGGGCACGAGTCCCGATCAAACATAAGGCGACGAAGCGGCGAAAGAGCTGCAAATGCTGACCTTTTGTCGGATCGGGCTGTACCCGCGACATGGTCTTCTCGGAAGGCTGGACAGCTACGTGGCGGAGTCTTGGGTAAATCTTCAAGTCGGCGAGGCTTGCTAGTAGGCTGGAGCAGGTGAAACCTCGGATCAGCTTTGAATGAGGCTATTAACGCAGCGGTGCGGGCAGCCCATGCTTATCCCTTTTGGTCGGCGGTCTTGGTTCAAATCCCGAAGCTGGACACTTGTCCGATGATGGGTTATCTTTGTGTGACACATGCACGCCTTAGAGGGCGGTCTATCCATCTTTGCTTGGGATCGGGGCTCCTTGGGATGCGTGCAGAAATCAGTGCGATCGGGGAAGGCCTTCAAGCCTTGGTCAAATTCCGGGTTTGTTCCCCTACTGTACACCTGTCAAGGGCGCATTCCGGCTCTGTTGAGAAGTCGAACTGCGCACAGGCGAACACTGGTGTCTGCCGCCATATGGACCTGCTCCGGCATTTTATCTTTCTTCTGCATTGACCTGCCAGTCTGCCAGTGCAAGGTGCGCCCAGAAAGTGGGGCGAAGTCGGACTTCGCACCAAAACTGGGCGAAGTACGCACTTCGCACCAAAACTGGGCGAAGTACGAAGTCGCACCAAAACTGGGCGAAGTACGAACTTCGCACCAAAACTGGGCGAAGTGCGAACTTCGCACCCAGACTTAGCCAATTTCAGATAGACCTGCTGGAAAGCTGGAAAATCAACTGGGGAACTCCAAGGAAAAAAGGGGGGAGAGAAAGAGAATGGGAAAGAAAAGGAAAGGGAGAGAAGGAAGAAAAACGGAAGGAGGAGAAGAAGAGCAGCACTGTTACAAAACAATATTGAAGACATTGCACCCCGTGCAAAATGTGACAACATGTACCATGGTGGCCTTCTTAAGATTTTGGAACTGCAACATATTCAAATCTTTTTCTGATGATATCAACTGCAATTAGATCAATCTCTTTGCCCATATCTGCCCTGTGTTGAAATAACAGAGTTGGGATCTAATTCTTTCTACTTCAGGTATCGTGTTTATTATGAGATTCGAGGGAGGTACTATCTGTTGTATAGAAACTCAGGTGGATTGCTTGCCACTTTTTTCAGCTATTCTAACCAAAGATGCTTGGCTCTATACCTCTGTCTCTGCTGTTGAAAGTAATAAGCGTTCATTTGAATCTACAACTCTCCAAAATGTCAATGACAGATCTGTGTGCCCTTGTATGCATATAAGAGTGGCTTCTACAGCTTTAGTTCTTCTTGTTTGTGGTAGGACAAGACTGGATTTCTTTGATGTCAAGTTTTTGCCACCCCTTACGTACTGAGGAGTACTGAGGAGTTGTAGATAGACACATTACCAGTTTTTTGTCCTCTTCTAGTGGTTCCTGTTGAACACAGAAATTGACAAGTGCAGTTTGTGCCTGGGACCACAGTTCAACAAATGGATAGGGAGGGTTTCACCGTCCCCAACCTCTGGATTTTAGGCTTGTTCCCTTTAACTAAGCTGAAAAACAATGAATGCAACTAATCTAAATTGTAGAAAACAAACTTGATCTACTTGTATAAGAAAAAAGGGTGCAAGAGAAAATAAATGTAAAAATACAACCAAAGACGTAGCGAGGTTCAGCTTTGGTGCGGTTGCTAATTTCAGCAGTGATCAAATAACCGCAATGTGTAAGATCTTCAAATAGCCTGCAATTTTGGATGTTTTTGTACAATCTTACTCCGAAGAGTAGCTCTAGTATACTTGAAGGCCGAAAAGACCCTTTACAATGAGCATCAAGCTCTTATTTATATTTGAAAATACAGCCAAAAAATGGACTACATACAAGGCACCATGGTGATAACTACAAGGTTGCCAAAAATGAACACAAAGTGAGGTGCTTTGTGAAGCGAGGCTATCCAAAAGCTAGGCACTCTATCGAGTGGGGGTGCTCCAAAAACGAGGTGCTTTGGGAACAAGGTCACTTTATCGTGTAGGGTGCTTCGAAAGTGAGGCACTTTGCCAAGCGAGGGTGCTCCAAAAGCAAGGCGCTTTGCCGAGCAAGGCGCTACTGCTTCCAAACACTTAATTGTTGCTGATTTCTGCCCTGCTTTGTCTTTTGCCTCAACTTATGTGACAAACGTTCGTTTGGAGGCCACTCATGAAGATGTTCTTATTGATTGATGGCAGGTCCTAGATTGTGCCTTATATTTGGACGTGGAGTCAAAATTGAGGTAGTCACACAATAAAATTGATGCTTTTGGAGGGAAGAGTGTTAATGTACCTGAAACGAACTGTGGACCGATGAGGGTAAGGAGACTAGTCTGATGCAATGACATAGATGGTGTGAATAGGGTGTGATGGGTGACATTAACAATAGTGTGAGAAATTGATATGGGATGTTGTAAGTTGGTAATGGCGAATGGGATAGCCCTAAGTCTAAGACTAGAGCAAGAGAGCCTACTGGTGGCCTTCGGACTAAGGCTGCACTTATTTGAGGTGAGATGGGCACAACAGACGAAGTGAGAGGGATTTGAGAAGTGGGATAGAAGAAGTAAGAGGGGAACAAAGAATAGTGTCAGTAGAAGAAACAAAGGTGGAGATGAAGTGATTTTGAGGTAGATGGTGGAAGAAAGAGATGAGAAGTGGGAACCTGAGTGTCTATTTCGAGATTTTTTCTCAAGCAAGACAATTATCTTTCTGTAATGATTTTGCTTGCATAAATTAACTAGAACCAGAAATAAATTTGCACAGAACACAAAATAACAATTATTTTATTGATTGCATTGAAGAGTTACAAGTATTGCAGGCCACTTCGAGGGGGCAACCTCCTTTATGAGCAACGCTCCTTTACAATATAATTCTTTAGGATACCTTCCCTTTCTTACAATGTAATATATATAGATTGCAATTGCACTTGGGCGGTAGATTGCAGATTCTTTGTCTGCATTATCTACGGCGGCAATGTCTCCGTGAACAATGTCTACATCTGCAGTTTTTGTGACTGCAATGTTTGTGACTGCAGTTTTTGCCTCTGCAGTTTCTGTGACTGCAATGGCTGTGATTGCAGATTTTCGCATTTGCAAATCCTCTATTTGCAAATTCTTCATCTGCATTTGGATAGCATTCGTTCCCTTTCTAATGATTTTGGAAAACTTTACATTCACTAACTATTACATGGAAGTTGTCATTCCCCTTTTATAGAAAAACAAAGGAAGACTCCAAAAACTATTCATTTTCTCGCGACACTTTTTCATTCTCTTCCTTCCTGCCCTTTCCGAGTCGCGAAAATGCGACATGTCGCGAAATCGCGACACTTTTCCTTCTCTACCTTCCTGCTCTCTTCAAGTCGCGAAAATGCGACATGTCGCGAAATCGCGACACTTTTCCTTCTTTGCCTTCCTGCTCTTTTCAAGTCGCGAAAATGCGACATGTCGCGAAATCGCGACACTTTTCTTTCTCTTCCTTCCTACTCTTTTCAAGTCGCGAAAATGCGACATGTCGCGAAATCGTGACACTTTTCTTTCTCTGCCTTCCTACTCTTTTCAAGTCGCGAAAATGCGACATGTCGCGAAATCGCGACACTTTTTCTTCCGTACAATCTCTCTTGCAATATGTCGCGAAATCGCGACACTTTTTCTACTTGCCTTTTTCTCTTCCAACATGTCGCGAAATCGCGACACTTTTTCTTCCATACTATCTCTCTTGCAATATGTCGCGAAATCGCGACACTTTTTCTACTTGCCTTTTTCTCTTCCAACATGTCGCGAAATCGCGACACTTTTTCTTCCGTACTATCTCTCTTGCAATATGTCGCGAAATCGCGACACTTTTTCTACTTGCCTTTTTCTCTTCCAACATGTCGTGAAATCGCGACAGTTTTGCTTGCTTGCGCTTTCTCTCCGAAACTGTCGCGAAAATCGCGACAGTTTTGCTTGCTTGCGCTTTCTCTCCGAAACTGTCGCGAAAATCGCGACAGTTTTGCTTGCTTGCGCTTTCTCTCCGAAACTGTCGCGATATCGCGACAGTTTTGCTTGCTTGCGCTTTCTCTCCAGCTCGCGATATCGCGACAGCTTTGCTTGCTTGCGCTTTTAACTCCAGCGTCGCGATATCGCGACAGTTTTTCTTTCTTCTCAACATGTCGCGATATCGCGACAGTTTTTCTTCCTTGCTCAACATGTCGCGATATCGCGACAGTTTTCTTCCTTGTGATTTTCTTTTGATTTTTAGCATATGGACAATCCTGTAACAACTTCACCCAAACATCAAATACATCCTCATAAGCATTTAACTTCACTGTTAACACTCTGATTAACCTCTGAACTCCTGTCCACTGCATCAACCGATCTGTCTGACTGTGTTGACAACAATGACAATACTTTTGCTGCACCTTGCTCAACAGAATTTTATAAGTTTTATTCTTGGCTTTCAGTTCATACTTCATTGTTTGTATATGGTTCTGTCTAGAATAGTATAGGAGAGACTATTGCCGGTTTTGCTTGCTGTCTGCTAACAAGGTGCATACATACAATTCTAATGCAATCCTTGATATTACATTTGTTTTGAGAAACTAGTAGCTGGTCAAATTGATCTGCTAACTGTGATCTGTTATACCAAAAAACTAAACCATTTTGTACCCAATAAATTGTTGTACTGTTTGTGCATGTTTTAAACAAGCAACAACTTGAAAAATTGAATTTGTTAAGAGGACATATAAAATCTTGCACATATCAGCTGAATTCCTTTTCTAATGTGTTTACTTCCAAGTTTCAATTATTCAGAAAATGCTTGTATTGTTGTACAGGAATTATGGCATCAATTGTAAAAATTTTGTTGAAGAGCATTCCACAGGTGAGTAACATATTGTTTTGTTACAAGCGATTCTGACTCTTGTTAGTTCTTTAGCAACATTTGCTATTTTCAATTTGTAGGTGTCCAAACCTCAACTGAAATATTTGTGCTATACCATTCTTTAAAATTCTAGGGGGCATCAACTACATGTTATGTGGCACTTCATCCTCGGGTCAAGGGAATCAGTGGGAAGTATTTTTGCGATAACAATGAGGCACCAGCTAGCGCCCTTGCCACAGATATGGACCTGGCAAAGAAGTTGTGGGAAGTCAGTGAGAAGATGATTTCTTGATGTGTTTGCATTGATTTCAATGATATCATTCAGGGTTTGGTGATTTAAAAAACAAATGCATTGAAGCCTTCCCAACTTGAAATGAAAGATTCAGCCAGTTGTGAAACATCATTACAGTTTACAGTATTGAGCAGATGAGATTGTAGGAAAGTTATGTCAATAGGTCTTTTAGCACATTTCTATTCTGTTATTACCTTTTATTATCTTTAAGCATTCCTTCAATGAACATCGTTTTCATTCAATTGGTCCTTTATTGCTTAGATAAAGAAATTGATGTTTCATTTTCATATTATGATGTCCATATACATAAGATGCCAATTACGTGAATTTTATTGTGATTGGTGAAATATAAATCTCTTTAATAACAGACATCAAAAGATCCATGTGCATTAGTTTTCTGAATCCAGGAACCTGAAAAATGTCACTTTGATTTAGTTACCATGAACTAAGATGAGAAATAATTGCATTTTGCAAACAATACTCTAATATGCATATTTTAAGAAACTAAGATGAGAAATAATTGCATTTTGCAAACAATACTCTAATATGCATATTTTAAGAAACTATTTACAATATGAACAAATCTCTGCTAAGTTGCTATATTCCAAGATGACAAGTGGATTTTTAACACACATGGATGTTATAAATTGCCTAAGAATCCTCCGTGACTGTTATTGCAAGAAATTAGGGTTATTCAAGTGGCATAGATCGTTCATTGGTGGACTTGTTTCATTGTAAACTTGTACAGGCTCTTAGGCCTAGTGGATATAACCATTTAAGGATCCAAATCATTTAGCACTTTTTCAATATGTAAGTTGGTTAGGCATGCACATTTTTATTGAACTCAAAGTTTAATGCCTCAATGAAGGATGTTTTTGAAGACAAGAACCCTGGGTTTAGAATTATAGATTTCACAGGGGCTAAAGCACAACAAAGTTTTTCTTTAAACTACACAGTTTAGCCCCTTTACTATGGAGCGAATGGAAGATTCTTACTTAAATGAGTTTTGTAAGATGTTTTTGAACGAATCAGATAGCATGCAGAGTAAACTAGCATCAAAAGTGACTTGTTGAGATCTAGGCTTGGTTCTCGCTATTTTCAAAATAGAATGTAATGTAGTATCAAACTTAAGTATTAGTAAATAGCAAAAATGATGGCATGAAAGAAAACATTTTAAGTATATCATATTGAAGTGCAACTTTTCAAGCACATAAGGTTATACCACTTCAGCAAACAAGATACAATGTCATACCACATCAACAAATAGGAAACATTGCCAAACCACATGGATTCATATAAATAATCCAATAAAATTAGGATAGGCTACTCTATAGCTTGCATGCAGTATTACGTGTTATATGAGCATCTTAGAAAGACATCCTATAAGATGTGCATCATGTGAGTTTGGTTGAAAGCAACACATCTTATGTAGCTTTAAGTTACATGTCAATTAAGATACCTATGTATAGGAATTTTATCAAATTTGGACATGCAATTGAGAAGATAAGAAATTATGATATAGAGCTCTTAACTTCTTTATTTTTATTATGCATACTAAGTAGATATAGGATGTAGGAGGTCTTATTGTACAAGTTTATATGCAAGCCATTCTTTGAAATGTAGGAGGATTGTTGTATGCTTTGTTGTAACCTTGTATTACAAAGATTTGAGTATTTTGTTTTTCTAGTTAATTGACAAAGGCTTTTTCCTTTTTGTTTTCCTCAAAAAATCTTGTCTCATATCCTATGTGATTTTTTTTTTCATTTGCAATATTGAACAACACATTTTAGTGGATTTATGTTTTCATACCTAGCATAGAATCAGAGTAAACATACTATTGATATTGAAATAGATTATTTTGCAATCTTTAAAACAAGTTTGTATTGAATTAAAGTCTAGCCATGCAGCCCTTTTTGGCCAATTGGTTTTGTGAGGAATTTACCTCGACTTGTACCAATTCTTTTGTTGTATTTAAAATTTGTTATGATGTTTTATTTGCCCCAATATTTTTTTTTTGGTAATTATTATAATAGATTAACAGTGGGTTTTTATAGAGGATCCCAAAACCTTATATACAAAATCAGCCTTGCTAAATAGTGCTTCATGCCTCTTGGCTGGAAGAATAAACCTGTATGCGAAAAAAAAAACAAAAAGTCGATAATTGCCCGAGGGCTACAAGTAAGGCATTTTTGCCCGATTATCCTGGAAACCATGGCCATTATAACTCGGGAAAACAAAAACTAGCCGGAGAAGTTGGACCATCGGAAAGCAGAAGAAGACAACCAAGAAAACTACAAAAAATTCTCCCATACCTGGGAAATGACTTTCCACATTTCTGCTTTCCGGGAGGCAGAATTCGAAGCATACATGTTGGATAGGATCCAAGAAAAATGACTGGACTGAAACAAACCGTTGAAAATCCTGCTGGAAAATTTTGCCCCGGCCCAAATGGCCACTCCGTTTAGTCTTCTCACATCCAGGATTTCATCCGTACGGTTTGAGGTTCTTCTTACTTCCCTTTCCCCGCTGGAAGGGAGGTTTTGGGATAAGCGCGTCACCCATCGTAGAATCGGAGTCATCCTGAAACAAAAACCGTTGGGTTCCATTTGCAACATCACCGCAGCTTTCTTTGTCTCTCTTTTCCTTGTTGGGGGGACGGCCCCGCTTCCTTTCACTACCAAAATCCATCCCCTCGCTTTTGACTCCTTGTAATTCGAGGGCTAATATTACCAGGCTGGTAACCTCTTCTTCCCAGCAGGTAGTCTTCCAATATCTTTTGTGCCTCGGGAGAGTTTCGGTCATAAATTTTGGGTGAATCTGCCTGTGTGGTGATAAGGGGGGGGGCCTGTTCCTTTTCCTCATGTGGTCCTAGTTGGGGGCGCCCACCACACTGCTCGGAGTCCGGATGGGTGGTGATTTCCTCTTCTGGTAAGGAGGATTCGAGATGGTCCCTGGATGGACTTGGAGATTCATGGCCTTTCGCAAAAGGGTGCTTCATCTGACCTTCACCGTGCTCCGCAGGGTTGCAGGGATCCCGCTCCTTCTTCCTCGGCTTTTGGAGAGGACAATTGGACTGAAGATGCCCTTGAGAACTACACTGAGGGCGTAAAGCTGGCCTGTTCTCATAAACAATAGCTTGCTTGTGTAGAAAAGTACCCCTAGATCGCAGAGTAATGGAGGATGGGAGGTCCGTCTCCAAGTCCGCCAAAACACAGAACCGGGCTTGGACAAATCTAGTTCGAGCTCTGGTGGGAGGGTCTAAAGTGATCATCTCCCCGATGGACCGAGCAATACCTCTGATTACATTTTCATGCCAGCAGAAAAGGGGAAGACTCGGGAGCCTAACCCATATTGGAGCAATGTTGATATTCTGGGTATCGGGGTTAAAGTCCAAACCCCACTTCCTTAGAAAGAGACTCCTACGGCCCAAGAACCAAGGCCCTCCAGCCAGGATTTTACAGTAGTCCTCCTTGTTGCTCAGCCTAATCGCGAAAAAACCTCGGGTTAGGGCAGCCAGCTCTAAGTGACCAGAGGTCCGCCATTTTCCATACGCCCACTTGCGAATGGTCTCCATGTCGGGACGACCACCAATAAACTTACCGATGAGGGTAAATTTTTCGAAATCCACAAAGCTTGAGAGAATTTCCGTCGGGATGTCCAACTCGTCCCCGGACGGAAATAACTCCTTGGAGAAGAGCCCGCTTAGGGTTTCGTAGGCCGCCGCCAAAGCATATGACTTCTAAGGTCCATCTCCCCGTTTGTCCGGCGGATCCTTGCCGCGACTTGGCAAGGACTCCTCAGCGTCCCTGCACTCGTTTGCCCTCCCTCCACCCTCTGACCCCTTGGTTCGACCTGCCGACGCTCCCGTGCTCTCCCAGAACAGCCTTCCCGCCCACCGTCATCCCCACCCTCCCAAGAAACCCTAATTTCATCCATATCTGCCCCAATATTAGCAGATTGTTTGAAGCCTTGTTTTTGTAGAGGTAGATGTTTTAAGGAGATCTATTGCTCTTTTAAAGAAATTTTGGTGCATTTGTTGAAATCATTTTGTTGTATTTGTTGGAAATTTTCAATTGTATTTGTTAAAAACCTTCATTTGCATCTGCTAGAAAAGATAAAAGTATCTCCTCCATCGTGTTGAATATGTAGTCTATTATGTGGTGTTGATAAAGGAGGTGTATTTTTTGTCTTGCCATAGAGAAGGCGGTTTTCAATGTTTACTTTGTATGAGACATGGTTTCAATATACTCGTTGTCATGTGTGAACATGTTTATGTATAGTTTATTCCTTGAGTGTCAATTTCTTGTAACATTTCTTGTAAAACATTAATTCAATTGTGTGCACATTCTCTAGACAAGCTCCATAATAAAGTAGTGCCTAAGTTGCATCCAAATTAAGATGGGATCCACATGCGCGAAGCATGGAAAACATTATTGTTTACTTGCTTGGCTCTCATTGTATTTATTTTTGTTGGAATTTCTTTGTTCTTTGATGTTCATTGGTATAAGCCTTAATTTTTGATGTGCAATTAATTTGTTATGCTTATGCAACATAATGCCTTTTAATCGTCTATGTAACATTAACATTATGCTTTTTACTAATATTATTCCTAGTTTCATATCACATTGTCCAAGAGTTATCATAACGTTTATGCATGTTATTATTTAACATATATTGTATTTTATTGTTTGTATAGACACACACAAGGAAAACAAATTGAGACTCCTTCCCTTGGTCTTTTGAGCATTATGTGACAAATGTTAAAATCTACATTTTTATTGGGAAAGAACCAAAGCACCCTCAATCTTAGATTCTCTTTTGGCTTGAGAAGCCATAGACGAGGAGTCATTCTATGCCATTAAGACACCTGGGTCTCACACTCCACTCCAACCATTTTTACTTTGATTGTCATGGGCCCACTTAAATAAGGGGAGGATAGCCTCAACAAGGTTGGAACCATAGTTTTCTTCACGACTTATTATAGATTTTATATAAGTTAAAACACATTTATTTGTATTTACATTGATTCACTTTCAAAGTATATAAAACAAGCTCTAACCTTATGTTAGGTCTCCTTGTCCATATATTTTTATATTTTTAATACTCTTATGGTGGATTAATTTATTAAGTTTAAATTTTATTGATGTTTGTTAGACTTATATTAGTCTTGGTTAATTAAAAGATATGTTAAATTTTAACAAATGTGGTAAAATTATATATATAAAGACATTTTTCCTTGAATTTGACTAATTTGTTTCATTTTTTTTAATTTAAGTGTTTAAATTAATTAGTTTAACCTATTGTTTTATTATTTTTTAAATTACTTTTTACAATCAACCATTTGTCTTGTTTAACTAAAGATGGTTACTTTATTGGTTGAAATTAAACTAACCTCCTAAAATCACTATAGTAGAAAACCCATATGGAATTCATTTTTATGATTAAATATTTGTTCAATGTCAAAACAAACATGAAGTAAGAACCACGCTCATTCCCTTAACAAGACAAAAAAGATAAGTGGAATCTTAAAAAAGAAGAGATAATATGTGTAATTAGGTTAGCATGCTAATTGATCTTCATATGCAAATTATAAAATATGCTAAACTATTGAAATTGATCAAATATTAAACAAGTCTATAACGATCCTAATAAATATAAGAAAAATTAATTGAAAGATTGATTGATCTAAGGTATATATTAATTTCAAGAATAGGGATGAATTCCTTATAAAGTAAAGATCTATTAGTAGTTGGATAGAAGGCTTATAATTCTAACTACATTAAATTTAATTGATATTATTCTAAGAAGTGGCTTTCAAATCTCTTTCAACAATTTATCATTAATATTTATATTCAAAGTTTTGTCTTTTGACTTTTTTGCAATCTTTTTTTTTAATATACATATAAGCTATATATGCGGTGCCTATTGGGGCCACTCCCATCAAAATACCAAAATAGTACATTTGTTGGTAAGTCAATTAAACTATATCCAACTTATCTTTTTGTAATAGATATTTTCATTTCTTTTTGTATTAAATATATTCTTCTTCTTCAAAGTGCCATGTTTTCACAATCAACTTCTTGACATCATTTTCATTAAGAAATAAAATCTCATTCGATCAATTGCTTTCTAAAATTTGAATTTCATCAAACAAAGATCAATGTTGTGATTGGATAAATTATCTGTTACTTGATTTATTTCTCTTTAGATATGCTTACATTTCCATGAGTTTGCCTCCAATACAGGTGATGAATATCAACAATAATATTATTTTTTATCCAATCCCCACATCCATTTTGTTGATAGCAATAATGATAATTTGTGAATCTCTCTCAATAGAAACATATTCCCATTATTTTTCAATTGCAATTTTAATCCTTGTAATAAGTGCCCTAGCCTTTGCATAGTTGTTAGTTGAATTTCCATATAATTCAGAGTGAGGAGGATTTTGTCTTAATTATTTTGAAAAACACCACCTCCATTGGCTTTTCCTATATTTCCTTTGGAAACGTCATTAAAATTATTCTTGATAAACCCAATTTTTAGACATTTCCATTTTGCCTTGGATCGAAGCAAATCCTTTGTTTTAATGCCATTGTTGTAGATGATTCTTCCATGTATTTTCAAATCCTATAACCAAGTTGTTACCATCTCTTTTTCTGCACTTGAGACTTCCCATAATGAGCACCATATTTGTAAACATTTTGCAAGAGGCAATAATACACTTCCAAATTTGGGCATTATTTTGAGATTTATTTTTTAAAATTCTATTATTCCTTTCAAGCCATAAATTCCATCAAATAATGGTAGGACCAGTCCCCCATGTAATATATAATGCTCTAGCTTTGAATTAATTAATCCAAAATTTCATCAAATCTTTTAATGTTGATGGAGTTACCTAATATTCTCATTTTCTTTAAAAAGTAAGCCCAAATCGTGTGAACAAAGGGACAATGAACAAGTTAAAGATCGGACGTTTCTAAATCCTTCTCACATAAGGCACAATTGAAAGATCAATCATATCCTCTTCTTTGTAGACACTCCTATAAGAATCTTACTTTGAACTACTAACCAAAGGAATGTTGAGGCCTTAGGAAGAGCCTCTAATGACCAAACATTCTTCAAAGGGAAATATATGGAAGTAGGAAATTTTGATTGCTTTGAATCCTCATATTCAAACTTGACCAAGTATCCACCATAGATTTAAACCAATTTTTTGTGTGTTGAAAGAGGCAAATAAAACTCTCGAAGCATCCTTTGAAGCTAATATGCAATTTGTTTGAGTTCTCCTTTAGTCAGGTTAGTAATAAAAATCCATGATTTGGAGTTGTCCCTCACATTAATATAATCTTTGACCTTTTGACCTTTACAAGCTAGGCAAGCCTTAGCCAATGGTTGCTTTTTTGAATCAAGGATAAGAGGATAAGGCTTCAACCAAGCATTACACAAAATCTTTGCATAATTCCTTTCATTGACTAACCATCCAATATGTTTCTTGATCAATTGAAAACTATTTGATATAAAGTTCCATGTTGGTGATCCTTTGAGTAGGGTACTTTTCCTAAAAAAATTCATTACATTAAGAGAACCTATATACTCTTGAAGTAACATTTTTGTCCAATTATTCCTTTGGTGTTTGAATAATCTCCACTCAATTTTTACCCCTAAGGCTATTCTCATAAGCTTGCAATTTCAAAAGCATGTTCCTCTAATATTCTTCTTTGGCAAACCCTATTCCACTTTCAAAGAGAAAACTTAATTTTTTCTTCACATCCATTCTAAAGAAAGTCCCTTTGAATTTTATTGATTTCTGATGCTATACCTACAGACAATCTAAAAAGTGACATAGGGATGGATTCCAATGAAGCCTTTATGAGTTATAACTTTCACACCATTAAGAACTCACCTTTCCAACTTGACAAACAAGATTTCATTCTATTCAAACAGGATTCCTAAAGTTACTTTTTATTTTCTTTACGAGGCAAAGGATTACCCAAGTAGGTTGATGGAACATTTTCAATTTTAAACCCTTAAATATCCACAATAATTTGTTGTAAATATAAGACAATGTTAATGAAAAATCATATTTTGTAGTATTAACCAATTGTCCAATAGCGGATTCTTGCATCATTTTATGTGGAATTTCAAGAGCTTTGAAATGAGTGGTTATACGAAATAATCCAAGCAGTATTGAGGGAGATACGCCCATATGAAGACAATCATTCAAAACAAGGGAAGAATTAGGGGAATTTTTTAAAAAGGTATCATATTTTAGGAGTCATATATGTGTAAAAGGTTGTTCAATTTAGATGATTCTTGGACCAATTTGTGCAGAATTTGAAGAGATTTAAAATGAGTGGTCATATGAAAGAATCAGAGCACTACTGAAGGAGATATGACCATATAAAGTAAACCATCCGAAACAAGGGTAATGATAATTTTTCAAGTCATGGGAAAACAAATTTGTAGATATATGTTAGCCAGGGTTTAGGTGATGGGAGGAGCAATGAAGGGCTAGGGCATCAGTGTGACAAGATATTCCATCTGGGCATAAAATTTTTTTAGCTACGTTTCGTTTATCCCTTCATATTTTTCGAAGTTTTGCATGCAAATTAATGTAGGTTTAATTTTAAATAGTTTAATCACTATAGTATATACTTTGTAAATTTTAGTAGATATTGAGTTGTGGCATCCTTCCAATGGATCGTTTTACAACTAAATCCTTATAACCATCCCTAGTAGTAGAGGTTAAGGAGGACCTCATAGAGCAACGATCCTTGTTTCTCAAAGACAAGGCAATCATTGGTAAATTTAATGGGTCTTGGCCAAGGGCTTCAACTCTGAGAAAATGGATTGATAGGAGATGAAAGTCTCCAAGAGCGAGTCTATCCTTTCTTCCCAAATATTTCTTCCCAACCATTTTCTATTCCAAGGAGTAAATATTTTGAATCCTAAAAGGGGTTCCTTGGTTTATCAGAAGAGTAGGACTCTTCCTTGCACATTGGCTTGAAGGCTTTGCACCTAAAAATATAAATCTACCTTAGTACTAGTATAGGTTAGGATGTATCTATTTCCCCTTGAATTATGGAAAATAGATACCTTCAAGGTAATAGGCAACAATCTGGGAGAATTCCTTGAGGTTTCAAAAACTACAAAAGATGGAGTCTTGTATTTTATGCCTAGATATTGATCATGATTGATATTAATAAACCTTTATCAGAATCAAATATTCTTGTGTATGGAAATAAGTTGTGGACCCAAACCATGGATTATGAAAATATATCTTTCAGATGTAGATGTCATGAGGTGGGGCATATTGAGAGATCATGCCCTAAGAAGAGTCCAACATAAACATATATAGAAAATCGAAAGAGAAACTATCTACTTTTGAGTATTTTTTTAGGGCTTTAGCCTATGAAGAAAAATCATATCAAAGCTTAAAGGACATGGTACAATAGGATCAAAATATTAACAAAGACTTGTCTACTCATCTTGAACCTAGTTTTTGGATGAACATTCCTACTAAACTTAAGGAATGTGCATCATTACATTTTGAAGACTCTCTTGAAGTACCATGCACCTTTCATGAGAAGGATAGTGAGAGAAAATATAAAGTTAGATGTTAATACCTCTACCATTAACAAGGAAATACCAAAAAAAGAGCAGGATAAGTCAAAATCTTCCTTACCGAGCTAGGAGAGGATACATCTAATGAAAAGAAAAGTTGTGAAAGAACATTGAGGAATGGAATAATAAGATCTATCCTCGATACTGAAAATAAAAAAAAAGGAAAACCTTCAAATTATCAAGTGAGAGCAAGGGAAGCAAGAGCAAACATAGAGAAAGGAACATAATCTAAATTGGTTGAACTTCTCTTCACCAAATAAAAAAATGGTATTAGTAATTCACAAGAGGGGCCAATAGCCCCTAATGCAACATGATTATCATATCATGGAATATAAAGGGTGCTAATGCCCCCTTAAAGTAGAGGTGTATCAGGGACCTCTGTTTAAGTAATAAGCCTCATATCCTTTGTATCCAAGAAACTAAAATGGCAAAGGAAGAAGTTTCCAAAAGTATGAAAGCAATATATGCAATATGTGAATGGGATGTTGATTCAGAAGGAGAGGTAGGGAAAATTCTAACATGTTGGAATATAGTTAGAACCTCCTATGAAACCATTCATAAAACTAGACATTGGATAGCCTTACTAGTCACATGCTACTTTGCATATATTCATTTCATTATTATCAATGTCCATGGACCTATAACTCAGTCAAGCAGATTAGAAATATGGAGTGGGATTGAATCATTTTATGAGAAGCAAAGACCAAGAAACCCAATTCAAGATCATAGGGATTTTAATGCCATAACCAAGTTGGATGAAAATTTTGGGGGAATTAGGAAAATAACCCAAAGTATAAGAGATTTATCAAATTTCATTTAAAAAAATAATCTATAGGAGGTTGATTTTGAAGAGGATAACTATACATAGAGCAACAATAGGATAGGCCAAAATTTGATAGCAGAAAAATTTGACAAATGCATACTCTCAAATCATTGGGTAGATGAAGGCACTTGTGTTAAAATTAATATCTTGACAAGGATTGGTTTATATCACTAACCAATAAGAGTTAATATGGTGATAAGTGAATCTAAAAAAATCATATTTTAAATATGAAAAAAATGTGGAAATACCTTCCTCAATTTGTTGATATGATAGCACAAACGTGGAATTCTTCAAGAATCGATGGGTTGTATACACTTCCAAAATAAATTAAATAAATGGCATCTAGATTAAAAGAATGAAACAAGAACACTTTTAGAAGCATTTTTAAGAAGAAAGAACTAAAATAGAAATTTTCAAAATTCCAAAAAGGTGAGCACAATAGTCCAAGCTCGGAGGATAGGGAGTTGCTTAGTAAATATCATAATATTTTTGAAGGAAGATAAATTTTGCAGATTAAAATCAAGATAGACTTGGTTAAAAAGATATAAAACCATAGTTTTTCATAGGATTGCAATAATACAAAGATCATCATCTAGAATTAGTAGAATTAAATTAGAAGAGATTTGGACTGAAGACCAAAGCAAAATTAGAAAGGAGGTACGAATTTTTTAATAGAATATTCTAGGATCAGAGGAGATTGAAGTTCTCAATGATAAGCTACTACAAGTACCTTTAGTTATAGCATATGAAGCCAGTAGCAAACTGATGGAGCCTATTACTCTAGTAGAAGTTCATTCAACTATTTTCTCTTTTGATAAGGATAAATCCTGAGGTCCAAATGGAATCTCTACAACATTCTATCAAAATAAGTAGGAAATAGCAAAGGATTCTTTATTGTTGGCAATGGAACAATCTAGGGTAAAATAGTATATATATCTTATAAAATAAATGCAACATATCATACCTTAATTTCAAAAAATAAGGATGCAAATTTATTTGATTTATTCAGGCCCATAAACTTATGTAATAGGGTATATAAGATAATCTCCAAAGTTATGGTAAACCGGTTAAGATCACTGTTAGACAAAATTATTTCAGAAAAGCAAAGATTTGTGAAAGGGAGATAGATTTTGGATGGGATCATAATATCTCATGAAGTAATGCATTCAATAACTTCTAGAAAAGAAAGAGCAATGATCTTAAAACTTGATATGAATAAAGCCTTTGATAGGGTTAAATGTGATTTTCTTTTCGCAGTATTTGAAAAGTTTGGATTTGGGAAGAAATAGGTCAAATGGATTAAAGATTGTCTCCACAATATCATATTCAATGTTGGTCAATGAGCTAGTAATAGAATCATTTAAAGCCAAGAGGGATCTTAGACAGGGAGATCCTCTATCACCATATTTGTTCATTATTATGGTAGAGGTATTGGGAAGGAACTTGAAGAAGATATACAAAGATGGGTTAATAAGCAAACTTAAGTCTAGTAATAACATTGACAACATCACCCATAAACAATTTGTAGATGATACAACCATTTTTGGGAGATCAAGATAAAATGAGGTTATGGCTTTGAATAACTTATTAAAGGAATATGAAAGAGCATTTGGAAAAATGTTAATAGGACAAAGTCCAAAATTTGCTTCCTAAACACTCCAACTAGAGTCAAAGCAACAATATGCAGGTAACTTCAAATAGAGGATGCAAATTGGCCAACAACATATCTAGGGAGCCCTAATTTGAGGGGAGAACGAAGTTAGAATTGTGGAATCTAGTTATAAGTAAAGTTTAGAATAAACTATCAAGTGGCATTAGCTCAACCAATTAGATTACTCGACATTTAAGGAGAAGACCAAAGTTCAAATTTTGTCAAGCGATAAATGGATAATATCCAAGATTTGTTGTTATACCACTATGTGGTGATGATGTAATATGGGTGGGACCTGTTTCAATCCCATATCACCAAGAAGAGTGTAGCTAATTAAATAAGTCTTACAGGTCACTCCAACATATTAGATGGTCTTGTATATTATGCCAAAAATCTAAAAAAATGTTTAATCTATATTATGCGATCATTTTTGTGGTCAAGATTACATGATAAAAAGAAATTTCCTTTGATGAAATGGAGCAAGGTGTGTGATGATAAAACCAGGGGTAGTATTGGTTTAAGTGTTCTTATGGATGCAAACTTAGCTTTAAGGGGAAACATAATTTGGAGATTGTACAAAGAGAGTTAAAGACAATGGGCAACATTTCTTCTAGGTATGTTGAGCCTAATGAGCAAATCTTAATATTTACTTCATTCTCACTACCAGATGGTATTGCACTATGAAACACTTTTAAAAAATTAATTGATCTAGTGATTAAAGGTCTAAGATGGATGGTGGGAACTGAAGAAAAAATTTGTATTTGGATGAATACTTGGTGTGATAAAAAACCACTCAATATAGATCCAATTTTGAAACCATGGATGAGATTACTTCAAGATAAATATGATGATAGGGTTTCAAAAATTATGTGCAAAGATTAAGAAGGAAGATACAAATGGAAAGAAGATATTTTTACAAGTATATTAGACATTGTTGGTAAGAGGCAGTTGAGCAAAAAGATATTATTCCAAGGGATCCAAGGATAAGCTGATTTGGGAGTTGAATAGCTCAGAAGAATACATAGCAAGAAGCGGATATAATGTAAAGCACCAAAAAAACAGGAATACCGCAAGAATATGGAGAGATACTTGTATCGTAAGTAGGTCACAGGAAAATTTTATCCTAGGATAACCTAATAAAAAGGGGTTTTCATGGCTCCTCACAATGTGTTCTATATAAAAAGGAGAGTACAAACCATCTCTTGGGACACTACTCAATAGTCTAAGAACTATGGCAATGGATTCTTAATATATTTGGTAAATGCATGGTGATGAATGGCAGAATTGAAGAATGGTTAAAACAATGCCAAAGTACTTCTAAAAGTGAGACATTAAAGACAATCAAGGATGCATCAAAAGATACAATACTTTGGATTGTCTGGCTAAAAATGAACAAAAGAATATTTAAAGGAAAGGAAAGTAGTTTATAGGTAATGAAAAGGAAGATTCATTTAGCCATAGAGTCTAAACTAGTCCTATAAGCTCACCTAATCCTTAATCCTAAAGTAGAGAGCCTTGATAGATGAAGTCAAGTCATCAATTGGAATTATGATGGTAGGTATAGGAGAAAAAAAAGGTAAAAATATAAAGTGGTAACCACTAGAAGCAACTTTTGTCAAATTGAATTTTGATGGAGCTTCTTAAGGAAATCTAGGATTGATAGGAGGAGGAGAAATAATTAAAAATTATAGGGATGAAATTTTATCAAATTATGCATTCTATAGTGGATTTAAGACAAATAATGAAGCTGAAGCTTGGACAACTTTGGAAGGATTAAAAATATACAAACAAATAAAATTGAATAGAGTATGGATAGAAGGTGATTCATTAATATTAATAAATACAATTTTGAGGAAAGCAAAGGTTCCACAAAACATACAAGAGATCATTGTGGAAAATCAAGACCTTGCTACAGAGTTTGAAGGAATTAGGTCTACACATATGTTAAGGGAAGGGAAAAATTGTGCACATAGGCCAGCCAAAAAAAGATTTTACTAGAGGATCGTGAAGTTAAATTCTATTTTCTATGGTTAGAGGAAGTAGTAAGTTTATCTAAAGTTGACACGATAAATTTAAAACGAGCAAATTCAAAATAATGTTCTAGAGGATTATAAAATATTTTATGGGATCCATTTATAGATCAATGCATTGGAGGAAACTAATAGTCCATATTTGGTAAAGTGGACTACGATTTAGTGAAGCAAGAACAAGTTTTGTATGTTGAAGCAAAAGAAGATGATATCATATGGACTTCATGGTTGAATAGATTATTGAATTGTTGGTTGTTGGTTAGATTATGGGACAAAGTAAGGATTGAAACTTTCAAATTTTTTATTCTATTAAAATATTTATTAAAATAATACCATTATGATTTGTTAAAATATCATCATAATATGAATGAAATTCATTTCATAACTCATTAAAATGATAAAAAATAGAAAAATTAATTGGTTATTTGGGTTTAAAATGAATTCCAGTTTTATTGTATAAAGACCCATAATTTAGTTAATATGCATATATTCCTTGATAATATTTAATCATGATATTCAATTTTTTGAGACTACTAAACTATTTATTATAGTTCTTGTGGTTGCACTTATGCTTCAAGAAAGAAACTAATAGTCTAGATCTAGTAAAGCGAACTATGATAACACAAAGTTTTGGAAATATTACTCTACTAAGATACAATGCATAGATAGTAGAGGTGGAGTTTTGGTACTGTGATGACCTATAGGAAAATGTGAATAAGAAGGATGTTGAGTATTTATAAATAAAATTGAAGATCTAGAAAAAGAAAATAAAAAATTCAATTTTTTTTTGAAAAATATATATCTAGTCATAGTAACTCAATTGAGACTAGAATTGAATCTGTTTGTAAACTCTCAAGCTCTAAAGAAGAGAGTTGTGATTTTTCAAGGGTGGGGACCCAAGTACAACCCTTTTTCTCAAGCAAAATAAGAAAACAATTGTCTAGTATCCTTCTCATAGAATGATAATATTGATTTAATATGATCCAAAGTAAAAGTAGGATAAACAAATTGGAGATAATATTCAAAGGGACTTATTTTTGTAACTTGAATATATTTGATTTTTCCTTTCATTTTTGCCTTTAAGAAAACTCTCCCTTATGCCTCTATAAGAATAATGAATAGATAAGGGGAGAGTGGATCACCTTAGCAAAGTCCACAAGCTAAGTTAAACAAATAAGTAGGAGAATGATTGATCATAATAGAATATTTTGAAGTGCTATAACAATAATTAATCCATTCACATCGATCATAATCAAAACCAGACTATTTAGCCTAAGATGGTAGTGTGTTGAGCTTGACATTGTTGATTATACTAAATGGTCTAAAAATGTTTGATGCATCTAATGCATTATGTGGAATGATTACTATAATTATAAGGAATATACCATGAGGCATCTACCTCTATATTGGTGTTAACTATATGATTGTGTTTTTGATTTGCTCCTTGATTAACACCTTGTTGAAGCACCTAATATTTTATGATATATGTAGTTTTTTAGGCTTCCAATTTTGTGATTGTTGTCATTATTGCTTTGCAACATTATTTTAATTCATTAATATTTTGATTACCTCCAACATATCACTTATTGTAAAATTATTGTTTGAATTGGAGGAGCAGGAAGTGCTAGAAGTTGTGGTTAAAAGGCTATAGTAGATTACATGCTTTGGCTAGGATGAGTAATGATGTATGGAAATATAGAAGGATGAATGGAGGTATTTTATTGGGGATTATAGATAGGCAACATTGTAAGTGTGGAACTAGATATAGGTGTGCTAAGGGTAACTTGGGGTACATAGGCCATTGGTGGAGTAGATATAGTTTCTCTAGTCGAATGAGAAAATTTTCCCCTCTAGTTGCCTATTTTAAAGCTATGGCTAATGTTTGATGGTTAACATTATAAAAAATTAAAGCTAAGTCAAGTTGTAAACCTTGGATGTAATATATTAATGTTTGTTCTTCATTTAGGATAATATTTTGTGGGGTTAAGTTCAAGATCCTCAAGAATCTAGTATTAAAATTGTGTATATTTTCTTGAGAATGTCTTTGCATCGCATCTAATTGAAATAAAATAGACTAACTATTTATCGTGGTACTAATATATGCATAAATGGATCCAATATTGATTTCCAATTTGTGATTGAATTATCACATACAAAGTAGATTAGAAAATATACCATTATGATTTTTCCTAGGTGTAATGAATTGATTTGAGCATTGATAATCCAATGTAATCTTGTTATCTTACTCCCATATTTGTTGAAGGCAAGTAATGATCTCATAGTTGTTGAGAAAATAGGAGAATATGCCATCAAATTTAGTGGTCCTTGGTAAGTGTTGGTCAAATATTTGCCTAAAATATAAAATATGTGTTTGTGCGCCCTAGACACGACCAACATTGAAAGGCCGAAGGAGAGAGATGTCCTTCGGGCTAATAGCCAGAGAGGGTTGGCTTCCTTACTATTCCTACACCGTTTTCAAGTTTAGAGTTATGGGAAAGAAATAAAAATAACAAAAATAAATGGGAAATATAGCCACAGACCAGAAGATGTAGGATTGGGGACAGACTAGCAGCAAGAATTCAAATCAAGTATTATAGCAGCATAGAAAAGAAATAAGGTGAAGAATCCACTTACGATTTCATGGAGACAACTTCCAGAGTTGCATTCTAGTACTCACTCCCTCACCAGCAGTATTCAAATCCAGATGCATAATTTAAACTTAGCAGATAATAGACATGAATATAAAATAGAAATGATTAAAGTAGAAAGAAATCACACACATAAATAATTCACAGAATCAAAAGCCAGGTTCCTTCTATTTACGTAGAAAACTTGAAGTGTTTTTATACAGAGTGTCTATTCCTTTTTTTTTAACATAAAAATGTTTAGTATTTATAGAGGTTTTCGCCTCTTTCCTTTAATACACTTGAGGAAAAAATATCCATGGATTAGGAACCTGCGAGAGGAATTTCCTCCTTGAAAACTCCTCTTTGATGACAGTGATCCAACTTTGATGAGGAAGACCTTGAATGGTCGATCATCTTGGGCACAAGTGCATTGGAATACATCAAAAATAGAGGAAAATAGGGAAATTGATCATTGAATATTGGCCACCTTTGTGCTTTGGAAATCTACATTTTCCTAGGAAATCTTCCAGATATTGAAATTATTTCAAAAAAAGGTGAACTTGATGGGTGAGCCTTTGGGAATTATGAAAATCATCCTATAGCTTTTAATCCTACACTCTTCCAGCATAAAATCTGGGAACATAGCTCCTTTTGCCCCAATCATTAAATTCTTACCATTCTCAAGACTGGGCACTTTTGAAAATCCTTCGTAGATGCTTGAAAACAGTTTCTTCCAAAAATACTGCACTACTTTATAGAACGAATTCGGGTAAAACATCCTATTCACATTTCCATTTCTCATATATTTCATGCTACAAATACATCCCTACTTCATTAGCCAAGACATATCCTCTACGTCTTCCTTAATGCTTTATTCGGATTTGGGAATTCCTTCTTTGCCCTCTTTAATGTTCACCTCTTGCGCTTCAGGATATCTTTATTTTATTTCAGCCCAAGGAGGGGCGACTAGGAGGTTTGTCCCACACTTAGGGCAAAATATCCATTGACCAACGTCACCTTTGACTTGCACTCCTTAACATCTATACACTTTCATCTGCCCAAAAATTATCGTTGCCATGCTTCCCAAGCAATTATTTGGAACTACATACTAGTTTAATTGTGTGGGACCCGTAGCACAATATTTTCCCTTTTGAAAATTCCCTTGGTGCTTGTGCTTTCGCCCCAATGAGGGGCGACTGGAGCTTTCACCCCTTACTTGGTGCGAAACCCTTTCCCTTACCTTTGCTTCAGCCTTGCGTAACTTTTCAACTTGAGCTTCAACCTTCTAAACTGCATTTCACCCTTGAAGCTTTTGACTTTTCAACAATTGGTGTACCTTTACATTCATCTCAAAGAGAAACAAAACCCTTTGCAATATTCTTCATTTTATCGAATGGGACCCGTGCACACCTCTTTCCTGCATTGTAGTTTCACCCCAAGGAAAGGAGAATGGGAGTGTCACCCCTCACTTGGGGTGAAACCCCTATTGACTTTTACGCTCATGTTTATGTGGATCCCCAGAATATGTTTTCCTTGAGAGAAGGAAAATAGAGCTTTCACCTCGCAAAGGGGGCGATAACACTTTTTAAAATACTTTTGGCCACCGTGACCAAAATTGGGCCCCGCACGTGTGATTCCCAATGGGCTTGTTATGCTTTCGCCTGTTATTATTTTTGTGCCTTAATTCTTTGAAACACCTTTGCATTGTTCCTCCTTAGTGCTATGCTTTCACCCCAAGGAGAAGCGAACGAGAGCGTCGCTCCTTACTTGGGGCGAAACCCCTGTTGAATTTTCCACATGCTCTTTTAAAATGATATTCACATCAAAGTGAGGCAAATGGTGTTTTTACCCCACCTTTGGGGTGAACGTACTTCATACTTAAGCTTACACACCTTAACATCAGGCCCATCATGAACTTGCTCTTGAAGATGTAATTTCGCCTCAAGAAGAGGTGAAAGTTGTCTTAACTTGTCTTGGCGCCTGTTCCTGTTTTAACATAGCATTCACCCCAAAATGGGGTGAACGAAGCTCTTGCCCCATATTTAGGGTGAAATCACCTTCTGCCCAGTGATTGCACTCATAATAAAATCAAGAGGTATTTTCACCCCATGGAAGGACGACGAAGATTTTCACCCTTCTCTTGGGGCAAAAATATTTTATATCTTCCTTTCTTCGAACCTCAAGTGCCCTAACTTCTGGTGTCTTTAAACTGATTCTGGAGGCACTCATTAAAACATGTCATTGCATTTTATCTGAAGATATGATGAATTTACTCCGACTTTATTTAATCACAGATACTTTGAATTTGAACCAATGTCGCCAATGCTGAAAATTGGCAATTGTAATGGTTAATTTTTGTTATTTTATTTTAACCAAATTAATATTAATTTTATCTTAAACTCCATCATTTCCCGACATAACACACATGAAAATTAAAGGAGGATCAAAACCAAAATTAATTAGCACAATACAAATGAGAGAAAGCAGGAACATTTTTCATTATAATTTGCCGCTTTTACAACAAAACTATTCAACAAAATTTTGATCAAAAATTTAAATGTGGCATGGTGTCAAAACTGCCAAAAATTTTGGTGGCTCTCGGGGTATCCAACTTGCGTGGATGCAAGTGATCCTAGGCCTTTATCCATTGGGCTATCAGTGGTCCTTATCATGGGTTGCATCAGTCGATGCATCTAGTTTGGACGTCTTTCCTTTCCCTTGATCAACTGATGCCTATTATGCTATGGTCTGCTTTGCTGTGGCCTGATATGTTATGACCTGCTCTTTCTGTTCCTTCAAAATTTGACAAGTGAATTCATAAATTGTAACTGTTTTAGCCCAAGCATGTGTGGTAAATAGGGAAGGAACACTAAGCGATTAATAAATGTACCACAAATTCTAAATATCTTCGAAGCTAATGCGCTTAGATCTCTAATCTATTTCAAACAAGGATGAATCCAAGTGAGTGAACCTTTTCATGAGTGGCAAAACCTGTTCTTCCATAATTGGCTCTTCACAACTATCGATTTCTGATGGGTCCTACACAAAATTCTTCCAGGCCTCTTCTAATTGTTCCTTCGACAGTGGCTCACCCCATTCGTCTGTAAAACCTAGGAATCCCTTATCAGCAAGGGTATTAAAATGAACAAGTGAAACAAAATGCTCCCGTTCAATTATGTTAAGTAGCTTCCTTCCATCTCTCACTAGGTCTAACCTATGAAAATAACTGTGCAGTGTAACCTTAGCACTAGACCAGGATCGATCCATCTCACTCATGGGACGAACACACATATTAGAGTGAGTAAGAGCTTAGATCTTCATTGCCAACTCCAAATGTAGCTTAAGCATTTCCTCGATAGTCTCTACTAACTACTGATCCAACTGAAGTTATATCTGGGCCTCATAGAGATATTGCAGGACTACAACTGCTTTCACTGTCATCTTATCGCAACTTTTAGCCAACTGAAGGTGGGATTCCTTAATTGTCTTTTGAGAGAAGCCCATGGCTTGTGTAGCATTTTCTGCCATCTGGTTATGTATGGAGTTGAGTTGTATCTTCACCGCCTGTACCTGCTGCTCCACCACTTTTCTTACTGTCTAGTGGGATTTCACTTGCCGCCACCAATGTTCTTCCTCCTTTGTGCTATTTTCCTACTGTGCTTTACTCTTAGCCAGAGCTTCTTCAATCTCGATAATATTTACCTTGATGTCATAGAATATCTACTTGTAGTGCTCGTCGTGCAAGTAAATCAAGCTCATGTCAACCTAGATGTTCCCCATATTCTCAATAGGGTCAATTTTTGTCAGGTTCTCTATCATGACTTCGTAAGCATAATCACTTGGAGTCATTTATTCTTGTGGTTTTCAGACCAGAGGAATCATCTTGGTAGTGTGGGCCTCCATGGCAACTGGATTGAAGGTGAATTTCTTGAGTGGATTAGCTGGAGTGAGTACCTCATTTCTCTTATGACTCTTCAACCATTGCGATGAACTCAGATGAGCTCGACTGATCTTCGCTGCAGCTACTTGTTCGAGCACCACCTCAAACTCAAGCAATACCTGCAACTCCAAAAATAGGGTGAAGGGGAACAAAGCTTGTGAACTATTTGGATTGAAGGAATAAGTGGAAACTAAAATAAGAGGGGAACTAAAATAGTAGAATGGAGGGCAGCTGTAGTTACACTCACTCATGGAGGAGCTTGTGTACTCATGACTTCAGAAGAAGTGATAGGAACAAAAGGTGAGGGATGCAAAAATGAATTCGGGTATGATGAAAATAAAGTAAAAGAAAGGAAGGCCGAAGAGAGGGGAATAGAAGGAGCAATAGTGACTTGCGAGTGAGATACAAGGGGTGAAATAGAAATAGAAGGCATGCCAAGAAAAGGGGCAACATATGTATAAACTAAAGGGAACGAGGAGACAACCACTAACTACTCAAAAGAGGAAGAGAGAAAGATAGACATACCTTTGGGTTTGGATGCCATGTGATACAATGATGGAGGTGGCTGTGAGATAGGTTCCTCTTGCACTTGCTGCTTCTCTGCCTCTACCTCGATATATATGACCTCCATTTACTGATCAAGCTGTTGCTCTTGAATTAATGGAGGCTCTGAGAAGTGCTAACCTGATAAGTTGATACTGGTGGAGGAGGATTTACTGTAGATGCATCAACTGCAATCATAGACGAAGAAACATCATCGATTCTCATCTTATTTGTAGCCTTCAAAAAAAGAAATACCTCTTCTACACTTCAATTTTCCCACTGATATCTTCTTTTAAACACCAATGGTTGTTCCTCTTTCCCATGTGTCACTTCTTCAACTATCAGGTGATCTTATTTGGCCACGCTTTCTTCACTATCATATTTGTAAAAAAAATGAAGTACAACCTTGGAGAAAATAATAGGTTGATAGATGTCGACAAATTCATCATATGCATCGAATAATGCTTCATCCATATTCAACCCATAAGCCGGTGTAAGTTTTCCCCAGTGAATCTTCATAATCCACCAGTTTGTGATCTTTTCCTCAGACCACGTAGGTAGTTAATCTTTCATCTAGCTAAATAATCCTATAGGAGGAATATGCTCTCTATGCACTACGATATTATATTTGGCCTCTTGCTCATAAAATCATGCCACAATGAAAGTGACATCATGGCTTCAACATGCCACTCCAAATCATGCCCCTCAAGATTATTGCAATTTTGTTGAATATCAAGCCGTGGGAAACAATGAAAATGCTTGGCCTTAATTAGTTCTAAAAAATAATCCAATGGGTCATACCTCCATCTTTGAGGTAGTTCCACCAGACCTAGATCTTGGACAACATCTATGAACAATCTATTTTGACCAACCTGGCTTATCTCTATACTGCTGAATCTGAAAGGTATTGTGCATGTTGTCTTTTTACCACGCCCTACTCCATAGACATCGTTAATGTAGTCATTCTGGCATACCACTTCCATTGCAAAGACATGCTCTATGGTGAAATATGGGAGCAAGAATGACTTTCTCGTGAAGTTAAAAATCTGCACAACTATGCCTTGAGTCAACAAGAAGATATCGTCATTTTCTACCGTGACAACTGATTCTCTCATTGCACGTGACACCCTTTCACTCTTGCTGTAAATCAAATCAATGGTAGGGCCCAAAAATAAGCGATTAAAATTATAAAATGACTCCCTTCTTGATAGAGTGGGAGTCTACATATAAACAACCAAAACCTTATTCACATCATCAACTTGTTTAACAACTATAAATGAAAAGTGTTGATGCAAATGGAAAAAGAAATACCAGATGAGGAATGATGTGTGCTTGAATGACATCGCCTCCCCCGTATTCATTTTTTCTAACTAAATGTGCATCTTTCGAGATATAAAATCTGCCCAATAAAAATAAATTGGGTTTGTACCTACCCTCATCACTGTCGAAGCATAAAAATCCACCTATGATATGCACTGTGTAAGTGCCACCTACCACTTATGGACTGTGGAATCCGTAGAGAGACCAGTAATCCATGCCAGCATTGAAAATATATCTGGACTCTTAAAATCTGAAAGTAGCTTTGGTAGATTAAGAAACTGCCCTAACTGCTACTCTTTGATTAACTGCGACTCCATAAATTACCGCATTGAAACAGTAGACAAGTACTTCTCCTCCTGTTCATTGAGGTGCAATTTTTTAAAAATCATGTCAGAGGGAGGCTTCACCTTGCAAGCAAATGCATCCTAAAATGTGTTAGATGAAATGGTGAAAAGCACTTCCCCATTCGCCTTTTGAACAACCCTGGTAGTCGGGTTATAAAATCTAGCAATTATCTTCACCAACTCCGGGCAAGAATGTACGGGCGTACACAGGTACCAAAATAACTACACATAATATAACACAGTTAAAGGATTCTCCAACATCAACCCCTGCTTGATAGCAAATTCCACGTCTTGGCACATTTTAACCACGCCCTTGTTAGTGATGATGCAGTCTCCAAATTTTGCCATGGTGTTAGAGTACGGATCCAAGTCAACGTTCTCATTTCTTCGAGCTTTCTTGGACTTTTTTCCACCCTCTGCTTTCTTTTTTGTCTAATTCAGCTTTGCGGCATATTTTGCTTCTGCAATTCTCTTACCCATTGTGAATGTCTTGATAGTTCTTTACGAAGCTCTGTAAATAACAACTTGAAAATACATAGGCAAAATTTAAAATTTAATCTTTGGGTAATTTTACCTGCTCTATTTATAGGGAGCGCCTCCAACCACCACAATAAATGTGGTGAATCACTTTGGTGAATTTAGAAGGATGTGCGCCTTGGTAATCACTTGGCACTTTTATCAATGATTTAAAAAATATCGTTGATTCTTCATTCATCCAAAATCAACCTGAGAAGTCATGCCCAAATGGATAACCCTCGAATAGTGTGCCCTAGCTTTCTAACGACTACTTTGAAAAAATAGATATTCCACAAATAAGCCAATCAACGCTTTTCGGGAGGACCAAGAGATTTTACTCCTCGAAAATGATGAAATGTCACTCTCGAAAAAAATAGGCGTAGACATTCTATTTGAGGCACTACGAAACCGTGAGGAAAAGTCCACTCGCACTGAAAAAATCATCACATGCCAAAAAAGCCATCCAATAAGCGAAATCACTTCGATGATGCACTTTGCTTCTCCTTTTGCTCCTGAAAGCGCCTTCAACTTGTTTTATTTGTCTTCATGCCAAACCTTCCTTTTAAAACAAATTTATGCTTTTCAATTTCACCCCAATTATAGAAAAGCACCTTTAAAAACTCATTTAATTTAATTTTTTTTTTTTTATCTTCGAAAAAACTTCTAATATTGGAGCTTTAAATTTTGGTTTTTCCTTTCCTTTTTTGTTTTATTTTCACCCTCCTCTTTTTTCTCTTTTATATATTAAATCTCATACCAACTTTAAAAATTTCTCCTCTTTTTTTTTTTTTTAAATTTAAATTATTTCATTTCCAGCACTTTAATTGGAGTAAAATAATAATTTAAAACTTTTCTTCATTTATTTTTCCTTTGCTCCAATTGACGTACATAAAGCAATTTAAAAAATTCTGAAAAGTCAAAATTATTTAAATGGATTTCACCGAAATCATTTAATATCACTTTCGGAATAATTTTCCAAGGCAAAATTGACTTTCGGAGGGAGAAGGGGCAAAAATGAAATTTTTATTTTTTTAAAGGGGGACATGACATCTCCTTAGTAGACTTTTGCTTTTTCAGTTTTTTTTTTTTTATATATTTTGTCAAAGAATAAAGATATGGAAAATGAAATCTGTACATATTTACATAGTGGTGATTCTGACCTTAAAATAGGCCTTCATGTGAAGGCTGTTGAATGGGATCGATAGATCCCAACCTTCCATACCTTGGAGATGATATGCATTCACTGAATTTATCCTTGAGACTTGAAATGGACCTTCCCAGATCACATTAAACTTGTGGTGCTTTCCAGGCTAAGCTTTGTTCTCGTTCCATTTAAGTACAAGATCTCCAACTTGAAACTTTCACTTTATCATCTTCTTGTTGAACCACTTCTGTGTCATTCTAGAATGTTCGATGAAAGCCACATACGCATTTTCCATCTCCTCTTATAGTTGCAAAATTTGGTCCAACCTTGCACTCATGGGATTAGATTCGTTATCTTCATCTCTAAACAATTGCAAGGTCTGGAGAACTGAGAGCTCAATGTGAGTTGGTAAAACTGCTTCCTTACCGTACATCAGGGAGTCAGGGAAAGTTTTAATAGACTTCTTAACCAATATGCGATCCGCCCAAAGAGTCTAATTTAACAATAGATGCCAAATCCTATTATTGCTTCCAAGGCATTCTCTTCAAGATTTGAAGCAAATTTTTGTTCATTGAATCGGCCAAACCATTTCCCTGTGGATAATAATTATAGGAGGTTTTCAAATAAATCCCATACCTGCTTGTAAAATCAATAATTTTTACCCCAATAAATGGAGTTACGTTATCTGTCATAATGGTGTCTGGTATGTTGAAACGGGTAATCAGTCCTTCAAGGAAGGAGATGAATGTAACTTGGTCTGCTTTCTTCGTTGGGATAGTCTCTGCCCACCAAGTAAAGTAATCGATCTCCATAAAAATATATGTGAGGCATAAAGGTGTGATGGACACCTTCTAGATGTGAAAAACTTGATAAGATCCTCTATCTAGTCATGATTACCTGTAACCTGATTAGCAAGATTACTCTCGCTGATAACCTCATCAAATAATGGTGCTAGCAATCCACCAACTGTACTTTTAGCCAAATCTTCACAAAGTTCCCTACTGTGAACCAATTTAGTCGATCGAATTTATACGTCATACTCCAGAATCTTAGAGACACAACCTGCTCTCTTGTCACCAACTCTCCTTGAAGGATGAAATTCTTGACATTTGGATGAATAACATAGATGATTGTCTTACTTTGTGAAATAAATTGCCAAAATTTCGTTAGGGACTTCATGATTGTGTACACTTGCTTCTCAATGAAGTTATGTTTTTCTTGATGTGGTGAAATGACTTGGCTGAGAAAAGCAATTTGTTTTTCATCCTCGTCATCTTGCTTCTGTGTGAGGACAACGACATAACTTTCTTGGTTTCCTACTACATAAAAGATAAAATCCTTATGCATATTAATCAACACTAGCACTTGGGTGATTCTCTCCTTAATCTCTTGGAATGCCTATCTCCTCTTTTCTGTCCACTTGAAATATGTATTTTTCTCTAGGAGTTCAGTCATCGACTTTACTACCTGAGCAAAATCGGTGATGAATTTTCGAATGAAGTTGATCTAGCCAAAGAATGACTGCAGGTCCTTCTTATTGACTAGAAGTGCTAATTTTAAGAGAGATCTGGATCTCATAGGATAAATGGCAAAAGTGCCCCACTTGGTAGTAAATGTTATTTTATGTTGGTCCTCATATTTTACCTAGATTTGGTTGTAGCCAGAGAAACCATCAAGCAGTGAAAATATTTGGGCTCTAGCAACAATGTGAAGGATCTAGTCAATCTGCAACAAGGGATAATGGTCCTTTCAGGATGCCTAGTTTAGATTTTGAAAACCTACGCAAAGGTGGATATCTCCTTTCTTCTTTCATACCAAAACCAAGTTTGCTACCCAAGTTGAGTGTTTTATGGGGTAGATAGTTTTTACCTCCAGCATTTTTAGCAGTTCTGCTTTCGTCAATACTTCAATCTTGGGATTCATAGGTCACTATTTTTATTGAAAATATTTTAATCCCTACTATAATTCGATGGTGTGCTAGATCACATTCTTGGCATACCCCTTCAAGTCATGATAACTCCATGCAACAATATCAGGAATTCATAACACAAACTCTTAATATCCTCGAGCTCCTCTGGCATACAGTCTATTCCAACTTTGATTATCTTATTAGATTCCAATTACATTTCCTTATACTCCTTTGCATCGACCATGATCTTTTGTTTCTCTGCTCTATAATTTTGGTCAAACAATCTCTCAAGAAAAATTAGTCCCCTAGGAATGTGGTTATTCTTCAACTGAATCATTCCTTCCATTTCCTCCTCAACTAGTATTCTTTCTTCTACGCTAGCAACTTTCTTAATAAAGAAATTAATTTCATAAATCTGATTTTTAATGTTTGCACATTCACTTTCAATATCACTCAAAACCAATGCTCAAGAAGTTTCACTCAATCATTCAACCAATGAAACACAAATTGCTCACAAACCCTAAACAAGTATTGTCATACTTTTTCAAACAAAGACCACAATGTGGGTCTTAAACCCTAACTCAAATAATCCTTAATCTCTATCTCAAATGTTCTCTAAATATTCACCAATGAAGCATATAGAAATTCACTCAAATATTTCCAATAATTCTTATCAAACAATCATTTTCACTCCACCTTATATTTCACAACATTCATTCCAACATTTCAAATAAAGGATGATGTGCCCATACCTCTTTTCTTTGATGGAGATATGTCTTCAAAACCTATTTTACTTACAACCAAATCCTTTTGCCAATTCTAGGTTAGATAGCAATGATCTATCTCAAAATCTCCACAAGAATATTAAGTCAACAAATATTTCACCATACAAGAAATACAATAAACTGTCAAGTCACTACACCTTATCACTCCTTTGAAAGCATAAAATAAGCACATATAAAAAGGAAATTTTCACTTTTTACACCTTATTACTCCTTCACTTTCAAAATAATATTCAACATACATCAAAAACGAAGTTCCTAATTTACACCTTAAAATATCCAATACTTGATTTATTTTCTAAGCACCCAAAATAAATATGTAATTAACACACCTTATGACTCCCTAAATAATTCCACACTTGGTCCTTTCAATATAACGTAGCTTCAAAAAAAATTTCGTTTTCAAAAATCTTTGGCAGATTTAACTCAAAAATTGAATACCTTAATAATTGGCCCACAACATAAAATGTTTGCACAAACATAAATAGCCACCATCAAAATGAAAACCATGACCTTAGCCACCACAAAACCCTAGCCAAATATAGGCTATCACATGCGCTATGCACTCACATGAGAACCGAAGTGCACTCTCTCCCATACAATGTCTGCTTCTCACAAAGTTCATCAAAAATGAAAAGCTCTTTCCTCCTTCACAAAAACAAAATGCGTGGGATTTGAAACCGAGACCAACCTCCATGAATGCCTTAGCTAAGTCTCAACTACCATCTATGCTATCCATCCTGGACTAATCTAAGTTTGTCATCGTTTACTTTTACACCATAACGTCTGCCTCAAGATTAGCGTAGACCTTTGTCTTCTTCTCCCTTTCGAAAGTTAATCGAGCGCATGCGAAGGAGATTTAATTCGTGAGATGAGATCACTTTACCAATGCAAAACCTTTGAATATTTATATGTGCTTCGAGTTACATTGTGATGTTGGCTCATTTAAAATCCAACTTTGGCTTTTAATTTATATTATATTATAATAATTTAAATTCAATGAATTTAAATATAGTAGTTTAAATATCAAAATTCTTTTTGGGCCTTTTCTTAAGGCTAACCTTTGCCACCATTTAATGAATATTTTAACCTTTATCCCATATATTATAATGCAAATCATTATAATATTATTTCTTTTAAACTTTCTTTCTTTTCCTTTTGAAAGGCCCTGTTGGTCGGATATTATAATATTAGTCTTTTTCACTTGCTCTCTTTTTGCACATAGTCTTCAAACTTGGCCTTCAAAATTTTTCTTGCCATGCTTTCATAACCCATACCATTTTGGCATCAATGAAAACCTAATATGATCAAATTTCCAACAATTTCCCCCTTTGTCTTTGATGGCAACAACTTTCCAAAATACTTGATTTCAAATTTGCTCCCCCTGAGAAACTACTCCCCCTGACCGAATGCTCTCCTCCTAACTAAAATATCTCCCCCTTTGTCATCAATGGCAAAGGGACTCCTTTGGGGCTAAATATAATACTCTTAGCTTAGCCCCCTCCTAACCTCCTCTCCTTGAGGTGATTAATTTTGGGTGGGGGTAAAATTACTCCCATGATACAATGCTCTTTTCCTTTGTCAACCTTATTTCTCAACATATCCTTGTGGTTCCTTTGAGTATCATTGTTCTTGCTTGTCTCTAGAAGCTCTGGAAACTCTGTTCTTCACCACTTGGCCATATGCCCAATATTATTACACTTATAACATTTAATGTTGTGGTTCCTTGAAAGTGCAAATATCTTGAAGTTCCTCTTGGTGAGGCCGTACCTATTTCTATCATGAACTCTGCAGTGAATTGCTTTATGACCAAATTGATTACAAGAGTAGCAATACCCTTGAAAGAAATATCCATATTTGAAGTTCCTCTTAGTAATACCATACTCCTTTCCATGAGTCTTGCAATGCATAGCCTTGTGACCAAACCTGTTACATGAGAAATAATGTCCTTTGAAGAAATATTTCCTTAGACCCATTGGTCTCTTAGTCCTTTCTTCCCTATGATGTTCCTTGTTCCTTGTTTATGCATTGTTTCCTTTCTTGGTGAAACTTCTATCCACATAAGTGTCACTTTCTCCTTCACTCTCTTCATTTGAAGCTTCTTCCTCTTTGGATCTTGAGCTTGACCCTTCTTATTGTTTCTCTTGTCTTTCTTCAAAACAAAGTTCTATTTTGTTAGATGAAGGTCTTTGTGCATTGATAATTTTATCCATAGTATTTAAACTTTTCCAAAACCTATGTAGCTTATCTTTAGACTCTTCCATTTCCTTAGAGTAACTACTTATTGTTCTAATCTCTCACATTATAAGACTTTTGCTTCTAACTTTTCTTTAAATATCCTCGTCTTAGCTATTGAATTTATTAGATCTTGTATAAGATTTCCTTTCTCTTCATTAGATTCTTGAAATTGAGCCTTGAATCTTGAATTATGCTTTCTGACCTTTTTCAATTCTTTTAGAGCAAAAATAAGTTCAGCTTCTAGATCTATTACTCCTTCCTCTTCATTTTATGATTCTTTCTCTACTTCTTTCTCTTCAAGAGCATCTTCATATTTTTCAGATTTATCTTCAACAGGATCACTTCCTTCACCTTCTATTGCCAAAAAGATAATTTCTTCTTCTTCACTATCTGAGGATATTTCATCACTATCACTTGAAACCTTGCATGTCTTGTTCGCATAAAAACTCTTCTTATGCCTCTGAAAAAACTTATTTTCATGCTTGTTTTGTCCATACCTGTTTTTCTTTTCATACTTGGATTTTCTTGCTTCCTTTCTCTTATGATCTTGTTTCTCTTCACTACTACTACTTCTAGCTTCTGGATAGTTAGATGCATAGTGACCATATTTACTACAATTGAAACACTTACTTATTTTTGTACCTTTGTGCTTTCTTGAGTCCTTCTTGTTCCTTCTGCCATAGTTTACTTCTTCATCATTGGATGAGTCATCACTTGAATCTGGCTTCTTATCTTTTGTCTTATTTGCTAATTTTAAGGCTGCCTATTTCTTGGAAATAGGATCATTTACTATTCTCATATCATAAGCTGTGAGAGTTCCATGTAAGTTTCAATATCTCTTGTTTCTTCTATGGCTGAAATATTTCCATTATACCTCATAGGGAATGACCTTAAAACCTTTTGAGCAACATCATATTCTTCTATTTTAAATCCAAGTCCTTTCATGGTGTTAACAACCTCATCCACATGAAGTAAGTATGCAATAACGTCTTCCTCTTCTTTCATATTCAAGTCTTCAAATATATTTTTGTGATTTTGTAATTTTACCATTTTGACATTTTTGTCTCCCTCATATGTTTGCTTCAATTTATCCCAAATTTCCTTTGTTGATTCATAATGCATAACTTTTACAAACTTTGCTTCACATAAACCACTTAAGATTGCATTCATTACCTTTGCATTATATAGATGTAGGAGCTTACCATATTTATCTATAGGAGGACTAGTTGGAGGTGTGTATCCATCCTCAACTGTTTGCCATGTCTCATATCCTTGTGCCATCAAGTAAGTCTTCATTCTTATGCTCCAGAAAGCATAATTGTTCCCATCAAACAATGGTACATTATTTGTTGAAGATCCACTTTGAGATGGCATATGTGTTCCTGTATACTTTTTTTTCAAGATATTAAAATATTTCGAAATAAACCCCTCTGATACCAATTAAAGAACATAAGCTTATACTGAGAGGGGGGTGAACAATATAAGATCAAATTTCACTTTTCTTTTCCAAACAATATTATCCAATATTATCAATGGCAATATCAATAGCAATAATCAAAGCAATGCAAAAATCATCACACACAATAGAGACACCAATTTAACGTGGTTCATCTATTAGCATATCCTAATTAGTTAGCATATCCTTTATTATATTTCATTATTTATATTTAGGTTAGTTTAGGGCGTATTGTTATTTTTCATAACAAACCCTATTTTGGCCTCGGGTGGTTCCATAACCTCCGGGCCTATTTGGAGATGCAGTGTATTAATTATACTTTGCATTATTAATCAATTTTTGTTGTTCACACAATATGGTATCAGAGCATGGGAATAGTGTAGATTTTGGGTTAATCCAGCCTCCTTGTAGTTCCTGTTGAAGCTCTTAATTTTTTTGTTGCGTAGATGTTGTCTAGGCAACAATTATTTGTAGTACAATTTATTTTGTTGTCTGTTACAACAAATTGGTGACCAAAACATTATTGGTCATAACTCCAATCTGGTTTTTGGCATAGATACTCCTTTAGTTGTGTTGTCAAGAAGACATAAGCCACCACATTGCTATTAAGAAGACCATAAAGCCAACACAGCTGGTCGTACAAGCGGTATTCCATTGGTCCCGGTCCCTGCTCTTGTCGACGACATCGCTCACGATGATTAAAGCCTCCATCTCATGATTTCATGATTCATCCATGTCGTCTTTTATTCATCGAATGTGACCACACTATCCATATTTGGTGTTGTTGCCTTTGTGCAGATCCAATGTCAACGCATCTACAATGTTCCTGCATCTAGCATGTTTGTAATTTCCCCTTGATTCCTGCAAATAGAGATCATGTTGCTGCCATTTCTTTTGGAAGCCATCATTTTGACCTACTACACGTCGAAGCCAATTCCAATGTCATTGTAGTTCCGGTGCCTTATGTTTCAGTCCAAGCAAAGGTTTGCATGATTCGAAACAACGATGCATAAGGGAAACGATTACTGTGTCGTGCTCAAAGCCTTCGCTGTTGACAAAAGCGAGGTGGAGCACCGATCAGATCTGCGACCTCACGATTGCTTGCGTTGAGGAAGCACCACTGCCGCTCAGAGGCATGTCGTCGATGGAGAAAGCGTGGGCACATCACCCGCTATCGCAGCTTGAGGAGCCAATAACAAAGGGATCTTCCTCTTTTGTTTCACCGAGGATTCTACCTCGGGTGGTCATTGACTTTATGTCAAGGCGCTTGCTGCTGGGAGGTCGGTGGTTCCATTCCCACTGACAGCAAGGTACCTAATTTTTTTTGTATTTCTTTAATTTTTTTAATATTTTTTCATTAATAAGTTAATATATATTTTTAATTAAAATCATTTTTTTTTAAATTTGATTTTTATTTTAAAAAAATTATTATTTTCTTATTAATGTAATATGATTAAAATTATTATTTTTTTGCAATAAACATTTCAAAAGGGGGTATTTGTTTTTTTCAAAAGAGCACCAATTACAAAAAAGGAATAGTGAGTATTTTTTTTCACCATTGAAAAAGGCAAATTGGCAAAATTGTAAAGGTGCATTTTCGACAACTGTTGCAAATATGAAAAGGGTTAAGTTGTAAGAGGCTTAGAAAACTCCCAATATTTGTCGGCAGTTTTTGTCGGCAAGTTCCCTTAACTTCTCTCCTATTTTCCCTCCTATCTTCCTCCTATATTCCCTCCTCCTTATCCCTCCGTTAATCCTTCTTTCCCCTTATCCCTCCAACTTCCTTATCCCTCCTTATCCCCTATTTCCCCTTATCTCTCCTTTGCCGACCTTTTCCCCAAACTTCCTTTCCTCTACATTATATATATATGATATTATGTAATGTCTATGGTTGATGGATGCACGAATAAATTAAAAATTATTTTTTGACCGTTGCTTTTAATATTTTTTTAATAATTAATTGATTTTGTCTCTTGCTATGTCAAACACTGGTATCGAGCCATCAGCCGGACACGATTTCTGAGGCAAAATCTGGCAATCATTCAGGCACGATTCCCGAGGCACGACCAGACGTGCACGCATTCCGAGGCAGGAGTCAGCCGGCTCAGATCCCGAGGCGGATCGCGAGCAGACTCGGGAGCAGTTCCTGTGGCAGTTTGGGCACGGATCCCGAGGCGAATCGTGCACAGTCGAGGTGACACGTGGCAGCGGCATAGATTTTGAGGTGCTAACTGGCAGGCATGACAGTCGAGGCAGAGGTGACTGGACGACACATGGCGACAGCAGAGCTTAACACGTGGCGAAGGGCGATTGGCGACAGGCAGTTTAGTTGGCAGAGTGAGGACAAAATTTTGCCACGTGGCGATTGCGCATTGGTCGAGGTGGCAGTTTGTAATTTGCGGAAGCGACGGCAAAAGAGCGGTAGAGGATCGACTGCCCGAAGGCAGTCGACGTTTATTGTGCGAGTTGAGGGTTAAAAACCCTTATCGCGCCCTTCTCCGGCGCATGTGGGATAAAACCCATGATATTTAAAAATATTATTTTTAAAAAAGGGCCCGCCGCATTGTATAAAGGGACCATAGTCCCTTTGCACTCACGTCGGAGGGACGTGGTGCAACGGACGGGCTGTCCGCTAGCAGGAGGCCGGACGCGGGGTCGAATCCCGCCAGCCCCATGCGAAAAGAAAAAAAAATATATTTTTTAAAAAAATTCGTCGTCGAAGAAGTTAAAAGGGCGGACGCCCTATTGTTTTTCCAGCCGGCCGCCGTGGTGTAGCGGCAAAGCACGCCGCCGTGCTCAGGGAGGTCGCGGGGTCGAATCCCCTGCGTGACGAAAAGGTAAAACAATTTTTTATTTAAAATTTTTATAAGGTTTTAATTTTTTATTTAAAGTTTTTTAAATTATTTAATAAATTTAATTTATATTTTGTTTTAATATTATCTTTTTAATAATATAATTTAAAAGATAATTTAAATAAAATATAAAAATTTATTAAATTTTTTTAAAAAAACTTTAGAAAAATTTTAAAGCCTTATTTGAAGAGATTTTTTTGAAAAAAGAGAATTAATCTGCCCGTGAAATGTTAGATGTTCTGGTCTGAGGGGTGCTATAATGCACTGCTCTCGATTTTGAGACGAGAGACACCGGAATCCTTTGATGAAAGGGTTCGCCGAACTAGTCTGCATACAGTGTTTTGTCAGCTTGAAAATCAGGTGATAGCTCACCTGAGAAAGCCGGATTCAGGGTACGAGGCAGATTCAGAAGACAATATCTTCGAAAAGAGGATTGAAGAATCCGAGACTGAGCAATTTGTTTCGGATGTACGATCAAGTGCCAGTTACACACCAGGTGTACCGGTAGTTGCATCGAGTGAGAGCTATTCTCCACGCTCTCCAGAACTTGAACCAAGAAGAAGAAGAAGAAGAAGAAGAAGAAGAAGAAGACGAAGAAGAAGAAGACGAAGAAGAAGCAACAGAAGAAGATCCAGAGGAAGTGAAACCTGAGATCATCATCATTAGCAGCAGTTCTGAAGCAGAACTTGAATGTACTAAAAAGGCGAGATTTGATTTGAATCATTAAATCATTCTGTACTGCTTTGTATTTCCAGTTTGCCTCAATAAAAGTTTGTTTTTTAGAAATGGCTGCAAACACTAGTCTACCAATCCCTGAATTTAATGGTAGTGACTATGAATACTGGTCTATAAAAATGAAGACCTTGTTGATAGGAAAAGGTCTTTGGGATGTAGTCGAAGAAGGTTATACAGAACCAACTGCTGCTGAATGGGCAACTTTCTCTAATGCTGATAAAAAGGCGAGAAAAGAAGCACAAAAGAATAATGCTTTTGCCCTTTATCACATTCATGCTGCCTTAGATAAGAGTATCTTCCCTAGGGTTGCATCTTATGTAATTGCACAAGATGCCTGGAATGCCCTCAAAGAAAGCTATCGAGGTAGTGACCAAGTGAAGCAGGTAAAACGCAAACTTTGAAACGAGATTTTGAGAATCTCAAGATGCAAGAGAATGAAAGAGTCGGAGATTACTGCGTGCGAGTGAAAGCCGTAGTCGACAAAATGGTCACACTAGGGGAGGATATTAAGCCAGAGATGATGGTGAAGAAAGTGTTGAGAACACTTCTTCCTAAATGGAATTCTGTTGCAATAATTATTGAAGAATCCAAAGACTTAACCACATTGTCTTTTGATGCATTAACTGGTTCACTTCTCTCACATGAAGAGAGGTTACAGGAAACTCCTACCACCAGCTATGGAGGAGATGACAAAGCTTTTGCCACACATGAAGGAAGAGGTAGAGGCCGTGGCAGAGGTCAACAAAGAGGCAGAGGCAGGAATAATCAAAGAGGGGGAACTCCTAACAGAGGAGGATCATCCAACAGAGGTGGAAATCAGAATAGAGGAGGACAACAACAATATAGAGGGAAACAATCTGGCAAAGGAAAAGGAGGAGACAAATCAAAACAAGTTTGCTACAATTGTGGCAAACCTGGCCATTATGCTCGAGATTGTTGGTCAAAGACTTCACAAGGAAGCAAGCAACAACCAGAGCAGTTAGTTTGGGAATTTTGGAGAAGAGGAAGAGTCCTCAAATCTCTTTCTTTCTTATGGCCAGACAGAGCAAAATATGAATGATACATGGATTTTGGACACTGGGTGTTCAAATCACATGAGTGGCAAAGAAGAACTCTTTGCTAAGTTAGACTCCTCATACAAATCCAACATCCGGTTGGGAGATGACAAGTCATTGGCAGTTGAAGGCATTGGAGCCATGGAGGTTCCAACGAAAGAAGGCATCAAGCAAGTAAGTGATATCTATTACACACCTCATCTTCAACACAATCTTTTAAGTGTTGGTCAGATGCTAGAAAAGAATTATAAGTTGATTTTTGATGAGGGTAAATGCACCATTTTTGACAAGAACAATAGTAATAGAATCATTACACAAGTGCCAATGTCGAAGAATAGATTATTCCCTTTGAAGTTTGGCCAGCCAGGAGGAAATAAGTTAGCAAATGTTGCAATTACCAATCCAAGTGTCCTATGGCACTTGAGATATGGTCATTTGAATTCAGCAAGTTTGAAGATGCTAACTTCACAAGCAATGGTGACTGGACTTCCCAAAATTCAAGATAGTAAGGAAGTCTTTGAAGGGTGTGCCTTGGGCAAGCATGCCAGATCGAAATTTCCTCATGGACAAGCATGGAGGGCCAACTATCCTCTTCAATTAGTGCATTTAGACATCTATGGTCCGATGCAGACCAAGAGTCTAGGTAATCACTCTTACTTCCTACTTTTCATTGATGATTGCACAAGAATGTGTTGGATATATTTTTTGAAGCATAAGGATGAAGCATTTGCATGCTTTGTTGATTTTAAAGCAAAATTTGAAAGTGAGAGTGGATATTCTATAAAATGTCTTAGATCAGATAGAGGAGGAGAATACTCCTCTAATCAGTTTTTGAATTTTTGTAAACATCATGGCATCAAGAGGCGGTTCACAACTGCCTACACTCCACAGCAAAATGGTGTAGCAGAAAGGAAAAATCGCACCATTGTGGAGATGGCAAGATCAATGCTTCAGACAAAGCATTTGAGTAATGCATATTGGGGAGATGCAACAAGGACTAGTGTTCACATCTTGAACAGAAGTCCTACTTCAAGTTTGAAAGGGAAGACACCTTACCAAGCTTGGTATGGTAAGAAACCAAATGTGAAGTATTTCAGAGTATTTGGTTCATTGGCATATGCTCACATTCCTGATGAGCTGAGAAAGAAGTTGGATCCAAAGAGTCAGGCATGCATTTTTGTAGGATACTGTGAAAACACAAAGGGTTATAGACTCTACAATCCTACAACTCGAAAGATAGTGGTTTCAAGGGATGTGATTTTTGATGAAGGGGGAGAGTGGGGTAAGCCCCAAATATTCAATGATGTTGAAGCCACTGATGTAGTTGCTCAGCAGGTGCAACCACAGCTCCCATAGAAAGGAAAGCAGTCTCCGCCCACACATCCTCCAAGTCCATATTCTGATTCAACTGCTTCACCAAGTCCTTCTCCACAGCGATCAGTAAGTTCCTCACCAATGGATATTGATGTTCCATCCAAAGGTAAGAGAACTTTACAGTATCATCCATCATCTCAGATGTTGGATAAAAATTTTTCAAGAAGATATACTAGGAGTCAAGCTAGTGAAATGGAATCTGTTTTACACAGATTAGAAAGTATGCACTTGTATGGTGATGATGAATCCCAAGCAGAACCTAGGGGAGATCAAGTTAACTATGCTTTGTTAACTAGTGCACAGCTTGAACCTTCTAGTTATGAGAAGGCATGTACTCCGAAGATTTGGCAAGATGCCATGAAAGAGGAGATAACCTCTATAAAAAACAACGACACTTGGGAGCTCGTGAAGCTTCCGAAAGGAAAGAAATGTGTTGGCTGTAAATGGATCTTCAAGACCAAGTTTAATGCTGATGGAAGCATTGAGAAGCACAAGGCAAGATTAGTGGCAAAGGGTTTTACTCAGAAATATGGAATAGATTATGAAGAGACTTTTGCTCCCGTAGCCAGACAGGAGACAATCGAAACAGTTCTTGCCTTAGCTGCACACAAAGGATGGAAAGTCCAACACATGGATGTCAAGAGTGCATTTCTCAATGGTTACTTGACAGAAGAAGTGTACGTTGAGCAACCACAGGGATTTGAAGTGCAAGGTAAGGAACACCTTGTTTACAGATTGAAGAAGGCACTCTATGGTCTCAAACAGGCACCAAGAGCTTGGTACTCACGCATTGATGGGTACTTCAAAGATTATGGGTTCACCAAGAGCAAAAATGAACCCACACTCTACTACCTAAAGCAAGGTAATGACATCCTCATAGTTTGTTTGTATGTGGATGATCTCATTTTTATGGGTAGTAATGAAAAAATGAATATGGAGTTCAAACACTCCATGATGACGCAGTTTGAGATGAAGGATCTTGGCTTAATGCACTATTACCTTGGAATGGAGGTTCATCAGTCAGATACAGGGATCTTCATCTGTCAACATAAGTATGCTCGAGATATGATCAAGAAGTTTGCTATGGAGCATTGCAAACCAGTTGCAACTCCAATTGGACATGGGATCCAATTAAGCAAAGATGATGGAGCACCAAAAGTTGATGTGACCACTTTCAGAAGCATGGTTGGGAGTTTGATGTTTCTCGCCAACACCAGACCAGATATTCAGTATGATGTATCTCTTGTTTCTAGATTTATGTCTAACCCCTCTGAGCTGCATTTGCAGGCAGCTAAAAGAATTTTGAGATATGTGAAAGGTACATTGGATTTTGGAATCCAGTATCATAAATGTAACACTATCAAGCTTGTAGGCTTCAATGATAGTGATTGGGGTAGCAATATTGATGACAGGAAGTCAACATCAGGAAACTGTTTTAGTCTTGGATCAGGACTAATAACTTGGAGTTCAAAAAAGCAGACAATAGTAGCGCTATCTTCAACAGAAGCAGAGTATATAGCGATTACTTATGCAAGTACTCAAGCCTTGTGGCTAAGGAAAGTACTAGAAGAGATTGGAGAACAACAAAGTGGTCCGACCGGAATCCATCGCGACAACATCGATGCCATTCAGTTGGCATATAATCCTGTCCACCATAGTAGAACGAAGCATTTTGATATGAAGTATCACTTCATCAGAGATATGGTGGAACATGAAATTGTTGAGCTTCAATACTGTCACACTTTGGAGAATGTTGCAGACATCTTCACCAAGGCGATGACTAAAGCTCAATTTGTAAAGCTGAGAGACTGTGTAGTCAGTCCTCTCAACTTTAAGGGGGAGAATGTTGCAAATATGAAAAGGGTTAAGTTGTAAGAGGCTTAGAAAAATCTTTTTCTAAGCCTACGTGTGAAAACTCCCAATATTTGTCGACAGTTTTTGTCGGCAAGTTCCCTTAACTTCTCTCCTATTTTCCCTCCTATCTTCCTCCTATATTCCCTCCTCCTTATCCCTCCGTTAATCCTTCTTTCCCCTTATCCCTCCAACTTCCTTATCCCTCCTTATCCCCTATTTCCCCTTATCTCTCCTTTGCCGACCTTTTTCCCAACTCCCTTTCTCTATACATATATATATTTGATAATGTGTATTTTTTATGGTTGAAGGGGGATGCAAATAAAGTTTAAATTTTTTCTGTGATTAATATTTGTTTTTCACTGCATTTGATTGGCCCTCGATCTATAACAACGCCCGACACCTAGTGGTTTATTTTCTATGGGCACTTTTATGTTGTATGTTGTATTTTTTCTTGCTTTGCACTACATCATTAAAAGTTAAAATCAAATTCACTCCCTAAGTCCCTAGAATAATTAAAACCCATCCATGCAATTTATTGCACTGTAGCGTTCGATATTTGTGATACCTATGGCCAACACTTACAGGTAAAGTTGTGATTGCGCTACTGTATCCATCACCTAATATAGCTGCCAAAAATGACGTATGAGCTTGTTCTCTATAAATCGTCGGGGAGAGATAAGTTTGCCATCTTTTGCATTTTTTTACTCCATCCATTACCCTAATAGTTCTTGTGTTTAGACGTAAATCCTAACGAAAGTTCTGAAATCCAAAGTATTTAGGGGAATTTACGCCCCACGCATGATGATTGAAGACTTTATATGGTAGGTGCCATCAACGAGACTATTCCCTTTCAGTACTGCTTAAGTACCACGTATCGTATGATCTCTAAAAATTACCAATAGTTTCCCTCAAGTAAGGGCGGGTGATTTTTTTTTATTTTTATAAATACGTATAGTCTCCCTCAAGTAAGGGCGGGTATTTTGTACGGTATAACGGCCTAGAAAAAATTATATCAAAATGGGACCAATTGGTGTTATAAGTAACCTTCACCATGTCTGCAAAATTAATGACTGATTCTCATTAGTTGTTGAAAGGTCCTAATTATACACCATGGAAAAACAAGATGAAGGCAATCCTAGCAATGGATGAATTATGGGATGTTGTATCTGGAGAAACAACAAGACCTTCATCTGCTACTGGTGCTACAACTCCATCTGCCATTCAGAAAGACTTTGACAAGAAAGATAGCAAAGCAAAAGTGCTCATTTTGCTTGCTGTGTCTGATGAAGTTCAACCCCATATTGCTGACTGTGAACATAGTAAAGAGACATGAGATGCCCTTAATACTATATATGAGGGAAAGAATGATTCCACTATTCTATTTCTTTAATCTCAATTACATAGTCTAAGCATGAAGCAGGGGGAGACAGTTGAAATTTTTCTTTGCAGTGTCTGAATTGAAGGCAAAGTTGAATTCTTTGGGAGAACCAGTTGATGACAAGCTCCTTTCCTCAATTGTATTGAGAGATTTACCTGATTCTTATAGGGTGTTGATAAATTCTCTTCAGGTGTCACAACGAAAAGTTACTTTTGTAGAGTTGGTTAATATGCTTCAATAAGATGAGGCACGCCAACTACAGCGAGATGATTCTTCTAACACTGCCCTCTACACCAAAAAAAAGGGGCCAAACAAGAAGAAGGGTAATTTTTTGAAAGGAGGTGGTTCTCAAAAGGATTCAAAAGGGAAACAACCTCAACAACCAAAAATATATTGCAATATCTATGACAAAGAGGGTCATGATACAAACATATGTTGGCATAAGAATAAACAACCTAAACAGAAAGGCCAAAAAAAACCACACAACAAGAACAAGCAACCCAAGGTGAATGTTGTTGTTGAAGAATCTGACTCGGATTCTGAGTGGGCATACAAGGTGGTCATGACTACCACAACCTCCAAGCAGATGGATCCTGTATGGTATGTCGATTCTGGCACTAGTAAGCACATGACTAGCAACAAATCGTGGTTTGAGTCCTTTGAGGCTAAAGAGGGAAAACCTATCACTATTGCTGATGATAAAACCTATAAGGTTCAGGGAGAAGGTACTATTTCAGTTACTCTTTCTGATGGCAAGTGTCAGATTGAAAAAGTCCTCTATGTTCCAAGATTGGCGAACAATTTGTTGTCAGTCACACAAATTCTAGAAAAAGATATGGTTGTGAACTTTAGTTTTGAGGGAGGTAAGAAGTGTTGTTCTATTACCAGGAGGGGTAATAAGATTGCAACCGCTTCATTTAAGCATGGCTTATTTGCCTTAGATGCTATCTCTACTCCACATGTCGCCATGACAGTCTCTACAAATGAGGCAACTTCCCTATGGCATAAGAGATATGGGCATCTTAGTTCTGGTTACTTACTTGAGCTAAGTATGAGATGGTAAAGGGTCTTCCTTCCCTTTCTACCACATTGTCAGTGTGCTCTGACTATTTGGTAGGAAAGCAACATAGAGTACCTTTTGAGAAAAGCTCTACAAGAGCAAAGAAACCTTTGGAGTTGATTCACACCGATATGTGTGGTCCTTTCACACCCATCAATTATGGGGGGAAGAGGTATTTTTAGTTATTTGTAGATGATTACTCACAAAAAATGTGGGTGTTCTTTCTTACTCTAAAATTTGAGGCATTTGGTTTCTTTCAGCAATTCAAGAAATCTGTTGAGGAGTCAGGGGCTTCTATAAAGACTCTTCACTCAGATCGAGGGGGGGAGTTTACCTCTAAATATTTTTTTGCATTCTTGGCTGCACATGGGATCACGAGATAGTTAACTACTACTTATAGTCCTCAACAAAATGGAGTTGCTGAAAGGAGGAATCGTTTCATCATGGAAATGGTTTGTTGCATGCTCACAGGAGCTAGTCTTGGGCAACAATATTGGGCAGAAGCTGTCACCACAACAGTATATCTGTTGAATAGGGCACCCAAAAAGGCCCTAAAAGGAATGACTCCATAGGAAGCATGGAGTGGTAGGAAACCCTCCATTTCTCATCTATGCATTTTTGGGTGTAAAGCTTTCATGCACATACCAAAAGAGAAAAGGAAGAAGCTAGATGAGAAGACATTGAAGTGTATTCTTCTTGGCTATGATGAGCACTCTAAGGGTTATCGTTTGATTGATCCCTTGAAGATTCATGTAAGTAGAGATGTTTTTTATGAGGCTTTCACATAACAAAGCACATTAGATGTATACCTAGATCTTGTGGAATCTAAAGTTGAGAAGTCTCCTTCATCATCAAAGATCGGAGGTTCTTCTCCAACTTCTTCAAAATCATAGAATAAGAATCCAAAATGGTATACAAGTATAATTAGAGACTCCAAGCTATCTACTCCACCTGATTTGACTTTGAATAGGCCTCGTACTCGCAACATGGCTCAATAGGAGTGAGCAGCAGTAAAGACTACTGGGGTTGATGATCTTTGTCAATATTTTGAGGAACTTTCTATTGATCTAGAGAGACCAACAGAGGATATGGATATAGATGAAGACAAGGTATTTATGTCTTCAATGAATGAACATGAACCTATTTCGGTGCAAGATGCCCTTAGTGAGACATAATGGAAGGCTGCCAAATGGATGTCAAGAGTGCTTTTCTGAATGGTGATCTCCAAGAGGAAGTCTACATGACTCAACCTGAAGGATTTGAAGTGGAAGGCCAAGAGAAGAAAGTTTGCAAGTTGGTCAAATCCTTGTATGGTTTGAAACAAGCTCCTCGAGCTTGGTATATAAAAATGGATAATCACCTTCTACAACATGGATTTAAGAGATGTCTGTCAGATGCAAACCTCTATTTCAAGAAAATAGGTTCTGAGATAGTGTTGCTTGTACTTTATGTTGATGATCTGCTCATTACAGGGAATTCAGAAACTATGATCTCTGCTGTCAAAAGTGACTTGTGTAAATATTTTGAGATGACAGATCTCGGACTTCTCCATTATTGTCTTGGTCTGGAAGTAAGCCAAAAGGAGCACTACATCAAGGTGTCTTAGAAAAAATATGCCAAGACATTGTTAGAAAAATATCGCATGACTGATTGCAAGCCAATGACAACTCCAATGGAATTAGGGCTTTAGTTATCATGATATGATGATTCACCTTAGGTATATGGTACTATCTATCGATAGTTGATTGGGAGTCTCATATATCTGACAAAAACTAGGCCAGATATCGTGTTTGCTGTTAACTATCTTTCGAGGTTCATGCAGGAACCTAAGACTACTCACTGGAAAGAAGCCAAACGTGTTCTTCACTATGTTCATGGTACTATGGAATATGGCCTAGAATACAAGAGGAATGGTAAATTATTCTTGCACAGATATACAGACTTCGACTATGCCAGGTCATTTGATGATCGCAAGTCAACTTCAGGATATATTTTTCATCTTGGATCCGGTCCTGTCTCATGGCACAACAAGAAGCAACAGGTGGTTGCTATCTCATCTACAGATGCAGAATATCACGCCGCATGTGAAGCTGTGTGCAAAGTTATATGGTTGCGTCACTTTTTGACAAGTATGGGTCTTCCATCCAAATATCCAATTCACTTGTTTTGCGACAACCAGGGTGTTCTAAACCCTGTCAAGAATCCAGTACATCATGAAAGGACCAAGCACATTGACACACAATGTCACTTCATTCGAGACAAAGTTCCAAGGCACCAAATTCAGCTTTAGTACATTCCCACACATGCTCAAGTTGCAGACATTTTCACTAAGGCACTTGCACGTGTCAAATTTGAATTGTTTCGTAGCTCTCTTTGTATTGCCAAATGATGTAATCGGGGGGATGTTAGTATAGCTAGTAGTTCTTCAAATTACCTAAATAATGTAATAAGGGGGGATGTTAGCATATCCTAATTAGTTAGCATATCCTTTATTATATTTCATTATTTATATTTAGGTTAGTTTAGGGCGTATTGTTATTTTTCATAACAAACCCTATTTTGGCCTCGGGTGGTTCCACAACCTCCGGGCCTATTTGGAGATGCAGTGTATTATTTATACTTCACATTATTAATCAAATTTTGTCATTCACACAATACCAATGTGGGCTACTCCACAGAGAAAAATTTTCTTACTACATTTTCTCAATAAATATTCTTGGGAATTAATTCCCTATTACAATTGTTATGGACCTCTGTCCAAAGGAGATACCAATCCCCTATGTTCTGATTTGTGGATCTCTCTCCACAAGAGAACTCTTTCTCCTTTTCTTTGGTTCATGGAACTTGATCTAGGAGACCTCTATATCCTCAACTGGTTCGTGGATCTCTCTCCACAGAAGAACTCTATCTTCCCAAATCATTCATAGATCACACTCCATAGGAGAAATATTTACCCTTGCTCTGGTTCATGGATCTCTATCCATAGGAGAACTATTTCCCCTCTACTTTGGTTCATGGATATCTATCCATAGAAGAATATTTCCACTCTACTCTAGCTAATGATCTTCTAGAAGACTTCTACCCCCACTGCTCTAGCTAATAGATATCTATCCATTGAAGACCTTTGTCCTCAATACCCTAGCTAATGGATCTCTATCCACTAGAGACTGCTATACTCTACTCTATCACCTCCAAATCTTGCTCTCAAATCTCTGTCTCAAATATGTCCCCAAGCCTTAACACAAAGCTTGATTAACTCTACTTAGATCTACCCCAAGATTTAACACAAAGCTTGAACAAATAAATCAATCAACTCTACTTAGATCCGCCTTCAAGTCCTCTTAATAACTTGCTCAATCTGCTCTCAAGTCTTTACCAAAAATTTCTCAAATATGTCCTCAAGTCCTCTCAAGAACTTGCTCAATCTCCTCTAGAGTCTTCACCAAGACTTGCTCAAATATGCCTTCAAGTCTTCACCAAGATTTGCTCAAATCCACCTTCAATTCTTCACCAATAATTGCTCAAATATACCTTCAAGTATTCACAAAGACTTGCTTAAATCCACCCTAACACATACTCAAAACAACTCACAAGATATGCTCAATCAATCTTAAATATTGCACACAGTGCTATCAAGTGCTTTGTCTAATATTCAAAGTAATTCCTTTAACTTGAAGCAGTTTAGACATATTCTATTTAGAATTTGTTTAACCTTTGGAACATATAGAGAATGATGTACTCTATAAAAAAATCAATATGTTCTACTCAATCATTAAGTCTATCGTGTTCATAAATCTGATTTCTAATGTTTGCACATTCACTTTCAATATCACTCAAAACCAATGCTCAAGAAGTTTCACTCAATCATTCAACCAATGAAACACAACTTGCTCACAAACCCTAAACATATATTTTCATACTTCTTTAAACAAAGAGCACAATGTGGGTCTCAAACCCTAACTCAAATAATCCTCAATTATATCAAATGTTCTCTAAAAATTCACCAATGAAGCATATAGAAATTCACTCAAATATTTCCAATAATTCTTATCAAACAATCCTTTTCATTCCACCTTATATTTAAAAATATTCATTCCAAAATTTCAAATAGAAGATGATGTGCCCATACCTCTTTGCTTTGATGGAGATATGTATTCAAAACCTATTTTTCTTACAACCAAATCCTTTTGCCAATTCTAGGTTAGATAGCAATGGTCTATCTCAAAATCTCCACAAGAATATTCATCTCAACAACTCTTTCACCATACAAGAAATAAAATAAAGTGTCAAGTCACAAATACACCTTATCACTCCTTTGAAAGCATAAAATCAAATTATACCCCTTTTAAATTAATGCACATATAAAAAGGAAATTTTTACTTTGTACACCTTATTACTCCACTTTCAAAATAATATTCAACACACATAAAAAATAAAGTTACTTGTTTACACCTTATAATATTCAACACTTGATTTATTTCCTAAGCAATCAAAATAAAATATTTAATTAACACACCTTATGACTCCTAAAATAATTCCACACTTGGCCCTTTCAATATAACGTAGCTTCAAAACAATTATTGTTTTCAAAAACCTTTGGCAAATTTAACTCAAAAATTGCATACCTTAATAATTGGCCCATGTCATAAAATTTTTGTAAGAAAATCAATAGCCACCGCCAAAATCGAAACCGTGACCTTAGCCATGATAACACCCTACCCAAAGCTAGGCTACCACCTGTGCTATGCGCTCACACAAGAACCGAAGTGTACTCTTTCCCATACAATGTCTACTTCTCACAAAGTTCACCGAAAACAAAAAGCTCATTCCTCCCTAGCAAAATTTTCCTTGTTCACTTTCGAAATAATTTTCCAAGGTAAAATCAACTTTCGGAGGGAGAAGGGGCAAAAATGAAATTTTTATTTTTTTTAAGGCAGACATGGCATCTCCTTAGCAGAATTTTTCTTGTTCAGTTTTTTAATTTTTATATTTTTTCAAAGAATAAAGATACTTGTGGAAAATGAAATCTATACATATTTACATAGTGGTGATTTTGACCTGAAAATAGGCCTTCATGTGAAGACTGTTAACTGGGATCGATAGATACCAACCATACATACCTTGGAGATGATATGCATTCACCGAATTTATCCCTGAGACTTGAAATGGACCTTCCTAGATTATGTTAAACTTGTGGTGCTTTCCAGGCTGAGCTTTGTTCTCATTCCATTTAAGTACAAGATATCCAACTTGAAACTTTCACTTTGTCGTCTTCTTGTTGAACCACTTCTATGTCATTCTAGAATGTTCTATGAAAGCCACATACGCATTTTCCCTCTCCTCTTATAGTTGCAAAATTTGGTCCAACCTTGCACTCATGGGATTAGATTCGTTATCTTCATCTCTAAACAATTGCAAGGTTTGGAGAACTGGGAGCTCAATGTGAGTTGGTAAAACTGCTTCCTTATCGTACATCAGGGAGTAAGGGAAAGTTTTAATAGACTTCTTAACCAATATGTGATCTGCCCAAAGAATCTAATTTAACAATAGATGCCAACTCCTTTTATTGCTTCCAAGGCATTCTCTTCAAGATCTGAAGCAAATTTTTGTTCATGGAATCGGCCAAACCATTTCCCTGTGGATAATAATTATAGGAGTTTTTCAAATAAATCTCATACCTGCTTGCAAACTCAGTAATTTTTACCCCAATAAATGGAGTTCTGTTATTTGTCATAATGGTGTCTGGTACATTGAAACGGGTAATCAGTTCTTCAAGGAAGGAGATGACTGTAACTTGGTCTGCTTTCTTTGTTGGGATGGCCTTTGCCCACCAAGTAAAGTAATTGATCTCTATCAAAATATATGTGAGGCATAAAGGTGTGATGGACACTTTCTAGATGTGAAAAACTTGATAAGATCCTCTATCTAGTCACGATTACCTGTAACCTGATTAACAAGATTACTCTTGCTGATAACCTCATCAAATAATGGTGCTAGCGATCCACCAACTGTACTTTTATCCAACTCTTCACAAAGTGCCCTACTGTGAACCAATTTAGTCGATCAAATTTCTACGTCATACTCCAGAATCTTAGAGACATAACTTGCTCTCTTTTCACCAAATCTCCTTGAAGGATGAAATTCTTGACATTTGGATGAATAACATAGATGATTGTCTTAATTTGTGAAATAAACTGCCAAAATTTCTTTAGGGACTTCATGATTGCGTACACTTGCTTCTCAATGAAGTTATGTTTTTCTTGATGTGGTGAAATGACTTTGCTGAGAAAAGCAATTGGTTTTTCATCCTCATCATCTTGCTTCTGTGTGAGGACAACGAGATAACTTTCCTGGTTGCCTACTACATAAAAGATAAAATCCTTATGCATATTAATCAACACTGGCGCTTGGGTGATTCTCTCCTTAATCTCTTGGAATGCCTATCTCCTCTTTTTTGTCCACTTGAAATCTGTATTTTTCTTTAGGAGTTCAGTCATCGACTGTACTACCTAAGCAAAATCAGTGATGAATTTTTGAATGAAGTTGATCTATCCAAATAATGACTGCAGGTCCTTCTTATTGATTGGAAGTGCTCATTTTAAGAGAGATATGGCTCTCATAGGATCAATGGCCAACCCTTCCTATGAAATGACATGTCCCAAAAGCTTTCCCTCTTTGACAATAAAAATTAATTTCTTTGGGTTGATGGAGATACCAAACTCTTGATACTTTTCAAATACCTACCTCAGATGAGATCCATGCTCTTCCCTACGATGTGAAAAAATGGTCATATCATCAAGATAGATCACAATAATTCGGTTCAGCAACTCACCAAAGACGATGTCCATTGCTCTTTGAAATATGGTGCCAATATTTGAAAGGTCGAAAGGTATTATTTGAAATGCGAAAGTGCCCCACTTTGTAGTAAATGTCATTTTATACTGGTCCTCATATTTTACCCAAATTTGGTTGTAGCCAGAGAAATCATCAAACAGTGAAAATATTTGGGCTCTAGCAACAACGTGAAGGATCTAGTCAATCTGCAACAAGGGATAATGGTACTTTCAGGATGCCTAGTTTAGATTTTGAAAACCTATGCAAAGGTGGATATCTCCATTCTTCTTTCATACCAAAACCAAGTTTGCTACCCAAGTTGAGTGTTTTATAGGGTAGATGATTTTTACCTCCAATATTTTTAGAAGTTTTGCTTTCGTCAATACTTCAATCTTCAGATTCATAGGTCACTATTTTTGTTGAAAATATTTTACTCCCTCCTATAATTCGATGGTGTGCTGGATCACATTCTTGACATACCCCTTCAAGTCATGATAACTCCATGCAATACTATCAGGAATTCATAACACAAACTCTTAATATCCTCGAGCTCCTTTGGCATCCAGTCTATTTTGACTTTGATTATATTATTAGATTCCAATTATATTTCCTTATACTCCTTTGCATAGACCATGATATTGTGTTTATCTGCTCTATCATTTTGGCCAAACAAGCTCTCAAGAAAAATTAGTCCCCTAGGAATGAGGTTATTCTTCAACTAAATCATTCCTTCTATTTCCTCCTCAACTAGTATTCTTTCTTCTATGCTAGAAACTTCCTTAATCAAGAAATTAATTTCACAAATCTGATTTCTAATGTTTGCACATTCACTTTCAATATAATTCAAAACCAATGGTCAAGAAGTTTCACTCAATCATTCAACCAATGAAACACAACTTGCTCACAAAACCTAAAAAAGTATTGTCATACTTCTTCAAACAAAGACCACAATGTGGGTCTCAAAACCTAACTCAAATAATCCTTAATCTCTATCTGAGATGTTCTCTAAACATTCACCAATGAAGCATATAGAAATTCACTCAAATATTTCCAACAATTCTTATCAAACAATCATTTTCACTCCACCTTATCAAAAAATTCATTCCAACATTTCAAATAAAGGATGATGTGCCCATACATCTTTGCTTTGATGGAGATATGTCTTCAAAACCTATTTTACTTACAACCAAATCCTTTTGCCAATTCTAGGTTAGATAGCAACGATCTATCTCAAAATCTCCACAAGAATATTAACCTCAACAAATATTTTACCATACAAGAAATCCAATAAACTGTCAAGTCACAACTACACCTTATCACTCCTTTGAAAGCATAAAATAAGCACATATAAAAAGGAAATTTTCACTTTGTACACCTTATTACTCCTTCACTTTCAAAATAATATTCAACACACATAAAAAATAAAGTTCCTTGTTTACACCTTATAATATCCAATACTTGATTTATTTTCTAAGCACCCAAAATAAAATATTTAATTAACACACCTTATGACTCCCTAAATAATTCCACACTTGGTCCTTTCAATATAACGTAGCTTCAAAACAATTTTTCATTTTCAAAAACCTTTGGCAAATTTAACTCAAAAATTGCATACCTTAATAATTGGCCCACAACATAAAATGTTTGCACAAACATCAATAGCCACCGTCAAAATCAAAACCATGACCTTAGCCACCACAACACCCTAGCCAAAGCTAGGCTATCACCTGCACTATGCATTCACACGAAAACCAAAGTGCACTCTCTCCTATACAATGTCTACTTCTCACAAAGTTCGTCAAAAATGAAAAGCTCTTTCCTCCTTCACAAAAACAAATTGCGTGGGATTTGAAATCGAGACCAACCTCCATGAATACCTTAGCCAAGACTCAAATACCATCTGCGCTAGCCAGCCTAGATGAATCTAAGTCTGTCATCGTTTCCTTTTACACTACAATGTCTATCTCAAAATTAGCGTAAATCTTTATCTTCTTCTCCCTTTTGAAAGTTAATCGAGTGCATGTGAAGGAGATTTTATTCGTGAGATGAGATCACTTTACCAATGAAAAACCTTTGAATATTTAAAAGTGCTTCGAGTTACATTATGATGTCGGCTTATTTAAAATCTAACTTTGGCTTTTGATTTTAATTATATTATAATTATTTAAATTCAATGAATTTAAATATTACAATTTAAATATCAAAATTTTTTTTCGGCCTTTTCTTAAGGCTAACCTTTACCACCATTTAATGAATATTTTAACCTTTGTCCCATATATTATAATGCAAATCATTATAATATTATTTCTTTTAAACTTGCTTTCTTTTCCTTTTGAAAGGCCCTATTGGCCGGATATTATAATATTAGTCTTTTTCACTTGCTCTCTTTTTGCACATAGTCTTCAAACTTGGCCTTCAAAATTTTCCTTATCGTGCTTTCATAGCCCATGTCATTTTGACATCAATGACAACCTAATATGCTCTAATTTCCAACAACATGATCAAGTACACTCGTGAGTGGGAGAAGTAGAATCCTCCACCAGAAGCGGGTACTTGAGGTTGGAGAAATGATGATTAAGGCAACTCAGGGGTAACATGGATGGATACCTTCATATAGGTATGCATTATTGGTTTAGGGATAATCATCAACAAGCTAGACACCTTAAGCCTCGGTTGATAGCCTAGTAGCTATCGTAAAATATCCGATTGAGATAAGTGACTAGGTTGATGGAAATATTCCCTCTTTATCTATTGCATATGTTAGAATTATATTTTACTTCATCACTATCTGCATTGGTGGTTTAGGAAATAAAAGCATGCATAATTTGGTTACCTTTGAAAGCTCCTTGTTTTACAAAAGAAAAACCTCTTACTCCCTATTATTTTATAAATAATAGAAGTTTATTTTAAAATGATAATAGAGTTTCATTTTATAAATAATAGAAAGTTTTTATTTTAAAATGTTAATAGAGTTTCATTTTATAAATAATAGAAATTTTTATTTTAAAATGATAATAGAGTTTCATTTTATAAATAATAGAAGTTTTTTATTTTAAAATGATAATAGAGTTTCATTTTATAAATAATAGAAGTTTTTATTTTAAAATGATAATAGAGTTTCATTTTATAAATAATAGAAGTTTTTATTTTAAAATGATAATGGAGTTTCATTTTATAAATAATAGATGGCTTACTTTATAGAATTTTCATTAACAAAAACTTTGTTTAAGTAATGAAGGAACTTCTATCTATAAGACCTTAGAAACATCATTTTAAACAATGAAAGGGGATTTGTTTGAATAAATGAATCAAAGCTATTCTTTATATAGTTACATATATAGATAACCTGGATTTATTCTATGAAATGATGGTTTTTAAAAATATATATAATAAATAATGTTGTGAGAATATAGCCTTCTCGTCATCAACTCCATAATGGCAAAACTTTGATAAATGGGAAGAAGGCTTTTAAAAATCAAAAAGATCATATTTTTGTAGTAGGGTGGATGGGGGATGCCTACCAACGTTGAATGAGAAGAACCCCCCATTTATGATGAAGCTTCTCCTTGAAGAAAAGGAGGATTCAAATCTTTTGAAATCTACCCATCCACCGAGGAGATAAGAAAATTGATGACTAACGGTGGAAAAGAAGTGATGGTAGCTAGGGTGGTTTGACAAAAGGAGGATAAGGACTAGCAGAAGAGAGGGCAAAAGAGAGAAGAAGGAGAAATAAAAAAGAAAAGAGCATCCAGAGGAATTTTAGCAACAGGGAGAATTGAGCTCGATGGAGAAGAACGAATGCTTCGAAGATAAACCTAGGAACATCGCAGCTAAAGAAAACCAAGTTGGTAATCCTGAATCTCTGATCATGCATGTTGTATTCTTGTTGTTGGGTTGGACATGTATTCTTTCTATTGGGATTAGTCTATATTATTGCCCATGCTCCTATTCATAGGTGTTACCTATAGCTATATGAGTCTAACCATCTCTGCCTTGACCTCTGTTTCCTCCTGTGTATCTTGTCCCTTGTTTGATAGTTTGATATCTTGGTTGGTCAGTCGATGAAGAGTGAGTACCCCTTCCTATTAGCTACATAGGCATAATATTTTTGTAATGATGTGCAACTTCTATTCATAACAATCAGCTAGATAAAAGCTAGCTTTCTTCATTGTGTACCGCCCAATCATTGAGACTTCCCTAGTATAGTTTTACTTTGTTTTTAGTTGGTTTGACAATGTGAGCCATGGCAATGGGTTTGTCATCATGGTTTGGAGATGTGTTATTTTATTGCATAATTTGTGCCCTTCCTCTAGAGTTGTAAGTAGTCATCCATTATAGGGTCCCTTTCATGGTGCATGATTAACGTCACCCTTATTGCTAGGTTGTCCATCGATGAGATAGGATGGTAATAAAGTGCTAATTGCTTCTCCACCGTGTCCTTAGGACCGTAAGAAGGAAGGAGTTGTAGTAGGTTTAATTTCCACTTGTACCTTATCCTCTACACCATTGTTCTTAGTTGTGTGGAGGCTCTTTCCAATTCGAGCTCTTGGGTTGACGTTACCAGGATTGCGTACTCTCTGGTTTCAATGAGCCATAGTTTGAGTAGGGTTTTGGTAAGATTTAACCCCTTATAAAAATAAATTTATCCTACCTTTGCATGGGAATGGAATGAGTAATCAGGCTTACTTTATTCTATTTTTAAAAGAGAAAAGTATTTACGGTTCGTAGGCTTGATTGATTTAATTATAATTGATTTAGTTAAAAATTAAGGATTGAATCTTAATTATATTAGATTAAAGTTATTTGATTTAATTGGAAAATTAAGGATTGAACCTTAATTATATTAGAGTTAATATTTTTGGTTTATTTTAAAATTAAAGTAATGGGACTTTAATTTAGTAAGTAAATGAGTTAATTGTTTTATAGATTAAAGTAAGGGAAACTTTGATTTATGAAATGAAAGAAAGATAGTCCATTTTTTAAATTGAAGTAATGGGATTTTAATTTAGTAAATAAATGAATTAATTGTTTTATAGATTAAAGTAAGGGAAACTTTGATTTATGAAATGAAATAAATATGGTTTATTTTTAAATTGAATTAATGAGACTTTAATTTATAAAAAAATATTTTTATAGATAAAGGGGATTTAAAAAAAATATGTTTATTTTTAAATTGAAGTAATGAGACTTTAATTTAGTAAATAAATGAATTAATTATTTTATAAATTAAAGTAAGGACTTTATTTATAAAATAAAGAAAATAGTTTATTTTTAAATTAAAGTAATGACTTTAATTTATAAATAAAAATAATTATTTTATAGATTAAAGTAAGGGAAACTTTGATTTATAAAATGAAAGAAAATGATTTATTTTTAAATTAAAGTAGTGGAGCTTTAATTTAGTAAATAAATGAATGAATTATTTTATAGATTAAAGTAAGGGACTTTGATTTATAAAATGAAAGAAAATAGTTTATTTTTAAATTAAAGTAATGAGACTTTAATTTAGTAAATAAATTAATTAATTATATTATAGATTAAAGTAATGGGACTTTTATTTATGAGATAAGGAAATATGGGTTGCTTTATGAATTGAGTTCTAAGATTTGATTCATGGAAATAGAGGAACCTAGTGTATTTAATGATTAAAGGTATGGGACTTTAGTTAGTTAAATAAAGACAAAATTTGATTAAATTAAAAATCGTAATCTAAGTTGTGCATGTTGAATGACTCTCTAAGGGTATTTGAGAGGTGAAAATAAAAGTAATGATTCTTTTATGATATCAACTATGCATTAGATGGTTAGAGACTTGATTGAATTTGTATAGTTGCAATTTGATAAAGTAATTGGTAGATGCATTTAGAGGTATGCCTATCCTGAACCATGAGTGCCCTGATCCCCTACTATCCTCAAATGATTGATGGAAAGAAAAGGAGGAGCAAGGAGGTTATTGGAACTAATGCATCAATTATTTTACTTATGATGGTTTACTTATGCTCAAATAGATTAGAGTTGTGGGGAGATTTCCCTAATGAAATTGATGTAATATGTTATTCTTTGAGAGTATGGAGGGATTACCATACTTACCTTTATGTAATAATTATTTAATGGATTGGAAAATGTATCTTTACTTTATTGCTATGTATTGTTTATATTTTGTATTTATTTCTCTTTCAATTAATGTTATCTTCCTTTAAATATTGCTTCTTTCCTAGTATCTCTTGTATGCTTTTAAGGTTATATTATTTGTTAGATTTAGTATCTAGAATTGTTCTTGTTTTCCTTGCTAAACAAAGAAACCTAAGTAATAAGTTCTAGGGTGAACTTAGAGGATGACCTAAGGGATTGAGACCCCTTAGGGTGAACATAGGAGACCTAAGGGATTAATACCCCTTAGGGAGAATGGTAACTAAGTTAGGGAAAGTCTACATCTAAGTTAAGATAGCTCATCATGAAGATGATATGGATAGCTTAACTCATAATACTCATAGCATACCTACATATATTGATTTGTGTATGGTATGGTGATGGGTATATACCTTTGATTGACTGAAGGTGATAATTTTAGCTCATCAAGAATGATGAGATGGATAGACTTATTTGCAGTAACACATAATACACCTACACAGATGGACTTGTGTGAGGGTATTTTGTGAGATGTAGATTTTCAAGAAAACTTAGGGAATTTAAACAATAGGTTAATCTTAGATTGGTTAGGGGTTTATGAATCCCTCTCCTTAGTTTAAAAAAATATTCTTTTCTTTCTATGTGTTTTCTTTTGGCTTGTTTTAGGGTCATTACATTTGGTATCAGAGCTCTAGGTACGAGGGTATAGAGCTTCTTGTGTGCTAAAGGGATTTGGATGTCTCCAATGAAGGCTTGCTTAAAGTATAAGCTAAGGTTGGGATGACCTAGAATGCCATATTTTCTAGAATCTAATGGGAACTAATCCCAAGGGTGAATGAATGTTATGATACCTTAGTATAGGCTTTGGTATTAATGATACATCATAAACTTGGAATACTACCCTAGTTAGATTTTTGATGCTTTTAGCAAGAGAACTCTATATTATGGCTTGAATTAGAGATATAGTTTAAGGTGAAGTTGTAACCTAATATTTACTTGGTTGTAACCAAGTTAAAATGCCACCTAATGTTAGAATAGATAGGTCTATACCTAGGCAAACTCGACAAAATAATATCGAAGAAGAGACTCGAGGTGAAATATCAAAGAGCTTAAGTAAAGAGGTAAAAACTCTTATCGTCATTACTACGATATTGCAAGGGTAGATAAAACAACAAGGGGAACTAATAGACCAATAGAGAGAACAATTAAATCAGTTCAAACAGTTGAATGAGTCCTTATTGGAAAATTACCCAAAGGTGAACCAACGACCCCAAAAGGAAAGGATAAGCAATGGCTTCCAAAAGTGGAAAAACCAATGTAAGGAGCGGATAAGCCAATCCCAACTAGCCATTGATATTTACTTAAGAAAATGGTTATCACCCCAAATTATCTATGAGAAGAGTTAAAGACAACCAAAGTCACCCCGAGCGGGGTGAATCAAGAAAAACAAACTCAACAAAAACACAAAGGCCCTTCAGGATGTTGTTATGTGTGTGGAAGATCATATTATGTAGTCAAATACCTAAGCAAGGAGATACCAAGCATCCAAACCAAGGAGATAAGTCTTAGGGCATAGACAATAGGAAGAAGTAGATACTAGAATAGAGCATCCATACCATGAATTTGAGAATGTAATTTTTCTCATTTTTCATAGAAGTTATTTTAAATATAGTGAAATAGTTTCTTGATTTATTTCTTCTAGTTTAGCAAGGACTATGTCGGAAAGGCCAAGGATATTTGGCCCATGGATGGAAGGTTGAGTATGGTTCTGGGTAAACCTACTCGGTAAACCAGTGTTACCCAATGGTAGAAATTGCTTTAACTAGTGGAACCACAAAATGTTGTTTATATGTAGCTCCACTTCATACCTTTGATGTGATCCTAGGGATGGATTGGTTATAGGCCCATAAAGCCTTGATCAACTTCCAAGATCAATGGATCGATTATTTAGAGAAAGGTAGGGAGAGACTAAGAATTCATAGCAAGCAAGGGGTGTTCAAACCCTAGATGTTGTCGGCTATGCAATTGAAGAAAGCCCTCAAGAGAGGAGGGATAGTGTATGTTGTAAAACTTAATGAAGTAGGAGATGATCAGAAGAGAGAAGTGCTAGGAAAGCACCCAATTTTATAATATTTTAAGGATGTATTTCCAAAGGATTTACCTAGACTCCCTCCTATGCGGGAATTTGATTTCACAATTGATCTTATGCCAGGAGCAGAACCTATTCATAGATCTTCGTATAGGATGAATCCTATCGAGATGCAGGAACTAAAGGTTCAACTGCAAGGGTTATTGGAAAAGGGACTGATAAAACCAAGTGTGTCACCATGGGGTGCACCAATTTTATTTGTGAAAAAGAAAGATGGTTCTTTAAGATTGTGTATTGATTATAGGATGTTAAATAAGGCTACAATCAAGAACCGATATCCTTTACCTAGAATAAAATATTTATTCGATCAACTAAGAGATACCATGGTGTTCACTAAGATCGATCTAATATTTGGGCATCACCAATTAAGAATACGTGAGGAGGACACTCACAAAACAAAATTTAAGACTAGGTATGGGCATTATGAGTTTATAGTTCTACCCTTTGGACTAACTAATGCCCTAGCTATGTTCATGAATCTAATGAATAGTGTGTTCAGAAGGCACCTGGACCAATTTGTCCTTGTGTTCCTAGATGATATCTTAATATACTCTTGAAACAAATAAGAACATGATAAACATCTCAAGATCGTGTTAGAGTTGTTGAGGGAAAATCAACTCTATGGGAATCTAGCCAAAAGTAATTTCTATATTTTAGAGGTATAATATCTTGGACATATCATATTAGTAGAAGGAATTGTTGTGGATCCAGAGAAAATAGAGGCCATCCTAAATTGGCCACCCCCTACTAATGTGACTGAAGTGTAAAGCTTCATGGGGTTAATGGGCTACTATAGACATTACATAAAGGATTACTCCAATATTGTTGCAGCCATAACTAACCTTCAGAAAAAGGGAAAGGAATTCAAGTGGTCAAAGAAGTGTGAAGCTGATTTTGCATTGCTGAAACATAAAATCACTACCACACTAATACTGAATATTCCTAACCCTCAAGGGGACTTTTTAGTATGCACAGATGCATCATTGGAAGGGTTAGGAGGAGTACTCTCTCAAGAAGAGTCAGTAGTGGTATATACTTCAAGGAAGCTAAAAAAACATGAAGAATTAATTATGCTACACATGATTTAGAGCTAGCTATAGTGGTGCATGCTCTAAAGGCCTAGCACCACTACTTGGTGGGAAGACCCTTTGAACTAAATATTGACCATCATATTCACCCAACCTATACTCAATGTGAGACAGAGAAGATGGGTTGAGTTTCTCACTGAGTATGACTTTGAAATTGAGTACATAAAAGGGAAGGATAATAAGGTAGATGATGCCTTGAGTAGAAGGAAACACATAGCAACCATAACTAGAAGTCACATGGACCTGATGGATCGGGTGAGATAGGAGCAATCTCAGGATGAGTACTGCTAGGAAATTCGAGTTAGGATGGATAGAGACCCTAAGGGTAATAAGGAATTTGGCATGAAATATGACCTCTTATGCTACAAAGGTAGAATCATCATACCAAAAATGGATGATGTAAGAAAATTAATAATGCAATAAGCCCATATATCTCCTTATTCTGCCCATCCTGGAGGGGCCAAAATGTAGGAAAACATGAAAAGAACCTTCTTCTAGGTAGGAATGAAGAAGGACATCATCGATTTTATTGCTCGATGTCTTAAATATTAGAAAGTTAAGGCAAAATGCAAGCATACTATGGGACAATTGTATCCACATGATGTGCCCATGCAGAAGTGGCATGTCATATCTATGGATTTTATTGTAGGTTTACCCAAAACCTAGTATCAACATGATGCAATCTTGGTAGTAGTCGATAGATTGACTAAGGTTGCACATTTCATACTCGAGAACATCAAGGATGATGCTCAGGTGGTGGCTAATAGATTTTCCAAAGAGGTATTCTTATTGCATGCATTTCCTAAGGTAATCATTTTAGATAGGGATCCCAAATTCACTTTTGAATTTTGGAAATCCCTTCATAGTGCAGTGGGCATGAAACTGAATATGAGTTCGGCATACCACCCTGAGACAGATGGTCAAATAGAATGGGTAAACCAAGTACTAGAGAATATGCTTTGCATGTACTGCATGGATCACAAGTCTCATTGGGAAGACTACCTACATCTTGTAGAGTTCACCTACAATAATGGACATCACTCCTCTTTAGGGATGGCTCCTTTCGATGCCTTGTATGGGAGAAAGTGTAGAATACCATTATCTTGGGATAACCTAGAATATTGAGTTGTGATTGGACCAGATATGGTTAGGGAAATGGAAGAGTAGTTAAAGGTAATCATGCAAAGACTTAAAGAAGCGATTGATAGGCAAAAAAGTTATGTTGATATCAAAAGAACTCCAAGAGAGTACTCAGTTGGAGATAAAGTGTTTTTAAGGGTTAAACCGATGAAGAGTGCTATCAAATCCACAAATTTGGATCTATGGTTTGTGGGATCTTTGAAATCACTAAAAATATTAGATCGGTTGCATATCGACTTGCTCTACTACCTAACCTATCCAAGATCCATGACATCTTCCACATATCCTTGCTTAGGAAATATGTAGCTAACCCTAAACATGTGTGGGATGTTTCTAAATTGTAGATGGCAAATACAGAGGCTAATGAAGTGATGCTCGGTAAATATTCTTGAGTTTCATTCTAAGTCTATGCAAAATTGGACTCTTGAGCAATGTAAGGTCCAGTGGGATCAATTATATGAAATAAATGCCACTTGGGAGAAAGTGGATGATATGCAAAAATATTTTTCCTTCTTGTTTGAAAATATATAATGTAATAATTTTATTTTTATTTTTGTGAAAACTAGATCACTTAGGACGATGTTTAGTCCTAGGGGGTAGGATGTCATGACCCTCCCTAGCAGAATTTTTGGTACAAAGAAACAATGTATTAATCTATGATATTTTAATACCTAGTTTGAGCAATTGAACCAACTATGCGATATTTAGTTGATTTGAAAGAGCATGGTACTACTAATATATTGCCAAATGTGCAAGATCAGGTACACTCGTGAGTGGGAGAAGTAGAATACTCCACCAAAAGTGGGGTACTTGAGATTGGAAAAATGATGATTAAGGCAACTCGGGGGTAACATGGATGGATACCTTCATATAGGTATGTATTATCGATTTAGGGATAATCATCAACAAGCTAGACACCTTGAGCCTCAGTTGATAGCCTAGTAGCTATCATAAAATCTCAGGTTGAGATAAGTGACTAGGTTGATGGAAATATTCCCTCTTTATCTATTGCATATGTTAGCATTGTCTTATACTTCATCACTATCTGCATTGGTGGTTTAGGAAATAAAAGCATGCATAATTTGGTTACCTTTGAAAGCTCCTTGTTATGCAAAAGAAAAACCTCTTAGTCCCTATTATTTTATAAATAATAGAAGTTTTATTTTAAAATGATAATAGAGTTTCATTTTATAAATAATAGAAGTTTTTATTTTAAAATGATAATAGAGTTTCATTTTATAAATAATAGAAGTTTTTATTTTAAAATGATAATAGAGTTTCATTTTATAAATAATAGAAGTTTTTATTTTAAAATGATAATAGAGTTTCATTTTATAAATAATAGAAGTTTTTATTTTAAAATGATAATGGAGTTTCATTTTATAACTAGTAGATGACTTACTTTATAGAATTTTCAGTAACAAAAACTTGGTTTAAGTAATGAAGGAACTTCTATCTATAAGACTTTAGAAACATCATTTTAAACAATGAAAGGGGATTTGTTTGAATAAACGAATCAAAGCTATTCTTTATATAGTTACATATATAGATAACCTGGATTTATTCTACAAAAACATGGTTTTAAAATATATATATAATATAATGTTGTGGGAATATAGTCTTCTCGTCATCAACTCCATAATAGGAAAACTTTGATATATGGGAAGAAGGCTTTTAAAAATCAAATAGATCATATTTCCATAGTAGGATGGATGGGGGATGTCTGTCAATGTTGAAAGATAAGAACCCTCCCATTTATGATGAAGCTTCTCCTTGAAGAAAAGGAGGATTAAGATCTATCGAAATCTACCCATCTACCGAGGAGATAAGAAAATTGATGGTGAACAGTAGGAAAGAAGTGATGGTAGCTAGGGCAGTGTGACAAAAGGAGGATAATAACTAGGGTAAGAGGTCCTAGAAGAGAGAAGAAGTCGAAAGAACAAAAGAAAAAAGCATCCAGAGGAACATTAGCAATAGGGAGAATTGAGCTCGGTGGGAAGATAAACTTGAGAACATCGCAGCTAAAGGAAACCAAGTTGATAATCCTGAATCTATGGTCATGCGTGATGTATTCTTGTTGTTGGGTTGGGCATGTGTTCTTGCTATTGGGAGTAGTTCATTTTAATACCCATGCTCGTATGCATATACATTACCTATAGCTATATGTGGATTCTAACCATCTGCACCCTGACCTCTCTTTCCTCTTGTGCACCCTATCTCTTATTTAATAGTTTGGTCTCTTGGTTGGTCGGTCGATGGAGAGTGAGTACCCCTTTCTGTTAGCTATGTAGGCATTACATTGTTGTTACGATGTGTACTTGTTTTTCATAATAGTGAGTTGGGTAAAAGTTGGCTTTCTTCATTGTATACCACCCAATCGTTGAAACTTCCCTAGTATAGTTTTACTTGGTTTTTGGTTGGTTTGACAGTGTGAACCACGATAGTGGGTTGGTCTTCATGGTTTGGCAATGTGTTATTTTGTTGCATCCCTTCCTCTAGATATGTAAGCAGTCATCCATCATAGGTTCCCTTTCATGGTGTATGATTAGCATCACCCTTGTTATTGGGTTTTCTGTTGATGAGATAGGATGGCACCAAAGTGCTCATTCCTTCTCCACCACTTTCTTAGTGTCGTAGGAAGGAAGGAGTTGTAGTAGGTTCAATTTTTGCTTGTACTTTATCCTCTGCATCATTGGTCTTGGTTGTGTAGAGGCACTTTCCAACTCGAGCCCTTGGGTTGATGTTGTTGGGACTGTGTACTCTGGTTTCAATGAGCCATAGTTGCAGTAGGGTTTTGGTAAGATTTAACCCCTTAAAAATACTTTTATTCTACCTTTTTGTGGGAATGGAATGAGTAATCAGGCTTACTTTATTCTATTTTTAAAAGAGAAAATTATTTAGGGTTTGTAGGCTTGATTGATTTAATTATAATAGATTTAATTAAAAATTAAGGATTGAATCTTAATTATATTAGATTAAAGTTATTTGATTTAATTGGAAAATTAAGGATTGAACCTTTATTATATTAGAGTTAAGATTTTTGGTTTATTTTTAAATTAAGAAATGGATTTAATTTAGCAAATAAATTAATTAATTATTTTATAGATTAAAGTAAGGGGAAATTTATTTATGAAATGAAAGAAAAGATAGTTATTTTTAATTGAAGAATGGCTTTAATGAAAGAAAGGTTTAAGAAAGAGGGAAAGATTTATGAAATAAAGATAGTTTATTTTTAAATTGAAGTAATGGGACTTTAATTTAGTAAATAAATGAATTAATTGTTTTATAGATTAAAGTAAGGGAAACTTTGATTTATGAAATGAAAGAAAGATAGTTTATTTTTAAATTGAAGTAATGGGACTTTAATTTAGTAAATAAATGAATTAATTGTTTTATAGATTAAAGCAAGGGAAACTTTGATTTATGAAATGAAAGAAATATAGTTTATTTTTAAATTGAAGTAATGGGACTTTAATTTAGTAAATAAATGAATTAATTATTTTATAGATTAAAGTAAGAGAAAATTTGATTTATGAAATGAAAGAAAGATAGTTTATTTTAATTAAAATGGGATTTATAGAAAAAAGAATAATTGTTTTATATATTAAAGAGGATTGTTTGATGAAAGAAAGATATTTTATTTTTAAATTGAAGAAATGGGACTTTAATTTAGTAAATAAATGAATTAATTATTTTATAGATTAAAGTAATGGGACTTTGATTTATGAGATAAGGAAATATGGTTTGCTTTATGAATTGAGTTCTAAGATTTGATTCATGGAAATAAAGGAACCTAGTGTATTTAATGATTAAAGGTATGGGACTTTAGTTAGTTAAATAAAGACAATATTTAATTAAAGTAAAAGCCGTAATCTAAGTTGTGCATGTTGATGACTCTCTAAGGGTATTTGAGAGGTGAAAATAAAAGTAATGATTCTTTTGTGATATCAACTATGCATTAGATGGTTAGAGACTGATTGAATTTGTATAGTTATAATTTGGTAAAGTAATTGGTAGATGCATTTAGAGGTATGCCTATCTTGAACCATGAGTGCCCTAATCCCCTACTATCCTCAAATGATAGATGGAAAGCAAAGGAGAAGCAAGGAGGTTGTTGGAACCAATGCATCAGTAATTTTACTTATGATGGTTTACTTATGCTCAAATAGATTAGATTTGTGGGGATATTTCCTCGATTAAATTGATGTAATATGTTATTATTTGAGAGTATGGAGGGATTACCATACTTGCCTTTATGTAATAACTATTTTATGGATTGGAAAATGTATCTTTACTTTATTGCTATGTATTGTTTATATTTTGTGTTGATTTCTCTTTCAATTAATGTTATCTTCCTTTAAATGTTGCTTCTTTCTTAGTAACTCTTGTACGCTTTTAAGGTTATATTTTTTGTTAGATTTAATATCTAGAATTGTTCTTGTTTTCCTTGCTAAACAAATAAACCTAAGTAATAAGTTTAGGGTGAACTTAGAGGATGACCTAAGGGATTGAGACCCCCTTAGGATAAACATAGGAGACCTAAGGGATTAAGACCCCTTAGGGAGAATGGTAACTAAGTTGGGAAAAGTCTACATCTATGTTAAGATAGCTCATTGTGAGGATGATATGGATAGCTTAACTCATAGTACTTGTAGTATACCTACACAGATTGATTTTTGTATGGTATGGTGATGTGTGTATACCTTCAATTGACTAAAGGTGATAAGTTTAGCTCATAAATAATGATGACATGGATAGACTTATTTGCAGTAACACATAATACGCCTACACATATCGACTTGTGTGAGGGTATTTCATGAGATGTAGCTTTTTGGGAAAACTTAGGGAATTGTTGGTCAAATATCTGCCCAATATACAAATATGTATTTGTGCACCCTAGACACAACCAACATTGAAAGGTCAAAAGAAAGAAATATCCTTCAAACCAATATCCAGAGAGGGTTGGCTCCCTTACTAATCCTACACCAGTTTAAGACTAGAGTTGTAAGAAATAAATTAGAAATAATGGAAAGAAATGGGAAATAAAGCCATAGGCCAAAGATGTAGGATTGGAGATGGAATAGCAATAGGAATTCCAACCAAGTGTTATAGCAACATAAAATAAAAAAGAAAGCGAGAGAATCTACTTACAGTTTCCCGAAGATAACTTCCAAAATCGCATTCTAGTACTCACACTTACACCAAAAATACCCAAATCTAGGTGTAAAATTTTAACTTAATAGCAGATAGCAAACATGAATATAAATAGAAATTCTTGAATAGAAAGAAATCACACAAAGAAACTACTTATAAAATCAGAAGTCACAAATTATTCTATTTACGCAAAGAACTTGAATATTTTTTCTGGAGAATGTCTATCCTCCTCTTACAATGGAAATTGAGTAGTATTTATAGAGAAATTTTACCTCTATCATTTAATGCACATATGAAAAAATATTTATAGATCAAGAACCTTTGTGAAGAAATTCCTCCTCAAAGTCATTGAGAATATTCCTCTTGATACAACGATTCAGTCTATAAGATGAAATATTTGGGAAATAAACACATTTGGGTGTCAATGCATGAAAAACTGCAAAGTTTGGTTGTTGACCTAGTACATTAACTGCATCTCGAAAATTCACTCCTATTTTGAATTTTTTGGAACTCATGAAAATTGCCCTATGATATTAAATTTGAAAGCCTTTTCAGCATAAAATTAGCAACTTTAGTTACTTTTCACCCCAATCATTAAATTCTCGTCCTTCATCTAATCCAAGCACCTTTGAAAAGTCTCTATTGATGCTTAAACTTGAGTTCACTCAAAATAGAGCCATGACGAAAGCTCTTCCTTTAACTCTTATTACTTCCTTCTTATCCATGCTTCCTATTGCAATTCTCATGCCTTTGCACTCCATGAACAACCCATCGAATTTAATGTTGCATTCACCTTCTTGTTGTGGTAGTAGTTAGCTTGGAGAAAATTCGAGCAATAATAATTCACTATACCCCTTTAATTTCACATTCGATGCTTCGAACCATTTTGCATCGTTTAGCCCCTAAAAGAGACAATTGAGAGCTTCACATTTCTCCCAGGGTGGAAGTGCTTCACATAAGATGCCTTACTTCTTAAAACATATGTTCACCCCTAAAAGAGGTGAAAAGCGTTGTCACCCTTCACCTTGGGTGAACGTAGATTTGAATTTTCAATGCTACCCCTTTAATATCTGCCTGAAGCAAAAATAAAACTTTGACATATTGGTGGGGTCGTATTCATGTAGCTTCACCCCAAGGAGGGGCAAATGGGACTTTCACCCCTCACCTAGGGTGAATGCATAGTTGACTTTTCAATGTCGCCATAGCGCTTGAAACTTTCTTTTAGGTTCGCTTGTATCCATATTTTGATGAGCTTTCACCCCAAAGAGGGGTGAATGAGACTTTCACCCCTACATTGGGGTGAATGCATCTTTGACTTATCGACACATTCATTTTAAATTATGTTCATCCCAAAGTAGGGTGAATGATGCTTTCACCCCTACTTTGGGGTGAACACACTCTTTTTATTTTGGCTTTGCTTCAACTTTGGGCCAGCTGAAAATTTAAGTATTTTGAATGTATCTTCACCTTGATGAGGGGTAAAAGGGGCTTTTGCCCCTCATTTTGGGTGAAAGTATTTGCTGAAATTAGTATTTTTATTTCCATTTTACGTTTGCCCCAAAGTGAGGCAAACAAGGTTTTCACCCTACTTCGGGGATGAATGCACTTTTACCCTTCCTTCTGCTCAACAATAAAAATTTTCAAAAGACATATTTGCTCTAGGGAAGGCGATATAGATTTTTAAACTTCATTTAGGTGAAAGGGCCATTACATTTTTATTTTCCATTTAATTTTCAAGTGTTGTTTTTCTTTGGCATCCTCAAGTGATATTTACTAATTCCTCACAAAAAATTTGACTTGCAACACCTATTATTTTTCAAGCATAAAATTTATGAAAGTAAGAAAGAAGATTAAATCAAAAATACTGCAACACATTATACTGGCCAAAAATACTATATCATAAATTCAAATATATTTTTCGCTTTTACAATAAAAAATCCTTCAAAAAAATTTGATCAAAATTTTAATGTGGCATAGTGCAAAACTACCAATATTTTTGGTGACTTATGGGGTATCCAACTTGCATGGATGTAAGCGATCCTAGGACTTTATCCATTGGGCTCTTTATTGGGTCTTTTTGCCAATTGCCTTAACTGACGCTTTTGATTTGGGCTCCTTTTTCTGTGCCTGCTCAACTACTGCCTTTTCGACCGTCTCTACCTCTATCACTACCCTTATTACTTCTGCTCACTCTACTTCTACTACTAATTCTCCTCTGCTACTCGCTTAACTGTGGTATGCTCTTCCTGCTCCTTAAAAATTTTGTAGGTGAGCTCATAGACTGTAACTGCATCTACCCAAGCATGCGTAGTAAACATGGAGGGAACACCAAGTGATTCATAGATATACCACAAGTTTTCAAAATCCTCCAGGTTAAGGCATTTATCTCATTGGGCCAACTCGAACAAGGCCAACTCCATACGGGTGAACTTCATAAGCAGTAGCATCTGCTCCTATGTTATCGACTCCTCCCATTTATCAATTTTGGACGTGTCCTCCACACAAAATTTCCATGTCGCTTCTAATTTTTCTTTAGCATAGGATTGCACCATTCATTAATAAAATTTGGAAATCCCATATCAGCGAGAGCATCAAAATGAAACATTGAAATAATATTCTCCCACTCCATTGTGTTGAGAAGATTTTTGCCTTCTCTTACCAAATCCAACCATTGAAAATAGCTATGTAGCATGAATTTGGTAGTTGATTAGGATCAGTCCATGTCACTCATGGGATGAGTGCACATATTGGATTGAGCCAGGGCTTGAATTTTCATAGCCATATCCAGGTGAGGCTCCAGTATATCCTCAATACTATCTATTATCTTCTGGCTCAACTAGATCTGAATCTGAGCCTCATAGAGATACTACAGAACTTGGACTACTCTTGTTGCCAAATCCTCATAGCTTTGAGATAAACGAAGGTGGGTCTCTTTAACTATCCTATAAGAAAAACTTAGAGCTTGTGTGGTATTCTTCACCAGTTGATTCTGTATGGATTCAAGCTGCACCTTTAATGCTTGCACCTACTGCTCCGCTACGTATTTTTCCTTTTAATTCACTTTAGCTTGCTAACACAAGTGTTCAATCTATGTCACCATATTCTCTTGCTACACTCTACTTACTGCCAACGCATCCTCAAATTCAATTATTTTGGTCTTAGTGGCCTAAAATATTTGCTTATAGTACTCGTCGTGCAAATAGACCGAACTCATATCAACTTGTATATTACCCATTTTCTTGGTTGGATCAATTATTTTTAGGTCCTCCATCATGGTCTCATAAGTATAATCACTTGGGGTCATCTCTCCTCGTGGCTTATAGACTAGGGGAATTATCTTAGTAGTGTGAGCCTCCATAGTAACCGGATCAAAGGCAACATTCTTGAGTGGCCTGGCTGGAGCAAGTAGCTCTTTCCTTCTATGAATCTTCAACCACTACAATGAACTGAGGTGCGCTCAATTAATTTTCTCCACATCAAGTTGTTCGAGCATCACCTCGACTTTAGGCAGAACTTGCAACTCCAAAAATAGCATGAAAGGAATGAGAATCTATAAACGGTCCAGCTCAAAGGAAGAAGAGGAGATAGTAATGATATGGGGGACCAAAACAACATAGTGGATGGAATAACCTGGTTTGACTACAATTATGATTACTCTTGGAGGAGCTTATGTACTTACAATGATAGTGGAAGTGATGGCAGCAATGGAAGGGAAAGGATACAAAAATTGATTCAATACCAATGTGAATGAACTAAAAGAATTGGAGGTCGAAGAGTGGGGAAGAGAAGAAGGAGAAGTAGTGACTTGCAAATTAGAGGAGGAGAGCAAAATGAACATGAAAGTCATACCAAATGGGGGAGTGACTGACGTAGAAACTGATGGAACTAAACTAACATCCACTAAATGCTCTAAAGTAGAAGAGGGTAGGAAAGACATACCTTTGAGCATGGGCATCGTGTGTCCTGGTGATGGAGGTAGCTACATAATAAATTCTTCTTATTGCTCCTTCACTTCTACTTCTAGGTTAAAAACCTCCACCTACTGGTCCATCGACTGCTCATGAATTAATGGGAACAATTGGGCAACGCTAATTAGAGCAATTTAATCTAGTAGAGGAGGATTAACAGTTGCTACAGCAACAACTATGGAAACTGCAATAGTAGAAACTAAAATAGTAGATGAATAATAAATTCTAGTTCTTTGCCTCCTTACAACTTTCAGGAATGGAAGCACCTCTCTAATAGTCTTCTTCTCCAACAAAGGTGCCTCCTCTATATTCTGCTTCACCTGCTGGAATCTTCGTTGAAACACATACTGTTGCTCTTCTTCCTCAAGTGTCTCTTCCTTAGCTTTTGGGTGCTCATATCTCACCATACTTTCACCACTGTCAAAATTTTGATAACTTTGAGGCACAACTTTGGTGAAAGCGATGGGTTTATAGGTATGTTGGCATTTTTACCACACTAAAAAAATGATTTTTTTTAAATTTGTCAAGTGAAGTACGTCCAATAGTGAAAGGAAAATTGGATGAAATTATCTTTAGATATTTTTTTGTGATAGATATTTTCTCAAGCTTTCCAACGATATATTATAATAGCCAATTGGGTGAATGGATCAAAAGTTATGGCTCCGGGAAGTTTTATCACCAAAAATCAATCTTCGAGGCAAAAATAGAAGGAATAAAATCAAAGTCACCCATAAGGTGGGGCAAAAATCATCTTCGTCCTCCTCAGGGGTGAAAATAGCTGAGGGGTGAACCTGATGGGTGACAACAATGGGACGAACTTGAGGGGGCGAAACTGTTTTCAGGGGTGAAACTGAAGGGTGAAAGCATTTTAGGGATGAAACTGTTTTCAGGGGCAAAACTGATGGGCGAAAGCATTTCAAGGGTGGAAATTTTTTAGGGGAGAAACTGATGGGCGAAATAATTTTAGGGGAAAAACTATTTTCAGGGGCGAAATTGAAGGGCAAAAGCATTTTAGGGGCAAAACTGTTTTCAAGGGCAAAATTGATGGGCGAAAGCATTTTTGAAGGTAAAATTGCCCAGTTAAGAGGTGAAAGTGTTTTAAGGTTAAGGGGCGAATGCAATTATGATCGCCTAAAAGGGAAAGCAAAACTCAGTTTTACCCCTTCTAAAGGCGAATGTCAATTTAAAATGGAATGATGCAGTTATCAAAACATTTTTGCTCAAAATAATTACTTGAATACTTGGGGCAACAAGAGCCATGATCCAAAATTTTTGCAAGAATTAAATGCTAAATCCTCCAATCCGGTGTGATCCTGATGATTTTCAAAGCACCTTCTATGGACTTCATTCTTTTTCAAAGCAAAATTATATTTCACGGATTTCAATCGACAAGGGTAAGATTCCTAGGTAAGAAGGAGAGAATGTGATGGTGCCCATGATTTAATGTTCAAGCTATCAATTGTCGTGTGACATTGTTGAGTCTCAATGCACCAACACTTGGGATGCTCTCTCTATCGTCCATTTTTACCGATTTCCCAAGCGCATCCCATAAAAACCGGATCATTGTCCCTTGAATAATAATATGATTCGAGCATCACCATTACCAAGGGAGATAATTGTTGTTGTTGATCTTTGACCAACCGATATGTTGTTTGTAAGCACATTAAATGAAAGAGGTGAAAACCTCTATAAATACTAATCAAATTTCCATTGTAAAGGAGGTTAGACATTTTGTGAGAGATTTCTCTAAGCTCTCTAGGATTAATAGAAGGCATCATACTTTTGAATTTGCAAGTGGTCTTCTGTATGATTACTTTCTGTGTAGTGTGCTTCTATTTCCATTCGCCCATCTGGTTTGCTGTTATATTTAAATTTTGTTATTGGATTTAAAGTTGCTAATGAGAAGGTGAATGCTGGAGTATCAATTTGATAGTTGCCATAGCAAGATTATGAGCTTATTCTATTCTGTTTCCTTTTGTAAATGCTAATTTGTGCTTGAGTTTTTTTCCTGCTAGTTAGTCTAACACCAGTCCTGCACTTTGGCCTGTGGCCATATTTTCCATTTCTTTCTGCATTTTCCTAATTTCTTTCCTGCATCCTTAGTATTCAACCATTCTTATAATTAGTAAGGGAACCAGCCCTCTCTAGAGATTAACACGGGGGACATCTCTTTCCTCTTATATTTCAATGTTGGTCGTTTCTAGGGCACACAAATGCAATTTTTGTGTGATTAGGTAGATATTTGACCAATAGTTTTTGGCATGCTCGGTGGGACTCACAGTCTCTGTATTTTAAAGGAGCCTGAGTTTGGTGAATCTCTGGCTTGCTTTTATCTAGGAAAATCACCTGGTGACTCTATTGAGCTAAAGATCCAGATATCTTGATCGTGGATGCCTTTTATACTAAAAGAAGACACCCCGAAGGAATCAAGGTTTGGTGAGCAACCTTGACCTCACAAGCGGAGAAAGAATGTTCACCTAGTGACTCTAACTCAGTGGCAAGGACCGTGATCTCTGAGGACCACTGCTATAATGGCACAAGTATGCTATCCCAACTAGGATGATCCTGGCCCTCTGAATCTCCAAAGTCAGCATGAGATTCCCAAAAGTGCCCTGAAGACCCTAACAAAATACAATGGCACTGAGGGAATGGCCCGAGAGCACCTTGAAGATGTTGCTGCTCTAGCGACCCTCCATGGCATAGCCCATGAAGATGTCATGATCAAACTTTTGGTCTTGTCTCTAGAAGGAAGGGCACTACAGTGGTACAAAATGCTCGGGCATAAGAGCATCTGCTCATGGGTAGACCTAGCGGGAGCACTAGTTGACACATTTTATGGCTCTCAGGATCCCTTTCAACTCTTGATGCACCTCTCCACCATCACAAGAGCACCTCTAGAGAGCATCATAGACTTCAATGTCCAATTTTGGAGGAGTTGGAGGAGAATTCTAGAGAAGATCCAACCGACACCCGCCCAAGCCCACCTCTACTATATTCGGGATTTACACCTAGACATAAGCCTCCTCCTACTACAATCTGGGGAAAAAATATTCCCTCAAATATTTCAAGAAGCGATACAAGTAGAGTAGCTCCTGCTCCAATCGAGAAAAATATAGTGGAGAGAAACTACCTTTCCATCACTCTCTCCAACAGTTGTTGCTCCTGTCTGTCTTGCACAGTATTCACAATGGCAGATCCCTCAAATTGTGCAAAGACCTAGAACGCAGTTGTGTGGAACACAAGAGGTGAATCTCATCCAGGGCCAATGAAGGGAATATGCAAGCACTACTCCAACAATGAACAATTTGGTTGCTTGCAGCTTTCTTCAGAATATGGAGCAAGAAGAGGTGGATGTCTCACAACATCGATAGATGGAATATGCAAGAATTACCCCAATAATGAATAATATGGTTGCTTGCAGTTTCTATCAGGAGCTAGACCAAGGAGAGGAACAGGTTCAAGAGGCCAATTCTGAGAGCGAAGAAGACATAATTTTGCACCCTTTTTGTGTCCCAATAAGCATGCCTCAATAGGAGGTTGATCCCGAGGATATTCTGATAGAAGGGCTATCATCAAAAAAATCTTGTTGTCACACCAAGGGGTTAGAGGAGCACGTGCCCAAGATCTCATAGCCAGTAGACTCTCAAAAGTGGTAGCATTGGTTCCAGCCATCACCGCAATCGGTATTAGAAGAAGGCTCCCATATGGTAAATATTTTTGCCATATTATTTAGTAATTGTATAAGTGCTGGTATGCGTGATGATCTACCACATTGTAGCTGGCTTGCAACCTGGCAAAATTTGGGAAGAGGATAGCCAAACTTCAAATATTTCCTAAAGTACAATCATATCTAGTCCGGACACTGCAGATTCATCGGATAAGCACCCAAAGCCAGGTTTGTGGTGGCGGCATGCCAATCATGTCACAAATTTTTGTGTAAATATTGTAAATAGGCCGGTTGATAAATAAAGTGCTGAGAGCATGGTGTTAGAGCCCATAGGTATGCATTTTCTCTTCCCTTGATGCTTTCATTTGTTGTACCCACCACTTCTGTTCCCCTCCCCATTTCATAGTCATCAATCACCGTTGCTCCTTTCGCTATTCCTATTCCTTTCATTCCTATTTATTCCATTCCTTCATCTTCTAGTTTGTTTACCCTTGCCCTTAACTCATTTTATGTTCCACCATCATTTGCCTCATATTTCACTCTCGTTAATTCCATCGTCATTGTGAGTATACCAACCTCATCAAGGGTAAGTGTAACTGCACCCCCATCCATTCCTGCTCCTTCTATTGAGCCAAACCCTCAACAACCTCTATTTATTTTTTTTTTTTTTGATTACAGGAGCAATTGGCATCAGAGACCAAAGTTTTGCTAGCGTACCCTGAAGCAAAGAAAATCAATCGAGCTCGATGGAGTGCCTCACATTGGATAAAAATACAAAAGGCGATTGAACAATATCAGGCAAAGCAGGAAGAAGTTGATGCCAATAGTAAATAGTTTGATGTAGTAGGTAATTGTGACTCTATTTCCCAATGGATAAAGGCCCTAGGATTGATTGCATCCAGATGAGCTGAATACCCTACGAGCCGCCAAAAGTATTGGCATTTTTGCCACACTAAAAAATAAAATTTTAAATTTGTCAAGTGAAGTATGGACAGTAGTGAAAGGAAAATTAGATGAAATTATCTTTAGATATTTTTTTTTTGTGATAGATCTTTTCTCAAGCTTTCCAATGATATATTATAATAGCCAATCGAGTGAACGGATCAAAAGTTATGGCTTAGGGAAGTTTTATCGCCAAAAATCAATCTTCGAGGCGAAAATAGAAGGAATAAAATCAAAGTCGCCCCTAAGGTGGGGCGAAAATCAAAGTCGCCCCTAAGGTGGGGCAAAAATCAAATTTGCCCCTAAGGTGGGGCAAAAATCATCTTCGCCCTCCTCAGGGGCGAAAGCAGCTGAGGGGTGAACCCGAGGGGCGAACCTAATGGGGCAAACCTTAGGAGCGAAAGTTGCAGGGGAGAAACTATCGATGGGGCAAAAGACTTTGAGGGGTGAAGCCGATAGGGTAGAAGCACTAAGGGGTGAAACTATTTTCAGGGGCGAAACTGAAGGGCGAAACTGCATTTCAGGGGTGAAACTGTTTTCAGGGTCGAAACTAAAGGGCAAAAGCATTTCAGGGGTGAAACTGTTTTCAAGGGCGAAACTGTTTTCAGGGGTAAAACTAAAGGGCAAAAGCATTTCAGGGGTGAAACTATTTTCAGGGGCAAAACTGAAGAGCAAAAGCATTTCAGGGGTAAAACTGTTTTCAGGGGTAAAATTGATGGGCGAAAGAATTTTTGAAGGTTAAACTACCCATTTAATAGGTGAAAGTGTTTTAAGGTTAAGGGGCGAATGCAATTATGATCGCCTAAAAGGGAAAGCAAAACTCAGTTTTGCCCCTTCTAAAGGCGAATGTCAATTTAAAAGGGAATGACGCAGTTATCAAAACATTTTCACCCAAAACAATTACTTGAATGCTTGGGGCAACAAGAGCCACGATCCAAAATTTTTGCAAGAATTAAATGCTAAATCCTCCAATCCGGTGTGATCCTGATGATTTTCAAAGCACCTTCTGTGGACTTCATTCTTTTTCAAAGCAAAATTATATTTCATGGATTTCAATCGGCAAGGGTAAGATTCCTAGGTAAGAAGGAGAGAATGTGATGGCACCCATGATTTAATGTTCAAGCTATCAATTTCCGCGTGACATTGCTGAGTCTCAATGCACCAACGCTTGGGACACTCTCTCTATCGTCCATTTTTTCCGATTTCCTAGGCGCGTCCCATAAAAACTGGATCATTGTCCCTTGAATAATAATATGATTTGAGCATCACCATTACCAAGGGAGATAATTATTGTTGATGATATTTGACCAACTGATATGTTATTTGTAAGCACATTAATTGAAAGATGTGAAAACCTTTGTAAATACTAATCAAATTTCCATTTTAAGGGGGGTTAGACATTTTTTGAGATATTTCTTCAAGCTCTCTGCATTAATAGAAGGCATCAGACTTCTGAATTTGCAAGTGGTCTTTTGTATGATTACTTTCTATGTAATGTACTTCTATTTCCATTCGCCCATCTGGTTTGTTGTTATATTTAAATTTTGTTATTGGATTTAAAGTTGCTAATGAGAAGGTGAATGCTGGAGTATCAATTTGATAGTTACCATAGCAATATTATGAGCTTATTCTATTCTGTTTCCTTTCATAAATGCTAATTTGTGCTTGGGTTTTTTTTTCTGCTAGTTAGTCTAATACTAGTCTTGCACTTTGGCCAATGGCTATATTTTCCATTTCTTTTTGCAATTTTCTAATTTCTTTCCTGCATCCCTAGTATTCAACCATTCTTAGAATTAGTAAGGGAACCAACCCTCTCTGGAGATTGGCACGGGGGACATCTCTTTCCTTTGATATTTCAATGTTGGTCGTGTCTAGGGCACACAAACTCAGTTTTTGTATGATTAGGAAGATATTTGACCAACAAGGTATTACAAAATTCATCATATGCCTCCAAAAATGCCCCATCCATCTTCAACCTAGAAGGTGATGAAATTTTTCCTTTGTGGACACGCATTATCCACCAATTCATAATTTTATTTTTGGTCCAGGGTAATTGTTCCTTCATTTGGCCAAATAGCCCCGACAGAGGAATGTGATCTCTATGCACTACTGGGTTGTATTCAGCCTCCTGCTCATAAAAGTCATGCCATAGAGGAAGCACCATCATATCTTCAACATGCCACCCTTGAGTTAACAAAAATATGTCACCCTTTTCGGTTGTGACAACCACCTCCTTCATATCCCATGGTATTCTCTCACTTTTACCACAAATCAATTCAAATGTAGGTCCCAAAAATAGGCGGTTAAAACTATAGTATGACTCCCTCCTCGACAAAGTGAGAGTCCACATATAAACAGGAAATAATTCATCCTTTTCATCAACTTGTCTTACTATAATGAATGAAAAATACTGATGTAAATGGAAGAATAAATACCAGATAAGGAAGGACATGTTTTTGAATAAAGTCTCTTATCCTGTATGCATTTTCTCCAATTGGATGTGCATTTTTTAGTAAATGAAATCATCCCAATCGAAATAAATTGGTTTCATTCCTACCCTCATCACTGTCAGAGCGTAGAACTCCACCTGGGATATACATTGCACTAGTGCATCCTACCACTTGTGGACTATAGAATCTATAGAAAGGCTAGCCACCCATGCCAAAATTGAAAATAGGTTAGGAATCTTAAACTCAAACAATAATTTAGGTAAATTCGATAGCTGCCCTAGTTACGACTCTTTAATTAGTTGCATCTCCATGAACTGGCACATTGTTACAGTGGAAACATATATTTCTTCCTGCTCATTAATGTGTAACTTATTGAAAATTATATCGGATGGGGGTTTTAACCTGCAAGAAAATTCTTCCCTCACTTCATCTACGAAGATAGAGAACAACACATCCTTATTTGCATTTCGAACTGTCCTGGTAATCAGGTTGTAAAATTAGGTGATCAGCTTCACCAACTTTGGGCAGGCATGTACAGGCATACATAAATACCAAAATAATTGTGTATAAAATGACATAGTTAGACGGCTCTTCGTATTTAATACTTGCTTTACTACAAACTCCACATCTTGTCTGAGCTTCACCATGCCTTTATTTATGATCAAGCAGTCATTGCCATAGTGTCAGAGTACGGATCCAAATCTATATTTTCATTCCTATGGGCCTTCTTGGATTTCATCCCACCATCTACTTGCTTTTTTTACTACTTAGGCTTTGCAGTTTCTTTCACTTCTTTACTTATCTTACCCATTTTGTCAACTCCTACAATCCCGAAGATGCTCTACAATTTTTGCACCTAAAAGCTCGAAAACGCACTAGCAAAGAAATTTTTGAAGAATTTTAACTTTTGAGAAAAAAAATTTGTGCTCTATTTATAGAATGTGTGCCAACCACCAGAGTATATGTAGTAAAATTTCCTGGTATATTTGGGAGGGTGTGCACCTTGTTTCCCTTAATCGACACTGATCCCGATGCTTAATGGTAACTGAATGTAATTTGCTATAAAATCACTTTTAGAAAGCGTGCCCTTCTTGCTGCTTTAAGCCTTTGAAAAATGTGCCCTGGCTACTAAAAATACCTCAAAAAAATAAATTCACCACCTGAGGACCAATGATCGTTTTTGCTTTTGTCGATGTGAGATTTCATTCCTCAGGAACACCAAATTGCCTCCCAATGTAAATCTGGGTGCACGTTTTAAATCAACTGCTCCTAAAATGCATCATTAATGTGCATGCATATCTCCCAAAATCTACCACATACCGGAGGGCAAAATCTCTTTGGGAGGGAACTCTTAAAAATTTGGCTGCATTTGAAAAATCGTCATTCTTATGAAAAAGTAATAGAGGGTGAAAACACTTCTGAGGCGCACTTGATTCCTTCTTCCTTCACTTCGAAAATGTCTTCAACCTACTTGGTTTAACTCCAAGGTGAATTTTCTCCTTTTAAAATAATTTCATGCTTTTTATTTTCGTCCCATTTTTAGAAAAAGCATATTTAAAACTGGAGCTTTTTTTATTTTATTTCCTTTTTGCTTCACTTTCATGCCATATATAAAAAAAAAATCAAATTTTATATATATAAAAAAAGATTTAATGCATACTTTTTTTTTATATACATACTTTCTTTATTTTCGCCATTGTATTCATTCTAAAAATAATAAAGCAAATGTGAGATTTAAATTCGTTTCCCCTTTTCCTTTCCAGGAAAAAAAACTCTGGGCAAAAAATGTTTTACAACATCTTCTTTAAAAATGAGCAGCACAGGCCTTAAAATTTGCATTTAATATTTCTACCCCAATTTTGGACGAACGAAGGTTTCGCCCTTCATTTGCGATGAAAACCCTTTTAACCACTTTCATTATGTTAACTTTGGCGCTTTTAATTATCTTCCCCTCTTATCGTCTTTAACACACATGTTCACCCCATAGGGAGGCGAATGAGACTGTCGCCCTTCCATTGGGGTGAAAGCACCTTTTCTTTTGCTGCATTCATTAATTTTGGGATGGATCCCTAAGGTTCTTACATATTGTGCTTTGCTTTCGTGAGGAAATCTAAAGTGAAAAAGCTTTGAATCATCTATTTATCGGAGGGAGCATATGCACTATAATATTTTAAATCAGAATCTTTCATGTAATGCTTTTGTCTCAATGAGAAGCGAACGAGAGTTTCACCCCTTCATTGGGGTGAAACCCCTTTTGAATTTTTCACCCGAAAGTCTTAGCACCGTTTGTACGCATTTGCCCCACAGGGAGGTAAATGAGACTTTCACCCTTCCATTGGGGCAAAAGCACTTTCAGGTGTTGTGCTCCATGATTCTAAAATCAAGCCCCGTGCTCTAATTTTTCAACTAAGGCACTTCACCTGTGCTTTCAAATATTTTCATTTTGTGTCTTCAATTTACTTTCTCTAAAAAATTTCTCTTTTAAAAGACTTGCAAAGTAAAGTAACTTTAAAAACTTTGAAGCCTTTTGAACCTATTAAATTTTTTTAGTGTAACTATTAATTCTGCCTGAAATTATAACGTGTCTTTAGAGAACCACTTGGGGGTGAAATCGATTCTATAAGAGAGATGTAGCATATATTTAATTTTATATTTATTTATATATATATATATATATATATAAAGCAATAAATACTTGTAAATAAAATCTGTACATATTTACACACTTGTACCTCTTGATTTCCTCATTGAAAATAGGCCTTCAGATGAATACCGTTAACTAGAATAGATAGATCCCAACCATCTATATATCGAAGATAATACACATTCACCAAATTCACTGTAGATATATGAAACAAGCCTTCCCAAATCACATCAAACTTGTGATACTTTCCTGTATTGGCTTTATTTTTGTTTCATTTGAGAACCAGATACCCTACCTAAAACTTGCGTTATGTCGTCTTCTTACCAAACCACTTCTGCATCATTTTTACATGTTCTATGAAAGCTTGATATACCTTTTATCTCTCCTCCTCTATTTGTAGCAATTGAGTCAACCTTGCACTCATTAGATCAATCTCATCATCTTCATCTTGGAATAACTGCAAGGTTTGAAGGATAGTTAGGTCGATGTGAGTAGGTAGAATTGCCTCTTTCCCATACACTAAAGAGTAAGGAGAGGATTTAATAGAATTCTTTACTAATATTCGATCTGCCCACAGAGCTTGACTCAATAATAGGTACCAGATTCTTTTATTATTTTCTAATATCCTTTTCAAGATCTGTAGCAAGTTTTTGTTTGTGGATTCAGCCAAGACATTTCCTTGCAGGTAATTATTGGAGTAAGTATTCAAATAATTCCTATACTTGTAAATTTAGTGATCTTGGCCCTGATAAATGGAGTCCCATTGTATGTTACAATGGCACCTAAAACACCAAAATGGGTAATTAGTCCTTCAAGGAAAGATATGACTATAGCTTGATATGCTTTCTTGGTCGAAATGACCTCTACCCACCTAGTAAAATAATTGGTCATTGTCAGGATATATTTGTGTTCAGTGGAAGAATGAGGATCAATGAATCCAATGAAATCCAGACCCCACTACTAAAATGCACTTCGACATGAATTGGATGCAGGGGCAAAGATGCTTTCTTATTTTTGCCAACATACCACTGATAGTTGTCACAACTTTGGCTCACCTTGTGTGCATCTGCGAAAAGAGTAGGCCAAAAATACCCAACTTGGATTATCTTTAAGGCCATAGGCCTTCCTGCATAATGCCCATCTAATAAACCAAAGTGAAATTCTTCCAAGATATTTTCTTTCTTTGAATCCTTCGCACATCTGAGGAGTACTCCGTATATATTCTTGTTGAACAACTCGCTTGGCAAAAGTACATATCTAAGTGCTTGCAAACTGAATATTCACTACTGTGAAGCATCAAGATGTGATGGATTTTTCTTGGAGGTAAATAATTTGACAAGGTCCTCTATCCAGTCATGATCACCTATAGCTCAATTTGTACAATTACTTTCACTCACCTCCTCATTCTGTATAGAAGTCAGTGATTCGAAAGCTACGCTTTTGGCCAGTTCTTGATAGAGAACTTATCCATGAACCAACTTAGTCGGTCGGATCTGCACATCATATTATTGAATCCTTGAGACCCAACCTTCTCTTGTTGCCTAATTCTCCTTGGAGAATGAAATTTATGACATCTGGATGTATGAGATAAACAACCGTCTTGCTCTGTGAAATGAAATGTCAATTTTTTTTCAAGGATTTCATGATTGTGTACACCTATTTTTCAATGAAATTATACTTTTCTTGGTGCAAAAAAATCACTTGGCTCAAGAATAAAATTGGCTTTTCATCCCCATCCTCTTGCTTCTATGTGAGAACAACAACATAACTCTCGTGCTCACCTACTGCATATAGGATGAAATATTTTGAATAATCTAGGTTAATTAACACTGGTGCTTGAGTTATTCTCTCCTTAATCTCCTAAAAATCCTGTATTATTACTTTGGTCCATTTAAAGTCCGCATTCTTCTTTAGAATTTTAGTCATCAGATTTACAACCTGAGAAAAATCAGCAATGAACTTTCGAATGAAATTAATCTAGCCAAAGAACAATTGCATATCCTTCTTGTTAATGGGCAGTGGTAATTTCAAGAGTGCCTTGGCTCTTGCAAGATCAATCATCAGTCCTTCTTATGAAATCACATGTCCCAAAAATTTCCCTTCTTTTACAGTGAAAATAGATTTCTTTGGGTTAATGGAAATTCTAAACTCAAACACTTGCCTCAAATGAGAGACGTGCTCCTCCCTACGGTGTGAGAAAATAGTCATGTCATCAAGGTAAATCACAATAACTCTATTCAACAACTCATTGAAAGCAATGTCCATAGCTCTTTGAAACGTAGCGTCGGTATTGGAAAGACCAAATGGCATCCTCTAATAGGTGATAGTGCCCCATTTTGTAGTAAATACCATCTTGTTTTGGTCTTCATCCTTCACCTATATCTGATTGTAGCCTAAAAAACCATCTAGTAATGAAAATATCTATGCTCCAGCAACCACATGCAGAATTTGATCAATCTACGATAGGGGGTAGTGATATTTTAATGATTCCTAGTTCAGATTCCAAAAATCCACACAGATAGATATATCCATTTTTATTTTGAACTGGAACCAAGTTTGCCACCCATATTGAGTGCTTAATCGGCTAAATTATTTTTTCTTCTAGCATTTTCAATAACTCTGCTTTAAGGAGCACCTCAATTTTAGGATTAACAGGCTACTATTTCTATCGAAAAGGCTTGACTCCCTATTGTAGTTCAATAGTATCTTGGATTACATTTTTATCATATCCTTTTAAATCTTGATAGCTCCATGCAATGATATTAGGGAACTCATAAAACAAATTTTTAATATCTTCAAGTTCTTTCGTCGTATAGTCTATTCTAACATTGATAATCTTCTCAGACTCCAGTTGCATTTCCTTGTATTCCTTTGCATCAACCTTGATCTTATGTTTCTCTGCCTTGTCATTTTGATCAAACAAACTTTCAAATGAAATCAATCCGATAGGAATGTGATTGTTATTCAATTAAATCATCCCCTCCATTTCCTCTTCTACCAACGTTCTGTCATCTACACCTGCAGCTTCCTTAATCAAGAAATTGATTATTTTTTCATCATTATCGAACACTTTCCAATAAAGGTTTTTATCAAGGATCGAGGGTCTATAAATTACCCTCATAGTCTTGTGTTTCCTGACTACTTGTTCCATAAGAGAGAAATTAGCACCAAGAGAAGCTAGGATATCTGCATGTTTGTTTTGCTCTCGCAAAATCGCCTAAATATTTAGTGTTGTAAAGGATTCAAACAAATCTCATAGTTTCGGTAGGCCTTTAGGTAGTGCTTCTTTGACACACATTTATTTGTATTCTAGTTGATTATGAGCTCAGAATCTCTAAAAATTTATAGTTGTTTTATACCCAACTTTATAGCTTTCTTCAAACCAAGGCACAACGCTTCATATTCGGTAGCATTATTCATGCAGCTCCAAATTAATCGATATGAATAGGTTTTATGCAACCTTGTAGGATAAACAAGAATAATACTAGCCCTTGTGTCCTTCTTGCACATTGCACCATCGAAATACAACTTCCATAGCTAATCAAAGATAGGGTTTGGGGAATCAGGGACCTTTTCTTCAGTCTCCTTAGATTTAGTTATGGTATAAAAACCAATGTCAATTTTGACCATCGTGTTGAAATCCATAAATTAAAACTCATCCTCAAGATGGAGCTCATCGAGAGCCTCTTTCATCAAGTCCACTTCTTGCAATTCCTCCATCATCATGTTGACTTAACCAACAGGATTTTCTTCTTCTTCCAATTTTTCTATATGAAAAGTGGATGGTTTTTATTATAGATGCATATTCTTCTTCCCTTGAATAGTTTCTCCAAATGTGAATAATCTAAGGAAATGTATCATCCTAGTTTCACTATGAACTCCCTTGAAATACATATGTTGAAGTATGGTTCTAAGTCAACCACCACTACTTCTTGAATGCCAGTGATTTACAGTATGATGTGTAGAATGATAGGAATTTCCTTGACTACTCCCACCATTTTGATCAGAGTCCCATACAATTGTAATATCCCTAAACTTCTTCTTGTATACTCCATTTCCATGACTTCACATACTGCCTTCGGCATGGCATTAGTCACAACACCAAAGTCAATCATACAATTATGTACAATCCACTCTTCCACTCTGAGTGATAAATAGAATGGAGGTGGTCTATTATTTATAGTGGAAGAAGTCAGTAGTGTTTGTGCTAACACTATTTTGGAATGACTTTTATTTTTATCTTTAGCAGATTTGAGAGATTCTTGCAATAAGTCAACTTGTCTAGGTAACTGTAATGCATCATATAAACTGACCTTTGCCAGAATCTTCTTCATTTCCTCTACAATATTATAGTTGTAAACTCCATGAACCTTTTCTTCTACAATAGGTTCATACTTATTCTGATACTATTGTGTAGCTTCCATCCTTTTTTGCTTAGTCAATAATAGGTACTTGAGGTGCTCTTTAGCTTGTTATTTTGCCTCCATTTGCACTTGAGTGGCTACAAGCTGTAAAGATAGCACCTTTTTGTACAACTTATCTTAAGCTTGTTTGGGTAATAGATCCCTCAATAGGACAAAATCTTGTTGCTTCACTGTTGCACCAAGCACTTTCGCTTATTGTTGCACTTTTGCATTTTGTACCTTATGTTCAACAAGAACCTTCAAAGGCTTCATTTCTACTAGATCAATGATTATCATATTCTTTCTAGTCCTTGTGAGAATTGAAACCAATTTCAAATATGGGATCATCAAGTTATGATCAGCTTCCATTATCATATTAACTTATCCATCGATAGTACTTTTTTCTAATGTCTATACATAGTTTAAGTGAACCATGAACATGTCTTCTCCATGAGGATCATTGCAGGTGGAGCACCAGTATGCTCTCTTTGATGTACTGGTTTCTTTGTTTTCCAACATGGTTGTGTTCCTCTCAAGGCCCTTGCTAGTGGTTGATTGATCCCTAGTGATTGGTGTTGTTTGAAACCTCCTTGAACAAAAATCAGCTTCAACTTATTTCTTCCTAACTGCAGTGATTTTGTTCGACATTATCCTTACTGTTGAATTAACAAATTGCACTTATTGTAACAACTTCATATAAGGATCAGGATTTGAGGGCATAGGAGGTGCTGGTAAATGTAGGGGTACTAATGGAGAAGGCAACGACAGTGGAATAGATAGCGCTGGTAGCACTGGGGAAGGAACTATTAGTATGAAAATACTACCCTGAAGACAACAAAAGTTTTGAGAGCTTGAGCAGTTTTTAGGAAGGCTTGAAAGATTCTTAAAGAATCAAATACTAGTTCCCATTTTTTGTGAAAAGACCAAGGTAAGAATATTGTCATGATTTTGTGACATGTTGAAGTTTCATGCATCGAAGAGCAAGGAAGGAGCCAAGGTGGAGAAATGTCATGATTTTGTGACATGTTGAAGTTTTGCGCACCGAAGAGCAAGGAAGGAGCCAAGGTAGAGAAATATCATGATTTCATGACATGTTGAAGTTTCACGCATTGAAGAGCAATGAAGGAGCCAAGGTGAAGAAATATCATGATTCTGTGACATGTTGAAGTTTCATGCACCAAAGAGCAAGGAAGGAGCTAAGGCGAAGAAATGTCACGAATTCACAACATGTTGAAGTTTCATGCACTCAAGAACAAGGAAAGAGCCAAGACGAAGAAATGTCATGATTTCATGACATGTTGAGGTTTCGTGCACCTAAAGCGAGAGAAGAGCCAAGGCAAAGAAATTATCATGATTTTGTGACACAACTGAGTCACATGAAAACATGTATAAATTAACTCTAATTTCAAGAGAGTATGACAACGACAAAAGATAGATGGTGATTTAGTATAAAGATCTTAAACTTCTGACACTTGTGATTCATTTATCTAAAATAAATTAGAAATCACGTAAAATGTGTTGCTGCACTTGGTGGCACATCTTTGCTATAATTTATTTCATACCAAGATTTGATAGCTATCAAAACATGTCAGTTTTATAGTATATATAGTAGGTGAAATACCCTGAAAATAGGTTGGTTCTTAGAATTTTACAAGACTGGATGTATATACTTTGGATTCAAGCAATAAGATAAACTTCTATTGGCTTTCGGTTCACTATGTGCAAATGTATGTATTGACATTTTTATGCTTCTATTTACATTGTTGAATTGTACACTATATTTGTTTTGTTATCTGGACTCATACACAATATAAACAACATTGCTAAAGCTTAAAGGTTTAGTGCATGTATGTGTTAGAATAATATCTAAATCACATTAAAGAATTATGATTTCTTTGTGGAGAAATGTCTAATGCTTAGATATTAAATTTATTTATATTCATCTTTGTTGTTGTTTAAACCACACCAAGAGAAAAGCTTTAGCTATGGATATATTTCCCTTCCTTTCAGTAAAACTTCTTCCTCCCTTTTCTCATAAAAAAACCAAGGAACTAGACTCTTCTGGAGATTAGACAAAACCCTTTTTAACACTAACCCCATCTACTCAATTTTGGCAAGGTCGTAGTCACAAAATATATCCATAGGTCGATTTTGTTCCAATAGTTTTTGGCATGCCCAGTGGGACCCTAAATCCCATAGTATTCTATAAGTTTTGGTGTTTGTCTTTGACCTTTTAAATATCTAAATCAAATTACCTGGAGAATCCATCCAAAGGTATAGACCTAAGAAATACCTTATCTATATATCAAGTTAGAACTTATGATTGTTCACCTATATGATAACCAAATCTAAAGCAAGAAACTCTGAAGAACCCATTGAGTTATTCGAGTTACACCTTGGTAGCCTCAGAGTGCATCCAATTTTATCTGCTAGATCAAACCCACCTGATACCAGTATTACCACCATTGTACTTGATTTTTTGCCCAACACTATTGTCAATACATCTTAAAAAATAACTGCCAATAATTCTATAGTTTAGGAAAGTACAGTCACTACAATGGTCGCTCCTCCACCAGCTTATCTTACATGGAACCACATTGGTTCGTTGAACCTGGCAGCCTAGAACCTGATTCCTGCTACAGCTTTGAAGGCATTGCCTTCATATAATAGAACATGTAAAATGGAGTATGAGCATTGTATAGATGTTGCTTCTTTGGCATCAATTTACAATATCACTCAAGAAGATGTAATGATTAGGTTGCTGGTAATTTCATTAAAAGGAAAAATGCTCTACTGGTATAGAGTTTTTCCTATTCAATCCATCATAACTTGGGCCGAAATCGCTAGTAGGTTGGTAGATGAATTTAATCAGCATGCAGATCCATTCTCCCTACTCAACCAGTTGAACATTATCAAAAAATATCCTCAAGAGGGAATTGTTGATTTCAATATCCGATTCAACCGCACCTAGGAAAGAGTGCCCACCAGATTGAAGCCAACCATAGAATAAGTGATGTATTATTATTTAAAAGCTTTCAATTCTGATATCAGTATAATAATATAATAATCATGAATATTCACTTTCCCTACTATTTACCAAGAAGCATCTAAAGCATAGAGATATCTCATCACCATTGGAAGATATCCACCAAATGCGTTAATGCCAATTTTTTTGAATATTCCCCAAGCTTCCAGTACTAGTGATTCAAAATCTTCCCATTTTCCAAGTATGGAACTTTCAAAATGAAAGTGGGAATCATCCTTTCTTGCAATACAAATGCCTTAGAATATCCTGGTATTACCTCCTATTCTCATTGTTCTCACATTACCTGTGCCACCTACTCAACTAGCCCAAGAAAATCAACTCTCTATTATACTAGACACTGTAAAAACTCTAGAAAATGATATGACGTCAATGAAGAGAAGAGAGGCTGAGAGAAAATTTCAACCAAGAAGGTTTTCTCAAATAACAAGGGATGCAGCTTAGTGAAGCAACAGAGGACAAGAAAGATCAAATGCCATTTATGCAAATGAATATGAGGAAGCTGCAACTCCTCCCATAAATTTTGATTACTGGTGTACCACATGTAATGATCCACATGGAGAAAGTTCATGTATGATCCATCAAAACTATGTATAGAATGTAGTTTTTGAGAAAGCAGAGAAAAACATGAATGAACATGTAAATATGATTAGATAAACTGATCACAATTTCATGATGCCTACAGTTGAACAAGTTGCAATTTTAACTAGATCAAGCAAAAAACCTCTACAAGTGGATCCTTAGGAACTTCAACCTCTAAGTTTTTCCCCAGCTCCTAAAGAAACACCTAAAAAGAATTATTCCTATGAAAATAGACTCTATGTTCCTACCTAGAGCTCTAGGATATAAATACGTAAAGAGTTTACTCCAAGGAAGGAAATGGAGACTCAGGATCAAGCTAAGGAGAGGTTAAGGTTTCCTTCGCTAACTAAAATATAAAGAATAGAGGCGACTCAGGGAAATAGATATGACACTTTTGCCAAAGAAAGATAAAAGAGTGTTGAACTATCTTCATTTAATATAGTGGATGAAATGAAGACTCCCTCAAAGGCAAGCATGTATGATGCCCTTCAGTTTCTTGGCCAGATTGATCTTCTACAGGAATATTTAAAACAATGAAATATAAAGATAAGAACACATATTACTCGAATACAGTTTAGGAAAATCTAACATCTGCTACTAGAAAAAATTGACCACCTCCCTTCTATTTATCTCTTCAAATGGAAGGATGGGTCGTACACAACTGTATGATAGATTCAGGTGCTGCTACTACAGTGATACCAAAAGTAGTGTGCGACATCATGGGGATGGAATATACTAGAAGCAATCCAAGGGTCCTACAGTTAAACGGTACTTCGATAAATACTATAGGATTAATTAAGGATATACCCATACATCTTCATAGGATGCCTCAAATAATGGTCATACAAGAAGTGGTAGTTGTATATTTAACACCATACTTCGATATGTGTTTGTCCATAGAATTCACAACCAAGATAGGGGGATATTTATCTCTAGACTACTCACATTTAAAATATACCTTTCAAAGGTAGGAGGATAAAGATATTTAATGAAGAAACATCTACTTTTCATGTAGAAAATATAGGGGAGGCCGACACTGTAAATATGATGACTGAGGAAATCGAGGATTTGGATCTAATGGAGGAAACCTTAGAAAAAATTTAAACAAAAGATTAGTTCTCTCTGAAGAATTTCAATACCATGATAGAAATAGAAATGGGAAGTTATTCCATTGAAAAACCAAAAGGTCATTGGCACCCGCTCCCAAAGAATATTATTCTACCAATCAACTTTAAAATTTATTTTTCGATGGAGCTAGGTGTAAGAATGGAGCTGGTGCTGGAATATTTTTTATTTCCCCCACAGGGAAGGAAAGAGTTTTCTCTTACAAATTGACGTGGAGTTGCACCAATAATGTAGTAGAGTATGAAGCACTTTTCTTAGGCCTAAGGAAAGCTGAGAAACTGGGTATTAAGCAGTTAAAAATTTATGGAGATTCAGAACTTATCATGTATCAAGTCACAAGAAACTGTATTGCCAAACAAAATTACTTGAAGGTATATAGAAATAAAGTATGGGATATTTTGGAAGCCTTTGAAGCTCTAAATATGAAGTATATTCCTAGAGAGCAGAATACCCACACAAATTTATTGGCATCTATGGGAGCAAATTTTTGCCCCATAAGTAACGTTATCCAAAAATCTAAGATGGTTAGACTCATATATAGACCCTCTATGCTAGATAAGAATATTTTCTGGTAAGTTTTTGAGAACGATGAAAAAATATTAGATTTTTTAATCTATGAGATGAACTGCTCAAGCGGTAGAATGCTGCAAGATGAAAAATAAGAACGACTGATACAACTAAAGAATAATCATATTCCCAAGGGACTTATCACCATTTAAAGTATTTTTGATAATAATGATAGGATAGTAAGCCATAAAATAAAAGTTGATAAGCATTGGTAAAAAGAGGTTGAGCTAGAACTGAGAAAAATGATTAAAGTCAAAATTAGTTGTACAGTAGAAGAGTTAAACCAAATCAGAGAGTTGTGCAAGAAATTTCTAGATATTATAGCTTAGGTGTATAGTGATTTAAAAGTATACAGTAAAGAGGTTATCCAACACACCATTGAACTAGAGGAAGGAGCTAAACCTTTCAAGCAAAAGCAAAGGCCTATGAATCCAAAGATAGAAGCTTTGATGAAGCAAGAATTGTTAAAAATCCTTCAAGCTAAGATAGTGTATCCTATTAAACATTCTACCTGGGTGGAAAAATTAGTTCCAATCAGGAAGAAAAATGGAGACATTAGATTATGCATCGATTTCAAAAATTTGAACAGAGCCTCACTCAAGGATCATTATCCCATTTTGCAGACCAGATTTTACACATAGTTGCAGGAGCAAAGAGGTTCTCTTTACTAGATGGTTTTTTTGGGTATAATCAGGTATGGGTCAGAGATGAAGACCAATATAAAATTGCCTTTACCACCAAATGGGGAACATTCACCTATCAAAGGGTACCTTTCGATTTTTCTAACGTCGGAGCAACTTTTCAAAGGTAATGGATGTAGATTTTGGTGAGCTTCTTAACAAGATCATAGTCATCTATTTAGATGATATGACAAATTTTTATTATCATAAAGAGGATCATATAACACACCTTGAGCGAGTTTTTGAAAAATATAGGGAGTTTGGAATATCTTTTAACCCAAAGAAATCCATATTCATTGTAGAAGAAGGTATCTTACTTGGTCATGTCATATCTAAAGCTGGATTAGCTATAGATCATGATAGAGTGAAAGCACTCTTGGAACTCCCCCTACCAGCTAACAAGAAAGGCTTGCAATATTTATTTGGATAAATAAATTTTATGCGTAAATTTATTGCGAATTTTACACAAATTGTTAAACCAATGACTAAATTGTTGAAGAAATATGCACCTTTCAAATGGTCAGATCCAAGTAAGAATACTTTTAGAAATATTGTAGAAGAAATAGATCAAGCACTTATGCTGGTTAATCCCAAATAATCTCGAGGTTTCATCCTATATACAGTTGGTGACCAAGAGAGTTATGTTGTGGTCCTCACACAGAAGGGAGTAGACAATGAAGAAAGACCCATAACTTTTTTGAATGCCACTATGAATGATCACGAGGAAAGATATAACTTTATTGAGAAAAAAGTATATGCTATCATGAAATATTTGAATAAATTCAAACATTTTTTGTCACAAAGCATGATTATTGTTTATGTGATCCATCCTGATGTTAGCAATTTTATAATACAAGGGGATCTTGGTGAAAAGAGGGATTTTTGGGTGACTAAAATATAGGAATATCATCATGTGGACCACCAAAATATAATGGTAAACACAAAATCAGATCAAAATTTTTAAAATATTGATTGGATTTATGATCTCGTGAAGTACTTTCAGATCGAAATGTGTCCTGAGGATCTGAATGCTTTGCAAAGAAGAAGATTTAGAGCACAAGAATTAAAGTAGACCCTTCAATAATAAGGGTTGTACAGAAAAAATATATATGGTGTACTATTGAAATGCATAGGAGATGATAAGAAGCAAAAAGTGTTGAAGGAATTTCATGGAGGTCTCTTTGGGGGACATTATTCAGGAAAAACCACTACTTTGAAGATACTCAGAGCAGGTTGTTATTGGCCTTCCATTTTATCTGACACTTACCAAATAAACAAGATTTGTGAGCAATGCCAAATATAAGTAGGGAGGAACAAAAATCTGTATATGCCCTTTAAGTCTATCCAATTTGAAGAACCTTTCCAATAGTAGGGGTTAGATTTTTTTGGGATAATAGAGTCTAATTCATCAGCTGGCCACAAGTATATACTTACTGTAGCACCCTAAAATTGGCACAGTTAAACCATCAGTAAAAGATAAAAAAAGTTGAATTTTAACCTTGAAACCGTGCATTAACTGCTCACCTCATTTTTTGTGCCATTTTTAGAAGTTGTTTTGACCGTTGGACGATATCGTCACCGATCTGACGATATCGTCCCAAATCGGACGAATTCGTATGGAACATAACGTCCAGATGATTTCATCCCAAAATCAAATTTTCATAATTAGCTTATGTTTCAACAACCTCTCCAACTCGGGCAAAAGTGTGTCTATGCGGTTGGAGATTCCTATGTTGGATATCTCCCAGATTGGGATGATCCCCAACCTCCTAACCTCCACCTAATCCTATATAAACTTGGGATTTTCCCAGTTTATCCCCCTAGCTGATCATTTCCCTGCAACTTTGGTTTTTGTTGTGTTAGAACATCCTATCCCCCATCATTTGCATTTGTGTTTTCAAGTTTTATTGCAGGATCTCACTATGTTTTAGCTGGAGGAAGCTTGGATCGTCGCAGGCAATTCAACCACAATTTCGGACGATCCTGTCAATATCGACGATGATCTCGTACGATTACAAATGATTTTTACTGTAGTTCATATTGGGGGAAATCAGAGCCCTGATTTTGCATTCTCTATCTCTTTTCTTATTTAATTGTGCATTATATTAATTCACTTCTGTTCTGCATCTTGGATTTCACCTCATTTAGCATATTTGCATGATAAAATTCAAAATAAATTATTAAAACATTGCATCCCATTTGATTTGATATTTGGATCTATCATTTAAGCATTTATATTCTTATTTCTATCATTTTGTATCATTCTTGCAATTGTATTTTTGGTTTTTGGTGTCTATTTTCATGATTACAGGTTTCTGACGAATTCGTCTAACGAATTCGTCAGGTCGCTGACGATCTCGGATGATCTCAAACGATCTCCTATGATCACGATCTTGACTGGTCGTTGACTATCTCAGCTGGTCGCTGACGATATCAGCTGATCCTAGATAGAATCCTGGATCCTAATCAAGTGACTTTGTATCATGAACTTCAGAGAGCTTGCCATAGGTGGTTAGTCGATAAAAGAGCACTTGTGTCTTCTGAATTATACACCTTTGAGGAATACCTTGAGAACGCAGTTGTAGTGCATAAATTTCTATCTCATATAGAGGATCAATAAGTCGTTCTTATGGATAGAAACATATGGAATAGAGTTCCTAGAGCTGTTTTGTATCGAGAGGATTGCCATGAACTTTATTTTTACATGTCAGGGTCTGAAGTAGATCATATTACCATAGCACACTTTGTCAAATTTTTGAAAAACCACTTCCAATTTGAAGAGGAGCATTTCATGACTCCCGATGAACTTGACCCTATCAATGATATCCATAAACTATTCATAGAAAACTAAGTCATTCTTTTTAATATTGTTATTTCTTGCAACTAGCATGTTGTTTGTTATTTTTATTCTCATAAAATAATAGTATAATCACACAAAACAAAAAAAATAAAATAAAAACAAAACATTTTCCTTTTAAAGTATATTGTAGGTATATTGTTAAAATATATACCTCTCAACCTTACCGCATATATATATATATATATATATATATATATATATAAGCATATATATTTGCTAAAACCTAAGTTTAGCACAATGCCTAGACTTAGGAATGGAAAACAAACCGAAGAATATGAAGATTGGTTAGGAAGACCATTAACTGACCAAAATGTCCCTCATGAGGACCAAGTTCAGGAAGAAGAGACCCTAGACCAGCAAGAAGAAGAGCTTACTATAGCAAATGAACAAGAAGAAACTGTTCGAGAGGAAGGATCCTCATCTCCTAAAATGTCTCTGGGAGGAGCTATCACTTTTGAAAACATGGAACAATTCTAGAAGTTCATTAACACTGATATTGGTGTTTTTAATAAAGCAGCCCATGTGGACAAGGATCGAATTAGTGACACTCAAGAAAATCTAGAAGAATTATTTCACACACGCACTAATCCCTTGTCCTTTATTGAACAAGAGAGTGATCAAGTTGGACCATCCAATTTGGATATAGTAGCTGCGATCCAAAACATGCAACAACAACAGGTTACCCAACCACCTAAAGTGCCTGTTAACAAGCCTAGGGTCATTCCCGCACAAAAGAAACCATCATTTATTGCTCTATTTCGCCAAGCTCTTGATCAACATACCTCAAATAAACAAAAACCTAAAACAAAACCAAACACCAATTACCAAAAATCCGGGGTACAACATAATACTATTACAAATCCCCTTCATAATACTCTTCCTACCAACACTATGCATAATAGAAATATAGCATCTAATCCTTATGTCACACCATCATACACTCATAGATCCCATACCTTTGTCCCACTGAACCAATATGATGGACAAACTAGTAATCTTGAAACCATGGTGAAACAGCTAGTTTCCCGCATGGACCAGATAGATCCCTACTATCCCTCATACAACTATCAAGAGATGTGTAGTCAGCCTTTAGATCCTATAGTCATAGCACAGCCGTATCCTAAACATTTTCCTATGCCTGTTCTTCCCATATATAAAGGAACCGAAGATTCCATAGAGCATCTTCGCATGTTTAGGATAGCATGTCATGATATATCACATGATGACTTGTTATTACTAAAAATGTTCCCAAAAAGCTTGGGAGGAATGGCATTAGAGTGGTATTATCAATTACCCACTAATTCTTTGAGGAATTTCGAAGAAATTGTCGAGTCTTTTGTTCATCAATTTAGTGCCTACATCGAAATACATGTGACCATTAAAGATTTGTATAACTTAAAATAGGACAAAGATGAATGCTTTGTTGATTTCCTAGCTAGGTGGAGACAGTTGATAGGAAAATTGCACTTTGTGTTACCTTATAGGGAGATGTTGGACATCTTTATTAATAATTTGCAAGAGCAACTATCTTATGAATTATCAACTGCTACCTTGACCACCTTCGATCAGGCTATAGACTTATCCCGAAGAGTGGAAGATGCTCTCATTAGGAGAGGCCAACTTAAAAAGAAAGACGATGAGAAAACATCCAAATCAATATAAGAATAAACAAGTTGTGGGTGATGGAGTCACCGATAGCAAAAATATTGCTAATGTTAATGCTGCAAAGACAACAGAGAATTTTGTACTGAAACCTCTTGATAGACCTCCTCGAGAATTTACTAGGTTAAATCAACCTTTATCAACTATCCTATCGCAATTATCAGAATGAGGTTTGATTCAATTACCAAATATTCGAGAACCTGATCCAACTATACTCGAATATAGAGCAGATTTACACTGTGACTTCCATAGAGGACCAGGCCATACTACCAACTCTTGTAAAATATTAAAACATAAAATACAAGACTTGATTGATAACAATGATATGGAGGTGCAAGCCTTTCAGCCTAAGCAGAATCCTCCTAATAATGTTTCAAAGAATGCCCCATAAAACCAGAATCAGAACGCCAATCAGTCATTAGAAATCTTTCAACATCACTTACCAAAACATGGTAAGGAGGTGGCTAATCAAATTGAACATCATAATGTCCCTCCTCCTGTCCAATATGTAGGAACTATTAGTGGGCATTTACCTTCTCATGATCTGGAAATATTTGACACAACTTTATCCGTGGTTACAACCAGGCCTATATATAATATTCAGATACCTGATCTTAGTGAAATAGAATACGAGACTGAGAGTGATATGGAAATTACATCAAATCAATCAAATAGTTTTGAAGATGAATCGGATACTATTCACCCTATCACAAGTTATATGGTTCCAGAAGAACCATTTTCAAGAAGAGTCACTACTAGACCATTGTCTCATTGATTACTTTCTAATGAGCTAGCTATAAACGCTAGACCAAGACCCATTCATCATCCGTAGAATAATATTGTGAGTACCATCAGAGCTGTTACTAGAAAACATGCTCAAAATTATCAACAAGATCAAATTTAGAATGGTGGATCAACTCCATTTTTTTTGAAGGTTCCTAATAAAGGGAATCATGCGCCTAATGTTCAACCTAAACCTCCTTATAATATTAATGAACAATTATCAAATATTACAACTAGAATTTCCCTCTTGGACCTTTTAAGATCTTCTCCTACACATAGAGATGAATTAATGCTCACATTAAGCCAAATGATGGTACCACAAGACATTCAACCTAAAGCCATGGCCAATACTATAATAACTCGTGAAGTTTATTGTATTGAATTTCGGGATAGAGACATACCTCAACATAGTTTACATAAAGATAACCCCTTGTATATTACTGCTTTAATTGGAGATGTAGCAGTCAAACGAGTTTTGATTGATAATGGTTCATATTTAAATATCTGCACTTTTGACTTCTACCAAATATTTGGGTTTAGAAGTGAGGAAATGAAAAGAACTGATATGATCATAAAAGCTTTCAATGACGAAACACAAGAAATATGTGGATTTATTACCATTCCATTGCAAGTTGGTCCGAGAACCTTGGATACGACTGTGTTTATTGTACATTGCCCTGCATCGTACAATATACTCTTGGGTCATCCTTGGATCAACGCATGCGAGCTATTCCCTCAACCTTACATCAATGTGTTAAGTTCGAATTTAAGAATCAGTTGGTTACCATTCATTGTAATCCAAGACCCTTTGATATGTGTGCTTTGGCAGAACCTATTGGAGTTCAATTTTGCCCTGCTCTGTCATCCACAAATCCTAATTCTCATTATCCATCTAAATGTGTGAAACTTACACCCAAAAAGTCATCTACTTCTTCTCCATCAGTTGCACCTTCACATATAGCTCAACCATCTTCTGAACAAACCACATTAGGACCTAAGAAAGATTCTAATCTCATAACCAATGTCTCTTGTTCTACTCCTATAAATTCCATACCTTTAATAAACCCATCTATCGACCCCTCTACACCGTATACATCCACCAAAGTCATATTTTCCTCATCAGAAGACGTAGGTAATGTTCCTTCTACCTCTTATGCTCTTACTGACGAACTCTTACCCGATCTATCTAAAATTCTTATATCAAAAGAAATGAATGCTTCTATGCAAGATTCCCTTATTTTAAATAATTTTCCACCATCTCCTCATACCTTGGGCCTCCCACAACCTATGGGAAGTATTTACCAAGTCAAGATTTGTGCCTTTATTTATAAGGGATATGATTGGAGTAGAATACCCAAAAACATCAGAACTCATTATGATGGATATGCTCGATGTTATTTTACTAATGAATATATTAAAGCCAAACCTATAATGCTAAAATTGGGATATAAAGGGAAAGGTTTGGGACCTTTCCAGAATGGTATGAAAGAACCTTTTGAGGTAGAAGCGTGGCCCACCCGATGTGGTGTGGGCCTATTTTCTAGTAAGGGTCAGCCATTCCCATTTGAGGATGATGACCATCTTATATGTTACCAATATTTTTTAGATGAACACGATGCCTTGCATTTAATAAATAAGACATTCACATTTAATATGCTATCTATAGCTTATCCTGAGATGATCGCTAAATCCGATGATGAGTTGGAGGGAGATATCTTTCATGATGTCTCCATTGAGGAATTATTACATAATGGATTTTATTTTGATGGCTCTATACCTAGTATAGCCCAACTTGAGGCCATGACTCCTCAAAATGAATTATCCAAGCTAACCTTGGAAGAATTACAAGAATTGGGCGTTTCACCCGCCCCACCTAATTTTGAGAGAGATCTACACATGGAAGTAGAAAATGTCATCAAAATTAACATTGGAATCGAGGATAACCCCCACATAATCAAAATTGGATCAGAATTGAGTCAAGAAAAATAGGATAAATACATTGCATTTCTTAAAGAATATGAAGATGTCTTTGCTTGGACATATGAAGATATGCTAGGATTAGACCCTTCTGTAGTTATGCATCACCTAGTAGTGCAACCGGATGCTAAACTTTTTAAACATAAACTTAGAAAAATGCATCCTAAAGTGGCCTTACTAGTCAAAGGGGAGTTAGAAAAACTCCTGAATGTTATTTTTATACAAGCCATTGATTATGCTGAATGGATCTCTGAAGAGAAATCACAGAAACATATTCTATAAATAATGCAAAAATAATAACTAAGGAAATAATGACACCATTCAATGCACATATAACATACAAGGTTTACCCTGGTTCACCCAATTTGGGCTAGTCCAGCAAACAAGAGTCTATCCTCCTTGATATATTATTCTCACTCCTTGTCCCTAAAACGGGACATTACAATAATTATATAAGGAAACTCATACAACCCTAAACCACCAAGTGGTATTTGGGTACCGTGGATACAACACCGTGGGCTAAACCACCCACACCCACTAACCACCCACCAACCGTGGGAATCCCGGGGGTCGCTCCAAAAGTAGCGATAAAAGTAGGTGAAAAATAGCGATAAAATGAGACACATCCTTATTACCCATCGTCTTTTGCGCTGTAGTGCCTGTCGTACAATTCTTTTTCGACAAAGAATGAGACACATCCAACATTCTCCCACTTGTTGAATACTTTGCTAGACCCATTTCAATTGTACAGAATCTAAACTTTTTAGTGCTTACAGCCTTGGTTAAAGCATCTGCAACATTTTCCTTGGTGTCTACCTTTTCTAGCAACACTTTCCTCTGTTCAAGCATGTCCCTGTAGAAATGGAACTTTGTATCAATGTGCTTCGTTATTGAATGGTAAGCAGGGTTCTTTGCCAAAAATATGGCACTCTGACTGTCACAGTTTATCTTCACATCTCCTTGAAAGAACCCAATTTTAGCACATAGTATTTGCAGTCGTACAGCTTCCTTACTTGCATCAGTGGCAGCCATATACTCAGCTTCAGTAGTTGAAAGAGCAACAACAGTCTACCTCTTTCTCATCCAACTAAAGGCCCCTCTAAACAAATTGAATACATAAGCACTAGTAGATCTTCTCCTGTCCAGATCTCCAGCCCAATCTGCATCAACAAACCCTTCTATATCCAATTGTCTATTTTCTTTACCTGTACCCTCATAGCAGATTGTAAAATTAGAGGTGCCACGCAAATATCCGAAAACCCTTTTCATAGCAGTCCAATGCTCTTTACCAGGTTTAGACATATATCTACTCAAGACTCCCACTGCATGGGCAATGTCTGCTCTAGTACAAACCATGGCATACATTAAACTACCTACAGCATTTGCATAAGGAATATGTGACATTTCCTCTACCTCTTCTTCTATCTTTGGACATTGTTCAGCAGACAATTTTTCACCTAAAGGAATAGGTACCTTCACCGGTTTGCAATCCTGCATATTGAACCTTTTCAACACTGTCTCAACATACTTTTTCTGATCCAGCCACAACTTTCTGTTAGAGCGATCTCTTTTTATTTGCATACCCAAAATAAAATTTACGAGGCCAAGATCCTTCATGTCAAACTGTGATGCCAACTGAGACTTTACTTCCCTGACCAGTTTCTTGCTATTTCCAATTAGTAACATGTCATCAACATAGAGAACTATAATGACAATTACATTACCATTTTTCTTTGAATACACACAGTGATCAGCATTGCTACGAACAAAAAAATTCCTAAAACATAAGTATCAAATTTTTGGTACCACATTCTAGGTGATTGTTTCAGTCCATACAATGATTTCTTTAACTTACATACCAGATCCTCCTTTCCTGCAACAGTGAAACCTTCAGGCTGCCTCATATAGATTTCTTCCTCCAAATATCCATGAAGGAATGCAATTTTCACATCCATCTGTTCTATTTCAAGATCAAATGTAGCAGCCACAGCTAACATAAATCTAATTGATGTTAGCTTTGCAACGGGAGAAAAAACTTCACCATAATCAATTCCTTCAACCTGGGAAAAACCTTTAGCAACCAGGCGAGCTTTATATTTCTCCACTTTACCTTCAAAGATTCTGCTTCTTCTTAAAGATCCACTTGCAACCTATTGCTTTCCTACCACTTGGTAATTTCACTAAATCCCATGTTTTGTTCTTTTTTAGGGACATCATTTCCTCATCCATGGCCTCTTCCCAATGGTTTGCCTCTCCAAAATTAACAGCTTCTCTAACTGTTCTAGGATCTTCATCAATAACAGATAGTACAAAAGAAGTAGGAAAAGTAGATGGACTGTACCTTTCAGGTTGCCTCCTTTCCCGTGTTGATCTCCTTACCACAGGTGTATGAACCTCTTCTTCATCCTCTTCCAGATCCTCACCTGTATGCTCCTCTTCCATATCCTCATCTGTATGCTCCTCTTCCAGATCCTCTACTGTTTGATAGTTTTCCATGAGATCAAATTGGACCGTTCCAGGTTCCTCTTCTGTAACTACCTTCTTGGAATCACTGATCATCTCCCTAAACACCACATCTCTACTATACACTGTACTTTTAGTTTTTGGATTCCAAAGCTTATATCCTTTAACACCATCTTTATAACCAATAAAGATACATTTAACAGCCTTATTATCTAGCTTACTTCTTTTCTCCTTTGGAATATGTATGTATGCATCACATCCAAAAACTCTGAGATGTGAAATAGATGGTTTCTTACCAAATAGAGCTTCAAATGGAGTTTGATCCGGCAATGCTCGATGTAGGTGACCGATTTCGCAAGTAGCATGCCGCACTCATCGCTTCGCCCAAAATTCTTGTGCCAAACCTGCACCATCGAGCATACTTCTAGCCTTCTCCATCGGTGATCCGTTCAACCTCTCTGCAACTCTATTCTGTTGAGGTGTATATGAAGTAGTCTTCTGTCTTGCAATACCACATTGCTTACAAAATTTCTCAAATATATTAGAACAATATTCCCCTCCATTATCAGACCTCAACACCTTAATCCTTTTATCAGTTTGCTTCTCAACAAGTGCTTTAAATTCCTTAAATTTTTCAAACACTTCATCTTTGCTCTGAAGAAAGTAAATCCATGCATATCTTGAAAAATCATCAACAAAGGAAGCATAATACCATGATTTTCCAAGAGATGACATAGGAACAGGACCAAAAATATCACTGTGGATCAAATCTAGTACCCCACTAGATCTTGTGGCACCAGATGGAAAACTAACCCGATTCTGTTTACCATAAATACAATGTTCACAGAACTCGAAAGACATTGAGTAATTAGGGATACCATGAACCATACCTTTTGTGTACAGGGTACATAATCCCTTTTCTCCAATATGTCCCATCCTTTGATGCTAGAGTGTTGAGCTTTTATCAGAATTAGCCTCAAGAATAGTTGAGCTATTGCACTCATTTGTCATAGTGCTTCCCAATAGCTTATACAATGTTCCAATTCGAACTCCCCTTGCCAACACCATTGATCCACGAACCATTTTGCATGAATCCTTGCAAAAACTGACATTCACTGCTGCATCGGCCATTTTGCTTACCGAAATCAAATTTCTAGCAAGTCCCAAAATATGCATCACACCTGGTAGGGTCTTAACCCTACCATCCTGTAGCAAAATTTTCACTCTTCCACGACCCATGATTCTGAGTGGTGAATCATCTCCCAATAGTACCTCCCCTCCATCATATCTTTCATATTCACTGAACCACCCTCTATGAGGAGTCATATGAAAAGAGGCACCAGTATCAATCAACCAATAATTTTTATCTGATCGTGTGGAGCACGATGAGCAGGATGCCAGATATACATCCCCTGCTTCATCAATGGATTTATTCATCTCTGTGGAAGTCGATTCATCAAAATTTTTTCTAGACTCAACTTTCTTTGATCTGCAATCCTTCTTCATATGACCAAGCTTGCCACAATTCCAACATTTTCTCTCAAACTTCCCCCGAGACTTGGATCTACCTTTAGACTTAGACCTATCACCATATCTAGATTTGTCCTTCTCCTTGGCACGCCCTCTCACTGTTAGGGCTTCCTTAGATGTGCCCTCCATGGATTTTCTCCTCATATCCTCAGATAATAGAGATGCCACTATATCTTCAAACTTCAATGTGGATGAAGTTGTACTACCAATTGCTACTACTAAGTTATCCCATGAATCTGGTAAAGAGCATAACAAAGTAATGCATTTATCTTCCTCACTCAACTTAATTTCTATAGATGTTAGTTGACTTACCACTGTATTGAATGCATTCATATGATCTACAACCGAATCCCCGTCATGCATCCTAAGATTGTACAGTTTCTTTCTAAGGAATAATTTGTTCACTAGGGACTTCGATTGATACAAAGCCCCTAACCTCTCCCAGAGATCCTTCGTTGTAGCTTCTCCCGAAACATTGATGAGCACCGAATCTGCAAGACACGATCGAATCAGACTCCTTGCTTTTTGATTCATCTTCTCCCAATCTTAATCAGAAGTACCCATAGGTTTTGTTGTTTTCGAAATAGCAGCCCACTGATCTCTGTCCACGAGCATATCTTCCATATTTAACTTCCATAGCTCAAAACTTTTGCCATCAAATTTCTCGATCTCTATCCTTGAATTATTTCCTGAAATTTTTCCTTCAAACTCCTGCGTAACTCCCACTCCAGAATAGGTTTCCTCTCACTCCTAAAAACCCTAGTTATTCTTCAAACAAATTTAAACCATAGCAATAAAGGCGTCCCCTAAGAAAGAAACTACCAAGGTTAGGGTTTGTATAGACTTTAGAGATATTAATGTTGCATGCCCTAAAGACGATTTTCCCCTTCCCAATATGGATCAGATCATTGATTTTACTATTGGGAGTGGAATGATATCTTTAATGGATGGATTTTTTGGTTATAATCAGATCAGGATAGCTCCTGAAGATCAGGCTAAAACAACCTTTATTACCCCTTGGGGACTTTTTGTTGGAAAGTGATGCCATTCGGGTTGAAGAATGCAGGTGCAACCTATCAATGAGCCATGACTTATATCTTTCATGATATGATGCATGATATACTACATGATTATGTAGACAACATTATAACTCGTTCTACTGAAGAAGATGACCATTTAGATGACTTAAGAAGAGTATTTGATCGGTTAAGGGAATATCTTATCCGATTGAATCCAGCCAAATGTATATTTGGAGTTAAGTCTGGTAAATTATTGGGGGTTATAGTTTCTTTACGTGGCATCGAAATTGACCCTCTCAATATTACGGCTATCACTGATATGCCCGCACCTACAAATATATCTGAATTACGAAGTCTACAAGGTAAGCTTCAAGCTATCCGTTGCTTCATCGATAAGCTGGCGGATAAAACTGGACCATTTCTTAAGCTTCTTAAGAAGGATGTCTCTTTCCATTGGGATGACGAATGTCAGGAAGCATTTGAACTCCTCAAACAATATCTTCTTAACCCACCTATACTTTCACCACCTAAACCTGATCACCCATTTATCTTGTATATTTTTGCTTCAAATTTTGCTTTAGGAGCTATGTTAGCTCAACTTGATGATGAGAAAAGAGAGCGTGCTAATTATTACATTAGCAGAACATTAATTAGTTATGAAACCCGCTACATAGAATTAGAGAAGTTATGTCTAGCAGTCGTAATTTCTACACAGAAACTACGCCATTATATGCTCAGTTAGAAAACATACGTTATTGCTAAATCCGATCCCTTGCGGTATCTCATGAGTCGACCTTATTTATCTGGTCACACAACAAAGTGGGTTCTTGCGCTAAGCGAGTTTGAACTCACGTTTATAGGACAAAAGTTTGTTAAGGGTCAAATCATAGCAGATCAATTAGTTGTTGCACCCTTAGAATCCACCCATCCCCTCGTCATTGAGTTTCCTGACGAATGCCTTAAACTAGAGGCAGATCATTCAGAGCAATGGTCCTTATACTTTGATGGAGCCCAATGTATGAGTGGGGCTGGTGCAGGTATTATTTTGATATCTCCACAGAAACATCTCATACCTCTATCCTTTAAATTAATGTTTGCCTATACTAATAACATTGCTGAATATGAGGCTCTAATCCTTGGATTACGAGCAGCCCTGGCACTGAAAATTAAAAATCTATTAGTTTTCGATGATTCTCAACTTGTTATAAATAAAATTAATGATGTTTATCAGACAGAGATGATAAATTGCGCCCATATAAAGCATATGTATTACAATTAATATCTTTATTTGATCAAGTTACCTTGGAAGCTATTCCTAGAACTAGCAATCGTGCGGTTGATGCCATGGTCATAGCTGCATCTCTTTTACCCTTGGAGTTAGATGATGAATATGCTACCATCATTATTCGTCGACTCCAGGAACCCACTTCAATTAAATCATGCTTGGAACCTTTGGACATGTTTCTAATCAACGAAACTACTCCTAAACTTTGGTACACTGATATCCTCAATTTTCTTCAAAATGGGACCTTCCCTGAAGGTTTTAATAGAAACCAGCATCGATTATTATGTAGACGAGCAAGTCACTTCATCATAATTGGAAATACCTTATATAGGAGATCCTTTGAAGGTATCCTATTGAGATGTTTGAATCTAGAAGAGTCTAGATCAGCTTTGAGTGAAGCCCACGATGGATCTTGTGGGGGACACTTTAGTGGTAGCGCCATTGCTAAGAAGCTCCTTAGGATAGGATATTTTTGGCCTACCATGGAGAATGATGCACATGATTACGTGCACCATTGCAACAAGTGCCAAAAACACGCTGACCTTGTCCATGCACCTGCACAAGAACTGCAGGCTATTTCATCTCCTTGGCCCTTCTCAAAATGGGGCTTAGACATCATCGAAAAAATCAATCCTGTGTCATATGATGGACACAAATTCATCATAACCACCATCGAGTATTTTACGAAGTGGGTTGAAGCTATGCCCTTAGCTTCTTGCACTAGAACTCAAGTTTCCAAATTTATTTTTAATCAAATTATTTGTAGGTTCGAAATTCTTGCAAATCTCATCTCAGATAATGGAACTTGTTTCAAAAATAAATATGTAAAGAAACTATGTCACAAATATAAAATTCAACATCGTTGGTCCACTCCCTATTATCCTCAGGGTAATGGCCAAGCAGAAGCATCTAATAAAACATTAATTAAAATCCTCAAAATACTGGTCAATAAATCTGGCCGTGATTGGCACATTCAATTATATCCTGCTTTGTGGGCTTATCGAACTAGCATTCGTACTCCCACGGGCACTTCACCTTTTGTTTTGGTTTATGGCGCTAAAGCTATTTTTCCCTTTGAATTAGAAGTTCCTTCTTTGGCTCTGCTACTTCAAGATACTGAAGTAGGAGATGAATATCGTGCTGGCAGATTTAGTCAGCTGGAACTCCTAGATGAGAAGTGCATTAATGCTTTGGAGCATCTTTGTGCCTACCAGAACAAGCTCAAACGAGCATATCTCAAGAAAGTTCATAATCGATCCTTTGAGATCGACGACCTCGTCTTAAAAGAAAATAAAAAAAATACTAATGCAACTAAAGACCTTAAAGGCAAATTCGAGCCTAACTGGCTTGGGCCATATATTATCACTGCTAAATTTGGATCGGGAGCATACAGATTAGCTACCTTAGATGGTAAAGATCTTAAAGAACCTATGAACATTATGCATCTTAAGCGCTATTATGCATAAATCTGGTAATTTCGTCACTGTATATATTATACATATTGTCTTCTTTTAGTAATTCATATAAAAATTTCAAAAATAGTAATATTATGTATTATCTTAATTCATAAATTAAAATCAAAATATAAAAAAAATCAAAATCATCAAAATCCTCAAAAACATCTTCTATTTTTGCACCTGTCAATTCTTGAAGTATTGCAGTTATATTTTTAGTTATTTTGGATAAATTAGCATTTATTTGGAATCCCTCACTTTCACACTCACATGAATAAATATCTTGATATTATTTGGTATGATTATTAATCTCTCTTATATCGAAGTCCACAGTTGAATTAAATAAAGTTTTGAGCATAGAGAACTGATCTTGTTATTTACTTGAACCAAGTACACCTTTTCACATTAAAATGATTTCATTGCAAATTCAAAATGATGCTACATAGTAGAAGTGGTCTCTTGAGCAAAAAGTTTCCCTTGCTATCCTATCATGCACATGGTCTAGAATCTTTGAGAATTGACAAAAGGACAAGCTCACCCCTGCCCAGAATAAAAATCCCTTGCTCTACAGCCAATCCGAGCAAGTATCCCTAGTATAGGAAGAAAAAGAAAAAAAAAAAAAAAATCATGAGAAAAAGAAGCATTGTTTCAGTATCATTTTGTACCATCTCAACAATATTTCAGCATTATCTCAGTGTCAAGAAAAAATACAAAAAAAAAAAAGAGAACAAGAAAAGAAAAAGCAAAAAGCAATAAATCCCTTCCCCTACCCTTTGAAAGAAAAGAAGGGTGAATGAGCTTGAATCCTTGGAATTCTCAATTATTCGAAAACTATGAGGTAAGCCCCATAATAGGTGGTTTGTGCCCAACCCGCTTGGCCTTGGGTAACTCCTAGCGTGGTGATATGTCTGTCACATTAGCGACCTTCTTTTGTACAGACCTATGTCCGCTCATGGATCAACTAGCTCTTGATGACCCGACTTACACAGTAGTCTGGTACGGTTACATGCATATAAATCATGGTCAACGAACACTCATTTGGTTAATTCAAATTACTTGTATCAAATTATCTTGCTCAAAATTGGTAAATGAACAATACAATTGCACACACATTTGTGTTTGAGAGATTTTGTATCATTATGATAGATCAAGATCGACAATGAACTCACATATGCACATGGGGTTCCTTATAAATCTAAATTTTGTCTTTGAGATAATTTAAAATATTTATGCAAATCTTCTGGAATAATTTGATTTTCTTACTTGGGAATATTGGCTTAGCGTAAAAACAATTAAATACATTTTTTCAAAAATCCAAAATTTCTTTCAAAGCATGTTCAAAAATCTAGCAATAAAGTCACATTTATATATTTTCGACTTTCGCAACGATGGTATAGTTCCTAAACCTAAATTGGAATTTATGCCTAGTGCAAGTCCTCATTTTTTATCTCAAAATCAAAAATCAACTATGCAATAAAACTATTACATCAATTTCTTCTTTGGATTTCGCGATGATGGTATAAGTCTATACCTAAAATTCTATGCCTAGCGCAAGCCATCGTTCTAATTTTATCTCCCATTTATTTAATCCATAAAAAGCATATGGCTTAAATCATTATGTTACACAATTGTGCTTTAAAAAAAGAACGAAAACTTTTCTATTTCATTTCATTATGTCGACATTCAGTTTTGCGACGATGGTATAATTCCTAGGCAATTGTTCAAATTTCTATCACACTTAGGAATTTTATGCCTAGCAAAAAATCATATTTTTAATATTTCATGCATAATATTTTTATGGAAATCTGAAAACAAATCATCACCATCATCATTTTTCATCATCACAACACAAAGTCTTAAGAAAGTCTCTTAAGCACCCTTTTACTTTTAGCAATATTTCTCTCATAACGGGATTAGCTTGATGACCTAGCGAGCGGCGACTCCATGAAATGGTCATGTAACAGTGACAATGTCCTTTGAAATTATTGTTAGAAGTCACTTTATTTTTCATCAAATCATACCACAACAACCAATTTGTTTACATCAGATTATTTCATTTAAATTTTATAGCATGACATAAAATTATAATATTTTCAATGACATAATTACATGAATAATCAATCAACCATTAAAATATTAAAGCATCATAAAACATATGCACAAGTCATATCACAAAAAAGAAAAAAAAAAAAAATATATATATATATATATATATATATATATATATATATATATATATATATCAAGAAGTCTATACATCATATCAAAACGGATTGGTATGCCACAATCTATACCCTGGCATACTCAATCCTCTCAAAAATATATGGTCTATGTACAATGAGCAGCTAGTCTCGAGAAGCCCTCGAGCTCTCAGCCTCATCTCCTCTCCCGCCCTGAGGTGGAGGAGGTGGTCCCATCGAGTCCGTGTTGTATCGCGGGTCCTCGACGTCGATCGTGATGATGTCCTCGATGACCCCATCCTGATCGGCTCCGTAATGCTGGCTGGCAGCGGTATCCTCTACTCCTCTGGAACCACATGATAGTACAACCCCTGGTAGAATGTGGTCTACGCAACAGCCCATGCCAGCTCTAGAATGCTCACCCCTCTGCTCCGAGCCCTGAGCCATGTAGCCTCATCCTGAAGAGTCTGCACCTGAGCTCGTAGGCGGGCATTCTCTACCTAGAGAGCCACCATCTCACTGCTCTCCCCCACCTCGACACCCTTGCCCTTATCGGGCGATGGTGGCCTATCCCTCTGCTGAGAAGGGAGTCTCTCCCTCCTCTTCGGCTACTACTATCTCTCCGGAGCCTATGGTACTCTTCGACATCTCTCCTGAGGAGGCCATCATTGATCCCTCCCTCCGTGACCCCTCGCTGCATCGATGGTAGCCTGGTGCCACCTCTCCATCCGTTGCACTACAACGTGCATCGGACCCTATGCCCTCATCATCCGAGGAGGGTGGATGCCTGCATACCAGGCATCATACCCGTCTGCTACCCCCATGTCATCCCCATCCACTGGCTGAATGGGGGCATCATCAGCGTCCTAACTCTAGAACCGCTACATGTCTGGAGCCTCACTCAATGTAGTATTATCCCACATAGTCTGGGAGTACTCATAATCCCTAAGAGAAGGGATCCCCTGTTGTAGACCGAACTACCTCAAAACTTGGTCATAGCGGTGGAGCTCTACCTCTCCTCGCTCTGTCCTCAACCAGATGACTCACCTGATGTGAGCCAACTCCTGTCCATCCTCTGCCCACCTTGGATGCTCTCTCCATGGTCTCCAGGTGATCTGATCTGGGGTGAGGTCATCTAGTAACCTCCGGGACATCGACAGATCTATCCGTCATTGTGACCCTCTCTAGAGCCACCAATAGAAAACCCGGGGTCTCTCCCGGTCAACTCCTATCAGTGGAAGCCCTACTGGCCTCTGCACCACAATGTGCTCCCAACACCAAACCTATAGTAGCGATGTCAACACTAGACATCGACCTCCCTTGTATACGACCCCATAAAGGATCCTATACAAGCGGCATAATACAAAGCTACCCCAAGCAAACCTATATCCATGGTCTCTCATGTCACAGACCACATCTAAGAGGAGCCACGGTAACCTGCATCCGCTCTGGTGGCATAGAAGAAGGCCACCCACCACCCCTACCAAAACCTGGGTCAACCGAGATGCCCCAGGCATCTACCTCAAAGCCTCGATGTTCACTCCGCCCTTCTCCAGGGTGAAGCTTGGGTCACTGCACAATCTCATCATGGCATGGCCCTGATTGGCCGAAGGAGTCATGAACCGCCCATGTATGGGGATCCTCAAGATCCTCCATACATCCTCTAGAGTGGGAGTCATCTCCCCTGTTGGTAGCCAAAAGTAGGATGACTCCGGATACCATCTCTCTGCTAGGGCTGTCAGTAGCCCCATGTCTGTAGGAACTTGTGGCATCTCTGCCACATGCTATAGCTCGACCTCTGCTAGTCTGTCTCGCTCGGCCTGATCGAGCACGGCTAAGTCATCCCTGAGACCCCCGTATTTCCACTCTTGACTCTTTAGCAATCCCCTCTGCAAAATAAACAATAAAACAACAAAAATCATTAATACATAATCATTAAAATCAATTAAAATCAATTTCATCTCATAAAAAAAAAATGATATCGCCCATTATTGGACGATATCGTACCAAATTTAGCAAAATCATCCTTAATAGGATGAAATCGTCTCCGATTCTTCAATTTGGGGATCGCCCCTTATTGGACGGGATCGCCCCTATTTCTTCGATTTCGTCCTCAGACGAAATCGGCGATATAGGGACGATTTCGGCGAAATTGGGACGATTTCGTCCCGACGTCATCGACGGCCTAAAAACGGCCGTGATGCCCCAAAATAATTAAAATTCAAGTAAAAAATTAAACAAATCAAGCTAAAAATATAGTACACTAGGTTTAGATCCTTACCCGCAACCCGCGTCGGACCTCTGTCGATCTATGTGTCGTTTCCACCATTTCGCCTGTAGAGCTCTGAAACAACGAAAGTGAACAGTAAAAATGAATTAGGGTTTTACCCTATTTTTCTTATTTTTATTTAAAAACAACATTTTTTTAATTTTTGCTTTTTCGCGCTTTTACCTCAAACGTTCGATTTGGGTAAAAACTCAGAGGGGGCACCATAGCAAACAGTTGTACGATTCGACCTAGAATCGTCGTCTAAAAAATGGAATAAATTCTTGCTTTCTCGTAAAGCATGAAGAACTCGTCTTTAACGCATTTTCTTCAAAAAATTCGCTAAAGAGGGGGCAAAATGTAGCACCCTAAAATTGGTGCAGTTAAACCCTCAGTAAAAGATTAAAAAATTTGAATTTTAACCCCGAAACCACCCGTTAACCGCTCACCTCATTTTTCATGCCATTTTTAGAAGTTGTTTTGACCGTTGGACGATATCGTCGCCGATCTGACGATATCGTCCCAAATCAGACGAATTCGTCTGGAACAGAACGTCCAGACGATTTCATCCCAAAACCAAATTTTCATAATTAGCTTTTGTTTCAACAACCTCTCCAACTCGAGCAGAAGCGTGTCTGCGTGGTTGGAGATTCCTACGTTGGAGATCTCCTAGATTGGGATGATCCCCAACCTCCTAACCTCCCCCTAATCCTATATAAACTTGGGATTTTCCCAGTTTATCCCCCTGGCTGATCATTTCCCTGCAACTTTAGTTTTTGCTGTGTTAGAACATCCTATCCCCCATCATTTGCATTTGTGTTTTCAAGTTTTATTGCAGGATCTCACTGTGTTTCAGCTAGAGGAAGCTCGGATCGTCGCAGGCGATTCAACCACAATTTTGGATGATCCTGTCGAGATCGGCGATGATCTCATACGATTGCAGATGATTTTGATTGCAGTTCAGATTGGGGGCAATCAAAGCCCTGAGTTTGCATTCTCTATCTCTTTTCTTATTTAATTGTGCATTAGATTAGTTCACTTCTATTCTGCATCTTGGAGTTCACCTCATTTAGCATATTTGCATGATAAAATTCAAAATAAATTATTAAAACATTGCATCCCATTTGATTTGATATCTGGATTTATCATTTAAAGCATTTATATTCTTATTTCTATCATTTTGTATCATTCTTGCAATTGTATTTTTGGTTTTTGGTGTCTATTTTCATGATTGCAGGTTTTTGACGAATTCGTCTGATGAATTCGTCAGGTCGCTGACGATCTTGGATGATCTCAGATGATCTCCTATGATCTGGATGATTCTATACAATTACAGATGATCCTATCATATCCGGGATGATCTGGACTCCTACAAGCTTCAGAATCTTCATCAGACATCAGAAATCAGGTGCACTCTTCTCCATCTTAGATATTTTATGTATTTAGGATTCATTTATGTTTGTTGTCTTCATATAAACCAAAAATTTCATATAGAATAGCTTAGATTCATTTTGGCCAACCTAGGAATCTGAATGATTGAATATAAAATGAACACATCAAACCCATTCTCAACCTAGGCATGGAAACTGCCACTTAAAGTTTCCTGGTGAACCCCACCATCCGTCGAAAATTCACCCTTATACCCCTCCCCCGAGAGGCGTGACCTTCAAAGGGCACGGATCCTTTAGCCTGAAGGTAAGGGTGCAAAAAATTTGGGCGATACACTTACTACCATAGACTATTTTAATAACTGGGCCGAAGCAATCCCCACTTAAAAATATGATCAGGAAGTTGTAATTGAGTTTGTGGAAAGCTTGATTATAAGGTTTGGTATACCAGATTCACTGGTTATAGACAACGAATCAACTTTCATCGAAGCTAAAATTATTGATTTTACTAGCAGATATGGTATATATTTGAAGACCTCTTCCAACTATTATCCATAGGGGAATGGCCTAGTTGAATCTACAAATAAAAACCTCCTTAGAATCCTAAAAAGAACATTAGAAGATAACAAGAGAAGCTGGCATTCCTTAATCAACCAAGCACTATGGGTTGATAGAATTTCAATTAAGAAGTCTATTAATACATCACCCTATTCTTTGGTCTATGGTAAAGAGGCCATTTTGCCTATACACATGGAGATACCAACATTAAAGTTACTTAATCAGATGGATGAAGAAGGAGGTCAACCAATGGATGCCTGGTTGATGCAGCTTCTACAACTGGAAGAATAGAGAGAACAGACCTATAATCACCATCAGAAGCATATGGCAGAAACAGAAGGGTGGTTCAATAAGAAGACCACTTGCAAAAAATTTAAGGTGGGAGATTTGGTTTTGAAATGGAATGTGAAAAAAGATAAGCCAGGAAACCATGACAAATTTGATGCCTTTTGGGAGGGCCCTTTTGAAATAATTGCTGAAAAGCAATTTAATTCCTTTCAACTGAAAGATCAGCAGGGTATGACTTTACCCATAACAGTGAATGCCTTTCACTTGAAACTCTACTTCAAGTAGAAATAAGGAGACCTTTTATGTATAGTATGTATATTATATGGTATTTTATGAAAATTTCAAAGTTTTCAAGTTTTTTCTTAGCAGTTTTTGTCATGTCTTTTTTACGACTATCCAAAGTTAGATAGAAAAAGACAAAAAAAAGAGGGGGATGGAAGAAATAAAAGCGCAGTTTTTCGGCATACAATGGTTCAAATTCAAAAACCCGCCACATCACTCTCTAACGGTTGAAGGGAATACACTTATTTTGCTGATGATCGAAACCTTGAAATGTGTAAATTCCTAATTAATACAGTTGTCAATGATTGGTTGATAAAATTAGCATGTATTAAATATGTTAGAAATCATATAAAAGAAGATCCAAAAGATATGGGCACACCAACCATAATTACCAACCATAGTTAATGCAACTCATGCATAATTTTATAACAAATAAAGTGAAGAAACTCTAATTCATTATCGAAATAAATTTTCCACTACAACTCACTTACCATTTTTTCTCTCAAAGTTCAAATCCCATACCAGTAAGCTCTACGAATGCTCTCACATGGCTCCTAAGAAAACAATCATAAAGTGGCAATTGCGACATCATCTTTTGTACTAGAAAGGTGTGAAGATGAAACAAGAGAGAAATTTGTCGATAGAGATGCGAGAATTGGTGACACCATTATAACCTAGAAATATCTAGAGAAGATTCAGAGGAATATCAAATAAATAATGGCTACAAGTGTCATTGCATCTTCTCTGACTACTTTTGCATTCAATTCTCTACTCTACTGGTATGTTTACATTCCAGTCCACCCTTATCCAGAATTAATCAAAGCTATTGCTAGTTTTTATGACATTGAAGGGAAGACTATGAGGAATGCCCAAGGCCAAAGCCTTTTCACCTTAAGTCCTGATGTTTTCATTGATGCTTTCACTGTTGGCCATGTCCCTACTCATGAAACAAATATTTTTGACCCAACAGACCAGGCAAAGTTTTTTGTTCCATCCGAGAAGATGAAGAATTTTCTAATAACACAATTGAAGAAACCCCCTCCTGGAGGTACTATGCCCGAAACCCCCATTTCTCTGGAAGATTTCAAAAACCTAGAATTATATTCTATTTTAGCCATGGTAGCAGGCCTAAAGACATATGAAAGGGTTTATGGTTGGCAAATTGCCCTGGTCGAATGTCTGTCGAACCCAAGAAACTATGATTCCTCAGTCATGAGTAAAAGCATCAAGCCCATGTTTTTTGACTGGTCGGAGTACATTTGTCACCAGATTCATGAAGGTTTATCTTCAATTAAAAGGGGGTCTCATTCCTCTTTCAAGTTTTCTTCGTATTTAGTGTGGGTTTTCTTCTATTTTTTAGCTAGAGAGCTAGCTTTCATTTCAATAAATGATAAATATGAGAAAGGTAGGATTTTGCCTATATACGAATGGACCAATGTTTTATATAAAACAGAATCATACTATGATTTTAACAAAGAATTTATGGGGCCAACCCTTAAGATTATGTATGGAGAAATAAGTAGGTTGAGCAAAAGGGATGTAAAAGTTCTACAAAACAAACATGCAGAAGAGGGTGACTGGTTTATCCTCACCCAAGGGATTGTTATCAGGTTATACGGGTTTACTGGAAAACCCTTTTTGCTGCCATATTATGTTACTGATAGGTTATTTGCTCTAGAATATGTTAGGCAAATTGAATACATAAACTTCAAATACGACACAGGTATAGGGAAAATTGGTACCTGTACGATGCCATTCCAGTTTGAAGGTGTTATTGTCTCAAAAAAGGGGCAACATGAATAGATCACCCAGTTTCTAAATGAATTGGGGTTGATAGAAATGCCACAACGATGGAGGTATGACCCCATCAATAGATTTGCTGAAAGATAGGCCATTTTGAACAAAACCCCTATGAAGAATTACCACATGTTCCCTAGGCGAGATATTGAAGATCATAGAAACAATGCCGAAGATGACCCCCTTGAATGGCATGTGGAAAGGATGCAACCACTGCCTCCCTGGCAAGATTTCTATGAACATGTAGTTGAATACAACCCTAAAGACAACCCTAAGCATGTTCTAGATACTAAAACTATAAACAGAATGTAAAAGAAAGGGGTTGAATGGACATTAGGGAAGGTTCATGAATGGTGGTTGATGAGAGTTTAGACTAATATGATTGAGTCATGGTACCCTATGAATAATGATGTAGAATTTTTAGCCTGTTATGATCATTATCAAGCTACCTGGACTGGGACTTTTCCCCAAAATATTCCTCCAAGCATTGGTGGTAGCAAAGAGACAAGCCCTAAGGTTGCTAAAAAATAGATTTTGGACCAGGGTAAGGGCAAGGGAATTGCCTTTGGACAACCATAATCACATGCACCAACGAGGCTTAGGTCCTCAAAGAAAAAATCTCTTGAAAACATTTTCACAGAGGAACAGAAGATAAAATATGTGAAAGCACCTCATATGATGGCAAAAATGGGTTATGATGGTAGGGGATTAGGGAAATATGGACAAGGAATCATTGAACCCTTGTCAGTTGAAATAAGAGGAAAACATCTAGCATTGGGTGCAGATTTATCAAAAGGTAGAGCCAGATCATCCAAAGCTCCAAATTTCATTCTCCCTGCTACCTCTGATACTGAATCAGATGAAGTGCCTCTAGGCACTAAGAAAAGAAAATTAGAATCCCTGGTCGAATGTGAGCAGAAAAGGAAAAATCTAGTAGATGAAACTCAAAAAATTCCCGACAACTCCCTAGGTGGTGAAAATCCACAATGGGAAACTGCTGAAATTTTTGAAGTTGTTAGAGAAAAGGAACAGATTGCTCAAGATACTAAAAATATTTCTCAAGGTGACGAAATGGTTGGAAATCCTGATGTGCAGATAGGATATCAAGAGAAATAAGCTAATGATAACACAGATCCTGCTCAGGAGAAGTTGCACACAACTATTTTTGATAATATAAGGGTAAAAGAAGAGATGGTTGGACACAACAAGAATCAACGTGGGGAGATTCCCCCAAATGTCGAAATAATAAATTTAGAAGAAGATACATACATTGAAGAAAATGAGGGTGGAGAAAGAGAAATGACGAAAAACCCTCAAGAAGATAAGATTGAGGAAATAGTTGTTGATGAAACTAATGAACAGAATGTATTGGAAAGTGAAAACCAGTGCGAAATCCCAATAGGATCAGGTATGGCCTCCCTTTTCTCTTATTTTCTTTCTTTTTTCCAAGATAAATCTCCTTCCTTTTCTATTCCAAAGAAAGATATAATGGTTCCTTTGAAACAACGTTTGCTTTCCCCAAAACCAAGGTCATCTACACAGGTTCAATATGAAGCTGGTCAATCTTTGGGACCACTAGCTCACCCTATAGCTGCCCCTATGGAGGAGAAAGTTGCTTTAGTGTCAACCCCATTTCTCCCTGGTACATGCATACCAGTTATGAGGTCTACGTCTATCATGACTACAGAGAATCACCCAATTCTATCAAAATTGAAAGATCTAAAAAGGGTGAATAAGAATGCTTTTGATTGGTGGAATTCCCACTCTGCTAAATCTTCTAAAGCTCCATCTTGTGCCCAAGAAATAATAGCACTTGACCCCACCACTATGCAGCGGAAGAAGGTGAAGATGACACCAAAAGTTAAGAAGCCTAAAGGGGACATGACAATTGAAGATTACCAAGTAGAAAGTATAAATGAAGATATTACTCAGCTTCACATGCAAGATGAATGGGGATAGGTCCAAGCTCGCCTAGGGACAATTCACTTGCATGGAGAATATTTTAAAGAAAAATTCCATAAAGAGCAAGAAACCAGAAAAGAATGCGAATCTTCCCTACAGGAGCAAAAACTATTGGAGAAAGCTTTGAAACTAGAAGTGAAGATATGGGAAGATAGATTTGGTGAAGCTACAAGTGAAGCAGCTAAATATAAAGAAGAACTTGAGAAAGTGACTACACAAATTCAATATTTGACTCTGCAAGTACAAGAGCTTCAACAACAGATCCAAGAAAAGCAGAATGTAGTGCATGGCCTATCAAAAGACAAAGCCAAGGCAGTAAGAAAAGAAATATTTGAAGATATTTTGCTGCTTAGTTTGAAAGCAAGGCCCATGTTAATATATTTGGCCAAAGTAAAAGAAGTGATTGAAGTAGTCGATGACAAATTAAAAGCTACAGTAAGCTTTCTACAGGAAATATCAGATGCAACAACAAAAATCCAAGTCTTATCTGATAACATGCCAGTAAATGTTGTTAAAATCCAAAGTGAAGCCTGGTCTCAGGCTAATATTGTAGCTAGAATTTTTTTAGGAGGTTTAAGCTCATAAATCAAGGTGTGAAACTCCTTCAGGAGTTGGAAGTTGAAGCTAAAGGACTGGTGAAACACTTAAACCTTACGAACAAATGTGGGCTTCCATATTTATGGGATGAAAATTCCAACGTTTTAAGTGAAGAAACACTCACCATGTCCCTGAGGGCTTTTATCAATGATGAATCAAAAATAGAAATTTGGGAGGAACCCGTGGAGGAAGCCCAGATATTTGCCATGGTATAAAACCTCACACAAATTAAATCTTGTTTACAAGAGCTGATTTTGAGGCATAAGGTGGTATCACATGATAAAGTAGAGGAGTTGCAAATATATATATATATATATCAGTTGTTCATGGACTCCTCGGATCTTGAAGACGAAGCTTGGAAACAGGTTTGCCTCACCTACAATGAAGTCATCAAAGTGATAGAAAAGCAGAAGAAGACCAAGCAGGTTGAACAGAGACAACTAATAGAAGGTGGGATCAACAACCAGTAGTAGAAAGTTTCACAAAAAGGATCTCGAAAAGGAAAATTACCAAGGTGTTAATGTAATAGTAGTAAAGTATACATAAGCTTGTAAGAGGTATTTTTGAAAGGTAATGCTTTACTTTTTTGAAGTGCATGTTATTTTTTATTCTTTTCCTTCCAAAATTTCCTCTTCCTTGTTGTTTTGACTCGTTTCCCAATGGATGAAGGCCTGGATTCTAATATTTTTTCTAGCAAAAAATCCTTGGAAGGCGCCAAGAATGTTAGTATGAAAAGACTACCCTGAAGACAATAGAAGTTTTGAGAGCTCGAGCAGTTTTCAAGAAGGCTTGAAAGATTCTTAAGGAATCAAACACTAGTTTCCATTTTTTGTGAAAATACCAAGGCAAGAAGATTATCATGATTTCGTGACATGTTGAAGTTTCGTGCGTTGAAGAGCAAGGAAGGAGCCAAGGTGGAGAAATGTCACGATTTTTCAACATGTTGAAGTTTCATGCACCGAAGAGCAAGGAAGGAGCCAAGGTAGAGAAATGTCATGATTTCGCTACATGTTGAAGTTTCACATGCCGAAGAGCAAGGAAAGAGCCACGGTGGAGAAATATCACGATTTCATGACATGTTGAAGTTTCGTGCACCGAAGAGCAAGGAAGGATCCAAGGTAGATAAATGTCTTGAATTTGCAACATGTTGAAGTTTTGCGCACTCAAGAACAAGGAAAGAGCCAAGGTGGAGAAATGTCATGATTTCACGACATGTTGAAGTTTCACACCTGAAGCGAGAGAAGAGCCAAGGCAGAGAAATTATCGTGATTTCGTGACATAGTTGAGTCACATGAAAACATGATATAAATAGACTCTGCTTTCAAGAGAGTATGACAATGACTGAAGATAGATGGTGATTTACTATAAAGATCTTAAAATTTTGACACTTGTGATTCGTTTATCTAAAATCAATTAGAAATCACGTAAAATGTGTTGGTGCACTTGGTGGCACATCTTCGCTGTAATTGATTTCATACCAAGATTTGATAGTTGTCAAAACATGTCAGTTTTAGAGTATATATAGTAGGGGAAATACCCTGAAAAGAGGTCGGCTCTTAGACATTTACAAGACTGGATGTATATACTCTGGATTCAAGCAATAAGATAAACTTCTATTGGCTTTTGGTTCACTATGTGCAAATGTATGTATTGATATTTTTATGCTTCTATTTACATTGTTAAGTTGTACACTGTATTTGTTCTGTTATCTAGACTCATACACGATATAAACAACATTGTTGAAGCTTAAAGGTTTAGTGCATGTATGTGTTAGAATAATATCTAAATCACATTGAAGAATTATGATTTCTGTGTGGAGAAACATCTAATGCTTAGATCTTAAAGTTATATATATTCATCTTTGTTGTTGTTTAAACTGCACCAAGAGAAAAGCTTTAGCTATGGCTATATTTTCCTTCCTTTTAGTAAAAATTCCTCCTCCCTTTTCTCACAAAAAACACCAAGGAACCAGCCTCCTCTGGAGATTAGATGGAACCCCTTTTAACACTAAATCCATCTACTCAATGTTGGCAAGGTCATAGGCGCAAAATATATCCATAGGCCGATTTTGTTCCAACAATAACTAGTGCTAGAAACTGTGGCACAACTGGCATGGGTAACTATGGCATATTTGGAGGGAGGAGTTGTGGAATCGAGACTAGAGCAATTTAAGGTGGACCCAATCTCCATGAGGTAACGGCGTACATAGAAGGCATAGGCTACGAAAATGTACTTGAATACAAATGTTATGGAAGATCAGGAAGGATGGGCATGGTTACCTTTGGGGGAAGCTTACCTATGGTGATCAAATATGCTTCGGCCTTCTGCACCTATGTATATAAATCAAGAAAAGTATTTACATTGGCTTGTCGGACCGCCATACCAATTTCTGAGTTGAAGGCCCAAAGATAGTAAGACACAACTTGCTCATGCGTGGGCCGAAGGCCATCAGGAACTCTCTGCCATCTTCACACGAATTTGATGTTAAAGTCTACTATCTCCTCCTATGGATGTCTTTGGATATTCATATATTGATACAACAAGGAAAAAGGATCAGCTTGTTCATGGAAGTTCTTGATTAGAAGTTCTGCCAATTGGTCCCATGTAGTAATAATGGCGGGTGACAAAGATCGGTACCAATACAACTATTTCCCTCTAAGTGACAATACCAACAACCTTACCATAATATATTAATCTGTAATGCCATGGAATGTAACCAAAGAAGCCATATCTTGGATATGTTCATAAGTGGTCTTACCAGTACCATCATAAGTAGGCAAAGCCTTCAAAGTTGCTTGAGGAACTGGATTTTATGCTTGTAAATTCAAAGCTCCTAAGCTATTCCATGCTAGAAACTACCTTGGTGGTTGTGGCTATTGTGGTGGTGGGTTCTGAGCCATACTAGCTGGTGTGTGAGGTTGAGGAGGTATGCCACTAGTAGAAGTACTAGTTGGACTCAAAGGAATGGAGAACACATCGACTAACTATGAGGACATTGCGGATGATGTATGGGGTAATGAGGATGTATGAGGAAAAGCAACCAATTGGGGATGTTCTCCTAATATTTTGATGTCAAGTTCATAGAACTCAATGGGGTCTTTAGGATTTTTGGCCTTCGATCTTGTGATCATGAAGTACAAATTTTGCTACCTTTATGTTTTAAGGCTTCTGGGTATAACTGAGTTGCAAGATATTCTAACCTTATAGCATGAAGGTGAACATCAAACCTCAATACTATTAAAAGTGAAACTTTCAGGGTCCCACCAGGTGTGCCAAAAACTATTGGTCAAATATATGCCTAATATACAAACATGTGTTTGTGCACCCTAGACATGGCCAACATTGAAATTCCAAAGGAAATAAATGTCCTTCAGACCAATCTCCATAGAGGTTTTGCTTCCTTAATAATCCTACACCGGTTTAAGACTAGAGTTGCAGGAAAGAAATTGGAAATAAATAAAAGAAATGGGAAATATAGTCATAGGCCAAAGATTTAAGATTGAAGATAGACTAGTAGTAGGAATTCCAACCAAGTGTTATAGCAACATAAAATAGAAAAGGAAGCGATAAAATCTACTTACAGTTTTCCAAAGACAACTTCCATAATCGCATTCCAGTACTCACACTTGCACCAGCAATGCCCAAATCCAGGTGAAAAATTTGAACTTAACAATAGATAACAAACATGAATATAAACAAAAATGCTTGAATAGAAATAAATCACACAAAGAAACTACTTGTCTATCCTCCTCTTACAATGGAAATTGAGTAGTATTTATAGAGGAATTTCACCTCTATCATTTAATGCACATATGACAAAATGTTTACAAATCAAGAAACTTTGTGAAGAAATTCCTCCTCGAAGTCACTGATAATATTTCACCTGAGACATTGATATAGTTTATAATATAGAATCTCTGAGAAATTAGCACATTTAGGTGTCAGTGCATGAAAAACTACAAAGATTGGTTGTTGACCTGGTACATTCACTGCGCCTTGAAAATTCGTTCTTGTTTTGAAAATTTTTAACTCATGAAAATTGCTCTATGATATTAAATCTAGCAGCCTTTTTAGCATAAAATCAGAAACTTTAGTTACTTTTCACCCCAATCATTAAATTCTCATCCTTCATCTGATCCAAGCACCTTTGAAAAGTCTTCGTTGATGCTTAAACTTGAGTTTGCTCAAAATAGAAACATGAGTGAAAGTGCTTCCTAAAATTCTTATTACTTCCTTCTTATCCATGCTTCCTCTTGCAACACTCATGCCATTACGCTCCATGGACAACCCCCCAACTTTAGTGTTGCATTCGCCTTCTTGTCATGGCAACAGTTAACTTGGAGAAAATCCGGCCAAAAATAGTTCACTGTACCCCTTTGATTTCACATTTGATGCTTTGAACCGTTTCACATCATTTAGTCCCTAAAAGAGATGATTCAGAGCTTCAAATTTCTCCTAGGGTGGAAGCACTTCATATAAGATGCGCTACTTCTTAAAACATACGTTCACCCCTAAAATAGGCAAAAAGCACTGTCGCCCTTCTCCTTGGGCAAATGTAGATTTGACTTTTCAACGCTTCCCATTTAATATCTACCTATAGCAAAAATAAAACTTTGACATATTGGTGGGGGCGTCTTCATGTAGCTTCACCCCAAGGAGGGGCGAATGGGACTTTTTCCCCTCACCCAGGGTGAATGCATAGTTGAATTTTCAACGTCGCCATAATGCTTGCTACTTTCTTTTGGGTTCGCCCGTATCCATATTTTGACAAGCTTTCACCCCAAAGAAGGGAGAATGAGACTTTCACCCCTCCCCTTGGGCAAATGCATCTTGGAATTTTCAATGCCTTCATTTTAAATGATTTTCACCCCAAAGTGGGGTGAACGATGATTTTTCCCCTACTTTGGGGTAAAAACACTCTTTTTATTTTGGCTTTGCTTCAACTTCGGGCCTACCTAAAATTTAATTATTTTGAATGTATCTTCGCCTTGCTGAGGGGTAAAAGGGGCTTTCACCCCTCATTTTGGGCAAAAGTCTTTGACGAACTTAGCATTTTTCTTTCCATTTTACATTTGCCCAAAATTGAGGCAAACAAGGTTTTCACCCTACTTCTGGGGTGAATGCGCTTTTACCCTTCCTTCTGCTCAACAATGAAATTTTTCAAAAGACATATTTGCCCTAGGGAAGGCGATATAGATTTTCAAACTTTGTTTAGGTGAAACCATTACGTTTTCCTTTTCCATTGAATTTTCAAGCGTTGTTTTCCTTTGGCGTCCTCAGGTGATATTTAATGATTCCTCACAAACAATTTGACTTGCAACACCCATTATTTTTCAAGCATAAAATTTATGAAAGTGAGAAAGAATATTAACACAAAAATACTGCAACACATTATACTGGCCAAAAATGCTGTATCATAAATTCAAATATATTTACCGCTTTTACAATAAAAATCCTTCAAAAAAACTTGATCAAAATTTTAATGTGGCATAGTGCAAAAATGCCAACAGGAATTTAAACAATAGTTTAATCTTAGATTGGTTAGGGGTTTATGAATCTCTCTCCTGAGTTTAAAAAAAATCTTTTATTTTCTGTGTGTTTTCTTGTGGCTTGTTTTAGGGTTGTTATATTGAGTCTATAATTAGATGAGTGATTTATATTTCCCCTTTTATGTAAGTGTCATGTAAGTGTGTAATGTGTAGGATATGCAAAAGTTGCATGTAAATAAGAGTGCAAGTATATAATGATAGAAAGTGCACAAGTGTCATATATGTAAGTGTGCAAATATGTAATGTAAGGATGTACACAAGTGTAATGTATTAGGAGTGCATGTAGGAGAGTAAGAGTCATGTAGTAGTGTGCAAGTTGTTAGGAATTCGCCATGTATAGACAATAAAAAATTTATGGAAGAAAAATAATAATAACAACGACAATGAAAATAGTTTAAACTTTAGTTAAGCAGTGCAATAAACAACAATCATACAAATGTAAGAGGCATAAGATATACGTGGTTTGGGCAGTGTACCCTACTCCATAGAGAAACAATCAATCCTTTGTATTAGCAACAATACAACAATATTCTCCACTTGTACAATGTCTCCTCTCCTCTCTTACTCCAAACTAGAAAAGAGCCTTAACCATCACAAAGGCAGTCTTTACAATACAAAATATATAGAGATTCATGGCTTTTCCTCTACCCAAAAACACAGTGGTATCAGAATACAATTGGCCAAAAAACCATGAGCTGAAACCACCCATATGGTTATCACGTTTTTTAAAATATTTACTGGCAATTAAATATTTAATGCTGCCTCTTAGAACCTTGTTCACGTTCCTATTGTTGAATTTTGCCCATCAATATTTAAATGGCATTTAATTTCTTGTTATCAATTTGGCTTCATTACCTAACAATCTCTGACTTAGAGATAAGATTGATACAATATCCCTGCACCCCAGGACTGAAATTTTCTCATAACATGAACTTACTCTTTAAGGCCAACTGAAGTAGAGCAAAAGCTCAACTTCTCCCTGGTTACTACTTTAGTAAGCATATCAACAAAATTTTAGGAAGTGTGAATCTTACCCACTTTACCAAACCATCCTCCATTGCTGATCGAATGAAGTGATACCTCAACTGAATGTGCTTTGTTCATGAGTGAAAAGCAGAGTTCTTCACTACATGAATGACACTTTGGATGTTAGTACAAAGTGTCCCATATCCTTGCTCGTAATCCAACTCCTCAATCAACATCTGAAGCCATATGAACTCTTTTGCACCTTTCGTGATGACTACATACTTAGCCTCCATAGTAGAAAGAGTTACAACACATTGTATCTTGGATATCCAACTCACTTTTGTACCTCCAAATGTGAATACATAACCAGTAGTGCTTCTCCCATAATCCAAATCACCTACCATATCTGAATCCACATAGCCCTGTAACTCAACTTTGGAACCTCCAAAATTCAAACAGAATTTTGAAGTTGCTTTCAAATACCTGAGTATCCATTTCACTGCTTTCTAGTGAGATTTACTTGAATTACTCATATACCGGCTCGTAACTCCCACTGCTTGGGCAATATTCGGTCTTGTACACACCATAGCATACATAAAAATCCCAACTGATGAAGCATAGGGTACCTTATTCATGTACTCTTCCTCCTCATTTGTCTTGGGACATAGCTTCTTTGAGAGCTTAAAGTGCTTTGCAAGAGGTTGGGCTACCGATTTTGCATCATGCATACTTGTTGTGGCTGCTCCACAACGTACCCCAAAATTGGGGACCACCCTTTTGCATAGTTTCCAAGAAGACCAAAGTGGCCCATATGCTAAAGATCAAAGAAAAAGCAAAACACCGCAAGGAGGAAAAATGTCGCGATATCGCGACATGTTGCATTGTCGCGGCCAAAAGAGAAAAAGTGTCACAATATCGTGACATGTTGCATTGTCGTAGCCAAAATAGAAAAAGTGTCGTGATATCACGGCATGTTGCATTTTCGCGGCCAAATGAGAAAAAGTGTCGTGATATCGCGACATGTTGCATTGTCACGGCTAAAAGAGAAAAAGTGTCGCGATATCGCGACATGTTGCATTTTCGTGGCCAAAAGAGAAAAAGTGTCACGATATCGCGACATGTTGCATTGTCGCGGCCAAAAGAGAAGAAAGAAAAGTGTCGCGATATCACGACATGTTGCATTTTCATGGCCAAAAGAGAAGAAAAAAGAACAAGAAAGAAAAAGTGTCGCGATATCGCGACATGTTACATTTTTGCAGATAAAAGCAACAAAAGAGAGCAAGGAGGAAAAAGTATCGCGATATCGCGACATGTTGCATTTTTGCCAAGGGAACAGAGTAGTTGACAGTGCGTCTGATATTAGTGATAAACACCAAGACAGTGAAACTGAAGACTACATAGTGACATGGACATAAGGACAAAATCCAATGAATAAGACAAAACGTTACATAAGGAATATTTAATGATTTGAAATCATTTAAGATGGTCGTTACACACGGAAGGAAACAGACACAAGCCCATGTGGAGAAAATGAAACGAAGGGCCACAAAATAGAAATGAAAAGTTTTCTTTTGGAAATCAAAACACATGCATGCACAATGGTAGGAGAAAACGAACAGTCATGGAAGGAGAAACAAATTTTTTTTTTTAGAGGTTTTAAATATGCCATTCAAAGAGGCCACAAGGGGTTGGAAACTGCTGTGAGCAGAGTTGCAGATTTGAAGGCAAGAGGGCCATTCTGGACCTGTTTGGGCTATTTTTCTTCCATGGACTGGTTTGGGAAAACCAAAAATTTCTATTATTGTAAAATGACAAATTTTTCAATACAAAAAATTTCAGAAAGTTGCATCTTATGGACAAGAAAGAAGGAGTCATTTTCTGCATGTAAGATTAAATGTCTATTTTTTCCCTTTTCAGATTTTAGGCTTGTAAATGGAGTTTATGCAAGTTTCTTGATTGCTTCATGCGAATGTTTAAATCTGAAAATATCATTTAAAACCCTAGGAGCCAACACTTAGCTTATCCGGATTGTGCTTGTTTTGCAAGTCCAATAGGTTAGGTTGCATGCATGAAAACCTCACATCTTCGATTTTGTTGAAATAGGATAGCATCATACTGAATGCATTTTATTTTCATTTTCTGCATTTCAATTTTCATTTTTTTTTGCATTTTATTTTTCCAAAAATTTTAACTTTTCTTTAATTTTCAGGCATTAAAATAAACATTAAAAAACTTCAAAATCCAAAAATAATTTAACCATTGCGTAGGTTATACTTCATACTTCCAATACGCAATTTGAAATTTCATTTTCGGAGTTGTTTAGTATTTTTAAAGATTCATTGAAGTTGTTGTTTTATTACAAATTTTAAAAATCCGAAAATAGAAAATTTCCATTTTAAGGTCAAATTTCATTTTTTTCATTTCTGTTTTGCACTCATGAGCCTATGATGACATTCCCTTCATGAAAATTCCAATTTCATCGAAGGAGTTATGTTTTATGGCATTTCACAAATTTCCATTTTTGGAGCCTAAAATTGCCCTCTTCATAAAAATTCTGATTTTACGAAAGAGGGGTAATTTGAGCATCACATTGAAGGTCATATGAGGGCCAAATCACATTTGCTTTATTTTGGTTCAATGAACAATCACTAAAGTTTCATGTAAAATAAACCAACATTGCCCCTTGTTTACAGTTACTTGTAATCACTAAGGTGTTCCAAGCATTTAAATTGAATATCTTTATTTGAGATTACTAATACACATGCAAATGTTAATACAACGAATACCTTGGAGAAGTTGTTTATTTAAATTCTTTGCAAGAGGGGATTTGGAACCCAAATCCTAAGGAAGAGTGTACTTTCACAATTGGGTGAAAATACCACTCAACATTTTGGCACTAGAAGTCAGGGCCTGAATTGGTTTATTTCAGTGTGATTTAAATGCTATAGGGATTTAAATTTTGAATATTTCATGCCCTATTGATTATTATCTTTAGCCCTCTTTTAACAATACAACCTTGTAGTGTTAAAAGGAGGACATGAATTGCTATGCATTGTTCTAACGCTTTTGATTGTTCATACAGGAATAATGGGTTTTGTTTTGATTTTGAAAAATTTTGGTCTTGACTAATGAGGTTGTCTCGATGTAATTACTTTCTTTTGATTTTAATGGATACCTCTCTTGGTTGATGCTAACATGATTATTCATACGTTACATGTGTTAGCGTACTTGTATACTTGTATTTGTCTTTATTTTGGTTACGGCAGACTGTTACAACTCCTGTAACAGATTCATTCCGTCGGTGACTATTCCCGGCTATTGTAGTCCTATTTAATTATTGTTGTTCAAATACAATTGATGTTCGCACATTTACATGGTACCAGAGCCAGGGGCGAGGTGAGGAGCAGAGCGCGATTTTTTGATTCGGACGAGTTTTTTTTCTCGCAGTCCGTGCGTTTAAAAAAAAAAAAAAAAAAAAGGGGACGTCCAGGACCTCGCGCAGAGCGGGGAGGAGCCGAACGCGCGTCCAGTTCGTGACGATCGAGCACTGGACGCACGACAGAGGAGCCGAGCGCGGCAGTCGAGGAGGGGAGAACCCCCCGCGCAGCGCAAACGTTGCGTTGGAGGGAGGTCGCGCCACACGTCAACAGACGCGCGCGCCCCCCGAGGTGGCCCCGCCCCCCTCCCCACCAGCCCGACCCCCCCCGGCCCGCGGAGCGGGAATTTAAAATTCCCGCCCGCGCGGGAACCCCGAGGAGGCGCCCCCCGGCCCGCCTCCCCACCGCGCCCGCCCCCACCCACGCGCGACGCGCACATTTGCGCGCGCGCGCTCCCCCGAGGAGGCGCCACCCCTCGGCCCGCGGAGCGGGAATTTAAAATTCCCGCCCGCGCGGGAACCCCGAGGAGGCGCCCCCCCCGGCCCGCCCGCGGAGCGGGAATTCAAATTCCCGCCCGCGCGGGAAATCGGAGGGGGTATAAACCCCCCCCGCGGGATCGCGTCCGCGAGACGCCCCCCCTCCCCACCGCGGGACTGCGTCCGCGAGACGCAGTGTTTGCGCCCGTCCGCGCAAACCCCCCGCGGGATCGCGTCCGGAAACCCCCCGGTGATTGCGCAGAGAAGCCGAGGGCCCTCTAGCGCGCGGGGCTGGCCCTGGAATTTTTTCAAAAAAAAAAAAAAAAAAAAAAACAACGGGCAGAGAGCGAAAAAGGGCGGTTAGACGCAAGCCCCCCGGGCCGAGAGAAAAAAAAAAAAAAACAATCTCTCGCTGCGACTTGCAGAGAGGAAGCCGAGCCGGAGGCTGCTGCAGAGGGTGTTGAAAAGGGAGGTGACTTGCTGATCTTTTCGGATCAGCCCGCTGGCTCACGTGGTCGTGAGCCGTGCGGTAAGGCTCAGGGAGCCTACAGGTCGGGGGTTCGAATCCCGCCGACTCCCCCAAGGTATATTTTTTTTTTAAAGTTATTTTTTTATTATTATTATTTTTAATTAAAATTTTTAATTTTAATTTTTTTAATATAGTTTTTAAACTTTAATAAATTAAATTTAATTTTAATTTATTTTTTCTAAAAGTTTAAAACTATAGAAATTAAAATTTTTTATTTTAATTTTAAAATTGATAATAATTATAAAAATGCTTTGTTAAAGAAAGCCTTTTAAGGGGGGATTTTTTTCAAAAAAATCAAAGGGGGATTGAGAGTAATTTTTTATGAAAAATAGCAATTTGGCATTGTAAAAGGTGCATTTTCGGCTGTGACCGACACCTAGTGGGTTATTCTAGTGGGCATTTTTTTTGTTGTATGTTGCATATTTCATTTTTGCACTATAACATTAAAAATTAAAATCAAACACTCCCTAAAGTCCCCGGAATATAAAACCCATCTGTGCAATTTTTTTGCACTGCAGCGTTCGGTATTTGCGATACCTCTGGCCAGCACTTACAGGTAAAGCTGTCGTGATTTGGCTACTGTATCCGCCGCCTAATATAGCTGCTATAACGACGTCTGAGCTTGTTCTCTATAAATCGTCGGGGAGGAATAAGTACGCCATTTTTGCATTTTTTACTCCATCCACTACCCTTTATCGCACTTGTGTTTAGGCGTAAATCCCGACGAAGTATTCTTCATAGTGTTTAGGGGAAGTTACGCCCCACGCATGAGAAGAATCTTCTATGGTAGGTGCCATCAACAAGGCGATTCCCTTTCGTACCGCTTATGTTCCACGTATCGTATGATCTCTAAATTTCACCTATAGTCTCCCTCACGTAAGGGCGGGTGATTTTTTGTTGATATTTCTAAATACCTATAGTTTCCCTCACGTAAGGGCGGGTATTTTGTACGGTATATTGGCCTAGCAAAAGGTATATCGAAAGGGGGACCAATTTGGTGATATAAGGAACCTTCACTATGGCCGTTGTTGCAAAATTGATGACTGATCCGCATCAGCTATTGAAAGGTCCAAATTATACACCATGGAAACATAAGATGAAGGCTATTCTCCAAATGGAAGATTTGTGGGATATTGTTACTCGGAGTAGCAACAAGGCCTTCACCAACAACGAGGATCCACAGGTCCTTCAAGCAGATCGGATTGCTTTTGACAAGAAAGACAGTAGAGCAAAGGTGCTCATTTTGTTTGTTGTTTCCGATGAAGTGCAACCTCATATAGATGATAAAGCAAGTGGTAAAGAGGCATGGGATGCCCTTAGAACCATCTATGAGGGGAAGAATGAATCCACCATTCTTCATCTTCAACAACAACTTCATAACCTGAGTTTGAGACAAGGTGAAACAGCTTGAACTCTTTCCCGTGCAGAGTGTCCGAGTTGAAAGAGAAATTGAGTTCTCTAGGAGATATTGTGGATGAAAAGCTTCTCATTTCACTTGTGATGAGAGCTTTACCTTCTTCATTTGACATGTTGATAACCTCCATCCAGGTGTCCCAACGATAAATTACCTACATCGAGTTGGTCAATCTGCTTCAACAACAGGAGGCACGCCAACTTCACAAGGATGATTCTTCCAATACAGCCCTATACACCAACAGGCAGGGTTCTAGGAAGAAAGGTAATGGGCAAAAAGGAGGCAACTTTCATAAAGGAGGAAATTCTCAACAGGATACGAAAGGAAAAGGCAAGCAACCTCAACAGAAGAAGAGGTGGTGCAAGATCTGTGAGAAAGACAACCATGACACCAACAGGTGTTGGCATAAGAACAAGCAAAAAGGCCAAAACAAACCACAAAATAAAAACAAGCAACCCCAAGCGAATGTTGCTGTTGAAGAATCCGACTCGGATTCGAATGGGCACACAAGGTGCTCATGACTACCATAGATTCCACTCAGAGGGATCCTATTTGGTATGTCGATTCTGGAGCTAGTAAACATATGACTGGCGACAGATCGTGGTTTGAATCATTTGTGGCCAAGGAGGGCAAACCTGTCACCATTGCTGATGATAAAACCTATAGGGTTCAGGGAGAGGGTACAGTTTCGGTCACTCTTCCTGATGGCAAGTGTCAGATTGACAAGGTCCTCTATGTTCCGGGATTGGCCAACAATTTGTTGTCAGTGACACAAATCCTGGACAGAAATATGGTTGTCAACTTTCATGTTGAGAATGGAAAGAAGTGTTGTACAATTACCAGGAAGGGTAAGCAGATTGCAACAACTTCATATAAGCATGGCTTATTTGCACTAGATGCTATCTCTATTCCACATGTTTCCATGACTTGCCTCTACCAAGGAGGCAACTTCCCTATGGCACAAGAGATATGGGCATCTTAGTTCCGGCTACTTACTTGAGCTCAACAAGTATGAGATGGTAAAGGGTCTTCCTTCCCTTTCGCCACATTGCCGGTGTGCTCGATCGCTTGGCAGAAAGCAAGATAGAGTACCATTTGAGAAGAGCTCTACAAGAGCACGAAAACCTCCGGAGCTAATTCACACCGATCTATGCGGTCCTTTCACACCCAACAAGTTGTGGAGGGAAGAGGTACTTTCAGCTATTCGTAGATGACTACTCACGAAAGATGTGGGTTTTCTTTCTTAAACTAAAATATGAAGCTTTCGCATTCTTCCAACAGTTCAAGAAATCCGTTGAGAAGGAGTCAGGGGCTTCTATTAAAACCCTCCGCTCAGATCGAGGGGGAGAGTTTACCTCTAATGAATTTTCTGCATTCCTAGATAAACATGGGATCAAGAGACAGTTAACAACTGCCTATACTCCTCAGTAGAATGGAGTTGCTGAGAGAAGGAACCGTTCTATCATGGAAATGGTTTGTTGTATGCTCACAGGTGCAACTCTTGGGCAACAATATTGGGTAGAAGCTGTGACCACTGCAGTTTATCTTTTGAATAGGGCACCCACAAAGGCCCTAAAAGGAATGACTCCACAGGAAGCATGGAGTGGTCGAAAACCCTCCATATCTCATCTACGTATTTTCGGGTGTCAAGCTTTCATGCACATACCGAAAGAAAAAAGGAAGAAGCTAGATGAGAAAACACTGAGATGTATTTTTCTTGGATATTCTGAGCACTCTAAAGGATATCGGTTGATAGATCCTTTGACCAAGAAAATTCATATCAGCAGAGATGTTGTCTTTGATGAAGCTTTCACATCACAGAGCACATCTACAAGACACCGAGATATTGTGGAACCAAAGGAAGAGGAGATTCCTTCGTCAACACAGACAGTAGGTCCTTCTACATCTTCTTCACCACCACCGAGCGTAATCCTAAATGGTGTACAAATACAATCGGAGATGCAAATTTATCCACTCCTCCCAATTTGAATTTGGATAGACCTCGTACACGCAGTATGGCTCAACAGGAAAGAGAAGCCGAGAAACCGGTGAGGTTGATGATCTTTGTCAATATTTTGAGGAACTTTCCGTGACTCCAAGTAGAGAAGTTGAGGATATGGATATTGATGATGACAGGGCATTCATGTCTACCATAGATAGTCTTGGACCCGCATCGAGTGCAAGATGCTCTTAGTGAGCCTCATGGAAGGCCGCTATGGATACAGAGTATGAGTCTCCGATGAAGAATAAAACTTGGAAGCTTGTTGATCCGCCTCATGGAAAGAAACCTATTGGCTGCAAATGGGTATACAAAGTCAAGTACAAGGCGGATGGAACAATTGATAAGCATAAAGCCCGTCTTGTTGCAAAGGGCTATGCTCAAAAGGAAGGCATCGACTATGAAGAAACTTTTGCACCTACAGCTCGGATGACCACAATTCGGGTTATGTGTGCTATGGCAGCACAATATGGGTGGAAAGTTCACCAAATGGATGTCAAAAGTGCCTTTCTTAATGGTGATCTCCAAGAAGAAGTCTATATGACTCAGCCTGAAGGATTTGAAGTGGAAGGCCAACAGCAGAAAGTTTGCAAATTGGTTAAATCCTTGTATGGTCTGAAACAAGCTCCTCGAGCTTGGTATATAAAAATGGACAATCACCTAATGCAACATGGATTTAAGAGATGTCCGTCAGATGCAAACCTCTATTTCAAGAAACAGTGGTTCTCGAGATAGTGTTGCTTGTACTCTATGTGGATGATCTCGCTCATTACAGGGAGTTCAGAAGATTTGATCTCTACTGTCAAAAGAAACTTGTGCAAATCTTTTGAGATGACAGATCTTGGACTTCTCCATTACCGTCTTGGTCTGGAATTCAGCCAGAAGGAGCACACCATCAAAGTGTCTCAGAAAAAGTATGCCAAGACATTGCTCGATAAATATCGCATGACTGACTGCAAGCCAATGGCAACTCCTATGGAGAATGGACTTCAGTTATCGCGACATGATGACTCACCCTGGTAGATGGCACTCTCTATCGACAGTTGATTGGGAGTCTCATATATCTAACCAATACTAGGCCAGATCTCGTATTTGTCCGTAAACTATCTTTCGAGGTTCATGCGGGAGCCTAAGATTACTCATTGGAAAGCAAAAAAACGTGTTCTTCACTATGTCCGTGGTACTATAGAATATGGCCTAGAATACAAGAGGAACAACAAATTCTTCTTGCAAGGATACACGGACTCCGACTATGTCGGATCATTTGATGATCGCAAGTCAACTTTTGGATACATTTTTCATCTGGGATCCGGTCCTGTCTCTTGGCACAGCAAGAAGCAACAGGTGGTTGCTATTTCTTCAACAGATGCAGAATATCGCGCCGCACGTGAAGCTGTGTGCGAAGTGATATGGTTACGTCGCATTCTAACAAGTATGGGCCATCCATCAAAATCTCCAATACACTTGTTTTGCGACAATCAGGGTGTTCGAACCTCGTCAAGAATCCACCCATCATGAAAAAACAAAGCACATTGACACACAATGTCATTTCATTCGAGAGGAAGTTCCAAAGCACCGAATTCAGCTTCAAGACATTCCCACCGATGCTCAAGTTGCGAGACATTTTCACTAAGGCACTTGGACGTGTCAAATTTGAATTGTTTCGCAGCTCACTTTGTATTGCAAAATAATGTAAGGGGATGTTAGTAGTCTAGTATAGCTATTAGTTATTACATTACCCAAATAATGTAATAAATGGGGATGTTAGCGTACTTGTATACTTGTATTTGTCTTTATTTTGGTTACGGCAGACTGTTACAACTCCTGTAACAGATTCATTCCGCCGGTGACTATTCCCGGCTATTGTAGTCCTATTTAATTATTGTTGTTCAAATACAATTGATGTTCGCACATTTACAACATGTTTGATATTTGTGAGTCATTTCATGCTTATTTGTAAAGAATTATTTTATCTAAAATGTATTTGTTGTCGGTATTATGCTCTTCACTTGCGTGTAATGCGATCTTGTGAATTAGAAAGCCTGCAACACTAGGAGTATGCTCTTCACTTGCGCATATGCGATCTAGTGAATCAGAAACTAATTTTCATTTTTAGAATATTGCTTTGTCATGGTTCCTTCTTTTATTCATGACTAACAAATTGGTTTTGAAGTTATTCTTTGAGTTTCACTAATGGCAACATCTAAGGAGAAAATTGTATCCCTAAGAGAAGAAATGATGTCCCTAAGAGAAACGATGGTATCTGCATTAGGAAAGTATTATGAATGTCATTCTACCTTTGGAACACCTTACCAAATTCATGAAATGTTATTGGAGTTTCTACGACTTTTTAATCAAGAGGTGGCATCAGGATACCTACAAAATCTACATATCTATAAGTTCACATTATGTCAATTTCAAATATTTTGTGAGCCTATTGCTTGTAGGTTCTGAATCACCTACCATATCACCTACCATATCTGAATCCACATAGCCCTGTAACTCAACTTTGGAACCTCCAAAATTCAAACAAAATTTTGAAGTTGCTTTCAAATACCTGAGTATCCATTTCACTGCTTTCTAGTGAGATTTACTTGAATTACTCATATACCAACTCATAACTCCCACTGCTTGGGAATTATTCGGCCTTGTACACACCATAGCATACATAAAAATCCCAACTACTAAAGCATAGGGTACCTTCTTCATGTACTCTTCCTCCTCCTTTGTCTTGGGACATAGCTTCTTTGAGAGCTTAAAGTGCTTTGCAAGAGGTTGGGCTACCGGTTTTGCATCATGCATACTAAACCTCTTAAGCACATTTTCCACATAATCCTTGGAGATAACTTCAGTGTTTTCTCCTTCCTATCTCTAGTGATTCTCATGCCAAGGATTTTTTTGGCTTCCCCAAAATCCTTCATGGCAAATTTACTTGCCAACTCCATTTTCAATTTCTTAATATCCTGCATATTGGATCTTGCCACAAGAATATCATCAACATACAATAATATAATAAGGAAGTTACCATTTCATGTAGCCCAAAAATAAACACAATGGTCACTCTGGCTCCTAGTAAAATTATGCTCAATCATGAAACTGTCAAACTTGAGATACCATTGCCTTGGAGCTTGCTTCAAACCGTACAAGCTCTTTTTTAGTTTACACACAAGGCTATTCTTGCCTTTGATCTCAAAACCCTCCGGTTGGTGCATGTAGATCTCCTCCTCCAAATCTCCATGAAGGAATGTTGGCTTCACATCTAACTATTCAATATGAATATCTTCTACTGCAACTATACTCAAAATAGTTTGAATTGAAGTCATTTTTACTACAGGTGAGAAAATATTATTATAATCAATACCTTTTATCTGTGTAAATCATTTTACAACAAGTATTTCTTTGTATCTCTTGTTGCCATCAACTTCGTCCTTCACTCTGTACACCCATTTGCAATGCAATGCCCTTTTGCCATTGGGAAGCTCAACCAAATCCCAAGTTTGGTTTTGAGTCAATGAGTCCATATCATCCTTCATAGCATGCTCCCACTTGCTCCTAGTTTCCAATTGCAAAGCCTCATGAAAACATTCGGGATCACCTGCATCACTGTATAGAATGTAATGCAAATAATGAGAATACTCATTTGGTGCTCTTCTTACCCGAGTAGATATCCAACCTTTTGGTATTAGTGGTTATGGGGGTGATGGTGGAGTAACCGTAATTTCCTATTCATATTGCTCTTCCTCATGAGCACCATGTTCATAAAATTTGAACAAGTTGTATTTTTACACCATGCTCTAGGATTTCATCCAAGTCAACAAACTCAGGTGCATCCTCTTCAACCTGTATGTGCCTATCCTTATACAACTTATCCTCATTGAAAATCACATCTCTACTCTTGATAACTTTCCAGTCAATGTTATCCCATAGCCTATATCCCATATCATCCACACCATAACCAAGAAAATAGCACTTTCTAGAATTTGCATCAAGCTTACTCCTATTTTCTTTATCTATGTGGGAAAAAGCCTCACAACCAAATACTCTAAGGAAAGAGTAGTTTACAGGTTTACCTTTCCAAGTATCCTCTAGAATACCTCCATCCAATGCAGTACAAGGTCCTCTGTTTATCAAATAAACTGTTGTATCAACTGCACTATCCCAATAGAACAATGGCAACCTTGCATGCAATATCATGGCTCTGGAATGCTCCATTATAGTTTTGTTAATCCTATCCGAGACTGCATTTTCCTATGGTGTCCCAGGATTTGTCTTGATTCTCCTAATTCCTTCCTTTGTGCAATAGTCCTTAAAATCCTTGATGCAATATTCACCACCATTGTCAGATTTAAGGCATTTAACTTTCTTACCTGCCTCATTCTCCACTAATGCTCTCCACTTTAAAAAATTATCAAAAACATAAAATTTATGCCTGATTGTGTAGATCCAAGTCTTCCTGCTGAAATAGTCAATGAGGGTAACATAATAAGAGTATCCCTCAAGAGAAAGTACCGGTGAGGGACCCCACACATCCGAGTGAACTAACTCTAATTTCTCTTTCTTCCTTTTTGGACCAACCTTCAAAAATCTTACCATTTTTTTTCCATATACACAACCTTCATAGAAACCAAAATCAACCTCCTTGAGTTTTGATAATAGTTTTTTGGAGTGAAGGGTTTTCATCCCTTTATCATTCATATGACCCAACCACAAATGCCATGCTTTCACATCATCCTGAGCAGCATAGTTCAATGTATAATAATATGATATCTATAGTAAAGACAAAGTTCCAGTCAACTCACTTTTGCAATCACCATTGAACCCTTTGTCACTCTCCATTTTTGGTTTTTGAAAGTAGTGTTGCATCCCTCCAAATCAAGTGCACTGGCTGAAATTAGGTTCCTATTCAGACCAGGAATGTGCCTAACATTGTTAAGCACCCAAATATTTCTATTTGGAAACTTCACATTCATCGTGCCAATACCCACAATCTCACATGGAAAGTTATTACCCAACAAAACCTCTCCATAATTACCTGGAGTATAATCATAAAAGTAATCCCTATGAGAAGTGACATGATAAGAAGCTCTAGAGTCCATAACCCAATACTCACTCATGCAATTTGCTGCAAGAATAAGGGCATCCTGATAAATTGCACCTACAATGTTTACCTCTTGAGCATCATTCCCATTATTTTCCTCATTCTTCTTTCTGTCTTTGCACTCCCTCTTGAAGTGTCCAATCTTCCCACAATCCCAATAATCAATCTTACTTTTGTCTCTGCTTTTAGATATACCCTTCGATTTTCCTATGTTATGACTTTTCAATCTAGCTTGGCCTTTTCCTTTTTCTTTGTTTCTACCTCTGCTTTTTGTAGATAATGCTACTGTAGATTATGAAGCCTCCCTAGAGAATTTTCTCCTCATATCCTCACTGAGGATTGTGCTAACCACATCATCAAACACCAGGTTTCCATATCCATGCATAAAATTACTCACTGCCATTACAACGCTATCCCATGATTCTGGTAGTGAATAAAGAAACCCTAAAGCCATAACCTCATCATCAAAATCAAGCCCTATAGATTTTAAAGAACCCATAAAAACATACAACTCGTTAAGGTGTTCTTGGATAGATCCAACCTCTTGCAAATTCATAGTAAATAAATTTATAATCAATAAAATTTTATTTGAAACTGAGGGTTTTTCATACAACTTAGCTAGTGTATCCATGGCTCCTTTGGTGGTCTTTTCCTTCCTGATGTTGTATGCAACAAAATTAGTCAGGCTCAACCAGATCACCCCCAGTGCCCTCCTATCTATCAGATCCCATTCCTCATCATACATCAAGTCTGGTTGACCATCAATATTCCCTTTTAGATCCAAGTACAAATTATTCTTCTGATATAGATAATCCTCCACTTTGGTTTTCCACATACCAAAATTTTGTCCGGTAAACTTCTCCAGTTTAAACTTTGAACTTTCTCCCATTTCTCCAACTCGCACAAAAAACTCTCCTGTGAGTACCCCTTTCCCATCAATATCACTCTAATACCAGTTGTTAGGAATTCACCATGTACAAAAAATACATAGTCTATGAAAGAAAAACAAATAATAACAATGACAATGAAAAATAGTTTAAACTTTAGTTAAGCAGTGTAATAAACAACAATCACATGAATGTAAGAGACACAAGATACATGGTTCAAGCAGTGTATCCTAATCCACGGAGAAACAATCTGTCCTTTATATTAGCAACAATACAACAATCTTCTTCACTTGTACAATGTCTCCTCTCCTCTCTTCCTCCAAACCAGAAAAGAGCCTTAACCATCACAGAGGCAGTCTTTATAGTACAAAATATATAGAGATTCGTGGTTTTTTCTCTACTCGAAAAACATAGTGGTTTCGGAATACAATGGGCCAAAAAACCATGAGTTGAAACCACCCATATGCTTATCACATTTTTTTACAATATTTAATGGCAATTAAATATTTAATGGTAATTAAATATTTAATGTTAATTAAATATTTAATGTTGCCTCTTGGAACCTCGTTCACATTCCTATTGTTGAACGTTACCCATCAATATTTAAATGGCAATTAATTTCTTGTTATCAATTTGGCTCCATTACCTAACACAAGTGTCATAGAGTTAAGTGTGCATGTAAGTAGAGTGAAGAGTTTTGTATACATGTGGCAAGATGAGAAGCCAAAGGACAAGAATAGGAAATATTACAACTCCTCGATATGTGAGGAGTGCAATAGTCAAATATTGAAGATTCAAATTTTTATGTATATATTATGGAGACAAATTTCCATACAATATAAGTAGAAAAATGGTCTGTAAACGATCACCATAAAAAGCATTGATAATAAATCTTGATGTAGGAACAATAGTATGAAGCTACTTTATTCATGAAATACAAGTAATATATAGGATTACATAGGAATCTCACGTAGGTTAAGTGGTTGCAACAATCTGCCAAACATGGCCAACCACTTAACTACTAGTTAACCAAATGCTAACTAGGGATGTCCATTTACTGCTAGAAGACAAACAAGATCTCTAACAGTTAACTAACATCTAAAAACATGCTAACAACCTATTTATAACATGGGCATACTATGCCTCACGTGAATACAAAGTGCAATGAAATAGGAATAGTAAATAATAATAATTAACTTAGGCTTAAATGGATAAGCCTAAGTTATCCACAACACTCCTCCCAACCATATAAGCATTGGACCCCAATGCTCTCAACAAATGTGGAAAGTCATGGGCCATCTCATGGTGAGGAATCCATTGAGCTATGTGTGGAAAGTGACCGCGATGAGCAACAAGGTAAGTAGTGGAAGAACCCTGTCCCGTGTGATGATTCTTCATCTTGAAAACTCTATCTGAAATAAGCAGAAGCTGACGATCAGGTGCCACTGTTGCTGTAGGACTAAAAACAGGATCAGGTACCAAAAGAGGGTCCTAGAATGGTGTCTCTGGAAAGCGACGCTCATACAAAGGAACCCAAACTCTGCCTCCAACCTATGGTGAGTGAGGATTGTGATTCTTTTGCACCATTCCCTACGGAGTCTCCTGCAAGTCCTATGGTATCTTGCCTAGAAGGCTCTACCAGTGCTTAGTAAGGGAAGTAACCTTAGCTTGCTTCTCCATGTGTGCAATGGTGGGAGTGGGCAAAGCCAAAGGTAACTTCTGTGGAACAAGTGGTTTCGTAGTTGTAGGTGTTCCCAAAATTATACCAATGGAATCAATGGCATCTTTCTCATAAGTGAGAATGGTGGGTTCCTTAACCACTTGCTCTTGTGACTGTTCATCATGTGGGAGTGAAACTTCTTCCTTTGCATGTTCCTTAGGTGGTTCTTTTTCTTCATTTTGTGTGGGACAAATGCTAGTAGGAGCTAAAATAAGTGCTTGACTCAATGGCTTCCTTACTTGCCTACAACTTAACATCAAATTGGAAGTAGGTGTAGTGCTTTGTATCAAGTAGTTTTTACCATGCAACTCCAATGTGTAGGTGTTCTTTTTAGCATGATAAATAGCATTCCTATCAAATTGATAGGGTTTACCTAGCAAGAGTCCACAACAATCCATATCTGTGACATCACACCTAACTTTGTCCACAAATTTGTCACCAAAAGCAAAAGTCAAGGTGCAAGTATGGATGATGTTGGATGTGGAGTCTACATATTTCCACCCAAGTGCATAAGGTTGGTGATGTGGTTTGATGGGAAGTTTCAACTTCTCCACAACGGACTTCGCAATGAGGTTATTTTGCGATCCGTTATCAATGATACAATCAACATAGAAATCATGCGTCAAGTGGGATCTAGTGACAAACAAATGATCACGCCCCCCTTGAGAAAACACATTGGACATTAGGGTAACTTTGTTCAGTTTACCCTTTAAAGCAGGATATTCTTCTTCTGTCCTTGTAGCCAAAATGGGACCATCTTGTGGTTCCTCATGTGTAGGATGTATAATTAGGGATTTCTCAAAAGTATAGCATTTGGATTTTACATGTCCATGCTTTTTACAAAAGTCACAATTGAAGAACACAAACTTATACTGAGAGGGGGGGGGGTGAACAGTATAAGACCTCTTTTTACTTTTTTCTTTATACTTAAAAATAGTAAAGCAATATACCCGAAGCAATATCAAAGCAATGCATAATAACATCCACAAAGTCACACCAATTTTAACATGGTTCACCCAGAATGGCTGGGCTATGTCCACAAAACTTTTCTCTAAAAGTTATCTCAAACTTCTTTGGGAATCCTTCCCAATTACAATGTTTATGAGCCTCGGCCCAAAGGAGATACCTTCCCCTAATCAAAATTTATGAGCCTCTGCTCAAAGGAGATACCTTCCCCCAATCAGAATTTATGAGCCTCTGCTCAAAGGAGATACCTTCCCCTCTGCTCTGGAAATGATCCCTCAAAATATCAACTGCCTCTACCTCTTGCCAGCACGTGGAACTCCTTTCCATCGAAGACCTCCTGTCCTCAATGCTTAGCCTAAGATACCTCTACCTTCTATGATAACATCCACAATAGCTCAGCAACCTATACCAAACATAGTCAGTCAGTCTAGTACAAGTATTCCTCTGTCTGTCAGATCTGTCCAACTCTTGAACAAATCAATCCTCTACATACAAGCCTTCTCAAAGACTTGCCAATCTGTCCTCGAGGTTCTTCTCATAGAACCAATGCACCTCTGTCCTCAAGTTCTCTGATAGAACTATCAAAATCAGCTCACAAGTCCTCTGCTAGGACCTGTCCAAATCTGCTCACAAGTCCCCATCGAAACCTGTCCAAAACTTCTCACAAGTCCCCATCGAAACCTATCCAAAAACTACTCACAAGTCCCCATCGGAACCTGTCCAAAAACTGCTCACAAGTCCCCACTGGAACCTGTCCAAAAACTCAGCAAGCTCATCAAGAAAAACATTCTTAGTAGGAAATCACAAAGTGAATTGTTAGAGACCCAATGTGATTTTTCAAACTCATAGAAGCATAAAGAGAATTTTTAGAGACTTAATATGTTCTATACTCAAATCCCAATCTCAAAACTCAACTCAAATCAACTCAAATCAATCTCAATCTCAAATCTGAAAACTCAACTCAATATCTGAAATGGATAGGATAGAATGTTTTCTTTCAAGAACATGAAACCCCAACAATTGCCAACTATGCAAAGAATCACATAACAATGATACTCATGTTCTTTTCACCATAAATTAGGGTTTCAACAACAATGCTCATCAAACAAGGTTTAGTCAACCAACACCATTCAACTCAACATCAACCTTGAAGCATTCAACCAATCATCACAAGAAAAGGAAACAAGTAGAAATCCTTTTCCCTCCAAAGATATTTGAACAAAACAACCACCAACACAATATCACCAAATGCAAAGAATAACTTGCTCAAATAAACTCAATGGAGTAAGCCCAATATCATGAATCAATTAAAGCAATAACTTGATCAAACAACCTCTACGAAAGCAACTCAACCATCAAACTCAAAATAGCCAACCAAGGGTTCCACCAACTCAATGCAAGTAGCTAGACTCACAAATATAAACCCTAGTGCACAAAGCTTCCACTATCTCAAACCAAAAATTATGCATTCACCAAAAACTCTCATCAAGGATAACAATGCATAAGAAGTCTTCAACAAACCATAAAATAAGATTTACACCCAACCAAAGGAAACCTAGTTGAAAACCTTTTCACTCCAACCTTATTTCAGAAAAACATACACCAATCATACTCATAAGGAAAATGTGCCCATACCTTTTTGGAGTAGAAGAAAATTGATCCTTAAAGCTGTCACCACACACAACCCTCAAACTTCCAACCAAGTTAGGGTTAGAACCAAGATAAATGAGCATATATAAAAACTTTCCTTAATACACCTTTTAGCTCCTCTTCTTTAAAAACAACCACCAAAGAAGGCAAAAACACAACCAAAACTTACACCTTATATCTCCATTTTTAAATTTAGCATAGCAAAAGACTAATCTCAAAAATACAACCAAAGAAATATCCCCTTATTTCTCCTATGTCTTTTAAACAATGCTAAACAATGCCAAAAATCATATCAAGAAAATAATCACACCTTATAATGGTTGCCCTTGAAGAATCCGAAATTCGTGGCACAAAACATGTTTTAATAAAAACATGACTAATCCATGCACAGCTCCCTCTATGGGGATCGAAATGCGGACCTCCGCCTATGCAAGGCCCAACCGTAGCCTTCGCTGCCACTAGCCCACAAGGGGCTTACGAAGTCCAAGACGGACTTCCTTCCACGTAAACGGTCAAGCTTTTCGAAAGCTTTTCAAACCACGAGCTCTCCTCTTTCGCAGCGTAAACAAAACATTCGATCGTAGCCAAACCAATTAATTGCCTTCAATTTTCCAAGTGGGTTTAACCTTAGGAACCTTCTCATATTTATAGTCCATATGTGGACTTTAGAACACGTTGGCTGCAAAGAAAAGTAATTTCGAATTTAATCGAAATTTGCTTTCTAAAGGGTTTAAAAACCCTTAAAGGATTTTTAATAAATTAAAAATAATTTCTCCCTTAATTAATTAAATAATTGATTAATTAAAACCTTGAAGGGTTTTAAATAATAATTAAATAAATAATAAAGAGAACCTCCATTGGTTTTAATAAAAACCATTGCCAATGGAATCTCTCCAGATTCTCTTAAAAATATTATCTTGGAATCTTCCACCTTTGAAGCCAACACATCCTCTTAACATTAATGTCATTTCCTTTTGACATCAATGACAACTCATAGACAAGAAGCTAGGATCTCAAACCCAAAATTTCCAACAATCTCCCCCTTTGTCATTGATGGCAAACCATGCTTCTCAACAACACAAAAACTCAACATAAACAGCTCCCCCTGTCTTGAGGCTCTCCCCCTTTGTCATCAATGGCAAAGGGTCACCTTTGGGGCTCGAGACTAAGAATGAGCCTCTTAGCTTAGTCCCTCCCCCACCTCCTGTTGAGGTGTTTAATTTTGGGGTGGGAGTAAAACTCCCATTAGGCACTGATCATCATCAGTGTCTATAGCTGCCTTACCATGTCTTCTCTTGTTCTCCTTGTCCATATTCCTATTCCTATTCTTGTCACTGTTCTTGTTCTTAACCATGCCTTGATCCTTGGACCTGTTCATACCACTATTTTTGTTCCTGTACCTTGTAATTTCAGCTCTACACTGTCTAGCTATGTGACCTTCATTGTTGCACTTATAACAAGTAACAATGTTATTTCTTTGAGGCATACCTATTCTTTGAATCCACCTATTCTGACTAACCTTGTTCTTGTTATTAGCCTTGCAGTAAATTGCCTTATGCCCAAACTGTTTACAAGAGTAGCAATACCCTTGAAAGAAATAACCACCTCTGAAACTGTCATTTACCTTCCTAAATTGAGTCATGCAATGTGAAGCCATATGACAAAACCTGTGACAAGCAAAACATCTACCATTAAAATTTCCTAGATTTGACTTCCTAGGTCTTGTAAACTTTCTCCCCTTTTTCTGTTTCCTGTTTTTTGATTCTGTGCATCTATCACTCAAGGACTCTTTTTCTGAAATACTTTCCTCATCAGAACTCTCTTCTTTTAGGAATCTCTTACTAGATTCCTCAACCTGTTCCTTGTGTTTCTTACCAAAACCAAGACCTATTTTAACTATTGTATTTCTTTGACCTTTGATGAGTGACTTAACCTTTTTGGAGCTATCTTGGAACCTGTAAAGCTTATCCTTGTACTCTTTAGTTTCCTCTTTCAAAGAATCCATTTTCTATTCTAACTCACTATACACAAGAACCTTAGACTCTAACTCATCCTTGAGTTCTTGTGTCTTAGCTATAGAGAAGTCAAGACTTTCTATAAGATCATCTCTCTCCATACAACATTCATCTAACTTATCCTTGAGTCTAGCATTCTTCTTTCTTTCCTTTTTCAAGGCACTAAGAGCACTAATAAGTTCACCTTCAAGATCTACTTCACCTTCCTCTATATCTTCCTCTATTTGTTTGCTTTTTGAATCATCAAGGCCTTTTTCAGATTTCTTATCACTAGAGGTGCTACCCTTTTCAAAAACCATACATGCATCTTCCTTATAGTTTTCTAAAGCATCCTCATACATACTAGAAACCAAATCATTATTTGTGTAATCATCCTCAAGGTGACCAAAATTTCCACATCTAAGACATTTCATGATAATGAATCTATGTTTCGGTTCTTCCTCTTTTTTTGATATGAACAACATCTCATTTTCATTATCACTTGAAGAACTTTCACTATCACTACTAGAACACTTACTTGCTTTGTATAGGTAGAAACTCTTCTTGTGCTTGTGAGAATACCTCTTTCTTTGATTGTTGTGCTCATCTTTGTTTTTCCTATGATGCTTGTGCTTTTTAGAATCCTTGCTCTTAGAATCCTGTTTATCTTCATCACTTTCATTCTTGGGAATAGTACAATCAGTAGCATAATGACCAAACTTTCCACAATTGAAACATCTTATATTTTTCATGATTTTGTGCTTTCTAGAGAACTTGCCTTTCTTGCTGTAATATGCCTCTTCATCACTAGAAGACTCATCACTATCTTGAAACTGTTTACCCTTGGATTTCTTGGTAGCCTTGAAATATGCCTCTTTCTTGACATCAACCTTCACTTGAGTTCTCAACTCAAATGCTGCAAGTATACTATGGAGCTCATCCTTTTTCAACTTATCCAAATCTTTAGCTTCCTCAATAGCAAAAATATTTTCACTGAATCTATTAGGAAGAGATCTTAAAATCTTATCACAAACATCATTTTTAGCAAGCTCAAGACCTATGTATCTCATGGAGTTAACAACCTCATCCATACGAAGCATGTAGTCACTAATATTTTCATCATCATTCATCTGGAGTTGTTCAAACATACCTTTGAAGTGTCTCAACTTGGCCTTTCTGACATTTGTATCACCTGTATGAACCACCTTCAATTGTTTCCACATTTCACTAGTCTGTCTTGCGGTGAATCACTTTGGTGAGATCTGTTTTCTGTAAGCCTTTCAGGATTGCATTCATTTCTTTTGAATTGTCGTGATGTAGGAGCCTTTCTTCTTTAGTATTAGGACCATGTTCAGGAATAGTGTACTCATCTTCAATCACTTCCCAAACCTCATTCCCAAGTGCCATTAGATGAACCTTCATCCTTGCACTCCAAAGACCAAAATCTGACCCATCAAGAATAGGTGTTGCATTGCTACTTGAATGATCCATTGTGTTCTTTAATAGCTTTTCCTTCAAGCTATTAAACTTTTCGAAGGAACCCGCTTTGATACCAATTGAAGAACACAAGCTTATACTAAGAGGGGGGGTGAACAGTATAAGACCTCTTTTTACTTTTTCCTTTATACTTCAAAACAATAAAGCAATATACCCAAAGCAATATCAAAGCAATGCATAATAACATCCACAAAGTGACACCAATTTTAATGTGGTTCACCCAGAATGGCTGGGCTACGTCCACAAAACTTTTCTCTAAAAGTTATCTCAAAGTTCTTTGGGAATCCTTCCCAATTACAATGTTTATGAGCCTCGGCCCAAAGGAGATACCTTCCCCCAATCAGAATTTATGAGCCTCTCGCTCAAAGGAGATACCTTCCCCCAATCAGAATTTATGAGCCTCTGCTCAAAGGAGATACCTTCCCCTCTGCTCTGGAAATGATCCCTCAAAAGATCAACTGCCTCTACCTCTTGCCAGCACATGGAACTCCTTTCCATCGAAGACCTCCTATCCTCAATGCTTAGCCTAAGAGACCTCTACCTTCTATGATCAGGTCCACAGAAGCTCAGAAAATTGTACCAAACATAGTCAGTCGGTCTAGTACAAGTCTTCCTCTCGTCCGTCGGATCTGTCCAACTCTTGAACAAATCAATCCTCTACATACAAGCCTTCTCAAAGACTTGCCAACTGTCCTTAGGTTCTTCTCATAGAACCAATGCACCTCTGTCCTCAAGTTCTCTGATAGAACTATCAAACTTAGCTCACAAGTCCTCTGCTAGGACCTGTCCAAATATGCTCACAAGTCCCCACCGAAACCTGTCCAAAACTGCTCACAAGTCCCCACTAGAACCTGTCCAAAACTACTCACAAGTCCCCACCGAAACCTGTCCAAAAACTTCTCACAAGTCCCCATCGAAACCTGTCCAAAAACTGCTCACAAGTCCCCATTGGAACCTATCCAAAAACTCAGCAAGCTCACCAAGAAAAACTCTCTTAGTAGGAAATCACAAAGTGAATTGTTAGAGACCCAATGTGATTTTTCAAACTCATAGAAGCATAAAGAGAATTGTTAGAGACTCAATATGTTCTATACTCAAATCCCAATCTCAAAACTCAACTCAAATCAACCGCTCAATCTCAATCTCAAATCTGAAAACTCAACTCAATATCTAAAATGGATAGGATAGAATGTTTTCTTTCAAGAACATGAAACCCCAACAATTGCCAACTATGCAAAGAATCACATAACAATGATACTCATGTTCTTTTCACCATCAATTAGGGTTTCAACAACAATGCTCATCAAACAAGGTTTAGTCAACCAACACCATTCAACTCAACATCAACCTTGAAGCATTCAACCAATCATCACAAGAAAAGGAAACAAGTAGAAATCCTTTTCCCTCCAAAGATATTTGAACAAAACAACCACCAACACAATATCACCAAATGCAAAGAATAACTTGCTCAAATAAACTCAATGGAGTAAGCCCAATATCATGAATCAATTAAAGCAATAACTTGATCAAACAACCTCTATGGAAGCAACTCAACCATCAAACTCAAAACAGCCAACCAAGGGTTCCACCAACTCAATGCAAGTAGCTAGACTCACAAATATAAACCCTAGTGCACAAAGCTTCCACTATCTCAAACCAAAAATTATGCATTCACCAAAAACTCTCATCAAGGATAACAATGCATAAGAAGTCTTCAACAAACCAGAAAATAGGATTTACACCCAACCAAAGGAAACCTAGTTGAAAACCTTTTCACTCCAACCTTATTTCAGAAAAACATACACCAATCATACTCATAAGGAAAATGTGCCCATACCTTTTTGGAGTAGAAGAAAATTGATCCTTAAAGCTGTCACCACACACAACCCTCAAACTTCCAACCAAGTTAAGGTTAGAACCAAGATAAATGAGCATATATAAAAACTTTCCTTAATACACCTTTTAGCTCCTCTTCTTTAAAAACAACCACCAAAGAAGCCAAAAACACAACAACCAAAACTTACACCTTATATCTCCATTTTTAAATTTAGCATAGCAAAAGACTAATCTCAAAAATACAACCAAAGAAATATCCCCTTATTTCTCCTATGTCTTTTAAACAATGCTAAACAATGCCAAAAACCATATCAAGAAAATAATCACACCTTATAATGGCTACCCTTGAAGAATCCAAAATTCGCGGCACAAAACACATTTGAATGAAAATGTGACTAATCCATGCACAGCTCCCTCCACGGGGATCGAAACGTAGACCTCCGCCTACGCAAGGCCCAAACGCAGCCTTCATTTCCACTAGCCCACAAGGGGCTTACGAAGTCCAAGACGGACTTCCTTCCACATAAACGGTCAAGCTTTCGAAAGCTTTTCAAACCACGAGCTCTCCTCTTTCGCAGCATAAACAGAACATTCAATCATAGCCAAACCAATTAATTGCCTTTGATTTTCCAAGTGGGTTTAACCTTAGGAACCTTCTCATATTTATAGTCCATATGTGGACTTTAGAACACGTCGGCTACAAAGAAAAGTAATTTCGAATTTAATCGAAATTTGCTTTCTAAAGGGTTTAAAAACCCTTAAAGTATTTTTAATAAATTAAAAATAATTTCTCCCTTAATTAATTAAATAATTAATTAATTAAAACCTTGAAGGGTTTTAAATAATAATTAAATAAATAATAAAGAGAACCTCCATTGGTTTTAATAAAAACCATTGCCAATGGAATCTCTCCGGATTCTCTTAAAAATATTCTCTTGGAATCTTCCACCTTTGAAGCCAACACATCCTCTTAACATTAATATCATTTCCTTTTGACATCAATGACAACTCATAGACAAGAAGCTAGGATCTCAAACCCAAAATTGCCAACAATCTCCCCCTTTGTCATTGATGGCAAACCATGCTTCTCAACAACATAGAAACTCAACATAAACAGCTTCCCCTCTCTTGAGGCTCTCCCCCTTACTCAAATCTCTCCCCCTTTGTCATCAATGGCAAAGGGTCACCTTTGGGGCTCGGGACTAAGAATGAGCCTCTTAGCTTAGTCCCTCCCCCACCTCCTGTTGAGGTGTTTAATTCTGGGGTGGGAGTAAAACTCCCATTAGGCACTGATCATCATCAGTGTCTATAGCTGCCTTACCATGTCTTCTCTTGTTCTCCTTGTCCATATTCCTATTCCTGTTCCTGTCACTGTTCCTATTCTTAACCATGCCTTGATCCTTGGACTTGTTCATACCACTGTTTTTGTTCTTGTACCTTGGAAGTTCAGCTCTACACTGTCTATCTATGTGACCTTCATTGTTGCACTTATAACAAGTAATAATGTTATTTCTTTGAGGCATACCTGTTCTTTGAATCCACCTGTTCTGACTAACCCTATTCCTGTTATTAGCCTTGCAGTAAATTGCCTTATGCCCAAACTGTTTACAAGAGTAGCAATACCCTTGAAAGAAATTACCACCTCTGAAACTGTCATTTACCTTCCTAACTTGAGTCATGCAATGTGAAGCCATGTGACCAAACCTGTGACAAGCAAAACATCTGCCATTAAAATTTCTTGGATTTGACTTCCTAGGTCTTGTAAACTTTCTCCCCTTTTTCTGTTTCCTATTTTCTGATTCTGTGCATCTATCACTCAAGGACTCTTTTTCTGAAATACTTTCCTCATCAGAACTCTCTTCTTTTTGGAATCTCTTACTAGATTCCCCAACCTGTTCCTTGTGTTTCTTACCAAAACCAATGCCGGTTTTAACTGTTGTCTTTCTTTGACCTTTGATGAGTGACTTAACATTTTTGGAGCTATCTTGGAACCTGTAAATCTTATCCTTGTACTCTTTAGTTTCCTCTTTCAAAGAAGCCATTTTTTGTTCTAACTAACTATACTCAAGAACCTTAGACTCTAACTCATCCTTGAGTTCTTGTGTCTTAGCTATAGAGAAGTCAAGACTTTCTATAAGATCATCTCTCTCCATACAAAATTCATCTAACTTATCCTTGAGTCTAGCATTCTTCTTTCTTTCCTTTTTCAAAGCACTAAGAGCACTAATAAGTTCACCTTCAAGATCTACTTCACCTTCCTCTATATCTTCCTCTATTTGTTTGCTTTTTGAATCATCAAGGCCTTTTTCGGATTTCTTATCACTAGAGGTGCTACCCTTTTCAAAAACCATACATGCATCTTCCTTATAGTTTTTTGAAGCATCCTCATACATACTAGAAACCAAATCATTATTTGTGCAATCATCCTCAAGGTGACCAAAATTTCCACATCTAAGACATTTCATGATAATGAATCTATGTTTTGGTTCTTCCTCTTTTTCTGATATGAACAAAATCTCATTTTCATTATCACTTGAAGAACTTTCACTATCACTACTAGAACACTTACTTGCTTTGTATAGGTAGAAACTCTTCTTGTGCTTGTGAGAATACCTCTTTCCTTGATTGTTGTGCTCATATTTGTTTTTCCTGTGATGCTTGTGCTTTTCAGAATCCTTGCTCTTAGAATCCTATTTATCTTCATCACTTTCATTCTTGGGAATAGTACAATCAGTAGCATAATGACAAAACTTTCCACAATTGAAACATCTTATATTTTTCATGCTTTTGTGCTTTCTAGAGAACTTGCCTTTCTTGCTGTAATATGCCTCTTCATCACTAGAAGACTCATCACTATCTTGAAGTTGTTTACCCTTGGATTTCTTGGTAGCCTTGAAAGTCGCCTCTTTCTTGACATCAACCTTCACTTGAGTTCTCAACTCAAATGCTGCAAGTATACTATGGAGCTCATCCTTTTTCAACTTATCCAAATCTTTAGCTTCCTCAATAGCAGAAATCTTTTCACTAAATCTATTAGGAAGAGATCTTAAAATATTATCACAAACATCATTTTTAGCAAGCTCAAGACCTAAGTCTTTCATGGAGTTAACAACCTCATCCATACGAAGCATGTAGTCACTAATATTTTCATCATCATTCATCTCGAGTTGTTCAAACATACCTTTGAAGTGTCTCAACTTGGCCTTTCTGACATTTGTATCACCTGTATGAACCACCTTCAATTGTTTCCACATTTCACTAGCTGTCTTGCAATGAATCACTTTGGTGAGATCTGCTTTTTGTAAGCCTTTTAGGATTGCATTCATTGCTTTTGAATTGTTGTGATGTAGGAGCCTTTCTTCTTTAGTATTAGGACCATGTTCAGGAATAGTGTACTCATCTTCAATCACTTCCCAAACCTCATTCCCAAGTGCCATTAGATGAACCTTCATCCTTGCACTCCAAAGACCAAAATCTGACCCATCAAGAATAGGTGTTGCATTGCTACTTGAATGATCCATTGTGTTCTTTACTAGCTTTTCCTTCAAGCTATTAAACTTTCTAAAGGAACCTGCTCTGATACCAATTGAAGAACACAAGCTTATACTAAGAGGGGGGGTGAACAGTATAAGACCTCTTTTTACTTTTTCCTTTATACTTCAAAATAGTAAATCAATATACCCAAAGCAATATCAAAGCAATGCATAATAACATCCACAAAGTGACACCAATTTTAACGTGGTTCACCCAGAATGGTTGGGCTACATCCACAAAACTTTTCTATAAAAGTTATCTCAAAGTTCTTTGGGAATCCTTCCCAATTACAATTTTTATGAGCCTCGGCCCAAAGGAGATACCTTCCCCCAATCAAAATTTATGAGCCTCTGATCAAAGGAGATACCTTCCCCCAATTAGAATTTATGAGCCTCTGCTCAAAGGAGATACCTTCCCCTCTGCTCTGGAAATGATCCCTCAGAAGATCAACTGCCTCTACCTCTTGCCAGCATGTGGAACTCCTTTCCATCGAAGACCTTTTGTCCTCAATGCTTAGCCTAAGAGACCTCTACCTTCTATGATCACGTCCATAGCAGCTCAGCAACCTATAAAAAACATAGTCAGTCGGTCTAGTACAAGTCTTCCTCTGTCTGTCAGATCTATCCAACTCTTGAACAAATCAATCCTCTACATACAAGCCTTCTCAAATACTTGCCAACTGTCCTCAGGTTCTTCTCATAGAACCAATGCACCTCTGTCCTCAAGTTCTTTGATAGAACTATCAAACTCAGCTCACAAGTCCTCTGCTAGGACCTGTCCAAATCTGCTCACAAGTCCCCACCGAAACTTGTCCAAAACTGCTCACAAGTCCCCACTAGAACCTGTCCAAAACTACTCACAAGTCCCCACCGGAACCTGTCCAAAAACTGCTCACAAGTCCCCACCTGAACCTGTCCAAAAACTGCTCATAAGTCCCCACTGGAACCTGTCCAAAAACTCAGCAAGCTCACCAAGAAAAACTTTCTTAGTAGGAAATCACAAAGTGAATTTTTAGAGACCCAATGTGATTTGTCAAACTCATAGAAGCATAAAGAGAATTGTTAGAGACTCAATATGTTCTATACTCAAATCCCAATCTCAAAACTCAACTCAAATCAACTCAGCTCAATCTCAATCTCAAATCTGAAAACTCAACTCAATATCCGAAATGGATAGGATAGAATGTTTTCTTTCAAGAACATGAAACCCCAACAATTGCCAACTATGCAAAGAATCACATAACAATGATACTCATGTTCTTTTCACCATCAATTAGGGTTTCAACAACAATGCTCATCAAACAAGGTTTAGTCAACCAACACCATTCAACTCAACATCAACCTTGAAGCATTCAACCAATCATCACAAGAAAAGGAAACAAGTAGAAATCCTTTTCCCTCCAAAGATATTTGAACAAAACAACCACCAACACAATATCACCAAATGCAAAGAATAACTTGCTCAAATCAACTCAATGGAGTAAGCCCAATATCATGAATCAAGTAAAGCAATAACTTGATCAAACAACCTCTATGGAAGCAACTCAACCATCAAACTCAAAACATCCAACCAAGGGTTCCACCAACTCAATGCAAGTAGCTAGACTCACAAATATAAACCCTAGTGCACAAAGCTTCCACTATCTCAAACCAGAAATTATGCATTCACCAAAAACTCTCATCAAGGATAACAATGCATAAGAAGTCTTCAACAAACCATAAAATAAGATTTACACCCAACCAAAGGAAACCTAGTTGAAAACCTTTTCACTCCAACCTTATTTCAGAAAAACATACACCAATCATACTCATAAGGAAAATGTGCCCATACCTTTTTGGAGTAGAAGAAAATTGATCCTTAAATCTGTCACCACACACAACCCTCAAACTTCCAACCAAGTTAGGGTTAGAACCAAGATAAATGAGCATATATAAAAACTTTCCTTAATACACCTTTTAGCTCCTCTTCTTTAAAAACAACCACCAAAGAAGCCAAAAACACAACAACCAAAACTTACACCTTATATCTCCATTTTTAAATTTAGCATAGCAAAAGACTAATCTCAAAAATACAACCAAAGAAATATCCCCTTATTTCTCCTATGTCTTTTAAACAATGCTAAACAACGCCAAAAATCATATCAAGAAAATAATCACACCTTATAATGGCTGCCCTTGAAGAATCCAAAATTCGCGGCACAAAACACATTTTAATAAAAACGTGACTAATCCATGCACAACTCCCTCCACGGGGATCGAAACGCAGACCTCCGCCTATGCAAGGCCCAACCGTAACCTTCGCTGCCACTAGCCCACAAGGGGCTTACGAAGTCCAATACGAACTTCCTTCCACATAAACGGTCAAGCTTTCCGAAAGCTTTTCAAACCACGAGCTCTCCTCTTTCGTAGCATAAACAGAACATTCAATCACAGCCAAACCAATTAATTGCCTTTGATTTTCCAAGTGGGTTTAACCTTAGGAACCTTCTCATATTTATAGTCCATACGTGGACTTTAGCACACGTCGGTTGCAAAGAAAAGTAATTTCGAATTTAATCGAAATTTGCTTTCTAAAGGGTTTAAAAACCCTTAAAGTATTTTTAATAAATTAAAAATAATTTCTCCCTTAATTAATTATAATTAATTAATTAAAACCTTGAAGGGTTTTAAATAATAATTAAATAAATAATAAAGAGAACCTCCATTGGTTTTAATAAAAACCATTGCCAATGGAATCTCTCCGGATTCTCTTAAAAATATTCTCTTGGAATCTTCCACCTTTGAAGCCAACACATCCTCTTAACATTAATTTCATTTCCTTTTGACATCAATGACAACTCATAGACAAGAAGCTAGGATCTCAAACCCAAAATTGCCAACAATATCCCCCTTTGTCATTGATGGCAAACCATGCTTCTCAACAACACAGAAACTCAACATAAACATCTCCCCCTGTCTTGAGGCTCTCCCCCTTACTCAAATCTCTCCCCCTTTGTCATCAATGGCAAAGGGTCACCTTTGGGGCTCGGGACTAAGAATGAGCCTCTTAGCTTAGTCCCTCCCCCACCTCCTATTGAGGTGTTTAATTTCGGGGTGGGAGTAAAACTCCCATTAGGCACTGATCATCATCAATGTCTATAGCTGCCTTACCATGTCTTCTCCTGTTCTCCTTGTCCATATTCTTGTTCTTGTTCCTGTCACTGTTCCTGTTCTTAACCATGCCTTGATCCTTGGACCTGTTCATACCACTATTTTTGTTCCTGTACCTTGGAATTTCAGCTCTACACTGTCTATCTATGTGACCTTCATTGTTGCACTTATAACAAGTAACAATGTTATTTCTTTGAGGCATACTTGTTCTTTGAATCCACCTGTTCTGACTAACCCTATTCCTGTTATTAGCCTTGCAGTAAATTGCCTTATGCCCAAAAATTTTACAAGAGTAGCAATACCCTTGAAAGAAATTACCACCTCTGAAACTGTCATTTACCTTCCTAACTTGAGTCATGCAATGTGAAGCCATGTGACCAAACCTGTGACAAGCAAACCATCTGCCATTAAAATTTCTTGGATTTGACTTCCTAGGTCTTGTAAGCTTTCTCCCCTTTTTTTGTTTCCTATTTTCTGATTATGTGCATCTATCACTCAAGGACTCTTTTTCTGAAATACGTTCCTTATCAGAACTCTCTTCTTTTTGGAATCTCTTACTATATTCCCCAACCTGTTCCTTGTGTTTCTTACCAAAACCAAGACCTGTTTTAACTGTTGTCTTTCTTTGATCTTTGATGAGTGACTTAACCTTTTTGGAGCTATCTTGGAACCTATAAATCTTATCCTTGTACTCTTTAGTTTCCTCTTTCAAAGAAGCCATTTTTTGTTCTAACTCACTATACTCAAGAACCTTAGACTCTAACTCATCCTTGAGTTCTTGTGTCTTAGCTATAGAGAAGTCAAGACTTTCTATAAGATCATCTCTCTCCATACAACATTCATCTAACTTATCCTTGAGTCTAGCATTCTTCTTTCTTTCCTTTTTCAAAGCACTAAGAGCACTAATAAGTTCACCTTCAAGATCTACTTCACCTTCCTCTATATCTTCCTCTATTTGTTTGCTTTTTGAATCATCAAGGCCTTTTTCAGATTTCTTATCACTAGAGGTGCTACCCTTTTCAAAAACCATACATGCATCTTCCTTATAGTTTTCTAAAGCATCCTCATACATACTAGAAACCAAATCATTATTTGTGTAATCATCCTCAAGGTTACAAAAATTTCCACATCTAAGACATTTCATGATAATGAATCTATGTTTCGGTTCTTCCTCTTTTTCTGATATGAACAACATCTCATTTTTATTATCACTTGAAGAACTTTCACTATCACTACTAGAACACTTACTTGCTTTATATAGGTAGAAACTCTTCTTGTGCTTGTGAGAATACCTCTTTCCTTGATTGTTGTGCTCATATTTGTTTTTCCTGTGATGCTTGTGCTTTTCAGAATCCTTGCTCTTAGAATCTTGTTTATCTTCATCACTTTCATTCTTTGGAACAGTACAGTCAGTAGCATAATGACCAAACTTTCCACAATTAAAACATCTTATATTTTTCATGCTTTTGTGCTTTCTAGAGAACTTGCCTTTCTTGCTATAATACGCCTCTTCATCACTAGAAGACTCATCACTATCTTGAAGTTGTTTACCCTTGGATTTCTTGGTAGCCTTGAAAGCTGCCTCTTTCTTGACATCAACCTTCACTTGAGTTCTCAACTCAAATGCTGCAAGTATACTATGGAGCTCATCCTTTTTCAACTTATCCAAATCTTTAGCTTCCTCAATAGCAGAAATCTTTTCACTGAATCTATTAGGAAGAGATCTTAAAATCTTCTCACAAACATCATTTTTAGCAAGCTCAAGACCTAAGTATTTCATGGAGTTAACAACCTCATCCATACGAAGCATGTAGTCACTAATATTTTCATCATCATTCATCTGGAGTTGTTCAAACATACCTTTGAAGTGTCTCAACTTGGCCTTTCTGACATTTGTATCACCTATATGAACCACCTTCAACTATTTCCACATTTCACTAGTTGTCTTGCAGGGAATCACTTTGGTGAGATCTCGCTTTCTGTAAGCTTTTCAGGATTGCATTCATTGCTTTTGAATTGCTATGACGTAGGAGCCTTTCTTCTTTAGTATTAGGACCATGTTCAGGAATAGTGTACTCATCTTCAATCACTTCCCAAACCTCATTCCCAAGTGCCATTAGATGAACCTTCATCCTTTCACTCCAAATACCAAAATCTGACCCATCAAGAATAGGTGTTGCATTGCTACTTGAATGATCCATTGTGTTCTTTACTAGCTTTTCCTTCAAGCTATTAAACTTTTCGAAGGAACCCGCTCTGATACCAATTGAAGAACACAAGCTTATACTAAGAGGGGGGGTGAACAGTATAAGACCTCTTTTTACTTTTTCCTTTATATTTCAAAATAGTAAATCAATATACCCAAAGCAATTTCAAAGCAATGCATAATAACATCCACAAAGTGACACCAATTTTAACGTGGTTCACCCAGAATGGCTGGGCTACGTCCACAAATTTTTTTTATAAAAGTTATCTCAAAGTTCTTTGGGAATCCTTCCCAATTACAATGTTTATGAGCTTTGGCCTAAAGGAGATACCTTCCCCCAATCAGAATTTATGAGCCTCTGCTCAAAGGAGATACCTTCCCCCAATTAGAATTTATGAGCCTCTGCTCAAAGGAGATACCTTCCCCTCTGCTCTGGAAATGATCCCTCAGAAGATCAATTGCCTCTACCTCTTGCCAGCACATGGAACTCCTTTCCACCGAAGACCTCTTGTCCTCAATGCTTAGCCTAAGAGACCTCTCGCCTTCTATGATCACGTCCATAGCAGACTTAGCAACTCTGTACCAAACACGGTCGGTCGGTCTAGTACAAGTCTTCCTCTGTCCGTCGGATCTATCCAACTCTTGAACAAATCAATCCTCTACATACAAGCCTTCTCAAAGACTTGCATACTGTCCTCAGGTTCTTCTCATAGAACCAATGCACCTCTGTCCTCAAGTTCTCTGATAGAACTATCAAACTCAGCTCATAAGTCCTCTGCTAGGACTTGTCCAAATATGCTCACAATTCCCCATTGGAACCTATCCAAAACTACTCACAAGTCCCCACTAGAACTGTCCAAAACTACTCACAAGTCCCCACTGGAACCTGTCCAAAAACTGCTCACAAGTCCCCACCTGAACCTGTCCAAAAACTGCTCACAAGTCCCGACTGGAACCTGTCCAAAAACTCAGCAAGCTCACCAAGAAAAACTTTCTTAGTAGGAAATCACAAAGTGAATTGTTAGAGACCCAATGTGATTTGTCAAACTCATAGAAGCATAAAGAGAATTGTTAGAGACTCAATATGTTCTATACTCAAATCCCAATCTCAAAACTCAACTCAGCTCAATCTCAATCTCAAATCTGAAAACTCAACTCAATATTTGAAATGGATAGGATAGAATGTTTTCTTTCAAGAACATGAAACCCCAATAATTGCCAACTATGCAAAGAATCACATAACAATGATACGCATGTTATTTTCACCATCAATTAGGGTTTCAACAATAATGCTCATCAAAAAAGGTTTAGTCAACCAACACCATTCAACTCAACATCAACCTTGAAGCATTCAACCAATCATCACAAGAAAAGGAAACAAGTAGAAATATTTTTCCCTCCAAAGATATTTGAACAAAACAACCACCAACACAATATCACCAAATGCAAAGAATAACTTGCTCAAATCAACTCAATGGAGTAAGCCCAATATCATGAATCAAGTAAAGTAATAACTTGATCAAACAACCTCTACGAAAGCAACTCAATCATCAAACTCAAAACAGCCAACCAAGGGTTCCACCAACTCAATGCAAGTAGCTAGACTCACAAATATAAACCCTAGTGCACAAAGCTTCCACTATCTCAAACCAGAAATTATGCATTCACCAAAAACTCTCATCAAGGATAACAATGCATAAGAATTCTTCAACAAACCAGAAAATAAGATTTACACCCAACCAAAGGAAACCTAGTTGAAAACCTTTTCACTCCAACCTTATTTCAAAAAAACATACACCAATCATACTCATAAGGAAAATGTGCCCATACCTTTTTGGAGTAGAAGAAAATTGATCTTTAAAGCTGTCACCACACACAACCCTCAAACTTCCAACCAAGTTAGGGTTAGAACCAAGATAAATGAGCATATATAAAAATTTCCTTAATACACCTTTTAGCTCCTCTTCTTTAAAAACAACCACCAAAGAAGCCAAAAACACAACAACCAAAACTTACACCTTATATCTCCATTTTTAAATTTAGCATAGCAAAAGACTAATCTCAAAAATACAACCAAAGAAATATCCCCTTATTTCTCCTATGTATTTTAAACAATGCTAAACAATGCCAAAAATCATATCAAGAAAATAATCACACCTTATAATGGCTGCCCTTGAAGAACCTGAAATTCGTGGCACAAAACACGTTTTAATAAAAACGTGACTAATCCATGCACAGCTCCCTCCGCGGGGATCGAAACGCAAACCTCTGCCTATGCAAGGCCCAACCGCAACCTTCGCTGCCACTAGCCCACAAGGGGCTTACGAAGTCCAAGACGGACTTCCTTCCACATAAACGGTCAAGCTTTTCGAAAGCTTTTCAAACCACGAGCTCTCCTCTTTCGCAGCGTAAACAGAACATTCGATCGCAGCCAAACCAATTAATTGCCTTCAATTTTCCAAGTGGGTTTAACCTTAGGAACCTTCTCATATTTATAGTCCATACGTGGACTTTAGAACACATCGGCTGCAAAGAAAAGTAATTTCGAATTTAATCGAAATTTGCTTTATAAAGGGTTTAAAAACCCTTAAAGTATTTTTAATAAATTAAAAATAATTTCTCCCTTAATTAATTAAATAATTAATTAATTAAAACCTTGAAGGGTTTTAAATAATAATTAAATAAATAATAAAGAGAACCTCCATTGGTTTTAATAAAAACCATTGCCAATGGAATCTCTCTGGATTCTCTTAAAAATATTCTCTTGGAATCTTCCACCTTTGAAGCCAACACATCCTCTTAACATTAATGTCATTTCCTTTTGACATCAATGACAACTCATAGACAAGAAGCTAGGATCTCAAACCCAAAATTGCCAACAACAATACAATGAAGAAGAAGAATCTTTAGCATGAAAGGAAGAAGAATGTGCTTTAGGAGAAGTGGGAGGAGAAGAAGAATGAGGGGAAGATTGAGAATTGTTCTTCACCTTCTGTTGATGTTGATTCCCACCTTTGGAAGAACCCTCCTATGATGAACAAGACTTTTGATATGCACCAAATTTCTCCTCTGCAATAATGGCATGATTGAATGCCACATCCAAGGTGAGGAAGACATTGAATTTGATCTCCCTGAAAATATGATCTTGCAAGCCACGAGTGAATTTATTAATCAAATCATCTTTTGAATCTTTCACACCAAGCAATACCCTCAACCTATTAAATTGGAAAATGAAATCAGAAACTGACATTCCATAGGTTTGCCTCAATCTATACCACTTGTTAGTGAGGTCACTTTGGTAATTTGGTGGAAAGAAGGTGTTTTTTAGAATTCGAGTTAATTCTTTCCAAGTCATGGTGGCATTATGACTCTGTCTTTCTACAATGAGAAATTTTGCTAAACCTATGAGTTTTAGTGTAGCAAATGTGGCTTTTTCATCCTCCAAAATTTTAGCATAAGCAAACCAAGTTTGCATATCCAAAATCCATGCAGATAAGACATCGGGATCCCTAGATCCATCATACATTTTAACCTCACATTTAGCTTTGTTGGCATGATTATGGTGGATTTTGATTTCACCAGGATTGAATTGCACAACAATATCTCTTACCTTCTCTACTAAAATATCTACTACAAAAGTAAGGTTTTCCATGTTTGATCTGAGGTCTTGAGCCATATTTTTCCTAGTATATGCCAGACTAGGAGGATTACAAAATGGTCTTGCAGAATCTTAATCTAGGCTTAGGAACAATTTCAATTTCCTATGCAGTCAAATTGCCTAGATTTTACAAATTTGCTCTCCAAAATAACAAAAATGGGCTATTTAGTGCTTTTACAAAATTAAAAATTTCAATTTTGCAATTACAATGATAGCACTAAAAATACTGAAATTTTAGCCCTTACAATGTCACAAATTAGGTTAGGAGGCAAAATTAACAATCTTCAAAAAATTTGCAACACAATGCAAAAAATTTCATCAAAAATGGACCAAAAACGGAGAAGTTATCACCTTTTGAAGTTTTCTTCTCCTTGTTTGCAGGTTTTGTAGATTTGACACTAAAATTTGAATTTTGAATTTTGAAAATTTTCCCTCCAGGTAGTCTTTCCTGCCAAAAATCTGATCGCTGGCGCCAAAAAAAATTGTTTGAATTATAACCCGGTCAACTGGGTCAGAGCGCGAAGTCAATTGCGCAAATCAGAGAACACTGCCACGTGGCGCGTTCGAAGGCCAACAATGTTGAACAAGTGTCAAGATGGTGCCGCCAACTGGCACTTTGGCCCTCGCGTGAAAACGTGGACTATGTTGACCACCGTAAGGTGGTCACTAGCTTGTATGCACCTTGGCGCTTTTAAACCCCTACTCGGGCATAACACGCCCGATGTGGGATAATAGCATCCACTTTTGTGGTGCTTCCTCTATCTGCGATCGCCGCCGATGATGGAAATTTTTGCCGATGGCCATGAAAACCTTGGATTTTTTTTTTTAATATTTTCCACCGAATTTCCGTAGGGAATTTCTCCACTCGTTGAAACATCTGCAACTCACCAGAAAACGCACTGCTCTCTTAGAGATTTCTCCTCAGACGTCGTTGGTCACACCGAATGGTGTCAAAAACTTGCTATCTCAACTAAAAAAAATTCTAATCACCTGCGATCGTTAGAGGGTTTTCACCTGCGATCTCACGTTCTGCCGATGTCACCCCACCTTTCTATCGATGGCTGCTGTATGTTTGGGTTTCGATATACACTAGGGTTTCGCTACGTCGGAAAACCTGTGGCTATAACTGTGGCAATCGATGTTTGCCACCTACAACTCTACCGTACATGCAGATCATCATCTGCAACAATGTCGCCTGTGCAACATCTTCTCTTCTATGCATCGCATCGAGGCTACCGAATGGTGGCCCGCTAGTTTTGAGGGCGTCGACCAATTGCTGGCCGAGCGTTGATCTGGTCAACGTCGGGTCTAGCCGATCGTCGGTGGTGTCGGTGTTGGGTCTGGCCGATCGTTGACGATGCCAGTTTGGCCCATCGTATGGCTGGTGTCAATGGTTATAAGGCTACCAAGCTTTGATGATCAGGGGTCAACGTTGGCTAGCCTTCGGGTGCTTGGTTGCCGCTGGTGCTGACTGGTCGATTGGCCCGGTGGGTGGCCTAACCAGTGGTCACGTCGGGCTGGTGGCTGGCGGTGCGGTCGGTCGCGCTGCCGTGAGGTGGTCAATCGATTTTCGTGCTTTGCTGGCCGCTGGTGCTGGTGGTCAGCCTGTGGCCCACCACTCCCACTTAAAAATAGGCTAAAGCCTATGTTGAGGAGGTAACTCCTTTTTTTTTTAATAAAATATTAATAAAAATATTAATATTTTAAAAAAATATTTTCATGCATAATTTTTTTTTTTTTTGAATAAAATATTAATAAGAATATTAATATTTTATTTGCATGAATTATAAAATTCTTTCACAATAAAAGAAATTTTTCAATTTTGCATGAAATTGCAAACCAATATTTTGCTCCACTTCAATATGTTTTTGGCAGATCTACAATGTCCACCTCCACAATTTGACTTCTAACTGGTGCAACTGATAGTCAACACCTGGTGCAGGGGTAATTTCTGCCCTCTGTCACCTCAGCTTCACTTGGTGTTGTAGGTGACTTCAAGTCAACTCCACTCAACACCCTCCTAGGATCTAGCAGTAAAGTGGTACTTCTATCCTCCTTGCACTCTCTTGAAGCTAACTGATACCAATGATGTAGGAACAATAGTATGAAGCTACTTTATTCATGAAATATAAGTAATATATAGGATTACATAGGAATATCACGTAGGTTAAGTGGTTGCAACAATCTGCCAAACATGGCCAACCACTTAACTACTAGTTAACCAAATGCTAACTAGGGATGTCCATTTACTGCTAGAAGACAAACAAGATCTCTAACAGTTAACTAACATCTAACAACATGCTAACAACCTATTTCTAACATGGGCATACTATACCTCACGTGAATACAAAGTGCAATGACATAGGAATAGTAAATAATAATAATTAACTTAGGCTTATAAGCCTAAGTTATCCTCAACAAAGCTTGTATAAAAATTCTAAGCAATATTATTATAAGTATATTTAATGCTAGTACATGATTAATTTTTGCCATTTACATTCATATTTGATATTATAGTGAATGTTATTATATTTATATTGGTCAGTATATATTTTATTGCTCATATATTTAATTCCACTCTTTATTATTGATATTAAGACCTGAGATATTATGGCTTAATTATATTGGGACCTAAGATAGTTTGGCTTAAAAGAGAACATGTTATTAGACCTAGAGATAGCATCAATAGTAGCTTTATCAAAAGTAGCCATAAGTTAACTAATAATATAATTGTATAGCTTTAGTTTACCATATTTGGTTTGATAAATATTATTGATCTAGTTGATTACTAATTAGGAATCACCAAAGACATAATTCTAACCGAGAGAGTTAATGTCACACATAGCCCTAAGATAAGGGCTTCATACTCAATAGTGCATTGGTAAAGGAAAATTTAAGCTTGAACAATAAAGAGATTATCTATTATTGAGGAGTGACTAGGATGACTCTTGGAACTACTCCTTTAACACATCTAGCACCATAAAAGTACAAGATCTAAGAGTTGGTTTGATCTGCTTTGAAGTTGAAGTCTAACTCATTAGGAAAATCTACCACTGAGGGTTGGATAGCTTCTAAAGGGGCAGCTACTAATTGATTCACAATAAACTTACCTTTCATAGACTTCTAATTGATAAATTTAAGATAAAATTTGCTAAGCGTAATGATCCACTTTGTAGTTCTTCCCAGTAGATGAGGTATGGATATGAGATATCATAAGGGGTAGACTCTTGTGATGTCAAAGACCTTATTTCTAAGAATATAGCATCTAAGCCTTTGGGAAGCAAACATTACAGCTAGGTAAAGCTTCTCTAAGGGTATATATTTAACTTTGTAATTAACTAAAATTTGACTAATATAGAAGATAGCCCTTTCTTTATGTTGGCCATCATATAGTTCCAACATATTCCTAATGCATAGTCAATGGTTGTTATGCATAACAACATGGACCTAAGGAGACTAGGCAAGACAATAATGAGAGGTGACAAGAGGTAGGATTTGAGAGTGTCATCTGCAACTTGACAATCAACATCTGTATCGCTCCAAATTTTTTGCATCCTTACCTTCAGGCTATAGGATCCGCGTCTGAAAGGGGGATGCGAGAAGGATGAGACAATAACTTGGACTGAGAGGCCCTTTGAAGGTCCCGCCTCTCGGGGGAGGGGTATAAGGGTGAATTTTTGATGGATGGTGGGTTCACCAGGAAACTTTTGAGTGGCGGTTTCCACACCTAGGTTGAGAGTAGGTTTGATGTGTTCATTTTGTACTTTAATCATTCAATTCCTAGGTTTGGCCAAGATGAATCTAAGCTATTCTATATGCCAATGCTGATTTATATGAATACAGAAAACATGAATAAGTGCTAAACACAGAAAATATGCTAAATAGGACAGAATATACCTAATTCTGGATGTCTGATGAAGATTCCGAGGTTTGTAGAAGTCCAAATCATCTCAAATCATACGTAATCATCTGAAATGTCATAGAATCATCTCAGATCTCAGTCGATCATCTGAGATCGGACTGAAATCGTCATCGATCCGATGAATTCGTCGAAACCTGCAGATCACAGAGACAGATACCAAAAACCAAAAATGCAACTGCAAAAGCAAGGGGAAATGATAGAAATGATAGTGAATTTGCCTAAATGATAGATCCAGATAGCAATTAAAGGAAAATGCATTAGTTTAATAATTTATTTTAACTTTATCATGCATCTATGCTAAATGAGGTGAACTCCAAGATGCAAGAATAAAATAAACCAAGCTAATGCGTAAGAAAATGAAGAGAAAAGATAAGAAATGCAAACTTCGGGCTTTGATTGCCCCCAATCTGGACTACAGTCGAGATCGCCTCCAATCGTACGAGATCATCATCGATCTATGATAGGATCATCCAAAATCGTCTGGAATCGCTTGCGACGATCCGAGCTTGCTCTAGCTGAAAAACAATAAGATTCCTGCAAGAAAACTTGAAATACCGAATACAAACGATGGTACAAGGATGTTCTAATGCGTAAGGAGCTAAATTTGCAGAGAAATCAGTCAACCAGGGGATTCAAGGGGGGTTTAGGGGGATAAACTAAGAAAATCCTAGTTTATATAGGATTAGGGAGAGGTTAGGAGGTTGGAGATCATCCCAATTTGGGAGATCTCCAACGGGGGGACTCTAACTGCGTAGACACGCTTTCTGCCCAAGTTAGAGAAGTTGTTGAAACATAAACTAATTATGAAAATTTGGTTTTGGGATGAAATCGTCTGGACGTTCTATTCCAGATGAATTCGTCAGATCTGGGACGATTTCTTCTGATCGTCGATGATATCGTCCAACGGTCAAAACAAATCCTAAAAATGGCACGAAAAACGAGGAGAGCGGATAACGGGCGGTTTGGGTTAAAATTCAAATTTTTATCTTTTTACTAAGGTTTAACTGTGCCAATTTTAGGGTGCTACATTTTGCCCCCTCTTTAGCAAATTTTCCGAAGAAAATGCGTTAAAGACGAGTTCTTCCCGTTTTACGAGAAAGCAAAAATTTACTCCATTTTTTAGACGACGATTCTAGGTCGAATCGTACGACTGCTGACTATGGTGCCCCCTCCGTGTTTTTACCCAAATCGAACGTTTGAGGTAAAAAAGCGAAAAAGAAAAATTAAAAAAAAATGTTGTTATTTTTAAATAAAATTAAGAAAAATAGGGTAAAACCCTAATTCATTTTTACTGTTCATTTTCATTGTTTTTAGAGCTCTGCAGAAAAAAATGGTGGAGACAACACACCGATCGACAGAGGTCCGGCGCGGGCTACGGGTAAGGATCTAATCCTAGTGAATTATGTTTGAATTTGTTTTGTGCAATTTTTTGTTTTAAATTTTGATTGTTTTGGGGCATCACGGCCATTTTTAGGCCGTCGACGACGTCGGGACGAAATCGTCCCTATTTCATCGAAATCATCCCTAGATCATCGATTTCGTCTGAGGGCGAAATAGGTGAACTAGGGGCGATCCCCAAAAGGGGCGATCCCGTCCAACAAGGGGCGATCCCCAAGTTTGCGAAATATGAGATGATTTCATCCTACAAAGGACGATATCATCCAATGGTGGACGATATCATCATTTTTATGAAATTAAGCTTGTTTAAAATGCATTTAATTTGATTTTAATGATTGGTTTATTAATGAATTTTGTTGTTTTATTGTTTGTTTTGTAGAGGGGATTACTAAAGAGTCGGGAGTGGAAATACGGGGGCTGAGAGATGACGTGGCCACGCTCGACCAGGCAGAGCGAGACCGACTAGCACAGGTCGGACTGTAGCATGTGGCAGAGATGCCACAAGTATCGACGGACATGGGGCTACTAATAGCCCTAGCAGAGAGGTGGTATCCGGGGTCATCTTACTTCTAATTATCGATAGGGGAGATGGCTCCCACACTAGAGGATGTATGGAGGATCTTGAGGATCCCCATACAGGGATGGTTGATGACTCCTATGGCCAATCAGGGCCAGGCGATGATGAGGTTGAGCGGAGACCCGAGATTCACCTTGGAGAAGGGCGGGGTGAACATCGAGTCATTGAGGCAGATGCCTGGGGCATCTAGGTTGACTCGGGTGTTGGCAGGGGTAGTGGGTGGCTTACTTCTGTGCCACCAGAGTGGGTGCAGATTACCCTGGCTCCTTTCGAATGTGGTCTGCGACATGAGAGACCACGGATACAGATTTTCATGGGGCAGCTTTGTACTATGCCGCTTGTATAGGATCCTGCATGGGGTCGTATACAAGGGAGGCCGATGTCTGGTTGTGACATCATTGCTATAGGTTTGGTGCTGGGAGCACATCATGGTGCGGAGGCCGATAGGGCTCCCACTAATAGGGGTTGATCGAGAGAGGCCCCGGGTTTTCTACTGGTGGTTAGAGAGGGTCATAGTGGTGGATAGATCTGTCGATGTCATGGAGGTTGCTAGATGACCTCATCCTAGACCAGATCACCTGGAGGCCATGGAGAGAGCATCCAGGGTGGGCAGAGGATGGGCAGGAGCTGGCTCGCATCAGGCGAGTCTCACTAGCTGAGGATGGAGTGAGGAGAGGTAGAGCTCCACCGCTACGATCAAGTTCTATGATAGTTCGGTCTACAGTAGGGGATCCCTTCTCTCAGGGATTACGAGTACTCCCGGACTATTCGAGATAGTACCACGCTGAGCGGGGCTCCAGACATGCAGTGATTCTAGAGTCAGGACGTGGATGATGCCCCCATCCAGCCAGTGGATGGTGATGATACTAGGGTTGTAGATGGATACGATGCCTGGTACGTAGGCATCCACCCTCCTCGGATGATGAGGGCACAGGGTCCGATGCATGCCATGGTGCGATGGATGGGGAGGCGATGCCAGGCTACTATTGAGGTAGCACGGGGTCACGACGGGAGAGAGCAATGATGGTCTCCATAGGAGAGACGCCAGAGGATGGCATAGGCTCCACAGAGGCCACAGTGGATAGGGAGGAGGGAGGAGGGATTCCCTTCTCAGCAAGGGGAGAGGCCACCATCGCCCGATAAGGGCAAGGGTGTCGAGGTAGGGGAGAGCAATGAGACGGTGGCTCTCCGGGCTGAGGTTGCCCACCTCCGGGCTCAGGTGCAGACATTACAAGATGAGGCTACATGGCTCAGGGCTCAGAGTGGAGGGGCGAGCACTCGAGATCTGGCATGGTCTATTGCTCAGACCATATTCTACCAGGGGTTATACTATCATGTGGTCCCAGAGGACTAGAGGATACCATTGCCAGCCCCCATTGCAGAGCCGATCATGATGGGATCATCGAGGACATCCTCACGATCGATGATGAGGACCCGAGACATAGCTCGGACCTCTATGGGACCACCTCCTCCACCTCAGGGTGGGGGAGGAGATGAGGCTGAGAGCTCGAGGGCTTCTCGAGGCTAGTCGCTCACTGCACAGAGATTGTATATATATTATTACTTTTTGAGGGGATTGAGTATGCCAGGGTATTGATTGTGGCATACCAATCCAGATGATGTACATAATTGATTGATGATATATATATAGATTGTCTTTTTGATGATATGACTTGTGTATATGTTGTATGATGCTTTAATTTTGGATTTTTTGATTGATTATTCATGTAATTATGTCGTTTGGAAATAAATTATAATTTTTATGTCATGCTATAAAATTGTAAATGAAATAATTTGATGTAAATAAATTGGTTGTTTTGTGGTGTGATTTGATGAAAAATAAAAGGGACTTCTAACAATAATTTCAAAGGACATTGTCATTGTTATAGACCATTTCATGGAGTCGTCGCTCACTAGGTCGTCAAGCTAATCCCAATATAGAAATATTGTTAAAAGTAAAAGAGTGCTTAAGAGACTGTCTTAAGACTTTTGTGTTGTGATGATGAAAAATGATGATGGTGATGATTTGTTTTCAGATTTTCATAAAAAATATTATGCATGAAATATTTAAAGAAATATGATTTTTGCTAGGCATAAATTCCTAAGTGTGATAAAATTTTGAATAATTCCCTAGGAACTATACCATCATTGCAAAATTGAATGTTTGACATAATGACATGAAAATAGAAAAATTTGCGTTCTTTTTAAAGCACAATTGTGTAACATAATGATGTAAGCCATATGTTTTTATGATTTAAAATGAATGGGAAATAAAATGAGAACAATGGTTTGCGCTAGGCATAGAATTATAGGTATAGACTTATACCATCATCGTGAAATCCAAAAGGAATTTGATATTTTAGTTTTATTGCATGATTGATTTTTGATTTTGAGATAAACAAAATATAAAATAAGGACTTGCGCTAGGCATAAAATTCCAGTTTAGGTTTTGGAACTATACCATCATTGCGGAAGTCGAAGATATAAAGAAATGTGACTTTATTGCATGTTTTTGAAAGAAATTTTGGATTTTGGAAAGAAATATGTATGTAATTGGTTTTATACTAAACAGATGTTCTTTTAAATAAGAAGATGAAATTATTCCAAAGAATTGCAGAGATATTTTAAATTATCTCAAAGACAAAATGTAGATTTATAAGGAACCCTCATGTGCAAATGTGAGTTCATTACCGATCTTGATTTATCATAATGATACAAAATCTCTCAAATACAAATGTGTGTGCAATTGTATTGTTCATTCACCAATTTTGAGCAAGAAAATTTGATACAAGTAATTTGAATTAACCAAATAAGTGTTCATTGACCATGATTTATATGCATGTAACCATACCAGACTACTATGTAAGTCGGGTCATCAAGAGCTAGCTAATCCATAAGCCGACATAGGTCTATACAAAAGAAGGTCGCTAATGTGACAGACATATCACCATGCTAGGAATTACCCAAGGCCAAGCGGGTTGGGCACAAACCACTTGTTATGGGGCTTACCTCACAGTTTTTGAATAATTGAGAATTCCAGGGATTCAAGCTCATTCACCCTTCTTTTCTTTTTCAAGGGGTAGGGAAAGGGATTTTATTGCTTTTTGCTTTTTCTTTTCTCTTTTTCTCTTTTTTTCTCTTTTTTTTGTATTTTTGCTTGATACTGAGATAATGCTGAAATATTGCTGCGATGATACAAAATAATATTTTTCTTTTTCTCATTTGCTTTGAATTTTTCTTTTGCTTCCTATACTAGGGATACTTGCTCGGATTGGCTGTAGAGCAAGGGATTTTTATTCTGGGTAGGGGTGAGCTTGTCCTTTTGTCAATTCTCAAAGATTCTAGACCATGTGCATGATAGGATAGCAGGGGAAACTTTTCGCTCAAGAAACCACTTCTACTATGTAGCATCATATCGAATTTGCAATGAAATCATTTTAATGTGAAGAGATGTACTTGGTTCAAGTAAATAACAAGATCAGTTCTTCTATGCTCAAAACTTTATTTAATTCAACTGTGGACTTTGATATAAGAGAGATTAATAATCATACCAAATAAAATCAAGATATTTATGCATGTGAGTGTGAAAGTGCGGGATTCCAAATAAATGCTAATTTATCCAAAATAATTGAAAATATAACTGCAATACTTCAAGAATTGATAGGTACGAAAATAAAGGATGTTTTTGAAGATTTTGATGATTTTAAAGTTTTTATATTTTGATTTTAATTGATGAATTGAATTGGTGGTATATACAAGATGATCTATATACACTATACAAGGTTATTTGAGTATAGCATGTCTAAGGTTGCTTCAAAATCAAAGGTGGTTTTGAAGGATAATTTGGTTGTGGTGAAGGTAAGAACAAAAGGTGATGAATAAAAGGTAGCGATAACAAAAGCTTTGTTATAATGTAAAATAATGTAGCAAAAGATTTGACTTTTATATGTGGAAAATTAATCATGTTACAAAATAAAATATCAGAAAGATAAGAAGGTTCTTCATTTTTATCACTATATTCCAAGTCTTGATAAGATGGAGGGAGCATATGTGAAGGTGGAACTGATGGAGAAAAGGTAGATGATGTTATGGGTGTGTGTTTCACACGTTTAGGTGGATGATTAGAATTAGGATGTGTGGATGACAGAGCAGGGCAAAATTGAACTCCAACAGGTTCTGCCAAAGCACACATATCAAAGGGTCTGGGGTCACCATGAATGGTAACCAATTGATTCTTAAATTCGAATTTAACACACTGATGTAAAGTTGAGGGAACAGCTCGCATCGCGTTGATCCAAGGGCGACCCAAGAGTATATTGTACGATGCAGGGCAATGTACAATAAACACGGTCATGTCTAAGGTTCTAGGACCAACTTGCAATGGGATAGTAATAACTCCACATGTTTCTTGTGTTTCGTCATTGAAGGCTTTTATAATCATATCAGTTCTTTTCATTTCATCACTTCTAAACCCAAATCTTTGGTAGAAGTCAAAAGTGCAAATGTTTAAAGATGAACCATTATCAATCAAGACTCGTTTAACTGCTACATCTCCAATTAGGGCAGTAATATATAAGGGGTTATCCTTATGTAAACTATGTTGCAGTATATCTCTATCCCGAAAGTCAATACAATCGACTTCTCGAGTTATGATAGTATTGGACATGGCTTCAGGTTGAATATTTTGTGGTACCATCATTTGGCTTAATGTGAGCATTAATTCATCCCTATGTGTAGGAGAAGATCTTAAAAGGTCCAAAAGGGAAATTCTAGTTGTAGTATTTGATAATTGTTCATTAATATTATAAGGAGGTTTAGGTTGAACATTAGGTGCATGATTCCATTTATTAGGAATTTTCAAAACAAATGGAGCTGAGCCATCATTTTGAGTTTGATCTTGTTGAGAATTTTGAGCCTGTTGTCGAGTAACGGCTCCGATGGTACCTACAATATTATTTTGTGGATGATGAATAGGTCTTGGTCTAGCATTTATGGCTTGTTCATTAGAAAGTAATTGGTGAGAAGATGGTCTAGTAGTGACTCTTCTAGGAAATGGTTCTTCCGGAACCATAAAATTTGTGATAGGTTGAATAGCATCTGATTCATCTTCAGAACTATTCGATTGATTTGAGGTGATTTCCATGTCACTTTTAGTCTCGTATTCTGTATCACTAAGATCAGGTGTCCGAATATTATATAGAGGTCTGGTCGTAACCATAGATAAAGTTGTGTCAAAGATTTGTGGATCATGAGCAGGTAAATGTCCACTAATAGTCCCTACATATCGGGTAGGAGGGGGAACATTATGATGCTCAATTTGATTAGCCACCTCTTTACCATGCTTTGGTAAAGGATGTTGAAATATGTCCAATGATTGATTGGCATTCTGATTCTAAATTTGGGGGATGTTCTTTTGAGCATTATTAGGAGGATTTTGTTTAGGTTGGAAGGCTTGCACCTCCATCTCATTGTTATCAATTAAATCTTGTATTTTATGTTTTAATATTTTACAAGAGTTGGTAGCGTGTCCAGGTCCTCTATGGAAATCACGAGTGTAAATCAGCTCCGTATCCGGGTATAGTTGGATCGAGTTCCCGTATATTTGGTAATTGGATCAAACCTCGTTCTAATAATTGTGGGAGAATGGTTGATAAAGGTTGATTTAACCTAGTAAATTCTCGGGGTGGTTTATCGAGAGGTTTCAGTATAAATTTCTCTCGTTGTTTTTGCAGCATTAACAGTAGCGATATTTCTACTATCGGTGACTCCATCACCCACAACTTGTTTATTTTTATATTGATTTCTGGATGTTTTCTCATCATCTTTCTTTTTAAGCTGACCTCTCCTAATGAGAGCATCTTCCACTCTTCGAGCTAAATCTATAGCTTGATCGAAGGTGGTCAAGGTCGTGGTTGATAACTCATAGGATAGTTGTTCTTGTAAATTATTGATAAAGATATCCAAGCATTTCTCGATAAGGTAACACAAAGTGCAATTTTCCTATCAACTGTCTCCATCGAGCTAGGAAATCAGCAAAACATTCATCTTTGTCTTGTTTTAAGTTGTACAAATCTTTAATGGTTACATGCCTTTCAATGTAGGCACTAAATTGATGCACAAAAGACTCGGCTGTCTCTTCGAAATTCCTCAAAGAATGAGTGGGTAATTGATAATACCACTCTAATGCCATTCCTCCTAAAATTTTTGGGAACATTTTTAGTAATAACAAGTCATCATGTGATATATCATGACACGCTATCCTAAACATACGAAGATGCTCTATGGGATCTTCGGTTCCTTTGTATATAGGTAGGACAGGCATAGGAAAGTGTTTAGGATATGGTTGTGCTACAACTATAGGATCTAAAGGCTGACTACACATCTCTCGATAATTGTACGAGGGACGGTAGGGATCTATCTGGTCCATGCGGGAGACTAACTATTTCACCATGGCTTCCAGATTACTAGTTTGTCCACCATATTGGTTCGGTGGTACATGAGTATGGGATTTGTGAGCGTAGGATGGCGTGACATAAGGATTAGATGCTATATTGCTATTATGCAAATGGTTGGTAGGAAGAGTATTATGAAGAAGATTTGTTGTAGCATTATGTTGTATCCCAGATTGTTGGAAATTGGTGTTTGGTTTTGTTTTAGGCTTTTGTTGATTTGAGGTATGTTGATCAATAACTTGGCGAAATAGAGCAGTGAATGACGGTTTATTTTGTGTGGGAATAACCCTAGGCTTGGTAACAGGCACTCTAGATGGTTGGGTAACCTGTTGTTGTTGCATGTTCTGGATTATAGCAGCCATATCCAAATTGGATGGTCCAACTTGATCACTTTCTTGATCAACGAAGGACAAGGGATTAGTGCGTGTGTGATATATTTCTTCTAGGGTTGCTTGAGTGTCACTAATTTGATCCTTGTCCATATGGACTGCTCTATTAAGGGTGCCAATATTAGTATTGAGGAACTTCCAGAAATGTTCCATATTCTCAAAAGTAATAGCTCCTTTCGGAGACATTTTAGGAGATGAGGATCCTTCCTCTCTAACAGTTTCTCTTTGTTCATTTCCTTCAGCAAATTCTTCTTCTTGTTGGTCTAGGGTTCCTTCTTCCTGAATTGGGTCTTCAGGAAGGACATCTGGTTTATTTACTGGTTTTCCTAACCAATCTTCTTCTACTTCAATTTGTTTTCCATTCCTGAGTCTAGTCATTATGCTTAAATTTAGATTTTAGCAAATATATATATATATATATATATTTGCAACAAATTTGGGAGGTATATATTTTAATTATATACCTACTATAATACTTAAAAGAAAATGTTTTGATTTTTGTTATATTTTGTTTTGTTTTTGTTTTTATGATAATATTATAAAGAGAACAAAGAGCATACTAAATGCAAGAAATAATAATAATAAAAGAATGGCCTAGTTTTCTATAAATAGTTTATAGATGTCATTGATGGGATCAAGTTCATCAAGAGTCATGAAATGCTCCTCTTCAAATTGGAAATGGTTTTTCAAGAATTTGACAAAGTGTGCTATGGTGATATTATCTACTTTTGACTCTGACTTGTAAAAATAGAGCTCATGGCAATACTCTCGATATAACACAGCTCTAGGAACTCTATTCCATCTCTTTCTATCCATAAGAACGACCTCTTGATCCTCTATACGAGATAGAAATTTATGTACTACAGTTGCATTGTCGAGGTATTCCTCAAAGGTGTACAATTCAGAAGACACAAGGGCTCTTTTATCTGCTAACCACCTATGGCAAGCTCTCTGAAGCTCATGATATAAGGTCACTTGATCGGGATCCAGGATTCTATCTAGGACAAACCTCTTGATTTGCCTAAGTTCGGTTGATCTAGATGAAATAAGATTCAATCTCCTATTAAGTTCATCCCATAAAGGTGGGACTCTATATGTTTGAGATACTCTAAGCAAAGAAGTAATCTCTATAGCTGCTAATTGATTCTCAACATTAATGGTGACAACTCATCTTTTATTATAATCTACCATCTAAATATGATATGCAATCTTTAAATTGTTTGTCTGTTGATTCTAAATGCATTTATGTTTTTGTTTTTTTTTTTAGGATTGTTTTCAAAAGGTTTTTAGTTTTCACGTCGGGTTCACCAAAATGTATCGCTCCAAATTTTTTGCATCCTTACCTTCAAGCTATAGGATCCATGCCCGGAAGGGGGATGCGAGAAGGATGGGACAATACCTCGGACTGAGAGGCCCTTTGAAGGTCGCGCCTCTCGGGGGAGGGGTATAAGGGTGAATTTTCGATGGATGGTGGGTTCACCAGGAAACTTTTGAGTGGCAGTTTCCACACCTAGGTTGAGAGTAGGTTTGATGTGTTCATTTTGTACTTTAATCATTCAATTCCTAGGTTTGGCCAAGATGAATCTAAGCTATTCTATATGCCAATGCTGATTTTTATGAATACAGAAAACATGAATAAGTGCTAAACACAGAGAATATGCTAAATAGGACAGAATATACCTGATTTCAGATGTCTGATGAAGATTCTGAGGTTTGTAGAAGTCCAAATCATCTCAAATCATACGTAATCATCTGAAATGTCATAGAATCATCTCAGATCTCAGTCGATCATCTGAGATCAGACGAGATCATCATCGATCTGATGAATTCATCAGACGAATTCGTCAGAAACCTACAGTCAAAGATAGATACCAAAAACCAAAAATGCAACTACAAAAGCAAGGGGAAATGATAGAAATGATAGTAAATTTGCCTAAATGATAGATCCAGATAGCGATTAAAGGAAAATGCATTACTTTAATAATTTGTTTTAACTTTATCATGCATCTATGCTAAATGAGGTGAACTCCAGGATGCAAGAAATAGAATAAACCAAGCTAATGCATAAGAAAATGAAGAGAAAAGATAAGAAAATGCAAACTTCGGGCTCTGATTGCCCCCAATATGGACTCCAGTCGAGATCGCCTCCAATCGTACGATATCATCGTCGATCCATGACAGGATCATCCAAAATCGTCTGGAATTGCCTACGACGATCCGAGCTTGCTCCGACTAAAAAATAATAAAATTACTGCAAGAAAACTTGAAATACGCAATGCAAACGATGGTGCGAGGATGTTCTAATGCATAAGGAACTAAATTTGCAGAGAAATCAGTCAACCAAGGGATTCAAGGGGGGTCAGGGGGATAAACTAAGAAAATCCTAGTTTATATAGGATTAGGGAGAGGTTAGGAGGTTGGAGATCATCCCAATTTGGGAGATCTCCAATGGGGGGACTCTAACTACGTAGACACGCTTTCTACCCAAGTTAGAGAAGCTGTTGAAACAGAAGCTAATTATGAAAATTTGGTTTTGGGATGAAATCGTCTGGACGTTCTGTTCCAGATGAATTCATCAGATCTGAGACGATTTCGTCTGATCGTCGAAACAAATCCTAAAAATGGCACAAAAAATGAGGAGAGTGGGTAACGGACGGTTAACGGGCGATTTGGGTTAAAATTCAAATTTTTATCTTTTTACTAAGGTTTAACTGCGCCAATTTTAGGGTGCTAAAACATCCTATTCAAAGCCTATGTTTTTTCTCAAGAGCTTAGTGAACAACTAACACTTATTGACTAAATAAGATATGAATTTTTGGTTGGATTGGATTTTGTATTGGAGACTCCCAAGTTGAGTTGGAATTTGAGGGGGTGGTATATCAACAATAGCTGATATTTTATTAGGATCAAATTTGATACCTCTTTGGGATATAATGAATCTTAATAGTTTTTCTAATGTAACCCAAAATATGTATTTATAAGTCTTTAGGTGCACCTTGTACTCCATTAGCCACTCAAAACTATTGTTGGAAATATTGAGTTGTCATTGATGTCAAAGGGTACATGAGGCAGAAATATTTTGATATCAAAGGTGCATGGTTTTCAAGGAAAAAATATTCTCCATGGTTTTGATAGCAAGCAATGAACAAAAATTAAAGGCAAAAGAAGTTATTTTCTAAGAGAAGGGTTATAATATTTAAATATCAAATTTAAATATTATGAAGAAAGACAAAAGTTTAAAAGGATTGGGATTAAATATTGCAAGAAAATGACAAGGTTTTATTTGCTTATAAAATATTTAAATACCACAAAGGGAGGCAAAAGGTTAAAAGTTGTTATTATAATATTTTTTTTAATATTATAATATAAACAAGTGTAAGGTTAAAATGCACCAATGTAAAATCAAAAAGAAAATACAGTGCCAACGTTTCCAAGGAGTAATCAAAATGCATATTTAAATGAGGGCAAATAATTCATTGAGCTAAGGTTTTGTATGTGCACCAATCAAAATTCGTTCACTTAAAGTTCGTAGAGGGTAGAAGAAAAGAAAGGGGAAGTGTGCACATTGTTCGAGGTAGAGCTAAAATCAAAAGCAAATAGAATATAGTGTGTTCGTAGTTCCATCTGGGTGGCTAGCCCAGATAGCAGGTCATCCCTAGGATAAGACGTGGGCAAGAAGGAGATCACGGGGTCAATTCGCAGTGGCTCTAATTTGGTTAAAATTTTGGTCAAAGAAATTACAAAAGATGTTGAAGAGACTATTCGTGTGCTTTAAGTTTCGTGTGGACAACTAGCTCAAGTGGCAGCCTAGCTTACGTTAGGGTGTGGGCAAGCAAGAGGTGGTAGGTTTGATTCGCGATAGCTGTTTGTTGGTAAGGGTAAAATTTTGATTAATTTTTTTTAGGAGTTATAAGGTATGCATTGTGTTTGATTATGTTAGGGAGTCATAATATGTGTTGGAATTAATTATATTTTACATATTATTATTTTTTTTATAAGTAACAATAATATTTATAGCGGGTTTTTTAAAGGGTCCCAAAACCTTAGGTACATAAGTAGTCGTAGATAAATTTCGATGTTAGAGTGGACCGGGGCTGCACCCTTGGGGACCAAGTTGGGGCCCAGGGGCCTGGGTGCCTACAAAAAGTCCATCCATCTATGCTGCCAGCAAGACAAAATTTGGCCTAAGGCCACCAAACAGGGAGAAACCTCAAAATTTCCCAGCAGTTAACCCAAAAAAATACTGGCCGCCACCGCTCCAGGTAGCCTTGTAGCCGGGCCTGACCCGAAAGGGGTCTTGACCTGGAAAGTTAGATCCCCTCCCTGTAAGGGCCGTCACCCAACCTACGTCGGAGTTCAAACAGGGCATTGGCCGCTGAGGAAGCCACTTTTGTAGAAGCGGTCAGGGAGCTGATCGTGATGTCTAGGAGGGCTCTGGTCGAAAAGTTTTGCAACTTACTTTTGGAGTCAGAGCTGACTTCGATGGCTTCCAAGGCCTCCACCTTGGCCTTCTTGGAGCTGCAAGTAGCCCTGTTATTGCTAGGGGTCGGGCCCTTATGGATCGAACTTACACCAGGAGTCGGGGCCCCGCCTGGGCCCTGAGCCAGGGTTCTACATTTTTGGGTGGGTCTGCACCGTTTCGGGGAAGGGGAGGCTTCAGGGGATGGGTTCTCCTTAGATTTGGACACTGTAGGGGAAGCAACAGGGGAGCCAACCAATTTATGGGGGAATGAAGGATAGGGGAGGGATGCGATGTAGTTGTGGCTGGTTTGCTAGGGCGTGTCTATACAGAACAACCATGAACCCTTGATGGGAGGGTCAAGAATGATTCCTGCAGGCCCAGTCAATGGTGAGGCTCAAGGAATAAAGGAGAAATCGGGGGGTGCTTACCAGTGTGGCTCCATGAAGGTGATTATAGAAACTGAGGTGGAAGCTATAGAGGCGCTGATCTAGGTCAATGCAATTTATATATTGCATCACTGGGACGATGGCCTCGTCAAAGGGGGCTGAGAGTTTAGCTCAAAAGAGGTTGGCCTTGTCCCATTGCTGTTCTGGGAACTGGGAGAGCTCCTCCTCCCAGTTGTGCTTGTCTCGTCGAACAAATCTTCCTTTCTCCTTGTTGTGTAGGCCCATCACTTTAGTCAAAAAATCCTTAGACACTTTGAAGTGAAGCCCTTTCACTTTGACCTCCTCGTCATTCCAAGAATCTAGAAATCCTTGTGTGATTTCTTTGTCTACCCTTGCGAACTTACTAAAGGAGTGTATTTCTTGGCATTAGAAAATATCCTGGTAGACTCGCTCAAGTAGAGAGTGGAGGGCTCAAGGAAAAAGGCCTTGGCAACCATGGAAGGCAAATAGGAAGGCCAGGGTCAGGGGAACCAGATTCAGCCTGAACTGAGAGGGGATAGTCACGAGAATAGGGGAAGGGGAAAACACACAGGCATGCGAGTGGCCTCTAAACATGTTTGGGTTAAAATCTTGCAGGGAGGCACCAAGGAGGGGAAGGGCCATAGGCATCGGGAAGGGATGCTTAGGGCAGGGGATGATGCAAGCTGAGAGGAACTGAGAGGGCGAGGATATCGACAGCCACGAGGGGCAAGGAAGGGGAGACAATGACAATGCTTCAATTGGCACAATTTGGATGAGGGAGCAGTTTGGGGAAAACTCACAAGAGAAAGGTGTGTGCAGTCTGACTCAAAATGGAGATCCATCAAAGTGGTGCCCGAGGTGGGAAAGGCAGAGTGAGAGGCCGCATGCTCCAACTTGGGCTTGCCAGGTTTGCTAGCGAGGCTACGATTATCCAGATCAGGATAATCCAAAAATTTGACATGGCCTCTGAAGCAAGGAGCACTTGGTGAGATGTGATGGTGCTTGATCGGATTGGCCAGCCCTCGGGTGGGAGGGTCACTAGGGCCAATCATCAAGGTAGAGCGGGAAGGAGTATCCCCTATCCACATGGGGAGGGCATGACATTGCACCTTCAAGGCCCCGACTCGGGGTGATCTAAGCACCTAAACTCTCATCAAGGCTTGAATTTTCTTGAGACGCTAATTGTACCAAAGCATCAGGGAAATTCATGGTCTAGATAGTGAGATATTCCATTATGGTGGCTTGATTTGCCATGAAATCGACTGCACTATTGCCTTCTCTGTATACATGATGAAAATAGTGGTGAATGAATCCTTGGAGGATGGTGAGAACTTCTTGAATGGTGTTGTGGATACGCCATGAGTTGTTTCCCAAGCTACACACGACCTTGATGATGACTAGGGAATCGCCCTCGATGATGAATTTTGGGGAGGTCTCCTTGAGGGCTATCAGCCTACGGAGGAGAGTTGCTACTTTGGCAAAGTTGTTCGTATGAATGCCAAGCGGTTTGGCATACACCAAGATCAGGGCCTCGTAACTGTCCCGGATGACCCTGCCCACTCCAGAGGGGCCGAGGTTTCCTTTAGAAGCTCCATTGAAGTTAAGTTTAACCCATCCGAGAGGGGGGGTAGTCCACCTTGTCACAAAATGATGAGAAGGGGTGGGAGGGGGACCGAGGGGGGATATGGACTCTGAGGGAGGAGAGGAGGGTGGAATCGACCAGCCTTCGAGGTGCCTCACTCAAGGGGAGGGAGCGAGAGTTCTCAAGGGTGAAGGCAACCGCATTGGATGCCACCCACTAGGAGGAGCAGGCCAGGGAGGAGAAGTCTCTACTATTATGATCAATCCAAAGTTTCTAGAGCAGATGAGGGAGGTAGGAGCCCCAAAGGAAGCAGAGGAAGGGGTGGGCAAAGGGATTGGGACACTGGGATAGGAGGTCAAAGATGGAATTAGGGGCCACCCACTAGATAGAAAATTGGGATAGGATGAGGCCCAGGGCTTCAGAAGAGAAGGGGAATCTGAGGAAGAGGTGATTAGTGGACTCCTAGCCAACACAACAAAGTAAGCATCTATTCAGGATCTGAAAGCCCCTCTTGATCAGGTTCTTGATAGTTAGGATCATATTTTGGATGGTCGCCCAAACAAAGTGGCTGGTTTTGGGGATCAACTTCTTGGCCCACACCTATTTGGTTGGTAATGGGGCCTCATCAAGGACTCTTTTGAAGTTGTAGGTAGATTTGACAAAGAAGACATCATTGGCAGTGTCGTGCCAGATACATCTATCGTTCCCTCCAGAAGACGGGATAACTGTCATCTCAAGGAGACACTGGAGCCTGGAGGATTGAAGCGGGTGCCTAGGATTCAGGATGGGCTTCCATGTTACCCATCCATGGTTATGGGTGAGATAGTCCAACAATTTGGGCCCTCTGCCCACCAGGTCCGATTTGAGGATGAGGAGATCATTGTCAGCAATCAAGGCCTCATCTTGGATCCACTTGTCTTCCTAGAAGTCAATCTTGGTTCCGTCCCCAAGGATCCATCTGGTCCCCTTACAAATGATGTCTTTAGTGGAGAGCAAGGATTTTTAGAAGGTTGATCTGTCTTTGGGCTAGGAATGGGTGGTGGTGGATGTATTTCCTATGCACGATACTGACCCATTCATCAGGGGTGTTGGTGAACACCTTCTAGACATGCTTGGAGGACCTTGTTCATGGGGGTCACCCGCCTGAGCCCGATCCCTCCCTCACCTTTGGGGTGGTAGACTAGGGGCCAGGAAACTAGGGTAATCCTCTTCTTATCTTCGCTGCCTGACCACAAAAAGCATTTCTAGATTTTATTGATGTGAGCTGCAATGGAGGCCAAGATTCTAAAGACCGACATGAAGTAGACTGGAATACTTTGAAGAACCGCCGACAGGAGGGTGGCTCGACCTACCTGTGAGAGGAGGTGGCCTTTCCAGGGGGTCGACTTCCTCTGGATCTGATCAATCATCCCGCTCCAAAGGGTCTTGGAGGAAGCTCCTGTAAATAGGGGGAGCCCGAGGTAAGAGGAGGGGAGGGAATCAGGGGTACATCCAAGAATCCACCCGATTTTGATTTGCCTAGTCGAGGGGGTATGGATAAAGAAAATTTTACTTTTTTGGAGGTTGATTTTCTATCTGACCGCCACCTCATACAGGGTCAAGATGTGCTTGATGGTATTGTCTTGAGGGATCAAAGCTAAATTAGCAAGGATGGTGTCATCCATGAAGTGTTGATGGGACACAAGGGGTAGGCCCAGTGCAGGCCTGATGCTCGAGATAAGTCCGTAGGAGACAGCACTTGAAATGGTGCATCCCAAGGCCTCAACTAGGATGATGAAGAGGATCAGGGATAAGGGGTTGCCTTGGTGAAGGCCTCTGGAACTGGGGAAGAACCCGATGGGGGATCCATTAATGAGGATAGAGAACCAAGGGGAGCACACATAGTTTCTGATGAGACTGACCCAGGAGGGGTTGAACCCAAAGTTGATAAGGACCTTAGAAAGGAAATCCCAGTCAACTCTATCGAAGGCCTTGTTCATATCTAGCTGAGTAGAAAGGAGGCATTTTTGTATAGAAGGGTCGAGTGGATGGCCTTGTGCATGATGATAACTCCATTTGTGATAAGTCTGCATTTGATCGAATTCCCCTGGCAGGGGGAAATGATCAAGGTAAGGATATCCTTAAGGTGGGAGGCCATGGATTTGGTCAAGATTTTGTATAAGACATTGCACAAGCTAATGGGGCAAAAATCAGAGAGGGATCTGGCTTCCTGAGACTTGGGGATCAGAGCAATGAAGGTGAAGTTTATACCTCTAGGGATGGAGTTGTCGAACTGGAGGTCCCGGATGGTTGTGCACACCTCTTGGCCAACGAGGTCCCAAAAGGATTGGAAGAACCAGGGGGGAAACTCGTTCGATCTCGGTGTCACCTCGTCCTTCATGGAAAATGTAGTAGCATTGATTTTGAATTCAAACAGGGGCTGTAGGAGCATCTCGTTCGCCAGGGCCGAGACAAAAGTTGGAATATGCTCCAGCAGGGCGTCTATCGCTTCTGGGGACATATGGGGATTGTCGACAAGGAACTCCTGGAACAAGTTGATGGCTTCAGTCTGAATGGATTCTTCATCCTTGATTATTCTGCCATCGCTGCCCACCAAATCAAAAATTCTATTAGAGCCCCTTTTTTTGAGAGTCGACTTGTGAAAAAACTTGGTATTAACATCACCATATTGGAGCCATAGGGCTCTCAAATTTTGCCTCCAGAATATTTCTTCCCTAGCTAGGATGTTGTGGTACTCACTGAGGGCTGAATGTTCCTCTTCCCTGATCCCTGGATCTTGGGAGCCTTCTTGGAACCTGAGCTCAAGGTCTTTAAGCTTTTTCTTGATTGCTGCTTTATTTTCGAAGATGTTGCCAAACACCTCTCTATTCCATACCTTGAGCTATTCTTTGAGACGTCTCATTTTGTGGTAGACTTGCTCAATAGGGCACCCAGGGACTAGGGGAGCCCACCAACAACCAACTTGGGCCCTAAATTTAGGGTTGTGCAGCCACATGGACTCAAATCAGAAGGGTCGCTTGAGGAAAGAGTGATGGTCAATTTCAAGGAGAAGGGGGCTATGGTCAAACCCAATTTTTGGGAGAGCCAGCAAGGTTGCATCAGCAAACAGGGGAATGACTTCCTTAGAAAGGAACACTCTATCCATCCTAACCTAGATATGGCTTGCTCCTACTCTTCTGTTTGACCAGGTGAACCTGGCTCCTTTTAAGTTGACGTCCATGAGCTCATTGAGGTCGATGAAGGCTCCAAAGTCTTCCATGCTTTTGGACGGAGCCACTGAGCCCCCACTTTTGTTAGAAAGGAAAAGGGGGCTGTTGAAGTCCCCTGCTAGGATCTAGGAAATGGGGGCAAAGGCTTCCCTCATCAAGCTAATTTCCTTCCATAAGGTAGCTTTCTCAATCGGGCTGTTGGGAGCGAAGACATTATACAAGATCCACGACCGCCTTGACTTCACACAATGGACAAGAATGTTGATTATTTTGGGGGAATATGAAATGAGTCTCCCCTCAAAATATCGAGGATCCCACATGCACAACAGTCCTCCGGCTATGCCAGCCGCAGGGGTAGATAGTGACTCACAATTGCGCCAAGTAGCTTGGGCGACCCTCTGAGCGGCCGCTTCATCTATTTTGGTCTCCTAGAGGAGGAGGAAGGACGAGCGGTGATCCTTGCAGAGTTGGTCAAGGATCCTTTTTTTGGGGCACCATTGAACCCCTTGACATTCCAGGTGATGAGCTTCATTTGACACCCTTGGGGGGTTCTCATGCCCCCCTTCTCGAGCTGAGTGGGGGGTTTGGATCGAAGGACATCTACTTTGGAAAAGCTCACGACGATGTCAGAGAGGGTTTCCTGAGAGCCATTGGCTATGTCATCTTCAGTGATCCTCAATCGCTAATCGCCCAGGGTGGGGTGAACTCTCTTGAGTTTACTGCCAAATTTTGTGGTGAATGTCCTGCTTCAGGTCATCTTAGGGTTGATTTCATCAGGCTCGAATAGATAGCTTCCCTCAACCTCATCGTCAAACATCTCAGAGCTGCACTCTAATGGGGGGAGGCCGATAGGGACCGCCAGGAGGGGCAAGAGGGGGTCAAGAGGGGGATAGCGAGGAGGGGGGGGAGAAGGAGACTCTGGAATCCAGGGGGGATGAAGGGAAGGCGAGAGTTGGTGGGGGAGAGAGATTGAGCACAAGCGAGGGCCTACGAGGAGGGGGAGGGGGAGGTATCTACACCGGGCAAGGGGGGAGCCTAGGATCGGGGCCCTAGGAGGGCAACTAGGGAGAGGTTCAAGGGAAGGGCGAGCCTAGGAAGGGCTATCCGTCAGGAAAGGGCTCACCTAGGATTACGTTGGGGTAGAAGGGGGAGCCTTTTTGTTGTTCTAAGCCTGGGATATGTGGTCATCGTGGGAGGCCTGCGGGAAGGGGACCTGCCTGGTTGAGAAGGGGGTTTAGCAGGGAGAGAGGCATTAGCCTTCTTGGAGATGGGACATTGGTAGGGAAGGTGCCCTTGAGTGCAACAAAGAGGGTAGAAAGCAGGTTTGTTTTCATAAATCAGGGCTTGACACCAGAAGAAGGACCCAGAAGAGATTGACACAGAAGAGGGGAGTTTAGATTCTAGATTTGCATTGACACAAAATTTGGCATGGACCATGCGAGAGCCTGCCTTGGTAGCGGGATCGAAGGCCACCAGCTCATCGATCGATTGAGCAATGAGCCTTAGTACGTCTTCATGCCATAAGTGAAAGGGAAGCTCGGGGAGCCAAACCCAGATCGGGGTGAAGTTGATACTTTGGGTGTTGGGATGGAAGTCAACTCCATATCGCCTGAGGAAGAGGCTTTTGCATCCCGGGAACTAGGGCCCGCCAGACAGAATATTTTTAGCGTCATTGTTATTGTTTAGTTTGATAATGAAAAAGCCCTTGGTAAGGGCCACCAACTGAATATGTCCAAAAACTTTCCACTTGGAAGCCGCCCATCTACGGATGGTTTCCATGTCCGGTCACCCTCCCAGGAACTTCCCAACCAAGGAGGTAGAGGATCTAGAGTCAAAGGATGAGTAGACCTCCTCTTGAATGGAAATGTGGGTGCCCTCGAGGGAGAGCCCTATGCCCAGGGACCAAGGCTAGGCCCTGGCACCAGCCAGGATATGCTGGTAGGAGGTTTTGGGCCCTCTCAGGGCAGAACCCTGCCCAAGATCTGGAGGCTTTTTCCCTAGGCATGTAATTACGTCAAGGCTGGGAGGAGGCTCTGGGCCCAAGATGCCATTCCCACCATGATCACAAGTTTGCTTAGCCTCTGAACCCTCCTCTGGTCCCATCAAGGGCTTTGCAGGCCCGGGCTCGGGCCCCGACACGCCCGAACCCGATCTCGATCTTGCGCCCGCCTTGGATCCTACGCCTGCATCTGAACCTGCTCCCACTCTCATTCTTGCTCTCGCTCCCATTTCTGCTCTAGCTCCCTCCATCGATCGAAAATGTAATATTTAACTTTTTCCTTCCATTTTATATATTATTTTGAATCATAAGGTATATAGTGATTAATTGAAAATTGTATTTAAGATATTATGTAAGGGAGTATACAGTTAAATTTATTATGTAAGGGTGTATGAGGTTGAATTAAAAGTTGTCATTTGCACATTATGTTATTGGGTGTTATAAGGTATTTTTGGGTGTATTGAAAATTAATTTATGTATTGTGAAAGTAGGAGTTATAAGGTGTGATTATGGTTTATTTGTTGATTGTATTCTTTGCATGATAGAAAAGGGAAAATTTGAGGGGTTTTGTTCATTATTGAAAGCTTTATTTTGGAGACTAAAAAGGAGTTATAAAACATAATTTTCAAGCCTTATTATGCACATATTTTGAGAAGGGTTTTAATGTGGATGATTTGAAAGAGAAATTTACTAACTAGTTTTTGAAGTGGCACAAGAAAGAGAAATTATTTTTGAGACAGGTTTTGAAAGTACATCATCATCAAGGCAGTTTTAGAGGTATGTGATTTAACTCTTTCTTAAGGAGGTTTTGTTTGAGGAAAATATTTTTGATGTCATATGATTGGAGGTATAAGGATTGAATTGATGTGCATTAGTGATTGATTGAAGTTGGGAGTAATTGTGAATTATTGTTGAATGAAAAAGTAAATATGTGCAAGGGTTTGGAAAAATACTAGCAAGGGTTTGAAAGCAAATTTGTGCATTATTGTGATTAATGTTGGAAAGAAATTTGCAAGGATTATAGATCAGATTTGAAAGCAAAATTTGTGCATGATTCATGTTTGATAAGCAAGGCAGATTTATGCATTTGAGATTGATTTTGAAATGAATGGTTAGTGGATTGAAATTGAAAATATATGAGCATTGTGTGTATGCAATATTTGTGCAATGTTATGAGCATATTTGAGCAGGTGTTATGAGTAAATTTGAGTAGGTGTTATGAGCATATTTGAGCATGTGTTATGAGCGTATTTGATCATTTGTTATGAGCAGAGTTGTAAGTAAATTTGAGCATGTGTTATGAGCAGATTTGAGCAAGTGTTGTGAGTAAATTTGAGCAAGTTTTGGTGAGCATATTTGAGCAAAGTTGAGAGCATGTCTTGGAGAAAACCAAAGCAAAGGGTATTGGTGTCTCCTTTGGAAACCAGAGCAAAGGGGATTGGTGTCTCCTATGGATAGAGTTCCATGAACTTGAGCATAGGGGATTGATATCTCCTTTGGGTTGGTGCTCATAAACATTGTAATAAGGAATTGGTTCCCAAGAGATTTGTTGAGAAAATTTATAAGAAATATTTTCTCCGTGGACATAGCCCACATTGGGTGAACCATGTTAAATTTGTCTCTCTTATGTGTGTGATGATTTGTGCATTGTTTCATTATTGCAATTAATAATATTAGATAATGTTGCTTTGTAAAGAATAGTAAAAATATTTATCTTATACTATTCACCCCATCTTAGTATAAGCTTGTGTTCTTCAATTGGTATCAAAGTAGGTTCCTTCATGAAATCCTAATAGCTTGAAGGAAGATCTTACAAGAACACACATGGACACTGCAGAGATAGAATATGCTTCTATGGTTGAAATCAACAAGAAATATTTAGAAAACCAAGAGGAAGCCACAATTGATATGGAAAAGGAACTTATTTCTACTCTTGGAGAATTGAAAAGGGTTAGAAAGAAGAATTTAGGATTGAAGGCTCAAGTTCAAGAGGTTGAGGAAATAAGGACAAAGCTTCTACAAGATCTCATAGATTTAAAAGTGAAGGTTGAAGAGACAAAATAGTTGAAGAAGTTATGGTTGAGAAATTAAAGATAAAATAATTAGAATATGAAAAATTGGAACATGAATTTGTCTTTCTAAGAAAGAAAGTAGAAAATTCTAAGGATAAGTTGCAGCAAAATACAAGGTTAGAGAAAAAGAAAGAGGAGTCAAGCTCCAAAGGAATAAAGACATCAAATAAAGTTAGTAAAAAGGATCCCATGAACTATGTTGATGTATTGAAGGAGGAAGAAGACAAAGAATCATCATGGATAGAAGTTAATCACAAGAATGGAAATGAAAGAACCATGTGACCATATCACTCAAGGTAATCAAACAAGTTTAAAAATTTCTTCCATGGTTATTTTTTTTGTGTAACAATTATGGTCATAAAGTTGTACATTGCATGGTCTATGTGAAAAATAATGTTGGCATCATCAATAGAAATTACAATTCTTTTGCACCTCCATGAATAACAATGTCATGTGTTACAAATGTAATAATTTTGGGCACAAAGCTAGATGGTGTAAAATAGTATTTCCTAAAATTCCTAAATCAAGAAATAAAGAGGAAGGTTAAATAGTTCAGAAGGAGATATCCTCAAAAGTTTGGAAAAATAAAAAGGAACAAGAAAAAGAAAATTCTATGTTGGTACAAACAGCTCTTCATGTGCAAAATTAAGGAAATTAATAGTACATTGATAGTGGTTGTTCAAGCCATATGACAGGTGACAAAAGCACATTTCTTTCTCTCAAGAAAATTAATGAAGGAATGATAAAATTTGGTGATAATGCTTCTACCAAAATTATTAGAAAAGGGACTTTGAGTTTGGATAATGGAAAATCTAGGACAAAAAATGTGTTATATGTTGAAGGATTGAAGCACAATATACTAAGCATAAGTCAACTATGTGATCAAGGTCACATACTCACATTTCACCCAAATGGATGTGAGATCAGAAAATCCAAGATACGAAAGCTTATTGCAGATTCTAGTAGAACTACAAACAATCTCTACATGTTAAGTAAAATTAAGGGAGGAAAATGCTTTTTATCATAAGAAAATGAGAGTTGATTATGGCATAGAATAATAGGTCACCTAAAATTTGATAACATAGTGAAAATAAGCAACAAACAGGTAGTCAAAGATTTATCCAAAATAGCAAAACTCCCAAGCACGATTTGTGCATAATGGCATGGTAAGCAAATAAGATCAAGTTTCAAATCAAAGGAGTTTTCTACATCCAAATCCTTGGAGCTAGTTCACACCGATATATGTGGGCCTACAAGGACAAATAGTTTACAAGGTGAGATTTACTTCATGTAATTTATTGATGATTTCTCTAGAATGACTTGGGTAACATTCTTAAAAGAAAAATCAAAAGCATTTGAAAAGTTCAAGGTATTCAAAGCACTAGTAGAAAATGAAATAGACAAAAAGATCAAGTGTCTAAGATCAGATAGAGGAGAAGAATTCACTTCAGGTGAATTTATAGAATTTTGTGAATAGCATGGAATCAAAAGACAATACTTAGCAACAAGAACTCCACAGAAAAATGGAGTAGTTAAAAGGAAAAATAGAATTGTTCAGGGTATGGTCAAGGCTATGTTAAATGAGTCTAAGATTTCTTATGCATTTTGGTACATTATCAATAGATCTCAAATAATAGTAAATCACCACAAAACCCATGTGATATTTGGAAGGTAAGACCAGCTACCATGAAGTACTTCAAAAATTTTAGAAGCAAATGCTACATTATACGAGAAGAGAAAAATCTGGGTAAGTTTGATTCTAGGTGTGAAGAGGGTATTTTCCTTGGTTATTCCACTAAGAGCAAAGCCTATATATGCTACAATAAAAGATCACATAAAATTATGGAAAGTACAAATGTAAGAGTTGATGAAGAAATAGATCTAAGAGAACCAAATCAAGAAATTGTGTATTAAGAAGGAGAAAGTTGTAAAGAAGAAGGGAAAGAAACTGAAGAAGATGAGACACAAAGGGCACCACCAAAAAATACCATCCAGGTATGTGCAAAATAATCATCCGAGAGAATTGATTATTGGGAATCTAGATGAGAGACAAACAAGAAGGAAGATAATAGGAACATGTGAACATACAATTTTTTCTTTGCTATCCAAAGTTGAGCCCAAGGATTTCAATGAATTAAGAGAAGACAAATACTATATTAAAGCAATGGAAGAAAATTTAGACCAAATAGAAAAGAGTGAAACTTGGGAACTTGTCCCACATCCAAAAGAAAATAATGTAATTGGTACCAAATGGGTCCACAAAAATAAGTTGAATGAAGATGGTCAGGTGGTCAGAAACAAAGCAAGACTTGTGTGCAAAGGCTACGCACAAGTTGAGGGGATTGAATTTGAATAAATATTTGCTCCCATTACATGTCTTGAAGCCATAAGAATATTCTTGGCTTTCTAAAGCTTCAAAAACTTAAAGGTGTATCAAATGGATGTAAAATAAGCTTTTCTCAATGGTTACTTAGAGAAAGAGGTTTACATAGAGAAACTAGAGGGTTTCAACTTGATAGATAAGCCAAATAATATATGCAAATTAAATAAAGCTCTCTATGGACTAAAGCAAGCCCTTAGGGCTTGGTACTCAAGACTGGATAAGTATCTCTAAGAATAGGGTTTCAAAAAAGATATAGCTGATAGCAATCTTACATCAAAAATGAAGGAAATAACTTGTTGATTATAGTGTTCTATGTGGATGATATCATTTTTGGAGGCAGTAATGACAAGATGTGTCAGAAATTTGCAAAGTGTATGTAAAATAAATTTGATATGTCTATGCTTGATGAGTTATCTTTCTTTCTTGGGTTGCAAATTTCATAATCAAACAAAGGTATATTTCTCTCTCAGACCAAGTATGTGAAAGAAATTTTGAAAAAGTTCATAATGGAGGATTGCAATCATGTGACTACCCCCATGGTTACAGGATGTAAGTTAAGTAAATACGATGAGTCTCCTGAAGCAAATTATACATTCTATAAATCCATGATTGGAAGTTAATTGTATGTCACAACTACAAGGCCTGATATAATGCAGGTAGTTGGAGTAGCAAGATTTCAAGCTGCACCAAAAGAAACACATGTACAGGCAATTAAGAGAATATTTAAATATTTGAAAGGTACCATGGGTTTTGGACTGTGGTACCCTAGGTGCAATAATTTTACTCTCATAGCATATACAGATGCAGATTGGGAATACAATGTTGATGATAGAAAAAGCACAAGTGGAGGAGCATTCTTTCTTTGAGATTGTTTAGTCTCTTGGCTAAGCAAGAAACAAGCATCAATATCCTTATCCACTGCAGAAGTAGAGTACATTGTAGCAGTTGTTTTTTGTACACAGGATTTATGGATGAAGCATACTTTAAGTAATTTCAAAATAGAGCATGATCATCCTATCCCCATACTGTATAATAATACAAGTGCCATTAATATCTCAAAGAATACAGTGATGTATTCAAGGACTAAGCACATTTCAATCAAATATCACTTTTTGAGAGAGCAAGTGACTGATCAACAAGTCAAATTGGAATACATTGCTACAAAGGAACAAATTGCTAATATTTTTACCAAGCCACTTCCAAAGGAAACTGAGTATCTCAGAGGAAATTTGGGAGTAACTTCACTCCCATATCATAATTAATCACCTCAAGAAAATGAGGTTGTGAGGAGGATGAGATAAGTGTTTTATTTTTAGCCCCAAAAGGATCCCTTTGCCATTGATGTCAAAGGGGAGAGATTTCATTAAGGGGGAGAGATTTCAATAAGGGGGAGCAACTTGTCAGGGGGAGCAGTTTGGGAATCCAGTTTCGGTAAAATAATTTTTTTGTAAGGATTTCCATCAATGACAAAGAGGGAGATTGTTGAAAATATTAAGTATATTGATTGTCATTGATTTTAAAGGGTACATCAGGTAGAAATATTTTGATGTCAAAGGTGCATGGTTGTCAAGGAAAAAATATTCCCCATGGTTTTGATAGCAAGCAATGAACAAAAATTCAAGGTAAAAGAAGTTATTTTGTTAGGTACCAAGATAGGTATTTAATATTGTATTATATAATGGTATGAGCCATAAATTAATTATTAAGTAATTAAGGCCACATGTCAAAATAGAAATAGGTATGTCATAGAATCATAGTTGTAACCATTGGGAGAATATTGTCATATGTAACCGCAAGGAATATTGTCAAATTATTATGTACTTTATAACTCATGGAAGGTGAACCTCCACATGGGTGATCTTGTAACTCATGGAAGGTGAACCATAACACTCTTGTATAAAGAGAGATGCACCCCATTATAAAAGGTATCTAAAATATATGATGTATTCTTGGAGAAGTCTTTGGCTCATGGAGCTAGAGATATTGTGGAGTGGCTTCCTTCCAAAAAGAGCATTGTATGGTGTTACCCTACCTTAAGGGTATAATCAATCTCTATTTTTTTTTTTTAAGCAAAAAACCCCTTGCGGAGCCGCCTTGGTCTGAGAGACCACGAACAGGGGGTTCTACACCGTCAAAGTCACCCGAGAGTCGCACCCAACCTTGCTCGCACCAACATTATCAATTGGATTTTGGATACCCAATTCAGCTTTTTGGTAGGGTGGAGATTTGAACCTGGGACCTCCCTTGGAGTATTGCCCTCTCCTCTCCAACTCACCTACAACACCTGGGTCAATCTCTATTTTATTGAGCAATTTATTGTGCAATTAATTTATTTGTGGATGCATGTTGAATATTTTGATATATTGATGACAGATATATGGAATAATAAAAAAAAGGATCAATCAATCTATGATGTATTCTTGGATAAGTCTTGGCTCATGGAGCTAGAGATCTTATGAAGTGGCTTCCTTCCTAAAGGATCATTCCTAAAGAAGCATTGTATGGTGTTGCTCTACCTCAAGGGTATAATCAATCTCTATTTTATTGAGCAATTTATTGTGCAATTAATTTATTTGTGGATGCATGTTGAATATTTCTTCATATTGTTGAAAGATTTATGGAATGAGAAAAGAGGTTCATTACATTTGGTATCAGAGCAGCGATTTGGGAAAAGTGGGTTTGTTTTTGCAGAGATAGGGCACATTTTTTCATAAAAACATCACATTTTGCGGAAGCCATATTTTTTATTTCAGCAATCATTTTCAAAAGGTTTTTGCTCCATTATGTAGATATTTTTGAGTACTAAAAAAATTACTACTCATTTGTCAAATTCTAATATGTATTGAGAAAGTTATGGTTGTTTGAAGTTGAGTTATTTTTGTTGTTTTTTGGCCGTGCAAATTTTTTTCAAAATAAAAAAATTTGTATTAAATTTTTTAGTAGTCATTTGTAGAAGATTTTGGCACCAACATATAGATTATTTTGAGTACTATAAAAACGACTGCTCATTTGTGGATTTCTAATAAATTTTGAAAGAGTTACAACTATCTGAAGTTGAGTTGTTTAAGCTATTTTTTGGCTGCATGATTTTTTTTTTAGAAAGAAAAATTCGTATTAAATTCTTTAGTAGTCATTTTTAGAATATTTTTACATCATCATGTAGGTTATTTTGAGTACTACAACAATGACTGCTTACTTGTTAAATTCTGATAAGTAATGAGGGAGTTATAGTTGTTGCAAGTTGGGCATTTGGTGTTGTTTTTTGGGGTTGCTAGCAGAAAAAGGGAAAAAATCATAACTTTCAATTCAGGTAAGCAAATTAGTTGCCATTTGTTTTGATTTGAAGAAAATTTGTAACTTTAACTTTTGAAATTTTTCGGTTATTTAAAACCCTAGCCGCTTTATTAAAAAAAAATGGAGTTGCCAATATTTTTTGGCAAAGATGATATTGATGCTAAGGAATGGTGCAAAAATTTTAAGTCTTTATATTCTTTTGAATCTTCTTGGAGATTTCAAATTTGCCTTTCCTTGCAAGGGGAAGCTTATTCTTGGTATTCTAACTTTGTTGATTCTCATGATTTTTGACACACATGGGAAGAATTTGAAGTTGCATTTTTAAGCAAATGGGGATCAAAAGAAATGGATAATAATTTACAGGCTAAGGAAACTACATCTATTGTGTTAGGGCCAAAAAGTGATCACAAAGATTTGTTTGAATGTAAAAATTCTATTTTAAAAGTTCATGGGTGCATTCAAAATAAAAAAAAATTATTGTCTCCATTAATCCTAGCAACAAATATAATTTTATCAACATGTCTTTGACTAAAATGTTGCAAGTTCAAGCAAAGAAAATCAAAGACATACAAATTGAGGGAGACAATGTTCAAATTTTTGAAGATTTAAAGCTCACCATGGATAAATATGTTTTACATTCATATTTTCATGCTATTGAGATGGAGGATGTAGATATTATTCTTGGTTATCCTTGGTTGCATTCTTTGGGTATTATTAACATTAATGTGCAAAAGAAATTCATGAAGTTATGGTACCGAAAGAAGAAGATAACATTGCAAGACATTTCTCAGTGTAAGGATAAACATGTAGCTATTGTCGAGGAACAAAGTGAAGAGCAAACAGAGATAGTAGCAAAAATCAAGGAAACAAAAGTAAAGGAAGAATCAATAGAAGAGAGTAAGAAAGAAGAGCAAAAATAGGTTGAACATCAAGCTAAGGTTGGAGTATATCACCATCCACACCACCATGAGAGGCAACAATCATGGCGACAGGGCTTGAGGCCACATAAGAACAATGAGGGACATATAAGGAACCCAAGGAGCCAAAACTTTGGGTATGCTACAAGTCTTAAATGCAAGTAGGTATGGATGAAAAAATATGAAATTTATGCTTTCAACACATGGCATTGGCATAAAATAAGACCACCACCAATCATAGTTCCACTTGGATGGAGCGATGATCAAGATTGGTACCATTATTCAGCATGGCTTATAAGATCATATTATTTAGTCTCTTCTAATGTTTTGAGGACGAAACATTTGTAAGGGGGATGGAATGTTAGGTACCAAGATAGGTATTTAATATTGAATAATTTAATATTGTATTGTATAATGGTATGAGCCATAAATTAATTATTGAGTAAGGAAGGCCACATATCAAAATAGAAATAGGTATGTCATAGAATCATATTTGTAATCATTGGGAAAATATTATCATATGTAATCGCAAGGAATATTGTCATATTATTATGCACTTTATAACTCATGGAAGGTGAACCCCCACATGGGTGATCTTGTAACTCATGGAAGGTGAACCATCACACTCTTGTATAAAGAGAGATGCACCCCCATTGTAAAATGTATCTAAAATCTATGATGTATTCTTGGAGAAGTCTTGGCTCGTAGAGCTAGAGATCTTGTGGAGTGGCTTCCTTCCAAAAGGAGCATTGTATGGTGTTCCCCTACCTCAAGGGTATAATCAATCTCTATTTTATTGAGAAATTTATTGTGCAATTAATTTATTTGTGGATGCATGTTGAATATTTTGATAAATTGTTGAAATATATATGGAATGAGAAGAGAGGTTCATTACATATTTTTCTAAGAGAAGGGTTATAATATTTAAATGTTAAATTTAAATATTATGAAGAAAGACAAAAGTTTAAAAGGCTTGGGATAAAATATTGCAAGAAAAGGACAAGGTTTTATTTGCTTGAAAAAAATTTAAATACCACAAAGGGAGGCAAAAGGTTAAAAGCTATTATTATAATATATTTTTTAATATTATAATATAAACAAGTATAAGGTTAAAATGCGCCAATGTAAATTAAAAAAATAAAAAGCAAATACAACACCGATGTTTCCAAGGAGTAATCAAAATACATATTTAAATGAGGGTAAATAATTCATTGAGCTAAGGTTTTGTATGTGCGCCAATCGAAATTCGTTCACACAAATTTTACAGAGGGCAGAAGAAAAGAAAGGGGAAGTGCACACGTTGTTTGAGGTAGAGCTAAAATAAAAAAACAAATAGAAGACAACGTGTTTGTAGTTCCATCTGGGTGGCTAGTCAAGACGATAGGTCATCCCTACATTAAAACGTGGGCAAGGAGGTCACGGGGTCAATTCGCAGTGGCTCTGCTTTGGTTGAAATTTTGGTCAAAGAAATTATAGAAGATGTTGAAAAGGCTATTCATGTGTTTTAAGTTTCCTATGGGCAACTAGCTTAAGTGGAAGCCTAGCTTGTGCTAGGGTGTGGGCAAGCAAGAGCTGGCAGGTTCGATTCGTGGTAGTTGTGTGTTGCTAAGGGAAATTTTTTTATTAAAATTTATCCTAGGAGTTATAAGGTATGCATTGTATTTGATTATGTTAGAAAGTAATAAGGTGTGTTGGAATTAATTATATTTTGCATATTGTTTGGAGTCATAAGGTATATAGTGATTAATTAAAAATTGCATTTCAGATATTGTGTAAGGGAGTATAAAGTTAATTAAAAATTGCATTTCAGTTAGAGTGAACGGTTAGTGGATTGAAATTGAAAATATATGATAATTTTGTGTATGCAAGATTTGTGCAATTTTATGAGCATATTTGAGCAGGTGTTATGAGCATATTTGAGTAGGTGTTATGAGCATATTTGAGCAGGTGTTATGAGAAAATTTGAGCAGAGTTGTAAGTGAAATTGAGCATATTTGAGCAGGTGTTGTGAGTAAATTTGAGCAGGTTTTGGTGAGCATATTTGAGCAGAGTTGAGAGTAGGTCTTGGAGCAAACCAGAGCAAAGGGGATTGGTGTCTCCTATGGATAGAGGTCCATAAACCATAGCAAAGGGGATTGGTGTCTCTTGTGGATAGAGATCCATGAACTTGAGCATAGGGGATTGGTGTCTCCTTTGGGTTGGTGCCCATAAACATTGTAATAAGGAATTGATTCCCAATATATTTGTTGAGCAAATTTATAAGAAGTATTTCCTCCATGGACGTAGCCCACATTGGGTGAACCATGTTAAATTTATCTCTTATATTTGTGATGATCTGTGCATTGTTTCATTATTACAATTGATTATTGTAACTAAAAGATATGAACACAAAATAAAAGCACACAGAGATAGAATAATTGACAAAAATTACCTTTCTATTGATTTCTTGTGATACAATAATTACAACTTTTGAATTACCTCGAATGCTTCAGGGATAATGTTGAAGAACACAAGCTTATACTGAGAGGGGGTGAAAATTATAAGACCACTTTTTACTTTTCTTTCTCAAGAAATATTATGCAATATATCAATGGCAATATTAATAGCAGTAATCAAATCAATGCACAAATCACCACACACAATAGAGACACCAATTTAATGTGGTTCACCCAATGTGGGCTACTCCACGGAGAAAATATTTCACTAAAATTTTCTCAACAAATCTCTTGGTAATCCTTCCCTATTACAATGTTTATGGACCTCTATCCAAAGGAGACACCAATCCCCTAATCAATTTCATGGATCTCTATCCATAAGAGACACCAATCCCCTTAGTTGTTTCATGGATATCTATCCACAAGAGAACTCCTTCTCCTCTGCTTTGGTTGGTGATCCTCTATAATACTACTACTTCCACTACACTGGCTTATGGATCTCTCTCTACTAAATACTCCTATCCTCACTGCCCTAGCTAATGGATCTCTATCCACTAAAGACTATTGTCCTCTACTTTGTCACCTCCAAAGCTTACTCTCAGCTCTGTCTTAAAAATGTACTAAACAAAGTCTGTTGGTCTAGCACAAATCTACTAAATCTTTGTCTCTGATCTGCACTAAACATAGTCCGTCAGTCTAGCACAAATCTGCTCAATCTCTATCTTTGATTTGGACTAAATACAATCCTTCGTTCTAGCACAAATTTTCTCAATCTCTATCTTTGGTCTGGCATAAACCTATCCTCAAATTTATACCAAACTCTATCCTCAAATTTGTCCTCAAGCCTTAACACAAAGCTTGACTCAATCACAAATCAATTCTGCTAGATTTTCTCCAAACCTTAACTCAAGGTTTGAAAAAATCAATCAATCAAACTTTCTCACAAGTCTTCTCAAAGACTTACCTCAAATATGCTCTACAAGTCCTCTCTATAACTTGCTCTCACTGCTCTCAAGTCTTCACCAAGACTTACCTCAAATTTGCTCAATAAGTCCTCACTAGAACTTGTCCAATCTGCTCAACAAGTCTTCACCAAGACTTACCTTAAATATGCTCAACAAGTCCTCACTAGAACTTGTCTAATTTGCTCAACAATTTTTCACCAATACTTACCTTAAATATGCTTTGTAAGCTTCCACAAAATCTTACCCACTCAGTACTTAATCCACTCTAGGACTTACTCAAATCTATCCACTAGCTTTCACAAAAGTTGTATACCACTCAACTCAATCTATCACAGAAAACCTCTTCAATCAAACAAGCTTCACACAAATTCTTGTTTAATCACACAGAAACATATAGAGAATGGTTAAAGACTCAATATGTTTCACTCACAACAATGCTTAATCACTTTCAATCTTTCCTTCAACTCAATCAGAAATAAAGAACAATTTGTTTCATAGAACTTGAACTATCACACCAACACTTCCAATAAACTAGGCTCAATCAACTCCACTCAACCAATCACTCAATGAAGGCTTATTCAATAATGCTTATCAAACAAATATCACATAACAATGATACTCATGATCTTGCACAAACCCTAGTTCAAGCATATGGATACCCACTCAATTATTTCCAACAATGCTTATCAAACAATCTCACATAACAATGATACTCATGATCTTGCACAAGCCCTAGTTAAATATAGTTCACAACTTCACATAACAATGATACTCATGTTCTTTCACAAGCTCTAGTCAAGCATATGAAAGCTTACTCAATATTTTCAACAATGCTTATTAAACAAGGTTTCTAGTATCAACTTTCATTTCAGAAAACTAAACTCAAAAATTCTTATCAAACAATCATTTTCACTCCAACTTAGCTTTCACAACATCCACCAATCACTCTCAAGGATAATATGCCCTTACCTCTTATTTGAAGAAGACTTGACTTTAGTCATCTATTTCAATCACAATCAACTCTTTGCCAATTTCAAAGGTTAGGTAGTAATATCTTCTCAATCATTCACTCAACTTGATCCCTCAAAATATTTCACCATACATAGCAATAATTTTTTTTTACACCCTATAATCTCCACACTTCAAAATGTAAACGAAAAATTTGTGTAAAGAAAATAATCACAATAATTTTCTTTATAGACCCTTATCTCTTTAACACATCATAGCTCATCCAATAAAAAAATATAATTCCCTTTTTCAACCTTATGACTCCTATTTTTAATTCACTTTATCAAAAAACACAATAAAATAATCAACCTTAAAAACCTTATAACTCCCCTTTAATAAAAATTTATCATGCCACCTTTTAAACCTTAGAAGCAATTTAATATTCAAAAATTAAGTACCTTTGTCCTTGGTGGAAATCGAACTCCTGCCTGTGCTTCCATAGTGCCCTAGCCATGGCCCACATGCCACATGAGCTAGGCACTCACATTGGCACCAAAAGGCACCTCGTGTGCTTTGAATTTCACCTTGGCACCAAAAACCTTAACGCATGAACCTTAACAAAAAGCTACTGTCGGGTTTCGATCGCGGAACTTTCTTCTTGCGAGTGCCTTAAGCCACAGTCGCATGTCGTTGGCTCAAACTTCATGGTTGGCTATGGGAATTTAGAACTCCTCCTACTTGTTCGCACTCATATACCACGTAGCCAACAAAAACCTTACCTTCTATACCGCACATTCGTAAATTTTGCATGCACACATCGAATATTATTTCAAAGGATGATTTTTATGTCCAAAGCATATAATATTTATATTAAATTTTTGCTCTCCTCAACACGTCGGTGGGTGGATGGAATTAGTCGACGTCGACGCTCGAATATTATTGCTTGCCCTTTGTAACCCTAACCTTAGGGTTATTATAATTTAAATTAATTTATAACAAAGTTGTCATAATTAATTTATAATTAATTTAATTAATTGGGTCTATACTTTAGACCTTTAATATTATAATATTAAAATTATAATATTATTTTCTTGGGCCTTCCAATTGCTCTCTTAGACCTTTTTGACCACCTTAAATATTATAATAAGCATATTATAATATTATTTTCCCTTAGGACTAGAAGCAATATTTTTCTTGCACTGCTCACGAAAACTGATGCTACCCACTAAAACTGACTCTTGACATTAATGACAACTAAACTTGCTCATATTTCCAAAAAATGGTACAATATCTCTCTCTATATGGTACAATTTTTTCTGAAAAAGGAACGGGGTCTTACAAATCTTCAACAAGGAACAATGCTCTTCAATATTCCACTACAACTTCAAAAAGCTAAGTGGGCTTTGGTATCCAGCACGGGACCACTCTAGCTCCAGCAACTCCTGCAATATACCTGACTCCTACACAAAAAATTCCAAATGGGGTTAGTAGCACCTACAGATTTAAATGAAAGGATGATGCTATCAAAAATAAAACCCTGCATATGGAAAACATGTAAGATAAGAGACAAAAATAAATAAAAATCCAATGTCTTGCCAAATTACAATATTACTAATCGGGTTACTATATTATGCTTGAATTTTGTAAAACACGGGTGTCTGGTGAGGGTCAGTGAACCGCATACCTATGATGGGGAAACCATGTGACTGTGGTTTAGGCTGTGAAACCATGGACCAGCGGATTGCTCTAAAGGTAGATCACCTCAAAATATGGGCCTTTGGGTTCTGGTGATAGATGCCTCTCAAGATGCGTGCAGAGGTCTGAATCTATTTTAGCAACCTAGCGATGTCAATCTTCAGCCCTCTCAATTTGGTGGGGTGAAGGTGCATTTATAGGCTCCTTAGGGTTTTGGAGGGAAGGAGAGGTGGTAAGCCCAGACTGCCAAGTGTTAATCCTAGGCTAGTAATCCCTTTTACAAATCAAACATGGTGTCTTCATCTCTTCATGCTACAATCGAGGTTGGAGGTGGGTTTGTGAGTTGTGACCACCATTGAAATGATATTTGCACCTTGAGTTGAGTTGTATACCTGCACACATGGAAGCAAGAAAGATGTTAGTAGCACTTGTTTACAATTATTATGATAAAATGACTAATGTAAAATGAAAATAAAATAAGATGATTATTATGATTGCTTACATGAGCACAATCCAGGAAGAATAACATTAGCATTCCCTTCTTTTTCTTCTTTTTTTCTTGGTCATGTTATATTACCTTTATAGACCTTTGAGATTTTTGGAGGGAAGAATAGGTGGCAAGCCAGGGCTGCCAAGTGGTAGGAATTGGATAGCCACTTATCCTGCGTAGTTGTAGTGAGTCACTAGAAGTGTATCACTTAACTAGGGTGATGTGGTTGCAAGTTGAGTGATGTGTGGGATTTTACCCCATGTGAATGGAAACAAGGGACAAGGATGGATGAGATGTGGTAAATATGTTGGGTGAGGTGGCTAGGACACATGTCTAGTGGGTAGGTAGGGTATCCTAGGATAATTTCTCCAGATTTAATAAATTTAGAAAATAGGATAATGGTGCAGGATTTATATGCCTAAGTCTAAACTTAGGCATATAATTTTATTATGCATGGTTGTATCTGGGGTGGCAAATGTGGTGTTGTGAGTGACCAGATTTTGGTGTCTATAATAATATTGAATAATACTGCTTTGGAAAGAAAAGTAAAAAGTTTTATTTTATATTGTTCACCCTCCCTCTCAGTATAATCTTATGTTCTTCAAATATATCTTAAGTCTTGAATATGATCTTCTCAATTTAAATATTAGATAAGAAGATCATCAACATTGCCTTCCTACATCATGTCATAAAATATGTATGTCATGGCTATCTAGTAGGTACCTCCTATGTCTTTTATCCCAAAGGACATGACCTGATAATAAAAAGTTCCCCATGGGGTGGTGAAATTTTTTTGGATTGATCCTTAGAGGTGATTTCTATCCAGTTATAGCCCAAGAATACATCCATTAAAAACAACATTCCATATCTTGTAGTAAAATTAGCAATCATGTCAATGTTAGGAAGAGGAAAGTCATCTTTGGGACATGCTTTATTGATGTTTTGATAGTCGATGCACACTAACACTTTCTATTTTCTTGGCAATAGGAACAACATTAGATATCTAGCCATAATAATTGATGGATCTGATGAAGTTGACATCGAGGAAATCTTTAAGCTCCTCTTTGATTGAAAATGTGACTTTTGGATATTATTTTTTTATAATTTTTATTTTAATGGTTTTTGCACTAGGTGTGATGACTAGGTGGTGTACTAGGGAAGGATCTATTCTTGGCATGTTTGTATATAAAGTTTATGGATTGTATGAAGTTGAAATCGAGGATATTTTGAAGCTCCTCTTTGATTGAAAGTGTGAATCTTGGATATTATTTTTTATTATTTTTGTTTTATGGTTTTTGCATTGGGGGTGATGAGTAGGTGGTGGACTAGAGAAGGATCTAGTCTTGGCATGTTTGAGTATGACTAAATAATTATGTTCTTGAACTCATTTATAAGCTTGGATTATTCCTTGCACTTAATTATGATCAAGACCTTGGTTAGTTTAAAGATATTGGGCTCATCCAAAGTCCCAATATTGATATCCATAGTTTCTTCAGTTAGAATATGAGATTTATTCTCCAATTGAGGGCGAGCTAGAAGCACTCACAAGTTCCTTAGGTCTACAAGATCTAAGGTTGGGTGATTATTGTTGATTTATCGTGAGATAGTCATATTTGCAATTTAGAAAAGGGACCCACCAAAATGAAAGTGGTTTTATTTGAGATAATCCAAAGGACCATTTTAGGGAGGATCGTTCATGATATCCTCATTCTCATAGTAGTTTTTATCAATAACAAGTTCAAGGTATTAGAAAATTTACACTAATACATTGGATAAATTTGAAGAAGCTAGGTTATATGAGAAGTGATGAACCAAATCCATCACCCTCATCCTAATCTAGTCCTTGTAAAGAAATAGTAACATCATGGGATGTCCTATATCATTGATCAATATGATTGTATTTCCCGTTGCTTTTGGAATAAGAAGGAAAATAGATGGGGATATAACCTTTCAAATAACATCCTATCCAATATTTGGTTTGCAAGAGCTCCCTAATACCCTACTCATGGAGGCCTACTCCTTGTCTTGATATCCCATATTTGAAAGCTTTTGCTTTGGAATGGGATATGAGTTTGATAGAAAGCATAAATCATATTTTTGTTCAACCAAATAAGGGTTACTATCATGGATTTTCTCATTGTTGGAAATCCCAATACAAATGAAGAAGAAAATTTATATTTCTATTGTTTTACCCTTATTGCTAGAAGGCAGGCCTAAGGTTTAGGGAGACAAAGGAAGCTTGGCTAGGTCTAGGTCAAATTGATTATTATTTGGATTATTAATGGTTATTGAATTATTATATTGTGTTTTAGGTTCATTATTAGGTGGATTGTTTATATTAAGAGACCCCAATGCATCAGTGATAGGATATTGAGAAGAAAAATAAGATTCAAGAGATAAATTCAAAGAAGGGTAAAGACAAGCTTTTGGATTCTTGGTGTCAAATACTTAACAATATAAAAAAGGTTTGATGTTAGTAGCAATGTGATAATATGTGTTGTTATATTCATATTTGGGGCAATAATGGATCATTAAAGGAATGGATTACATCTCATGGATCCATGGCCTCCCAAGAAGAATGGTGTGTGATAAGTCACATGGCATGGCATAGAAGAGAGTGTTGAGAGTACAAGCTATATTTGAGAGATAAGACTATAGTGCCACTACCCTCACATTCTCCACTATCAAAATACCTAATAATAATATTATATTTCTCTAAATCCTATTTGAATAGCCCAATATGACCAATGAACCTCAAGATGCATATATTTATACCAGAACCATTATTGACCAAAATTCGTTTAAAGAAATTGGCACCAATATGACCTATAATGTACAACACTAGATCTTTGGTCAAAGAGGACTAGGGAATATCATCCTCATGGAATGATATGTTGGTTTGATTAACCCCAATTGATCCTACTATGGAAGTAATGTTACCATGGTTTAGATCTGGATGGATGACTTATTCACTAAATATTTTGATTAAGATATCTCTATGAACTAGAGAAAACCTAAGAAATTTAAAAAGAGATATCTTAACTAGGGTATTTTCAAGTTGCTTAAGAAATAAAAAGCACCCAGGGAAATAATATTAGAGGTCTTGAATTGAATTATTAGAGGAGATATTTTAGGTGGAGAAGTTCCTTTTTAACGAATTACTAGAAGGGGGTCTTGAAGTGGATCAAATGGATAGTTTTTATATTGTCTTATTACCATACAAACATGAGAGATATGATGAATGTGGTTAGAAAAATTGAGTGTACCCACCATCCCTTGGTTTGGAGGTGGTACCGTCCTATACCTAATATTGTTTTCTATGTTTTGGTTCTTATTATATTTAGGCAAAAAATTCTAGAAACTTCCTAGATATTGATTAGAAGAAGGTTGAGAATCACATCAATTGAGAACAATTTGATCATAAATAATAAGGTCTTCAACTACATTCTTGATGTTAGGAAGCAAGACGATATTCTATTCAAGTGCATCAAATAAATAGATTACATTAGGCTTGGAATAGCCCATGATTTTAGGAGCTGGAAAACCAAATACAACCTAAAATATACTGACGCTATCTTAAGCCTAACCACTAACCAAAATAATGAAATAATAATGTATATGAATAATATATGCTAACATCCCCCCTTATTACATTATTTGGGTAATAATATAACTACTAGCTACACTAACATCCCCCCATACAACAATATTTGGGTAAAGTATATAACTACCCCAATATAGTGAAGAAGAAGAAGAAATGAAAGAATGGTGGCTCATGCTTTGTCTTCAACTCTGGTTCTAAGCATACCTCTATAATTGTACCTCTGGGTCTATCTCAGGATCTGCCTGTGAATCTGCCTCTGGATCTGCCTGTAGATCTACCTCTAGAACTTTGCCTCTAGGTCTGTATTTAGGTCTGTCTCTAGGTCATTATCTCTGGGACTACCACTAGGTCTATCACTGGATTTTCCTTGGGGTCTACCATAGGTTTTACCTTTTCGGTAGAAGCCATACAACATTTCTTTCATCATGGTCCATTGTGTGAGATCTGTCCATCCACAATCAATATGAACCTTGTTGGCCATTTTTAGTTTGTACCAACAACTTGAAGAAGAGTGATTCGTACATCCACAAGAATCACAAGGATGTAATCTCCAACACTTAGCTGCAACATGTCCTGTCTTTCCATAGTGACTGCAACAATGCTTTTTAGGAGTTGTAGGAGATTTAGGTTTTACAAACATAGAATTACTGGTACTTGCATGTCCAGTATAGCCAAGGCCTTCATTCTTTGCCCTGACACTTAGAATTATTGGAGATTTAATGCCTTGTTCCTGTTTACCTAATCTCTCTCCATTGAATCCCATTTTCTTCATCATTTTGGAACCAAATCCTTTGGTGTGTTTTTCAAAACACCCAATTTTATCATCTTCATCAATGCTTTTAACAATATTGCATTTGTCGCTATTGATGAGATTATGGAGCTCTTTTTGAGGAGGTTCAGTTTTTAAGTCACTAGTGTCACAAGCAAAATCTACTACTGAAATGAGATCACCTGTGCTACAACTAATATCTACCATAGAAGGTATGAGGTTGCTTGTATCACAACAAGCATGCACCACAATGGGCTGAAGGTCACTCATGTCACAACAGGCATTCACCACAATGGGCTAAAGGTCACTTGTGTCACAACAAGCATTCGCATTTAGGACCTCACTTTCCTTATTTATTTCCAATTTACGTTGGGCAAGATCAAGTGCAACAAATACCAGGTATATGCCCCTTAGAACGCCAATAGGAACCTGAGCACCATTTGTCTAAAGGTCTATACAAGACTCAGAATCATCGAGGAGAGCTACTAAACCATTGTTTAGTGTAAGGAATGTGCCCTCATAAAAATCCAACCCATCCATCTCTGGTGGAAAGTATGGGTTTTTAACTGATTTAGCAACATCAGTTTTTAGGGCTATATTTTTCTTTGATCTACCCATTCTTAAGGTGTCGGTCTCTGTCGAAAATGCACCTTTTACAATAAAATTTTGTAAAATAATTTGACTAAGGTGTCGGTCACTGCCGAAAATGCACCCTTATAAGTCTTCCCCCTTTTGTTTGCAAAATTATAATGTATCCCCCCTTATTGCAAGAGAGGATATGGAGGAAAAAAAATGTTATCCCCCCTTTTGTGCAAAAAAAATGCAACAATTCAACCTAAAAAAGGCTCTTACAAAGCTTGCCCTGTAGGCAGATTAGCACAATATATCACCAAAAAAAATCCCCCCTGTGTGAAGTACTTCAAACAAAAGAAGTTTGTTGTTTATGAAGCCTAAAAAAAATAGGTTTTGAGGTAATTTTGTGATGAATTAAGGCATTTGGGATAGCTTTAATTTTTCAAATCGTGCCTCTTAGGCAAATTGTGAAGGTGTCCCTTCTTAGTTTTGCAAAGTGGACTTTGCTCCAAAGGTATATATATATTAAATTGTTATGTGAAAAGCAAAAAATGTTTAATGAAAACAATTTAATATTAATTGAAAAAAATTCCTTAAAAAAAATGATTAAGAAATAATTTTAATTAATAAAAATATGATAATCATTAAAAAAAAATTGCTTTAACAAAACAATATATATACAAAAATAATTACCTTTATGTGGAGCGTCGATGGGGTTGAAACCCCCGACCTCACGGTTGCTAAAGCTCGACCTCCAACCAGTCGACCTAGCACCTCGACTTGAATCTAAAGGGCAAAGCCCTTTATTTAATTCGATGAGCCCTTCCTTAGATGCGCCACCGCTCGGGTGGTTACTGTGATCAAACATAGAAACTCCGAATAGTGATGGTTTTTGACAAATGTGCATAGGTGGTTTCAATATCGACGGTTTCTAGCGAAGAAGTCGACAGATTTGGGTCCATTGACGGGTGGATTACTGGGGAATCTGTGTTGTTAGGCGATGACACCGTTGCCATTAATGGATAGAAAAATCAAATTCCATTCATACAAAAAAATAGCTAATAGAAATATACATTAACAAAAGCATTGATGAAGATGGTTGCGCTGGAATTGTACCTCTGGGTCTATCTCGGGATCTGCCTATGAATCTGCCTCTGGATCATTGCCTCTAGATCTGCTTGTAGATCTACCTCTGGAACTGTGTCTCTAGGTCTGTCTCTGGGTCATTATCTCTGGGACTACCACTCGGTCTGTCACTGGATTTGCCTCGAGGTCTACCATAGGTTTTACCTTTTTGGTAGAAGCCATACAACATTGCTTTCATCATGGTCCATTGTTTGAGATCTGTCCATCCACAATCAATATGAACCTTGTTGTTTATTTTCACTTTGTACCAACATTGATAAGGAAACTTAGACCTAGGGGCTAATTATTTTTAGACCTAGGATATGTTCATTAGGACTTAGTCTTCAGAATAATCAACGTGAGTTGTTTCTTTCCTCCGTTGAATGGTCTAGGTCTAGGTATTTTTCTTTTCATTATTTTAGGGCTTTCATCTTTAGCCTTTCCTTGATTTTGTATGTAAATCCTTGGAGCCGTTGATGATTTCCAGGATTACGGTTGTATTTTTGGACTTATTTAAAGTCCTATGTTTTCAATAATACTTAGCTTCAATTATTCCATATCAGTTGGTATCAGAGTGGGTTAATTTTGGAGGTTTTGGGTTATTTTCGACCTCCATAGTGACCTGTTCCATTCGAAGCTCAGGAAAATTGCAGAATTTTAAAAATTGTTGCCAATTTCCATTATTGTTGAGAAAATTTGCTGACAAATTTTGCTGCAAGAAATTGTCGTCATCGACAACCTTTGGAAGCAATAAATTTTTAGAAGGATTGATTAAAATGTTGCCCATTTGACCATGACAGTTTCTGCGCTTTTCGATGCCTTGGTCGTCCAAGCTCAGTGTGGCCACGAGAAGGGTACAAACCGCAAAGATCGACGAGACTAAAAAACAAATGATTGGTTCCTATAGCTTGATGGTCGGGAACCTACATTTCCCGATGTCGCTAGACGATCCCAGTCTCTTCGATCTATACCCAACTGTTGCGATTCTCGCAGACACTTCCCAATTGGCCAAAAAATTCATTTTGTAATGTCGCACCAAAAATTGGCGTTCCCAAACTTGTTGGACTCTATCGCTGCCGCTGTCGCTGTTAGATCTCTATCGCTGCCACTGTCGTTGACAGATCTTTGTCGTTGTCGTTGTCCGATCTTTGCTAAGACTAGCTCTTACAGATTTCTATTGGGACCTCATGAAAACTATTGGATGAGGAGGAGGTTCTCGAAGTTGTTTGACATTTCTCGACATTGTACCCGTTGCTCCACACGAACACCTGCTGGGCAGGACATTAATCAACATTTTCCGAAGCTGCTAGACGATAACTACAATTTTCTTTTTGGGAATTCACTGGATTGATTGCAGTCGCCTGTAGGATCTAACGGCCGCTGTGTGTGACAGCGACTTCGAGGCTGGGTGGAAGAATACACACCGCTATTTTTTGCATCGAGATTGATAGCGATGCAGTGCAAAGGTCTCTGGCAAAGTTTGTTTCTTCTACATAGGGCAAGGTCACTAGTGACGTCGTTGTCATCTGCGTAGCAGTCACGCGATTGGGTCGTCGCCTTGACTATAGTCTGGTCCTTTATGGATTTAATCCCACATTGATCGTAGGCCATCTCGCTTGTGTTTTATAATAGGCATCTTGCCTATATGCTATCACCGGCATTGTTGTACCTTTCGTGCAAGTCTTGTTTGGTTGTTGACTTCATCACCTGGTTTTCGGCGAATGACGCAGGATTTTCCATGCTGAATTTGATTGGTGCTGCCTGAATTTGTATAGTCATTGACCTTAGTAAGATTGCATTCGATAAAATCAAACCAACATTTTTGCCTTAAAAAAAACAAAAATCAGGTTACCTTTTTGTCTTTACCAGCAGGTCAAATTTGACTTTTTATACATTGTGCAAATTTTCTTTTTGCCCCTTCCATGTTATAAATTTGCAATTTTTGCAAATTAAATTGGGCACATTTTATTTTGTACATTTTGCAAATTTTTGTCTTTTTGTGACAATATTTGCTGGCGATCACTCGGGGTCAAATGGCTTCTGAATTAGCCGACAAATTGGCTCAAGTAACCCAACTTGTCAATGTTTTGGCTGGCAAGGTTACTTCTAATGAAGTGCAACAACAGTGTGAGGTTCCCCTTTACACTGGCTCGCAAGATCCAGAGGTCCTCAACAGCTAGATTTTGGACATGGACAGTTGGTTTGAGTATACCAAGATAGCAAAGGATCACCAAGTTAACTTTGCTAAGTTGAAACTTTCTGGCATTGCCAAGGTCCTTGTCACTGATCGACAACGGACCAAAAATCCCATTGACACGTAGGATGAATTGCAAAGAGTTTTGAAGAATAATTTTTATCCTTCAAACTATGCCATTGAGCTTGAGATCAAGCGGCTTCGTCTTCAACAAACCTCCAATATGATTGTTCATGATTATATTTTTCAATTTAGCAAGTTGCGGATTTTGAATTCTATACAGGATAATGCAGCACAACTTGTTAACAAATTCAAAAGTGGTTTGCAGGAGCCCATTTACAGGAAGATGAAATACAAGTTGATTGTAAACATTGACATGGCTTTCAATCAAGCCCTTCTTGCTGAGGAGGAAATGAGAGAGCAATCGCGTGGGACTCGCTATTCTCTGTCAGGAGGAAATCAGAAGGCTTCTCCTCAACCTTCCAAGGGAGCTAAATCTTCTTCTTCTCCTTCTCCCTCTTCTTCATCTTCCCCTTATTCTTCTTCACAAAAATTTTCTTATTCTTCTTCTAAATCACCTTTGATTTGTAATTATTGTAAAAAGCCAGGACATACTCAAAAGAGGTGTTTTAAGTTGCAAAATGTGAAGAAACAATCCCTAGTTGTAAAGCCTTCCAATGAGGACTCACAAGAAAATCCCATTGAGGCTACAGGGGAACGTAAGCCTTATAAGGAATTGGTAGGGTTAAACAAATTGACCCTTATGAATACTTCACAAGGTGATCGCGAGAATTTGTTTGTGACTATGGTCCATCTCAGTGACACCTTTATGGTTGATTGTATAATCGATAGCGGCTCGCAGAAAAATCTAATTACGAGGTCCGTTGTTGACAAACTGAAGTTACCAATGAATCCCCATCCTCATCCTTATCCTTTGGGATGTAAGGACAATGGGATTACATCCGACATCACACACACATGCACTGTGAATTTTGCTTTCAGTCCTTCTTTTGTGGACTCGGTTGTGTGCGATGTAACTCCAATGGATTGTTGTGGCTTGTTGCTTGGAAGACCCTATCAATATGATAGGAGTTCTATACATGATGGGTACAAAAACACATACACTTTGCACAAAGACAATAAAACTTTCATAATCAGAAGTACACAACAAACTCCACATAATTTGATGTTGAGTTGTAGACAAGCACTCAAAACTGTAAATCAAGCAAAGGAAGTAGCACTCATCTTCATCAGACCAATTCAAGAAGAAAATCAAGCACCTAAGCACACTAATAATAGGAGTTCTTCAGTTCATTCAATACTTCAATCATTTTCTGATGTTTTTCAAGAACCCACAAGTCTTCCTCCTGAAAGACAGATTAATCATAGTATTGAGATTGTTCCTGCATCTTCTCTTCCTATTTTTTCAATGTATAGACAATCAATAGTGCAAATGGAAGAAATTAAAAAGCAAATCCAAGAATTTTTGACTAAAGGGTTCATCAAACCCAGTACTTCCCCTTGTGCTTCTCCTATCTTGCTTGTGTTGAAGAAGGATGGCACATGGAGATTATGCATTGATTTCAGGGCATTCAATAAGATTACAATCAAGAATCGTTATCCACTTCCTCGCATTGATGATCTCTTGGAGAAATTGCAAGGTGCAAAATTCTTCTCCAAGATTGATCTCAAAAGTGGGTATCATCAAGTGAGAATTCAAGTAGAAGACACTTGGAAAACAACATTCAAGACCAAAATGGGGCTCTTTGAATGGCTTGTCATGCCCTTTGGCCTTACAAATGCTCTAGCTACATTCATGCGGCTGATGAATGAAGTATTCAGAGATTTTTTGGATCAATTTGTAATCATCTATTTGGATGACATTCTTATATATTATTCTACTTGGGAGAATCATTTGGAACACTTGGAAACGGTTCTTCAAACTCTTCGAAAGAACCAATTGTATGCAAATTTTCCTAAATGTTCCTTTGGGCAAACATTCATTGCCTATATTGGATTTGTAATTAGTGAAAAAGGTGTGCAAGTAGATCCTTCCAAAGTTGAAGTTATCTTCTCTTGGCCAACTCCTACTTTAGTCACGGAGTTAAGAAGTTTTCTTGGACTTGCCAATTTCTATCACAAGTTCATTGGAGGATATTCTTCTATTGCTGCACCTTTACACTATTTGACGAAGATCAAAGTTCAGTTTCGGTGGACAAAGGATAAAAAAAAAGCCTTTGACACATTGAAACACAAATTAAATACTGCACCAGTTCTTGTTCTTCCTGATTTGTCTCAACCATTTGAGATAGAAACTGATGCTTCACAAGTTACACTTGGAGCTGTGCTCATGCAGAATGGCCATCCGGTGGCTTACCATTCAGAAACATTTTTAGATGCCAAGAAGAACTATTCTACATATGATAAGGAGTTCTATGCTTTGGTTCAAGCAATCAAGTATTGGAGGCATTATCTCTTGGGAAAAGAAACAATTGTTCATACAGATCACATGCCCCTTAATTTTCTTCAATCACAAAAAAATTGAGGAAGCTAGGCACATGAAATGGGCATCGTACTTGCAACAATTCCATTTGGTAATCAAGTACAAGAAAGGACAAAACAATGCAGTGGCTGATTGTTTGAGTCGTCCTCCTTCTACTCTTGTTTTGACAGTTGTCACTACATCCCATCTTGGCTTCCAAACTTGGCCTACACAGTATCCTATGGATCCAGATTTTGGCAAAGTTTTCCACCAAATTTCCAATCCTTCTTCTTCAAATTTGAGAGCTCTTCAGGACTTTCATATTCGGGATGGAATGTTGTACAAATTGGACAAACTTTGTGTTCCTCATGGGAACAGGGAGTCTCTTCTGAAGGAGGCTCATTCCACACTCTATGGGGGACATTTTGGTAGGCAAAAAACTCTTCATCATCTTCAGCGATTTTTCTTTTGGCCACACATACAAAGAGATGTTATTCGATTCTTGTAACAATGTGCAGTCTGTAATCGCTCCAAATCAGCCAATAGGACATTGGGAATGAGCATGCCTTTGCCCATTCCTTCTCGTCCATGGGAAAGCATTTCCATGGATCTCTTGAGCGGTTTTCCAATGAAAGTATGCAAGCATGATTGTGTCTTTGTTGTGGTGGACAGATTCAACAAAATGGCCAAATTCATTCCTTGTCGCAAGACAAGTACTGCACAGGATCTTGTCCAAATCTTCTTTGAGGTGGTATGGCGTTCTTTTGGTCTTCCTACCAGCATTATCTTTGATCATGATTCACGCTTTGTGGGCCACTTTTGGCAATCACTTTGGAAGATTTTGGGAGTATCTCTTAACTTCTCTATTACTTATCATCCTCACTTCGATGGGCAGACAGAGGTAGTTAATCATACTCTCATGCAGAGTTTGAGGATTTACCATCATTCCACTCCAACCAAGTGGGACTTAGCCTCACTCATATTGAGCATGCCTACAACAGGGTCGTCCACAGTTCTACTGGGCACTCTCCATTTGAAGTGTGTTTTGGTTTTCAACCTCTAGCTCCTTATGAGTTACCTTTGTCTTTGCCTTCTTCAGCCACAATGCACATTCAGAAGGAACAAGACAAGGCCAACTCTTTTGTGCAACATTTGCAGAGCCTTCAAGCCAAAGTGGTTCAAATTGTTCAGAAGACTCAGCAAAAGTAGCGTCAACAAATGGACAAACACTGCACTCCTCATCACTTTCAGGTTGGTGACAAAGTATGGTTTCATCTTGACAAACGATGATTTGCAGATAAGGCACATAGCAAAATCAAGCCTCTTCGTTATGGGCCTTATACTATTCTTCAGCAAATCTCTAAGAATGCCTTTCACTTGGACCTTCCAACTCATCTTGGCATTCATGATGTCGTCAATGTTGATCTTCTCAAACCATACTATGATTCCACACTGGAAACAGTTCCAGCCATCATTCATCCAGTTGATGTGGTTCCTGATGCTCAGCTTCCGCTTGACGCCGATACAATATTTGATACAAAGACCCGACAAACATGCTAGGGTGTTTCTACTTCATATCTTGTGGCCCGACGCGGCCAATTTCCACATCAGGCTCACTGGATTTCTGCTCACATTCTGTCCCGGGATTTTCCCTCTTTGTTAAAAGCATTGGAGTCCAATGCTTCTTTTGTTGGGACGAATGATAAGGAAACTTAGACCTAGGGGCTAATTATTTTTAGACCTAGGATATGTTCATTAGGACTTAGTCTTCAGAATAATCAATGTGAGTTGTTTCTTTCCTCCGTTGAATGGTCTAGGTCTAGGTGTTTTTCTTTTCGTTATTTTAGGGCTTTCATATTTAGCCTTTCCTTGATTTTGTACGTAAATCCTTAGAGCCGTTGATGATTTCTAGAATTACGGTTGTATTTTTGGAATTATTTAAAGTCCTATGTTTTCAATAATACTTGGCTTCAATTATTCCATATCAAACATCTTGAAGAAGAGTGATTCATACATCCATAAGAATCACAAGGATGTAATCTCCAACACTTAGCTGCAACATGTCCTGTCTTTCCATAGTGACTGCAACAATGCTTTTTAGGAGTTGTAGGAGATTTAGGTTTTACAAACATAGAATTACTGGTACTTGCATGTCTAGTATAGCCAAGGCCTTCATTATTTGCCCTGACATTTAGCATTATTGGAGTTTTAATGCCTTGTTCCTGTTTACCTAATATCTCACCATTGAATCCCATTTTCTTCATCATTTTGGAACCAAATCCTTTGGTGTGCTTTTCAAAACACCCAATTTCATCATCTTCATCAATGCTTTTAACAATATTGCATTTGTCGCTATTGATGAGATTATGGAGCTCTTTTTGAGGAGGTTCAATTTTTAAGTCACTAGTGTCACAAGAAAAATCTGCTACTAAAATGAGATCACCTGTGCTACAACTGATATATACCATAGAAGGTATGAGTTCACCTGTATCACAACAAGCATGTGCCATAATGATTTGAAGGTCACTCGTGTCACAACAAGCATTCGCCATAATGGGTTGAAGGTCACTTGTGTCACAACAAGCGTTCGCCTTTAGGACCTCGCTTTCCTCACTAATGTCCCTTTTCTGTTGTGCTTTGTCAAGAGCATAAAATGACATGAATATGCCCATTATAGCACCAATAGGGATTAGAACACCATTTTTCTACATGTCTCCACAAGATGCATAATCATTGATTATGGCATTTACACCACTCAGTGTATGAAATGTGCTATCTTCATAATAATCTATCCCTTCCAGGTGTGGGGAAAAATATGGGCCTTTAACTGATTTTGCAACATCATCAGTTTGTTTTCGGATAGTTTTCTTCTTTGATCTACCCATTCTTAAGGTGTCGGTCTTTGCAGAAAATGCACCTTTTACAATAAAATTTTGCAAAATAATTTGACTAAGGTGTCGGTCACTGTCGAAAATGCACCCTTATAAGTCTTCCCCCCTTGATTCTGCAAAAATTATATCTCCCATGCACAATATTTGCCTCTTAGGCAGATTAGCACAAAAATGTCATGTTGATTGCCTTTACAAGAAAACAAATTGCTCCTTTGCTTTGTAAGTTGTTGATGGTAATAATTGTTTTGCAAATATTTTCAATTTAATTATTAAAAATAATAATTTAATAGAAGCTTAAAAAATAATTAAGTTTAACCTATAAAGGTTAAAAAATAATTAACATAAGCTTGAAAAGATTAAATTATATAAATAAATAATGAAAAGAAAATAAATAAGTTGCAAAACAAAAAAATATTTTACCTTAGGTTTTCGCAGCAAAATATTTATTTTGAACTGCGTGGGGTTTGAACCCCTGACCCTGCGGCTGTTAGCCCAACGACTGGCGCTCCTGCCAGTCGGGCTACGTCACTCGACGAGAAGGAAAGGGAAGCTCCTTCCCTTTCTTCCTATCCCCGATGTGAAGCGGGAAAAAAAAATCCCGTGGGATTAATCCCACATTGCCCCTACGGGTGATGCTTCACGGGGATAAAAGGGCAAACTCACCCTGTTTGTTTCGATTGCCTATGGGCAATTGGATGTCCCGCAACTTTTTTCTGCACCAAGTGGCACGTGGCCAGTCTACCACACATTGCGTTTGGGTGGCGTGTGGCCAGTCTGCCATGTGTCACCACGTCATCTATCAGGGTGGCACATGGCCTGTCCACCACATGTCACCTCATCCGTCAGCCTCAGGTTCTGTGCTTGGGGTCCACGTCCAGTTAGCCTCGGGTTCTATGCCTGATCCGTCACCTCAAAAAATTTCTCTGATCCTCCTTGAGATTCGGTCCAGTCCAACAGCCCCATTCAATCCATTGCCTTGAAAAACATGTCAGTCCAGGTGTCAGTCTGACCTCGAGAAATGTGTCGAGTCAGAACTAGTCTGGATCGACCTCGAGATCCATGTCTAGTCAACTGCAGTCGTCAGATCTTAGGATCTGTTCTCGATCAAGCCAGTCCAATCGCCCTCGTTCTGAGTGCAGGTCTAGTTCTGATGCCTCAGGATGCATGCCCAAGTAGGTCCAACCTTGCCTCAGGAAATGTGCTCGCATCTACGCCTGTCTCCTCTCATTTATTGAAAAAATGTTCCCAAGCAGGTCCCAAGCAGGCCCTGCTCTGATACCATGTAAGTGAAAGACGATAGTAATTGCATTGAACATAACAAATAAATAATACATGCTATGCCTAATTAGTCCATAGAAACTGGATCTAACACGCCCACAATAGTAGGCAGTTCGAACAGTAATACTAACAACTAACTTAATAATGTAATAATAGATAGTATATACGCTAACACTTGAGGCCTATACATTTATTGGTTGCATGACCATTGATACGATGGAAGGCACATTGCTCATTAACTTGAAACAAAGAGGTTTTTTCCCTTTTAATTTCTATAGGCTTAATAGTAAGAAGCTCTATCATTTTAGATTTAAGGAGATACTCTAGGATGGTTGAAAGAGGTTCCTCTAGTTAGAGTACCTCCTTTTAGGTTTTTATTGCTAAGACTTTCCTAGGACAAGATTTTGACAATTTGCAACAACATTAACATTATTGGTATGGCAAGAGCTTGTGACTCCATAACTAACAACGTGTTTGTTTTAATACTACACCTTCAAATTAGAGAGATACTTATCTTCCTCCTCATTGGATTTTGATTTTGATTTCCTTCATTTGATTAGGGCGATCTCTACTCTCTTGCCCATATCAATTATGGCTTCAAATGAAAACACATTAGAAGTATCCAAGTAGAAGTTTAATTACTCATTAAGGTTTCCCATAAGGATATCAAGAAAGTCCCTAGGAAGAGAAATATATTTAATTATTCCTACTAGGGCTTACCATCTTGCTAAAAAGTTGGTAACATTCTCATCTTTGGATTGCTTGAGTTGGTATAAGTCACTCATGATCACTTTTTTCTCAATGTAGATAGATAATTGCTTGACAAACATCTCTGCAAGGTCCCTAAATATCTTTAGTGAGTGCCTTGGTATCTGGTACTACCATTCCAAGGTAGGGTTGTTAAGTCTCTTAGGGAATATTTTTAGTAGTAACATTAGGTAATCCTAAACAACCTAATATGGTTATCGAGATCCTCTTTCCCCTTGTACATTTGAAACTTAGACATTTCAAAGTTAATAGGAAAGGGTTAACTAGATACAAAGGGATCTAAGGGTTGGTTGCACAAGTTATCATAAGAATACTCATTGACCATATGGAAACCCTTGATTAAAATCCATTTGTTCTTTCAATTTCTCTAAGTGGTTAGGGCTCAAAGTTTAGAATAAATAGGATTTGATCATTATGAAGGGATGAGTGGCATTTTTTGAGAGATATAAGGAAATTATTGGTAATTGATGTAATATGGATGTTGATTTACCTAATAATACAATGTTGAAGTTGGTATCATATAGCTCATTCTCAAGATTCTAAAGATCATGGGGTTGGAATATTGATGATGGGATATTTTAAAGTTAGATTTTTTTTCCAAATCCTATCCCTATGCTTATGGGGTTAGAAAAAAATTCATATGATAATTTGATGTAAGGATAAGTGTAGACATGAAAAATTGACTCATTTTCCTTTGCTTTCCTCCTATAGAAGTAAGGTCATATTTGAGCTTAATTTTACCTAAACAAATCCTCTCAAAATTTCCCAAAACCTACACCATTGGATAGGGCTCAAAAAGAGCTTTCCAACGGTATATTATATGTCCCATTTTGACACCATTTGACCCCTCAAACTATCAAAAAACTAAGTACATGTCTAACCTCTTGGTGAGATCGGAGTTATAAGATCTCTTATCATATCGATACAATATTTGATCATACAATATGATCACTGATCATACGATACGATTCTGATCATATGATACGATCATCGATTGTACAATATAATCCCTAATTGTATGATACGATCCCTAATCGTATACATACGATCTTGCACAAAATAGAAAACTTAATCCAACAAAATGAAAAACCTAGTTACAATGTCTTTTGTCCTTATTTGTGCAACCGTATGGTAGTTACGGGATCAGATCCGCTGATCAACCCAGCTTGGAGGAGGTTGCAACCTATTTTTTTTTTCTAGCCCAATTTCATCAACTTGCTTATCCTATTTAATTAGACACCCTTCCCCTCAAATTCCTCCTGGCACTCCTAACGCATCGATAGAATTTTACATTTTAGCTCTGGATATTTTGTTGTTGCTTGTAGGATCGAAGGATACAGGCAATATCAAATTGATACAATATTGCATCGGAGGCGTATGATCTTGCTCAAACTGTACGATATTACTCTGAGATCACTTGGGGGCAACTCCGAGTGTTGGTTTGCATATTTTAGCTCTGCTTCTTTTTAGATCTATCATTTCACTTATCATTTACATCATATAGAATATAGAATTCAATCATTTGCATTCTTGGAGTTCACCAATTTGCATATAATCGCATATTGCATGTAGTTTTAAGCACTTATCTGTTATTTGCTTTCAATTACAACATTCAAATAGCTGACATTAAGTCTCATTTTGCTTAAAAGAAACATTAGAATTATCTGTTTTCTATTTTTTGCACTCTATCCATGAAACTGTAGGTTTTTGTCAAGATCGGATCTACCGATCTCTAATCGATAGGTACGATCTTTGATCGTATTCATACGATCTTGCTCTATTCGTACGATCTTGCCCTACTATGTACGATCTGGACTGCAATCAAAAATTAGAATCTTCTTAAAACTTTCGGATATAGGTAAGAGTTCTAAATTACTTTTTAAGCACTGCATTGTCCATCTAGACATTATTCTCTATTTTTTGCTATCTACATGAAACTCAAAATTGCATGTAAGTTAGCATAGTTGCATACTGTATAAACTATGTATATGTGATATTTTCTAAAAGGAACACATCAAAATAAACTCCTAAACCTAGGTATGGAAACAACCACAAAATGTTTCTTGGTGAACCCTAAACCAATTCATCAAAAAATCACCATAAGAAGGTACGATCAAGTACCTCTCTTTTGAGGTGTAGACCTATCATTCCCACATTCCCCTTTGAGGCATGGATCCATTAGCCTGGAGGAAAGGAGTGTGAATTTTAGACCTACATTCTTTGGTGAACCCGAAGTGAAAAACATTAGGCATCTTTTTTATTTATAAAACACAAAAAAGCATAAAAATTACAAAAATATAAAAACAAAAACCAAAAAGATCATTAATCAAAATTTGTACACTTTAAGTCCATTTCATAGATGTTAGATTTCAACATAGGAAGAACTGTAACCATAGATGTTACCCAAAAATTAAAAGCATATATATATATATATATATATATATATATACAACATATATATATCATTGAAAGATAAAAAAATCTTAAAAGCAAAATACCTAAATTAAGAAGTGGAAAACAAGTAGAACATGAACATATAGGAGAGCAAGATCATGTAGATGAAGATTATGTATCATCAGATTCAGATGAGGAAAACCATGATAAAGAAGAAGAAGTCTTCTATCATAGGCCTCAAGTAGATGAAGAAGGTAATCTTAAATTTACCTCCACACAACATTTCACTGAGTTTCTAAAAGACAATATAGATGTCATTAATCATGTGATACATACAAAAGCTCAACTCCCTATGGGAGATTATTCAATGGAGGCTTCCATAGAGGCTACTCTCCGATTGAATGGAAATCCATTAACATACATGAATAAAAATCAAGCTGGCACATCTCAAAATATAAACTAAAATTTGAATCAGAATATAGCACAACCACCATCAGGAACAAATTCAAACTCCAAACAAAAACAACCAACTTCTGCCTCACAAAAGGTAGCACAAAGAATTAAGAAGATGCACAAAATTAGTCAGAATCAGCAAAGGGTTCAACAAAACAAAATTCCCTATCAACTTCATAATACTCCTCCTAGTAACACTTTACATAATAGTGTTTCAGTTGGGAATCATTATACAACAACACCAACTTATTATCAAAGACACAACACTATGATGCAACAAAACCAATTTGGTGGACAACAACAAGGACTTGAAGCCATGGTTAAACAATTAGCTTCAAGACTAGATCAAATGGATCCCTACCATCCCTCTTATAGTTATAGAGAGATGTGTAGCCAACCCTTGGATCCTATTGTGGTTGCTCAACCATATCCTAAGCATTTCCCTATGCCTTTCCTACCGATATATAAGGGAATCAAAGATCCTATTGAGCATCTTCGCATGTTTAGGATAGCATGTCATGATATTTCTCATGATGACTTGTTGTTGTTAAATATGTTCCCTAAAAGTCTTGGAGGCATGGCTTTAGAGTGGTATTATCAGTTACCTACAAACTCTTTAAGGAATTTTGAAGAAACAACAGAGATGTTTGTCCACCAATTTAGTGCTTACATAGAGAGACATGTGACTATTAAAGATTTGTATAATTTGAAGCAAGGAAAAGATGAGAGTTTTGCTGAATTCTTGACTAAGTGGAGACAACTCTTAGGCAGATTACATTTTGCTTTACCTCATCGTGAAATGTTGGACATATTTATTGGTAATCTGCAAGAACAACTATCTTATGAACTCTCTACTACTACAGTAACCACCTTTGATCAAGCCATTGATTTAGCAAGAAGGGTAGAAGAAGCCCTTATTAGAAGAGGTCAATTTAAGAAGAAAGATGAAGATAAAGCTGCTAAAAATCAATACAAAAATAAACAAGTAGTAGGTGACGAAGTTACTGATAGCAGGAATACTTCAATTGTCAATGCTGCAAAAACATTTAAGAAATTTTTATTGAAAGTTCCTGATAAGCCACCAAGATAATTCACAAGATTAAATCAACCCTTAACAATTATTTTACCTCAATTATTGGAACAAGGCTTGATACGATTGCCTGAAATAAGACAACCAGACACTACTGCAACTGGATATAGGGCTGACTTACATTGTAATTTCCATCAAGTAGATGGACATTCTACAAATTATTGTAAAAGGTTAAAGCATGTGATACAAGACTTGATTGATAAAGGTGAAATGGAAGTAGAACAATTTCCTTCAAATAATAATCCTCAAAACAATACCCAAAAACAACCAACCCAAAATGCTAATCAAAACTTAGATATTTTTCAACATCCTTTACCCAACCATGGTAAAGAAACTGTGAATCAATTAGAACATCATAATGACCCTCATCCAACTAGATATGTGGGAACCATTAGTAGTCTCTTGCCATATCAAAATATTCAAACCCCTTATGTGCCTACTTTACCCACAATTACAATTAGGCCAATCATATATACAGAAAGTTACACAAAAAGTAACACAAAAAACATAGAAAGTGAAATAGACATCACCTCAAATAATTCAAATAATTTTGAATATGAGTCAGATCAAATTCTTCCCATCATAGATTTATCAGTTCTAGAAGAACCATTCCCTAGAAGAATGACCACTCACCCTTCATCTCAACAAACACTTTCAATTGAACAAATAGTAAATGCTAGACCCCACTTTGGTCACTTACAAAATAATAACATTGTGGGCACTATTGGAGCCATCACTAGACAACAAGATCAAAATCAAAATTCTCAATCACAAACTCAAACAACTGATCAAGACATAGGGATCTTACAAAATCCCTTACCCAATCATCAACAACAAGAAAATAATCACTTGTCATTTCATAATGTGCCTCATCACAATGATATTATTAGTTTAGTAGTAGAGACTACAAAAAATCAATTTCTTGCCCAACTAAACCATCTTGAAAAGAAGGAGATAAATTCTTCATTCAACCAACCTTCAAGACCTCTCTTGGTTTTGAAGAATAATAAAAAAGAAGATACAAGCATAGAAAACCCATCTTTAGTGTTGACATCTCAACCTAAAGTCTCATTCAATATTCAACCACAATCAGAAAATCATCCACATAAGATATCATTTTTGAAACTTTTACAAACCTCTCATATTCATAGGGAATATTTGTTCTTTATTCTCTCTTTCTTTATCGTCACTACAACAAGTTCTCTATTATTTTCCTCTTTATCATCATTACCACCTTTTGTCGATCACCTTTTATCCTTCATTCTCTCTTCCTTTATCATTATCACATCAAGTTCTCTATTCTTTTCCTCTTTATCATCATCCTTTTATCCATCACTTTTCTTCATCTACATCTACTCATCATTCTTCATCACAACAATCTCAACTATCAACCAATCAACTTCAATCACCTACATCACAACCAAATTGTTCTTCAAAACCTCCTTTGATTTTGAAGCCACCTTAGACATGCTATAATCAAAATCACCTTGTATAGTGTATATAGATCACCAATTCCATCATTAAAACATAAAAAACAACCAAAAAAATCAAAAAGCATCAAAATTTCCAAAAATATTTCAAATTGTTAAACTCTCATTTTTTGCATCAGTTGTTTTCCAAGATTCAAGTTATATTTTACTTTATTTCGGATAAATTCAAAAGTTATCTTGAACCATGCACTTAATTTACATCTTATATAATTCTGATTTTATCACTTTGATTATAAATCTCTCTTGTATCAAAAAACACTATTACTTCATTAAATAAATTTTGAGTTTTTGGGAAATGATCTTGCTACTTCTTGAACCAAGAACACATTCTCACATCTTAAATATGATTTGTTGCAAAATTCAAAATTGGATACTACATAGTAGTCTTAGTTCCTTAAGAAAAAAATTTCCCTTGCTATCCTATTATGCGCATGGTCTAGAATACTGAGAATTGGCAAAAGGACAAGCTCCTCCCCTACCCGAATAAAATCCCTTACCCCACATATAATATGGATAAGTATCCCAAAAAAGAAAGAAAAATAAAGAGAAAAAGAAAGAGAAAAAGAAAGAAAGAGAAAAAGAAAGAAAAAGAAAAAGAAAGAAAAAGAAAAAGTAATAAAATCCCCTTTTTCAGAAATGAGCAAGAAATACCTATTCCAAAATTTGAAGAAAAGAAGGGGGTAGTGAGCTTGAATCCCTGGAATTCCTCAATTATTTGAAAGCCATGAGGTAAGCCCCATAACAGGTGGTTTGTGCCCAACCCGCTTGACCTTGGGTAATCCCTTTCGCGTGGTGACATGTCTATCACATTAGCGACCTTCTTTTGTATAGACCAATGTCCGCTTGTGGATTAGCTAGCTTTTGGTAACTTGACTTACATAGTAGTTTGGTACAATGGCATGCACAAAATCATGGTTAATGAACATTTCACTTGCACACACATTGGTTCATAAAATTTTACTTGTATCATTACCTCACTCAAAATCGGTAAATCAATTTCACAAGCACACACATTTTATCCTTGAGAGATTTTGTATCATTATGATAAATCAGAATGGATAATGAACTCACTCATCACACACTAGTTCTCGATAAATTTGACTTTGTCCTTGAAATAATTTAAAATATTCCTTTTGATTTTTGCTAGAAAACATTAGTTTATAATCATTTACATTAAATCCCTATTACTTCATTTTTTGCAATTACCTACAATATGTATATTGTCTTCAAAATTTTCCAACATGTGACACAATGATTTATTTTCAAAATACAACTTGCATTTTCAAAATCATATATAATCATGCATTGCATTTTGACTTCGCGATGATGGTATAATTCCTAGTAATTATTTTTCTCAAATTTCACACTAGGAATTCTATGCCTAGCGCAAGTCATCCTTCCCAATTTTTCATGCTTAAATCACTCTATTTTTCTCACAAATACAATTGTTCTCAACTTATTTTCTCAAAATCAATCTCTCTCAACAAATCAATATCTTCTTTCATCATCAGAAGCCTCAAGGTTACTCTTGAGCCCACAATATTTTTGGTATTAGCAATACAAAACTTCCTCACAATAGGATCCACTTCATGACCCAGCGAGCATCGATCTCCACCAACGGTCATATAACAGCACAACATCCTTTGAGGTTCATTGTTAATCCATCAAATCTATCACCACACAAAAACATCTTTTGTCTTTCAAAACACACTTTACAAAATCATTTTCCTTTTATGTTAAGCATGATCAAAAATTTCAAAAATCAAAGCATGATTACAAGAAATTATGTAACACAAACCATCATAAGCAAATGTAATAAATCATCCAATAAATCACACAAAGTCACATAAAACAAAGAAGATCAAATATAGTATTCCACCAAACTTGAGTTTTCCGAAAAACTCGAGGGGGCATCTTAGTCAGTAAATTAGTAATTATTTTTCTAAAACATCAATTTCCCATGAACTATTCATTCTAAACCATCTACTCCTTTTTGCCCATGTCAATCATAATTACTTCTACTCAAGTGTCTACACTTTTCTTTGACACATTTATTGTTCATAAATACGCCAAAGAGGGGGCAAAATGTAGACATGAAAATTTGACTCATTTTCCTTAGTTTTCCTCCTAGAGAAGTAAGGTCATCTTTGAGCTTAATTTTACCTAAAAAAATCCTCTTAAAATTTCCCAAAACCTACACCATTGGATAGGGCTCAAAAGAGATTTCCAACTGTATATTATATGTCCAATTTTGACACCATTTGACCCCTCAAACTATCAAAAAACTAAGTACATGTCTAACCTCTTGGAGAGATTAGAGTTACGATCTTGCCGATATTTGATCATCATAATCACCGATTGATGTATGTATTTTATTAATCCAACGACCGTACGATACGATCCCTGATCGTACGATACGATCCTTGATTGTACGATATGATCCCTGATCGTATACATACGATCTTGCTCAAAACAAAAAAAATTAATCCAACAAAATGACAAACCTACTTACAACATATTTTGTCCTTACCTATGCAACCATATTCTAGTTACAAGATCAGATATGCCAATCATCCCAGTTTGGAGGAGGTTGCAACCTATTTTGTTTTCTAGCCCAATTTCATCAGCTTGTTTATCCTATTTAATAAGACATCCTCCCCATCGAATTCCTCCTGGTACTCCTAACGCATCGATAGAATTTTTTATTTTAGCTCTGGATATTTTGTTGTTGCTTGTAGGATCGAAGGATACAGTCGATACCGGTTCGATACGATCTTGCATCGAAGGCGTACGATCTTGATCAGATTGTACGATCTTGCTCATACTATATGATCTTGCTCTAATATCATTTAGGGGTAACTTCGAGTGCTTGTTTGCATATTTTAGCTCTGCTTCTTTATATTTGTCATTTCACTTATCATTTACATCATATATAATACATAATTCAATTATTTACATTCTTGGAGTTCACCAATTTGCATATAATTGCATATTGCATGTAGTTTAAAGCACTTATTTGTTATTTACTTTCAATTACAACATTCAAATAGCCGACATTAAGTCTCATTTTGCTTAAAAGAAACATTAGAATTGTTTGTTTTCTATTTTTTGCACTCTATCCATGAAATTACAAGTTTTTGTCAAGATTGGATCTGTTGATCTCTGATTGGTAGGTACGATATCTAATCGTATTTGTACGATCTTGCCCTATTCGTACGATCTTGCCCTACTGCATACGATCTAGACTACAATCAAAAATCAAAATCTTCTTTAGACTTTTAGATATAGGTAAGAGTTCTAAATTACTTTTTAAGCACTACATTGTCCATCTAGACATTATTTTCTGTTGTTTGCTATCTACATATAAATCAAAATTGCATATAGGTTAGCATAGTTGCATATTGGCCAAACTAGGTATATGTGAGATTTGCTAAAAGGAACACATCAAAACAAACTCCAAAACCTAGGCGTGGAAACAACTATAAAATGTTTCTTAGTGAACCCTAAACCAATTCGTCAAAAAATCACCATAAGAAGGTATGATCAAGTACCTCTCTTTCAAGGTGTAGACCTATTATTCCCACATTCCCCTTTGAGGCATGGATCCATTAGCCTGGAGGAAAGGAGTGTGTGAATTTTAGACCTAAAATAAGAGACTAGGGTACTAAGTGGGACACTCTAATTAAGAGTGTAATTGTTGATGCAAAAATTGGTGTTGAATGAGCAAGAGGCACACCCAAAGGTTTTTGACCAGCATTGAATGGCCACCCAACCCAGGAAAGGTAGAGGTAATCGATCTTCAAAGAAGTCTAGATCCTTTGATTCCAACTAACTACACTGCAAAGAAAAAAGGGAAAAGAGAATGAGAAAGAAAGCAAACGAGGTCATAGCTGTAACTGACAAGGATGGTGTATGGCCACATCAAGACACACTCCTTCAACATCATCGATGCAAATAGTAGGAAAACGCCTAAGAAATCATCCATCCTGCCTATCACTTCTCCTTCATCCTAGTGTACAGGGGCAAATTCTAGAACCAACAGGAAGGCACATGAAATCCAAATAATAGAATTAGAGCGCTCCCACTCGATTGACTTTACCAAAAATAAACCCTGACACCCAATGGAAAATACGAATTCTAGAACCACCTAGTTAGACCCACAAAATCCATATAGCAGAATTAAGTGAATCAACTCAGATGACCATCACAGAAATAAACATTCACACAAAGGCAAAAGGAGAATGAAAGATAAATTGAGAGACCAAATATTGATTCACTACTATTTACAATTGATGAATAATTACATATGAATTATAAAGGCCACAGAGTCATGCTTTGGAATGCCAAGCATACCACTATTTATAGAGGATTTTACATTAAGTTCAAATTAAGCATTAATGTTGTTTAGTAGAAAAGATCAAATTAAGCATTTTTTAATGAATTTTAACTTACCAAAAAAAAATTAAGCAGTAATGGTGTTCGAAAGGAAATATCAAACTAGAACGATCGAAAGATATGTTGTTTCTCTGCTCGAGGAGGAGATGATGGTTGTTCGAAGGGAGCTAGATACTTCTACAGATATCCAGCCCTTGATCACTTTGATAGCTTCTTAAATTCCAATCTACTTTACCTCTTCATGTTGTAGAAAGATTAGGGGTTGGTTGCTTCTAGAGTTATGCATTTTCATATTTCTTTCTTCGCACCCATCGGCTATATACATCAATCAACCAAGGTAATTAATGCTTAATCCTGGGGATCCTCGAAGCTTCTCTCCTATCGAAAGGTGATCTCAACTTTGGATATATTTTTGGGCACACTACCTCCTACACCACCTTCCTAGTATTTCTCTTATCACATCCTAGCATGGATGAAATATCAAAATAAAAATCTTAAGGTTACCTCTCCAAATTTTCATCTGATTATGGGGATAGGAACTTAGGATCTACGATTCCTTCACCTTAGTCTGATCCTTTTGCCTGAGGTATTTGAGGTCCCAATCCTTCATCCAAGTGGGATGGGGTTTTGGAATCTTATTTTGAACATGCCTATGTCCATATTTTCATCTGTACATCAACCATTAGCACATCAAAATTGGATGGCTCTGAAATTTCCTCATATTCAAAAAATAAAAAGTGTATGAAGAGGCATAAAATTTCACCCACACTCTTGATGAATTATAGGCTATTTCCACTTACTGGGAATAGGAACCGGGATAACATTATTTCTTTGAAAAAACTCAACAAAAAAATGGGAGGGATGATGACTAGGACAGAAAGAATAAATTGGTAACATGGGTAGCCAAGAGAAAGCTACTAGAAAAAATAGGGGAAGAAGAAAGGCACAATGCAACAATATATTGTGGAGAACAGAATTAAGAAGAAGACGCAAGATGAGAAGAAGTGTAGGGAAAAGAAAGATGAGAGAAAAGGCAAAGAGAAAGAGGGAGAGAGAGAGAGAGAAGCAGTGAAAGAAGAAAACAAAAAGAGAGTGTAGCCCTAGAGAAAATCTCTCAAAGCAGACCTTGATTGATATACTTCTCCATGACCTGAGGTATTTTCAATAATAGACATAATATCAAAGATATTTGTCTATGCTGATATAGCCATTCTTTCTTATGCAATTCAACAGGAATCTTCTCAACCTATTAGAACATATATTTGAACCTTTTATCATGCTCTTGGATTGGTGAATGAATCAAAGGTGCTCACAAAGCCTTTTATAGACCAATTTTTATTGGGTTCTGCATTTTCTTTGAAATATCTTAACCTAATGTATATACGAGCCAAGGTATACCTACTACATTAGCTTACGAGCTTTTAAGAGAGTTATACATTGGGCTAGCACTGGAGGTCTAGTATTCTAGGCCATCATGAGCACTTTCAAGGTCTAGTAGTTCACAAGATAAATAAGAGAAGAAAGAACACTTTCAATAATGAGCAGCTAGCACTGGAGGTCTAGTAGTCTAGACCATCATATTTGGTGAGATGCTTCAAGGTACTTTCAATAATCTCATGCTAGCACTGGAGGTCTAGTAGTCCAAAATCATTCCATTATGATCAGCACAACTAGGCCATCAAGGTACTAGTCTTCAGATATCCTGATTCATGCATTGGATTTGGAGTCTCCAAATGAACATACAATCACCACTTGCAAGGTCAGGGTTGCTCATCAAACCCTAGGTCCTTCGAGATATGAAAAAATTTAGCACAAAAAGGTTACTGATATCATGATTTGGAGATACTACACAGTCAGAGTCGCCAGGTGATTTTCCAAGATATGGGAAAACCAGAGTATCACCAAACTCTGATTTCCTCAAGCATGAAAACTCATAGAGTTACCTAGTAGAGTCACCAAAAACTATTGGTGCAAAAATTGGTACCAAACGAGTGGGAGGTACGCCCGAAGGTTTTTGACTAGCATTAAACAACCACCTAGATCGAGAGAGGTAGAGGTGGTCGATCTCCATAGAAGGTTAGCTCCTTTAGTTCCAGCTAACTATGCCATAAAAGAAAAAATAGGGAAAAGGGGATGAGAAAGAAAGTAAAGGAGGTCATAGCTAGAACTAACAAGGATGGTGTATAGCCACATCAAGACACATTCTTTCAACGTCTTCGATGCAAATAGTAGCAAACCACCTAAAAGGTCAGCTTTCCCTACCTATCACTTCTTCTTTGACTCGACATGCAGGGATGAATTCTAGAACCAGCGGGAAGGTGCATAAAATCTAAGCAGCATAATTAGAGCTCTCCCACCCGATTGGCTTTAATATAAATAATCCTTGATACCTAATGGAAAATACTAATTATAGAACCACCCAGTTAGACCCATAAAATCTATATAGTAAAATTAAGTAAATCAACTCAAATAGCCATCGTAGAAATAAACATTCACACAAAGGCAAAAGGAGATTGAAATATAGATTGAGAGTTCAACAGTGATTCACTACTATTTACAAGCGATGAAGAATTATATATGAATTATAAAGGCCATAGAGCCACACTTTAGAATGCTAAGCATCCCACTATTTATAGAGGATTTTAAATTGAATTCAAATTAAGCATTAATGGCATTCAATGGGAAAGATCAAACTAGAATGACCAAAAGATCTGCTATTGCTCTACTCAAGGAGGAGATGATGGTTGTCTGAAGGGATCCAGATACTTCCATAGAGATCCAAACCTTGATAACTATGACAACTTCTTAAATTCCAATCTACTTTACCTCTTCATACTATAGAAATGTCAGGGGTTGGTTGCCTCTGTAGCTATCCATTTTCAAAATTCTTTCTTCGTGGCCATCGGCTATCTGCATCAGTCAATCGAGGTCATTAATTCTCACTCCTAGGGATCCCCAAAGCTTTTATCCTATTGGAAGGTGATCTCAGCTTTGGATAGATTTTTGGGCACATGACCTCATGCACCACCTTCCCAGTATTCTGCTTATCACATCCTGGCATGGATGCAAGATAAAGCTCAGACTCTTAATTTTACCTCCCCAAAGTTTCATTTGATTATGGGGATGAGAACTTGGAATCTGTGATTCCTTCGCCTTAGTTTGATCTTTTTTCTTGGGGTATTTGAGGTCTCAATCCTCTGTCTAAGCAATATAAGATTTTGGGATCTTCTTTTGAACATACCTCTACCCATATTTCTATCCATCCATTGAAATCTGCCTCAACCATTAGCACCTCAAAATTGGTTGGCTCTAAAATATCCTCAGCTTCAAAAATTAAAAAGTGTGTGAAGAGGTAAAAAATCTCACCCATAGTGACTTGTGCCTACCTATTAAGATGTTGGGCAACTAATGTTACCCTATAATAATTTCTTAACAGTAGGAAAAGACATATGATGCATCATTAGATGTGGTATGATATTTATTCTAACATCCATTGATGTAGTGATAGAAGGTGGAATTGAATCAATAGAATTAGAGACTGATGCATTAAGGTTCATGGTGATGGACCTAAATGATGGGTCTAATTGAATTATTGATAAGGACTTTGAGTTAGATTTTTGGGTGTAGTTCAATATTGAATCATCCCCTGTAGACGTATTGAGGGTTTCATGACCTTATCTAAGGAAAAATTCTATAACTCCCCCATATGGGTTGTATATTAAAAGGCTAATATTCCATATTTATTAAGGTTAGGGCTTATAGAACCCTCAGGTTTTGAGTCCTCATATTCTTAGTCAAATATGGGTTCTCAATTTTAAGGTGCTCATCATAGCCCTCCATAGGAGGTTAGGATTAGTGGCCAACTAGTGGATAACACTATGTGTCAGGTAGTGTTTCTCAGTCATAGGTTTGGGATTGGTAGAAAAGAGGGGGTTAATTGAAATATTATTTTTTCATAACATTGATTAAAGAAGAAATATGTTTTACAAACCTTATATATCATTCTCTCAATATATCCAATGTAATATATATACATTAGGGACATACTTATTTACCAAAGGTCCCAATGTACTTGACCCCTCTCTATATACCCATCGATATGTGAGATAAGACTTATACATGGAACTTGAATGGTACATGGAAGTGACATCTTGGATATATGGCCAAGATGGTACATGAGGGGTAATAGTACATCTCCTTATGATTCCCACTAGCCTACTCTAATATATTCCTTACTATGAATAAGGCATGAAATCCTATGTGGGTGGATGGTGGCATGGGATCACTATATACCCAATATAACCTGATATTTTATATGGAAGTTACTCAAAGGATAATTAATATCCCCAGTAGGACTAGCACTTGGTTGTGTTGTTGCTATCTATATTTAATGTGTTTTAACTAAACAAATAAAATTAATGATCATGATTAAAGTTTTGATACATTTTAGTCTCAATTAATGTTTGGCTTAGTCAAGTAAAATCTCAGGACCCTCTATGGTGTTCACATTAGGTTCACCAACATATGAGACAAGTAAAAACATCAAGGGCTTTTGATTTGGTCCACAAGACTAGGTGCATTGACTCCCTTGTTCTCATAGGGTATCAGATTCATGGTGTCTCATCTTAAGAACAAGGGTAGTTGTGAGAGGGTTCACTAGTTTAGTTTAGAAACACCTATAATTTCTCTAATATTTCTCTTTATAGCCTAACAATAATCTCATGTTATCTTAGCTTACAATATAACAAACAATGTAGTAAGCAAGCCATACAAACTACATGGTTTTATATTTTGTTGATGATTAAATAGGACAATTTGATTTCAAAGCAAGGAAAAAGGATAATGTAATAAAATAGTCCTAAGCTTATACATCAATTTTATTTTGATGAAAATGCAACGCTATAGTTGATCCCCTAAAGGATAACAACTTGTTCCTTTTTTCTATTTCCTTTTAGTGAATTAAAAGAACAAAATAGTCATAAATACAAAACATATAGATAGTGATTTAGATATATAATAACAAAGATGCCAAAATATAACCTCCAACCTAAATTTACCCCTAAGACTGTAGCACTAGTTGAATATATAAGCACTACTAGTGCTTTCGATGTTTGACGACACTTTTGCTTATGACTTCTACCTTATCATAAACTTGTAAAAGAGACAAAAATAGATGTAGTTAAATGTAAATAATCTACCTAGATTAGTGGAGAATTTTAAACCCCTCAATCAACATTAGACCCATATTAAGAAATATAATATAAATTGAAATTTAAAGACTAAAATGATGGTTGACTATTCAAAGATAAAAATGATGTAGATAAGGTGATAAAACTAGTAGTCATTTTGCCAAGTGACAACACTTTTGCTAGTGTAGCAAGTGTTATATAAGAAGTCGTAGTCTTTTATATGGCAAAAATAAAGCATAGTAGCACCATTGAGACTGCAAACCTGTGGCATTCCCACCTACAAGTGCAACAAAATATGTTTTAGATGCAATATCTTAGATCATTGATGTAGAATCCTAGTCAAAAGGGATAAGAATATTATGAAGCAAGCTACTAAAATCTAGAATGCTATGCAAAAGCTTCAATAGATGAAACATTTCTATGTGAAACTAAAATAAATAAAATGGTTACAAAATAATAGATGTAAAAAGATAAAATCTTCAAATATGGAAAATGGAACAACCTAATAATATGTGATCTAGCTTGTAGCCCAAAGAGCATGGTGAACACCTTTATCATGATGAAGACTTACTACTATTAAGAGGAAATCACCAATTAAAGAACACCTCCTACTTATGATATATGATGCTTTTATACTAATTTTGGTAAGATTTTGCCATTGTAAGACTTCATAGATTTGGATACCCCAAGGGATGGATTTAGAGGAAGCCATGGCTCTCTTAGAGGATCCTCTAGAGAATATGCTAAGGTTGGCAAGCTAAAGAAATAAGGTTGCATAGCTTGGATAGAGTTGATTGAAGGGAAAATATAAAAAGCTTGATTTGCAACTGAGGATGGGAGAGAGGATGGGTAAGTTCAATATTTTTATTTCCAATCAAGGCATAGTTGAAGTGGTAGACTAGATTGGTATGATCAGATCTAGATTTGGTAGGTTATTGGTGACTATCCTTTCCACGTTTTATTTTGTGTTTCTGATAGTCAATAGCATTGGGATCAATACTGCTAGTAGCACTAAATATTTTTATGCTATTATTAAAATGATTTGTTCGAGGTTAATTGACTAGGAAATGATGAAATTTAAAGGTCTTGTGAAAGCCTTGCAAGGTGAGCAGTAGCACCATCAACATTTCTACCTTGAGAGTGACTCTTATGTATTGGGAGCAATAAATACCCCTATATTTGGTCTTAAGATACTTGATTTGATTTGGATACTTGATTTCCTAAGTGATGTAGATGTCACTAAGATTTGAAGAATTGATGATGTGCTCAAAATTGGGTGTTTATACACAAAAACTTTATTTTTACCTCACATTTTCCTTCACAAGAGAAAATATATGCCTATAATGTTTTTCAATATTTATTATGACTTGGTATTTAATTCCATCCATATGTACTAGAGTATAAAATTTTGAGCATAAGTATCTAGAATTTTTTCTCAAACCTTAAAATCCATAAGAATGAATACCCCAACATCTTTTTTCTATGCATGTTATTTTTTGTTGTTGTGGCTACAAACAAGTTCTTATTTTGGAACTAGGTCATTTACATTTGTACCTTTGCTAATTATGGATATATCAATTGTAAAATTAGATTCAAATTTAATGAAAGTAATATTTAGAAAACTTGGATTGTTAACATATGTGATACCCATATATTTTATCCTTATGATCATTTTTATGGGTTCCAACATTCATTGCCCATATGTTCCTAAATATTTATAGTTGCACACATTTTTTGTGTTATATTTGAATCAATACCTTTAGTATGCATTTCAAACCATCCAAATCCATCATCATGAACATAACTATGTGAAATATTATACCAACATGGTCTTTATCATGGTCATTTTTTTGCTGGAGAAAAGGGGGTTGTCATTAAGTCCCCCACCCTTGACAAATTACAAATCCCTCCTTTAGAGCTTGAGATTTTATAAAAATATTCAACTCTTTATCAATTGAGGTGTTATTGCTAGATACCTACATATTTTTTCATAAAAAGACTAAATTCTTGATTTTCATTTTTTGGATCTTCAATTTTCTTTGTAAATACAAATATTCCAAAATTCAACATCCTTCTTCTTAACATTTTTATGTAGTAGCCTTCACAATACCAAAGCTCCACCTCTACTATCTATGCATTGCATCTTAGTAGAGTAATATTTTCAAATCTTTGATTTAACATAGTTCGCTTTACCAAATCTAGACTGCTAGTTTCCTTCTTGAAGCATAAATGCAACCACAAGATGTGTAATTGTAACAACCCAATTCTAATCATCTCAAGAAAGTAATTTTTTTGTATAGGTTCACAAGTAATGATCTCGGTTAAGGTTCTCACAAGATTTTCTCTTTTTTATTTAGAGTTGTTAAGGCATATCCACATTTCAAGGCTTTGTTGTTGTAGATGACTCTCAAGTGGACAGAAGTGGCCAAACTCCTATAAGCTCTAGGGTTCACCTTATATACCTTTGTAGTATAAAGGACACTTTATTTTCCCTCCATATTTCTTACATTCTTTACAAATGCAAGACCATTCGACCATAGCATAGGGATTATCCTTTCTCAATATTTAGAGAAGAGGACGTCAATTACCTCACCAAATATAAGTTAATCTATGTTGGTTCTCACATGTGTAATCCCTTAAAGTTTAGTCATTGCACCTTCGTAGTGGAATTACTAAAACCTCAGTGCTTAATTGCCACATTTCTATGATGGGTTGATTAAGATAATTATCACTCCACGTGATAATTTTACATGGACACTCGAGCCTTCCCATTCAAGGTGCCATCACTTAACTCAATTACACATGGGTTCCTAACCTCCATGGCAGAAAATAAGATTCAAGATTCACCACTTAAAATTTATCCAAAAACTCTTCGTATTTGAAATACATCTGAGTTCCTCACTCTAGATGTGCCCATGGTAAAACTCCCTCAAGTTTGAGTTTATCTTAATAAGTGTTCTAACAAGGTTACTTGAAGCATGCCCTTTCAAACCCTCCATAACCCAAAAGTATAACATTTGTTTACCTTAACCTCTCTCTCTCTCTCTATCAACAGTAAAACATGCTTACTTTGCTTATTTAAAAGCATATTAGAACATTCCTAATACGTAATTTCAAAGCATTAACCATCACATTAAGGTTTACACTTATTTGATAAGCAAGAACATGTCTTATAATCAAATTCAAATCTACTTTCAATTCATTTAACCAAATCATAATCAATCACCCCTTTTTGGTTCTTTAGTAAGAATAACTTTAACTTTATTCTTTCAACATGAATTGAAAACAATAATAATAAATACTTAAAGCATCAAATATTCAAGTTCTCTCATAATAAATAAACTTTATTAACAAAGTCTTCCTCAATAATATAATATCTCCATATTCATAGAATCAATCTCATGACTAATCATTATAAACTCTTTCTACATTACATCTCTTTTTAAATAAGAGATTCCAATTACATCATATTCTTAAACAATATGAAACCATGGTAAATACATGACATAATACTGTCCATCTGTATCATTATTTGTTGCTTTTCCTTGAGCTCCATTGAGAGATGGTTGGAGTAAGGGATATAAGGGATCATGATAGTTCCATTTCATGATAATGCATTTTTAAATGCTCTTTTCATAATCAATGCAACAAATATAGAAAAAACCATTTACATTTCTATATCCTTTATTCAAGACATCAAATAAACCATATAGAAATGACCAATTACATTTTTATTTTATTTTTCTTAAAAACATATCATGTGAGAAACCCCATAATTTCTTCGTTTAAAAGGACTCTGCGTCCATTTGAATACTCCATATATTTTTAGAAACATAATACATACAATGAAAACCCATTATTTCCTTTAAAATAAATGGCCTCCATACCCATTACTTTTCAATATCTCAATAGAAAAACATATTTTATAATTAACATTAGTAAATAAAGCATCTTACTATTATTTCAAATGCACCTATAAAATTCATATAGAAATGACAATATATATTTTTAATTCTATTTTTTCCATTATTTCCTTCTTATAAATGGACTCCGCATCCATTTAAAAAAAACATGTGAGATACCCCATAGTATTCTCACTATAAATAGACTCCATGCCTCAAAATCTTAATATTCAAATTTAATAAATATATGAGAATTTACCCAATTCCTTATTGCCGATTTAATAAAAATATATAAAAATGTATAATATCAATATACGTTTTCATAAACAAATATGAACATGCTATAAGAAATAACAGCAAGTAAGACCCACATTATTTCATGAAGCATTATTTTCTTAGAGGTTTCCCCATCTAAACCTATTCATAAAATTCAGCTCTTTTCATTTAAACTTCTATTTATTTTCTCTAAGGAAAAAGCAAGTATTTGATTTTCCTTAAAAAAAAAAAAACTGAATATTCAAAGTTTTAAATTATTGTTTTCTATTTTCAAAATGAAACATTTATATAAACAATAAAATATTTATACAATTAAATAAGACTTTTCCTTTTTTAATTTTAAAAATATTTCAAAAATTTTGATAAATAGGAAACTATCCATCCAGTATGGTTTTTGACTTCAAAAAGCTCAGGCTTTTAAACGGTTTCTAATTTACTTCAGGAGACAATGCACACTTCAGCCAAATTGACCAACAATAAACACCAGTTCCACATAAAACACGTCCAATCAAAGAGATAATCATGCAACAACATTAATCAATTGCCCAATAATCACAATAACCAAGATGTAGGTTTTAGAACTTTTCTAATCAGTTAAAACTTCTCTCTTAAGGCAGATCCAAACTGAATAAGAATCAGGCATACGTAGGTATAAAAATGGTCATTTTAAAACATAATTGAGTGGTACAATTCCACCATTGTAAACTACAACTTGTCAAAATTAAATCATCTAAAAATTTAAATTGAGAGACATACCGCACAACATAATAAATTAAGATTCATTCATTAATAACAAATCTTGCAAAGTATAAGAAATTTATTCCCAACCTGAATACTCGTGCAGATCTCAGGGCGCTACAAACTTAGCTTTTAAAACATAAGGGTGCTTCTCCCTTCCTCGGTTCCTCTGTTGATCCAGTTCTTGTTATTCACCTTCTCTCTATTCTCTTCTTTTTTTCAAATAAAATAAAAAAACCTTTTTAAATATTAAAGTAAAATATCAATATTAACTTTTTATAATTATTTTGCTAATGTTAACTTATTAACATTATAAAAGTTTCAAAGCAATTAAATAAATTTATCATTTTTTAATTTTTTTTATATAAGTTATGTGTTGCTTTAATGGAGGGTTACTCCATTAAGAAAACAAAATATTACATTGTTGTCATTACATTTCTAACAAGTTAATTAAAGCATATTCAAATTTGTCTTTCTATAGGAGATATTCTTCATTTATCCTTCTATCAAAAATATTTTTCATTTTCCTCGAACTGCTAAGTTTCCACAATCAACTCCTTTAATATCAAATGTCTTCAAAAATTTAAATTCTGTCAAGATGAAAGATGAAATTCAACACTGCAAATGGCTAAAATATTTGTTGTCAAGTTTCTATATCCAAAAATATTTTGTCTATAACAACCTCACAATTTCTTAATACTTTTTTTAGGGTTCTTATTCATTCCCCTAATATTCTAAGATATTATTTTCATTGTTATTTTGTTTTGTGGGTTTAGCCCCACTTCTTCTTAACACTTGTAATACTTGCTTTTTTTTTCCTATATCAATATCCCTTGATGTTTCTTTTTCTCTTTGTTTTTGCCTCTTGGGTATTCCTCTTTTTTTCATTCTCAACAATACTTTCATCTTCATCAATCTCTTCAATCTTCTCACACTGTTCATAGTAAGACTTATCATCTTTAGGTTTACCTTGTTTTGAAGGATCTGAAATGCAAGGAATAACCTCAAAAGCACACTCTTCTTTATATTTCCCTAGAGACCCTAAAGTGCAAGGATGCTCTTTTGTAGCAATTACCTTCTTATTCAGCCATAAAAACCCTAAATTGTTATGGGTTTCCTCCAACCTCATTTCTATATTATGTTGTTCTTGAAACCTTAAAGTTTAAGGGATAACATCTTCACCACTTTCACTTTTATTATTTGAAGAGGATTCTATACTACTTGAGGAAAATGAAGATGATTTACCAAAAATAAACTTGACTTTTTTGTTGTCTTTGTTTTGAATTTTTTCTCCACATCTTCTTTTATACCTTAATTCCTTCTAAACTTTCCAATTGATATTGTCGATAGGATTTATTTGCCTCTTCTTTTGGAGTAGAATATCCTTGATCTAATATAGCTTCTATTATTGAATGATTTCCTTGCTTCATCTTGAATTTTATCTCATGGCTAGAATTTTTTGTCTCTTTCTTCATAGTTTTTACTTTGCAAACTCTTGCCATGTGTCCAATCTCAAAACAATTGTGGCAATGAAATGCAATAATTTTATAATCTACTTGTTGATCCCATTCTCTTTTTCAAATTTAATCTTTATGGATTGTGGCAAAGGTTTTGAAATATCCATAGCAACACATATTTGAGTATATATAGCATGTTTTTTCTCCTTAGTTGTTGGTCCTTCCTTGATGAATTCCCCTAGGGTATTTCCAATATTTTTCAAAACATCCTTATTAATAAGTTGATATGGAAGTCCAAAAAACCTCTTACACTAGAAGCTTCTTAATAGTTTCTATCTCAACTGAAAAAATTTGGTTCCATGGTCTCAAATAAAGTGCATCTCTTCCCATAAACCATGGGCCACCAACCATTATTTTATCCCTAATTTCTAAACTGGAAAAGATGATGAGGAAAAAACCTTTAGGAATAAAAGTCACAAAATAATTTGAATTCAATCCCCACTTCCACTTGATCCAATTTTGAATCTCCAAAAACCCTAACCATGATCTATGGAACTTACATATTAGCCCTCTACTTTTAAGAACCATTATATCATGCTCAATCATCTCATCCTTGATACTTACTTCTGGTGTACCATCTGCTACCTGGATAGAACTTGTCATATATTCACTCTTTTGCTTATCTCCATCTTGGGCCTTCATACTTCCAACAAGGACATTTTTATTTCTAGCTAGGGCATCCTGACTTCCCATTAGGGCTTTCACAAATGACTTTCCTTCCACAATAGGTAATGGGGCTTGCTCTTGGCTTGCACTCCCTCTTGGTTCGCACTCCCTCTCTACTTGCACTCTCTCTTGCCTCACACTTGCTCCTAGCTTGCACTCCCTCCTAGATCACAATTATTCATGTCTCTTATTTTTCTTGGTATTCCTTCGCTTCAACATTTTTTTGGAAATAATGTTCCATGCATTCGTGGTAAGGGTTTGAAGCATTGATGCACTCTGGATGAACCTGTCGCTCTTTCACCATGATTGAATCCTGGCTTGCACTTCCTCTTAGTTTATACTCCCTTTTGGTTTGCACTCTCTCCTGCCTCGTACTCACTCCCAACTTGCACTCCCTCTTGGATCACAATTGCCCTTGTCTCTTATTTTTCTTGGTGTTCCTTGGCTTCAAAATTTTTTGGAAATAATGTTCCACACATTCATGGTAAGGGTTTAAAGCATTGATGCACTTCGGATGAACCTACTGCTCTTCTGCCATGATTGAATCTTGACTCGTACTCCCTCTTGGTTCACACTCCCTCTCTGATCTCATTGGATCTAGGCTTGCACACTCACTCCCAACTCACACTCACACTCGCTGCTACACTTACTCTTGGCTTTCGCTTGCACTCATTTTTGGTCGCACTTACTTGTACTTGATTTTGGTTGCACTTACACTTGTTACTGCACTTACTCCCAGATCATGCTCACACTTGCTACTGCACTTACTTCCAACTTGCACTTGCACTTGCACTTGCTACTACACTTACTCCCAGCTTGCGCTCGCACTCACTGTTGCAGTTACTCTTGGCTCACATTCATAATTTTCTAATTAATTTTTATTAATATCACAAACTGATATTTAATATTATTCATGATATTAATATGAAGTATTATCAAGTCTTATTACTTAGAATTCCTTCCCTGGTGGATTCTTTTGCCAAATCTGTCCCAAAATATAAAAAAACACATGGAAATTTCAAAGGTTTATAAATAATCCACTGCAATATGTTATACCATCAAAGAGAATATTTATCTTACAAAGCATCCAACATATATGCTAAGAAGATAAATATTATTCAAATACATAAAAGTATTTGTCAACCATATATATAGAAGATTTTATGATAACTTCTAGGTTATCAACTTCTGATAAAAATTACTCCATTGCTTTTTAGAAAATTCCTTGCCGATTGTATGATTTCAAACATGTAAATATGAATACGTAGTTATATGAGGGTATATCCTACCCTGGAGTTGTCTTCAATTAAACTAACCATCGTTCCCTTATTTTGATATCTCATTCCTATGTTCCTAGTGGCCAACTTTCTCATCTACCTACAAGATTATCTGGTCTTGCAAACACACATAATATCATCAAATACCATATCTTCATAAAATATAACCAAAATAGCAATTGCAATCAACCATTCATAAAGCAATTACTACTAAGCATTGCATCATCACAAGTTTACACATAATCCATATTATCAAAAAGTCTCACCAAGGTGGGTCGTTATAGTAATTAAAAATATATATAAAAACATATTAATGTTATAAAATACAACCAATATTACCGATGGAAAACATAGAGTAAATCTTATTTGTTATTTAATTTAGGAAATTAACATTTTCTTGTCAACTTCAACTAAACTTACTACTTCCTCTAACCACGAAAACGAGAATTTAACTTCACAATCATCTATTAAAACCCTCTATTGGTAGCCTACCTACACATTTATTCCCTATTAAGATCCCATTCTAATATTATTAATGAATGTTTCCTCATATGGTACTTCGAGCACCTAGGATTATGGGTCCATATTGTTAGAGAGGTGGATAGTGCGCTTAAGGGAATGTGTGGAACCCTCATTAGTAGTGGTCTAAAATATTGGTCCAAGCATTATTGTTTATTAATGGAATATAATAGAGGGATATGGATAGTGCACACACCTTGGCCTAGTTGTCTTGTTTCAATCATATGTTAAATCCTAATACAAACTATCAAACCTCCAAAACCCAAACCATAGATTTAAGCATATGGAGGAGACTACATTATCACATAAATAACCATATTATAACCATTCTTGAATCACACAGATAATTTTTAGGATCAATAATAGTTGATAATAGTGTTAGACAAGGCATTTTTCAGTAACAATCAAAATAGTGTTTTCTAGGGAAGTTATCCATAACAGTTGAAAACAGTGTCAGATAAGGTAGTTGTCAGTGATAGTCAAAACATAGTTTGTTTGGATAGTTTCCAGCAATAGTGTTGGATAGAGCAATGTCAATGATAAACAAGACATTGTCTAACAAGGTAGTTTTTGATAACAAACTGAACAATGACATATATGGTAGTTTTTGGGAAACATAAACGAAAGCCATTTTTTAGGTGGAGAAAAGCTTTAGGAGAAAAAAATAACACTTAACTAGAAAAAAGTCTAGGGTGTTAAAATATATCATTTTGAGACCTAGTCCATTGTGATTGTGTTTTCAAGTTGATCATTTTTTTTTTTTTTTTTGTGGTGGCCACAAGGGGTAAACAGACTGTGACCACGAGGGAACCATTACATAACATATCCGCAACATGTGAGGCGAGAGATTAGAACCTGGGCCTCTCAGCCACTAGAGAGGTTTAACTACCCACTTGCTCTCCAACTCCTCTACATGGGCGGATTTCAAGCTGATCATTTTAATATATAGCACCCAAACATGTTTTTTGATCATTACTAAAAATAGTAACTACTAAAATAATACTTCCATTTTTAGTAAGGTCGTTTAGGTGGTCCAAATCACAAGTCCATGGCTAGAGGACCTAAAGGATCCATGAGGGATATGGAGAAAAACTAATTGACTCACCAGATAGGGCTATTGATTCAACACTTACTAACCTTAAAAACCAATTTGGAAATGAAATTAAACAACTAAAATATTTTATGCATCTTTTGAACTCTAAACAGATCAAATAAAATGGGAATTGAGGAGAAAATCCATGAGTTTGAAGGGTGTTTAAAAGGATCCACTCACGTACACTAATAGATTAATAGTGCTAGAATTGAAGGAAATATTGGTAGTTTAGGACATATGGAAGAGGATGTACACAATTCTCTTTTTAATAGTAATACCCTCTATAAAATTCCCAATTTAGACTTCCCCAAGTTTAATAAAAATATTCTAATGGTTGGTTGTGCTAAGTGGACCAATTTTTCAATCTCCACAACATATCCCGATACTTATGGATTACCATGGCATCCTTAAATTTTAAGTTTGAAGCTCTTCAATAATATGAGTGGGTGCAACATATGATGCTGAGCCTTTCTTTGGAAGAATTTGAATCTCAGTTACTCACTCATTTTGGTCCTAGTGAGGATAGGGATTTTATAGGAGCTTTAACAAAATTAAAATAGACCTCTATGATCTGAGAGTATTAAACTTAGTCTAAGAATATGGCTAATAGGACAAGGGGTTTGATTGAAGAATTTTTTTAGAGTTTTTTTTATCATTAGGTTGAAGGATGATATCAAAGTCGAGGTAAAAATATTCAAACCATAATCCATGATGCAAGAAATAAGATTGGCTAGAGTAGCAAAGGAAATTATTTTTGCTAATAGGTGTTCATCTAAATTTCCACAGGCCAAACCCTTATTTTCATCCAAGATCACATCAAAACTAGAAAATAAATCTCCAACAATTAAATGATTAACTAGGGAGGAAATGGATACCCATAGAGCACAAGGGTTATGTTATAATTGTGATGAGAAATATTCTCTGTGGTATTTATGTGTACAACATAAATTGTACCTACTGGATTTGGATGATTCTATGGTAAATGAAGTACATGAAGAAGTAGAACAATAGGAAGAAGAGCATTAGGATGAGGATGAAGCACAAGAAGAACCACAACCAGAGATTTTAGTTCATGCACTTGTAGGAATATCAACCCCTCAAACTATGAAGGTAGTAGGCTATTTCAAGGGGCAAAGAATTATAATTCTTATTGGTCCAGTTAGTGCATATAATTTTATTGATCCTTGAGTAGCTAAGAAAGCAAACTATTATACATTCTTGCAATTCTTTTGAAGTCATGGTGGTAAATTGAGGAACATTATATTGTAAAGGAAAATATCAAAATATCAAGTTGAAACTAGAGAATTATGAACCTAAAAATAATATGTTCACACTTCCATTAGGAGGATATGATATCGTGTTGGGGGTATAATGGCTTCGTACCTTGGGAACAATATCCTAGACATTTCCTAAATATTGGTTGAAATTCACTCAAAATGGGAGGTCATACACTTTTCATGGTTCACACACAAGATCCCCATTACTTATTAGTTTAAATCAGATGGAGAAATTATTAGAAAAATCCTCACATAGGGTAGTAGCTCGATTGTTTGCAATTAAACCCCAGAATACAAAAGCAGTCAAACCTCAAGGGGAATTCCAACTCATTTTCACTAAACATAATGTTGTTCTTGTGAAACCTATATGATTACCTCCATGTTGTTCCAATCACCATGCAATATAATTGGTACCATGAATATTTCCACCTAACATTTAACAACCCCCAAAAATCAACCCTACATTTTTTAAGATTCACAAATAAGTCCCAAATATATCTTTAGCATTCTAGAGGCTTCACCACATTTGAGTTCAATATCACTACAGATGACACTTAGAGGACAGGAGTGGTCAACATCCTATATTTTTTGGGGTTCACCTCGCTAAACCTCATCATTTAGAAGGATGCTAAAGTGGTCCCCCCACCTTTTCTATACCCTCAATAACATAGGATAGTGTAGTGATAATCCTTTAAGTATTGTAACACTTAAAGAGGAATGCCTATTATCTAATGTTACCCTAATTCCATCTAGGTAGGTTAATCAATCATAAAGTCTTGGTGCTTAGTTACCACACCTCTGTGGGCTAAGGTCATTATCCCTCATTTAGCAATGAACATGATCACCCGATCCTACACATTCAAGGGATCACCACTATTATCTTATGAATGTTTTTTAAAAACTTCCTAGATATGAAATACCCAATCCTCATCATTAAAGGTGTATCAATTCATAAGAAACTGGTTATTACATCAATGCAACTCCTTCCAAAATTATCGAGATTTTATAGCTATTGCATTCTTGCAACTCCTTCTAGTACTCATATCTTCTTGGTCATTGCATCAATGCAATTTCTCCTAGGTTTTGGTATAACCTTCTTGACTTGAGTCCTAAAAGAAGTTCTAGTTCCATCCCAAGAACTCTTCTCTAACCAGAGATAATATTCAAAAAATAAAACAACTCTCTCTAGATGTAAATGCTTCAATTGAAACATCTCTAAAACTATAGCACAATATTGAATCATAACTGAAAATATTACATCTCAAATTTAGCATGAGTTTTCAACATAGTGCTACCATTAAAATCATTTCACCATAGCTAAATTGATAAAGTGCTAAAGTAAAACTATGCAAAAGAAGCATTCTTCTAGAAACAAAATTGATTATATGAAAAGCTATTGATTACATAAATAATTCCACCATTTAAAATAAATCACAAGATGACATTTATTCTATTCCAAAAGGAAACATTTTACAAGCCAAGATCACAATCCAAATCATTTCTTGCTCAAGTTTTATCAATCTACTTTTCTCTATCTTACAAAATTGTCATACATGTTCTCTTTTAGAGAAAAGTCACTTGGAATGCTATCCAAGGAACTCAAAGAATTTTCTCATTTACATAATAGCCTTTTAGTCCAAGATACATCAAGACCATTCTGCCTAGGTGCTTTTTACACCAACTTCCTTTCACAATCCCCTCCATGACGTAGCCCACCTATGAACTTGAGGGACATTTAGGGATTAGGACAACTCTTTTTATGTAATTCATATTATTATATTGTAAGTATGATGCAAGTAGTGATGCATTCAATCATTGAAAAATAAACAAGAAAAGAATCTCATACTTCTCTTTATAGTGGTCCCCTTTACCTACTCAAGTCTCAGGAAACCACTATAATTTTTTGAAAAAACCAAACTTCAATATGCTACAAGCATGCTTTAGAATTATCAAGGATAAAATCCCATACTTATCTCTATAATGACCCCCTTTATCTACTTAAGTCTGAGGAGACCACTATATCATCATTATCCTAGCACAATAATGATTTTCAAGATAATACCTCCATAATTTCATTGAGTTACCATATCTCTAATAAATGTCTACCAAAAGTGTTTTGTGCTATAAAATATATTAGACATTCACAATCCTAACATAAACAGATTTATTTCCAAAGAATAATTATACCATAACATTTAATATGTTGAAACCATTATTCTAACATAATAATATTTCAATTTTCAATGCTGTAAATTCTGGTGTGGAGAAATGCTCTGGCGATTTGGCGGGAAAATTTTTGAGAAGGTGTCTGGTGTTGCTCGAGGGATTCTGGCCCGAAGATCTTGCCAGGGGCTTTGGGGGGTTGATTTTGAATTCATCTGAAGGTACATTCGTGGTCCCGGGAGGGCCCGATGGGGTCTCCTCCAGTTTCTCCTGCTGGGAGAAAGACTTCATATGCTGAGAAGTTGAAAGATAACCCCTCGCCTTCCACTGATGGAGCTCAGCGGAATGCTTTTCAAACGATACTCAAGAATGTTGGCAATGGCCCAAATGCTCACCGCGTTAATGGATGCCTCCCGCAATCCACTTCCAGGCCTAAGATTGTTATAGAACCAATGCTGGTCGAAGATACAATCGTCTACCGAGCTAATCATGACTTGATCTGCAAATTCATGGGCATCCGACCCACACTGAATTTTTTGCATACCTGGGTTCGCCAGAACTGGGAGCCACACGGTGAGTACTCTTTATGGCCTATAAGCAATGGGTATTTCATCATTAGTTTCTCTTCTTTAGCAGATAGAAACAGAGCATTTGAATCAGAAAAGAGAAACCACGGACCAGCAGGGTTATTTGTCCAACCCTGGAGAGTGGGTTTCGATCCCCGCATCGAACCCATGGCTGTCCCGGTCTGGATTCGACTGTACGCTCTCCCGATGGAGTTTTGGGGTGAGCAGGTGTTGGAACTAATAGGTAATTCCCTAGGCAGATTTTTAGGAGTCTCCAAAGATACCATAGAGGGAAATACAGCTGTCTTTGCCAGAATCTGTGTAGAGATGGACATTAGTCAGCCTCTACCAGCTGAGGTGGAACTTGAGCTAGCAGGAGTACCCTGGATCCAGCAGCTAGACTATGAGGCCCTACCTTTCAGGTGCCGAGTATGCCATAAGCATGGACATTTGGCAAGGTTTTGCCCAAACATCTTGAGCACAAAAACGGAGGTTCCGAGTGGAATGTCAAACCGCACTAGAGAGGGTAAGTCCAGTCCTGTCAATGAACCTTCTAGCAATTCTCCAGGTCCTGATGCTCAGAAGGATGGCTTTGAACAGGTGAAACGAAAGAGAAACAAAAAGAAAAATGGCAAGGAGCAGGTGCAGCTCAAGCCAAACAATCGGTATGAAATTTTTAAGTCATTAGTGGATCAGGAGGACCAAACCATGGAGGGAGTGGATGGGAATGGTGTGAATGACAACACTCCACCTCTTGTTTCTCCTTCTTTTACTCCTGTAGTAGAACAGGTGACTGTGCCAGCTGAGAATCTGCAGTCAGAGAATCCAGGGGCATTGGTTATACACTCCCCAGCACAATCGGCTATCAAAGATGTCACCATGGGAAATGCAGATAAGAACAGAGAAAGGCCTGCTTTAGGGATTACCCAGGTGGAGAAGAGATCTAGAAACAATAACTCTCAAGGAGCGGGAAGAAAATCCAATAAGGAACTACTAACAACGCAAGGAGATAAGCTAATCAATGGAGGATTGGTGAGGACCATTGATTCTTACTGCTCTCAAGGTTTTCAATGATTATTCAATCTTGGAATGTTAGGGGTTTAAACAAGTAGAACCCATCAATCTGCTGTTCAAAGACTCTTAGAAAACCGTAAAATAGACTTTTTGCTTCTTCAGGAGACCAAAATGTCTTTAGATATTATGAGTAAAACTGCTACTAAAATCTGGCGGGGAGCTGGCCATATGGATGTGGCTGCCCAAGGAGCTTCAGGTGGAATTGTTACCCTTTGGAACCCTCTGGATTGGACTGCTTTAGAACATATAGCTTGGAGGGGTGTTCTTACTTCTCTCTTCAGAAATAACTTCACTTCTGAGCATGTCCTAATCACCAACTTTTACGGGGCCCAAGACCTAGATGGCCAGAGGCTCCAATGGGAAGTTGTTCACAACATGAGGGCATACAGGGAGTGTTATGACTGGATTATTGCAGGGGATTTTAATGCAAAATTATCTGTTCGTGACCAGGAAGGTGGCACCCCTGTTTTGGATCCAGGGGACCGGCTTCTGATTGCCCAAGTTCAGGCCTTTCATTTAGTGGACGTTCAAGGCCCTGGTGTTTTTTTCACTTGGACAAACAAGAGAAAGGAGCCACATAGCAGGAAGGTCAAGTTAGATCGCTTTTTGGTCTTGGAGGAGGCTTTTGTTAAATGGACTTTTAAGTTCCAAATTTTGGAGGGCCCTATTTCGGATCATTTTCCCATTTTGCTAGAGGGAGGGACTTCGAGAGGGCAGCACCATAGGCCTTTTAAATTTGAGAATTTTTGGTTACAAAAGGAGGACCTTCGACAGAAAATTACTCAATGGTGGACAGAAGGCCGTCCACCTTTTGGGACAGCAATGTTCAAATTTCATAAACAGCTTCAATTTGTCAAACTTCAATTGAAACAGTGGAGGAAAGAAAACAAGTCGGATTTCCAGGTCCCAAAGGGCCCCCTTGGTGGCTAGATGGGAGGAGGTTCAGAAACTTTTTAGGGAAGGATCAATTACTGAGCAACTCAAATTTGAAGATGATGAACTGCGTAAAGCGGTTGAGGCCATTGACAACCAAGAGGAGATATACTGGAAACAGAGGGCTAGAAATACTTGGTTATTAGAGGGGGACAGAAATACCAAATTTTTTCATCGGTCAGCTTGTGCTAGGAGACAGATGAACAATATGGAAGCTCTTAAAGATGAACATGGACATGCCTTCGATACTCTTCCTGGTATGCATTCCCATGCAATCGATTACTTTTCTAAACTTTTTAAGGAAAGTATGGAGCAGGATGTTGAGGCTCAGAACGAAGTTCTTAATGTTATTCCTTCTATTATCTCTGAAGAAGACAATCAGGCCCTGCTTAGACCCATTGAAAGGGATGAATTGAGAAATGTGGTCTTTGGTATGAGTACTGGAAAATCTCCTGGTCCAGATGGCTTTCCTATTGAATTTTTTTAGGCTTTCTGGGACACCTTGGGGGAGGATGTTTTGGCTGTTACTGAGGAATCCAGATCCAATCGAAGAATGCTCAGGGCGATCAATCACACCTTCATAGCTTTAATTCCAAAAGGGGAGGCGGGGACTCATATCTCTGATTTCAGGCCTATTGCTTTATGCAATGTGATTTACAAAATCATCACTAAGATAATGGCTGAGAGGCTTAAACCCCTGCTTCATAACATCATTTCTCCTGAACAAGGGGGCTTTGTTGAGGGAAGACAAATCTTGGATGGGGTGGTTTTGGCCCAGGAGGCCATCCATTCAATGCAAACTTCGGGCAATAAAGGAATGTTCATTAAACTGGATATGTCCAAGGCTTATGACCGGGTGGAGTGGTGCTTCTTGTCGAAAATGATGGCTGCCTTTGGCTTTTCTCAGGAATGGATTGATTGGGTTATGAGTTGTGTTTCTACACCCTCTTATTCTGTTCTCATCAAGGGCCTTCCCTCGCATCCTTTCGGTGCCACTCGTGGTCTTCGCCAGGGAGACCCTTGTTCTCCCTATCTCTTCCTTCTCTTGGCTGAAGGTTTGGGCAGACTATTTCTGAGGAGAAGGCAACAAGGTCTGCTATCTGGTATCAAGGTTGGGGAGGAAACTTTGACTCACTTGCAATTTGTGGACGATACTGGCCTGGTTGGTGTGGCCACTCTTCGGGAAGCTAGAGGAATCAGAGATACTCTGAATATCTACCTAAGGGCTTCAAATCAGGTTCTAAATGACAGGAAGTCCAAAGTGGTCTTTTTCAATCTTGACCAACGGCTACAGGAGCGTGTTATTGAGATCCTGGGCTTCACAAGGACTTCTCTTCCAATTGTTTACCTGGGCGTTCCCCTTCATTTCAAAAAGTTAAAAATTGACATCTGGAAGAATCTGTAGGCATCAAAGACAGAATGAATCATTGGGCTCATAAATGGTTAAGCTACGGGGGTAGATTAACCTTCCTGCAATCAGTTATACAGGCTTTGCCGATCTATAAATTCTCAATACTGGCTGCCCCTCATACCATCTGGAAAGAGCTGGACAAAATGGCTAGAAGATTTTTATGGGAAGGCGCAAAAGGGAAGAAAATATGGGCTTTGGTTGGGTGGGACAAAGTTACCCAGCCTAAGGACAAAGGAGGGCTGGGCCTGAGAAGTTCTAAGCTTAATAACAGAGCCTTGGCTGGAAAACTGTATTGGAGGTGGATTTCTCAGCCAACCTCCCTCTTCAGCAGAATTCTTTCCAGTAAATATTTGGGGCATGTTCATCCCAATGAGGTGGGTCGCTTTCCCTTGGAAGGTACTGGATCCTTAGTGTGGCAGACTCTCAAGCTTGGGTCCCAGATTATCAAAGATCAATTATTCTGGAAAGTGGGGAGAGGAGACAAGGCTCGTTTTTGGACTGACTCTTGGGACCAACATCCGCCCATTATTGTCATGTTCCCTGAGCTACAACCAATCATGACCGCCTTAGAAGCCCGTGGCTGGATCCATATTGATAATTATCTACACACCAGTCAATTGGGGGGTATAAATTTAAAAAGTTTAAGCGGTGGGAGGAGTGGCCAATCATCGTCTCTCCGGAGTTGGCGCCCATCCCGCATAAAATCTTGTCGTAAAGGTTCCTCATGGGGAGGGATGAGGAAGATGAATTAGCCTGGGGCTATGGAAGCCTTGGGGTCTACTCAGTTAAGGCTGGATATGAAGAGATCCTCCCTGAGCCTCCCCCACACTCTTTTCCGGTTCAACATTGGAGAAGGATTTGGCATTCAAAGGGCTGGCCGAAAGTGAATTTCTTTGCTTGGCAACTTATGCATAATGGACTTCTCACCTTTGACAATCTCAGACGTAGGGGTTTCAATGGCCCCTCTCAATGTGCTTTATGCCTCCAACATGAGGAAACTGCAGATCACTTGTTGTTTGAGTGCCCTTTTACTCATCAGATTTGGGAACGCTGGTTCTCTCAATTTAAACTCCAGGCTAATGGTGTTTTCAATCGTACCAATATTTGGGAAAAATGGAAAAGGGGCAGGTTCAAATCCATAGCTCTCCGAACTGGTTGGCAGTTAGGCTTTCTCTTCATTTGGTGGCAAGTTTGGTTGGAGAGAAACGCCCGGATCTTTAGAGACACTTTCTCCTCGATTGACGGCGTTTGGCAGGTCATCTGGAGCAAAGTCACAGAAACTGTTGCTATTTATGTTGATGAAGAGAATCAAGCAGCTCTTGGGCATCTTGAAGAGGGGGTTGAGGGACATGAGGGGCAAGGCAGAGCATGCTGGAAACCTCCCCCAGCTGGCTGGATAAAGATCAATACTGATGGGGCTGCAAAAGGCAACCCGGGTAGCGCAGGAATTGGTGTTGTCTGTCGGGATCACTCGAGTGCGGTTCTTTACTGGGAATTGCAGGGATTGGGCAGAGCCACGAACAATGAAGCTGAAGCCTTTGCCATTAAGTCAGCGTCTATCTGGGCTGTTAAGCAGGGTTACCGGAGGATAATTCTTGAATCAGATTCTCAAGTCCTGATCGGCGCTCTTGATTGCTTGCAGAATTTCTCATTAAAAGCTTGGAGACTGTGGATTTTGATATCCCAAATCAAGGAGTTATGGAGGGAGTTAGATGATGTTATCCCTGTGTATGTGAGTAGAAATTTGAACACGGTAGCTGACTTCCTTGCGAAGATGGGTGCTGAGAAAGAGGTAGGTGTTCAGCTGCACAGTGATATGCCTATGATAGATGAAGAGATTCGGAGTGGTCTGGAACGATCCCTGCATCCATGAGCTCAAAAATGGCTAAGGTTAGTTTTTGTCGCGATATCGTGACATATTGCGCCGTCGCGACCTTGTTTGGAAAGTTGTCGCGATTTCGCGACATGCTGCTCTGTCGCGACCTTTCCTGGACAATTGTCGCGATTTCGCTACCTATTTTGTTGCCGCGGCCTTGGGAGGAAAATTGTCGTGATTTCGTGACTTGTTGCGTCGTCGCGGTCTTTGATGAGAAGGTGTCGCGATTTCGCGACCTTTTTTGTTGGTTCTGCTCGTCGGAGGAAAGTCGTCGCGATTTCGCGACGCTTTGAGAAAAATTGCGTGAAGGGGAAAAACCGTCGCGATATCGCGACATTTTTTGTGAAAAGCTACTCAAAGGAAAATTTGTCGCGATTTCGTGCCATTTTTGAGGAAAGGACGCAAAGGGGCAAACTTGTAGCGATTTCGCGACAGTTCTGGAGAACAAACTTCATGAAGGATAAACGTCGCGATTTCGCGACTAGTTTGAGAAAAGGGCACCACGGGGAGAACATGTCGCGATTTCGCGACCTTTTTTGTCGGTTCCGCTGCTGGAGGAAAGTCGTCGCGATTTCGCGACGCTTTGAGCAAAATTGCGTTAAGGGGAAAAACCGTCGCGATATCGCGACATTTTTTGTGAAAAGCTTCTCAAAGGATAATTTGTCGCGATTTCGCGTCATTTTTGAGGAAAGGAAGCAAAGGGGCAAACTTGTAGCGATTTCGTGACAGTTTTGGAGAACAAACTTCATGAAGGATAAACGTCGCGATTTCGCGACTAGTTTGAGAAAAGGGCACCACGGGGAGAACATGTCGCGATTTCGTGACACTTTTGCGGAAGGGGCGCCCAATGGAATTCTTGTCGCGATATCGCGACACTTCCGGCCAACTGGTGCTTTAAGGAAAAGTCGTCGCGATATCGCGACACTTTCTCAAGGTTGCTGTCAAAGGGAGAACTCGTCGCGATTTCGCGACAATTTTGGTGAGCAGGTGCCTTCTGGCTTTCTCGTCGCGATTTCGCGACGTTTTTGGCGTTTGGGTGCTTTGGAGCTGTGCTGTCGCGATTTCGTGACACTTTTTGAGTTGTGTGGCCTCGGCGCAGTTTTGTCGCGATGTCGCGACATGTCGCGATTTCGCGACATGTCGCGTTTTCGCGACCGGTTGTCGTGGCGCGGCGGTTGTTAGGTTTGGTGTCGCGATTTCGCGACTTGTCACGTTTTCGCGCCCTTTGTTCTTCTGGTTTCTTTGCTCTTGGTTGGGATGCCCATTCTCCCTCTTGTAACTGTAATTTGTTTTAATGCAAGCTTTTTTCAAATTTTTCAAAAAAAAACATAATAATATTTCAAATCAAAGTTGTCATATCAACTACTAATTTACATTAATCATTATTCCCAACATAATAATGATTTAATCAATGATCAATATACTAATCAACTATTCATTTACATTAATCACTATTCTAACATAATAATAATTTAATCCAAAGATTAATATACTATATCAACCATTCATTTACATTAATCACTATTCTAACATAATAATGATTTAATCCAAAGATTAATATACTATATCAACCATTCATTTACATTAATCACTATTCTAACATAATAATGATTTAATCCAAATATTAATATACTATATCAATCATTCATTTACTTTAACCAAAGGTTCCCTTAACCTCCTCTCTACCATGAAACCAATAAAACACACAACAAAACCACCCATATGCTCAACAAGCGATAAAGAGAAAGGGTATGGATCGACTCCACTAAAAATATTTCCAAACTACCTCTGCTAAGATACAGCAAGCCGTAAGCAATGATTGGACACCCCAAGCAACATAGGGAAATAAAATAAATATGATCAAGAAGACCGATCTCATCCCAACTTAGGTCAAACATAGAGTTAACCAAAGACTACCAAGGTCCAATGAAAAACACTCTAGGATGCAAGCCTTCCTCAAAACGTTTGCCCACATGGACCGACAAATTAGTTATATATACCCATCAAAGAAAAAAGGGAAGGAACACCACCCAGATGCTATCTAATACCCACCCGATATTGAGCTAAATCCAACAACCAAACCCTCAAAGGAGGACATCAACTAGGATGAGCTTGCTATCGATGACATGTCTATGGGTATGGTAAATACACAATGAACAAATGGAGAAGAAAACATACAAATCCACCATGCTAACATCAAGGACAAGGTATACTATCCAAAACAAGCAAGTAAGGAAGCAACATCCAAGATTTCAAATAATAAGGAAAGCAAAAGGTAAAAACAAGTATTTCACTACAAAATAACTAGAGACTACCTCTTACTACACAACTACTAATTTCAATCTTCCTCTCCAAAGCTCCCTTATTTTCCTTCTTCTCCTTAGTGACCCCCAAAATTGCTTGTTTCCCCTCATCAAAAATCCCTATGAATCTTTTGTAATAGGTGAGAATTCGTTCCCCTCCACTTCTTGGATTCATTGGCCATACTTTCCGACGTGTTCTAGCCTTGACAATAATGTTCGATGGCGTCACATGGACACGTTGAGGCCAAGTTGGAGGTTGCATGATGTGCACTTGGAAAAGCAAGGATAATATTGTAATTTCTAGTCTTAGGAATTATTTACTCCATATAATATTATAATTTCAACCTTTTATATAATATTATAATTCCAACCTTAGGAATTATTTACTCCATATATTATTATAATTCCAACCTTAGGAATTATTTACTTTATATAATATTATAATTCCAACCTTAGAAATTCAATTATTATTAAGCAAGGCTACAAAGGCAAACAAGACATAATTCAAATAATAAAGCCAAGATACCATTGCTTCCAATATAGTGAAAGAATCAATTATTTTCTAATAAATACCATATATCAATATGAATTATTAACATTGATATTAATATTAAAGTATTAATAATAATTTTATTGGAAAATTGCTCCAACCAAAATCTCCAATACAAGCAATCACAAGGATCTATACAACATTGTTTTATCTTCAAGCAGATGGCTCTTTTTAAGATAACTAAAATGTTATCCCCATCATACTAAAGATGACTCCTTCGCCAAAGTGATCTCCTAGCCCAACATTGTATTTATCAACAAGCACAAATGCAATGCATCTACATGAAGGTAATATTTACCTTAGATTTGTTGATGAATCAAGTCATCACCATCATTTCCTAAAATATCTCTCAGCTCAGGTGGTTATTATATACAAATCCACCAATGAGAGTACCTAGTCCTGCAACTATAAATACATCAACAGTACCATATTTTGAGAATAGAATAAAAGCATAAAGTGCAATTACTCAATCTTATTGACATCATAAAATAAATTTATGCATTAGACATACACACCAATACATAATTTATTTTCAATAATGAGTCATGTCAAGGAGGGTTGTTACATAACATCTAAACCTACAAATACTCATATGCACTAAATTAGAACTTGAGAAGCTAGTATAAGAGTTATTGAAAATATGGGTAATTTGACTTAGTAACAGTCCTTATTCTTCATCGCTACTATTGGCTAAAAAGGACGGGTCATGGTCATTGTGTATAGACTTTCATGAACTTAAGTAACTCACCATTAAGGACAAATTTCCTATTCCTATAATTGATGAGTTGTTGGATGATTCATATGGTGTCAAATTTTTCTCCAAGTTGGGTCTCCACTCTAGATACCATCAGATAAGTATTAAGGAAGAATACATTCTAAAAACAACATTTAAAACTCATGAGAGCCATTACAAATTTTTAGTCATGTCTTTTGGCCTAAATAATGAAACTTCAACATTATAGATCCTCATGAGCAATGTCTTATGCCCATTCCTTCACAAGTTTAATTTGATATTCTTTGGTGACATTTTCATCTACAATCGCACCTGGTCAAAGAACCTGCAACATTTAGATCAAACTATTGCAAGATCATCAATTATTTGTCAAATGATCAAAGTATTCCTTTGAAATGTAGGAGATTGAATACTTGGGCCATATTGTTTCATAGGAGGGAGTTAAGGTTGACCCAAATAAAATTGAATCTATACAAAATTTGCCTAAGCCAAAAATTCTCAAGGCGCTTTGAGGTTTTTTGAGTCTCAATGGCTACTACCAATGATTTTTGCAAGGTTATGGAAAAATAACAACCCCACTCATTGCCATGTTAAAAATAACTCGTTTATGTGGTCAACTCCAGCAAAAAAAGCTTTTGCATATCTCAAGGAACCCATGATTTCAAAACTAGTGTTATCCACTCTTAATTTTTCCAAACCATTTATAATTGAAAGAGATTATTTAGGTCATGGCATCAGTGTCATATTAATACAAGAAGGGCAACTACTAGCTTTCACTAGTAAGGCATAGTTGGAAATATTTTTGGGGGAAGTTTACTTATGAAAATAAATGATGGGCCATCCTCCATACTGTTAATAATTTGTGACCTTATATTATTGGGAGGTATTTCTCTATTAATCAACCATCAGAGTTTGAAATATTTTTGGAATAGAGGGTATCTACTCCAACATAGCAAAATTAAATTTTAAAATTATTGGGGTATGATTACGACATTGTTTATAAAAAAAAGGAGAATATTTTAGTAGATGCCCTCTCCTATCAGTTTGAGGAATAGATGATATTGTGTACCCTTTCATTACCATTTTTCCAATGGATCTTTAGACTTCAAGAAGCAACCAAGAACCCACCCTTGCAAACCTTGCAATAACAACTCGAAAGGATCCCAATTCACACACCAGGTATTCATGGGATGGACAATTGTTAAGATACCAATCTTACATTGTGGTTCCTAAAACTTCATTGCTTTGTGAGGACATCATGAAGGAGATGCATACTTCACTCACACATTCCATTCAATATTTTTGAAGATATATGAGAAAGCTAAACAATAATTCTATTATGAGGGAATGAAAAAATATATCCACACTTTTATAACAAAATATCAAATCTTCCAATGGATGAAGGGAGAAAAGATTCATACTCTATGCACTCTACAATCATTACCAATCTTGAAAAATGTATGGACCATTATATCCATAGATTTTATTGAAGGGCTTCCTCTATCTGGAGGAAAATCAAGCATTCTTATGGTTGTGGACCGTCTCTCAAAGTATGTTCATTTCTATTCCCTTGCCCATACTTACCATGCCTCCACCATTGCTCAAGTATTCATGGACTCCATTTTTAAACTCCATGGTATGCCAAAATCCTTTGTGTATTACGATGACCCCACCTTCACTATTCATTTTTAGCAAGAATTATTTAAAATGTAGGGAATACTATTGTGAATGAGCTTAACCTATTATCCATAAACTAATGGGTAAACTAAAATTGTCAATAAATACCTGGAAATCTACCTTCATTGTTTCACCTTCAAGACCCCAACACAGTGGACTAGGTGACTGCCATTAGATGAATGGTGGTACAACATTTCACACAACCTCCAGAATAACTCCTTTTGAGGTAGTTTATGAGTACCCACCTTCGATGCCCTCTTCATATATTCCCCAAAACTCCAAAATTCAAGTGGTGGATGCAACTCTTCAAGAGCATACCCAACTCTTATAGAAATTGATGGAGAACTTGGTTATAGATTAGAATCATATGCAACAACAGATTGATCAACATCATTTAAAGCATAGCTTCAATGTAACCAATATGGTGTTGATATGGTCTTCCTTTGACTCTAGTCCTACAAACAATCTTCAGTGCAACTTCATGCTCATCAAAAGTTGATCTCATGGTTTTATGGATCCTATCAAGTATTGCAATAGATTAGACAAGTTGTCGATAAGATTGCGTTACCATATTTTCCAAGATCCATCTAGTCTTCCTTGTCTCTTGCCTCAAGAAGATACTCAATAATTGCATTTAAATCCAATCAACACCCCCTGAGTTGGATGATGGTTTGGTCATATTAGATCCTGACAATATTTTGGACTATAAAACTTGCACTCTCCATAACCGCACCATCATTGAAGTCTTGGTCCAGTGGTAGGGTTTACAATAGGAAGATGCCACATGGGAGTCTCTTCAACTACTTTCTCATGTCCATCTTTGAGGACAAAGTTTTTTTGAAGGGGATGGACTTGTTAAGACTCCATTCTAATATTATTAATTTTTAGTCATGTGATACTTCAAGTACCTAATCTTATAGGCCCATATGATTTAACCATGATTTGTCATAAAAATATGTTATTTAAAGATGTAATGGTTATTATTTAGGAGTTACTAGTTGGGTACCACACTTGCACATGGATGGGAACCCTTGAACATTAGGGTTATGGTAGCCAAATTCTATAAAATATCCAATGGGGCAGGAGAAGAGACATCTCATATTGTGTTGTATTGAAGCTCTGCCTCTAAGGAGGTTACCTCTCAAAGAGACTTGCAATTATTTAATGTGTTCTTGTTTTCTATAATATAATCTATTGAATTTCTATTTTGTATTGTAATGTTGTTAATTTTAAGCTTATTTTATGTTATTATTGAAATATTGTGTGGATATGCTTTTATTTTATTGCAATATTCTTAACATTCCCTTCCCTTAATGTATGTATAAACCTGATTTCTTCAAACTCTATAGCAAGGTCTTGTATTTCCACAATGATCTCTTGTATGTTCCATGGAGCCTTTACTTTCCTCAAAATTGTATTTATTACTATTAATGAATTACCTTCCATCCATACTCTGTTCCATTTCATTTGTTTGCATATTTTTAACCCTTCCAAAGCCACACAAGCTTTAGTTTCATTATTAGTCTTAAATCCACTATTGAAAGTGTATTATGGTAAAATATCACCCTTATTATTTCTAATTATTCCTCCTCCTTCTGTTTGTCCTATATTTTCTTTAGATGCTCGATCAAAATTCAATTTGATGAACTCTACTTTCGATGATTTTCACTCTATATTTTTTCCTTCCTTTTGTTTCTTTTGTATCCAACATCATAATTTCAATTGATGATTTGACTCCATCTATTAAGGCTCTTTGCTTCAAGATTAGGGATTGGGCGAGTTGATATGTTTGGTTTAGAATCCTCTATGGCTAAATAAATCTTCCTTTTCATTACCTCTAAATTGCTTTCCTTTCCTTTAAATATTTATTTGTTCCTTTCCTTCCATATAGTCCAAAGTATTGTATCTGTCAATATATCCCAGAATGTTTGTAACATCTCACTTTTAAATGTGCTCAGCCATCATTTTAACCATTCTTCAATTCTACCATTCATCACCACACATTTACCAAACATATTAAGAATCCATTTTCATAGTTCCCAAATTATTAAACAATATCTCAAGAGATGGTCTATACTCTCCTCCTCCTTTTTACATAGAACACATTGTGAAGGGCACCTTTATCATGGTCATTATTAGCTAAAACAAAATAAGAGTATTAGCATCAATATCAAAAGAGATATCATCAATCATCCATGATTTTTGGGACAAGTAGTCAAGAGTGAAGATGTTCATGTCATAAACCATGGTTACAAATCCATGGATGAAGGCTAATATTTTTCCCATTTGGTTTGGACTAATGATTGGAAAAAGGTGTTTCACATTGTAGACCAAAATTCTAATCCTATAGATTAACCTTAACATTATACCCATGGGGTTTGGATAAATTGGTATAAAGCGAAGAGTTTCACACTACAAACTAAAGTTTTAATTCCATGGGTGAACCTTAATTTTTAATTCACACACTAAACCAAAGTTTCAAATATGATGGATAAACCTTAAATTTTTTATCAAATCGCACAAGCTCAACTAGTTAAATATACTGACATTCAAGGAGACCGAGGTTTGAGTCTTGTTAGGTAATATATAAATTATTGCTAAAAATATTCTTAATATACCACTATGAAATCTAAATGTAATACGTGTGGGGACCATTTTCAATCCCACATAGCCAATTCAATAAATAGATAAATCGCCAATTATTGCATCATCATCAAAATTTCTATGTGTATTTTTATCAACATGTCATTAAATCAACTCGTTAAATTCCCAAAATTTCAAGGAGAAGACCCAAATTTGGATTTTTCCAAGTGATACACACATAATTCCAAACCATAATATACAATATGGTGATGATGTAATATGGGTAGGGCATATTTCAATCTCATATAACCAATTAGAAAAAAACAACACTATGGCAAACATTATTCATGAATTAGATCATCTAAATATATTATATTATTAGTACTACAAGGAGATTCAAATTTTTATAGCAAATAATAAACACATTAGATATAATTGTCATTTTTGTTCCTAATAAATCTACTAGTTTTTATTGTGTGAACTTATCTATTTTAGATTCTACTCTTCTTAAGCAACTCAATTTGAATTTTTAATTCCATATTTTCTTCTTATAGTTCATTAGTGTTTTTCAATTAAATCTAACAGATTTTTTTATGGACAAGTTATTTACAATTTCTTACCTTATTTCTCCATGATAAGCTTGTTGTTGAGAGAGTCAAATGGCATTAATCAATTGGTTAAATTCCTCAACTTTCAAGGAGGACATAGGTTAAAATCTTGCCAAGTGATACATGCATCATAGCCAAGTTGTATTACCACTATTTGATCATGATGTAATATGAGTGGAGCCCATTTCAATCCCATATAACCAATTTAGAAAAAAACTTATTGTAGAGTCACTTTTACTATGAATATCACTTTCATTTGGACTATGAGATTTAGCATACGTAAATTAAGAAATATAAATGAAAACTTCCTTAAAAAAACTTCCATGGTTTAAGGGATTTTTAAACAAGAATGATAAACTTGTTATAATTTCTCTTATGTTGATCAAGTTTTTTGTTTGTTCTATTTAGACTAAACATAAACTATTTACCTAGTAAGAGTGGACTTTTGATCTACTATAATTTTAGTGAATGTTTTACAATTGTATACTTTCTATCTATTTTTAATGTCAATTAGGTTTTCAAATGTATGGATGAGAGGACATCCAATGACCTTGACCAAAGTTGACATTAAAACTTGTTTGGTGAAAAGAATTTGCTTTTATCTTTGATTAGTTTCCTACTTCAAAAATATTTTGGGTAATTGGATCTCCGATCTTGTAAACACCTCTTTGTATCTACTTTGCTCGAGTCTTTGATTCTTTGATAGGATGAATACTTCTTTGGAAATTTTTGATTGACCTTCAATATTCTTAACATCTTTGAAGATCTTTAAAATATAGGCAGATGGGCCCCTGATCGTCTTATCAACTACTATCTACTTTAGGAATCTCACAATTATACTTTTAATTCTCTAATTGAGATAAATGTTTCACTTTTGATTCTTTGAATAGGTGACAATGACCATTTTTATGCTTCCATTATATTTTATAATGGTGTCATCAATCCTTCAATTAAAAACATGGTCTAAAATTCTATCATTTAATTACATGAGCATTACTTATTTTAGTGGATCTTTCTTCATCCTAATAATCTTTCTATGGTCTTCTCTTGATCAAATCTCTAATCACATGAATTTTTATTGTAAGTTTATGTGATCAAAGGTAGCAATTTGCATCATATACTGCTTTTCATGATGGAAATTCATCACTCTAGATTTAGCTTTAACTAGATATCTACTTCATTTAAATCACTAGACTTTTGATTCTTCCTCAATTATATGTCCACTTCAACCAAGCCTATAAATATTTCATTCCATTCTAAATTGCACTTATTCCTACCACTAAAAACTTGAGAAAACCTTATTAATGGTGGATCTTATATCCATCATCGAATCTATATAAATTTGATAACACTCCCATATAAGACCTCCAATATCATAATGGGTTGTCAATATGACTGTAAAATATGAACTAGTTAATATTCAAACCAATAACAATTCTAACAATCATTAAGCTATATATGCTTTTGATTAATAAATAGACACCATTGGTTGTGTTGATCGGTACTTTTGAACATAAGGAGTCAACAACATTGCAACTATTTAGTAAATATAATAATGAGTTCATGATTGAGTTTATACTATCATATCTATTTATGTCCATTGCATCTTCCACATCACCATTTTAAATTGATTTATATGCTCCTAGATGTCAAAAACCATGTTGGCTCCAATTTCCTCAATCTTCAACCTCACACAATAACATCAAGACAATTCAATCAATTCTTAGGTTCAATTTATGGAAAAGTCAAAAGTAATGAAAAAGTCCAATGATATGATACTTACAATAACTTTAAGGAGGACAAATATGAAAATCACTCTACATGATAACATCGATGCTATTCAATTAATTTTTAGGTTCAACCTATAGGAAGGTTAAAAGTAATGGAAAAGTACAACCATATATTGCTTGCAATAGCTTCGAGGAGGGAAAAGAGAAATATTGTTTTTTTAACTGGTTGATGTATAGGAGGAACAAAGAAAATGAAAAACTATGTGGCTTCTTGTCATAAATTTTCCTTTGCTCAAATGGATTTGACAATAAGTAGTAATGAAAAGAGTCTAACAATATTTTACTTGAAATAGATTTAAGGAGGGCAAAGAGGAATATCACTCTAATTATTGGTTGATTTATGGGAGGAAAAAAGATAATAAAAAACTAGATGGATTCCAATAAAAAATTTCCATTTTCTCAAATGAATTTGATTCCAAGCATAAAAAGTTTGTGTCCTAGCTTTAATATACAAACAATTACAAAAAGATATAGAAAGGGTGACTCATAATACAAGATTATATGGTTCTAACAATAAATTCTAATGGGATCTAATATTATACTAGGGATAAGTAGAGTTTGAGGTGAATATAAATAATAATGAATACAATGTACTACCCTAGAACAACTAGAAATTATCCTAATTAAATTTTAAAAAATATATATGATAATAACAAAAGTTAATTCTATAAAAATTTGAGCCAAAACTAGTGTAAGCCTCACATTTTTATTGTATTAGAAAGGAAACAAGTGTTATAGGTGCAAGCAAGAAGCATGTGTGAATAGAAATCAAAGTGCAAGTGCCACTTATTTTTATTTTAAATCTTAGGAGAAACTCAAAAACTAAAGGATTCATGTGAAGAAAATATATATAACATGGTAGAAAAGTCATTTATGAAATTCCTTACTGGAAGTAAGGATGACCTCATTGGAAGTATGGATGTCATATTTAGCAATAAGAGGAACAATCAATCCATGGATAACCTTATCTAGATTGTAGATGTTACACCAAAAGTGATTATCAAGGATGAAATGATCAAGCATGAATGGTTCTTTAAAGTAGAGGGTTAATTGAGTTCCATGGATATTAGCTATATTTTTTGGAGATTCAAAATTGGATCAAGTGGAAGTAGGGATAAAATTCAAATTACTCTATGACTTTTATTTTGAAATGATTATTTCTTCATTATCTTCTATAGTTTGGAAATCAAGCATAAAATAATGGGTGATGACCCTTGGTTTAGGGGTAAAGATGCATTATATTTAAGACCATGAAGTGAGAAATTTTCTTTGGAGATAAAGACTATTAAAAGACTTTCCATGTAGGTTAGGCTTTTTGGACTTCCTTATTAGCTTATCAATAAGGAGGTTTGAAATAATATTGACAATACTCTAGGGATATTCATTTAGGAGGGATCAACTACTAAGCAGAGAAGGCATAATGTATACACTTGAATATGTATTGTCATGGATATTAAAAAACTTTACTACAGTCTATTGGGATTAAATATTTATCAAGAGAATAGAATCAACAAGTGGATTATGAAAACATTATATTCTAATGTTGCAAATGTTATGAGACAAGACACATGGCAGGAGATTGCAAAGTGAAAATGGAGAAAGAGATGGAAATTTTAGGCATGAGATAAACTTCAATATGAAACAAGATCATATTATAGTAGAATTTGGGTTAAATCAAGGATTTTCCACTCATAAGAAAGTGTAAAAAAAACCCTCTACATCATCAAATGACAAAGGTCGTTACAATTTACTTGAATCAACCATTAAAAGAAAATTTTGATATAATGTAGAAGGAAGTTAAATGCACAAGTTCAAATCTAAATGGAGTTAAATGTGATAAGGATGAATGTGAGGTAAATTTAAAATTGCATGAGACAAAGGAGGTCAAGGTTAATCTAGGTCAATTGTCTTCATTTTCCTCAAGTAGCATAAAACCCTCTTCTTGCAATGAAAATGAAAGTAGTGTTGGAAATTTTCCCAGATTATCTCATAGATCCCTTATTCAAGATCAAATATTAATCACAATAAAGGCCACTCACATAATCATAATAATATTTCGCAATAATAAATCACTCAAATATATCAAGAAACTTCATTCATATTACATTCAACTTCATTGCTTGATTTCGTTACAATGCATGGAGCTTTATCTCCATAATATAACCTTATAACATGACTCTTCAATACTCAACTATTGCTCTCCTCAAACATCCATGAGATGCATCCTTTCACATTCCTCACATATGACAAAACTCTCATGACTCTTCACTTTACATATTGCCACATATCATGTGACCTTTCACTCTCTCACTTGACATATAAGTCCTATGACTCTTGACCTACGCGACACTTTACACACTCACAACTCACACCTTGCACACTTTATTGCATAACACTTGGACTCTTCTCACACATTTAAAAATACATTAGAGATATATAAATCATACTCACTAATCTAATATTTACAATAGTACACAAAGGCACTTTAATATTTATAAAGCTACCAAATAATGTAATATCTCCAACACCCCCCATATTACATTATTTGGTGTGAAGACTTTCAGTATTCAATCTTTAGGCTTCTTGTCTTCATCCTTTGGCTTTGATTTTGGTGTTGCTACTGGTATTGATTTCCTTTTGAATTGATTGTAGAAGTTCATACCTTTTTTCTGACCATATCTAGAATTGCAAAATCATTTCTGAAGAAATTCATTCAATGTTATTCTTGTTATCATTGCTTTCATCTTGTCCCAATTGTGCATGCTTATCCATCCATAATTCATATTCATGTTTTTATTTTCTTTATACCAATAATATTTTTGTGAGTGATTGTTACCTCCACAAATTTTACAACAATAAATATTCCAACATCTTTCTATCTTATGTCCATGTTTGTCATAATGTTCACATTTGTTAACTAAGTGTTTAGAGTCTTCATTTTGATATAGAATATTACAATGTTCTTTGTCGCATATACTATCTGCACACTCATTCTCTTCACAAAACAAGTTCAAATTCTTTGTGTCACATGCAATATCTTCTCTTGGAACAAGTTCTTCTATCTTTGTCATGGATTCCAAATTACAACTTGCCTGAAAATTCTCTTTTTCTTGAAGATCATTAGTGTCACAACCTGCATTTATGACCATGAGTTTTAATTCTCTAGTATCACAACATTCATTTGTTGTCATAGGCCTTAAATCGGTGTGTCACAAATGACATCCTTCATTATAGGTTTGTTCTTAAAATCTTTATTTATTTCATCTTGTCCTTTAAGTATTTCATCTTTCCATTTAGTCTTATCTTCCATAGAGAGAAATGTTATATATATTATCTTTCCTATGTCAACAGATAATGAGATAGAGACAATCAATTTCATCGAAAGTAACATTGAAGTAGTTTTTAAGTGTTGAAAAATCTCTATTTTTAGCTTCATCAAGAATTATGTTTGAAAAAAATATCAATTCTGGTAACATATATTCTTAATCATTTCATAAATTTTCCACTTCTTAAAAATATGAATTTTTAACTAGTTTTTCTTCTTCATTTACTTTTGACAATCCATAATCTTATATCTCTGATTTTTGTTTGTATATTTATCTTTTTATTTGCTTTTTCCTTACCATACTTCTAACTCAAAAAGTTTATTTTTCAAAAAAAAATCACCCTTCAATTTTTAACTAAATCTAATAACTACTCTAATTAACACCTTCCATCAAATTTCCCCTTACATCTCCCATTAAAATAATTCCTTTTCTTCAAAATTTTCTCCCCTTTTAAAATTCTTGTCCTTTATATCTCCCAATTGAATAATCTCCTCCTAATGGATGCACGTTCCTGAAACCTCCATTTTTTTCTCTCATACTCCATCAAATTAAATATTCTTTCCAAATTTTAAATAAAAGCCAAATTTATGTCACTTAACACCCCAAACGTTAATAAGACAATTAAAGTTTAAAAAAAAACTTCTCAAGAGGAGTTGGAGAGCAGTAATTCAACATAAAATTCGATATATATAATAAAAGTATATATATTTTCATATAATTATTTTTGTTATATAAAATTTTAAAATCAAATATATATATATATATATAAACATTTTTATAAATTTTTGTAAATATAATAATTTTTTAACTCATGAGAAATTATAAATTTTCTATCAATTATAATAAAAATAATAAAACAATTGAGATCATGCATAAAAGAAATCACTTAAAATATCTTATTCAAATTTAAAAAGTAAAAATGTTTAATTTTAGGTTTCATTAGAAGCTAGGGTTAAAGAGCAATGTTTTTTTATTTTTTTATTTATTTTAGGGTTAAAGAAAAATGTTTTTTTTAAAAGCAATGTTTTTTTTTTCTTTTATTTTAGGGTTAAGGAGCACTATTGTTTTTAAAGAGAAGTGTTTTTTCTTTTAGTTTAGTCTTAAAGTGCAATGTAACCTAAAAGATCAATGTTTTTTCTTTCTTTTATTTTGAAGAACTTGCTAATTATCTGAGACAAGGAGCATTTTAAATAGCAGGTACAGAAATAATGAAGCCTCTAAATAAAAGATTTGTTTGTCAAGTGCACTTTGAGAGCTATCTATTCTTTCAAGTGATGATAAAGAAATAAAGAAAACAGGATTCCAATAGATTGAAAATGGTTGCTTCGGATATTATTATGGGCAGAAATTTTCAAACTTTCAAATTGCAGGTTGTAGGGGGAGATTGCAGGATGGTTTGTTCATAGATGCTGGGTTTATAATGCTTCCTTTGTATTTTTTAAGCTAAAAATTGATTTAAATATTTTTAATGCTTGTTTTTCATCCAAATTGTTTTTGGGCGAAAGGTTTGTTCGTGGAATTTATTACAGCGTTTTAAATTTGACGATTTTCAAATTTCATATAAAAAATTAAACAAATTTAATAACTAAGGTTAAAACATTTTAGTTAAAATCGAGAAACCCCAAGTTCAACTCTCTCCCTTTACGATTATACTATATACAAAAAAAATTACACATCAAAAATTACTATATAAAAAAAAATTCAAACAGAAAAATATTTCGTCCAAGTGCAAGCAAACATTCGGACTGCTTTCAAATACCTTTCTACAACATAATCTTTTTAGTGCATGCAAATTCAAAATGTTGGCTGCAGTTTTCTAACTCCCTTTTCAATATGCATGGTCTGTCATAAAACAATTATTTCTTCGAACGTTTTGTCTATTTTATCGATTATTTCCATGTCCGTTGTAAGGTGAATATTACATTGTGTTTTATTTCAAAAACCTTATAACTCCAATTTAATACTTAGGCACTCAAAATTTAAATAGTGTCACCCCAAATAAGTAACTGTTACCTTAACCACGTCTAAAATTTAATATTACTTAGTCTGACATCTTCTAGCATGTTAGGGCAAGAATTTTGCCGGATATAATGTCTTTGTCAAATGTCTCTTCTACCATTCAAATTCCTTTGGTGCTCTTGCTTTGTATTTCGAAGCTCGATGTTTCTCTCTGATGTTTCTCCTCTCTAGATTCTCTATGCTTGGTATTTTTTACTGGTGCTCCTCGGACTTCTACACTGCAAATGACTTCTCAAGCAGCAATCTTCTTTCGGCTTCACATATAACACTCATCTTCATCCATACTCGGCTTCCAACACATCCACTTGCTTGCTAATCTTTCTTTAGTAAACTCACCATATCCTCAAACTGGCTCTTTCTCTCATGTGGATTTATCTTCACCATATTTTCATGTCCATATTCCAACAATCAACTTTTTTCTAGTGTTTGGCTCCAATCATAGCATAAACTCTTCTCCAATAATCTCAGGGTGCAATAACCTATCCTTCTTAAAGCAACAATGTCTTTTATCTTCTCCTCCAACTTTTTGATAAAAAATCTTCTTCAAATCAAATTTATCTTACCTAGTAATTCTTCTCACTTTTCTTCAACAACTCTTCCACAATATCTTTCTTCTCCAATCATTGTTCTCCTCCAAACACAAAAAATTTTGTCTCTCTAATAATATTAATTCCACAACAATACTTTTTATTTCTCCGACAATAATATCAATCCAAAAATCTTTTTCAAATGAATTTAAATCTTCCTTACCTTATTAATTTTCTTCTCCAATCTGCAATCTTCTTTATTCTCCGCTTTAATCTTCTTTATTCTTCCTCTTACAATATCTTTTCTTCTCCAACTTCCAACTTTCTTTTCTGATTTAATCTTCTTTCTTCTTCCTCTCATAATATCCTCTTTTATGTAATTTCCAACGAGGTTTTAGCTAGCTATATTCAACTTTGAGTGATCTTAACCCTCTTTTTCTTTAATCTTCATGTGAACTCAACCTGTCTTCTCTAAATATTTGGGTGTACTTATAAACCTATATTCTCTCAATCTTCCTTCAATTCCCTTAAACTTTCTCACTCTCTTCACAATCTCAAATGGCTAGAATGAAACTTTGATACCACTATTGGGAATTTCCTCGGATTATCTCATAAGTAACTTATCAAGGATCAAATAGTAATCACAATAAAGGCCACTCACATAATCACAATAATAAATCATTCATATTACATTCAACTTCATTGCTTGATTTTATTACAATGTGTGGAGCTTTATCTCCATGATATAACCTTACAAGATGACTCTTCAATACTTAACTATTGCTCTCCTCAAACATTTGGGAGATGCATCCTTTCACATTCCTCACATATGACAAAACTCTTATGACTCTTTGTTGGAAGTTAAAGCAATAAAAAGGGGTAAAAAATTTGTTTACAATGGTAAGCTTTGGACCTTACCCTTTTACCTCCTTGGACGGCAGCTGACTGGGTAGATAGGTTGACTTGGATGGCAGCTGACTGGGCAGATTGGACGACATGGATGGCAGGGAGTTCGACATCAATTTCCCTTCCTCCTTTCCTCTCTATTTTCCTTCATTCCCTATCTATTCCCTAAGTTTTCTAAGGTTGTTAAATTCCCTTCTATTTAAGCATTGTAAACTTTACATTGGTGTGGATTGATTAATATATTTCTAATTTCTATTTTGCTCCTAACTACCGTGCCACATCTGGTATCAGAGCGAGGTCGGAGAGGGCCCACAGATCGAGATCGGAGGAACCTAGTAGCATGAGCACCGAGGTGAGGCCGAGTGGGGCCCGTAGCACGTGATCCGAGGTGAGGTCGAAGAAGGCCCATGAATCATGAACCGAGGTGAGGTCTAGAGAAGGCCCGCACAGAGAGCACGCGAGGAGGAGGAGCAACCACAGGAGAAACCAATCGAACAATGCCACGTGGCGAGGAGAGAGCAAGGCCGATGCAGACCAGAGGACAAAGAACAGATAGAGGACCGACAACGTGGTGGACAGAGGATAGGTGACAAGCAACGTGGCGAGGAGCGATAGCTCGAGAAGGAGGTAAAAGGGTGATCACTGATTGCCCAAAGGCAATCGAGTGACATTGTGAGCGTTGAGGGTTTTAAACACCTCAAACGCGCTCGCACGGCCGATGTGGGACTAAAGTCCCTAAAAAATTTTTCCTTTGGTGCGGCCACGAGAAGAATAAAGGAGGCAAGCCTCCCTTGCCTTCCCGTCGAGCCACGCAGCTCGACTGGCTCGAGGAGCCAGCCTTAAGGTGCCCGCCCTCCTGCAGATCACGGGTTCGAAACCCGGCGGTAACAAGTCCTTTTTTAATTTTTTTTATTGAAGGCGGATTCAAAACTTTATAAAAATTGCATTGTTGTCCTTAGTTCTCATCGACGGTGGTGGCCGAGTTGGTTAGCATGATTTGTTGAAGACAAGAGGTTGCGGGTTCGATTCCTGCAGAGGATAATTTTTTTTATATAAAAGTTTTTTAAATTTTTTCTTTATATTATTAAATTAAACACTTATATTATATTTAATAAATTAAATATAATTGCTTTTTTAATTTTTTTTTAAGGGCAATTATTTTTTTTATTAAATAGTAATATAGTTTTTTTTAATATTATAAAAGAAGGAGAATATTGTCTAGGAGACAATTCATTGTAATAGAAAGGTTCATTTTTTTTTCCACTTGATTCAAGGAATCACAAATCTTGTGTAATAAGCCTAAGAGGCTTAGTTTTTTTTGTAAAAGAGACCAAGGATCAAAATTGTAAAATTGTAAAGAGGCATTGATGATAAGACCAAATGGTTGTTATCATGCCTTATGTGCAATTTTAGCAAGAGAAGGTGCAGAGAGATTCGATGAAAAAGTAAGAGGTTATGGGCTCAACATTGTGTTTAGCCAACTTTAGAATGCAGTGATTGCACATCAAAGGCATCCTGACTTAGGGTACGAGGCAGATTTTGAAGACAACTCATTCAGGAGTCAATTTGAACAATCGAAATCCATACAAGCTGCACCACAAGAATCAAAATATACACACTACAGTATTTCAGTGGAAATATTAGAACCAGAATCACCAGAAATAATATTGATAAGTGACGACGAAGAAGAAGTAGCAGATAATTTCGTGAATCAAGAGATAGCATCCCCAAAGCAAGAGGAACAAGCAATCAATGATAGAGTAGAACAAGTCAGATTTGACTTAAATTTGTAATCTCTTCTTTCTTCCTTCTTCTTTCCTTCTTTCAAAACAGTAGAGTGCTTTATTGTAACCATGAAATAAAGAGAGTTTTTTAGTAACTATGGCCTCACACAATAGTTTACCTATACCAGAATTCAACGGTTATGACTACGAGTATTGGTCTATAAAAATGAAGACCTTGCTCATAGGAAGAGGTTTGTGGGACATAATAGAAGAGGGCTACACAGAACCCTCAGACTGGACAACACTAAGTGCCGCAGACAAGAAAACATGAAAAGAAGGACAAAAGAGCAACTCTTCTGCTCTTTCTCATCTCCAAGCTGCATTGGAGAAAAGCATATTCCCTAGAATCGTCGCTTGTACAACTGCACAAGCTGCATGGAAAGCTTTAAAATATGGATTCCAGGGTAGTGATCAAGTGAAGCAGGTGAGGCTTCAAACACTAAAAAGAGATTTTGAAAATCTCAAAATGAAATATGATGAAAAAGTCGATGATTATTGTGTTAGAGTAAAAGCAATTGTTGATAAAATGGTTACACTTGGCGAGGAAATCAAGCCTGAGATAATTGTAACAAAAGTGTTGTGAACACTTCCACAGAGATGGAATCATATTGCCATAATTATAGAAGAATCCAAATATCTTTCCACTTTAACATTCGATGCATTAATCGGATCGTTAATGTCACATGAAGAGAGGTTTCTTGAAACTCCTTCAACCAGCTACGGGGGCGATGAGAAGGCCTTCACTTCCAATGAAAACAATGGAAGAGGATGTGGAAGAGGTCAAGGCAGAGGACAACAAAGAGGTAGAGGTAGAGGCAACTACAGAGGAGGCAACCAAAATAGAGGAGGCAACCAGAACAGAGGAGGCAATTCCAATAGAGGAGGCAACTCATACAGAGGAGGCAATCAGAATAGAGGTGGAAACCAAAATCGAGGAGGACATCCAGGCCAAAGTGGAAATCAAGGGCGAGGAAGTGACAAGTCCAAATCAGCTTGTTTCAACTATGGCAAGCCAGGTCACTTCGCTCGTGACTGCTGGTCAAAATATTCACAAGGCAGCAGTAGTCAATATGGCAATTATGGAGAAGAAGATGATACCTCTAATATTTTTCTTTCATATGGACAATCATAACAACATCTAAATGACACATGGATTCTGGATACTGGTTGTTCAAACCATATGAGTGGCAAAGAAAATTTATTTGCTACTCTAGATTCCACTTATAAATCCCAAATCAAATTAGGGGATGATAAAACATTGCAAGTAGAAGGTATTGGAGCCATGGAGGTTCCAACCAAAGAAGGACTAAAGAAAGTGCATGACATCTATTACACTCCAAAGCTCCAACACAATCTGCTAAGCATTGGGTAAATGATGGAGAACAATTACAAACTTGTATTTGATGAAGGACAATGTATCATTTTTGATAAAAATAATTGTAATCGTGTCATCACACAGGTCCCCATGACCAAGAATCGGTTATTCCCTCTCAAATTTGATGAGCCAGGAGGAGCTCAAATTGCAAATGTAGCTATAACAAATCCAAGTGTGCTTTGGCACTTGCGATATGGTCACCTTAATTCCGCTAGCTTGAAACTCCTAACTTCTCAAGCTATGGTGACAGGACTTCCCAAAATCAATGAACAAAAGGAGGTCTGTGAAGGATGTGCTTTGGGAAAGCACTCACGGTCAAAGTTTCCAAAAGGACAAGCATGGAGAGCCAGCTATCCACTTCAGTTAGTACATTCAGACATCTGTGGACCAATGCAAACACAGAGTCTCAAAAACAATTCTTATTTTCTCACTTTCATAGATGACTTCTCTAGAATGTGTTGGATTTATTTTTTGAAACATAAAGATGAAGCTTTTGATTGCTTCATGGATTTTAGAAACAATGTAGAGAATCAAAGTGGGAATTATGTAAAATGTCTTAGGACAGATCGAGGAGGTGAGTACTCCTCAAAAGCATTCTTGAAATATTGTAAAGCAAGTGGGATCAAAAGGCAATTCACCACTGCCTATACCCCACAACAGAATGGTGTGGTAGAGAGAAAGAACCGCACCATCGTTGAGATGGTGAGAACGATGCTTCAGACTAAGCATCTAACTAATATGTATTGGGCTGATGCTATAAGAACTAGTGTATACATTCTAAATAGAAGTCCAACTTCTAGTTTAGATGGTGTCACTCCTTATGAGGGGTGGTATGGAAAGAAACCAAATGTAAAGCATTTCAAAGTTTTTGGTTCTTTAGCATATGCACACATTCCTGATGAGAAAAGGAAGAAGCTTGATCCCAAAATTCAAGCTTGTATATTTGTAGGGTATTGTGAGTCTACAAAAGCATATAGACTCTACAATCCCAAGACTCATAAAATTGTACTCTCCAGGGATGTAATTTTTGATGAAGGGGGAGAATGGGGTCATCAAAGAATTTTTGTTGATGATGAGTCCCAAGATGTAAGTTCTTCACAGGTACAACAGGTGTCTCCAAAGAAAAGTAAAGGCACACCACTCCCTCCAAGCCCATACAAGAGTACTACATCAAGTACTTCAACCGCCACTCCAAGTCCTTCTCCACAGAGATCAGTAAGTTCTTCACCGATGGACATTGACAGAGACTCTCCATCGAGAGGCAAAAGAACATTACAACATCATCCATATTTTCAAATGTTGGATCAGAATTTCCAGAGAAGATTCACTAGAAGCCAAGCTAGTGAGATGAATACAGTTTTGCAACAACTTGAAAATTTGCAATTGTATGGAGATGATGACTCCCATGATCCTAGGGGAGATGTAGTCAATTATGCTTTATTGGCTAGTACACAGCTAGAACCAACTAGCTATGAGAAGGCATGTACTCAAAATGTATGGCAAGAAGCCATGAAAGAGGAAATAACCTCTATAAACAATAATGATACATGGGAGCTAGTAAAGCTACCCAAAGGAAAAAAATGTGTTGGGTGTAAATGGGTCTACAAGACCAAGTACAATGCTGATGGAAGCATTGAGAGGCATAAGGCGAGACTAGTAGCAAAAGGTTTTACTCAGAAATTTGGTATTGACTATGAGGAAACCTTTGCTCTTGTTGCACGACAAGAGACAATCAGTTCTTTCCTTAGCAGCCCATAAAGGATGGAACGTCCAACACATGGATGTGAAAAGTGCTTTTCTAAATGGATACTTGACAGAAGAGGTTTATGTTCAACAACCTCAAGGTTTTCAAGAACAGGGAAAGGAGAACCTTGTTTACAAATTGAAGAAAGCACTTTATGGCCTCAAGCAAGCACCAAGAGCTTGGTACTCACGCATTGATGGCTATTTCAGCGAGTATGGATTCACAAGAAGCAAAAGTGAACCAAATTTGTACTACCTAAAGCATGGAGTAGACATTCTCATAGTTTGTTTGTATGTGGATGATCTAATATTTATGGGTAGTAACACTAAAATGAATATGGAGTTCAAAAACTCCATGATGAAGTAGTTCGAGATGAAAGATCTTGGTTTAATGTGATACTTCCTAGGCATGGAAGTGCATCAATCAAACAAAGGGATCTTCATATGTCAACACAAGTATGCTCGAGACATGATCAAGAAATTTTCCATGGAGCAATGCAAATCAGTTGCAACTCCAACTGGACATGGGATCCAATTGAGCAAGGACGATGGAGCATCAAAGGTTGACATGACCACTTACAGGAGCATGGTTGGGAGTCTAATGTTTCTCACCAACACAAGGCCCGATATTCAATATGTTGTTTCTCTAGTTTCAAGGTTTATGGCTAGTCCATCTGAGTTGCATCTACAAGCAACTAAAAGAATCTTAAGATATGTAAAAGGTACATTGGATTTTGGAATCCATTACCAAAAATGTAATTCTGTGAAATTAGTTGGCTTTAGTGACAGTGATTGGGGCAGCAATATAGATGATAGGAAATCTACATCAGGGAATTGTTTTAGTCTAGGATCAGGACTAATTACATGGAGTTCCAAGAAATAAACTGTTGTAGCATTGTCATCGATTGAGGCTGAGTATATAGCCATCACACATGCTAGTACTCAAGCCCTATGGTTGAGAAAAGTCCTTGAAGAGATTGGAGAAAGTCAAAGTGGTCCAACTCGACTGTATTGTGATAACATAAGTGTCATTCAGTTGGCATACAATCCAGTCCACCATAGCAGATCAAAGCATTTCGATATGAAGTATCACTTCATTCGAGATATGGTGGAACAACAGATAGTTGAGCTTCAATATTGTAACACTTTGGATAATATTGCAGATATTTTCACCAAAGGTATAGCTAAAGCTCAATATATAAAGCTGAGAGACTGTATAGTCAGTCCTCTCAACTTTAAGGGGGAGAATGTTGGAAGTTAAAGCAGTAAAAAGGGGTAAAAAATTTGTTTACAATGGTAAGCTTTGGACCTTACCCTTTTACCTCCTTGGACGACAGCTGACTGGGCAGATAGGTTGACTTGGACGACAACTGACTGGGCATATTGGATGGCATGGATGATAGGGAGTTTGACATCAATTTCCCTTCCTCCTTTCCTCCCTATTTTCCTTCATTCCCTATCTATTCCCTAAGTTTTCTAAGGTTGTTAAATTCCCTTCTATTTAAGCATTGTAAACTTTACATTGGTGTGGATTTGATTAATATATTTCTAATTTCTATTTTGCTCCTAACTACCGTGCCACACTCTTCACTTTGCATCTTGCCACATATCTTGTGACCTTTCACTCTCTCACTTGACACCTAATTGGTATGACTCTTGACTTACCTACTTGACACTTTGTACACTCACAACTCACACCTCCCACCTTGCACACTTTGACACTTTTGCACTTTATTACATAACACTTGGACTCTTCTCACACGTTGACACATACACTAGAGAAATATAAATCATACTCCCTAATCTAATGTTTACAATAGTACACAAATGTACTTTAATATTTACAAAGTTACTAAATAATGTAATATCTCCAACAAGTAGTACAAAGTGTATCCCTTGCACTTAAGGGTTTCAAGAGTAGCATAATAAAGAAATGCATATAAAAGATATCCATGGAAATTCAGGGTGTCTAGGCTAGCATAAAAAATTAATTATTATGGAGAATCATCCTTGTACTTTAGGGTTTAGGGAGCAACATAAAAAATAAAGTGTTTATGAGGTTATTACTTGTATTTCAAATTCTTTAAGGCATTATAAATATTTAGAAGATAAGTCTCATTATGAAAAATAATGAAAAATAAATGAGATTGATGAAGATGACAGTATTGTTGGGAGTGGAAAAAGGAAACATTAAAGCATGAACAAAGAGAAAATAAAACTCAAAGGGATATCAATTTATGAAGCCAAATAAAATATCATAGATGTTAACAAGAAGTGGGGCTAAGCCCACTAATAAAATTAAAAAGTGATGGTGAATATGGTATCATGGAATATTAAGGGTGTGAATAAGAACCCTAAAAAGGAATTAATAGGTTTTTATAGTCCTAAGTTTGTTTTAATACAAGAAATAAAATTAAGTAGTAAGAAGTGTAAGGATGTTTTTAAAAATATTTGGAAGATAATGGATTGTCTAGTAACTTCTTCTATAGGAGCTTATGACAATAGTACAACAATATGGGATAAATGTGAATAGGATGAACAATTGTTAGAAGCAAAAACTAATTGAGTTGATCGATTATTTTTTGGTAAAGATGAAACATCAAAATTGAGGTTATAAATATATTTTATCCAATTGTAGTTACTCCTCATGAAAGATGTTGGAAGTATCTTAGAATATTTTTTATTCAAAATTGTGATCTATGGATTCTTATGGTGAATTCAGCATAGTTTTATCTTCTTTAGAAAAAAAATGTGGTACACCTAAATGGTCTAAATCAATGCAAGGTTTTGCTTCTTTTGTCAATTCAAATGACCTTTGGGATATTATTACTTCTATTTTTAACTATACACTGGATAATAGATGAATTAAAAAAACTCGTATTGCAAAAATATTGGATAGATTCTTGTTATACAACATATGACTGCATACAAAATATACAATCTCTTTAGATATTTTATTACGAGTGTCATCAGATCACAAACCCATTATTTTGACTAGTGATTTACTCAACAATGATCATTCAAAGCCATTTTGCTTCTAGTCTATGTGGCTTCAAGACCTTGATTTCTGCTAGGTGGTTATGTTATGTTGGGATGAGGTAAATTTTGAAGGATCATGTATGTACAAATTTGTTTAAAATATGAAATATCCAAAGACACAAATGAATATTTGTAATGTAAAATATTTTGGTAACATGTATAAAGAAAATAAAATTAAATACAAGCTCCAAAATTTACAATAGATAGTAGAAATCAAGGGAATAGACCAAGACTCTAATGCATAAGAAAAATAATTACTTTTTTATTATCATAAATGCATTGAAAAAGGAGGATTCATATTGGTTCCAAAAATCAAGTGAGAAATGGAGGAGATAGAAATACCAAATTTTTAATGTTACAATAAAAATAATCTTTGCTTTTTATTGCATCAAAACTATTTTAATTCCAGATGAAAAAATATTTAGTAAGAAGGAGATATGAGGAAGGAAGTAATTAATTATTTCAAATATATTTTGCCATATGTTGGACAAGATAAGGAGGTATAAAGTAATCTTTCATAAAATATTACATTAATTATCACACAGGGACAAAATGAAAACTTGATGAAGATATATATGGAAAAGCTATATGAGGTAGTTTTCTCTTTCTATCCTAACAAGGCACATGGCCCTCATGGATTTCCTACATTTTTCTTTTAAATTTTTTGGGATTTATATGTTGGTTGTAGTTGAAGAGGATTGGAAATGGAAGGCTACAATAAGTGATACCAATGCACCTTTATTACATTTGTTTCCAAGAAAGGTGAGACAAAATGTTTTTATAATTTTTATTTGATAAGACTTTGTAATATAATTTATAAGATCATTTCAAAAGTTATGGTAAACTAGTTGAGAAGCATTATATATTGTTTTAACTCAGAGGAACAAGGTGGTTTTATCCATGGTAAAAAAATTATTAATGGTGTTATTGTTGCATACGAGGGCATACATTCTCTTCGTTCCATGAAAATACCAAGTGTGCTTATGAAATTAGATATGAACAAAGCATATGATAGGGTTTGTCGAATTTTTATACATGATATTCTCAAAAGGTTTGTTTTTTATCAAGGTTGGTGTGAATGGATTAAATGTTATTATAGCACTCCAAAATATCCTATTTTGATCAATGATTTCATTGTTGGTTACCTTAAGTCATACCATGGACTCTATCAAGGTGATCCAATACCTCTTTATCTATTTATTATTCTTGTGAGAGCATTAGGGAGAGCTTTCTCAAAGGTTAAAATGAAAGTAAACAAAGGTATTTAGGTTGCAAAAATGGGTCCCTTCAAATATCATCTATAATTTATAGATAATACTTTTATTTTGGGGTATCCCTCAGTCAGTAAAGTCATGGAGTTTATATCAATATTATCATGTTATGAAAAGGCTATTAGATAGTTTGTTAATACTACAAAATCTAGGATTTTTTCATTAACATTGTCATAGAATTATAGTGAAATATTATGATTATTTAAGGGTTCAATCATGAAAAAAAGTCATCAACCTACTTGGGTAATTTTTTTTCTCATAAATAAAATAAAATAGAGCTTTGGGATTTATGTTTGGATTGAATGCAAACTTGTTTGGTATGTTAGAAAGGTAAGTTCTTAACCATGACAAGAAGGCTATATATCATAAAGATTACATTGTAATGAAGAACACAAGCTTATACTGAGCAGGGGGTAAATAGTATAAGACCACTTTTTACTTTTCTTTCCCAATCAATATTATGCAATGTATAGATAGCAATATCAATAGCAATAATAAAAGCAATGCAAAAATCACCACACACAATAGAGACACCACAAATTACATGGTTCACCCAATGTGGGATACTCCACGAAGAAAATATTTCACTAAAATTTTCTCAATCAATCTCTTGGGAATTCTTTCCCTATTATAATATTTATGGACCTCTGTCCAAAGGAGACACCAATCCCCTAAATCAAGTTTGTGGATCTCTATACATAGGAGACACCAATCTCCTAATCTCTGCTTTGGTTGGTGATCCTAAAGAAGACCTCTACCTCCACTAACCTTAGCAAATGGAACTCTATCCACAAAAGACACTTGTTTTCCCTGCATTGGCGGGAGATCTTTGTCCTCAACTCTGTCACCTCCAAAGCTCTATCTCAAATCTGCACTAAACACAGTCCTTCAATATAGCACAAATTTTTCCTCAATATCTATCTCTGGTCTAGTACAAATCTGTCCTCAAATCTGCACCAAACTTTATCCTCAAATCTGTACTAAACGTAGTCCTTCGGTCTAGCACAAATCTATCCTTGATATCTATCCTCAAGACTTAACTCAAGGCTTGACTCAATCTCAAATCAAATCTATTGGATCCCCAAAACTTAACTCAAGGTTTGAACAAATCAATCAATCAACTCTACTCTCAAGTCTTCTCAAAGACTTGTCTCAAATATACCTTGTAAGCTTCCACAAAAGCTCACACTAATATGTCCACAAGTCCTCTATAACTTTCCCAATTTGCTCAATAAGTCCTCTCAAGAACTTATCGAAATTTGCTCAATAATTTGTATTGTAACCTTCCACAAAAGCTTACCCAAATCTATCCATAAGTCTTCTCAAAGACTTACCTCAAATATGCTCAATAAGTCCACACTAGAACTTGTCCAATATCATAGAAACATAAAGAGAATTTCTAGAGACTCAATATGCTCTATACTCATCACAATGCTCAATCACTTTCAATCACTCTTTTAGAAACATACAGAGAATTTGTAGAGTCTCAATATGCTTCAACTCAATCACTTTCTCAATTCAATTCAGAATATAGAATAGTTTATTTTATGGAACTTGAAAAATCGCTCCACACATCCACTTGACTAGGCTCAACCAACTCTACTCAACCAATTACTCAATGAAACAATCCTTGCTTACAAACCCTAGTACAAGTATATGATCCTTTACTCAAAATGTTTCCAAAAATGCTTATCAACCAATCTCACATAACAATGATACTCATGTTCTTTCCAAATCTTAATTCAAGTTCTTCACTCAACAACTCACTTCAACAACAATGCTTATAAAATAATCTTCACATAACAATTATACTCATGTTCTTTTCAAATCCTAGTTCAAGTTCTTCACACAATCAATGGCTTCAACAACAATGCTTATAAAACAAGGTTCTAAAAACAACTCTTTATTCCAGAAAACCTTGAAGCATTAACTCAACACTCAATAAGGAAACCCTAATCAAGTCCTTTTCACTCCAAACTTATTTTCCAGAAAACCAACCAATCAACTCAACTATGGAAGAATGTGCTCATACCTTTTTCTTGATGATGAAGGAAACTCAAATATCTGTCACAACCACAAAAACTTATTTTCCAAACTCAAAGAAGTTAGAAGATACTAAACTCTCTCAAAGATACAATGCAAAATATCAAAACACACATACACCTTATCACTCCATATTAAAAAAAGCATCCATCAACATATACAAAAATTATGGACCAAATATACCTTATGATCTCCCAATTAAAACAATATTCAATATCAAAAATATTGTCAATACAATATCATTTTCAAACTAACTCAATGGCAAGAAGTCCTCTTAAATTTAATCACACTTCAATTCACTTTTTGATAAATAAAAAACATCACAATAACTTTATTAAAAAATAAATTTCAACACCTTATTCCTTCATTTAATCAAAAACTAAAAATTAAAATAAGCACCTTTCAAAAACCCCTTATAACTCCCTAAACCTTATGTTTACACCTCAGGCAATTTAAAAATAATGCAAAATTTATTACCTCTGCGTAGGTGAGAATTGAACCCTTGATGCAGCTTCTCCCAACGCCCTAGCCACGGCTCCAACCGCCACACGAGCTAGGTGCTCGTTTGGGGAACAAAGAGCACAAAGTGCTCTATGTTCTTCCCCCAATGCGTCGAAACCAAGAAGGTCAATGCGTCACTTCCTCCAACATCAAAGAACAACACGCTAAAACACTCTCGCCAAGAATCAAACACAAACCACTCCGCACCCACATGATTTAACTCACAACCGCTTGCCACTAGGACATGTGCCTTGGTGGGTATGAGGGTTTAGCCCTCAATGGTCTTAACACTTTTGATGACCCCTTAAGACAAAGATTTATCTTCTTCTCTGCATGATTATTCACCACAACTCATGCCACGATTATTTCTTTCGAATGAAGGGTGAGTTCTATACCTTTTAGGCATATGGTTTTTATGCATATTGCCTCCAATAATTTCGAACGTCGACGCCTTCGAAATTTGAATAATTAATTTATAAATTATTTAAATTCTTTAGAATTTTAATTTTATAAATTAATTCTTAAACCCTTTTGGCTTTATTAAAGCCCTCTTTGATTTACCATTTGTATAAATAATATTTATTTATAAAATTTAAATTCAAATTGAATTTAAATATTTTATAAAATAAATATTAAAACCTCATTTAGCTTTTCAAAATGCTTCCTTGGGTTTTTATGAAAAACCTTTTATTTTGCTTATCCATCAAAAAGCTTCCTTGGGTTTTTATGAAAAACCTTTTATTTTGCTCATCCATGGTTTTAATAAAAACCCGCCTTCATATGCTTTCACATAATATTAAAAATATTATGAAGCTCTTTCGCCATTAACCTTTGCATTGTTCCTTGACATATTCCTTGACATCAATGATGACTTCATTCCTTGACATCAATGACAACTTGACTCAAAATGTCCAACATGTAATCCATCCCTATTTATACGATGTCACTTATTGGCAGTAGGTATAGCATTAGAAATTGATGAAATTCAAAGAGAATTTCTTTGGAAGGGATGTGAGGAAAAAGTTAGGTTTTCTCTTTATAAGTGGAATAGGGTTTGAAAAGGAAAGAATATTGGAGGGGTAAGCTTGCAAAACTATAGGCTTTTGATTTTTGCCTTCAGGGCAAAACTTAGTTGGATATTATTAATTGTTTCTTAAAAAATGTTCTCTCAATACAATGAAACTATTTAGGAAAAAAACCCTACCTAAAGGATTGACAACATGAAATGTCATATCAAGATATTTGTAATTGAACAAGAAACATATTAGATGATCAGTCAATGAGAGAAATTATGTAAATTTTTTGTTTGATGCTTGGTTGAAGCATTATCCTTTTATCTCTAATTCACAATGGTAACCATTATCTCAAGCATGTCTAGCTTGTAAAGGTCCAAAGGTTAAAGATTATATTTATGTCAGCAAAAACTCCAAATCATGGATTTTTATTAGTATTGTTAGTTAGGATACAAGTTAGTTATTGTTATTTACTCTTGACAAGCAACAATTTTGTGTATTTAAACAATGAATTGTATGGAGAATTGGTTCTTGGAAGTATGAAATGCTAATGATATTTTTATGTACAATTATTGAAGTATTGAATGCAATTATCTTCAATTTTTTGAGACATTTGTGTGATGTCGATAGTTATTTTCTCTAGAATTTGTTGTTGTTGTTGAAGGAGACTTTATTTTTGTATTGAATGTGTGGTTCGATCTCTTGCTTGTTTATTGCTTAAATTTAAATGGTATATTTTAGGTCCTTAAGATTTGAGTGATAATATTTCATAGATTATATATTCATTCTTACATTGTGATACTTTTGTTTTATTTTTATAAAATCCTCAAAAATTAAAAATATTTTGTTTATCAAAAGAAGTTTTTCTTTAAATCTGTGGAATATTTCTAGAGTTTATTTTATTTTCTTGAACTCTAATATGTTGTTTTATGAACCAAATTTTAAACTAACATACTTAAAAAGAAAACTTTTAACCAATAACACAAAAATAAATGTTATATATGTTGTTTTTTTTATACATAGGGCAGTTTGTTACATCCACACTATTTTTAGTAATGATCAAGTGCATGGTTCAAACCACATGGGCTGCCCCCAACTAACCTATACCACCTCATTATTTTATAACCTAGTGTGAAGAGAACCATTGATCACTCGAGGTTCGTATCGTTATCGTTTATCTAACGCGCACATAGAGGATTCAAAGCAGACTACCTTTGCAAACATGCATGCCCCCAAGGTTTGAACCTAGGTCTCTTCTAGGTAAGTGCCTGGCTAGACAGAAAATTACCAATCCACCTAGCCCTTGGGGAATAAATATTATATATGTTAACATTAGTTATTATTAAGAAATATTTTTGTAATATCATTAAATTCAAAATATGAAGCGACATATCCTCTTACACTTTAATTGTAAGAGAAAAGTTCATAATACATGCATCAAAGGATCTTTGAAAAATTATTTTGATATGATCACTTTAGTGTTGATCACAAATCTGCCTAAGTACAAAATTATTATTTATACACCCTAGACCCGACCAACATTGAAATACCAAAGGAAAGAGATGTCCTCCGAACCAATCTCCATAGAGGGCTGATTTCTATACTAAAAATAATTATCGGTTTTAAGCTTAAGTTAATAGGAAAGAAATGGAAAATAACAAAAAGTAATGGGAAATATGGCTATAAGCCAGAATTATAAGGTGGGGATAAACTAACAGCAAAAATTCACAAACATGGATTAGCATATAACAGAAATCCAGGCACAAAAACCACTCACAGTTTTGCAGAGATAACTCTCAAGAAACATTCCAGTATTCACTCCCTCACAAGCAGTAATTAAATCCAGACGCAAAATTTAAAATTAGCAAATAAAGGACATGAACTTAATCAAAAATGACAAACAGAAAGAGATCAAAGATAATACTACTCAAGGAACCAAAAGTCGAAAGTCTTTCTATTTATGCAAAAACTTAAAGTGTTTTTTGTAGAGTGTTTATCCTCCTTCATTACATTGAAATGGTTAGCGTTTATAGAGGATTTCATCTCTATCATTAAATGGACAACACAACAAAATGTTGGCTGCTCAAAAATCAATAGCAGCAATTCTCTCCTTGGTAATGATAATGTTCGAATCATATTATCCTTCAGGGAATAATGATCTGGTTTTTATTGAGAGTGCTTGGGAAATCAGTAAAAATGGATGATGGAAAAAACATCCCAAACATCGATGCATCGAGACTCAACAATGTCATGCGGAAATCAAGAGCTTAAATATTAAATTTTGGGTGCCATTACATTCTCTTATGCCTTGGAATCTTATCCTTACCAATTGAAATAAACAAAATTTAATTCTACTTTGAAAAGGAACGAAGTCCATAGAGGGTGCCTTGAAAATCATCAGGATCGCATTGAATTTGAGGACGTAGCATTTAATCCTGATAACTTTTTGGTAGAAATTATTGATCATCGCTCTTACTTCCCCAAGCGTTAAACTTTATCAACCTCTGTTATTTCTCAAAAAAAATCGATAGTTATAGCACTTCAAACAGTAACCTTGGTTGTGACTACCTTCATAGCTGGAATTTCACCTTTTGTTTCAACTGATTTCACCCCCAACGTCTTCTTGTTCGAATGACAGGAAAAAATGGGAGTTTCACCCTTCAACGTATTTTTACCCCTTTCCTAGGTGATTTCGCCCCTAGAATGATAAAAAACATCTTATGTAAGGAAAGAGGCAACAAATAATTGATTTCACCCCTAAGAGGGGCGACAATGATTTTCGCCCTAGCCCAAGGGCAACGTTGACTGCCTTTTTAGGTACTTTCATCGCAAAACATTTCCTTGTGGAATTTTACCCCAAAGAAGGGCGAAAATGATTTATGCCCCCTCTGAGGGGTGACATTGACTTTGACTCTTCAAATTCCTCTTGAATGACGTCACCAAATTATTGCCCTCAAAAAGTGTCTTTCACTAGAATTTCATCCCAAAGAGAGGTGAAAATGATTGTTGCCCCCTTGTAGGGGTGACTTTGACTTTGACTGTTTCCAGCATGCTCTCCATTCTATTTTTGTCCTGAATATGCTTTTAACTATGTTTTCACCCCTAAGAGGGGTAAAAATGATTTTTGCCCCTTTCCAGGGGTGCTTTTGACTTTGACCTCTTCGTCACTTGCAAGTTTTTTCTTCTCCTTCGTTCGAAAAAAAAACGTTCAAGGTAATTTCACCCCAAAGGAGGGGTGCAAAGGATTTTCACCCCTCCATGGGGTGAAAACGTCATTTCTTTAATTTTGTTGGTGCCTTTGCTTTGAATTAAAAATACCAAAGTCATAGTTATTTTTCCATCAATTCTTTTATTTCAAAATGCTTATTTCCATCGAATTTTTCCTTCTACATTTTGCTTATGATTGCCATTAATTTCTAAAGGGAGAGTTTATTGTGCATTTCCAAAAATGAAATCAACGTTTTTATTTAATGGAATTGCTTACAAGAAAGGAATAAAAATATTTCATTAAAACAATAAAATTGGCAGAATTGTGTCATTCATCTTCTTCTTAAAAATTTTACAAGCAAAATTTTAGTGTGGTAAAATTTTCTAACACTTTTGGCAGCTCTTAGGATATTCAGTTCTTCTAAATGCAATCGATCTCAGGCCTTCATCCATTGGGCTCAGCTATCAGTACCACCGGCTGCATCAGATCTATCGATTGTATTATATTGTGTGTTTGATCCTGAAGCCTCCTTCTTCTGAATTTCCCCCTGCATCTACTTCTTGTTATTTTTATGCTTATTGCTTTACTTCCACCCGTGCTTGGGCTTCATACTTTGCAAGTCTCTCGCTTGTAGTTTCATACATAGAAACTACCTCGGCCTAGGCTTCATCTGTGAATGTCAAAAATATGCTCAATGAATCTATGACAAAGCATAACATCTCAACTTGATCCATGTTGATGCAATTAGCTCTCTACTGAAGTTCCAGTAAGGAAGATTCGATGCGGGTGAGCCTCTCCATACAAGGCAATGCTTGTTCCTCTGTTATTGGTTCCTCCCAGCTATCGATTTTTGAAGTATCTTCTATGAAAGCTTGTCAGGTCATCTTTAATTCTTTTGTAGGTAATAGCTCACCATACTCATCAATGAAGCTCAAAAATCCAGCATCGACTAGAACCTCGAAATATATGAGTGAAATACAACACTTCTATTCAAACATAGTTATTAGCTTTCGAGCTTCTCTTGCTAGTTCCAACCAAGAAAAATATCCATGCAATGTCATTCTGGCCTTGGACCAACTGTGATCCATCCCGATCATCGGCTTAACCAGAAAATCAGAGTTTACAAATACTTGAATCTTTAGTGTCATTTCCAGTTTTGGTTCTAGTCTCTCTTCAGCATATTTCAAAGTTCACTCTCCAAGAAAAATTATTATCCAAGCCTCATGAATTATAGTAGAACCTTGAGTGCACCCATCACCAAAGTCACACAATATTTCAATAAATGGCGGTGAGTCTCTTTAATTGTTTTCTTGGAGAAGCTTGTTGATTGTGTGGCTTTCTCAGCTAGTTGTTTCTGTACAACCTCAATATGGGTTGTTAATTCTTGTACTCGCTTCTCTGCTCATGTCCAAGCTATCTAGTAGCCCTTGGCTTATTTCTCCTATTCCTCTGCCTTCTTATGTCAATGCTCTACCTCTGATTTTGTTGTTTCCAACTAATCTCTACTTTTGGCTAGAGCATCATTCAACTCAACAATCTTTGCCTCAGCCTCAAAGAAAATTTTCTTGTAATGCTCATCATGCAATTAAAGATTGCTCATGTCCACCTGCATATTCCCAAGCTTCTTCGTGGTGTCAATATTTGTCAGGTCCTCTGTAATGACTTCATAAGTGTAATCACTTGGAGCCATTTCTCCTTGAGGCTTTTGGACTTGGGGAATCATTTTTACAGTATGAGACTCCATAGTTTTAGGATCAAAAATTACCTTCTTCAATGTATTCTCTAGATCTTGAGCTTCAAATGTTTGAATTCTTGATTTTCATTTTTTGGATTTTTTCAAATTTTTGTATGAATACAATTACTCTAGAATTTAGCATTTTTCTTGACATTTTCCTATAGCAACCTTCACAATGTCAAAACTTCACCTCTACTATCTATGTCTTGCATCTTAGTAGAGTAATATTTCTAAAACATCGTACTATCATAGTCCGCTTTACCAAATTTGGATTGCTAGTTTCCTTCCTGAAACAAAAGTGCAACCACAAAAATTATAATAAATAGTCTAAATGAAAACACTTTATTGTTGGTTGTTATGTTAGGTGTTGTGCTAGGTTGTGAAGCATATTTATGCAGATGGGTGTTGTGCTAGGGTTATGGAGGCCATATAATGGATCTATGTGGACGAACAATAAAAAAATCATGGGTTTTGTATTAGGTTTGTGGAGGCTAAGTTGTGAAGCGAATCTGTGCAGCATTGTGTTACGACAATTAGGTTGTGAAGCATATTTGTGTAGACGAGTGATGTTCTAGGGTTGTGGAGACCACATAATAGATCTATGTGGATGAACAATAAAAAATTATTGGTGTATTAGGGTTATGGAGGCCAAGTTGTGAAGCGGATCTATGAAGCACTATGCTACAATAGCTAGGTTGTGAAGCATAGTGCAGATTTTTAGGTTTCAAAGGAGAATTGCAGAGGAGGCAGATAAGTGTTTTAGAGGAGGTGGATGCTTAGTCAGGAAAATTTGACCCCATTGTTGAAGAATCTAAGTTCATGAAGGCAAAACTATTTGACTCCCGTGACTCCTTTTCATTTTAATGGGAGGAGTGGGATCCCGGTAAGCTTAGAGGTGGGACCAATAGAACCTATGGGGAGGACCCCATCCCCCTTAGTGCCTCTCCATATGCAAAAGTGGTCGCTAGCATTAATGGAGGGCCCGAAACCCTCTTCGATATTTATCCTATGTCAAACCAGATCCATATCCTTAATAGCTTGATTGATAATATCTTGAAATATGGGTTGTGGAATCTCGTGGAAAAATTTCAAGGTAAGAGGTCGGATATTAATGCTTTGAGGAGATGATATTTAGCAATATGGAGACCTATCGGTTCTCTTGAAATTGTGACCATCCCAAGAAATTTCTTCATTGTCAAACTCAACAGTGAGGAGGATTCCAAGAAGATCTTGGAATGGGGTCCATGGTTTTTTGGCAAACGAGGTTTATTTTTGTATATATGGGTCTCATATTTTAATCCCCTAACGTAGAGCATTAATCTTGTCCCACTATGGGTTAATCTACCAAACTTCCCACTTCATCTCTGACATGAGAGCATCTTCCAAGCTATTTCCAAGATGATTGATAATTTGATTTCCTTCGATCAGACTACTAGTTCCAAGTCTTGAATGCTCTATGCTAGAATATGTGTGATGGTAGATATCGAGAAGGATCTACCAAGCTCTGTTGAGCTCTTTTCTAACCTTGGCACCTGGATTCAGAACATTGAATATGAAAATAAACCCCAAGTTTGCCAAGAGTGTGGTAAGGGTGGGCACCATAAGATCTTATACCCCATGCATCCTAAATCTCTGAGTACTTCGGTGGGTCGTAAGGAAAATAGTAAGAAGCTCAGTGAAAAGTGGATTTCTAAGCGAAACCCTCAGAAATTGAAAGGAAACAATTTCAATTTCTCAAGTTGGGCTCAGTGAGGAATTACATGAGGAATCCCTTCTTCCATCAAACATGTTTGATGGATATGAGTTGAATAGTGTTTCTATGAAGATAAGGGAAGTGAGCCCAGTAGCGGGGGATATTGTTCAACTTACTAAATTTGGAAAAAGTGGAGAAGAGGTAAGTCCCTCTAGTCTTATCCTCCAAAATTCCTTTGACTATCTTGACATGGATGATCCGACTCTTCAATAGTTAATGGAAAGCTCTCTAGCCTCTCCAAAACCTATGTTTGAGAAAGGCTCTTCGGGACTGAAGACCATAAGTCACAGGAAAGCTTGTATTCATGTAGAGGTTGAAAGGAAAGTGGGGAAACCTAGCAACAGAGTACTCAAGAAAAGCGATTTTGACTCTAAAATTACTAATGAAGTACAACCCCTTCTAACATATAGTTTTGAGGCTCTACATCTTGAAGAGAATGAGGTTTTTGAAGAACACAAGCTTATACTAAGAGGGAGGTGAACAGTATAAGATCAACTTTTACTTTTATTTCTCAAACAATATTATCTAATATATCAATGGCAATATCAACAACAGTAATTAAAGCAATGCACAAATCATCACACACAATAGAGACATTAATTTAACGTGGTTCACCCAATGTGGGCTACTCCACGAAGAAAATCTTTCACTAAAATTTTCTCAACAAATCTCTTGGGAATCCTTCCTTATTACAATGTTTATGGATCTTTGTCCAAAGGAGACATCAATACCCTAATCAATTTTGTGGACGGATCTTATCCACAGGAGAACTATTTCTCCTTTGCTCTGGATGGTGATCTTCTAGAAGACTATTGCCTCCATTGCACTAGCTTATGGATCTCTCTCCATAGAAGACCTATGTCCTCACTCAAAAGACCTCTGTCCTCACTGCCCTGTCTAATGGATCTCTATTCACTGGATAATACTATCCTCTACTCTGTCACCTCCAAATCTTACTCTCATCTTTGCTCAATCTCTGTCTCAAATCTATACTAAACACTGTCCTCGGTCTAGCATAAATCTACTCTCAAATATGTCTCTTGTCTAGCATAAATATGCCCTCAAATTTACACCAAAATTTGTCCTCAAATATTTCCTTAAGCCTGAACACAAAGCTTGATCCAATCACAAATCAACTCTGCTCAGATCTACTCCAAGCCTTAACTCAAAGCTTTAATAAATCAATCAATCAACTCTGCTCTCAAGTCTTCTCAAAGACTTGTCTCAAATCTGTCCACAAGTCCTCTCAAGAACTTGCTCAATCTGCTCTCAAGTCTTCACTAAGACTTACCTCAAATATGTCCATAAGTCCTCTTGCTCAATCTGCTCTCAACTCTTCACTAAGACATGCCTCAAATCTGTCCATAAGTCCTCTCAAGATAATTCCAATGTCACATAATAATAATACTCATGTTCTTTCACAAACCCTAGCTCAAGTTAGTTCACAATTTCACATAACAATGATACTTATGTTCTTTCATAAACCCTAGGTCAAGATTGTTTTCAATCTCACATAACAATGATGTTCATGTTTTTTCAACATTCACAAATCATGCATATGAAAACTCACTCAAATATTTCCAACAATATTTATCAAACAATCCTTTTCACTCCAACTTTGCATTTCACAACATTCAATCTAACAATATTCCACTCATATATAATATGTGCCCATACCTTTTGTTTTGATGGAGATCTTCAAAACCTGTCTTAATCACAATCAAATCCTCTTTTCCAATTTCAAGGTTAGATAGCAACAGTCTATCTCAAAATCTCCACTCAAATATTTCCCAATAATTATTTCACCATACAAAAATATCAAGTCTCAAGTACACCTTATAATCTCCAAACTCTTTTATTGAGAGAGGCCATGAAAACCACTTTTCATAAGGTTATACCAAGAAAAGAATCTTCTATGACCTACTAGCTAAATAAAAATTTTGACTTTAGGAATGTTTGAGCTATCCTAAATATTGCTCCATATTCTAGTGGTATTTGGTGTTGAACATTATATCCACTTCTTGTTATGTATTCTCCTGAGCTATTCAACTTCTAAATCAATTTATCCTTGGCACCCCTCGGAATAATCACAGTTGTTATCTTTCTACTCAATTTCCTCCTAGCATCAATGTCATGTATACTTGTAAAAAAATATTTCTTCCATTTGTATCTTCCTTCTCGATCCTTGTACAAAATGTTTGAAACCCTATCACCATATTTATCTTGAAGTAATCTCATCCAAGGTTTCAAAACTGGATCTAAATTGAGTGGTTTTTTATCACACCAAGTATCCATCCAAATATAAAAATTATCTCTAGTTCCCACCACCCATCTTAAACCTTTAATCATAAGATCAATAGATTTTTTAAACCATTCCAAAGAGTATAATCATTTGGAATAGAGAGAGAATGCAATAAATATTAAACTTGGGTCATTGGGATCAACATACTTACTCATAAGAATTCTTGCCCATTGTTTTTTACTCTCTTTTCACAATCTCCAAATAAATTTTCCCCTAAGAGCTAAATTTGCATCTGTAATAACTCTTAAACCAAGACCTCCCCTAGTTTTATCATCACACAACTTGCTCTATTTCACCAAAGGAGATTTCCTTTAATCATTTAAACCTAACCATAAAAAGGATTACATAATATAGATTAAACTTTTTTCAATTGATTTTGGCATAGAATACAAAGATATATAATATGTTGGAATGGCTTGTAAGACTGACTTAATTAAATGCACTCTTCCTGCTAACGATAACCATCTACCTTTCCAAGTTGGAAGTTTATTTTGAACTTTACTAATAACTAGATTCTATAAATCTATCCTCATTTTCCCCTCAAATAAAGGCATCCCTAGATAAGTTGTTGGTAAATTTACCTCCTCCATTTGTAGCAACCTGCAGATTCTTGCTTTGATATTAGCAAGAATGTTAATGAAGTAAATTTTGGATTTAGTCCTATTAACTTTTTGCCTTGAAGCTCTTTCGTACTCTTTTAAAAATTTATTGAAAGCTCTAGTATCATTTATCCTTGCCCTTCCAAAAAGAGTTGTACATCTACAAACTATTTATGGGTGATGTTATCGATATTATTACTAACCTTAATTCCACTTATAAGCCCATCTTTGTAAGCCTTCTTTAATTTTCTACTCAAAAATCCCATTTAACCCTATCATAGGCTTTAATCATATCAAGGTTTAAGATCATAGCTTTCTCTTTTCTTGAAGTTTTTGAATGTATAACTTCATGAGCTACTATGATCCCATATAGAAATTTGTCTCTCTTTCACAAATCCTCCTTACTCTTCTGAAATAATTTTGTTTAACAATGATCTTAATCTATTCGCCATCACTTTGGAAATAATCTTATATGCCATATTACATAGGCTTATGGATATAAAAGAATCAAACAAATCAACATCCTTCTTTTTTGTAATTAGGGTAAGATAAGTTGCATTTATTTTATAAGGAATGTATTGTTTTACCCTAGACTGTTCCACTACCACCAATAAAGAATCCTTCACTATATCTCAATTATGTTGGTAAAAAGCTGTAGAGAACCCATTTGGACCTGGAGATTTATCCTTATTAAAATAGAAAAGAGCTAAATGAACTTCTTCTAGAGTAATAGGCTCCATCAGTTTCCTATTGTCTTCATTTTTTATAACTGAAGGTACATCCTGAAGAAGTTTATCATTAAGAACTTTGGTCTTCTCTGAACCTAGAATATTCTAATAAAATGACTTTGTATTTTTTCTAATTTCACTCTAATATTCAATACAAACCCCTTATATTGATTTAATTCTACTAATTCTAGAAGATGATCTCTGTACTATAGTCATCCTATGATTTTTTTTGTATTTTTATCTCCTTTTAACCAAGTCTGTCTTGATTTTAATCTCCATAATTTTTCTTCCTTGCTCAAAATATTATGATATTCACTAAGCAACTCCCTTTCCTCTGAGCTTGGATTATTATAATCACCTTTTTGGAATTTTAAAATTGTATCTTTTAGTTCTTTCTTCTCAAAAATATTTCCAAAGGTGTTCTTGTTTCATTCTTTTAATCTAGATGTCATAGATTTAATTTGGTTTGGAAGAGAATACAACCCACCATTACCTAAATAATTCCACATTTGAGCTATCATATCAAAAAATTGAGGATGGTCTTTCCACATCTGCTCATATTTAAAATATGATATTTTTTTAATTCACTTACCACCATTTTAACTCTTATTAACCAGTGATTTGAACCAATCTTTGTTAAGGTATTAATTTTAGCACAAGTTCCTTCATCTAGCCAATTATCTAAGAGAATGCATCTATCTAATTTTTCTATTAGGTTATGGCCTCTCCTATTGTTGGTCCAAGTATAGTTGTCTTCCTCAAACTCAACTTCCCATAGATTATTATTTTGAATAAAAGCTGAAAAAATATTTCATACTTTGGGTCAATTTCCTAACTCCCCCAAATTTTTCATTCAGCTTGATTATGGCATTAAAATATCCAATGATTATGAATCGGGTTTCTTGGTCTTTACTTCTCTAAAGGCTTCAATATCACTCCAAACTTCTAATCTACCTGACTGATTTGTAGGTCCATAGACATTGATAAGAATGAAACTAATATCTGTAAAGTAGCAAGTGACTAAAGAGGTTATCCAATATCTAGTTTTATGAATGGTTACACAAGAGGTTCTAGAAGGATTCCAACAAGTTATAATTTCCCCTATCGCTCCTTTAGAATCCATAGCATCCCATTCACATCTTGTCCAAACTACTTTCATAGTTTTTGAAACTTATTCTTTTATCATTTTAGTTTCCTGGATATAGAGAATATAATGTTTATTACTTAAATATAGGTCCCTAATACATCTATGCTTTGAGGGGACATTAGCATCCCTTATATTTCATGAGATGATAATCATGTCTCATTAGGGGCTTTTGGCCCCTCCTGCGTATTACCAATATGATTTTATTTTTTGGTAAAGAGAAGTTCAACCAACTTAGTTTGTATTGTTTTCTCTATGGTAGCTCTTGCTTCCCTGGATCTTGCTTGATAATTTGAGGGTTTTTCTTTTTTTGCCTTACCTATATCAGGATTAGGTCTTATTATTCTATTCCTCAATATTATTTCACAATTTTTTTTCAACATATTTATCCTCTCTTGGCTCTATTATAGAAGCTTTTGACTTGTCCTCATTTTTAGGTATTTCCTTATTAATGACAGAGGTATTAACTTCTAAAACTACATTTTCTTTACCAATTATTTTCTCCTAAATGGTGTATGGTACTTCAAGAGAGTCTTCAAAATCTGATGAGACACATTCCTTAGGTTTATTGAGAATGCTCTTCCTTAAATGAGGATCATACTAAATAGACGATTCCTTGCTAATATGTTGAAATTGTTGTACTATGTCGTCTAAGTTTTGATCTAATTTTTCTTCATAGGCTAAAGCTTCTAAAGAGTTGGTAATTCTTCCAATATCCTTCCTTATTGGTCTCCACTTTTTATTTTCTTCTATTTTTCTAGATCTATTTTTTGGATGTTGAAAACCATCTTCATTCATAACCATTTGTAAATTTATCTTGCGGTTTTCTACAAATGATTCTGTTGGGCTCTTCTTAGGGCATGATCTCTCAATATGCCCCACCTCATGACATATTCTACATCTAAAATATATGTTTTCATAATTTATAGTTTGGATCCACATCTTATCCCCATACTTAAGAATGATTGATTTTGGTAAAGCTTTACTTATATCAATCATAACCAATATTCGAGCATAAATAGCCAAAAATCCATCTTTTGTTGTATCTGAAATCTCAAAGAATTCTTCTAGAGTTTTGTCTACTGCCTTGAAGGTATATATTTCTCAAAATTCAATGGATAATCCAAACATCCTAACCCAGAATAGAACTAGGGATAGATTTACTTTTTTACGTTAAAAGCCTTTATACCAGTGGGTAAGGAAGAGTCCTACTCTTCCCATAAACCAAGGATACCCTTTTATGATTCTTTCTCTTTCTTCCCTTGAAAAAAATGGCTAGGAAGAAACCTTTGGGAAGAAATGATAGAATCACTCTTGGATACTTCCAACTCCTATAAATTCATTTTCTCAAGGCTGAAGCCCTTAGCCAATACCCATTAAAATTACCAAAAACTACCCTATCTTGGAGTGATGAGGATCTCTTTGAGGTTCACTGTTGGTCAAATATTTGTCCAATCAACAAAAACTACATTTGTGCACCCTAGATACGGCCAACATTGAAATACCAGAGGAAATAAATGTCCTCTGTGTCAATCTCTAGAGAGGGTTGGTTCCCAAACTAATCCTAAATGGTTAAGATAAGAGTTGCAGGAAATAAATTTAAAATATGCAAAAAGAAATAGAAAATATGGCCTCAGTACGAAGTGTAGGATTTGGGGCAGACTAGCAGCAAGAATTCCCACCGAGCATTATATAGCATATCATAGAAAGTAAGCAGCAGAATTAACTCATAATTTCACAGAGACAACTTTTAGAATCACACTCCAGTACTCACTCCCTCACCAGCAATGTTTGAACTCAAATTGCATAATTTAAACTTTACAGCAGATAATGAACATGAGCAGGAAATAGAAGTGCTAAAATAGAAAGAAATCACATACAAAATACCAAAGCCAAGTTTCTTATATTTATGCAGAGAACTTGATGAGTTTTCTCACAAAATGTCTCCACCCCTCTTTACAATGAAAATGTGCTTAGCATTTATAGAGGTTTGCACCTCTTTCATTAAATACATGAAAGGACCCAATATCCATAAATCAGAGACATGGTGAGTCATTATTTCTTGAAAATCTTCTACTGATAATCACGATATAAAAACGGTTATGGATGAAAAGGCATTTGAGTACAAGGGCATTAGATTTGGGCCACCTTCGTCCTCTTAGAAATCAAACACAAGCTTCATTAATTTACTTCATATTGAATTTGCTTTGAATAGGGAGTAAAATCATCGAGAAATAATTCTTGAAAATGACAAAAAATCTTCCATTTCACCACCAATATTAAATTATGGCCCTTATCTAAGCATATCCTTGATTGGAATTCACATTTTAAATATTGCCCAAGATGACGACAATTAATGGCAAAATCTACATCTTTTAATTCATCATATGCTCTTTCATAATTTTGCATTCGGACGAAAAATAAACCAACCGAGCTTTTAAAAATACCATTCGCCTCCCAAGTGGGGCAACGAAGAAAAACACCTTTACCCGAACTCAAACATTGTTGAAATATGTTTTTCGAAACATCTTTGCCCGACATTTTAAAAAAACTTTTAATTTACCAAAAACTGCCCTATCTTGGAGCGATGTGGATCTCTTTGAGGTGCACTCACTAACCTCTACCACTAGAGATGATTCTAAGGATTTAACTATAAATCGGTCCATGGAAAGGAAACTAAAACTCAAAATCTATTGAAATTTATCTGAAAGTCCTATAGCAAATATAATATTTGATAAAAACTTTATAAATTTTTCATGCACAATTTCTAAGATAAAGAAAGGGAAAAAAACTTATCTAAAAAATTATGTCTAGATAAAATGTCTTGCCTCGTTGAAGTCCTAACCCTTCATTGCTCTTTCCATTGTTTGAACCCTAGTTGGCAAATATTTGCAATTTTGATTTTCGCGACTTGAAAATTTGTTACTGACCTTGTTTCGAATGGTTGACTTCATAGGGTCGTATCTCCCTCAATATTGCTCAGATTTTTGCATATCAAATTATGCACAAGTTGGTCTAAGAATCAACTAAATCAGATAACTCTTTGTAAAGATATGGCTCCTAAAAGATGAGATGTTTTTTAGAAAAAACTCTAATCCTTCGCACTTTGCAATTTTATTTTTTACGACTTGAAAAATCGTTATTTCCCTTATTCTGAATGGTTGACTTCACAAGGTCGTATCTCCCTCAATATTTCTCAGGTTTTTACATATGATTACTCATTTTAAAGCTATTCAAATTTTGCACAAACTGGTCCAAGAATCAGCTAAATCGAATAACTCTTTGTGAAGATATGGCTCTTAAAATATGAGACATATATGGATGGAGTATTAATAATAAAATAATAAGAACTAAATGACATTAGTTCAATTGGTTAGATTCTTCAAATTTCAAGAAGGAAACCGAGGTTCAAAACTTGTCAAGTGATACATGCATAATTACCAAGATTGTGGTAATACCACTATGTAGTCACAATGTATTATAGGTGAGTCCCATTTTAATCTCATAAACTGATCAAAATAATAATAATAAAACAATATGAAGTAAAAATTAAAAATATAATAACCTATTAAATAAATAAATAAAATATGATATTTTTAAATATACTATGAACATATACAATATGTCATAAGCTTTCAACATACACCGTGCAATTTAAATAATGTATAAAATTCTTGGTTTTTAATCACTTGATTAAACCTTAAATATATTAACAAGAAGTCAACTACTAATGTTTTAACCAATCACATAATCCAATAAAATCCTTTGATGTCATATGGTGCATTCCAAAGAAAGGAGTACTATGGAAAGCTTGACTTCTCTTATCTTTCATTCTCCTTCATAATTCACTAATACTTTCTACGTAGTGGTAGTTTATACTCATCCCACATGATGCTTAATTTTTTTTTGTAAGTGCAAATTAATCCTTCACCTCTAGTTCATCCTTTATTTAATTTTTCATTCTCATCCACAACTTTGGTGTAACTTTAGTACCTTGAGGCATTTTATTCTTCTAGTTATGTTTTGAATTAACTTCCTCATTTAATCTTGGACCAAAGTCCTTTTCAATTCTTTTATCTACATTTAATTACCTAAATTTAGTGTTGTCATGGATAAATCTAGCTCTTTCTCATTATATAATATATTTGTGTTCGATTGTAAAAGGACAATTCTGACCCACGATTGTAAAAGGACAATTCTAACCCACAAACTACAAAAATAGGTTTAAAATGAAATTTAATTAGACATTAACTAAACATTTTTATACAATTATTGTTATTATTCTTGGGAGTGTAATTGTGTTGTTGCTTCTTCATATTAGTAAGCCTTAGACCTCAATTTAGATTTCATAAGAGATGATCTTATAAGGTTAAAATATATTACATATCTGATAATAATGCTAATAGCTATAATTTACTTCGGATATGATGGGTGTCAATTACATAGTAATATAAAAGTTTTATACGAATTTGAGATACAAGTCACATTTTGTACGAATTTGAGATACAAGTCACATTTGGTCCTTATTTGCCTAAGATTTATTATCATTGTCAGGTTATAAATAAGATGGTAAGGGATTTACATTAATATATTTGACATCATGATATGATGAGGTTAGTTCATTGTTAAATGGTATATAAATATCAATTCATCATCTTTAATTAGATCTAAAAACTTTATTTAAAATTTTAAAATTTAAATATAAAATTCAATTTTAAAAACATGTCAAAAATAATTATAAAATTTTAATTATTTTATAAAAATATAATATTATTAATATACACTAATAAAACAATCTTCAAAGTATTTGGTAACGTATGTATGTGATTGAATTTTTGATTAAATACAATTAGATAACATTGTATCCATCAACCCTCTTTATAGTCTTGAGGTTCAATGCATGTACTTGAATGTTTGCTTCAATAACATTAGCTCATATTGTGCCTATCAACCTACCTACTATGAATAATATTTTATTGCTGATATCGCCTAATTGCAAATGATAAAATAAAGGTCATGAAACTTTGAGTGGCGGTTGGCCTATAATCAACTACGTTTTAAAAAAATAGTAAAAGTGTGAAAATAGTTAACTTTTAGAAATAAGGTTGGTAGGGAAGCTATTTATATTTTAAATTTTATAATAGTTTTGTTAATATCTTGTATTTCTTTGCGGTTTGCTTTATATACGTATATATATATGTTTTAATTATTATATTTTTATTAGAAATGTTTAAAAATATATATATTAATATCATAAAAATAATAGTTTAAAAAAAGATAAGATGGTTAAGAGGTATATTATTTATATATATTTTATAATTTTTATGAATTATAATTTTTCATATTTATAATTTTAGGTGGAGGTGATATTTTATGAGTGATGATTGGCTTCTTATTAGTGATGTCTACATAAAAGTTTGCTAATTATAGTATTGATGTGAAAGTAATTATTTATAAAACATATTTTAGTAAAGATGTTTTATAAATAATTACTTTCACATCAATACTATATGAGATTAGGGATAATTAGTAGGAAGTGATGAGTTGCACACTAGAAACCAAGATTCAAATCTCATGGGTGAACCTTAATATTTATCACATGGAAATAGGAGACCTTGGTTGGAATCTTTTAAGGTGATACATGCATAATTGTCAAACTACCATTCTAATATCAATTTATGATCATGTTGTAGGTGATTATCAAGGATGAAATGATCAAGCACGATATAATGGTTCTTAAAAGTAGAGGGTTAATATGTAAATTCCATGATCCACGTGCGTAGAGCAGTTGGTAAATGCCCTGGGTGTTGGTTGTGGCCAACCCAGGTTCCATTTCCACTGCCTCCACCTTGTTGGATATGTAGGCATAGCTGGTAAATGTTCTATGTGTTGGTAGAGGCTGACAAGGCTTCATTTTCCCTATGCCCAACCTGTGGATTTATTAATAATTTAACCCCCTTGTGATTGATGCCATGTGGTATACCCGGATGGGACAATTACGATTGGCCATAGAGCTAGGTTCTTGGGGCTTCTAAACTACCCAAATTTTTGAGGGAAAAAAGTAGAGAGGGGAGGGTCCCGATCCCTTCCCTACTCCCCCTCCCCTAGTTCCTGCCCAGTCCCTGGCTCTTCCCAGGTCATCCCTCCCTAGGATTGTTTGTTGCAGATGATCTCCTTGAGGGAGATCCTTCTCCTCTTTTTGCACCTCTCCCAGTCGGTCAGGGTTCCCTTGTTTGAGTTTTTGGCCTAGTGCTTCCCAGGGTTCCTTGTTGTTTTCGGGATCCCTTCCCTTTTTTCCCTCAGGCTTCCCCCTAGGGTTTTCTGCAGGTTTTTGGTGTGGATCTGGTTCCCTGCGGTTCTCTAGGTGGTGGGGGTGATTGGTTGGGTTTTTGATGGCTTCCTAGGGTTTCCTTTGAGGTCCTTACTGCTTTGGGGGTGGTCTGGGGGGGCCTCTTTCCCCTTTTTGCTAGTGAATCCTCTCTGGGATCCTGTGGTTGTTGTTGGTCCCGTCCCTGTGGGGAGGGCCCTCTTCGATTTCCCGCTTGGAGGCTTCTTTGTGCTGGTTCTGCTCCTTGGTGGACACCCTGGGCATTTTTTTGGCCTTGGGGGGGGCTTTTTCTCTGCCTGGGTTGTTCCCAGCCTCAGTCCCAGTTCCCTGAAGTTTCTCCTGTGCAAGGATGGGATTCTTGGCCCCTGTTGTTGGGGTTCTCTGGGTTCTGCTGCATTTTTCAAATCTTGGGGGATCTGATCTATGCATGCAGACACTGGATCCCCTAGGCTAGATTCCCAAGGATCCCATATTTGTGGTTGTTACCTCTTCCTGCCTGGGATCCCTAGTCCCTGTATCCCTGGTCCCTTAACCTGTTGTCTTTTCTTTCTAGTTGTCCTGGGGGCGAGATTCTCTTGGTGGTGCTTTCTGGCTGCTTCTCAATGGGCGAGATCTCCTCTTTGCTGGTTTTCAGCTACTTCCTACTAGGCGGGATTCCTCATTTTTTTTGGGCAGGATGGTTTCTCGCTGGGCGGGATGGTTTTTCGGCGGGGCGGGATTCTCCAAAACCGCTGGGTTTCCTGTTGGGCGGGTTTTTCTCATTTCCTGCTAGTTTTCTCGGGAGGCGGGATTCACTTGGTAGAGGTTTTTGCTGCTTTTCGCTGGGCGGGATCTACACTGGGATGGATTTCTGCTGCTTCTCGCTGGGCGGGATTCACTCTTTGGTGGTTTTTTGACTGCTTCTCGCTAGGCGGGATTTATATTATAATGGTTTTTTGTTGCTTCTTGTTGGGCAATATTTACACGATGGCGGTTTTCAGCTGCTCCCCACTGGGCGGGATCTTCAAACTTACCTTCCTTCGAAATTGGTGGTTTCTCGTTGGGCGAGATTATTCAAATTTACCTGTTCCCGCTAGGCGGGATTTTTGTTTGTTTTTCATTTTCAGGGTATTGGTGCCTTGGGCCTAGAATTTTGTTGTAATGGCTTATTTTTGGCATGTTATTACCAACTCTTATGTAATCAGGTTTGGGATCCTAGTTAAAACCCGTTGTAAATACAAACACTACTTAACAAAAAAAAAAATGTAAATTCCATGGATAATAGCTAGGGTTTTTGGAGATTCAAAATTCAATCAAGTCGAAGTGGGGATTGAATTCAAATTACTCTATGACTTTTCCTCCTAAAGGTTTTTTCCTCATCATCTTTTTCAAATAAAAAATCAGGGATAGCATAATGGATGATGGCCCATGACTAGATATACTCTTTATAGGCCATGTAGTGAGATATTTTTTGTTGAGACAAAAACTATTAAAAAGCTTTTAGTGTGGGTTAGGCTTTTTGTATATCAACTAAATAATAAAAACATTTTGAAATTTTTGGAAATACCCCAGGGAAATTCATCAAGAGAGACTAGCTACTAAGGAGAAAAGAAATCTTGTATATACTCAAATATGTGTTGCTATGGATATTTCAAAACTTTTGGCATGATTTTTAAGATTAGATTTGAATTGAAATAATGAGATCAAAAAGTAGATTATGAAAGAGATAAAATTTTGGTCATGAGATAAACATCAAGATGAAGCAAAAAAATCATTATGTAATAGAAGTTTGATTAGATCAAGGATATTCCACTCCAAAGAATGAGGTAAAGAAAGCATATCTATAACATCATATGGGCACCATAGTTGACTTGGATCAACCAATAAAAAAACTAAAGAAGGATACAAGGAATGAGAAAGCACAATGTGCAAGTTCAAATTCAAAAAATTTAAAACAAAGGTAATTAAAGAGGTCCAATTTATTTCATGTAGATCATTGTCATTTTCCTCGTGTAGTATAGAATCCTCTCTTGGAAATAGAAATGAAAGTAGTGTAGAGGTTATCCCTTGCACTTTAGGGTTTCAAGAGCAACATAATAAATAAATGAGGATGGAGAAAATACATAGCAATTTTGGGTTTTTAAGGGTAGTGTAAGAAGGTAATTGTTATAGAAGAGCATCCTTGCACTTAATGGGTTCCTAGGGAACATACAAAAGAAAGTGCTTTTGAGTTTATTCCTTGTACAACTCAAGTAATTTAATGGTGGAGACCTTGGAACTTAGAATAGAGGTTCAAGGTTTGACTCACACCATGCTTTAATAACTAGAGTATGGTTGGATAACCATATATTGGGTAAAACAAGGGTCATCTCATATGGCCTATGGCCTTGTGGATGTTAAAAACTATCTACTTCTTATTCGTACCCTAAGAACAAGTTAAACCTATAGATAATAAGTCTCATTATGAGAAATGTGAAAAAAATAAAGAGATCAATGAAGATGGAAGTGTTGGTAGAAATGAAAAAGGGAGAGGAAGACCCAAGAATTACAAACAAGGAGAAAAAGAAACTCATATGGAAAAACAAAAGTAAATATAACAAGTTTTAATAAGAAGTGGGTCTAAAGCCACAAATAAACACAAAAATTGATGATGAAAAGGATATTTGGGAATATTAGAAGCATGAATAAGACCTCTAAAAAAAGAGGTATTGAAGAATTGACATGTTAAAAACAACATATCTATAGATATGGAAACTGAGTATGTTAGGTACCCAAGATAAGTATTTAATATTATAATATTATATTAGATGTAATTATCCCACATGCATTGATAAGTGGGAGTGGTGGGTAGTTAGGCATTATAAATAGAGGTAAAGAATCATGGAGAGGATATGAAGAGAATAATATTGTAATTTATCTCAAGTTGAGATATTGTAAGGAGTGGCTTCCTTCCAATAAGGAGCATTGTACAGTTGTCCTACCTCAAGGGTTTGAAATATAAATTGAGAACATCTGAGTAATTTGCATTGATTATGTTATTTTATTATTCATTGTGGTTATTTTTATAAATTGTAATAATTTTTGTGGATGAGCAAGGAGGAGTTATATCTGAATGTTGTTATTTCAGTAAATGTGAATAATATTTTGGTAATAAAAAAGTAGGTTCATAACAAGTGGTATCAGAGCACTTTCTAGGGTCGTGTTTTGCTGCCAAAGCATCAATATCAGAGCACTTTCTAGGGTCATGTTTTACTATAGAAGCATCAATACCAGAGCACTTTCTAGGGCCATGTTTTGCTATAGAAGCTTTAGTACCAGAGGACATTCCAAGGCTGAGTTCAACTACAAAAGTTTTGGTGCTTAATAAGCACCTGCATTAGGCTAATAACCTCTTGTAGGATTGGGTGTAAGTCCCAACCACTTAACTAGGGGAAGTACTTGGGCCAATAATTTCCCTAAAACTCATTATGAGGAGTACCCCAGGAACCCCAGAGTAACTGGTTTGAGTGTGTTGCCAGTGAAAAGGGTCAATGGCCCCACACCCTGTTAGTAGTATTTTTACCCTATGAGAGTATACAAAGAGTTGTCGTTTAGAGGTAAAATCGTGGCTGGTTTCTCAACAATTATTCCTTAGGGAAATATTGTTGGTAATCAGAGAGCGGTACTCGCTTAGACAACCTTTGTGGCCAATGAGATTTACCTTAAGCCACTAGGAAGCCAAATTCTAGGGGCCTAGTTCATTGCCAAAATTTTCATAGAAGTGTCATACAACCATCAACAACAACTTCAACAAGAGTCTACAGTTCCACAACTTCAATAGAGCAGATAATTTGTAGTCTACCAACAATATGAAAGTGGCAATTGTTTAAAAAATAAATAGAGAGAGAGAAGTCTATAGTTTAATCACAATAAAAGAAAAAAATAGTTTGCAGAGCAAGTTGTTATCAATGTTAAAAAAAATGGAGTCTACAGAGTAGCAACTTATAGTTTGGTAGTAGTCCATGGAGTAGCAGTTGCAGTTTGGTAGCAATGCCAAAATACTCAATCCACAATTTGGTAGCAATTCAAAAAGAAAAAAGAGTTTACAATTTGGTAACAATTTAAAAAAAAATCAACAATTTTAAAGCAATCTAAAAGTGATAGTTTGTTTAAAAAATAGAGAGAGAGAAGTCCATAGTTTGGTCACAGTCCAAAAAAAAAATTGCAATTTGAAGGTTGTTTATTTTTTAAAAAAAAATTCAAGTTTTGATTTTTTTTGGATTTGAGGTCATGGATTTGCTAGTATTCACTGGAAGGAATGATGATGCTAAGGGATGGTGGAGAATTTTTAAATCTTTAAATAATTATGAATGGAAATATAAGATTTATAATTCTCTTGATGGGGAAGTTGCATCATGGTTTATAAACTTTTGATTTACCCATCAATATAAATACACATGAGAGGAATTTGAAGATGCATTCTTAATCAGATGGGTGTTTGGAAAAATGATAGTTAAAACCTCGGTTGAACAAATGGAACTAAAGAGAGAGTTAAAAAATTTCAAGTTAGCAGAAGAAAAAGGTAAGGTTGATAGTATACAGATTAAAGGAAGCACAACTTGGATGTCAGATAAGTTGAACAGTGTTAAAAAAGGTTTGTGTTTACCAAAATGTACAGAAGAAATAAACAAAATAAATAGGCAGACCAAACACTATGTAGAAGAAATAAACAAGCAGATAATTTGCAAAAACATGGCAAATGAAAAAGAGAAGGATGATAGTATACTGACTGAAGGAAGCACCAAAGGCTATGTAGAAAAAATTAAAAATATGAAAAAGTTGATAGAAGAAATAAAGGGGCAGATAATTTGTAAAAACATGGCAAAAGAAAAAGAGAAGGATGATAGTATACAAATTGAAGAAAACACCAAAGGTTGTGTGGAAAATTTTGAAAATATGAAGTTGATAGAAGAGGTAAATAGGCTTCAAGAGGAACCGAAAAAATGAATAAATATGATGAAAGAAAAAATGTAGATGACAACATGCAAGTTGAAAGAACCACATTGTTGGTATCAGATAAGTCAAAGAGTGGTCAGAGGGAATTGTTCAATTTTAAAAATTCTATTTTACAGGTTCATGGTTGCATCCAAAAGGAAAATGTTATTATTTCTATAAACCCTAGCAGTAGATACAATGTCATTAATATGTCTTTGGCTAAGAGGTTGCAGGTTCAAACAAAGAAAATAAAAGACATACAACTTGAGGGTACAAATGTTCAAGTTTTTGAAGATTTGAAAATCACCATGGACAAATATATTTTACACTCAAATTTTTATGCTATTGAGATGGATGATGCGGATATTGTTCTTGGTTATCCTTGGTTAAATTCTTTGGGTACTATTAACATTAATATACAAAAGAAGTTCATGAAATTTTGGTACAAGAAAAAGAAAATAATAGTACAAGATATTTCCCAATGTAAAAGGCAAGAATCCAAGGAAAAACAAGAAGCAGTTATAGTAGGGGAACAAGTTGAAAAACCAATAAAAGAATCAAAAGTTGAATCTACAAAAACAATAATAGCCTCGAAAAAAACAATAGCAAAGTTCCAAGAAACTATATCAAAGATCAAAGAAACTCTGAAACAAGTTGAAGAAGAAGCAAAAGAACCTGAAATAGAGGCAAAGGAGGAGGCAGTAGCAAAAATCAAAGAAGAAGCAAAAGCAGAGTCCGAGGACAAACCAAAATATGAGAGCATGACAGAGGAGCATAAAAGAAAAGAACAAAATATTGAACAATTAAAGATAACAGAACATCAGGTTAAGGTTGCAACATATCACCACCCACACCACCAGGAGCGGCAACAATCTTGGAGGTATGGCTTTGGAAAACAATATTATGGTTCTACATGGAATCATAAGGGCAACAACTATGGTAGTGTTTGGAAAAGAAAGCATAGTGACTTTGGTTTTCAGAGTGGTGCAATAGCATCAAGGAACAAATGGACCCATCATTTGAGTTACCATAGTAGGGCAACAAAAGCGTGGAGCCAACAAAGCAGTCTTGAATACTCAAGTGGCAAATGCAAACAAGTATGGATGAAAAAGAGTGATATTTATTGCCAGCAGAAAGATGCTTCCAACACATGGAACCAAAGGATTACTTCTAAAAATTCAAATGGTAGAAGGGCATATCAACATCAACAAAGACCACCACCAATCAAAGTTTCACTGGGATGGATGGATGATCAAGATCGGTACCAGTTCACAACAAAGCTCAGAAGATCATATTGTTTAGTCTCTTCTTATGTTTCGAGGATGAAACATTTTGTAAGGGGGATGGAATGTTAGGTACCCAAGATAAGTATTTAATATTATAATATTGTATAAATATTATAATATTATATTAGATGTAATTATCCCACATGCATTGATAAGTGGGAGTGGTGGGTAGTTAGGCATTATAAATAGAGGTAAAGAATCATGGAGAGGATATGAAGAGAATAATATTGTAATTTATCTCAAGTTGAGATATTGTAAGGAGTGGCTTCCTTCCAATAAGGAGCATTGTATGGTGTTGCCCTACCTCAAGGGTTTGAAATATAAATTGAGAACATCTAAGCAATTTGCATTGATTGTGTTATTTTATTATTCATTGTGGTTATTTTTATAAATTGTAATAATTTTTGTGGATGAGCAAGGAGGAGTTATATCTGAATGTTGTTATTTTAGTAAATGTGAATAATATTTTGGTAATAAAAAAGCCGATTCATAACAGAGTAGCTAGTATTTTAACCATTTGCAATGTTGGATTTCATCTTGACAAAATTCATATTTGAGAAAGCAACTCTATGAATGAGATTTTATCTCTTAATAAATATATTAAGGAGTTGATTGCATAAATGTAGTAGTTTGAGGAAGATGGAGAATATATTTTATAGAAAGGCAAATAAAGAATATATTTAATTAAAATGGTAAGTTGGATATGGTTTAATTAACCTAATAACAATGTAATATTTTATTATTTTAATGGAAGTGACCCTAATAGAAGCCAAATCTAGCTTATTTATTAAAAAAAATTACCGAATAATAAATGTAATATTTTGATATTTTATCAGGAGTGGCTCCTAATAAAAGCCCCATATAGCTTATAATTTGTTGTAATTAGTTATATGGGATTGAAATATGCCTCACCTATATTACATCATGACCACATAGTGGTATTGTTTTTATACATAGAGGAATCGACAACTACCTTTCCTTTTTGAACAACTAGTCACAGGGTCAAGTCGCATTACCTCTTATCATAACGTCAAATTATGGTGCTACCACTATAACTTCTATTTCACCTCAATAAACATGACCCGGAGTGAGGGAGACCCTTGGTGGCTTGGGATTGGTATCATCATCAAGTTGATGCACACTCAACGAACTCAAGTCAAACTACTACCTTTGCCCATATTGGGCATGCCCTTGAGGTTTGAACCCAAGTCTCCTCTTGGTAATTTCCCAACGCCTTACCAATCGACCTAGCCCTCGGGGATGACCACATAGCCAGGGTTATGCATAGTGGTGAATATTCGTTAATAAGCGAATATTAGCATTTTTAAAAATGCAAATTGGCAAATTTTGGGACCCTGGACATCGGCCCATTCGCCAAAAATTTTGGGGGTAAATTTTTTTTGGGGTCGGTTTGCCCGAAAATTATAATACTTTTACTTTTTAAATTTTAAATCGCCAGCCTTCCCACCTAGATTTTGGATTGATTTACCTTAAAATTATATATAATTTTATTAACCTAGATAAATTCACCCCACTATATATACCTAAACATACATGTTAAACATTGGTTCTCCTCGACTGGAAAAGAGAAGCCGAAAAAAGAACGGAACTAGATAAGCCAAAAAAGAGCGATTGGCGACAAATAAAAGACTATAGATCATAGAGAAAATACCATGCAAAATACTATAGACTGCAAACGAAAGACTATAGGCAAAAGACTATAGACTAAAAAAAACCTAAAAGCAAAAGACTATAGACCAAAGGAAAAGACTATAGACCACAGAGAAAAGACTACAGGCAAAAGACTATAGACTACAGAGAAAAGACTATAGACCATAGAGAAAAGACTCTCCTCGATTGGCTTGTGTCTCATGTCTCAACAGGTACACAATTTATTTTGATGCCTTGTTTGATTACTTGTTTGTTTATTTTTGTTTGTCTATAGATCGTAGGGAAAATATTGAGGTCTATAGTATTTTCATGAAATCTATAGTATTTTCTTTGCAGTCTATAGACTTTTTTTGCAATCTATAGACTTTTCTTATAGTCTATAGTCTTTTCTTTTTTCTAAAGTTTATAGACTTTTCCTGTAGTCTATAGACTTTTTCTACAGTATATAGACTTTTATTTTTCCTAAAGTCTATAGACTTTTCCTATAATTCCTACAGTCTATAGTCTTTTCCTACATTCTATAAACGTTTTTTGCAATCCATAGTCTTTAGTCTATAGTATTTTCTTGTTTGCAATCTATAGAATTTTTCTTGTAGTCTATATAATTTTCCTACAGTCTATAGACTTTTCTATTTCCTAAAGTCTATAGACTTTTCTTGCAGATCTTATAGTCTATAGACTTTTCCTACAATTCCTACAATCTATAGTCTTTTCCTACAATCTATAGACTTTTCTTGCAATTCTTGTAGTCTATAGACTTTTCCTATAGTCTATAGACTTTTCCTACAATCTATAGACTTTTCCTGCAGTCTATAGTCTTTATTCTATAGTATTTTCATGTTTGCAGTCTATAGACTTGTTCTTATAGTCTATTTAGTCTATAGACTTTTCCTATAGTCCATAGTCTTTAGTCTATAGTATTTTCTTATCTATAGTCTATAGAATTTTTCCTACAGTCTATAGTCTTTTCCCTGCAGTCTATAGTCTATAGTCTGTAGTCTATAGTCTTTCTCTTGGTCATCCCTTGTTTGGTGTCTATAGACCCTCTTTTGGTCATCCTTTTTAGGTGCCTATAGGCTTTCTCTAGGTCATATTTTGGTTTTTGTAGCTACCTTCTCGGTCATCCCTTGTTTGGTACCTGTAGACCCTCTTTAATTGTGCTTGCCTTACCTTTCCTTTGAAAAGTTTCTCCTTTCAATGTAAGTTATAGAAGTTACATGTTGTTAAAAGTTACATTGCAATAATTCAAAGCATCATTTATGTTGTAAAACAATGAACTTACAACTACACAATTAACACCATGTGATTGAAATCAAATTTTCTAACATTTTTCTTTACAGGTACAATGGCTCCAACTCGCAATGGAAATAAGGGAGAAAAATCTTCTGGAAAAAAGAGTATCCTAAAATATTTTAGCCATATCTCAAAATCCAATGAGGCACCAAAACCTGCACAGTTACAAGGTACATACATGTTTTACCTACTTAATAGTAATTTTAATAAGTAATTTCAAAATATGATATAGAACATATTTGAATGTAGAATACCCAATTGATCTTGATATGCCTCCACTAGAAGATATTCCCTAGGATGAAATACATCACAAAATTTGATCAACAATGACATGCAACAACTTGAACAATTACAAGGTACATACATGTTTTACCTACTTAATAGTAATTTTAATACGTAATTTCAAAAATGATATAGTACATTTTTTAATGCAAAATACCCAATTGATCCTGATATGCCTCCACTAGAAGATATTCCCTAGGATGAAATACATCATGAAAATTTGATCAACAATGACATGCAACAACTTGAACAATTACAAGGTACATACCCATTTTACCTACTTAATAGTAATTTTAATAAGTAATTTCAAAAAATGATATAGAACATCTTTGAATGCAGAATACCCAATTGATATCCTGATATGCCTCCACTAGAAGATATTCCCCAGGATGAAATACATCATGAAAATTTAATCAACAATGACATGCAACAACTTGAACAAAATCCTGAAACTAGCATACAAATTCAAAATGAAAATGATCATTCCAACCAAATGCACACTTCAGGGCAATCTTCGACTAAGAAACGTAGACGTAGGAACTCAACAAACTGGACTATTGGAAGGTCATTTCAGTTTCAATGGGCATCAAAATATTTATTTATTGAACCAATGTTGCAAGAAGATAGTAATGCAGAGCCAAAAGAAGCTAGATGTATTATTTGCAGTTGGAAACTAGGGAAAGATAAGAGGATGCAACCTAAGATAGATACAATAGAAAAACATTGTGGGAAATTTTATGTTAAAGTAAAACAAGCTGATGGAAAAATTAAGAAAACCCATAGGTGGAAGAATGCATCAAAATGCGCACATGTCAGATATGCACTAGACTATGACAAAGAGATGAAACAAAAACAAATACTAGCTCAGAATGGTGGAACGATTCCAACACAGTTTCAAAAAATTCATAAAACCACCTTAGTTTCAAAAAGCTTGCAATTTGTTGTCATATTTACTATTCTTAAAAAAGGTAGACCTATGTCAGACTTTATTGATTTTAAGCATCTCTTTCAACTAGCTGATGTACATAACCTCCCCAGTGCCCATTGGTCAGATCGAAGTGGTTGGGAAATGGCAAAATATCTATATTTGGTTGAGAAGGAGGACTTGAAAGAGAATGTTAAAAATTCTAATTTCATTTCACTTTCTATTGATGAGGTGACTATTGTTGACAATACATCTTGGATTTGCATGCATGTTTACACCTTTCAAAATCATGTAAGGCAACCTCATTTGCTAGCAATACATAAGATGGTGGAAAACTGTAATGCTAAAAATATTTACAATGTTGTTGTTACTAGCTTAAAGAATATTGTTGGAATGGATGATGCAACAATAGCCAATAAATTAATGTGTCAGAGTTGATGGTGCTGCTATAATGCAAGGTAACAAAAATGGTCTTTGTGTTCGACTTCAAACATTTGTTACCCCATATTTGATCCCGATTCATTGCATGGCTCATAGAATGAATCTTGCATACAAAATTGTGAGCACATTTGAAAATGTTGCAAGAGTTGAAGAACTTGTTCGTGAAGTACATTCTTATTTTTTGTGTAGTCCAAAAAGGTTTGTAGAGTTTCAACTATTTGCACTAGGACTTACAGAAGGTAAAAAATTGTTGAAAGATGTAGATACTAGGTGGATTTCATTATTTCAACCTGCAACAAGAGTTTTCAAACAATATAAATCCTTAGTAGGCTTTATGTATGATAATCGAAGGGCAATTGATAAAGCAAAATATTTGTTATATCATATGAGAGACCTGGAAACACTACTCACTTTATGTGGTATTCTTCCAATGTTGCATGAAATGAATACATTGATAAAACTTGCACAACAAAGATCCATTTATATAGTTGATTTCATTAGGATTAGAAAACAAATTTGTATGCATATTGATATGTTATACTTGTCAAGTGAGAATTTTATGGATCCTTTGTTTGATGATTGGAGAACTTTAACAAAAGTCAATGAACAAAATAGTTTGTTGAAGTTCAACATCAACGATCATCTCTGTATTAATGTTCACGGAAAATAGATACCTTTATATTATTTTGATAAGTGATTGGATATAGTTAGTGAAGATGTTGAACATATGCCAATCACATACAACAAATTTGATGAGGTTTTACTGAATACAAGGATTAAGTTGAGAAAAATAGCAAAAACATTGACAAAAGAAATCAGAAACCATTTTCAAAGAGATGAGTTGCTTGAAGCAATGGGTGTGGTTAACCCTATGTTTTGGGATTCAGGAACAGACTATAACAGTAAAAATACCTTGTTTATAAAATATATGGGTACACTTATCAATCATTTTGCTAAAAGTGTGGAAGTCAATGGTACTGAAATCAATGGTATTCTGAATAAAGAACTTTTGCACAAACAATCCTCATATTTTGGAAATACAATGGTTGATCAAATTTCACATTTGACTAATCCTAGTGAACCAGGTTCTATTATACGTTTGTGGAAAAATTTGTACCCTAGTAGTGTTTTATAGGAAACGATGAGTGAATATTTCCACTTATATGAATTATGTCAAACAATGGTTTTGGGATCAGTGGAAGATGAAAGGGTTTTTAGTGCATTATCTTTTGTGAAATCTAGAGTTTGTAACAAATTGGATAAAAATTTAGAAAACTAGAGGTATCACGAATATTGATGATGATGAGGAAAATGAGAACTGCAGTGATCAGATTGTGGAGACACAAAGATCAACTATGCCTACAAGTGATGTTGCAGAAGATGGGAATTGTTTGTTTCAACTTCCTCCAATGTAATATTTGCATCATTTTTGCAACAAATATCTTTAGGATAATGGATTTTATTGGATAGATGGATTTTACACATATTGCATGATATTTATATAATCTTGATGTTGCGAATCAGGATTATGAATTTTTATTTGGATTGATGAGTTTTGCAAATAATATCTTACCCTTTGTTCAAAATTATGAATTTTTCCTTGGATTGATGTGTTTTTCTACTTCTTCCAATGTAATATTTGTATTTTTTTGGCAACAAATGTTGTTAAGATAATGGTTTTTATTGGATAGATGTATTTTACACACATTGCATGATTTTTATATTATCCTAATGTTGCGGATTAGGATTATGAATTTTGTTTTGGATTGATGAGTTTTGCAAATAATGTCATACATGTACATTGTTTAAGATTATGAATTTTTCATTGGATTGATGAGTTTTTCATATAATGTCAAGCCCTTTGTTCAAAATTATGAATTTTTCCTTGGATTGATGTGTTTTTCAATTAATATGTCAAAATTTTAATGATATTTTTTATTTTATATCACACCCTTAGTTCACAAAAATATATGTGTTATATTATAGCCTTGCTTTGCTTTATTTGAGTATTTTAAACATAGGATGGCTTATTGATAATAAAGTGAAAATTAAACTTCTTAATGTTAGATTCATTTATGTTGAATTGATAGAATATTTTAGCATTACATTAAACATATAAGAAATTGTATCTTATTCAATCAACAACTTTTTAGAAAACAATAAGCAAATGAACTATTTGACTCTCAACACTTATTTTGATAGTTGCAATAGCAAGAAATTGTAAATATTTACAAATATTTAATAAAACAAAACAATAATACAAAAATATCACACATTTAGAAAAAGTTTTTTATTTATTTCGAATAAATTTTCATTACAAAACAAGTGAATTGTGCGTCCACTTTCATACTATTTGGTTCCAAGGCTCGTTTTAGGTGTTTGCCCAATTGAAGGATCTGGTTGCTTTTCCTCATGACCTTGCCCAGATGCTCCCTCTAATGTAGGTTGAGCCAGACTTTCTTCATGGCCCCCTATTCCAGAAGTTTCTCCTTGTAGCATGCCAACTCTCCTTAGGTTTGCCTCACCAATATTCAAACTATCTACCAATGCCCTATCCTCTTTAGTTGGATCTTCTTTCGGAGGTATTTCTTTCTCTTGTTCCTTGAGCAATATATCCGGATCCATATTATGTTTAATAATTATTCTTCTAAGGGTATTATTTTGTCTGATGGTCTCATAAAATTGTTGTTTGAATTCGATAGCATTTAGTAGACTCTACTTTGTTGTGGCCAAAAACACCTTCATGCTTTCCACTTGATTCTTGATATTCTCAAAATTGGACTGCACAACATAAATTTTAAAATATGTTAGTCAATAAAGGTCAAAATATGTTAAAAAATAAATTAATTTAAATAATATTGATGACTTACCTCTACAACTACTTGGGCAGCCTTTGCCACTTTAACTTTTTTCTTATCAATTGTCCACTTATTGAAATACGCTTGAGCTTCAACATTCATATTCTCCAGCCTATTCAAAAGGAGATCTATAATTTCATCACCATAAACATTAGTGGCCTTTACATTTCCTGAAGTTGCTTGATGTAATAAAGCATCAAGATTTTCAGGGTGTTGTTGAACCAAAGAAAACAAATTCTATCTATTTGAAAAAAATTGTATCGAGCATTAATTTCTTTGATTAGAACTTTGGCCTGATACTCCCAATATTTGAGTTTTGAAATATCTGCAAGCACACTATCCTTTACTGTGGTTTCCAATGTTTTTGCTAATAAAATTGATTTTGAAAAACTTAAATTTTCATCCTCAGTAAGAGGAGCATCTTGATCAGTTTGATGAGGGGGAGAGGAGTTGTGAGCAGTGGTTGCTCTTCCTCCAGTTTGCAATGCTTCAGTTTGAAGCAAATCAGAAGCTTTAAAACTCTCAGGAAACAAACCTTGGAAAATATAATCCTCATCCAGGGGAGGATTAGGCAACCCAAGAAACTCACGCATAATATTGGAAACATTCCCCACTAAAAAAGTTGGAAAGTCTGAAATGGTTTGTGTCTGGTCTCCTGAAATCCTTGTAGAAAATACTTGTTTTCCATGCATTTGATGACCCCTCATCAATTGTTGTCATTGTGGAGGTGGTGGTGGCATCCTATGTTGCTTCAGCCATTGTGATAGACCTAAGGCCAAATAAATAAAATAAAATATTGTTATAGATTGGAAGATATGAGGTTAGTTAGGTTCAATGAATTGGGGAGGGTTTGATGAGGAAAGCTGCTTTGCTGGAATTTTTTTGAGACCTATCTGGTGGGCTCTGTGGGGATGGCAGCAGTTTCTGGAGGAGGTATGAACAACTGGAGGAATGTAGTGATGGCATCAGGTCCGTCACAGAGCATGCATGCTAGGGCTGGTATTTCTTTTTAAAATGATTGGAAGGAACAGGATTTCCCATTGCATGCTAGGAATCGCTTGTTAAAGAACAATGGATGTTTGGAACGATGTGAAGCCAGGCCGGTTCTAGTGGTTCAACCAGACTCGATGGCAGAAGATGTGGAGTATTTAACCAAACATGCGCTTATTGGTAAATTTATGGGCATCCGAATTTCTCTTCCCTTTGTGGAGGCTTGGGTTAGGAAGACTTGGAACCCTGAAGGTGATGTGGAGGTGATGCTTGGTGCAAACAGCTATTTTATGGTGGTTTTTTCTTGTCTTGTAGATCGTAACAAAGCATTTGAAGGAGGTCCCTATTTTTGTAACCAAGCGGGACTCTTTCTTAAACCCTAGCATGTGGGTTTCAACCCATCAGAGGAGCGGTCGTCACGGGTTTCGGTGTGGGTTCGGCTTTCGTGGCTCCCATTGGAATTTTGGAGAAATGACATCTTGCATATGATTGCCCTTCTACTTGGGAAGTCGGTTGGGCCATCACGACAGACGTTGGATAAAAAGGTAATCTCTATTGCCCGTATCTGTGTTGAAATTGATTTAAACAATCCTATTCCGGATTCTATTGAAATACAGTTCGGATCAACCACATGGATTCAAAAACTTGACTATGAAGCTCTTCCATTTTGTTGCCGTATTTGCCATGAATATGGCCACTTACAAAGAAAATGCCCTAAGTTTGTCCTGCCTATGGCTTCAAATCCTGGGCCCTCTCGAGTTGTACAAAATATGGATAAAGGAAAAGCCCCGATAAAGGAGGGGGATCAGGATAAGGAAGGCTTTGTTACGGTAAAACCTCGAAACAAAGGAAGAAAGGCAAAAAGAGACATTAATGATAACCAGCTAGATGCTCAGCTCAACCGTTTTGAAATTCTATAGAATCTTGATCAGTGCGTGGAGATACCTAAAACATCACTACCTGTTATAGATATAACAGGACCAAATCAGTTGTCTCTTCATGAGGTGGAACCAAGGGAACCAGATGTAGGGGGTTTAAATGAATAACAGAGGGCTTTGGTTTCGAGTATAGGTGATATGGTTGGCCCTAGCCCTGGAAGTGAAGTTATCTTAGAAAATGGCACTGATTTAGATATGCCCTCTCCTACCCGAGCAACCGATGCGATCATCCATGGATCATGAAACTCCTACGGTGCTTGGGATTGTAGCATAAAATAATTAAAAAAAATGCTTCAGATAAGAATATGAAGGTGGGTCGGAAGAAAGACCAGGATAAAATTAAGTTAATGGGGGAGACTTTGGTAGAGTCAGGTTTGGTGAGAACATTGGACTCCCATTTTTATAACCCCCAAAAATGATTATACTTTCATGGAATTTAAGGGGGTTGAACAACATCCCCAGACAAAAATTTGTTCATGATTTGATTCGTGTTCATTCTCTGGATGTGGTTTTTATTCAGGAGACTAAATTAGCTATTGATAGTTTGTTCAATATTGCTCCCAAGTTGTGGAGAAAGGGGCAATGTCAGTGTATTGGTGCATGTGGATATGGTCGGTGGCCTTGCTTGTTTATGGGATCCGAGTTAAGATCTCTCCTCTTACCTGGATTTCCAAGCAGTGGTCTATTTCGATGATCGGGCATGATAATGAATCTGGTGAGACCATCCTACTTACAAACGTGTATGCTCCTATTGATTACAATGGTAAAGTGAATTTATGGGAGCACATTGGCTTTGTGAGAAGTCTTGCTCCTTTGTACCCATGGATTTTGGCTGGAGACTTCAATTCTATCACTTGTCTAGAGGAAAAACGTGGTGGGATTGATCGTCTTGAGCCTTTTTCTTCTGTCTTCAATGCTCATATCCGGGCCTTGAACTTGGTTGACATCAAGCCGGATAATGGGATATTTACCTGGCATAATAGAAGATGTGGGGAATATTCCATTTCAAAGAGACTGGATAGGTTTCTAATCTCTAGTTTTTGGATTGGCAATAATAGAAGCGCTAGTTCTGTGATTCTAGAGGGTAGAGGATCTGATCATTGGCCTATCAAACTCTCTGCTATGGAGTTAGGGCTAAAAAAGAATCCCTCATTTAAGTTTCAACTTATGTGGCTGTGAGATCCTAAGCTTCATGATTTCATGTGAGGCTGGTGGACTAATGGCAAACCTCCTCATGGCACCGCTATGTACTCCTTTATGAAGCGACTTCAATTTGTTAAGCATAAATTGAAGAGATGGAATAGACTAAATTTTGGGAACCTTTCCTTGGCTAAGCTGGCAGCTCTTAGGAGGGTGGAAGAAGCCTCAAGGAAGATTAGAGATTAGGGACTCACAAAGGAGCTTCTTGTTGAGGAATCTGAGGCTATAAAAGATCTTGTTGAATGGGAACTGAGGGAAGAAATTTTTTGGAAACAAAAAGCTCGAGTAGATTGGCTTTAGGAAGGGGATAGGAACACGACCTTCTTTTATAACTCTGCTAAGGCTCATCGTAATGGTAACCTGATTACCTCTCTTGTTAATTCTCAGGGTGCCCTGCTTTCTTCTTTCAAGGATATTTCAGAAGAGACTAAGAGGTATTTTTCCTCTCTCTTCAAGGAGGATGATCTCTCAGATGATAAGGAAGAAAAATTTATTCTAAACTGTATTCCCTTGATTGTTTCTAGAGAGATGAATGAGCACTTGATGGGTCCAATTTCCCTTGAGGAGCTGAAAAGTGTTGTATTCAAGATGAAAAAGGGGAAAGCCCCGGGTCCGGATGGATTCTCGATTGATTTTTATCAAGATTTTTGGGATTTAATCAAATTTGACCTTTTGGAGGTGGTCCGTGAGTCCCAAAAGAACAAACAGATGCTAAGGGCCCTAAATGCTACCTTTGTGGTGCTTATTCCCAAGAAAGAGGGAGTGAATTCCTTGGATATGTTCAAGCCTATTGCTCTCTATAATGTTGTATATAATATCATCACAAAAATTATTGCTGAGAGGCTGAAGATATGGTTGAGCAAAATCATCTCTGAGGAGCAAGGTGGGTTTGTTGATGGCCGACAAATCATGGATGGGGTTGTTATTGCTACGTAAGCTATTCACTCAATGGAAACTTCTAAGGAGAAAACTATGTTCATTAAGTTGGACATGGCAAAAGCCTATGACAGAGTTAGATGGTCCTTTCTTCAAAAAGTTCTTGCTGCTTTTGGATTTGAGGAGGAATGGATTAGATGGGTGATGAGCTGTATTTCTTCTTCCTCATTCTCTGTTCTTGTTAATAATGAGACATTGGAGCTGTTTGAGGCCTCAAGGGGATTGAGGCAAGGAGATCCTCTATCTCCTTATTTGTTTATCATTATGGCATAAGGGTTGGGTAGATTACTCAAGTCTCAGGTCAAGCATGGTCTCATTCAGGGGTGGAAGTGGGATAATAGTTTGCCACCTCTTTCACACCTTTAATTTGTTGATGATACTACTTTGTTGGGAGTTGCCACTATCAAGGAAGCTAGAAACATTAGACAGTCTCTTGACATATATCTTGGTGCTTCTGGACAAGTGATTAATGAGGACAAGTCCTTTATTTTCTTCTTCAATACCCCCCCTCTTATTCAAGCCAGGATTGCTTGCATTCTAAGATTCCAGGTCGGGACTCCCCCCTTCATTTATCTTGGGATCCCGATTTCATCTCATCCTCTGCCTAGATCTTCTTGGCAGTCTATACTTGATAAGTTTAGAAGGAAGGTAAATCACTGGACTATCAGATGGCTATCCTCTGTAGGTAGAGTATTGCTTTTAAAATTTGTTATTCAAGCTTTACCCATTTACAGATGTTTTGTGCAAACAACTCCTTCTCGTTTCATCAAGGACATGGATGCTTTGTCAAGATAGTTTTTGTGGTCTGGAAAACTTGATCAATCTAAATGGAGTTTGGTTATATGGGATTCCATTTGTAGGCCAGTTCAAGAGGGAGGCCTTGGGTTGCGACAGGCAACTCTTTCTGGGCAGGCTTTGGCTGTGAAACTTTATTGGAGATGGTGTACTTCTCAAGATCAGATTTGGGCTAAAATATTATCTTATAAATACTTGAGAGGTATTTTTGAGGCAGATATCCCTAGAGCCAGTTTAGTTGGGAAAGGTTCTGTTATCTGGGACACTCTGAAAAGAGGAGCTAATTTAATTAAGCAGGGTTTGTTCTGGATTTGCAATCGGGGATCAGATGTTCTTTTTTGGGAGGATTCTTGGGATGGCCACCCTCCTATCTTGACTCAATATCCCAAGTTACATTCCCTAAGCATTTATTTCTTGGAAGTGGGCTGGTCTCATGTGGAGGACTTTAAAAAAATCTAGTATTTTGGAAATATGGAGATGTACAGATGGAAAGATCCGCAGGAATGGCCCCACGGGGGATTGGCTGAGGATAGAGATGTTCTTGCTCTTATTCTTGCAGGGAGGTACTGTTCTTCATTGAGGGATAAAGACATTCCAGCTTGGAACCCTAATCCCAAGGGAACCTACTCAGAGCCTATGGTTATCAAGTTCTTGATAAGCAAAAGTTTGAGAGTCTCTCTGTCACATGGTGGAAAAAGGTGTGGAATAGATTTGCTTGGCCGAAATGTAACTTTTTTCTCCGGGTCGGTAGATCGTAATAAATGCCTCACTTGGGATAACATGAGGAAGAGGGGATTTCGAGGTCCCTCTTTTTGTGTCCTTTGTGGTAAGAATGAGGATGACTCTTCTCATTTATTTTTCCAATGCTCCCTTGCTAGAGACATTTGGCATCGTTGGTGGAGTTCCTGGAACCATCCTTGTTTTCATGTGCTCTCCCTGATGGAGTTTTGGAGTATTCTGGGCAGACCTCCAACCAAGGCCCCCTTCCTCTAAGTGGCTTGGAATTTGGGCCCTTCCTGCATCATCTGGCAGATTTGGCTCAAATGAAACCGTCGCATTTTTGAGGGAAGTCATTTGGCTATTCAACAGATCTGGCAAAGGATCCTGTGTATGGTTCAAGAAACTATCCATAGTAAATGTGATGTGGACCCCAATTTGGACTCTAGGGAGGAGAAGGTACGACAGGCCCTTGGTTTGTTTGGGGTTGGTGTGAATTCTTCTAGCCGTAGTAGGATTCCTCAGCTTAGCAAGAAGGTTAGGAGAGAGGGTAGATGGAGACTGCCCCCTAGAGGAGTTTTAAAAATTAATACTGATGGGACATCCAGGGGCAATCTTGGACATGCTGGAATTGGTGGTGTTGGGAGAGATTCTGCTAGCGTGGTCAGTTTTTTCTTTTCCATTTATAAAGGTGTTCACTCCAACAATCTTATGGAAGCTCTGGCGATTCTTGAGGCCTTGCAAAGGGGGTTTTCTCTTGGCTGGCGCAGGATTCTCTATGAGTCTGACTCTCAAATTTTGGTTAATATTTTAAACAGCAAAAGAGTGGAGGATGTTAATTGGCAGTTGGCCTCTGTGACCATTTAGATTCTCAGAATGAGTGAAGAGTTCGAATTTATATCCTTTGTGCACATTCCAAGGGAATGGAATGGGGTTGCTGATTACCTGGCCAAAAGGGCTTCTGAGCTATTGGATACTCAGAGTATTGATAACTGGGAGAGTCTCCCGTCTGGGGATTCTCAACACCTATGGGAGTTGATCCATAAGGATGTTCAGACTTAATGTGGTTTATTTTTTTTGGTTTTCTTTGGGAGTTGACCTTGTCTGGTGATTTAGCCTGTCTTGTTGCTTATTTGAGTCCTGGGTGGGGGCTCAGTTGTACTTTGTAATCCAAACTTTTTATCAATAAATTTTTACCCCTTTATTTAAAAAATATATATATTGTTATAAGTTGTTCAGAACTTTAATTATGCATATCGTGTGTTGATCTGGTCTCTTACCCTGATTCGATCGATTGTTCAGAAGGTTCTGTGTATTGTAGCAGAGGTGCCATCATTCGCTGTCTACGATGAGATTGAGTTGACCCTACAAAAAATTATAATAATATTTATTATCAAATGAATAATTAACTATAATTGCCCATACAAGATGTCGTTGTGGCTTGTTCGGATTGGGTCGGTTGTAAAGTATGTTTGGAATGTTGCCTTGAATACATTTAAAAAATAGTAATTAAAAAATACTAAATTAAAGAGAAATAAATTACAGAACCCAATTTTGAAAAAATAAACTTTACCTATAATGGATTGGCTAACTTCGTCAACATTGATGAACTCTTCACGTGGAACAAAAGAGGCAGTTGCACGAACAAGAGGAGTTGACCTAATGCATTTTGTAGACCTTGTTAGTGGAGGTTGTGGTGACACAGTCTCTGAATATCCACTAGCCTCTGGGTGCATTCCTCTAATTGCAACCTCTCTTTTGTTCGAAGTTGACGTCACTCTTTTCTACATTAAAATGAATTTTAAAATAAAAAACATAAACACTAAAATATAACAAACATAAATTTATTGCAAATTTGAATGTAGAAAAAATTTTACTTGCACCTCTTCGACGGTTAAGCCAATTGACTTCAATTTTGCATGGAGTGAGGTGGGGATGGGGGTATTATTTTTATTATAGCATGCTTCATAAGAAAAAGAAATCAAGTAATTGGTAGTAGCAACAATGGCAGGATAGGTAGCAGTATTTGTGCACGCGTGGTGAAGATCATTTTTTTATTTTGCTAGAAACATATGAGGACCAATCGTATTTATTCTTTCCAACACAACACACAATATATGCCAAAGCCATTCTATTGTTCTCCCCTGCAAAACAATACGTACCTAGAACTCCATGACCGTGTGAAGGAAGTTATGGAAAATAGCTGAAAAACTTAGGCCTCTTCTCCCTACATTTGATTGCACTACAAAAAGATTATAACACAATTAATAATTATATTTAAAGATTGTACAAGGAAGAGGAAACTTACAATATGAAAGACTTACCTTGTAACGCAGCCGATGAGAGATTGTAATGAGTCTCCAGATATATTTTTTCCTCTTCAGTTAGGCTGAATTTTGATGAGATAGGTTCACAATTTTGGTAGGGAAGGCCTATCAATTGATGGACGTCAAAGAGGTTATTAGAGAAGGATAGGGTTTGGTTGTCGATCATTATTGTAATGATCAACCCGTCATTGTCATAGGATTGAACAATTGTATCCAACAAAATAATGTCCATATTGAATTAGGGCATTAATGCTAGCCCCAGAAGCCCAAATTTTATCATCCACATTGAATCATAATGAGGACTGCTGAGAATATCAAAAATGAGCTGGTAAATGAGCTTTTTGAAATTAACATTATGTTGAATGGAATACGTGGCCATTGCTACAAGGCTTGGAAGGGTTTCAAGGGTGTTGGAGGTTTTTTGGGCTTTGTGCAAAATAAGAAAAATGAGTGTTGATGGCCTTTTATAGGCATTTGCATGCAAAGTGTTGAACGAGATGTTGACACGTGGCATTGTTCATCGAGATAATGGCATATGGCAGGGAAGCAACGGTGTACATGAAGCCACCATGTTGACATGTTGATGGGATTTTTTTTTGAGTCGATATACTGCAGTTGTGGGTCATATTACACATAGGATTAATAGGATTTTTTGGGTTGAGAAAATGGAGGAAAAAAATTGTACTTTGTGGGGTCGACAGGTTGTAGTTTATGGGCTAGTTTTGGAGTCAAAATACTGTAGTTGTGGGTTGTGTTGCAATGGGATCTATAGGTTTCGAGGATGGAGAAACAATGGGAAAAAATAGCACATTGGGGATGTCAACAAACTACAGTTGACGAGTTGTTTTTGGAGTCGATAGATTGCATTTGTGGGTCGTCTTGCACATTGGGTCAATAGGCTTTTCAGGATGTAAAAAAGTGAGGGAAAAGGGTACACTTTGTGGGGTTGGTAGACTACAACAAAAGAAAAAATACTAAAAAAGTGTGAAAAATAGAAAAGGTAGGTTTTTGGGGATGTAAAAAAATTTTGTGGGATCGATAGACTGCAAACTATGGGGTATTTTGAAAAAAAAAACACGCGAGAGAAATTGAAGAAGGGCAAGGTTGAATGCAAGCTGACAAAAAGGGAAAAAATAACCCCCCTCCCAAAAAAAAGAGCAGAAGGGAAAAAGTGTGGATAACTGAAAAAGGGCAAGGCAAAGGTAAGCAAAAGGAGGCCAAAAAAAGAGGAAAAAAAATCATCCTCATAACCACAACAAAAATTTCAAAAAAAATAGTATGATTAGATTTTTCCAACCCATTAAAAACTCCACAATTAAGGATACTCGATTGGAGTAGTACTTGGACGGGTGACGTCCTGAGAAGTCCTAGTTTTGCAGCCTCTAGACTGAATTTTTTTTTACCTCTTAGGAAGTCGAGCCTTGTTTTGCATCCATTTCAGGAAAAACTGTCAAATTCACCATTTTTTAATATTTTTTGGTAAAAAATTAAGGTAATTTTCCATGTCTTCTACATGACTTTGAACCACATTCGCCTTGGTTTCGAAATTAATTCGCGCATTACTATATATACATTTTTGGGCCTACCCTTATGCATAACCCTGCACATAGTGGTATTACAAATAGTTTGGAAATTATGCATGTATTTTTTGACAAGATTTGAACTTGCTCTTCTGCTTGAAAGTTCAAGAATCTTACTGGTTGAGTTAATGTCATTCAATAAAAAAAATTAATGCCATATTATTATTTTTTAATTAATTATAAATAATTGAAACATATCTCATTTTCGAATGGGCCTAACAGTAAGATTTTGAAACTCTGAATAAAAGGTTCAAGGTTTGAATCCAATGGGGTAGAGTTGTACACCATATTTTGATAACCAAAACTTGGTTGAATAAACATACACTAGGTAAATAACATCCTTTATGAGGATCATTTCATAGCCTATGGTCTTATGGACGTTAAAAATGATTTTATCATTACCTTTTTATTTATATTATATTATAATCGCCATGACATGTTCAATAAATGATATAATAGTAGTAAAAAGCATTTTGAGGATTACTCTTGGTAAGATTTGAACTTTGGTCTTTTTCTTCAAAATCAATGTATTTAATTTATTAATCTCACATTTATTTAAATATGTTAAGGTTTATACATGAAATTAACTTAAAATGTGAAACTTTTTATTTTTCCTTTTAAACCCAATAAACAACCCCATATTAATTGTTAATAAATCATATATTATGTTCATATTCAATAAATATAGATAAATATTTTTTTAATGGGTTATATGGGATTGAAATGAGGCTCACTTACATCATGATTACATGGTGGTATTACAACTTAACAATTATACATGTATTGTTTGGTAAGATTCAAACCTTGGTCTCCTCCATGAAAGCTAAGGAATCTAATTAATTAAGTTAGTTGTATTTTATTACTGCATTTCATTATTTTATGCATTAGTTATTTATTTATCCTAGCACTTAGGACAAGCTTGCTTAGATACGTGTTAACTTATTCATCTCTTACACATATGTGTCACAATCTTGCTCAATGTGTTGATTTATTCATCTCTCACACATGTGTACCAATCTCACTCGATGTGTTGACTTATTCGTCCCCCACACATATGTGTCACAATCTCACTCAATGTATTGACTTATTCATCATGTGTCAAGTAAGTATTGACTTATTTGTCACTCATTGATGTCATACATCACATTATTGAGAAGCATCATTACTAGTAGGCATTAAATAGATTCTTTGTTGGGTATTTTTTATATATACCTATCTCATGCTTACACTTGAGCAATGGAAGAGTGGGAGAATGTATGTAGTTTTAATTTGTAATTTTGTACTTGTGGAATACTATCATATCATTATTTTGCATTTTGTGTTGACCTTCTTAGTTGGAATAGCTAATAAATTTTCTTATGCAATTACTATTATAACTTGCTTACTTCACCTAGATCTTGGGTCTCATATCTTCATCTTAATCCATAAGCAAAACTCACATGGTATCAAAATTTGAGGGGGAGAAGGAGCTTGTTTATTTTTAGCTGAATCATCACAGGATTCAAGGGTTACATTTTTTTGAAAACTTCATCCACATTTCTAGAGTTTATTTTATTTTTTAGACTTTGAGGTAGCCTGCATTGTAGACCCTTGTGTCCCTAAGTTGTAGACTTGGATGTTGTGTAGTTGTAGACTCTTGCAGCCATCTCATGCCCATGACCATCTTTACCACCTAGCCCTCACAAACCCTCATGCCTAGTTGTAGAGTCTTGTGGTCATATTAGGCCTTACAACCATTTTTGTTGCCTGACCCTCACATAACCCTATGCTTAACTTGTAGGCCCTATGACCTTCATTGTTACAAATCAAAGAAGCCATTAATACCACCCAAAATCCATTTTTTTAAAGTATTTTATATTCTATTTTTTACTCTCTCATTTTAGAAAAAATTGTGATTACATTTGAAATTTTCTTATTGCAGTTATTGTATCGGGCCAATATTTTTAGGTACATCTACTTGTTGAAAAATTGGTCACAAATTGTAATAACACTATTTATAAAGTGCCAAATATTTTTTCTAGGAGGGGTTCTTTATTATTTGAGAGGATATTCTATTCTCTTCCTTGTTCTTTCTACAATATCATGTTATTTCCTTCTTTCTGCTATAAGTAAACTAAATATTCTACTTCTTACTCCTTACAATTACACTACTTGGAAACAATTAATCTAGAATTACTTAAGGTGTAAGAACTATACAAAGCATGTATTAGACACAAAACCTGAACCCACTGATGCAAAGGAAAAGGAGTGGACTAATAATCATGAGCAAGCACTTGGTGTAATCTATACACTTGTTTATTTTTGTCCTCTCTTTCATGTTTAAAATTCTATGATATCTAAAGAGGAATGGGATACACTTGCTAAGTTGTATTCTCAAACCAATGAAATTAGGGGCTACCAAATAAACAATGAGTTGAGAATCTTGATCCAAATGCTTTTGATTATATACAATATTATATCACCAAAATTAATCAGTTCAAAACACAACTCAAAGAATGTGGCATAGATAAAAAGGATACTCAACTAGTTTTGAACGTGTTGTCTAAACTAGGTCCTAAGTATTTTATCTTTGTTTCTGGTTTCCACACACATCAAATTTTTGTAGGTTCTACATGGACAATGCCATCATTTGACTCATTTTCTAAACTTCTCATTTGAGAGCAAGAAAATTTGATTCAAATGGGCCTCTTGAAAGTCTCCAAGTCACATGCACTTATGGCTAATCAAGCCAATGGACATAAAATACCAGTAATATAGAAAAACCATAAAAGAAAGCAAAGAAGACACAAAAATAAGGAACACAATTTGTTTCTAAGGTAGATAAACAATCCTCTAAGAGGGATTCACAGAAGAAAGAAAAACCCACTTGTACATATTGTAAAAGGTTAGGTCATGAGGAACATCAATGTCATACAAAACAAATAGAAGAGTTGAAGAATCTTCTATAGAAGAACAATATTAATCTGGCATCATATATGTCACCAAGTTCCTCTTCTTCTTCAAATCATAGAAAAGAGAAATGAAAGGATCTAGTTACAATGTTTAAATCCTCCAAACCATGGATACTCAACTTAGGTGCTCTACACCACATGTGTTCTGATAGAGATCATTTCTCAACTTTGAAGCCATGTTCTATGCCTCATATTCACATTGGTGATGATAGAAAAATAGATATCATTGGGAAAGGTTCAATTGATATAGGATATGATGCATTCCATGGTGTATTTGGTGTACCTAAATTGTCTATTAACCTGCTTTTAGTCTACCAAATCACTCATATTAGAATGGGTAAGAAATTTGAGTTCACTTCATATTCAATGGTAATCCATGAGATAGAGGATGACACACCAGTAGCAGTTGAGAAGGTTGATCATAAAACTTATTTGTAGTCCTCATTTTGTACCTGATTCCCCATCCTCCAAACTACTTACCCACTTTGACATAAAGAGTAATATGGCATGAGTAGTTTGGTCATCTTAGCTATCGCTATTTACAATAACTTGCACAATAGGAAGTGTTGGTTACGAATATGCCATGAGGAAAGGATTTGTTGTTATTGCGCCTAGATTTTCCCACCAGATTGAAAGGCCAAAAGGAAGGAATGCCTTTCATGCCAATCTTCGAAGAAGGCTGGCTCCTATGGGGGTTAGGTTAAGATAAGAGTGTAGGAAAGAGACAAAAATGCAAAAAGAGATAAAAGTGTAGAAAGGGATTCCAAATGTGATTGGAGTTGGGTGGGGGGAATAAGCAGCACGGTGACGAATCAATCACCACTACTAACAACATTCATCTACAAACATACATTGAAACTGCAGCTATCAACGATCCTATGTATCCTCTATCTATGCATTCCAGGAATACCTGGCCACCAAATGCTAGAGTCCAGAGTTCAGTACAACCGCAAGCAATGACACAAGAAACATGAGGCAGAAATGACAAGGAGAGGCAGCATACAATATAAAAAACAGTAAGTAGAGCCAAGTATATGTTTGTATTTGAGGAAAACACACAACTACAATTGTCCCCTAGCAATATATTCCCATTACACCACCTTACAATGGAAAAGTGGTGGGTATTTATAGCCCAAAATTCCCTCGATTACATTCATGTGCACGAAGTCCCAGACAAGACAGTAGCTGACACGAGCGACCGAGGAGCTGCTGATGCTTACTTCTGTCGGGACGAACTGTCCTTGCAGCATGGTGTCCCTGAAGGTGGTACAGCTACATGGCAGCGCGTCGGGTCAAGTCTGCGGTCAACAGAAATACGGGTAAGTGCGGTAGATGACACTTCACATTGGCTTAAATGGTGATAGTTGGCATCGATAGTGTAGCCCATGCTTTGTCCTTGCGCGGTCAAGTCTTGGCTCAAATCCCAAAGGTGGATACTTATCAGATGCTGAGGTATGACACGTGTCTACCTTGAAAGGCAGCTTATCCAACTTTGCCAGGAATTTGGGCGCTATCGGGTTGCTCAAGAGGAAAACAACGCAGTTGGAAGGCCTTCTTGCCTTAGCAAATTTTTGAGTTGACTTCACCCAACTGCGCACCGGTCGAAGGGTGCACTCCGACTTTGCTATGAAGTCAGGTTGTGCATCGATGCTTGGATGTCTTCATCTGCTATTCGAACTGTGCACTGAAAAATGGATGCACTCCGACTTCGCTGCGAAGTCAGGTGTCGCCCCAGCACTTAGCCATTTTTTTGATGAACGATTCCCCTAGTGCGCCCAGGAAGAAGGGCGCACCCCGACTTTGCTATGAATTTGGGTGTCGCCCTTTGACACTTAGTCAAATTTCCAACTATTTCCTGTCCTGGTGCGCATTTTGGGTTCCCTACTGCACTCCACTTGAGGGGCGCACTTCGAATTTGCTGTGAAGTCGGGTGTCGCCCCAACACTTAAAAACTTTTCAAGGTACACCTGCTGAAGTTTTACTGGGGGAAGAAAGGGGGAAATAAGAAGAGGGAATGAAGCTGTGAGGAAGAGGAAGAAAGGGAGAGAAGGGAAAATGAGGATAATGGAAGGAAAAGCGCAGCTCACTTGCAAAAACCAAAAACATGGCACCCCTGTGCAAAATGTGGCAACATTCCTAGCGGCTCGTGGGGTGTTGAGCTCGCCTTGACGCAAAGAACCATGCCTTTATCCTTTGGGTGCAGAAGAACTTCCTTCCCCTGCTTTCTACTACTCTAGTCTCTTTCCTTGGGGCAACTGTTCTTCTTTAGGTTCGCTTTCACCAGTTGCCTCCTCAGTCTCGCCTTCTGAATCTGAAGGCTCTCCACTTTTTGCCTCCTACATGTTTATGCATTCGAGCATAGCCTTAGCTTGATCCCAGGTTGCGGCTTGGAAGGGAGTGGGGTCACTGATTTCTCTGAGTACTGCGTGGAATGCAGCGACCACGTGCAGGTCAATGGTATTATATCTTTTGCCCAACTCCTCGAGAGAAGAGTTGATCTTGTAGTACTTTGCCACCATTTGAGTGACCTACACTTCTTGAACTGGCTCTATCCAGCTATCGATTTTAGTTGTATCTGCTTCGAAGGACAGCCAGTTCTCATTTACCTGCTCAAGGGTGAGGAGCTCGTCATCTCTAACATAGCTCGGACACCCGTGCTCGGACAAAATGCGAAAGGGCACCAGAAGAATGTGTCTTTCATGTTCTAAGGCATCCAGCACCTTCCTGGCCATTCTGATCTTTTCTGTCCTAGTGAAATAAGTGTGCAAGGTTACCCTTGCATCTGCCCACTCTGAGGCAAGTTGGGACATGGGGGAGATTCGGAAGCCATCGCGCTCTAATTTCTCAAGTTTCATAGCCAGGTCTAGCCATTGCCTCGCCTGGTGTTCGGCTTCCTCTACCATAGGCTTGCCCTGGGCAGATACTTCTTCAATTTTGGATAAGAAATCCAGAACTGACAAGGACTTGACAAGGTTGGGCTTGCAACCTTGTAGCAGACTAGTGCGCATCTCCTTTACCTTGCTCTTTGAAAAGGTCGTCGCTTGTGATGCTTTCTCTACGAGCTACGACTACGCCTATTTCAGCGAATCTTACAGTTGTGAAACCTGCTCCAGGGTTGCTTCTCTCTCTTGCTCAACTGTTTGCTGAGAGGCGGCCAGCTGAGCCTTAAGATCTTCTACTTCTTGATACGCTGACCCCAACTGCATAGTGGCCCTAGCCAAGTCTTCTTCGAGCTGCCTGGTGGTATTCTGCAGCTAGAAAAGTGCCTCCTGGGTCTCGAGATGCTTAACAAGGAGGTTTTCTGTTCTACGACGAATACTACGGATCTCGTATTCTTTGTTGATATCATCAAAGTTCTTCTCCTTTGTCTGAAGCTCATAGTCTGCCTCAGTCATATCGTGGAGAGGCTTCTTCACTTTAGGAATCAACTTTTCTGTAGTAAGCACTCTCCGATCTAGGTCGAACTTTATGCGTTTGATCGGGGTGGCTATCTCTTCGGCCCTTCTGTGCTTAACTCCTTGAAGAAAGGAGGCTGATCCCCCCATGACTCTTATTGCCAGAGGCTGGTCCTCGGAGATGCTCATGAAATCAAGGTCTTCTAGATCTTGGGCTTGCTACGACATCTTTCTCGTGAACAGTGAAGTAGGTGGGATACCAGAGGGGGTAGTAACCTTTGAGGGTGAATGGGCCCTAGGAGTGATAGGGGTTTGGGTAGACGACGCTGGTAGGGTTTCAGTCGGTTGGGACAAAGGATGTGGAGATGAGGGAGTAGCTTCGACGCTGACTGTAGGTGAGGGCTCTAGGGTTTGACTCAGGTATTGAAAAGCGTTGGGGTCCTGAGCAAACTGGTCAAACGAGTGAAGGCCGCTAGATGGCGGGGTGGCTTGTGAAGCGGAAAAAGCGGTTGCGGCTTGCCCTGATGAAGTGGAAGATGGGGTTTTTGTAGGGCCGATGCGGACTTGGGCAAATGGCACAGAGTACATACCTGCGGGCTCTGCCTGAGCTGACACTGAAGGGATGGTCACAGCCTGGATATCTGCTTCTAGTTTAGGGCTGTCTAAAGAGACAACCTCCGATGCTGCTGCTTGCGACTGTTCCACAGTCGATGGCTGCACTGGCTCCTTAGGAGGCTTGGTCCTCTCAACCTTTTTCTTTTTCTTTTTTGTTGTGGCTGGTCTAGAAGGAAGTGGCAATAAAGGAGCGGCAGGTGCTGATGTCCCCACGGTGAACTTGTACCTAGGTCGCGCTGGGAGAATACCTGACGCACTCGATCCGCTGGTGGGTGGTACTGACGCTGTTTCTACTAGAGGAGCCAGCTCAAGAGTTGACCGCTCTGACCTTTGTGCCACTTCGAGCACTGCCACAAGAGCTACAAGCTGCATCAGGCCCACTTGGCTGCTGGATGGAGTTGCACTGGAAGTCGTTGGGGTTGATAATGACTGAGAGGTAGCCCTTCTTTTATACCTTATATTTGTGCCTCGAGGGACGCAATTACAAAATTTAAAGGGCTGCCATGTGTCAACGTGTTGATCATAAAGTGCCAAAAACTCATCATCAACGACAAGATTCTTTCGGCTTGATTTGTCGTGTTACGTGTGACACCTCATCTTTTAGCATTCGAGGATTTTGTCCTTATGCCAGTTGAGCAACACCACCTTAGCGAGGAACTTCTTGAACCTAGCTGACTCCATTCGATGGTCCGAGTTTTGATCAGGATCGTAAGTGACCTCCTCACAATAAAATTCATGCCATGGTGGCCATGATTGCATCAAATGAATGCGCCAGTGGAGGTCCGCACCTGTCCTGTTCCTTCTTTCTTGCATGATTTCAGCTTTAGGACAAATGTGCGTGAACTTTCTCTGGACCCCGATTGGGTCATACTTCCAGCATTGGGGCAGCATAATCAGGCCCATCTCAAGTAGATCCTACTCAAGATAAACGTGCTACCCGATTTCGAAGACTTGAATATTGGCCCAGGTCATAGGGTATTTGAATATGTGACCCCTCTTTTTTCCCTGGCCAAATTCCTCTTCGACGTAATCCATTTGCCATGCCACCTCCATCTTGAACTGATGATCTGTGCAGAAGTAGGGCAGCAAACATGGCTTTCCCTTGAATCCATAGATTCGGACGACAATGCCCTAAGTTAGCCTGAAAGTATCCCCAAAATCATTGTTCAACAGACACTTCGTCATAGCCGCTGGTGGGCGAGTTGCACCTCGGTTGAACAATCCCATGGCCTGGCCCAGGAACTGAATGTTGAAATCATAAAATGAGCCCTTTCAGTATAGGGCCTTAGTCCATTCATACAAGAGGAGCGGCTCTCCTTGTTCACTCAACTTCTTCAGGTTGAGGACGTTCATCCGATGATGCATGTGATACAGGCATAGCCATGTGAGAAAAGAGCAAAACTGGAAGTTCGTCGACTGCTTCTGCTACAGTATCACCAAGCTCACATGAATTGCATAGGCCAACCAGTATGTCTAGTCGTAGAAGATGGGGTGCTTCCTGCTTTTATGCATCGTGGAGTCGTAAAACTTCTCGTGCAGGATGCACTCGACCATTGCCAACTGAAAAGGTTGCACCACCCTGTCTGAGTCACAACCGAGGACCCATGCTATGATGATATAAATATATCTGTTCTTGAATCATTCTAGTGGTATGGGGCCAGTCGGCCATTGTCCAGCCATCAGCGGAGTCTTCAGCTCAGAGTTTAGGAATTCTCTCATTCGCTTCGTCTAAGGAAATCTGTCGGTCTGCTCTTCTATGTTCACCCTTCTGATAATTGCGTCTGGGCTGTACTGAAGCCCTGAGGCAAATGTTGGCTAGATGCTTTCTCGGAAGAGAGTGAACAACACCCTTCCTTTATTATTGCAGACCTATCGCGCAGCTAGTTTGTAATATTCAGCAATCACTTCAACCAGCTCTGGGCACCAGTGAGTCGGAGGGCACAGGAACCAGTAAAGGTTGGATTTGAATGCCGCTCCGAGGTGGTGGGAAGGCAAAACCTTATTCACCCACTTTGCGATAGTCAGACGCAGCTTCATGAGGCTGATGTAAAAAGAACCATCTTTGTACCCGAACAAGCGGTTGATGGGTGGCGGCAGAGTCTGGACAACTATGCGCCTCTTCGTCCTAGATTTTCCTTTCTTGTCCTTCTGCGGCATTGCGCTCTCATGAGCGCTCGACTATGGAGACTCAGATTCGTGATATTCTACACTTGATGGCACCTATACGGGCGCTTTTCCCTTATCCATCCTTGTCGAAACAATCAGATACAGGAATGACAGCTTCTAAGCTTGTCAGATTTATTCTTTGCAGTCAAGGAGTCAGCTCGAACACTTATGAATTTTTTGGCCATGCCAGGGTCCTTTTGTAGATAGCGACTGTAATCATTAATGGCGCGAGGGAGGGAGTTAGGGTAGTTAAATCTGGGTTGGTGGAGATGTTATGATTTTGGCGATTGTGCATGGGCTTTTTTAGAAAAGCGTGCTTTATTGGCCCAAAACGCACCTTACCCTTTAAATGCATATTTTTTGGTAATTGCATAATCATTTAAAGCCTCCTCAACTATTGTGTCATTGCTAACATCACCTCCACCATTCGGGCACACTCTTCAAAGAAAATTTATAGTCCATAACCCAACCTGTGCCAAACTTCGCTCGAAATTCGGGGCACGATCGGACTTCGCCCAAAAAATGGGCACAAGTCGAACTTCGCCCCAAAAGTGGGTGCAAGTCAAACTTTGCTATTAGACTTAGGTGCTTTCAGCTTCTATTGGATCACCCAGGGTGTGCCCAAAATTGGGGGTGCAGTCAGACTTTGCCTAAAAAATGGGCGCAATCTGAATTTTCCCAGCAACTGGGGCGTAGTCTGATTTTTGGCATTTCTTTGTAGTCTGCTACCCGGATGCGCTCTTTGGAGAAGGCGTAGCCCGACTTCGCTACGAAGTCATGTTGGGCAGTTAGACTTAGACATTTTAGTTCCTTTTTCAACTGCTTTCTTCCCTACTTTGCCCCATTCGATGAGCGATGCCCGACTTCACTGCGAATTCGGGCATTTACCTCAGACTTAGGCTACTTGGAAAAATAAAACTGAAAAACAACTGAAGTATTTACATGCTATAAATCGAAAACACAAAACAAAGGAAATTTGTACAAAGAAGGACCCCTTCGAGTGCCTTCAGTGGTGGTACATTTTTAGGTGGAACCCGTTGACGAAATGGGGAGAGGATGTCCCTCCATGTCCTGGAGCACATATGCGTTGAACTGGTTCACCCGGGCAATCTGATAGGGGCCCTCCCAGAGGGCGTCAAATTTTCTATGGTTGTCGGGTTTTGCCTTCAACGAGTCCCATTTCAGCACCAGGTCCCCGATTTTGAAAACTCGGGCAGTGGTGCCTTTTGCGAACCAGCCTTGAGTTGCTTCAACGTGTTTGGTGAAGGCCTGGTATGCTTTCTCTCTGTCTTCCTCCAATTGTAGAAGTTGGCAAAGTCTGTCTTCTACTAGATCCTCGTTGCTTCTTTCCTCATCAAGCATCTAGAGAGCGGGTATTTCAATGTGCGTTGGCAAGACAACTTCTTTGTCGTACACGAGCGCATAAGGGGACATTTTTATGGACTTCTTGAATGAAATTTTGTCCGCCCATAGCGCTTGATCTAGGAGTAGGTGCCAAGTCCTCTTGTTATTTTCCACTGTCCTTTGGATGATTTTCAGTAGATTTTTGTTGGTGGAATCGGTGAGACCGTTCCCCTGCATGTAGTAGTTGGAAGACATCTTATGATAGATGCCAAATTTGTTGGTGTACTCTGTGAGTACCGCGCCTGCAAACCCCGAACCATTGTCTGTCACTATTGACTCGAGAACCCCGAAACGGGTAATCAGGCTCTTAAGGAATTTGATGACCATATCTTAGTCGATGTTCTTTGTGGGGATCGCCTCTGCCCACCGTGTGAAGTAATCGATGGCGGATAAGATAAACTTGTGGCCCATTGCAGAGTTCGAAAAAATCACCCCGATGAAGTCTAGACCCCATTGCTGAAACGGAGTCTCGACTTGGATCGGTTGTAGGGGCAAGGGTGCTTTTCTGTTTCTGCCAGCAAATCTTTGGCATTGATCACACTTGGAACAGACCGCATGAGCGTCTGTAAACAGAGTGGGCCAGTAGTACCCAGCTCTGATTATTTTCAAGGCCGTGGGCCTTGCGGAATGATGACCTCCAGGCATCTCGGAGTGGAATTCTCCAAGGACCCTAGACTGGTCTGATTTTCTGATGTCGTCAATGTCTTTAAAGTAAAGCCCCTCGGGGCGAAGAGTGTACTTCAGTGTACTTAACCAAAACCTCCTTCTTTGTGAGGCATTTATGTGGTCTGGACATCTTTTAGTGCAGAAGTATCTCACCAATTCATCTGTCCAGTCGCACTCCTCGGGTAAGGAGTTGGCTAGGTTGACGTGTGTTGTTGGGTCCTCCCACTCGCAGGCGGATATCTCGACTGTCACACTTTGAGCTAGCTCTTGGCACAAGGCTCGGCCTTTGATTAGCTTGGTTGGCCGCACTTCGATGTCAAACTCTTGGATTTTGGCAATCCATCCTGCTCTCTTGTGACCCGGATTTCCTTGTATGATGAAGCTTCGAACGTCCGGGTGGATCACAAAGACAGTGATCTTGCTTTGGGAGACAAAGTGCCTGAACTTCCGGAGAGATTTCATGATAGCGTGAACCTGCCGCTCTATAAAGTTGTACTTTTCTTCGTGTGGCTGGATTACTTGGCTCAGGAACGCTATGGGCCGCTCTTCGCCATCTTCTCCCTTTTGGGTCAGGACTGCGACGTAACTCTCTGGTTCTCCCACCGCATACAGGATGAAGTCCTTGGAGTAGTCCGGGTTGATCAACACCGGTGCTTGTGTAATGCGAGCTTTGATCTCCTTGAAGGATTGCTCTCTTTCTTCAGTCCACAAAAATTTTGTATTCTTCTTCAGCAACTCGGCCATAGGCTTGATTACCTGTGCGAAGTCCGGTATGAACTTTCGCACGAATTTGATTTGGCCAAAGAAGCACTACAACCCTTTCTTATCGATTGGGGCGGTCAAGCGGAGGAGGACCTCTGCTCTATCAAGATCTATAGCCAAGCCTTTCTTGGAGATGACATGCCCCAACAACTTTCCTTCTTTCACCGCGAAGACAGATTTCTTCGGGTTTATGGAGATGTCGAATTCACGACACCTTTCGAATATTTGCCGTAGGTGGGGAACATGCTCTTCTCGCCTATGAGATAAAACAATCATGTCATCCAAGTAGATGACAATCACTTTATTGAGCAGCTCTCGAAAGGCCAGGTCCATGGCTCTTTGGAATGTGGTGCCAGCATTGGATAGGTCGAATGGCATGCGTTGATATGTGAACGTTCCCCACTTGGTGGTGAACGTCATCTTGTGCTGGTCCTCATCCTTGAATCATATCTGGTTGTAGCTAGAAAAACCATCTAAGAGGGAAAATATTTGGGCCCCGATAACTATATGGAGGATATGATCGATCTAGGGAAGCGAATAATGGTCCTTGAGGGAGGCCTGATTTAGATTTCTAAAATCCATGCAAAGATGAATGTCTCTGTTCTTCTTCCTCACAGGAACTAGGTTTGCAACCCAGGATGAATGCTTGATGGGGTATATGGTCTTGGCCTCTAGCATTTTCAAGAGCTCGGCTTTCATCATGGCCTCAATTTTTGGATTGACGACCCTCTACTTTTGTCAGAATGGCTTGGCGCCATCTTCTAGCTCAATGGTATGCTGGATTATTTCTCTGTCATACCCCTTCAAGTCTTGGTAGCTCCAGGCTACGATGTCAGGGAACTCTTGACATAATTCTTTGATCTGCTCAAGTTCCTCTGTGGTGTAGTCCGTTCCAACCTTGATCGATTTTCCAGGTTCCAGCTCCAGGTCGGCATACTGCTTTGGGTCTACTTTGATTCGGTGTGATATGGCTCTGTCATTCTGATCAAATAGACTTTCAAGAGTAATCAGTCCTTTTGGGACATGATTATTTTTCAATTGTATCAACCCCTCATATTGCTCATCATCAGGGTCTCTACCTTCGATTGAACAAGCTTCATTTACCAAAAATGTGACGATCTCCTTGTCATAGTCAAACACCTGCCAGTGGGTGTCCTTATCAGGCACAGAAGGCCTATAAATGGTACAAACTGACTTTGGCTTCTGGATAGTGTCATCAACCAAAATGTACCTAGCTCCAACAGACGCTAGAATGTTAGCATGCTTGTTTTTCTCATGTGAAATAGCCTTGACATTCAACGAGTCAAAAGACTCCATTAGATCCCAGACCCGATTTCGGTACGCCTTAAGGTAGTGCTCTTTGGAGGCGCACTTATTCATGATCTGGTGGCACACCAGCTTTGAATCTCTATAGATCTGAAGATGTTTGATTCCCAACCTCTCTATCTTTCTCAAACCCAAGCACAGGGCTTTGTACTTTGTCACGTTGTTGGTACAGCTCCAAGCTAGCCTGTAGGTGTAATCCTTCTAGATCCCGATTGGGGAAACCAAAAGTACTCCAGCATCGGTGCCATTTTTGCATCGCACACCGTCAAAGAAAAGCTTCCATAGATTTTCAGGTGCAGGTTCCACTTCTCTCCCGGCTGACTTGTCGACCCTCTCAGGCTAAACAATGGTGTAGCAGCCTTGCTCTATTTCAATCACAACGTTGAAGTCCCGTAAGGAGAATTCGTCTTCTACTTGCAACTGCTCGAGAGCTTGATCCATCATGTCCACCATCACTAATTCCTCCTCCGTTAGCTGAGCCATGCAATCCTCAAGCTCTTCTCCGGGTATCTTCTCTACTAAGTAGGTGGAAGGCTTCTCATTGAAAATATTCAACCTCCTTCCCTTGAAGGGCACTTCCATGTGCGAATAGTCCAAATAGATATACCCTCCCAAATTCACAGTGAACTCCCTAGAGAGACACATGCCGAAGTAGGGTTCCAAGTCGACAACCACAATCTCCTGAATGACCACGATGTCGAGGGCTTTATGCAGCCGAATAGGGATGTCTTTTATGACATCGACTGTCTTGATAGGGGTGCCGTCTAGTTGCAGCATGCCTTGGCTGCTCCTTGTGTACTCCATCCCAATTTCATCGCAGACAGCTCTTGGCATTATGGTCATGGAATCACCAGAGTCCACCATGCAGTTGTGTACTATGTACCCTTGCATCCGTAATGATAGATAGAAGGGAGGTGGTCCGTTCTTCCCAGTGGCTGAGACTGTCAAGGGTTGCACCAGGATAGCGGGTTGTATCTACTTATCGTTCTTCATGATTTTTAGGGATTCTTGTAGCAGATCAACTTGGCCTGGGAGCTGAAGAGCATCATACATGCTGATTCTTGTAGGGGTTCTCTTCAGCTCGTCCACTATACTGTAGCCTAAAGTGCTTTCTCCTTCCGCTTCTTTTGTCGGCTCATACTACGTCTGGTACTATTGAGTGGCCTCAACTCTCTGTCTCTTGGTCAGAGACGAATATCTCAGCTTCTCCTGAGCTTGTTCTTTTGTTTCAGCAGGAGGCTAAGTAGCGGGAGCTTTAGCAGAAATAGCTTTGGCTATGGGTGGCTTGACTGCGGGAGTCTTTGTCGGAGGAGTTTTGTCTTTGGCTATGTAAGGCCACAACCTCTTGTAGGGTGGTATCTCCTTAGGTTGCGCCTTTTCTCTTCTGGTGTACACCTTTAAGGGTTTAGCTATAGATTCGATAGACTTCTTATTTTCCTTGGCAAACGATGGCATCAAAACCTCATCTAAAACGACAAAATTGCTTTCGTCGCCCAGGATCATGTAGAGTTCTTCATCCTCTATGGCACTGTCAGCCAAGGTCTGGAGGTAGTGCTGATGTAGCGCACAATCTTCCTCATCATGCGGGTCATTGCACGTGGTGCACCAGTTGACCTGGTCGGATGTACCAAATTCATCCTCAATGGCAGCATTCCTCGGATGGGGCCACCATTGCAATTATTGCTCGGGGGGTCGATCCTTTGTCAATGTTGGGGATGGATATGGCCTCCTTGGAGCTAGGTCCATCTGGGCCTGCTTCTTTTTTAGGACAGTCATGTCGTTAGACATGGTGTGATAGCCAGAGGCCAGGGCCCACACCTCCTGTAGAATTTGATTCTGAATATCATGGCCAGGAGGCGACGACAATTGAGCTAGGGGAGGCAATGTAGCCAATGGAGGAGGAGTGGAATATTGTGCATGCTAAAGGGGAGCAAGAAGTGATGGAAAACATGGAGGACGAGGAGGTGGATAATAAATTTGAGGTGGGTCGTAAGGGTTCACGATCGGTGTTAGATTCCATTACTGCTGGGGTTGCTGTTCTGAAGTGGACAGCTCCGAACCAAAAGCTGATGGGTACTACGATCGAGGAAAATTAGGGTAGATGGGCAGTTGCACTCTGTGCGAAAGCCTGTCGATGGAGATGATGTCCATTTTAGCTTGTTGGGCAGCCTCGTACAGAGTGGGGAACATGTTGATTTTGGCAACCTTCAACAGTAGGCAAATGTTTGAGTTGAAGGATCTCAGGTAGTAGTAGGCGACTGACCTGCTGATGGTCAAAGTTTGTGAGGCACTCATTTCCACGACCTCACAAATCGGATGTTGAAGTCTGACACCTCCTCTTGGGGGTGTCTCTGAATACTTTGGAACTGATGCAACCAAGAAGAGGGATCAGTAGACTCGTTGCATCCTTTCACGAGCCTTCCAGCTAACTGTTGCCACCCTGTGATGGATCCCTCTGGCAGTGATCTCCACCAGTAGAGAAGCTTTCCCCTTAGGGAAAGGGCTAGCAGATGGGTCTTCACACTTTCGTCAGTAATGGAGTGTAGCGCAGCCAGGGCAAGAATGTCTTGGATGTGTTCATACGTCGTCTTGTTGTAGCCGTCGTACATAGGGATAGAATTTAAGGCAGTAGGGGGCACAACTTGTTGTTCGACTAGGGCCAAGGGCCCCGTAGAATCCATTGTCGGGAAGAGGTCATCATCATCCAAATGATCAGCCATGTCTGCTTTTGACCCGATAGTGTACTCAGTATCGAAACTGTCTGAAGATGTGGATTCTTCTTTGGCCTCAACTTGTTCAACCTCAGCCTCAGCTTCTTGGATTTTGGCCTCAGCTTCTTCTTGGATTTCTACTTCACGAGCTTGGTAATCAGCTAGCTTGACGCGCTCGCATGGAGCGTCAAGGTCAAGTTCGTAAAAGTCAGGCGGGTTCTCCAAATTCCTTGCTCGCCACCTTCTCGTTTGCATGAAGGCATTAGGACCGGTCTTCACGGGCTCAGAGTATGTTCAGATAATTTATAGAGTCGCCTTGTGCTCAGATTTTAAACAACAATGAAGCGAGCACTAGTACTTCGATTCTATTTGGGGGCGAGAAACTACCATGTCCCATCGACTAAGACCAAGAAACTGGTGCAAGTGGGTTTATCAGATTAGAATAGTACGGGTCCCACCGTGTGTGCCAGAGAAACTGTTGGTTACGAATCCGCCATGAGGAAAGGATTTGTTGTTATTGTGCCTAGATTCGCCCACCAAATTTAAAGGCCGAAAGGAAGGAATGCCTTTCATGCCAATCTTCGAAGAAGGCCGGCTCCTATGGGGGTTAGGTTAAGATAAGAGTGCAGGAAAGAGATAAAAATGCGAAAAGAGATAAAAGTGCAGAAAGGGATTCCAAATGTGATTGGAGTTGGGTGGAGGGAATAAGCAGCACGATGACAAATCAATCACCACTACTAACAACATTCATCTACAAACATACATTGAAATTGTAGCTATCAGTGATCCTATGTATCCTCTATCTATACATTCCAGGAATACCTGGCCACCAAATGTTGGAGTCTAGAGTTCAATACAACAACAAGCAATGACACAAGAAACATGAGGTAGAAATGACAAGGAGAGGCACCATACAAGATAAAATACAGTAAGCAGAGCCAAGTATATGTCTGTGTTTGAGGCAAACGCACAGCTACAATTGTCCCTTAGCAATATATTCCTCTTCCACCACCTTACAATGGAAAAGTGGTGGGTATTTATAGCCCAAAATTCCCCCCGATTATATTCATGTGCATGAAGTCCCAAACAAGACAGTAGCTGACACGAGCAGTCGAGGAGCTGCTGATGCTGACTTCTATCGGGTTGAACTGTCCTTGCAGCATGGTGTCCTTGAAGGTGGTACAGCTATGTGGCAGCGCGTCGGGTCAAGTCTGCGATCAACAAAAATGCGGGTATGTGCGGCAGATGGCACTTCACATTGGCTTAAATGGTGATAGTTGGCGTCGGTAGTGTAGCCCATGCTTTGGCCTTGCACAGTCAAGTCTTGGATCGAATCTTGAAGGTGGATACTTGTCGAATGCTGAGGTATGACATGTGTCTGCCTTGAAAGGCAGCTTATCCAACTTCACCAAGAATTCGAGCGCTATCGGGTTGCGCAAGAGGAAAACAACGCAGTTGGAAGGCCTTCTTGCCTTAGCAAATTTCTGAGTTGACTTCACCCAACTATGCACCGGTCGAAGGGCACACTCCGACTTTGCTGCAAAGTCGGGTTGCGCACCGGTGCTTGGATGTCTTCATCCGCTGTTCGGACTGCGCATTGAAAAAGGGGCGCACTTCGACTTCGCTGCGAAGTCAGGTGTCGCCCCAACACTTAGCCATTTTTTTGATGAACGATTCCCCTAGTGCGCCCTAGAAGAAGGGCGCACCCTGACTTCGCTGCGAAGTCGAGTGTCGCCCTTTGACACTTAGTCAAATTTCCAACTATTTCCTATCCTGGTGCGCATTTCGGGTTCCCTACTGCACTCCACTTGAGGGGCGCACTCCGACTTCGCTGCGAAGTCGGGTGTCGCCTCAACACTTAGAAACTTTTCAAGGTACACCTGTTGAAGTTTTACTAGGGGAAGAAAGGGGGAAAGAAGAAGAGGGAATGAAGCTGTGAGGAAGAGGAAGAAAGGGAGAGAAGGGAAAATGAGGAGAAGGGAAGGAAAAGAGTAGCTCACTTGCAAAAACCAAAAACATGGCACCCTATGCAAAATGTGGCAATAGGAAGTTGTTACATGACTCACAGACATCAATTTTTTAGATGGGGTATGCCCCGTATGTGTCATGGAAAAACACCCTATAGATAAAATTAACAAAGGGAAGTCTTGGTGAGCTTCACAAGTGTTGGAACTGACTCATAGTGACTTAGCTTGTCCATTTCCAACTTTATCTTTTAACAAAGCTCGTTATGTACTCACATTCTTTAATAAATTTTCCTGCTACACTTGGGTCTATTTCCTTTGTTATAAAGGTGAAGTATTTGAACACTTTCAAGACTTTAAGACCCTTGCTAAAAAACAATAAGGAAAATACATCAAGATTCTTTGCACAAACAATGGTAGAGAATATGTGAACCATATATTTGAGTAGTTTTATTCTATTGAGGGAATATATCTTCAGCATTCGGTTCCATATAGTCCACAACAGAATGAAGTTGCTAAGCAGAACCAATCCTTGAAAGAAATGACAAGTTGCATGACTCACTCACAGTCTCTTGCACCAATTTATTAGGCCAAAGCCATAAAATGTGTCACTTACATTTAGAACCATATCCCTCATAAATCCTTGAAAGTGATAACTTCTTATAAAGCTTGGCATCGTCTCAAATCTGCTCAACAAGTCCACTCAGAACTTGCTCAAATCTGCTCAAAAAGTCCACTCAGAACTTGTCCAAATATGCTCAACAAGCTCACTCAGAACTTGTCCAAATATGCTCAACAAGCTCACTCAGAACTTGTCCAAATCTGCTTAACAAGCTCACTCAGAACTTGTCCAAATTTGCTCAAAAAACTCACTCAAAACTTGTCCAAATATGCTCAATAAGTCCACACATAACTTAACCAATCTCATAGAAACATAAAGAGAATTGTTAGAGACCCAATATGTTCTATACTCAATGCTCAATCACTTTTCAACTCAGATCAGAATATAGAATAGTTTGTTTTATGGAACTTGAACACTCACTTCACACATCCACTTGACTAGGCTCAATCAAAATTTACTCAACCAATCACTCAATGAAACAACCCTTGCTCACAAACCCTAGTCCAAGCATATAACCATCAACTCAAAATATTTCCAACAATGCTCAACAAAAAATCTCACATAACAATGATACTCATGTTTTTTTCAAACCTTAGTTCAAGTTCTTTGCACAACAACTCACTTCAACAACAATGCTTATAAAACAATCTTCACATAACAATGATACTCATGTTTTTTCAAACCCTAACTCAAGTTCTTCACATAACCAATGGCTTCAACAACAATGCTTATAAAACAATCTTCACATAACAATGATACTCATGTTATTTTCAAACCCTAACTCAAGTTCTTCACACAACCAATGGCTTCAACAACAATGCTTATAAAAAAAGTTTTAATAACAACTATTTATTCTAGAAAACCTTGAAGCAATTACTCAAACACACTCAAAAGGAAACCCTAATCAAGTCCTTTTCACTCCAACTTATTTTCCAGAAATTAACCAATCAACTCAACCAAGGAAGAATTTGCCCATACCTTTTGCTTGACAAGGAGTAGACCACATAAATCTACCACACTCACAATCACTTCTTTGCCAATCTCAAGAGAGGTTAGAAGATAATAATTTTTTCAATGAATCACAATACAAAATGATATCAAACAAAATACAGCTTATCACTCCAACTTTAAAATAATATCCAACACCTTCATAATAATCTCTTTGGCAAAAGTCCCTTTAAAAATAAAATTGACACTCTTAAAGTCTTACTCCTCCAATATGCAAATATAATGATCAAGACTTTATTTAAAAATAAAATCAAACTCCTTATAACTCCAAATTTTATTAAAAATAATTTCCAACAAACACCAATTTTCAACTAGTAACCCTTTCAACTATTTCCAACTAGCAACCCCTTTTAACTCCCAAATTTAGGCAATATTAAAAATAACCAGAATTTAATTACCTTGCCTTTGTAGGGATTCGAACCCTCAATGCAACCCACGACCAACGCCTTAGTCGCGGCTCCAACCGTCGCGTGAGCTACGTGCTCGCTTGGAGTGTGGAAGCACCACGTGCTTCAAAATTATCCTTGCCTTGCATTTTGCAAAACACGTGCCTCGCCTTTAGCGTCTTCAACCCAACACTACTGCCAAGCACAACTGTCGTGTTTCGAACGCTGGTCTCCTTGCGTCCAAGCACTCTAGCCATTGCCCTCTTGCCACTAGGCCATGATGCCCGAATGGCTTCCAACTGATCTGCGCCTTTCCTTTTATCTCTATTCGCTGGCATACACAAACACAAATTTTGCAATATTTTTCACGAGCTCCAATTCACATGCAGTTTTTCGTCCGAGCAAGGATAAAAATTAATGCCCCTTGGGCATGGTTTATAGAATAATTTCCACCTTTGTTTGAATACATTGATGCTTCGAATTTTCTTTAAACCACGTGACATCGACGTTTCAAATTTCTTCCAACTATAGAACATGGACGCTTTAGACTTTATTAATTTATAATTTATTTAAATTGTTTTGAATTTAAATATTATAAATTAATTCTTTTAGAAACCTTTGGGCTTATTAAGTCCTTCTCATTGCATAACTTGGTACAAGTAACATTTATTTATAAAAATAAAATTCACATTAAATTTAATAATTTATAAAGTAAATATTATATCTCCTTTAACTTTGCAATAAGCCTCCTTAGGTTTTTATGAAACACCTTTTAAACTAAGCTTCTATATAAAATTAAAATATTATGGAGCCCTTTTGCCTTTAACTTATGCATGATACTCTTGACCTTTGGCATAATTTGAAGCTTCTTCGTGGATATCAAATGACAATCTTGACTTCGACAATCTTGACAACGAAGTCCTTGACATTAATGATAACTTTATCTAATAACATCAATGACAACTTTGACTTAAGGACTCAAAATGTCCAACAATAGCTACTTAATGTGGCTACACATTTATTGAGACTCATCTATCAATACCCAGAGGGGAGTAAAAGTGTTAGTGCATTTTATTATTTTATGCACTAGTTATTTATTTGTCCTAACACTTAAAATAAACTTACTTAGATAGATATTTAAGTATCTGTCTCTTACATATATCACAATCTTACTTAATGTGTTGACTTATTTATTTTTTATATATATGTCACATCACATTCTCACTCAATACCTTCACTTATATATCTCACATATATGTATTTGAATCTCACTCAATACGTCATGTATTGGGTAAGTATTAACTTATCTGTCACTCATTATATTTGATTACGATTTGTTATGTATTCATTGGTTTGAGCGTATTGAATGACATTGGAAAGCGAAACAAATATGTAGCAGGACAAATGTGTTTCTCGATGTCAACCTAAATCGATAAGATTTTTATAATTTATACAGTAAATATTATATCTCCTTTAACTTTGCAATAAGCCTCCTTAGGTTTTTATGAAACACCTTTTAAACTAAGCTTCCATATAAAATTAAAATATTATGGAGCCCTTTTGCCTTTGACTTATGCATGATACTCTTGACCTTTGGCATAATTTGAAGCTTCTTCGTGGATATCAAATGACAATCTTGACAACGAAGTCCTTGACATTAATGATAACTTTATCTAATAACATCAATGACAACTTTGACTTAAGGACTCAAAATGTCCAACAATAGCTACTTAATGTGGCTACACATTTATTGAGACTCATCTATCAATACCCACCTCAGTTATGATTGAGGGGAGTAAAAGTGTTAGTGCATTTTATTATTTTATGCACTAGTTATTTATTTGTCCTAGCACTTAGAATAAACTTACTAGACATTTAAGTATCTGTTTCTTACATATATCACAATCTTACTTAATGTGTTGAATTATTTGTTTTTTTATATATATGTCACATCACATTCTCACTCAATACCTTCACTTATATATCTCACACATATGTATTTGAATCTCACTCAATACGTCATGTAATCTGTCACTCATTATATTTTATTGGGTAAGTATTAACTTATCTGTCACTCATTATATTTTATTGGGTAAGTATTAACTTATCTGTCACTCATTATATTTTATTACGATTTGTTATGTATTCATTGGTTTGAGCGTATTGAATGACATTGGAAAGCGAAACAAATATCTAGCACAACAAATGCGTTTCTCGATGTCCACCTAAATCGATAAGATTTTAAAGGTCTGAATGAATTATACAGACTCTATACAAATTTAATTCCATTGGCTAGTCAATTAATATGAATGGTATATACAATATAGGGGTAGACAATTAATATGAATGGTATATACCAATATACCGAGGTGAATCAGTTGTACTATTTTCCATTCCACGCTGCACAGAGGAAATGAATCGGTTGCTAAGGAGAGCAGGCCCATCAGGCTTCTCCTTCTCCTCCACTGCTGAACAAGTCACCGATGGAATTGATGCCTCTGGCCTAACAGCCATTGTTACAGGTATTGTCTTGTTAGTGAATTTTATCTCACTCTCAAACATTTTTTCTTATTTTCCATCAAATTAAGATGAGCTTTGTTAGGTTTGGAGTGATGTTGTCTGGATATGCGTACCATGAATTGATTTAAGGTTCGCACTGGCTCTGTGTGAAACAGCCTTACTATTTAGTAGATATCTCAGCTGGTCATTTCAAACCAGTTAGGATGGGCTTCCTGGTTCACGCATGCATGCATTTAGCCTTCTTTGTCTTTGCTGCTACTGAAGATTAAATGTAGTTTTGTTCACAGACTATGGGGCATTTTCTACAGGTTTATTTATTTCAAGTTAGTATTGGAGGATTCGTCATTGCAATACATTAAAGTTTAAAGCTTGTGTCAAGGAAAAATTTGAGGAGAACAGACATGCTTTTAAGTAAATGAAATGAAATTTGCATTGACATTAGTCAAGTAACACAAGTTTTGGTTAACTAATATACTGTCCAAACAAGATTCAACAACTAAAACCAAACGACTTTGCCAGCAGGTCTAATCAGGGTGGAAACAGAAGAGTAAAGCGCGGGCAAAGTTAATAAGATCATTGCTTAAATATCTAAATCCGTCGCACTTGTCAAAAATGTAGTAGTTTGCCCATAAATACATGCAAGACAAAATAGGAGAGGATCAATAATGCCTTCCCTTGAATATTTCTTTCAACTCATACCTCTCTAATATGTGGTAGCTTGAGAGCGGCCAATGGTGGACCTGGGTAAAGGTTCATTTTACTTATTTGTAGTACCTCTGGTATGTGGTAGCTTGAGAGCGGCCAATGGTGGACCTAGGTAAAGGTTCACTTTGCTCATTTGTAGTACCTCTAGGTAAAGGTTCATTTTACTCATTTGTAGTACCTTTGGTATGTGGTAGTTTGAGAGAGGTCAATGGTGGACCTAGGTAAAAGTTTACTTTACTCATTTGTAGCACCTTTGGATAAAGGTTCACTTTACTCAATGTGGTAGCTTGAGAGCTGCCAATGGTGGACTTAAGTAAAGGTTCACTCTACTCATTTGTCGTACCTCTGGTATGTGGTAGCTTGAGAGCGGTCAATGGTGGACCTAGGTAAAGGTTCACTTTACTCATTTGTAGTACCTCTCGTAAATGGTAGCTTGAGAGCGGCCAATGGTGGATCTAGGTAAAGGTTCACTTTACCCATTTGTAGTACCTTTGGTATGTGGTAGGTTGAGAGCGGCTAATGGTTGACCTGGATAAAGGTTCACTTCATGGGTATTAGATGGACTTACATGTTATTTCTCGTTGAGTTAGTATTATAGGGAAGAAAGTAAGCAAAATCTTTAGATTAAAATAAATTCAAATAGTAAATTATTAGTATGTTAAGTATATATATTACATAAATATAAAAAATTTAATACAAAATTTAAATTTAAATGTAAAGTAAAATAGAAATAATTTAAACCACATAAAATATACCGATATTATTTGAAAATTTTGTAAAGGAAAAAACCACGATCAAAATCATTTTTTCACTTTTGTATTATCTTCAACAAAATATACAAGTTTTTTTCAAATGTAATTAGTGCAAATCACCAATGTCTCAAGTAAATAATAGTGTCTCACAGTTAGCTCACATAGTTGGCTCATATTGTTTTGCTCTGTATAGTTAGCACTATTACAACACAAGGAGTTTAACCCAAATATATAGTTTGGGCTATCCTCCTGTTGGAAAATAGTCATGGAGGAAAACCTCCACAACACGTGTCACCACATTTATGTTACATACCACCACACCTACGCCACATGCCATTATGTGCCCCACACATGCCACCACACTCGAGTCTCATGTCATGTCACCCTTGACTTTGAGTTGACTAAAGTTAGACTAGATATTGGAATTATTTTAATTTAGTACTTGTAGAAATAATAATATTAAGGTGTAGGATAACTGCAAGCTTACTGCAGTGGTAAAGGCTTTGGCCTCTCTTTGAGAGGTCTAAGGTTCAAATCCCACTTAGTATGAAGGGACCAAGACCTCTCATAAAAACTTGTGCAACCTCATTGAAAATATTAAGGTGTAGGATAAAATAAATATAGCTATATATTTATTTTATCCATTTACCTTAATCTATATTAGTCAGACCTCTATATATATAAATTAGATACTTATCTATTTAATTTATATTAAAGTCCAAATACCTAATTTTATTATTCATCTTTATACTTAGGTGAATTTACAAAATAATCTCAAAATTATATTATTTGTTTCAACACTCCCCTTAATTTAATTTTGGGGTTATAATGCAATTTTACAAGAGGTGAGGTTCCAAAGAACGAATTTACCAAGGAGCATATGTTCTGGCAAACTTCTTCATAAATGGCATAGTAGAGACTCCAAGTTGTGTGGCAATAGGCAAGGCACCATCCATCAACATGGATCTACAAAAGAAAAAAAACAATGACATAGAGTCAATAATCATATATATAAAATATGACATGTAAATAAGGTTTCCATCAACATGGAAAACATCAATAATAAGTAGCATATATAACATCCATCAACATGGATAAACAAGTGGCATACATATTCCATTAACATGGATAAACAAGTGGCATACATATTCCATCAACATGGATAAATAAATGGCACACACACATATTCCATCAACATGGAAAAAATAACATCCATCAACATGGATAAATAAATGGCACACACACATATTCCATCAACATGGAAAAAATAAGTGGCATACATCCATCAACATAGAATTCACAAAACCAAAAAAAAAACACTTAAAAGAATTGACATCACACAATATTATGCATTACTCTCCCTTGAGACCAATTCTTTTAGGGCTAGTTTACTTCTAAAGGAAGAAAATTTAGATTCTACTAATGGTTTTGTGAAAATATCATAAATGTTTTCATTTGTGGGGCAATATATGAGTTTAATTGTCCCATTTAATACCTTCTCTCTAACGAAGTATGCTTGAATCTCAATGTGTTTTGTCCTTTGATGCATAACATGATTCTTTGCTAAAGCTATTGAAGATTGGTTATCAAAAAATATTGTGATAGATTTATTGTTGTTGAACCCAATTTTTGTTAGTAGTCTTTGAAGCCAAATGGCTTCTTGACATGCTAGAGTAGCACTTCTATACTCAGCCTTAGTTGAGGAGAGTGCTATGGTTGGTTGTTTCTTACTACACCAAGAGATCACACCTGATCCCAAGGAGAAATAATATCCACTTGTGGATTTTCTTTCAACATTATCCATAGCATAATCACTATCACAATAACCAAACAAATTTATATGAGAATTACCTAAATATTCCAAAGCTAAATTAGTAGTTCTACTTAGATATTTAAGTATTCTATGAACATCATAAGGCTTATGCATAAATCTAGCCATCACATTAACATCTAAGCAATATTAGGCCCATAAATAGTACGATAGAGTAAACTACCTATAAGTTGCCTATATTGAGTTTTATCTACAAGCTTTGAATCTTTATTAATTTCAAATTTGCTAGAAACCATAGGAGTAGAAACACATTTTCTATTTTTCATTTTAAACCTTTGCAAGATTTCTAATATATACTTATATTGAGAAATCATAATCTTATGGGATTATTGGTAGATTTGCAAGCCTAAATAATAATGCAACAAACCCATGTCAGTCATTTCAAATATATTTAGTAATTGCTTTTTATATATTTCAATCATATATTCATTGTTTCCTGTTAAAAGTAAATCATCTACATATAAAACAATGATAGTAATGCTATTATTTTTCCTATAAATATACAAATCCGGATCGGAATGACACTTATTAAAACCAATTGAAGAATAATTCTTGGAAACCTTATCATACCAAGCTCTTGGAGCTTGCTTAAGTCCATATAGGGATTTCTTTAATCTACAAACATAATTTGGCTTTTCTAGGTTCTCAAAGCCTTGAGGTTGCTCCATATAAATCTCAACATCTAAGTTACCATCAAGAAATGCACTCTTTACATCTAATTGATAAATTTTCTAATTAAAAGTAGCAACTAATGCTATTATTAATCTAATTGTAGGCATTTTAGCAATCGGAGCAAAAGTTTCCTCATAATCTACTCCATACTTTTGTGAGAAACCTTTTGCTACTAATCTAGCCTTATGTTTGTCAACTTTTCCTAAAGAATTTAACTTAAGTCTAAATACCCATTTACAACCTATTACATTTCTCTTAGAAGGCCTTGGGACTAAATCCCAAGTATCATTTTTGATAAGAGAATTGAATTATTGTTCCATAGCTTTGATCCAATTTGGATAATTTTTAGCTTGATTATAAGTTTGAGGTTCATTCAAATTTTGAATTCTAGCCATTAAGGTTATACTTGATGTTTGGCTTCTAGTTCTATATTTGTACATTTCACCAAATGGAGAGTCTTTGGTTGTTTGCTCTAACCATTTTGGTCTCTTAGTTTGATTTTCTAAGGGAGAATTTTCATCAATGCTAAAAGAACTAGATTTATATAAAGTAGACTCATCAAATGTGACATCCCTATTCACAAAGATAGTCCTACTATTAGGGTTATATAATATATATCCTTTGGATTGATTATCATAACCTACTATTACACATCTCAAAGATTTATCATCTAATTTTCTAATATAATTTAAATTATTATGATGTGCATAAGTAATGCACCCAATTACTCTCAAATGCTTAATTGATGGTTTCCTTTGAAACCAAGCCTCAAATGGAGTGACTCCATTTAGTGCCTTAGTGGCACACCTATTAAGAAAATATACAAAAGTAAAACAACATTCAACCCATAAGAAATTAGGCAAGTTTTGGAGGAAAGTCCTTGCCATATTTGCAATGGACCTATTTTTCCTTTCAACAACCCCATTTTGTTGGGGTGAATATGGGCATGTGAATTGTTTTGAAATGCCCATTTCAAGACAATAAGACTTAAACTCATTACTCACATACTCTCCTCCATTATTAGTTCTTAAGACTTTTATGGAGGAAGAGGTTTCATTTTCAACAAGTGCCTTAAATTTTTTGAAATATTCAAATACTTGAGACTTGTTTTTCAAAAAGTAAATCCAAGTGTACCTTGAAAAATCATCAATAAAAGGTCAAAAATATAAACATCCACTTAATGATTTAACTTGAAATGGACCCATAAGGCCAGAATGGACTAATAGCAATCTATAAGAAGATTTAAAAGACGTTTCACCAAACTTAGTTCTAGGTTGCTTGGATAAAATGCAAGCCTCACAAAGTCCTCAATAAACTTCAATTTTAGGAAGACCAATTACAATGTTTTTGTTAAACATATCAATCATACTTCTATAGTTTAGATGTCCTAATCTATTATGCCACAATTTAGAATTATTGTTAACATACATGACAAGACAATATTTACTTGAAATTTGATGTAGAGAGAATACATACAAGTTGTTGGAAAACATACATTATCCAACAATCTCTCCCACATTGTTTTTGATGATGCACCTATTGTCACAAAATTGAATACTTCTTCTTTGAGAAACTAATTGCCTTGCATAAAGTAGGTTAGTTGCAAGATTAGGAACAAACAAAACATCATTATATACTTCTCTACATATCTTAACATTGTCAATTTCTTCCACAACAATTTGGGAATTGTCTCCAATAGTAACTACATCATTGTAATCTAAGTTTAATGGAGTAAAAGATGACTTAGAATTAGTCATATGATTAGTGCATCTTGAATCAATAATTTCAAAATCACGGTATATTTTATCATGAATGGAAGTCAATGCATGAACTGAAACAACATTATTAGTTTGCTTACCTTCTTTTTTGTTCTTTATGTTTTTGGAGGCTACATTCTTTTAGTAACTGTTGCCACATTTTGCACGGGGTGCAATGTTTTCAGTTTTGTAGCAGTGCTGCTCTTCCTTTTCCCTCTCCCTCTATTTCCCTTTCTTCTTCTCTCCCTTTCTCTCTCTTTCCTACATTCTCTTTCTTCCCCCTTTCTTGGAGCCCCTCAGTTGGATCTCAAATTTGACAGCAGTTGCCCTGGAAAATGGCTAAGTGTTGGTGCGAAGTTCGCACTTCGCCCAGTTTTGGTGCGAAGTCCGACTTCGCCCCTCTTCTGGCGCACCTTGTAGCGGTGGCGGTGGCGAGAAAAATGACTAAGTCTTTGGAGGCGAAGTCCGTACGGCGGCGAGAATCAGCTTTCACAGTGCGCGATCCGACTTCGCGGCGAAGTCGGAGTGCGCCCTTGACGAGTGCTGTGATAGGGAAACAAACTCGGAAATACACCCAAGGCATGAAGGCCTTCCCGGCTATGCTTGTTTTTGCTGCGCAACCCGATGGCGCTACGATCCCGAGCGAAGTTGGATAAAGCGCCTTTCAAGGCGGACACGTGTCAAACGACATCATCCATCATCGACAAGTGTCCGGCTTCGGGATTTGAGCCAAGACGTGCCGAGCAAAAGGACGAGCATGGGCTGCACTACCTATGCCAATGGCCTCATTTAAAGCTGATTGGAGGTTCTACTGCTCCAACTGCCCGCATTCCTGCCGAGAAGAAGTTCTACACAACACGCTGCCACGTAGCTGTCCAGCTTCCAGGAAGACCATGCTGCGGGTACAGTCCGGTCCGACAAAGGTCAGCATTTGCAGCTCCTTCGCCGCTTTTGTCAGCTAGTGTTTGACTGGGACTTTGTGCCCATTAATGTAACGGGAGGGACTCGGGCTATAAAAACCCACCATGTTTTCATTGTAAAGGGTGGAAGGGGAATGTCTGTTAGGGAACCATTGTAACCGTGCTTACCTTATAAATATAAATTGTATGCATGGTTACATTCTCTTTGCTTTTATTTCTTTATGTTGCCTCTCCTTTATATTTATGCTTTATGCTTTCCTGTGTCACGGCTCGTTGATTCATTTCAGCATTTGGTGGTCAGGTGCCTGAAGCATTGCTTGTGTCATGGCTTGTTGATTCATTTCGGCATTTGGTGGCCAAGTACTTTTGAACTTCATAGATTAGAGGATACATAGAATAGATGTGGTAGCAGTTCCATCAGTTGTGTGTTACGTTGCTGTCCGTAGTGGTGATTGATGCGTTGCCGTCTCTGTTAGTTCTCCTTGTAGGGAGAATGTTTGCTAGGGGACCATTGTAGCTGTGCGTATAAATTCTCTGCATAACACATATACCTGGCTCTGACATCTCTTGGTTACTTTCTGTTTATGTTGTTGTACGTAGTGGTGATTGATGCATTGCCGTGTTGTTAGTTCTCCTTGTAGGGAGAATGTTTGCTAGGGGACCATTGTAGTTGTGCGTACATTGCTTAATACAGAAAGTATACTTAGGTTTTGCAGTTCCTGGTCATGCTTTGTATTTATGATGCAGTAAGTAATGGTGATTGATGTGTTGCCGTCTTTGTTAGTTCCCCCACCCAACTCCAATCACATTTGTAAATTCTTTCCGTTCCTTTATCTCTTTCCTGCACTCTTAGCTTAAACCATAAAACCCCCCAAGGAGCCGGCCTTCTCCGGAGATTGGCACGGAAGGCATCTCTTCCTTCCGGCCTTTCATGCTGGTGGGCGAATCTGGGCGCATTAACACAAAATCCTTTCCTCATGGCAGATTCGTAACCAACAGTTTCTACGGCACGCCCGGTGGGACCGGGGTCCCACATTTGAAGAGAGATATTCTGATCGGTCTCCACCGGCGGCGACGGTGGTTTCGAGCACTTGGTGGGACAAGGAAGTTTCTCACCCCCAACGGAATCGAAGCACCGGTGTTCGCTTCATTGCTTGTTCAAAATCAGAGCACCTGGCGACTCTGCACGAACAAATCCTCTGAGTCCGAAAGACCGGTCCTAGCACCTTCATGCAAACAAGAAGGTGGCGAGCAAGGGATCCGAGAAGCCCGCCTGACTTTTACGAACTGGACATCAACGCTCGAGGCGAAATTGCCGACTGGCTGATCCGCAAGCTCGTGTCGACGAAGCCGAGGCTGAAATTCAAGAAGAAGCCGAAGCGAGGTCGGCGGAGCTGAGTACGAAATAGAAGAGGCCGAGGAAGAAGAAGCATCTGCATCCTCGGAAAGTACCGACACTGAGTACACAACCGACGGCGGAGAAGAAGAAGAAATGGCTGCTCAACAGCAGAATGACGATGATCTCTTCCCGGCGGTGGACTCTACAGGGCCCTTGGCCCTGGTCGGACAACAAGCTGTGCCCCCTGTTGCTTTAAAGTCTATCCCTACATACGACGGCTACGGCAAGACGGCGTACGAGCACATCCAGGACATCCTTGCCACGGCCGCATTACATTCCATTACCGATGAGAGTGTGAAGACCCGTCTGCTGGCCCTTTCCACGAGGGGAAAGCTTCTCTCTTGGTGGAGATCGGCGCGGGAGGGATCCATCACGGGGTGGCCCGACTTGCCGGAAGGCTCGTGAAAGGATGCAACGAGTCTGCGACCCTACTTCTTTGCTTGCATCGGTTCCAAAGTATCCGAGAGACACCCTCAAGAGGAGGTGTCGACTTTAACATCGGGTTTGCGAGATCCTGGAAACGGGTACCTCGCGAACTTTGGCCTTCAGCTGGCATGGTTTCTCACTACTACCTGAGATCCTTCAACTCAGACATATGCCTGTTGTTGAAGATTGCCGAGAATAGACGAGTTTCCTGCTTTGTACGAGGCTGCCCGACAAGCTGAAGGCGACATTATTTCTATCGGCGAGACTCCCGTCCGAGGTGCGGGAACCCATTCATCCCGACTTCCCCGGATCCCGGTATCCTCCAGCCTACGGTGGTGCGCCGTCCACATCAGGGCAGCAACCCCAGCAACAGTGGAATCCGGCGCCGGTCGTAACTCCTTACGGCCCGCCTCAAGTGCATTATCCTCACCCGCCTCCTCCTGCTCCGCATTTTCCAGCACTTCCTGCTCCCCCTCAGTACGCACCTTATTCCAACCCTCCTCCATTAGCCGCATTGCCTCCACCGGCACAGTTGCCGCCTCCTGACAGTAGCATTCAGAATACAATCCTCCAGGAGGTGCGGGCTTTGGCCTCGGGATATCATGCCATGTCCAATGACATGACCGCTACGAAGAAGCGAGGCCCGGATGGACCTCGCTCCTAGGAGGCCATATGCGCCCCGGCGGCGACAAAAGACAAGCCCCCGAGCACCGGTTGCGAGGCGTCCGCCTCGAGAAATCTTTGCTATAGAAGACCCGCCTGGTCCTTCAGACCAGGTTAACTGGTGCACTACGTGCAATGACCCGCATTCGGAGGAAGACTGCACATTGCACCAGCACTACATCCAGACCTTGGCCGGCAGCGCCATAGAGGACGATGAACTCTACATGATCCTGGACGGCGAAGCCAACTTTGCCCTCCCAGAGGAGAATCTAGTGCCGCCCGCCAAGGAAGAAAAGAAAACTGCAGATGCTGCCAAGCCTTTGCAAGTTTATGCCAGAAGAGAAAAACCGCAGCCGGGTGGGCTGCCACCGTACAAGCGGCTGTGGCCCTACACAGCCCAGGAGAAGGCATCCAAAGATAAAGCTCCAGCCAAGCCTCCTCCGGCAAAGGCTGCCCCTGTTCCAGCCAAGCCTCCTATAGCAAAAGCTCCAGTTCCGGCTAAAGCTCCCGTACCTCAGCCTCCAGCTGAAACCAAAGAACAAGCCCAGGAGAAGCTGAAGTACCCGTCTCTGACCAAGAGACAGCGAGTTGAGGCTACCCGGCGATGCCGGACGAAGTATGAGCCGGCAAAAGAAGCAGAAGGAGCTAGTACCTCGGGCTACGACATTGTAGACGAGTTGAAAAGAACACCTGCTAGAATCAGCATGTATGATGCTCTTACGCTCCCAGGCCAAGTGGATCTGCTGCAAGAATCTCTGAAGAACATGAAGAGCGGCAAGCAGATACAGCCCGCTGTCCTGGTTCAACCTCTGACAGTCTCAGCCACTGGGAAGAACAGACCGCCTCCCTTTTATCTGTCTTTACGGATGCAAGGGCACATAGTTCCAAACTGCATGGTGGACTCTGGTGCTTCCACGACTGTGATGCCGAAGGCCGTCTGCGATGAGATCGGGATGGAGTACACACGGAGCAGCCAAGGCGTGCTGCAATTAGACGGCACCCCTGTCAAGACAGTTGGTGTCATAAAGGACATCCCTATCCGGTTGCACAAGGCTCTCGACATCGTGGTCATCCAAGAGGTCGTGGTTGTTGACCTGGCTCCCTACTTCGGCATGTGTCTCTCTCGGGAGTTCACTGCGAAGTTGGGCGGGTACTGTCTCTAGACTACTCACACATGGAAGTGCCCTTCAAAGGAAGGAGGCTGAAAATTTTCAATGAGAAGCCTTCCACCTTCCTAGTAGAGAAGATACCGGAGGAGAGTTGGACTGCATGGTTCAGCTGTCGGAGGAAGAGCTAGTGACTGTAGAGCTGACAGAGCAAGCCTTCGAAGTGCTACAGCTTGAAGATGAGTTCTCTTTGCGGGACTTCAATGCCGTAATTGAGACAGAGCGAGGTCATTACTCCATCGTACAGCCCGAGAGGCTTGACAAGTCAGCTGCAAAGGAAGTAGGACCTGCACCTGAGAAGCTGTGGAAGCTTTTCTTTGACGGCGCGCGATGCAAAAATGGCGCCGGTGCAGGGGTGCTTCTGGTTTCTCCGACCGGAATCCAGAAGGACTATACCTACAGGTTGGCCTGGAGCTGCACTAACAACTCGGCGGAGTACGAAGCCTGTGCTTGGGTTTGCGAAAGGCGGAGAGGTGGGGATTAAACACCTGCAGATCTTTGGAGATTCAGAGCTGGTGTGTCACCAGGTTACGAACAAGTGCGCCTCCAAACAGCACTATCTTAGGGCGTACCGCAACCGGGTGTGGGACCTGATGGAGTCGTTCGACTCGTTGAATGTCAAGGCGATATCGCGTGAGAAAAACAAACACGCTGACATTCTGGCGTCTGTTGGAGCCAAGTACGTTCCGGTCGATGACGTTGTCCGAAACCGAAGCCGGTTCGCACTATTTACGAGCCTTACGTGCACGATAAGGACACCAGCTGGCAGGTGTTCAGTTGTGACGAGGAGATCGTCACATTTTTGGTTAACGAAGTTGGTTCAATCGAAGGTAGAGACCATGATGACGAGCAATATGAGGGGTTGATACAGTTAAAAAATAATCATGTCCCAAAAGGACTGATTACATTGGAGAGTCTGTTTGATCAGAATGACAGAGCAATATCTCACAGGATCAAAGTAGACCCGAAGCAGTATGCCGACCTGGAACTTGAACCTGGTAAAACTATCAAGGTCGGAACAGACTGCACCTCGGAGGAACTTGAGCAGATCAGATCACTGTGCCAAGAGTTCCCCGACATCGTGGCCTGGTGCTACGAGGATTTGAGGGGGTATGACAGAAATGTCATCCAGCATACCATTGAGCTAGAGGATGGCGCCAAGCCATTCCGAACGAAGCGAGAGGGCCGTAAATCCGAAGATTGAGGCCATGATGAAAGCCGAGCTCTTGAAGATCTTTGGAGGCCAAAATCATCTACCCCATCAAACATTCATCCTGGGTCGCGAATTTGGTGCCCGTGAGGAAAAAGAATGGCGACATTCGTCTACGTGTCGACTTCGAAACCTGAATCAGGCTTCCCTCAGGGACCACTATCCGCTTCCCCAAATCGACCGGATTCTACACATCGTTCTTTGGAGCCCAGAGATTCTCACTTTTAGATGGATTTTCCGGCTACAACCAGATTTGGGTCAAAGATGAGGACCGGCATAAGACGGCGTTCACCACCAAGTGGGGGACGTTCGCCTATCAGCGCATGCCTTTTGGCTTATCCAATGCTGGTGCCACATTCCAAAGGGCCATGGACCTGGCCTTACGAGAGCTGCTCAATAAGATCATTGTTATCTACCTTGATGACATGACTGTTTTCTCTCACCAAAGAGGGGATCATGTTTCCCACCTGCGGCAAATATTTGAGAGGTGTCGAGAATTCGGCATTTCTATAAACCCGAAGAAGTCTGTCTTCGCGGTAAAAGAAGGAAAGCTGTTGGGACATGTCATCTCCGAGGAAGGCCTCGCCATTGACCCTGACAGAGCAGAAGCCCTCCTTCGCTTGCCGGCCCCATCGATAAAAAAGGGCTGCAGTCCTTCTTCGGTCAGATTAACCCGTGCGGAAGTTCATTCCGGACTTCGCACGGGTGATCAAGCCTATGGCCGAGCTGCTGAAAAAAGATACAATTTACGAATGGAGTGATGAGAGAGAGCAAGCCTTCGAGGAAATCAAGGCTCGAGTTGCGCAAGCTCCGGTGTTGATAAACCCGGACTACTCCAAGGACTTCATCCTTTATGCGGTGGGAGAACCCGAAAGTTACGGCTGCGAGTCCTAACTCAGAAGGGAGACGATGGCGAGGAGCGCCCCATAGCGTTCTTGAGCCAAGTGATTCAGCCGCATGAGGAAAAGTACAACTTTATAGAGCGGCAGGTTCACGCTGTTATGAAATCCCTCCGAAAGTTCAGGCATTTTGTCTCCCAGAGCAAAACGATTGTCTTTGTGATTCACCCGGACGTTCGAAGCTTCATCATACAAGGAGAACCGGGTCACAAGAGAGCGGGATGGATTGCAAAAATCCAGGAGTTCGACATCGAAGTGCGGCCCACCAAGCTTATCAGGGGCCGAGCCTTGTGTCAGGAATTGGCCCGAAGCGCTGTAGCCGGCATCTCCGCTTGTAAGTGGGAGGACACAGCGACACGCATCTACCTAGCCAACTCCTTATCGGAGGGGAGTGATTGGACAGATGAACTGGTGAGATATTTATGCACCGGAAGATGTCCAGATCACCTGAACGCCTCACAACGAAGGAGATTTCGGCTAGGTGCACTTAAGTACACTCTTCGCCCCGAGGGCTTTACTTCAAAAACATCGACGACATCCTGTTACGGTGCGTCAGAAAATCAGATCAGCCCAGGGTCCTCGGAGATTTTCATTCCGGGATGCACGGGGGTCATCATTACGCAAGGCCTACGGCCTTAAAAATAATTAGAGTTGGGTACTATTGGCCCACTCTATTTATAGACGCTTATGCGGTCTGTTCCAAGTGTGATCAATGCCAGAGGTTTCTTTGGCAAAAATAGAAAAGCACCCCTGCCCCTTCAACCGATTCGAGCCGAGACTCCGTTCCAGCAATGGGGTCTAGACTTCATTGGGGTGATTTCGCCTAGTTCCTCTGCCGGACACAAGTTTATTCTTACAGCCACCGATTACTTCACACGGTGGGCAGAGGCAATCCCGACCAAGAACGCAGACCAAGAAACGGTCATCAGGTTCATTGAGAGCCTGATTACCCGCTTCGGGGTTCCGAAGTCAATTGTGACAGACAATGGTCCAGGATTCGCAGGCGCTGTACTCACGGAGTACACTGGCAAACTTGGCATCTATCACAAGATGTCTTCTAATTACTACCCGCAGGGGAATGGCCTTGCCGAGTCTACTAACAAGAACCTCCTGAAAATCATCAGGAGGACCATTGACAGAAACAAGCGGACTTGGCATTTACTCCTGAACCGGGCGTGTGGGCGGACAGAGTTTCATTCAAGAAATCCATCAGAACGTCCCCCTATGCGCTCGTCTATGGCAAAGAGGCTGTCATGCCATCCCACATTGAAATCCCTGCCCTATGGATGTTGGACGAAGACGAGGAGCGGTGGAGACCCGGTGGACGACAGGTGTGCCAACTCCTGCGAGTTGGAAGAAGGCGAGAGAAAAAGCATACCAGGCCTTCACTAATCATATTGCAGCCACTCAAGGCTGGTTTGCAAAAGGCACCACTTGCCAGAGTTTTTAAAATCGGGGGACACAGTGCTGAAGTGGGACTCATATAAGGCGAAGCCGGGCAATCACGGGAAGTTTGATGCTCTCTGGGAGGGCCCTTATCAGATTGCCCGGGTGAACCAGTTCAATGCCTATGTACTTCGGGATATGGAGGGTCAGCTCCTACCTATCCCTGTTAACGAGTTCCACTTAAAAATTTACCGTTCTTGAAGGTGCCCGAGTGGCCCTTCTTTGTAAAAATTTCCCTTATGCATTTTTGTTTTCCAGCATGTACAGTTTCCAGCTTTCAGTTTTTATTTTGTTTGAGCCAAACTGCGACATGGGAGAGAATACAGACTTCGCAGCGAAGTCTGTTGTCGCCCCTCAGAAGGGGCGAAGTTCGTGAAGGGGCTGCTTGAGTGAAGAAAGAAAAAAAACGTCTAAGTGTTGGCCGCTGCCCGACTTCGCAGCGAAGTCGGGCTGCGCGTCAACAAAGAGCGAAGTTTGAAGGAAAAAAAACTGCAAGGGCACAAGTGATCGGACTGCGCTCGGTTTTGAGCGAAGTCCGACTCGCGCGAAGTCCGACTCGGCCGGCTTGCGCGCGAAGTACGACTCGCGCGGCTCGCGCGCGAGTGCAAACTTCGCGCGAAGTTCGAACGCGCTCCATTCTTTAGCGCGGCTCGTGCACCCGGTCCAAGAGGCGATAAAATTCTAAGTGCTCGCCAATCTCTTCCAAAGTTTGTAAAGGGCCGGACTGCGCTCAATCCCTGGGCGCGGTAAGAAAAGAAAGAAACTTGAGTCTCAATGCAAGTCGCGATTCGGAGTTCGCCCGATTTTGGCGAAGTCCGATTGCCAACTTTGGGCGAAGTCCGATTGCGCCTTGTTTTTTGGGCCAGCTTGGACAGTTGTTTAAAAAAAAAAATGAATAAAATATTCTAAAAGCTCCAAGCTGGGCCCAAGGCGCATTGCGACCGTTTTGAGATGGGTTTCCGCGCCAAGGGTTTTTTCTTGAGCAGTGTGCCCAGATTGCGGCAGTGACGTCAGCCATGGCGCGGCGTTCAAGATAAATTTAATGATTGCATGATCCTCAATGAAAGTGCAATCAAAAAAGCATGGCACGGCGGCCGGGATACCTTTTTGAAAACATTCTCCTGCGCGGCCACCCAAGAAACATAACTCCTTCACTTGCCGACCGACCTACCCCCTCTGCGCGACATTAATGACGTTGTCATTATCTAGAAAAGGGGGTCGGATGCATCCGGACATGCCAAGCGTGCGGATTATTCCTTTGTGCGATTATTCTGTGACTACGAAATCTGCTGCGGACGCCCTGAATTCGTAATTATTGTTGTTTCGGAGAGATGGACAGAGGAAAGATGCCAATGCCAGCGCAATCCAGCGAAGGGTGCGAGCCAGAGGATTTACCGCGGCCGGTGTTTTCGAAGTGAAACACCGCCGGAGCGAAAGTCAAAGTCCCGGCCAAAGAAAGTACGGCGTGGGCAAGCCCCACCACCTCCGGTAAATTACAGCGGGATACAAGGACGGCTCGTTTTCTATGAGCCGACTAAGGCTGCGGACAAATGTGGAGAGTTGGGGTGACAAGGTTTCGCCCTCTCACCATTTCGGAGCGGCGTACAAGTCAAACCTTCTCCGGTTCTTGTGCCCTCCTATCCATCAATGCCCGGAGCTGGTAGACCTGATTGTCAGACATTACAGACCAGCTACTCGGCAAATTTGCAGCTCCAGCGGTAAACCCTTGTTCGCGCTGCGCAAGGAGACTGTCCAGCCAGCTTTCGCCCCAGGGTTGGAGTATGACTCCAGCACAATCGTCAGAAAGATAAATCTGGGCGAGCAAGCGGGACGCTTCATGCATACAAAAAGGATGAGGGATTTCCTCAATTCAGAGCTGAACGCCCCGCTTGCAGCTGGACAGTGGCCAACCGGCCCCATGCCCTTGGCGAGGTTTCAGAGCAAATATTTATACACCATTCTGGCATGGATCCTCGGCTGCGACTCCGATGGTGAGTACAGCCGTACCAGCTAGCAGCGGAGAATGTCTCTGTGTGGAGAATCCTACGAACCGGCGGCGCAGAGAAGTGGAAAGCGCCCCATCTTTTTCGACTGGGCGGATTGGCTTGCATACGCCATCCACTCCAGCCTGGTGAAGCTCCAGAAGAAGCAGTCCACTGAATTTCGGTTCAGTTCTGTCCTAGCTTGGCTATGTTTGTATCATTTGCACTCCCGGATGCCGATCCCGAACCTGAAGAAGGTCAACGAGAGGGAGAGCCACGGCCCGTCTATGGTTGGACGGATGACCTATACCGGAAAGGGTCTTACTACAAGTTTAACTTCAACTTTACGGGATTGGTCATGTCAGTCTTCGGCGATGGCGAGATCCCTCGCCCCCGCGGGAAATGACGAACTCTTTGCTGAGTCGGAAGCTCGGGGACGTTTTTAGGCGACGCGAGGGATTGTGGTCGGAATCTACGGATTCAAGGGCAAACCTCATCTGCTGCCCCTGCGGTGCACGGATCATCAGTTTGGGATGGAGGTTGCCCGTCAGATGGATTACGTTGAGGAGGAGTTCGGCCTAGGAAAGAAAAGGGGTCAGATCTTTCAATATCCTCTTTCCTGGGCGAACGTTGAGATTTCCGAGGTAGGACAGCATGTCTATCTCGAGCGGGAGCTTTTTGACATTGGTCTGATTCTGTTGCCGCAGCGCTGGAAGTACGACCCGTACGGGATAAGGGGAAAGTTCACGCATCTCTGCCCTCGGGCGGATATAATCGAAGACAGATGCGATGTGGTCCATGTTGACCTTGACTGGGAAATTGACTTGATGGAAGCTTCGCCTCCGTGGCAGGATTTTTATTGCGAGGAGGTAGCATATGACCCCAAGCGAAACCCGGACCACAAGTTCTCTTCTCCGGGGTTTAAAAAATTCATCTCCAAGATAGCGAGGCCTTAAGCGGCCAAAAGAAAAGATTATTGAATCTTTGGAAGATGAGGTGCCGCACGCGGCACGACAAATCCACCGGGGAGAAATCTGGCCGTTGATGACGACTTTTCAGCTCTATATGACCAGCACCATGACGGTGGCGGCCATTCGCATATCAAGATTACGTTCCCCGAGGTCCCTTTGAGGGTTATAAAGGAGGGTCTTCCTCCCAACAGTTGTACACTTCGGCAACTGCCAGCGCGGGCCCAACGAGACATCCAAGTGGACCCAATGCAGCCCATGGCTTCCAAGGCGGCGCCTGAAAAGGCGGAGAAATTGATCAAGGTAACGCCCGAGGTGATTCCTCAGGCACAAAAGGCGCCAGCGCCGCCAGAGAGCAGACCGGTTGCGGCAGACCTTCTGCAAGTCAAACCCCGGTACAAGTTCACCGTGGGAACATCAGCGCCTGTTGCACCTGCTTCATCTCCTTCCCCCGATCCGGCCATTGTTCCGGAAAATAAAAAGAGGAAGAGAGTTGAAAAGATCGGGCGACCCTAGTCGACGGTGCGGCGGCCGATCGCGAGCCGCGGCCGCGTTCGGCCGCTCCGGAGAGTGTTTCTGCGGGCAGTCCCGAGCCAGCCGCCGGAACCAGAATCGCAGACATCCATCCAGCATCGGCTCAGGCGGAGCCCGCAGGTACGTTTGCTGCCCCACTCTCTCTGGTCTCATCTAGCCCTACTCCTACTCCATCTCCCGCTCAATCCGAGCAAGCCGTGGCCGCATCTTCCTCCCCGTCTCCACACCCTTCTAGCGGCCCCCATTCTTTCGACCGGTTGCTCAGAACCCCAACGTTTCCCTATCTATGAGTCAAACCCCAAACCCTTCGCCTGAGGTTAGTGCTTGAAGCCGTGCATTCACCGTTACATCCACCGCCTCAGCCGCTTGAAACCCTTTCAGCATCAGCCGCTCCCATCTCCACTTCCCGGTCGCCCTCAGAAGCGGCCGATCCTTCCAAAGTCCGTCCGGTTCCTCCTGATTCCATTCCCGCAGGAGAGACGTCTCAGCAGAACCCTAGGTTAGGGGAACCAGACTTCATGGACGACCTCCGAATACGGACGACTTGCCTGCGGCAGCAAGAGGCATGTAGAGTACCCTATCTCTTTCCTCCAAAACCTGAAGCGGAGGAGACCTGAAGAGATAGCCGCCCGGTAAAAGCGCACCAAGTTTAACCCGAGAGGAGAGTGCTTACAACGAGAGAAGATAATCCCGAAAGTGAAGAAGCCTCTCCGGGGAAATGACCGGGGGCGGACTACGAGCTCCAGGACAAAGGAGAAGAGCTTTGACGATATCGACAAGCAATACGAGATTCGGGGAATCATTCGTAAAGCGGATAATCTCCTTGTCAAGAGTGCGGAGGGAACAGGGAAGAGCTTTTCGGGTTGCGGGGATAAGACAAGACAGCTTGAAGAGGACCTGTCCGGGTCCACTGAGCGGTGGAAGCGGCGCGGCGAGAAATAGATGAATTAAAAGCCCGGCTGGCCGCTTCTCGGCAACAAGCCGCAACGGAAACGAGGCAGCCTTGGAGCAGATTTCTCGGCTCCGGGAGTCTTTGAAACGAGCGCAGTCGCAATCTGCAGAGAGAGCATCTCAAGCGACGGTCTTTTCGAAGAGCAAAGTTAAGGGGATGCGGGCTGATCTGCTGCGGGGATGCAAGCCCCACACGTATAAGGCTATGTCAGTTCTGGATTTCGCATCCAGAATTCAAGAAGTTTATGCCCAGGGAAAGCTTGTGGTAGAGGAGGCCGAACGCCAGGCGAAGCAATGGCTGGACCCAGCAATAAATCTTCGAGAGCGCGGCGCGATGGCCTCAATTCTCCCCCATGTCCTCATTCGCTGCAGAATGGGCAGATGCAAGGGTAACCTTGCATAAATATTTTAAGAAAGTAGAAGAGGTGAGGGTTGCCAGACGAATGTTGGACGCATTTGAACATGAAAGAGACATTTGTATGGCTCCCTTTCACGCTCTTTTTGAACTAGGGTGCCCGGGCTTTGTTGAGAATGGTGAGTTTCTCACCCTTGAGCGAGTGAAAAAGAATTGGCGGTCCTTTGAGGCGGATACGGCTGAGATTGATAGGCTGGGTGAGCCAATTCAAGAAAGTCGGGTCACCCAGATGGTGTCCAAATGCTGCAAGATCAGCTCCTACTTCCAGGAGCTAGGAAAAAGATACCTCACCATCGACCTACACGCGGTCGCTGCTTTCCACGCAGCATTAGAAGAAGTTGCTGACCGCCGGCCATTCGAAGCAGAAGCCTGGGGCCAAGCCCAGGCCGCATACAACCGCATCCGCGAGGCGAAGCAAAAGGCTGGAGAGCCTTCGGAAGATGGTTACGAGGAGGCAAGCGACGAAGGTGAATCTGAAGAACAGTTGCCGCGAGGAGAACAGCTAGAGTAGCAAAAGGCAGGGGAAGCAAGTTCCTCTGCACCCAATGGATGAAGGCATGGATTCTTTGCGCCGAGGCGAGCTCGACACCCGCGAGCCGCCAGAAATGTTGCCACATTTTGCACGGGGTGCAATGTTTTCAATTTTGTAGCGGTGCTGCTCTTCCTTTTCCCTCTTCCTCTATTTTCCTTTCTTCTTCTCTCCCTTTCTCTCTCTTTCCTACATTCTCTTTCTTCCCCCCTTTCTTGGAGCCCCTCAGTTGGATCTCAAATTTGACAACAGTTGCCCTGGAAAATGGCTAAGTGTTGGTGCGAAGTTCGCCTCCCCGATTTGCGCCCCCCGATTTTGGTGCGAAGTCCGACTTCGCCCCTCTTTCTAGGCGCACCTTGTAGCAGGCTGGCAGGATTGGCAGAAAAATGACTAAGTGCTGGGGCGAAGTCCGTACGGCGGCAGGAATCAGCTTTCACCTGTGCGCAGTCCGACTTCGCAGCGAAGTCGGAGTGCGCCCTTGACAGGTGCGCAGTGGGAAACAAACTCGGAAATACACCCAAGGCATGAAGGCCTTCCCGATTGCGTTGTTTTACGCTGCGCAACCCGATGGCGCTACGATCCCGAGCGAAGTTGGATAAAGCGCCTTTCAAGGCGGACACGTGTCAAACGACATCATCCATCATCGACAAGTGTCCGGCTCGGGATTTGAGCCAAGACGTGCCGAGCAAAAGGACGAGCATGGGCTGCACTACCTATGCCAGTGGCCTCATTTAAAGCTGATTGGAGGTTCTACCTGCTCCAGCTGCCCGCATTCCTGCCAGAAGAAGTTCTACACAACACGCTGCCACGTAGCTGTCCAGCTTCCAGGAAGACCATGCTGCGGGTACAGTCCGGTCCGACAAAGGTCAGCATTTGCAGCTCCTTCGCCGCTTTTGTCAGCTAGTGTTTGACTGGGACTTTGTGCCCATTAATGTAACGGGAGGGACTCGGGCTATAAAAACCCACCATGTTTTCATTGTAAAGGGTGGAAGGGGAATGTCTGTTAGGGAACCATTGTAACCGTGCTTACGCTTATAAATATAAATTGTATGCCTGGTTTTGTTCTGCTGCTTTTATTTCTTTATGCTGCCTCTCCTTTATATTTATGCTTTATGTTTCCCTGTGTCACGGCTCGTTGATTCATTTCAGCATTTGGTGGTCAGGTGCCTGAAGCATTGCTTGTGTCATGGCTTGTTGATTCATTTCGGCATTTGGTGGCCAAGTACTTTTGAACTTCATAGATTAGAGGATACATAGAATAGATGTGGTAGCAGTTCCATCAGTTGTGTGTTACGTTGTTGTCCGTAGTGGTGATTGATGCGTTGCCGTGTTGTTAGTTCTCCTTGTAGGGAGAATGTTTGCTAGGGGACCATTGTAGCTGTGCGTATAAATTCTCTGCATAACACATATACCTAGCTCTGACATCTCTTGGTTGCTTTATGTTTATGTGACTGTACGTAGTGGTGATTGATGCATTGCCGTCTTTGTTAGTTCTCCTTGTAGGGAGAATGTTTGCTAGGGGACCATTGTAGCTGTGCGTACATTGCTTAATACAGAAAGTATACTTAGGTTTTGCAGTTCCTGGTTATGCTTTGTATTTATGATGCAGTAAGTAATGGTGATTGATGTGTTGCCGTCTTTGTTAGTTCCCCCCACCCAACTCCAATCACATTTGTAAATTCTTTCCGTTCCTTTATCTCTTTCCTGCACTCTTAGCTTAAACCATAAAACCCCCCAAGGAGCCGGCCTTCTCCAGGAGATTGGCACGGAAGGCATCTCTTCCTTCCGGCCTTTCATGTTGGTGGGCGAATCTGGGCGCATTAACCCAAAATCCTTTCCTCATGGCAGATTCGTAACCAACAGTAACAATCATTTTTTTGGCCAAAAATGTCACAAAAGTTACAATTACCATTAAATTTAGGATTATTGCTTTTTGATTTCTTCTCAAACTTAGGTTTTGAAAAACTAGTTTGATTCTTACCTTTAAAGTAGTTGTCTTTGTTCCACTTTCTAGGTTTAGTACCTTTATGAACATTCAAGACAATAGAAGTAGAGTTAGGGTTCTTGCCTTCTCTTACCTTTGTACCTTCTTGTAGCTTTATGGTTTCTTCATGTTGAACAAGTAGGTTGGAGAGCTCTGCTAGTGTAGATAGATTGTCTTCTTGATCAAAACTTGTATTGAGGACATTTACTAAGTTCTTGAACTTTTAAGTGAGATTTATAAGTACAATGAAGCATAAGAGCTTTTCATTCACCCATTCACAACTATATGCAAGTAGTTGTGTCTTAATTTCCCTCATTTTAGCTAGGTATATTACAACAAATTCTTCACATGACATTTTTGTGTTAAGCAATTTTGAAAGAAGAGAAAATTTTTTACCCATGTTTGACCCTGTGAACATGACTTTTAACTCATCCCGTGCTTCATATAAAAAAGAAAAATTAGAAATATGCACTAATGTGTTATCACTTACAACCCTAAATAACATAGAAAGGGCTTGTTGATTTTTTTACATTCCATGATTTAAGCGCTCTTCCATTTTGGGTTTGTGGCTCCTCCTTGTTCACAATCTTTCAAAGTTGCCTCGCTTGGTATTCTGCCCTCATCCTAGGCTCCCAAATATGGTAGTTTGTTCCTTCAATAACATGCTTAGGGGTAATATCGTTAGAGGCCATGACTGAAAGCACAAACATGTTAGTGTGATTGTAGAAGTAATTTTGCAAAACATAAGAAGAAACTACTTATTTTGCCAAAAACAAATATTAAAATACCTTCAATTTTAAAAATTAAAAAAATGGGTTTTGTGGACCCCACCACCAAATTAAATATTATTTTATTATTAAAAAAAAATAATGGGCATGGAGGAGGCTCGAGGCCCCCTTGCCACATCACGCAACCTCAAGGATTATTGTTGGCCAACACATTGTGCTACTGACGGGCCACCAATGGTTACCAATTGGCCGCCATTGGGCCATCACCCTGGCTACTGTCAGCAGCCTATCAAGCCATCAATCACCGGCCAAGGCCTAGCGTTGGCCAAACGTGCGACTTGGCGTAAAGCAAATCGCGTCGAAAAAATAACTTTTAAATAAATTAACAACTTATTACACTTAAAAAAAATCTTAAAAATTTAATACAATATTATAAAAAGAACTTTTTTTCTTTGATTGTTTTTATTAAAAAAATCAAACCCTCTTATATATATAATTTAAAAAAAAAACATTATCATTTAAAAAAATAAAGGAGGGTTTTTCATTTAAATATATATTAAAAAAACATTTTTTGTGTGATTTTTTTATACAATATTTAAATTTAAATGTAAGATAAAATAAAAATAAATCAAATCACACAAAAGACACTATTATGTGGAAAACCCTGTAAAGAGAAAAACCATGGCTAAAATTGTATCTCCTCTTTTGTATTATCTTCAACAAAATATACAAGTCTTTCTCCTCAAATATGATTGGTGCAAATCACTAATGTATAAGTAAATAATAGTGTCTCAATAGCCCTGGAGGAAAACCTCCACCACATGTGCCACCACACCTATGTCACATGTCATTACACCTATGCCAGATGCCACCACACTCAACTCTTGTGCCATGTCACCTTTGACTTTTAGTTGACTAGAGTTAAACTAAATATTTAAATTGTTTTAATTTAGTAATTGTAAGAATAATAATATTAAAGTGCAAGATATATCCATATATCTTAATATATATTAATATATTAGTGTAATATAAATATATAAATAAATATAAATTAAATATCTATTTATTAAATATCTATAATTTTATTATTCATCTTTAGTGAATTTACAATATAATCCTAAAGTTGGATTAGTTTGCAAATACAACAAAGATTCAATATTCTCATGAACAAATACTGCAACATTATGGCCATAAGGTTTTATTAGTTTACCACCCGTTATTGGTTTGGTCCATAGAATTCTTTTTCTTTTTTGATGATCTTCATTTTCAATCTATGGCCATAAGGTTTTATTAGTTTACCACCCGTTATTGGTTTGGTCAGATGGAATTCTTTTGATTATCTTCATTTCCAATCAATCTATCTATAGATTGCTCAGTGTGGAACGCAATGAAATAGTAGAAATTACTATGGTTGATAGTCCTTGGAATGTCAGGTAGTGTCAAGGTCAGCTACTACTGGCAAGCGAAGTTCTTTAACCACATTGTTAATTTTCCTTGTTTGCTGATTATGTGATCCATGTTACCTAGCCATTGTTGGGTAACAAAGTGTTATAGATTTCTCTTGTGTTTCGCTATTGGTGTTTCTTACAAATTTATTCTATTAAGTATGCATTATGTGCTTGAGATATGTCCAATATGGTTGGTATTTTGATGGTAAAAATTGGAATATACAACAATTTGAAGAGCAAAAAGAATAATTGCTGGATCTGAAAATCAAAATGGTGCTTCATTAAATTATCAAGATAAATTTCTTAAATGTCAAAATGGCATGTCTCAAATTCCCTGTCACCTCTTCCATGAGTCCAATTTTTGGGACTAATGGGATGATTCCAACACTTGATACTGCCCTTGCAGGTGCTTCAAGCGGGATTGGCACTGAGACCGCTCGTGTTCTTGCACTACGAGGAGCCCATGTAGTTTTGGCAGGAAGGAATGTTAATGCTGTTAATACTGTTAAGGAGTCTATCATTAAGGAAATTGGCAATGCTAAAGTGGATGTGCTGCAGCTAGACCTTAGTTCAATTTCATCAGTTCGAAACTTTGCTTCCAACTTCAAATCTTTGAAGCTTCCTTTAAACATTTTAATGTAAGCTTTCTTACTTATATCTCCAATATAGCAGTGAATTTGACTAGTTCATTTCTTCTTTGATTAGTCGGGGTTTTTCTACTACCATCTTTAACTGATTATGTGATTTGAAGGGGGATATAAACTAAGAATTAAGCTTCCACATTAAAAGTAAATTTTAATTTCCTCTTATTTGTATTGAAGAAACAATGCGGGGATTATGGGATGTCCTTTTCAGCTTTCTCAAGATGGCATAGAGCTGCAGTTTGCTACGAATCACATTGGTAACTCGTGTACCCTCTTGTTCTGCAAAATTGTGACTGCTATTTTGATAATCGATACATCCTGGCTGATGGCTAGTTAAGAATTTGTTAGAGTTGATGGAGCCTGGATTACGCATTTTGTTATAACTGTGCATGAATTTGTTAAGCTGTAGATATGGTCTGTGTAGTTGCACGCACTCACTTTTTGTTTTGTTCCACAGGAACTCGCTTTTTACAAACTGTGCTTCTAAGTTCCACTTTACATGTCCACGAATAGTTTTATTCTTTGCTATGAACATTTTTCAGTATAAATGCAGCTAGAAACAAATATGAAATATCTGGATTATCAAGTATGTTTATCTTTTGTAATGTAAAATATGACACTATTACTTTTGTATACTCTTTTCTGAGATGAGTTGCTAAGCGCAAAAAAACACCTTATGTTGTTTCCAGGAGTACGTCTGTGTCACTTTAGTGTGTAATGTCTTGGGAGAGGAAAGGAGTTTGGATTTTGAAAATGACTTTACTAAATGCCAATGGTTTTGTGAAGATTGAATGCAATTATTGACCCAATGTTTGAAAGTTTTATATGTTAGACAACCAAATTGAAGTGTACTTTTGATACTCCCCTTTGCAGGTCATTTTCTTCTGACAAATCTTCTATTGGAGACCATGAAAGCTACTGCTTATGAGACAGGCATTGAAGGGAGAATTGTTAACGTCTCATCGGAAGGACACAGGATGACTTATTCAGGCGGCATCCGTTTTGATAAGATAAATGATAAATCAGGGTAAGCATTATTAGATAGCAGAATAAAAGTAAGTATCTACTATCAGTTATGTGTTTGTGTGAATAAATTTTTATTTATATGTAGAAATGTAATTCAAAACTTGTTTTACAAGCTAGAGAAAAGGAGGAAGAAGAAGAAAAATAAAAGATCTACGGTTGTCATTTTGTCAATGTACCCTGGAAAATGAGTCGAAAGCCATTATATTAACTGTAGACTGGAAGCTTTCATTTATTAAATACATTGGAGAGACTGACATATATATGGAATGTATTTCTATTACAGGTACAATAAATTCTTCGCATATGGCCAGTCAAAGCTTGGTAATATTTTACATGCAAATGAGCTTGCAAGGAAGCTTCAGGTACTGATTTTTGCTATCGACTATAATGTACAAATGCTTGGTACTAAGGGTCAAAATAGTTTCTTGTACATTTTTCCCCTGTTTGTTTATTTAGAGGTTCACCATGCAACGCAGAGTTATCAGATATGAGGCAGAATAAAATAGTTACTATTTATGGACATGCCCTTTAAAGTCCAAACCTTCTTGATGCATGAGTTTGGCAAGCTTATGATATGCTTGAAGATTAGTAACTGCACCGGAGAACTAGAAGGGGTTGTTTCTCATTTTAGTTTTGACTCTGCCTGTATCTCCTAACTTTATACAAAGGATGAACTTCAAATTCCTTATTCATAATAGGATGTGTTTTCACAAGTGTGTTATTTGGTAACCACAATATGCCCTACCCCCTTCCCCATAAGTGAAATATATGTATGCAGCTAGGTAGGTAGGGAATTCCAAATTTTTATAAATTTTAAAATTTGTTGAGTCTTTCATCGAGTTTTTCCAAGTAGTAAGTTAAATGTCTCTTCTCCTTGTCAGGTCTGGAATTGGTGACTATGTACTAAATGACTATAATAGTGAAAGAGTTACGGCAATAACAAACTTTCCACAAGATATTTACTTCTAAGGCTAGTGCCATGTATAATTCTTGCTATCATTTAGCGGTGGCTCACTTATGTCTCTGTTCCCATGTCATAACTCTATTATGACTGCATGAGAATTTCTTGTAGTACCTCCAAGGGCTCTTGCTTGTAGGTGAAAACATATAACATTGTATGGCAATAAGTCCGAATAGGATTTGGATCCAAACAGGGGAGTATGCTCATCCTTTAACCTTATAAAATGCCAGTTAGATGTAAAATGCAGCCTTATCTTGTATATACATGAACCAAATGCATTAGCAATGGGCAACAACCGTAGTAGTAAAACTCAGCCAAAAGCCTGACAACTCAACAAAGACTGAGTCAAAATCTTGCCAAATAAATAATTTGTAAAATAATGCAATTTTCATAAAAAATATATATTTTTTAATGCATCTCCTTTCTCATTAATTGTAAAACATATACACATTTGATCATCTAGCACATCAAATAAGAACAATTAAATATCAATTTATTGTTTTATAGAGAATATTGGAATCCCAAAATCTGATCGTACAAAAATAGGTGCAAAAGGTTTCAAAGAGTGAAAATAGTTCACTGCAATTCATCTATCAAGTCTTGTCTTTCCCTCGGCAGCTCCTCCCCTTCCCAACCTTATAGAGGGGCTCCTTTTCTTCTTTTGCTTCATGGTCCTGTCAGATGATGGATCAATCACATCTAAATAAATCACTTCTTGTGATTTGTTTAAACTTAATGTTGGAGATGGAGGTTATAGTGGACAAACACAAGGCCATTGAGCCTCTGCTGGGTTAATTTATTATATGTTTGGAGTGAATGTGCTTAAACATGTTCCAACTGCGCTCAAAACTTGAATAGATTTCAAGTGGTGAGGCACTGCTGAAGATTGGATGTTCTGGCACCTCCCATGATAAATGCGCAAAATAAAAAATGAAATTATTATAATATTTAATTAAATAGAATTTCATTTTTTACAAGCTAATGACAATCAATCATAAAATATTGATTTAAAGTCAATTTATATTTGTTAGCTGGCCTTTGAGTTGTTTTATCTCAAATGCATTGCGGTGAGGAAAAGATAACCTTTTGCTTCCTTGTGAATCTGCATCTTGCGCATAGTCACATTCAGAATCTCATTACCAGGCATCATCTTCTCAATGCACTTACGAAGGCTGTGATGACCTTTTTATCAACCACAGAGACATTATGATAGAAGTTTTTGGGGTGGAGTACAGCATTGCATATAATGACTTATTGGGTTGAGTGGTCCATCAGCAACCAATCATGATCCCAATGGAATAGTATTTGCTTTTCACATGTATATGATGTGTTGCAATTGTGTCTTTGGCTCTATCTATGGCCTAACAAAGATGATCCGTAGGAGATTTGTCTTCATCAATAAGGCAAAGAACCCTCAACAAAGGCTCTTCTACCTATGGAAAATGAAATGAAATATTTGAATTAACTGTTTGCATCCTGAAATACTATTAACAATCGAAGTTTAACAAATTTGAATAGACTAAGCTTCTTTTAGCCTATTCAGATTTCTGATTGGAAAAAAATATAACCTACAAACATGTATAATGTTACACACCTAAATAGTCTCATCTGCAACCATCCAAAAGGGGTCTTCAAGTACATACTTGACCATATTATTACCCTCATCAACCACTTTCTTACCCTCATTGCTACTTCAATATCTCATGCCTCATAGACCTATCCACTCACTCAAATAATATCCTCTTAAGGCCCCCCATTGCTTCATATAAGCTTTGCAATGTGGCAACGTGCATTACCCTAGTTCACACAAGATTCTTATTGTCTATGATTTGTCTCATAAGGTTAAAAACCCATGCATGGTTGTAGATGTATTTTGTAATTCATCTTGCTTTTTCTAGAATGCCCCTCACCTATGTAACTTTCCCAATGTCATTGAGAATCAAATCAAGACAATAGGTAGCACATTGAGTTCAAAACATAGCAATGAATGTTTCCTCTAAAATTTTACCCGTTGGTGCAAATGATTTGAGGAATAGTATACCTCTCTAACATCTTCTCAATGCACTTATGAAGGCCATGCTCGTCTCTTCATCAACTATAGAGGCATCATCATAGAAGTATTTGGGATTGAGATAGTATGGCATTGCACATAATAGCTTATGGGGTTGAGTAGTCCATCGATAACCAACTATGCTCCAAATGGCATAATATTTGCTTTCAATATGTCTATAATATTCTGCCATTGCCTCTTTGGATCAATCCATGGCCTATAAAAATGTTACACGGGAGATTTGTATCCATCAACAAGGTGAAGAACACTCAATAAAGGCTTTTCCACCTTCAAGAAATAAAATGAAAGATTTCGATAAACTATTTGCATCTTGAAATAGAAGATAATAATCAAAGTTTAACAAATTTGAATGGAGTGAGATTCATTTGGTCTATTCAAATTTGTGATCAAAATAGTGTAACTTATAAACATGTATATTGTTACAAACCTGAATAGTCTTGTCTCCAACCATCGGTCTTCAAGTACATACTTGACCACGTTCTTATGCTTATTAACCACAATCTTATCCTCGTCACTAGTTCAATATCTCATGCCTCATGGACATATCCACTTCTCACTCATAATCATCCTCATAAGGGCCCCTTTTGCTTGATACACGCTTTGCAAACTATGTTATCCTAGTTCACACAAGCTTCTTATTGTTGATGAACTGTCTCATTAGGTTAAAGACCCATGTATGGTTGAGATTTTTATTTTTAATATATTTTACTTTTACTACAATGTCAATTACCCATGCAACTTTTCCAATGTCTTTGAGAATCAAATTGAGTTGATGGGTTACACATGGAGTGCAAAAACTAGTAGTGAATCTCTCCTCCAAGCTTTTGGCTGCTGCCCCTATTGATTTGGGGAACACTACACATTTTTTAAACAAACCAAAAAAAAAACAAAATGATTAGTATTTGATTTTTTTCTATGCGTCTACCCATTGGATATGATTATGTGATCCTTTTTTGCCCAAATTTTCTTTTGCTTACCAATTTGAGCTTGTAAATATTATATAGACTCACTCAATAGAGGACCTCTAAGATCATCATAATTTGGTGCCATAAATCCTGTGAGGACATTTCCCATTCTTGTTAAATATAGAGGCCTTGCAACATCAAAAGAAATGTCTAAATGAACCAAATTTCCACACAAGCCATCCTTATAGCATAATGCCTTTTATTCAAGCAGTCATGTACTCAAGAGAGGGTTGTGCACCTAGAGTAGAATCGAGGAGAAAAATAAGGATCCTATGGCCATGCTATTTTTAAACCTAGCTTGGCTCACACTAGGATTAATGCTCCTAGTCTCCATAGGAGAATGAAGAAGAGGTGGAGGAGAAGCAAGCTTTGATTTGGCTATTTTCTTCTCTACCTTCTTGTGAAATGCCTCCAAGAAGGCATTCATTTCCCTTTCAACTTTAGAATCCACATTGTTACATAGCTATGTTCCATGAAGTTTTTGGGATGATGGGACGTGTTTTTGGGACAGCGGGACATATTTTTAAGATGAAATGATGCATATCTAAGACAACGAGACGCATCTTAGAGACAAACCCCAACGCCTAGAATGTGTCCCCATGGAACAAAATTCCGTAGTTGTATATTTTGGCCCTTGGTCCTTGCTAAATGTTATTTGAGGTGGTTTATGCCCTCTATAGGCCAAGATATCACAATTTTTACATGTCACTTGCCCCTTCTTTGAACTCTCTTTTCCATGCTTCCAAGCTAAATTTTCCTTTCCTAATGTCATTTTAAATGTGGATACTTGGTAAGCAACTTAAAACATGAAAAAAGAGGATAGGGGTTAAACATAAACAACGCAAATTTCATTCTTTACCTTGGACTCCATTGCTGGATGGTGGAGATATTCTTTTGTAATTACGAATATTAGATTTTAAGAAGCACCATCTTGTTTCGTCCAATACTTTTGACCTCCTTGCAGCTCTTGTTGTGGATTAATGCAAAAATGGAACATGGCAAAGTAGTACTCTAAAAACGTACACTACTTTCTGATTCACCAGATTGTAGATGCACAAGTGAAGAGCATACTCCTAGTGCTGCAGGCTTTCTGGTTCACCAGATCACATTACGCGCAGGTGAAGAGCATAATACCAGCAACAAAAACGTATTAGAAAACAAAAGGAAGAAAAAGAGGGATTATAAACTTAAAAAAAGAGATGAGTTAGGAAAGGAACAAAAAACATTTGACTGAATTTTTATTTCGAAAAAAGGAAGTGATACATCTACAAAACTCCAAACGCATTTCGACCTACAGGTCTCATTAGCGGAGTGAATTTCGAAGAGGTACAACCTCTCTTTATAAAGACCTAACTCTAGGGAGGAAATCGAAGAGTAATGCATGTGGGATAAAAACACCCAAGCATTGTTACAAACCGCAGGTTTATAGACCAAGACGATGAAAAGAAGAGAAGTCCTAGGCTCAACCCCCAAGAAACACCCACCCAGAAAAGAGAAGAAACACATTAAAAAATGCAAAAATACAAGGTGGAAAATAGAGTCCCTCAAACAATTTTGTTTTTACAAAGATAAGATCGAAGAGGTTTTTGGTTCCTCCAGTAGACGATGCCTTGAGCAATGTGCTTGAGCGCTCTATATTTTCTCCATTTTTCGAACATTGGAGAAATAATATCTGTGCGGATTCAAAGATCTCTAATAAAATTGCAGTTGCCCAGCTTCAAAATAAGAGGAACTATTTTTATTCTGGTTCCATGTCTGCGTGTTGCTCACTCCAAAACTCTAGCCAAAATTGAAGGCCTACAATCAAATTAACTTTCTCAAATAAAGGTATTTGATTTCCCCTAGCACTGAGCTTGTTAAAAAATTTGTTTTTAACAAAAATAAATCCATCCCTAGAGCTTTCTCTAACTAGAAATCTGTTGAGTTCACTCATGATAAAGGCCTTTTGTTGATGAAGTTGGTGATGGTAAAGAAGCAGAGATGTATTGATAGGCATTCATCGGCTTCTGGAACAATTTGGTGCAGAGAATTCCAGTCTGAGCAAAATGAGGCCCCTTAAAAAACACAGTATCTAGAAGTGTTACTTTAGAATAAAAAATAGAGGGAGTAATTTTAATACTGCCATATAAGGAACTGTAGGCAGCAAAAAAACCATTAAGATCATACTTAAGGCCATGCCAAAATCCAATGGCATCATCAATGTATCTTTTATAAAATCAAAGATTTTCCACAACAACATTATTAAATACCTAGTCCTCTAGATGACAGAGAAATAGACAAGCATAAACCATAGCAAAATTATTTCTAATGGTTGTTACCCTTATCTTTCTGTATGTTTTCCCTTTGAATTCCAAGTAGTATTGTGTTAACACTATCTCTGCAAGCCTTACCACAAAGTTTGTCTTGGCCAGATCAAATTTGTTTCTAAAAAAAAAAAGGAGGGTTGCCAATCCTTGAGAGATGGGGATGTTTGGGGTAGAAGCTCTCAACATCAAAAGAGAATAGAATGATATCCTGAGGAAAAGTACGACCATGCAAATATTTAATTAGAGAGATGAAATCCAAGAGATGATTTTTCTGCTTCAACAAAATTGGCAGGAGCAAATGATGAAGCCATATGGAGGAGGGTTCTAGCATGAAACCAAAGTAGGAATAGATGGGTCGATCGGAAAGCTTGGGCTTGTGGATTTTGGGGAGCTGGTAAAAGACACACACTCTGGTAGAGGATGGTGTTACCTGGAGCATAAATTTCCTATGGTTTTTTGAAAGCAAATTCCTCTTGAAAGCCTGGCCAAGCAAGTCTTGGAGCTGTTGGTTACGAATCTGCCACTTAGGAAAGGATTTTAATCTTTTGCGCCCTAGATTCGCCCAGCAGATTGAAAGGCCGGAAGGAAGGAATGCCTTCCGTGCCAATCTCCGGAGAAGGCCGGCTCCTATACTAATCTACTTGGTTTTTTAGATAAAAGTGCTGGAAAGAGATAAAAATGCTGAAAGAAATGAAATATCATGTGTTTCAGGTGGGGAAGAACAAGCAGCACGATCACAAATTAGCATCCAAACCAACAACAATCAAAACAAAACATGTAACAGAAACTGCTATTGCGATTCTATCCTATGTATCCTTCATTCAGTATTCCAGGTCTACTTAATTGCCAATGCTGTGATCCAGGATTCAGAATGACAACAATCAGAAAAATAAATGACACGATGCAGAAATACTTGCAGAAGGCAGCATAAAAGAAAGAGACAAATAGCAGAGCCAAGGATGCTTTGTATTAAAAGAAGTGTTCTGTCACAGCAGAGCTCTCTAGCAATATGTTCCCCCCGATTACAATGAATTGAACTGCTATTTATAGCAGAATTTTCCCCCATTACATTGACATTTTCCCCCCAAAACTGGCGGGGCAATCGAAACTTGACCCCTGTCAGATGGCAGAGTATCCCTGGGATTCTGCCTCTTTGCGTTTACAGGTGCTCTGAAAGGGCGTAGTAGTTGAAACCTCATATCCCATTGATGCGGCTGGTACGGCTTGCCCTTTGCAGGCTCTCCGGGGACTTGACATGGTCATCTTGATGGGATGGGGGAAGAGATTTGCACTCACGTGCCATGGATATGCTTTAAAGGCTCACCTACCCCGTACTCTGAAATTATGCTCATTTTTTACCTTGGGAGGTGTTCTCTGCCTTAGCAGCTCTAAAAACTGGGGGAATCCGGCTTTTAAAACTCTCTACTGATCTCTGTCGGAGGTCGCTGAAAAATGAAGAGATGCTCAGAATCGCTGAATAGCGACGACGATCTCGGGAGTTGGGGCTGGGAGCGACCTCGGGCACAAGCTGGCAAGCGCTCAAAAATTGAGCGATCTTGAGAAATCCTGGTCAGCGACGACGATCTCGGGCGGACTCCTTGCTGCAAATCGCTGAAAACCTGCAGCGCTGTTGGGAAAGGTGGGCGGCGACGGCGATCGCGGGAGCAGGGACACTTAGAGATTTTTCTTTGTTTTGCTTCCCTTTCCGCGCGTCGCTGAAAAATCGCGCGACGCCGGGCGTCGCCAAGCGGCGACGACGATCGCGGTCATGGGCATCTTCTTCCTTCCGCCGTCGCGCGCTAAAAAGCGCTGCGGCGACGGTCGTCGCCGGTCGGCGACGACGATCGCGGGCACGGCGACACTTAGCCAAATTTTAACTTCTTTGTGCAGCTCTTGGTCGCCGAAATGTGGCGCGACGACGGGCGTCGCTGGGAAGCGACGACGATCCCGTCGTCAGCACTTAGACAATTTTATAAACCTCGCTCCGGATCGCTCAAACTACCCGCGTCGCTGGGGATCGCCCAACAGCGACGGCGATCGCGGGCGCACCCAACACTTAGAATTTTTAACCCTTTTCAATGTTGCTCTCGGTCGCTGAAATGGCTCGCGCTGCCCGGAATCGCCCGAAAGCGACGACGATCGCGGGCATGGGCCAACACTTAGAAATTTTTACATTTTTCTTTCAAGCAATGCATCCAAACCTGAAGATTGCTCGGAAATTGGAAACTGAAAAGACTGAAAATAGAACAAGGAATCTGGAAAATGAACCGAGGAAGGAGGGAGGCAATGACCTGATCGAAATTTTCAAAATTCTTTTACCCCTAGCAAAATGTGGCAACATTCCTGGCGGCTCGCGGGGTATCGAGCTCGCCTCGATGCAAGGATCCATGCCTTTATCCTTTGGGCCCAGAGTCATCCCCGGTCCCTGCTTCTTCTTGCTGCAGGCCTTGGTCTTGCTGCTCTTCCTTCTTGCTCCTCCTTCTCGGGATCATCTTCACCTGATTGATTTTCAATGTCCTCCTCCTCGGACTCCTCTTCGGACGGCTCCTCTTCTTCTTCTGGATCTTGCTCCGGATTAACCTCCCCAGAGTCAAGGCGGCCTTGGATTCGTTCGAAAGTGTCCTGAACCTGAGCCCAGGCATTCTCTGAGAAGGGCTCCATACCGCGAATATCGCTCGCCAAATGCCTGAAGGTTTCCACCTGGAGCATATCAATCTGTTCAACCTTCTGGCTCAAGTCAAGCAGGCAGGAGCGAATCAGGCAAAACCTGGAGGTGAGCTCTGTCACTTGTTCCTCTTGAACTGGGTCCGCCCACCCATCAATGTCCGAAGTATCATCGGCAAAGGCATCCCATGCCGGCCGCAGTGCTTCCTTTGGGAGGCAGTCGCCATTGCTATCTGTAAAGCTCGGGAATCCGAGCGAGGAGAGAGTCAGAAAGGGGCCCATGCATATATCCTGCTCCTTTTCCAGTATGTCCAGCAATGCTCTGGCCCTCTGAACTTTTCCAAATCTTTCAAAGAATGTATGCAAGGTTGCCCTTGCAGCTGCCCAATCACAGGCAACGGAATCTGTAGGGGGAATTTGGAGGTTCCGGCGCTCAAGGGTCCCTGCCTTGACAGCCAGATCGAGCCAGCGGTCTGCTTCTCGCTCTGCCTCCTCCACCAGAGGCTTACCCTCGGCGGATACTTCTTTTACCCGGGTGATGAATGTGAGAACCAAAAGGGACTTAGAGGCCCGGGGTCTGAAGTTCTTCAACAGTCGGGTGCGGATTTCCTTGATGTGGTCCTTGGAGAATGTCTCCACCTGTACAACCCTCTCCTCCAGCTGTTGTTGAGCCTGCTGAAGCTGGCCTTGAAGTTCGGTTATCTGGTGCTCAGCAGCCGCCTTCTGTTCTGTCGCCTCCTTTTCCAAGGCTGCAACCTGTTGCTTCAGCTGCTGGCACTCCTTCTCAGAGTTGTCCAACTGGGCCTGCATTCTTGCCATGCCCTCTTCCAGTTTGATTTTTTCATTTTCTAGCTCGTAGTAGCACTCCTTCAACTGGAAGTGCTTCAGGCGCAGCGTATCGGTTCCATCATGAAGAGCCAGCGCCTCATTCTCGAAGCTGACCTCATTCAAGTCTTTGGTTTTGCTTCGATACTCATAATCTTCAGGGGTCATATCCTTCAGAGGCTTCTTAACTTTTGGAACCCTCTTTTCCTTGTACAGCAGCATGTTGTTGAAGTCAAATCTGGAGCGCTTCTCCACTTCAGCAATCTCTTCGCCCCTTCTCTTCATCGCGTTCTGCGCCCATCTGTTGGAGGTACGCTTAGCCTGAGTTGCCACAGGCTGGTTCTCCATTATTTGAATTAAATCTGCCTCTCCGAAGAGAGGCCTGGCCAAAGGCAAACCCTGCTGCGACATGTATTCCTCCGCGAACAGGGAAGGGGAAATAGCAGTCTGATGCTCTTCTGCTCTCGGGGATGACTCAGTCTGAGCGGCGGAGGCAGACGGGTTTTCAGGGTTTTCAGGCGATGTGCCGGCTGCGGGCGAAAGGCGTGGAGATTGCGGCGGATTTGAGGCAGCGGCGCCTGGTAGGGTTTCTTCTAGGGTTTGGGGAATGTTAGGCTTTATGGAAGAATGGCCAGGCTGGGACTCTTCAGCGACGAAATGTTGGGCTTCCTCAATGAGGGGGTGAGATGCGGCAAGGGAAAGGGTGGTTGTTGCTCCGCTAACCAAGGGAATGGCAGCGGGGACGGGTACAGCAGCAGAGGACTGAGGCGCCGCAGATACTGACTCAGAAGTTTGAAAGAATAGAGAATGCGTACCTGCGAGCTCCGCCTGAGCTGGTGTGTCGAAGAGTTGGGTCATCCACTGATCCACCGTTGACGGGGATGTGTCCTCCTTTATGGTCGCGACCTCCGAGGTTCTGATCTTCTTTTGAGGTGGAGTAACCTCGGACTGCGGGACAGCCTCCTTCACGGGTGCAGCCCTTTGCCCTTTTGACTTTTCTGTTTTTCTCTTCCTTTTGAGAGGGGCAACCTCTTCTTCTTGGGTGCTGGGCGATGGGTTGACGGTTCTCTTCGAAGCTTTGGGGGTTTTTATCGTCAGCTTGATCTGTTGCTTTTTCTGGGGTGCCGGGGACGCTTGCGTTGCTTGGGCCACGTGCGGGGCTACCTCTTGCCTGGATGGCGCTGCTCCGGCTGGCTGTTTTTCAGAAGATTGCCGCATCCTGGGCTCTACAGCCTGTCTTACTTGTACTCCACTGCTGGACCCCTCATCACGTGATTGCAACTGTTTGGGTGGGGCCTGCCCCTTTTGTAGGCGTTGAGAGCCTGGAGGCACAATATGCCGGAACACAATGGGCTGCCACGTGGCATAGTGTTTATCGTAGAGCGTGGAAAATGTGTCGTCATTGGCCAAGTCTTTTTCGGATTTTTCCTTCCTAGTACGGACGCGCATTATCCACCACTCTGATATCTTTTCGGGTTTCCACCCTCTTCCTTGTAGTCTAGCTTGCAACTTCTTGTACGTTTTTGTATCTGGCCTGTGTTCCTTGTTGTGGACAGGATCAAATTCGGCCTCTACGAAGTAGAAGTCGTGCCACGGAGGGAAAGACTGCATGTCTTCAATATTCCACTCCAAATCTCTTCCCGACGGGTTGTTGCGCTCGTCCATGATTTCCTTGCGGGGACAGACATGGAAGTCCTGTACACCTGTAAAATCCCTCACTATGTCGAGGGGATCGTACTTCCATCTCTGGGGCAGCTCGACCAAGCCGAAGCTCAAGAGCGTGGCATTCAGATACTGATGTTGTCCATTGATGCCGACCTCAATCCCTGCCCAGGTGATTGGATAATCGAACAGATGTCCCTTTTTCCTCCCCTGGCCATACTTCTCATCAGTGTAGTCCATCTGCCGTGATGCCTCCAAGGCGAATTGGTACTCTGTGGTATAATACGGCAGCAAGAAGGGTTTGCCCGTGAACCCGAAAATCCTTATCACAAACCCCTGCGTCAACCGGAAAGTGTCGCCAAAATCCTGGCTGTTTACTTGTTCTCTCATCGAACGCGGGACGCGCGGGCAGGTACCGTGGAGAAGGGCTAGGGCTGGGCCCAAGAAGGACAGATTGAACTTATAATAAGACTCCTCCTTCAGCAACACCTTGGTCCACTTGTAAACTGGAAGTTGCGCACCATTCTTATCTTTGCGTTGCACTGGGAGTGACTTTATGTGGCTGCTCATGTGAAACAAGAATAACCACGCCAGGGCCGAACAGTATCTGAAGCTTTCGCTCGCCCCGCTTTTCAACTCCTGCAGTTGCAAGTGAATCCCTCGGGCCACGCAGTCCGCCCAGTCGAAGAAGACCGGCTTGGTTTTGTCAGTCATAGCCTTGGGGTCATAGAATTCCCCTCGCAGGATGCATTCGGCAAGAGCGATTTGGTAGGGAAAGACCATCACGTCTGTGCCGATGCCCAGAACCCAGGCCAGCATGGTATAAATGCTAGAACTCTTGAAATCGCTCAGAGGCCTAGGCTGCTTCGGCCATTGCCGGGGTGGAAGGGGCTCATGGAGCTGAGAATCCACAAACCTCCGCATATTCGGATTATCTGAGTATCTGTTCGTCTGTTCGCCGAGATTGATATTTCTGATAGTGTAATCCTTGTCTAGCGCTAGACCTGGTGCGAAGGCCATCCTCACAGTCTCTGGGAAAATCGAGAACAAGACGGTGCCCTCATGGTCGCAGACCTGCCTGGTGTTTGGTTTGTAATACTCAACAATTGCTGCCACCAGTTCAGGGCAATGATGCACCTGCGGGCACAAGAACCGGTATAGGTGAGAGTGATAAGCCGCGGCGTAGGGGTTCGAAGGTGAAACCTTCTCTCGCCATTTCTCAATTGTTTGCTGCAGCTGACTGGTGCCCTGTGAGTAAATCCCATCTCTGAGCTTTATCCAATAATCAATGGGAGGATGGGGAACTGGCTTTGGCGGCGCTGTTCGGGGTTTCTTCTCCTTTTCAGTTCCAGACCCCTGGGCTTTCCCCTTATCCTTCCTTTCTCTCTTCTGCCCACTCTCTGGTGTGCTTGAAGCCGCTCGGCCTGCTGCTGCACCCTTTTGCCCACTTTCTTTCTTTCCCATGGCGAAGGCGAAATTTAATTCAATTGTTGCTTGACTGCAAGAAGCTCCTGAATTTTTCTCGGTGCAGCTTAGAGCGCGTCGGAGTTTAACTGGTGAAGCGCTTCTGAGAGGTTGTGCTTTTATAGCAGCGAACTTGGGACGGGCCTTTAATGGAGGGCACTTGAATTTAATACCAGGCGCACGGAGTTGGTGGACGTTGATTTTGTTCTTGGGTGGCCATGCATGAAATCTTCCTTGGAGGCGCCAATATTTAAACTTTTACCCTTTGGAGCACGTCCCTTTTGTACAATCATTTTTGGAATCAGTGCAAATCCTCTTTCCTTTGGCACGTTCCTTGAAAAACGGGCCTTAGTCGCCCTTTCCCTTTGGCACACTTTCCTAGGTCGCTGAGTGGAGAGGAATGCGGCCCGCTTTAATTTTGCACATTTTCTCGAAATCGCTCAAAACTTGAGCGATCCCGAGCGCGGGTCGCTTTGGCGAGCGACGGAGGGCTTTAATCCCTGGGAACAATTACTAACTTCTTTGCCATGCTCGATTTCGCTCGCCAATTGGGGTGCGCTTGGGAGAAGACGCATTGGGCGCGCGACGCCGGGCTCATCCATACTTAGAAAGTTTTTGCACTTATTTCGCTCAGATCCCCTTCTCTCGCCCTTGATCGCCGTCGCCGAAAATCATGAGCGATTCTCAGAGTCGCTCAAAATTTGAGCGATCTTGGGATCTCTCGAACACTTAGGCAAATTGGCCACCTCTCTGCTTGCTCGAAATCGCCGAAAACTTGGTGGCGCTCCCGGGATCGCTCAAAAAATGGGCGATCTCGGGCAACTTTACTTAGCAATTTTCCTTGTGTTCTCCTTAATTCGGCCATCGCTTGGGAGAGATTCTTGTCGTCGCTGAAAAAACAAAGCGATCTCTGGATTTGTCAAATAAGCGAGCGACGGCGGGCGAACTCTGTCTTTTGCTTAGTTCTCCAGGACTTTCTCTTGCAGGGGGAATTGCTTCTGCATCCACTTGGAATCAAAGATTTTCCAGACCCAGGGATCTGGCGAACAACTTGGCTCAACAGCCTAAAATTAAAACAATTGAAAAGCATATTTACATTCAAGCAAGGAAATAAATTTAAAACAGCAGAAAAGAAATTATGTACAGAGGGAACCTCTTGGTGCTTCTCAGTGACGATAGGCTTTCAGATGAAAGTCGTTAACAGGTATCGGGAGGATATGACCCTCCATGTCTCTCAGGACGAATGAATTGAATTGGTTGACCCTGGCAACCTGGAAGGGGCCTTCCCAGAAGGCATCAAACTTATCATGATTACCTGTTTTCTTCTTCCAGGAATCCCATTTCAGCACTAGGTCCCCGATCTTGAAGACCCTGGCAGTAGCCCCTTTTGCGAACCATTTCCGTGTGGTGCCAGCATGCTTCATAAAAGCCTCATGAGCTTTTTCTCTCTGTTCTTCAAGATGCAACAACTGGGCTAGCCTGGCATCAAGGGGATCCAGGTTGTCCTTTTCATCATCCAACAACCAGAGTGCGGGCATCTCAATATGGGTAGGCAAAACAACCTCTTTCCCGTAAACCAGTGCGTATGGGGATGTCCTGATGGACTTCTTGACGGATATGCGGTCTGCCCACAGAGCCTGATCCAGGTACAAGTGCCAGGACCTCTTATTCCTCTCCAGAGTCTTCTTTATAATATTCATCAGGTTCTTATTCGTCGACTCGGCGAGGCCGTTCCCTTGCGGGTAGTAGTTGGATGAAGCCTTATGGTAAATACTGTACTTGCAAGTGAACTCTGTCAGTTTGGCTCCTGTGAACCCTGGACCATTATCTGTCACAATCGCCTCTGGGATTCCGAAGCGAGTTATCAAACTTTCCAGGAAGGAGATAACTGTCTCCTGGTCAGCGTGCTTCGTGGGTATAGCTTCGGCCCAGCGGGTGAAGTAATCTGTGGCAGTCAAGATGAACTTGTGCCCTGCAGAGGATTCTGGTGAGATCTTTCCAACAAAGTCTAAGCCCCACTGCTGGAAGGGAACCTCCACTTGAATTGGTTGTAAAGGCATTGGAGCGTTCTTATTCCGACCAGCGAACCTCTGGCATTTCTCACACTTCTGGCAGACTTCTTGCGCATCCGCGAAGATGGTGGGCCAATAATAGCCCGCCTTGATCATCTTTAAGGCCGTAGGCCTTCTTGAAAGGTGTCCTCCCGACATTCCGAAATGGAACTCGTCGAGGACTTTTTGTTTTTCCGTTCCCTTAACACAGCGTAAGAGAACACCATCAATATTTTTGTAAAACAGCCCCTCGGGGCGCAGAACATACTTCAAAGCATTAAGCCTAAACCTCCTTCTTTGTGAGGCAGTGAGCTGATCTGGACATCTCCCTGTGCTGAAGTACCACACTATGTCATCTGTCCAGTCACTCTCCTCTGATAAGGAGTTGGCAAAGTTACCTTCCATCACGGGATCTTCCCACTGACAAGCAGACACCTCGGCGACAACACTTCTGGCTAATTCCTGGCATAGAGCTCGACCTCGGATTAACTTGGTTGGTCGCACCTCTATGTCGAATTCTTGGATTTTAGCAATCCATCCTGCCCTTTTGTGACCCGGTTCCCCTTGAATAATAAAACTTCTGACATCGGGGTGTATCACAAAAACTGTAATCCGGCTCTGAGAGACAAAGTGCTTAAACTTCTTCAAGGATCTCATGACCGCATGCACTTGTCGCTCAATAAAATTATATCTTTCTTCATGCGGCTGGATTACTTGGCTCAAGAAGGCTATTGGCCGCTCTTCGCCGTCATCTCCTTTTTGGGTCAAGACTGCAGCATAGCTCTCAGGTTCCCCGACCGCATAAAGGATGAAATCCTTAGAGTAGTCCGGGTTTATCAACACGGGCGCCTGAGCAATCCTGGCCTTAATCTCTTCAAAGGCCTGCTTTCTTTCTTCAGTCCAGACAAAATCGGCATCCTTTTTTAATAGCTCGGCCATAGGTTTGATGACTTGAGCGAAATCAGGCACGAACTTCCTCACGAAGTTGATCTGGCCGAAGAAGGACTGGAGCCCTTTCTTGTCTACTGGAATGGAGAGTTTCAGGAGAGCTTCTGCTCTATCAGGATCAACTGCTAGGCCTCTTTCGGAAATTACATGACCTAGCAGCTTCCCCTCCTTGACGGCGAAGACTGATTTCTTGGGATTGATGGATATGCCGAACTCACGACATCTTTCAAACACTTGTTCCAGATGAGAGGTGTGTTCTTCCCTCTTGTGGGAAAACACGGTCATGTCATCTAAATAAATGACAATGATTTTATTTAGCAGCTCCCGAAATGCAAGGTCCATGGCCCTTTGGAATGTGGCCCCAGCGTTGGATAAGCCGAATGGCATGCGCTGATAGGCGAACGTTCCCCATTTGGTGGTGAACGCCGTCTTGTGCTGGTCCTCGTCTCTAACCCAGATTTGGTTATAGCCAGAAAATCCATCTAGGAGAGAGAACCTCTGAGCTCCTGCGACCACATGAAGAATTTGGTCGATCTGCGGGAGCGGATAGTGATCCTTGAGGGAGGCCTTATTCAAATTTCGGAAGTCAACACAGAGGCGGATATCCCCATTCTTCTTTCTGACTGGGACCAGATTTGCGACCCAAGAAGAATGCTTGATAGGATATATGATCTTGGCTTCTAGCATTTTCAGGAGCTCTGCCTTCATCATAGCCTCGATCTTCGGGTTAACCGCTCTTTGTTTCTGTCTAAAGGGCTTAACCCCTTCTTCTAGTTCTATGGTGTGTTGTATAATCTCTCTGTCATACCCTTTTAGGTCCTGATAACACCAAGCTACAATATCTGGATACCTTTTACACAAGGCCCGGATCTGTTCCAGTTCTTCTGGGGTACAGTCTGTTCCGACCTTGATTACCTTTCCTGGTTCTAGTTCCAGATCCCTGTATTGCTTGGCATCAACCTTGATCCTATGAGATATAGCTCTATCATTTTGATCAAACAGGCTTTCAAGGGTAATGAGTCCCTTAGGGACGTGGTTATTCTTCAACTGTATCAACCCCTCATACCGCTCGTCATCAGGGTCTCTACCTTCGATTGAACTTGCTTCATGTATCAAGAAATTGACGATATCTTCGTCACAATCGAACACCTGCCAGTGGGTGTCCTTATCAGGCACAGAAGGCTTGTAGATGGTATGGACCGGCTTCGGCTTCTGCATAGTGTCATCAGCCGGGACATACCTGGCTCCAACGGACGCCAAGATATCAGCATGTTTATTCTTTTCCCTGGAGATAGCTTTGACATTCAAGGAGTCGAATGACTCCATCAGGTCCCAGACACGGTTGCGATACGCCTTGAGGTAATGCTTCTTGGAGGCGCATTTATTGGTGATCTGATTGCACACAAGCTCTGAATCTCCAAAGATCTGCAGTTGTTTGATCCCCAACCTCTCTGCTTTCTTCAAGCCTAAGCACAAGGCTTCATATTCGGCTGCGTTATTGGTGCAACTCCAGGCCAGCCTGTAGCAATAGTCCTTTTGTATTCCAGATGGCGAGACTAGAAGGACCCCTGCCCCGACGCCGTTCTTGCATCGGGCGCCGTCAAAGTATAGCTTCCATAGCTCATTTGGGGCAGGGCCTATGTCTTCTTTTGCTGTCTCCTTCGGCTTCTTAGGCTGGGTAACGGAGTAGCAACCTATGTCTGATTCGATCATGGCATTGAAATCAAGCAAGGAGAATTCATCCTCCACTTGTAGCTGCTCTATGGCCTCTTCCACTAGATCCACTTCTGCCAACTCCTCGGTCATCAGATGAACCGTTTCATTCTGCTGTCCCTCCTCGGGCATCTTCTCAACTAGGAAAGTGGAAGGTTTATCATTGTAAATTTTCACTTTCCTCCCTTTGAAAGGGACTTCCATGTGTGAGTAGTCCAGCGACAAATATCCACCGAGCTTGGCGGTAAACTCCCTCGAGAGACACATGCCGAAGTAGGGCTCCAGGTCAACGACCACAACCTCTTGGATCACCACGATCTCAGGCGCTTTGTGCAACTGGATCGGAATGTCTTTGATGACGCCCACCGTTTTCACAGGAGTGCCATCTAGCTGCAAGACGCCTTGACTGCTCCGCGTGTATTCCATACCAATCTCTTCGCAGACAGCCCTCGGCATGACGGTAGTCGATGCACCAGAATCAACCATGCAGTTGTGTACTACATGGCCCTCCATCCGCAGAGACAAGTAGAAAGGAGGTGGTCTGTTCTTTCCGGTGATCGAAGTAGTCAAGGGCTGAGCTAACACGGGTAGTGGTGGCTTTCCTCCTTTAACAGTCTTCAGAGACTCTTGCAGCAGATCCACCTGACCAGGGAGTTGAAGAGCATCGTACATGCTTATTTTCGCCGGAGTTTTCTTGAGCTCGTCAACAATGTTGTAGGCCAAAGAAGATGGGCCCTCCATTTCTTTCGTTGGCTCGTACCTGGTGCGGTACTGCTATGTTGCTTCAACTCTCTGTCGCTTTGTCAGCGACGGATACTTAAGCTTTTCTCGAGCTTGCTCTTTAGTTTCGGCCGGCGGTTGAGTCACTGGAGCTTTAGCTGGTGGAGGCTTCTCCTTGGCAGGCGAAGGCACAGGTGCTTTATCAGGAGCTTCCGCAGCGGGTTGCACCTTCTCTCTTCTGGCATACACCTTTAATGGCTTCATCTGGGCCGCATCGACCTCGATTGGCCTTTTTCCCTCCTTGGTCAGAATAGACACTGGATCCTCCTCTGAGACCGCAAAATTGCGCTCTTCTTCCCGAATCATGTTGACTTGCTCCTCCGGGTTGCTGCTTGCAAGAGTTTGGATATAATGTTGATGCAGCATACAGGTAGCTTCCCCGTGAGGGTCATTGCACGTAGAGCACCAATGTACACTATCTGGAGTGCTTGATTCAGCATTGTTAACAACATTTCTAGCCGGAGGCCTGTTGGCCTGAGCTTGATCTTTAGTAAGCGCCGGAGGAGGATATGGTCTTCTAGGAATAAATTCCTGTTGGGCCTGCTTCTTCTTCATAACAGCCATGTCATTAGACAGTGTCTGGCAAACGGAAGTGAGCGACTCTACTTGTTGCAGAATTTTGGACTGCACATCAACGGCTTGTACCGGCTGGGCCGGCGAGGGCAATGGTGCCAATGGCGGTGCTGGAGGCAATGCTGGGTATTGTGGAGGAGCGGGAAGTGATGGGTATTGCGGGGTAGATGGAGGCTGAGACGATGGTGGAGTGGGAAAATGCACTTGAGGAGGACCAAATTGAGACACGACTGGTGCGGGATTCCATGGTGGATCGTGGTATGAAGAAGATGAGGCAGACGCCGGTGGATATTGCGATTGAGGGAAATCTGGGTAGATTGGCGGCTGCATCTTGTGCGGGAGTCTACCTATGGCAATCATATCTAGCTCTGCCCTCTGAGCTACCTCATACAACTCGGGGAAAGTGTTAATGCGGGCCAACTTCATGACCAAACAGATGTCCGAGCTAAACGCTCTGAGGTAGTAGTGGGCAGCTTGTCCATCGGAAGGACGTAGTTCAGGGGGCACTCTTTTCCAGGACCGCGCAAACCTCACATTGAAGTCTGATATCTCCTCTTGCGGATGCCGTTGAATGGTTTGGAATTGGTGCAGCAATGAGGATGGATCCGCGGACTCGTTGAATCCTTTGACTAGCCGTCCGGCCAGTTGAGCCCATCCCGTGATAGCACCTTCCGGCAAGGATCTATACCAGTATAAGAGCTTCCCTCGCAGAGAGAGAGCCAACAACCGGGTCTTGACACTTTCATTGGTGATGGCATGAAGTGCCGCTAAGGCTAGGATGTCTTGAATGTGTTCATAGGCCGTCTTCCCAGTTCCATCATACGTGGGAATAGCCTTCAAAGCAGCAGCTGGAACAACATCTTGTCCAACTAGATTGAGGGGTCCAGTGGAATCAACAACTGGGAATAGCTCCGGAGCATTCGGCTGAGGATTTGCCATATCTGCGTCTTGATCGTCTTGATCAGGATCGTGGTAGTTGTCAGTGCTTTCTGAAGTTGTCTCCTCAGTTTCAGTTGTATGCTCAAAAGCTTCGTCTTGATGGGCTTGATAATCGATCAGCCTCGGGTGCTCTCCAGCAGCGTTGATGTCAAGCTCGTAAAACTCAGGCACTTCCTGTCCCGCGTTCCTAGCTCTCCATCTTGTATGCATGAAGAAGCTTTTGATATTGGACCAGTCTTCGAGACTCAGAGAGTATTCAGGTTCAGCAGAGTCGCTAGGTGTTCTCTTTTGACAGCACTGAAGCGAACACCGATGCTTCAATACCGCTTATGGGGTGTGACACTCGGGTCCCACCGGGCGTGCCAGAGAAACTGTTGGTTACGAATCTGCCACTAGGAAAGGATTTTAATCTTTTGCGCCCTAGATTCGCCCAACAGATTGAAAGGCCGGAAGGAAGGAATGCCTTCCGTGCCAATCTCCGGAGAAGGCCGACTCCTATACTAATCTACTTGGTTTTTTAGATAAAAGTGCTGGAAAGAGATAAAAATGCAGAAAGAAATGTAAATATCATGTGTTTCAGGTGGGGAAGAACAAGCAACACGATCACAAATTAGCATCCAAACCAACAACAATCAAAACAAAACATGTAACAGAAACTGCTATTGCGATTCTATCCTATGTATCCTTCATTCAGTATTCCAGGTCTACTTAATTGCCAATGTTGTGATCCAGGATTCAGAATGACAGCAATCAGAAAAATAAATGACACGATGCAGAAATACTTGCAGAAGGCAGCATAAAAGAAAGAGACAAATAGCAGAGCCAAGGATGCTTTGTATTAAAAGAAGTGTTCTGTCACAACAGAGCTCTCTAGCAATATGTTCCCCCCCGATTACAATGAATTGAACTGCTATTTATAGCAGAATTTTCCCCCATTACATTGACATTTTCCCCCCAAAACTGGCGGGGCAATCGAAACTTGACCCCTGTCAGATGGCAGAGTATCCCTGGGATTCTGCCTCTTTGCGTTTACAGGTGCTCTGAAAGGGCGTAGTAGTTGAAACCTCATATCCCATTGATGCGGCTGGTACGGCTTGCCCTTTGCAGGCTCTCCGGGGACCTGACATGGTCATGTTGATGGGATGGGGGAAGAGATTTGCACTCACGTGCCATGGATATGCTTTAAAGGCTCACCTACCCCGTATCTCCGAAATTATGCTCGTTTTTTACCTTGGGAGGTGTTCTCTGCCTTAGCAGCTCTAAAAACTGGGGGGAATCCGGCTTTTAAAACTCTCTACTGATCTTTGTCGGAGGTCGCTGAAAAATGAAGAGATGCTCAGAATCGCTGAATAGCGACGGCGATCTCGGGAGTTGGGGCTGGGAGCGACCTTGGGCACAAGCTGGCAAGCGCTCAAAAATTGAGCGATCTTGAGAAATCCTGGTCAACGACGGCGATCTTGGGCGGACTCCTTGCTGCAAATCGCTGAAAACCTGCAGCGCTGCTGGGAAAGGTGGGCGGCGACGGCGATCGCGGGAGCAGGGACACTTAGCAATTTTTCTTTGTTTTTCTTCCCCTTCCGCGCGTCGCCGAAAAATCGTGCGACGACGGGCGTCGCCGAGCGGCGACGACGATCGCGGTCATGGGCTTCTTCCTCCTTCCGTCGCGCGCTAAAAAGCGCTGCGGCGACGGTCGTCGTCGGTCGGCGACGGCGATCGCGGGCACGGCGACACTTAGCCAAATTTGGCTTTTCTTTTGATGGCACTCCTTGTCGCTGAAATGTGGCGCGACGACGGGCGTCGCTGGGAAGCGACGACGATCCCGGTCGTCGGCACTTAGGCATTTTTAAAACCTTGCTCCGGATCGCTCAAACTACCCGCGTCGCTGGGGATCGCTCAGCAGCGACGGCGATCGCGGGTGCACCCAACACTTAGCAATTTTTAAGCCCTTTTCAATGCTGCTCTTGGTCGCCGAAATGGCTCGCGCTGCCAGGAATCGCCCGAAAGCGACGGCGATCGCGGGCATGGGCCAACACTTAGCAAATTTTTACATTTTTCTTTCAAACAATGCATCCAAATCTGAAGATTGCTCTGGAAACTGGAAACTGAATAGACTGAAAATAGAACATAACAATCTGGAAAATGAACTGAGGAAGGAGGGAGGCAATGACCTGCTCGAAATTTTCAAAATTCTTTTACCCCTAGCAAAATGTGGCAATAGGAGCTAAGAAAGAATATCCTGCTAGGGGATGCTGTTCACTTCATAGTACACATTCTGATGTGAAAGCTGGGAAAGCCCTTTTGAAATGTACCAGTCCATGGACAAAACACAGACACCCAAGTTTTTATTTGCAGGCCTAATGACAATGGATTTGTCATTGGTAAGGGAATGAATGGAAGACCAAATATGGAGTAGAAAGGCACATTGGCGGGTGGGATTGGCAGCAAATAATTTGTTTTTGAGGAATATTTCACCTATGCCAATAATTTCTTCCAATTGCTTGTAAAAATGTGAGGGATTGAAACTTGGGTTGGGAATACGGAAAGGATGAATGGGCTTAGGCGGTTTTGGAGGGCCACCTCTCGGTCCAAAGAACCATTCGAGATGAAGACATCTACAAAAGGCTGAAAACTCGTCTTAGAACCTCTTTGGCCATGGGAGGAGGAACAAGAGGAACTTTAAACCCAGGCTGAGGGCCTCAATTTCATTTTGGGTAAGTTTTTTGGAGGAAACTATGGACGACAAGATTTGTGATTATGCCATCCATAGCCCAAACAGGACTCTTGTACAAATATCGGCAGCCAAAATCTTGTGGGCTGAAAATTACAGACCAAGGGGATATTTTTGGTTTTCGCCGCCATTTTGGCGACGAAAGAACCCCTACCCTTGCTGCTTCTGAATGGATGGGGTAGAAACTTTTATTGGATTCCCAAAACCAAAGTTGTGGAAATTTCTTGCATTGTATAGCTATGATTGCTGCTGCATAGAAGAAGTGTGGTTCTGGAAGTTTCTCCCCTTCTTTTGTCTTCTTGAAGCAGGGTCCTGGAAGTTTAAATTATGCCCCTGATGTTGCTACTGTTGTTTTGGTTGTTTATTCCTCTATTGTGGCTATCGTAGTTGCTGTTTGTTTCTGTGTTGTGGATGTTGTTGCTATGATTACTTTTTCTGTGTAGTATAGGCTCTTTGGTTTGGCTCTCTACTACGACTTCTATTCCTGTTGTGTTGTGCAGGAAATTTCTTTTGTGCACTTGTAATTAGTTTTTTCAGATGATCGATCTGCTGCTTGATTTCTCTTTTAACCAGGTCGGCTACGTTTTCTATAGCTTATGACATATTAAATTTTGGGACTTTTGAAGCAGCTTTGGCTTTCTCTTGCATGTCTTTCTAGATCTACATTTCAACTCCCAAGCTTGGAGCTTTTCCTCAAAAAGCTCTTTAATCTAGGATTCCCATTCCAAAGCAATTTCCTGAGAAATTATCTTTTGTTTATTTACGGAATCTGCAAGAATTTCCTTAAGTGCAGGCAATAAAATGCTGGGAATATAATCATTGGCCTGAGTCGTTAATTTATCTTTGTATTTTTTGAAATTACAGATGTACAGTTTGGCCATTTCCAAGCGAAATTTTTCTAAGATTGTACCTCCGACACATCAAAAAACTATTTGTTAATATTTTCGTCTGGAAGTTGAAGGCGTGGTTTCGCCCCCCCCCTCTTCGTGCCACCTCTTTTCTACTGGTCTTGTCAGGCAGGCTATCTGGAAACTCTGTACAAGCAAAGCAGCAGATTTGGATGGGTTACAAGCGGAATTTTTGAAGCATGGTATTGACCCTCTTGTTGGGCCCCTTGCTGATCTCTTTAATCTTGTTGTTTGTTCTGGGTTTCCTGAATCCTGGACTCAGCATATCGTTCACCCCATTCATAAGGCAGGTGATCCCCATGAACCCAATAACTACAGGACTATCATGATTGGGCATATCTTTGCCAAGCTCTATCCCACATCATTGGATGTGCTTCTCTCTCGAAGGTTGGAGGAGGGGGGTTTCAGGGCTCTTGGCCAAGCTGGTTTTTGGAAAGATCATCAGACCACAGATCACATTCTAGTCCTTAGAGCTATTATTGAGGAGGCACGTTCCAGGTCCTCGAAGGTTTATTGTTGCTTTGTAGACTTCAAGAAAGCTTTCGACATGGTGCCTCGACATTTACTTCTTGAGAGGCTTCGATCAATTGGCATCTCTGGGCAGCTTTTGACAGCGGTTACAAGGTTATATGAGACTGTGAAGGGTCAGTTTCGCTCCCCTCAAGGGCTTTCAACCAATATTCTTAGCACCATAGGAGTGCAACAGGGATGCCCCCTTTCGCCGACACTTTTTGGGATCTTTATCGACGATCTTGAGACTTTTATCAGGGAGAACGCTCACCCAGAGGATGGTTGCCTTCTTCACCATGTGTTGATTTCTATTCTCCTCTTTGCTGATGATGTTGTTATTTTGGCCTCATCCCCTGAGGGGCTTCAGCGTCATCTGGACACACTTGCCGCTTTTTGTGACTCGAGACAGTTGACGGTGAATCTTTCTAAGACCAAGGTTATGGTATTCAATACTACCAAAGAGGCTCTATCCCATCTCCACTTCCTTTTCCAGGGCCAAGAGGTCGAAATCACCACCTCTTATGTGTATTTGGGGGTTCTTTTCACTGGTCCCACTTTTGGTATGAAACCCGCCGCCCAGGTCCAGGTGTGTAAGGGGTATGCAGCTCTGTCTTTGCTAGAGAGGAATTGCTTCAAAGCACATTTTTAGGATATACCTGTGAAGATGAGGATCTTTGACGCTTTGGTCAAGCCAACTATTACTTATGGGTCAGTGGTTTGGGACCCAAGTCTTGGCTCGACTGAGTGGTCATGGGTTGAACGAGTGCAAACACTCTTTCTTTGATGATTCATTCGTTGCAAGGGAACGGTCCCTCGTTCTATTATTCTGGCAGAGTATGGGGCTTCTACTGTCCAGCTTGAGATTATCTTCCTCATTATCGGTTATCTTCACAGGATCTGTACTTTCGGAGATACCCCTGAGGGTTGCAGGCGGTACCCTTACCTTGCCCTTTGCTCCTCGATGGGACTCTCTCCGAGTTCTCGAGGAGGACAGAGGAGCTGGTATTTTCAGGTTTCTAATCTCCTGGCCAGCATTCAGATACAGATAGACAGGCTGCCCCATTATTCTTTGGGGGTTCTCCCCCCCTCTAGGCTTACTAAGGAGAAGATGCTCCACAAGATTCGGAAGGATGTTAGTCTCCAGTACACCAGATGCACATGGATCTCTCTTGTTGCCCCTCTTTTCCCCAAGCTGTCTTTCTACCATGAGCACTTATTACAGATACAGGAGGTCATAATAGTTCCTCCACAATACCTTCAGCAGCACACAATGCATAGTCTTCGGAACACTATTGGGCAACTCAGGGTGTGTTCTCACCAACTCCGGATTGAGTCAGATCACCATCTTCTGATGGAGGATTGGATTTGCTTGTTTTGCTCCTTGGGTGAAGTTGAGACCCTGCATCACTTCATTTTTTGTTGTCCCATTTATTATGAGATCCGGGGTAGGTTCCATTGCCTTTTCAGGGACAACTCTCGATGTGTTTCTACTTTCTTCAGATACCCGGACCAGCGTTGTCTCGCACTCTTTCTTAGGGAGATAACTCAACTTCGATGACATAAAAGTTCTCCAAATGGATCTCACCCTCCTCAACATCGGCTCATCACAACATACTTCACCAACTCCGACGGACTAGGTGACTTCTTCCGGAAACGCCCCACACCATCCAGTTTGAACAGAAGCAGGGTCACTAGACAGCACACCAACAGTTTGTCAGGGTTTCGAACTAGTAATGGGCAGAGACATATCATGGACTTCTTCAGCTCCGGTACTTCAGCCTCGACTGTTAGGAGAGATTAGTTTTGGGGGATTCTCGGAGCTTGCCCCTCCTGGGCTGCTCCCTCCCCCCTCCTCCTCTCTTCGTTCTTCTTGGACTGCAACCCTCCCCCCCTGCTCTCCCTTTTCTTTTCTTTTCCCTTTCTCTTTGGCCCGTTTGTCGGGTTTGATCTTGTATTTTTCTTAGTTCTTTTCTTTGTTGGGCTTTTTAGCCTGCTAGCTAGCAGTCATTATTGTACTTCTTATAGTCCCTTGGGTCTTATTTTGGCCCACCGCGGACATTAATAATATTTCATTTCATTTCAGTTAATTTCTTCAATCAGGGCTAGCCTGGAATGGCATTTTTCCGCATTTTTGTTCCGAATCTTGAATTCTTCGAACCTTGTTTCTAGCAGCTTGTCCAACGACTTTGGTCGTGGAGGAACGCCATGCATTGCACCGGTTCCGTCTATGAACGTCCTTCTGTCCTGTGAGTAAGGAACTTTTCCGTTTTGAGAAAAACCTTCTATTTCTATTAGACCTCTACAAAACTCTTCCATTTTATTTCTACCGAAGATCCGTTCTTCAAGATTTGTGCCGATTTGAAGATCTCTGACAAAACTACATTTGTCCAGCTTCAAAATAAAAGGAACTGTTTTTATTCTGGTTCCATGTTTGCATGCTACTCACTCCAGAACTCTAGCCAAAAGTGAAGGCCTACTATCAAATTTAACTTTCTCAAACAAAGGTAGGAGAAAATTAATTTGATATCCCCTAGCTTTGAGTTTGTTAAAAAAATTATTTTTAACAGAAATAAATCCATCCCTAGAGCTTTCTCTAACTAGAAATCTGTTGAGTTCACTCATGATAAAGGCCTTTTGTTGATGAACTAGATGATGGGAGGAAGCAGGGATGTATTGATAGGCATTCATCGGCTTCTGGAACAATTTTGTGCAGAGAATTCCAATCTGTGGAAAATCAGGGCCCTTAAAAAACATAGTATCTAGAAGTGTTGCTTTATAATCAGCAATAGAGGCAGTATCTAGAAGTGTTACTTCAGAATCAAATCAATCAACACATGACGAGTTTATTGTCAAGATTTTTGAGTTTTGGCAATTGGGCAAGTTTTTTGAAAGGCTTGACAAGTTTTGCAAAGAAGTAAAAACTTGCGAGTTGTGCCACAGGGACCCATTCTCTGTGACTCAGCTTGTGAGATGACATGTTTTTATAAAATTCATGAAGTCTCACATCTGTTGATCCTTCAGCAATCCCATGGGTGAGCAAGGCATCTACGAGGTAAATATCTCCCCCCTTAGGCTATAACAGTAACAATGAAAAGCACTGTCAGCTGAGAGGGTTGGTTTTCATAAAAATAAATGTGTATATATAAATATTGAGATTTAGATTCAGAAATAGAATGACCACACTGATGCTGCTATTTTTATCCATTGGATGTCCTTAATCTACTTTAGTTTCCAAAGAGAAGAAAAGAAGAAATTACACAGACTATGAATAGTACATCTATTTGTTAAAAACCATGGCTAGATTCTTAACAGGACTGAAGGTTTCCATCAGCAAGGTTGTTAATAGTAGGCATGGCTTGATTACAATACTTATGAAAAGGAACCTTCATCCCATTCTTGGTAAATGGCCTTTAATGCAAATGACCCTTGATAATGGAAAGGATGATAAATGGATACAGAGGAGCCTTACATGCTGGCACGCCCCACCAGTTGGGACAGTGAAATTAAATTTTGATGGGGACGCCCATGGGAACCTAGGCCGGAGAAGTGTAGGAGGGATTTTCAGAGATAGTCATTGTTAGTTGCTCTATGCATATGCTCTTTGCCTTTTGTAATACACTTCGAATTGGATGGATACAGTTAGTCTGATTACAGGTCTGGGAGTGGCCATTGAGCAAGGTTTTGAGTAGTTAATTGTTGAGGGGAACTCAAAGGTCATGATTGAAATATTCCAAAAAGAAAAGTTTGTTAATTGCAACTTAATACTCTCATGGAAGAGTATTTGAGCCTCAAGCATAGACTGAAAATTAAAGACTTCTCTCATACACTTCATAAAGGTAACAAGGTAGATGATAAGTTTTCTGACATGACAATCAACATGAATATGCCATATGAATCCATTCATGGTAATGATATGGAATTATGGGGTGCAGTGGTGGATCTATTGCCCCACAACATTAGTAACTCACAGCAATAAAACTTTAAAGTGGCATGATTGGGACATGTTTTCACTGTCCACATTGTGTTTTGATGTCTTTATATTGTCATTGATGTATTGGGCCTTTGCCTTGCCTTGTTTTGTTATGGTTAGACAATTTAGCATAATGGGATCTAAGTATTATCTCATTTTTGTTTGTACTTCTTCCAGTAGGCATCAACAATGTACATTTTTGTTTTGTATTTCATGGGCAGGATCATCAATAGAAGCCCCTTTGAATTAACAAAAAAGATTCCATCTTGTTACTTCCTCGTCCTTGATTTCCACGGCCTGCATTGCCGCTTTGGTTCTGATTGGCTCCTCTGCTTTGATTTCCACCTCTGTTTTGATTGCCTCCTCTGTAGGAGTTGCTCTGGCCTTTGCCTCTTTGTTGTTGTCCTCTGCCTCGGCCTCTTCCTTGTCCTCGTCTTGCAGCTTCATTCGAAGTGAAGGCTTTGTCATCACCTCCATAGCTTGTTGAAGGTGCTCCTTGAAGTCTCTCTTCATGTGATGTTAATGATCCAATCAAACTATCAAATGTAAGAGTAGAAAGGTCTTTGGATTCTTCAATTATGATGGCAATGTGATTCCACGTAGGAAGAAGTGTTCTCAACACTTTCTTCACAATTGTTTCAATTTTTGTGTCATCACCTAAAGTTTGCATCATATCAACTACTGCTTTGACTCGTACACAGTAGTCACCGACTCTTTCATTTTCCTTCATTCTGAGATTTTCAAAATCTCTTTTTAAGGTCTGAAGCCTGACTTGCTTCACTTTATCACTTCCTTGGAATCCTTATTTCAAGGCATTCCATGCATCTGTGGCAGTTAAGAAAGATGCAATTCTAGGAAAGATACTTGGATCTAATGCCGCTTGAAGATGGTATAAGGCAAAAGAATTATTTTTTTGTGCATCTTTGAAGATCTTCTTGTCGGTTGCACTTAAAGTAGTCCAATCTGTTGGAGCAGTGTAACCGTCTTCAATACTATCCCATAGTCCTTTTCCTATGAGTAATGTCCTCATTTTGATGGACCAGTACTCATAATTATCCCCACTGAATTCGGGGATTGGTAGATTGTTACTTGATCCCATTATTATCTAATAAAACAAGAAACCTCTCTTATATAGTCTTATTTCAAAAAGACTTTACAAACTATCAAGCCTTGCTTGATTTACAATCATGAACAACTCACTCTTGTTGTTGTGATTCAGCAATTACAAAATTGTCAGCGACTTGTTCGTCGTCGTCACTGATCAATATAATTTCAGGAGAAGGAGTTTGTAGGATTTCAACTGTATTTATGCCTAGTGTTCTTACTTGCTCATCAAAGCTTTCAGCGTTTGTTCTCAGTAACAAACTGCAAAGGGCTTGGTAACATCCTTCCGATCTTATCATTTAAGAAAATTTCCCAAAATTTTCTTTTACAAGGATTTCCTCTTAGGAAATTTTTCTAAATTTTTTACCTCTTAAAGCGTAAAAAAATTTACAACTATTTCCTCTTAGGAAATGTCAATCATCAACTTTAAATGATAAATAAAAACCTTTCAAATTTTTTTTTTTTTTTTTTAAATTTTATAGCTATTTCCTCTTAGGAAATGTCAATCATAAAAAATTTTTCTTTAAAGTTTTACAGCTATTTGAATTTAACTTAAAGTTTTTTTTTTATAAAAATTTTTTTCCCCCTTTTTAAAAAAAAAAACTATTGAACCCCCGCCGAGGTTCGATCGTGCGACCTTGCGGGCGTCAAGGCAAAGGGTAGCCGCTGTGCTACTAGGCAGATCCGGGAGCTAAAGCAGGCTCCCTGCCTTTGTTGCTTTCGCAAGATCGCGCGAAGCAAAATAAAAATCACCCCGCCGAGGTTCGATCGTTCGACCTCGCGAGAGTCAAGGCAAAGGGTAGCCACTGTGCTACCGGGCAGATCCGGGAGCTAAAGCAGGCTCCCTAGCCTTATTGCTTACGCGTCGAACGCGAAGCTATTATTGGCTTCGCGCTTCGGCGCGAAGCAAGGTTTTTTTCTTTGGGACTTTAGTCCCACATCGCCTCTGCGGCGATGTTTCTGCTCTTTAAAAAGAGCAAAGCACACTAAGTGCTTTGATTGCCTGCGGGCAGTCGTAGGCTGTGAACAACCTTTTGCCTCGGGCCACGCGTAGGTCGCCACGTCAACGAACCTCGGGCTGCGTGCAGGTCGCCACGTCAACGAACCAGCTCCACCAGCGCCTCGGGAATCGCGCCGATCTGCTCTTGGGACCGCCTCGGGGATCCGTGCCGCCTCGACTCCTGCAGGCTGCCTCGGGATCCATGCCGCCGCCTTGAACTGCGGGCCCCATCGCCTCGGGATTCAGGCCGGTCTTGGCTCTTGGCTCTGATACCAAATGTGGGAGGTGAGCTCTTTGATACAAAGGTAAATTTGCATTAACAAATAACATTAGGTTACAAAGTTTAAATAAACATTATAATAACCATGCTATAGAAAAGGGGGGGATAGGAGAAATTAAGGGAGAAGAAAATACAATCAAATTCTCTTGCCGCCCAAAGATGCTGCCGTCCAACTGCCGTCCAGGTAAGGTAAAAGGTAAGTAATCTTACCCAAGGTAAAATACATTTTTTTAACCTTTTACCAATGGTAATTTTCCAACACTTTGGAGTGCTGTAGAGGAGTCAAAAGCCAATAAACAAAGTTTTCTCCTCCTTGATTTGATTGTATGTGAAAAAAGGAAACAACTCCGAAACAACTTCATTTTTTATAATGGATAGTAATCCTTCAATGAAGCCCTATTCAGATTTCGAAAATCCACATGATTTGCTACACATATATAACGGACTCGAACAATGATCTTATCAAAAAGCTTATTTGATTCCTTCTTAATCATTGGCTTCAACAAAAGATTAACAGGCCTCAACTTTTGCCTCAAAGGCTTAGCTCCTTTCTTCAACTTGATTTCATGGGTGATTGTTCTTGTTTTATGTCTTCAAATTTTCATATTGCCAAGCAAAAACATCTTCATACTTTCTCAATGGTGCAATGTGTTTCTTCTTCTCTACAGGTGATAAAGATTCAGCCATCTTTATCGTTCGAGGCTGTTGAATGGTGCCGAGGTTGACTTTAATGTACTTTGCTAATGGTTGGATGGATTGACTTTTGTGGAACATCCTATTGATCCAACGGATGCTCAAGTGGTACTTATCCACTTGGAATGAAATAGTGTTGAGCTTAATCAATTTATATACTACTACATCATTAGTGACATCTTCTTTTGAAATTTGCCCCTCATCAACTGATTCCATATCAATGTCTTGACAAGCAAACACATCAATGCACTGTAGAAACTGTATAATTTGTATTTTATCTTTGAACACTTGCCAATGTTTGACATTATCATGTATGTGATATGGCCCTGTAGTGAAATTATAACAACAATATGCATTCATTGGAAATGTAAACAGCAGAAAACAGAGACTGAAGAGCAAATGAGAGAGGATCTAATGATTTATACTCTATATAGGAATGCATAAATAGATGTACAAGGATAAGTTAGATTTCATAGCAGTTTCCAGAAACAATGGAGTCAACACATTACCCAGTATTGCTGAAAAAGAAATACACACAAAGCAATGCACACAGTATATGGGGGTGCCCATGGACACCAAATAATCTCACTATCAAAGAATAGAATTACGCTCCAACCGATAATAAAATGGTTTGTATGATGAGGTATTTATACCCAAATATAACTTACCTTCAGGTCAAGGTTAAGTGAGCCACCTTAAGCATTAAAATAATAAATATTACAAATATACCTTTTTCAAGATTTACAAGGGTCCAAAGGGCTTATATGTACTATATAATACAAAAGTCAGCCATGGCCTCAAGAGAAGCTTAACCACCACATATTCCAACATCCCCGCTTAAGCTGAAAGGGGGACATAGAGAGAGACACTTATTTGTGATCCCTTCTTAAGGGACACTCTCCTACACCAAGTAGTTCTTGCATGTACACAAAAGGAACCTCGGGCATGACCTTGGTTAGGATATCCACTGCTTGCTCTGCTAAAGCCACAAAAACTGGATCAAGCATCCCATGTGCATGAAGCCATCTCACAAAATGCTTCCAAATCTCTGTCCTTGGTCCTCTGATGAAACATTGGATTGCAGACAAGCTAGATGGTGCTTTGATTATCACATCGAAGAGTGATTGGAAAACTTTGAGAAATGCCAATCTCCTCCAAAATCATGAGCATCCATTGAAGATGCTTAGTTGCTTCATTGGCAGCGCAATATTCAACTTCTTTAGAAGACTTAGATATGGTGGACTGGTATCTGGAACATCAAAAAATAAGGCAAGGTGCCGAATAGAACAAAAAGCTTATAGTGGACCATTGCTCATCCAAATCATCGACCCAATCAACATTTGAAAATCCTGTTAAAATCAGAGGGGAGCCAACTGAGTAATGAATACCCATATGTTAAGTCCCTTGGATGTACTTGAGAATTGTGTTGGCCATAGTCCAGTTGTTGAGAAATGTAGCTCGGACAGGAACTTCTTGCACAAGCTTTAGTATGAACGTGCTAGAAGTGGTTCGAGACATTTCTAATTCTATTTTGAAAGTGATTTTCTATTTTTAAGTTCACTTAAGTGATTCTATTTTGTAATTCACTTAAGTGATTCTATTTTGATATTCACTTAAGTGATTTTTTATTTTTAACCTTACATCTCAAGATGAGATGAGATCTAATCTTAGGGTTAGAGAGATTAGGGTTACCTTTTTCAAGGATAAAAGGAGAAGATCAAGAGTGTTTTAGATACACAAAAGAAGAGGAGGAGAACAGATTGTTGAAGGAAAACTACAAGCTTAGGAGGAGAAGAACAGTGATTGCTGGCTAGAAAAGCAGCAAGAGAGCAGAAGTGTTCTGTTGTAGCTGTAGCCTCTTTTATTTGTAATATTTCAGATTCAGAAATATATTTAACTTTTGCTGTTCATGCTGTTTATTTTTCCAGCCATCTGTGTGACTGTTGCATGTTTAAATAAATTATTCTCAGATCTGATTTATTTTAAAATAACATAGGATAGCAGTTATCTAGGGTTGGAAAATTTACATGGTATCAGAGCTAGGTTCTGTGATTGAGATTCTCAAGGGTTTACAGCAGTAGATCACTGCTGGATATTAAAAAAAAACAACAGCAGTTAGGGTTTCAAGCAAAAAAAAAAAACAGCAGTTAGGGTTTCATATATATATATATATATATTTTGGCTTGAAGGACTAAGCTTATTTGCAGGACTGTTTTTTTTTTTTTTTTGAGTCATTAATATTTCAGCAGATCTCAAAGATGGCAACAACTAGCCTCATATTTGAGGATAGAGTGGAAGGTGCCTCAAATTTTTTGACCTAGAAAGTTAGGGTGATGTTCTTATTGGAAGAGAATGATCTCTGGGATATTGTCAAGGATGATGTGACTTTGCCTACAGATCCGCAGCAATTGGCAACTCACAAAAAGAAGGAAGTGAAGGCCAAGCGGATGATCTTGGATGCAATGAAGGATCACTTGATTCCTCACATATCCGAGAAGACTAAGGCAAAGGAGATGTTCGATGCCCTAGTTAGCCTCTACCGGAGCGAGAACATAAACAGGAAGATGATATTGCGGAACAAACTCAGATCTATGGAGATGACCAGATCTGACACTGTTACCAGTTACTTGATGAAGATCATGCAGATTTGTGATCAACTGGCAACAGTAGGGGAGAAGGTTGAAGACACAAAGTTGGTGAACGTGGCACTTAATGGTTTCTCAGCTTCATGGGAATCATTTGTGCTCATGAGAACCTTCCCAAATTTGAGAAACTGTGGGATGATTTCATCCAGGAGGAGACTAGGATGGAGTCAAAGGCCAGCAAGAAAGGTGGTGACGATAACCTAGCTCTTTTTGGGCAAACCAAGAAGGGCAAAGGTAAAGGACCCAACAAGGGTAAGGTAAAGAATGAGGAGTCAACCTCACAAGTCGAGAGAAGAAGGACTTGAGCAAGATCAAGTGCTTCATTTGTCATAAGCACGACCATTATGCATCACGAGTGTCCGGACAAGAAGGGCAAAGGGAAGCAGCAGCAGATGCAGGTAGTAGCCTCTGCAGAAACTCAAATGAGTGATTTTGCTGCCAAATTCGAGAAGGATTTCTCATTGGTCTCTTGCCTTTCTACCAGCACGGTTCCAAGGAATGCCTGGTATGTTGTGGATAGTGGGGCATCTCGGCACATGACATCAGCCCGACAATGTTTTACCAGTCTACAAGAGCAAGACTCAGGGGTTCAGGTTGAGCTTGGTGATGATACCAAATATCCCGTTGGAGGAATTGGTACCATTCCTTTTCGACTCTAGTCATGGAAATCTTTAGACTTTGATGATGTTTTGTTTGTTCCAGGTCTCAGGAAGAACTTGCTTTCAGTTTTAGTTATGGAGGATAAGGGTTATGCAATGGAGTTCAAGAACCAGCATGTCCTTATTAGACCAAAAGAATCTAGCCCGAAAATAACACAAGTAATAGGGGTTAGAGAAGGTAGTTTATACAGGTTGCAGGGTGAACCTGTTTGAGCCCTAGTTCATAGCAGTAACAACTTGTGTGATTTGTGGCACAAGAGGATGGGGCACATGTATCATAGAGCATTGCCTATTCTGAGGGAGATAGTCACAGATCTTCCAGAGTTCAACATTGAGCAACAGGGAGTATGCAGAGGGTGCACGCTTGGCAAGCACGCCAAGGTTGTTTTCCCAAACAGTGAGCATAGGTCTAAGAAGATACTAGATCTAGTACATTCGGATGTTTGGGGATCGATATCCGTAGCATCAATTTCAGGTAGCATGTACTATTTTTCCTTTATTGATGATTTTTCTCGCAAGACATGGATCTACTTTTTAAAGACCAAGGATGAAGTCTTTAGCAGGTTTCAGGAGTTCAAAGCTCTAGTTGAGAACCAGACAGAGAAGAATATCAAGGTCTTGAGATCAAACAATGGGGGGAATATACCTCCAAGGAGTTCGATGGTTTCAAGAGGGAGTTGACTGTTCCATACAACCCACAGCAGAATGGGGTTGTAGAGCGAAAGAATCGATCCATCATAGGGGCTGCAAGGGCCATGATTCTTGACCAGGGCTTGCCGATGTTTCTTTGGGTAGAAGCATTCAACACAACAGTCTACATCCAAAACAGGTGTCCTCACATGATCTTGGAGGACAAGACACCAGAGGAGGCATTCACTGGTGTGAAACCAGAGGTGAGTCATTTTCGCATCTTTGGATGTCCAGCTTATATCCATGTTCCGTTAGAGAAGAGGACCAAGTTGGAGTCCTCCACTAGGAAGGGTTTATTTGTAGGATACAGTGAGACTTCAAAAGCTTACAGGGTTTATATTCCAGAGAAGAGGAAGACAGTAGTGAGCAGGGATGTAAATTTTGAGGAGGACGTTGCATCCAAGAAGTCCCATGAGCCTATTCCAGTGATAGAGAACGAGGAGCAAGAAGCTCCGAAGGTTGAGTCAGGGTCACCAAAGACACCAGTGGTTTCCGGTTCAGAACAACAACCTTCAGGTGAGGAGGTGGAGACATTAGCCCCTTCCATTTCTATCAGGAGACCTCAATGGCTTACACAGACATTGAGGGATGCTAAGGAGTATGTTGAGGCTCCTAGAAGCATGATTAGGGAGAGCAGACCTCCAAGGAAGTTTTCAATCTACATGGCAATGATGAGTAACATCATAAATTCAGAGCCTACCAGTTTTCAGGAGGCAACAGACCAGTAGGTTTTGCAGGATGCCATGGTGGAGTACACCTCCATCATGAAGAATGATGTTTGGGACATAGTGCCAAGTCCGGAGGGGAAGCCAATTGTGAGTTCCAAGTGGCTCTACAAAATTAAGCATGTTGCAGATGGCAGCATTGAGAAGTTCAAGGCAAGGTTTGTGGTGAGAGGGTTCTCCCAAAAAGAGGGAGTGGACTATGAGGAGACTTTTGCTCCAGTCGCAAGATACACTTCCATTAGAGCAGTTATGTCTTTAGCTTCATCTATGGGATGGCGGATTCATCAAATGGATGTGAAGACAACTTTCCTTAATGGGATCATTGAGGAAGAAGTGTACATAGAGCAGCCTTAGGGCTTTGAGGTAAAAGGGAGGAGTCCCATGTTTTAGGCTAAAGAAAGCCTTATACGGACTCAAACAGGCACCGAGAGCATGGTATTCCAGGATAGATGGATTCTTGCAAAGTGTGGGCTTCGCCAAAAGTGATGTAGATCCTAATCTATATTACATATTTGTTGGGACTGATCTACTCATTTTGGTGCTATATGTAGATGACTTGTTTCTTACAAGTGCGGAGAAGCTCATTGCAGGGTGCAAAGCAGATATGGCAGCTGAGTTTGAGATGAAGGATATTGGCATGATGCATTACTTCTTGGGTTTGGAGGTTTGGCATAGACCAGGGGAGATATTCCTTGGGCAAGGTAAGTATGCAGTTGAGATCCTGAAGAGGTTTCGGATGGAGGACTGCAAACCTATGGCCACACCCATGATCACTAATCTGAAGAAAGTGACAACTTCAGATTCAGAATTGGTGGACCCTACGTTGTACGAGCAGCTGATAGGATCCTTAATGTATTTGGTCAACACTCGACCAGATATATGTTTTGCAGTGAACACCTTGAGTCAGTTCATGGTGGAGCCAAGGCAAAAGCATTGGGTAGCAGCAAAACATGTGCTCAGATACTTAAGGGGCATGGTGGAATATGGTCTAAGATATCTTGGAGATGGTGAAGTGAGGTTACAGGGCTATATAGACTGTGAAAGTAATCACATTGAAAATTAAAATGTATTGATAGTTGCTGAATATAAATAGTTACAACTTTAGGATATCGTAGGAAATATCCTGGACGACAAACTAACAAAATAGATGCCCTAGATAAATCCCTGAACTATAGCAACAACTAAAACAATACTATATGTCGTCGAATACATAAATATGCCGACCATAGTATAAGACTAGAAAGTGTCGGCAAACAATAATATAGTAATAATAACTTATGTTAACCTATTTGCTAACATTCTCCCCCTTAAAGTTGAGAGGGCTGACAAGACAGTCTCTCAGCTTTACATATTGAGCTTTAGAAACTCCTTTGGTGAAGATGTCCGCCATGTTGTCCAAAGTGCTGCAATATCGAAGCTCAACCACTTGTTTCTCCACCATGTCTCTAATGAAGTGATACTTCATATCAAAGTGCTTTGACCTGCTGTGGTGGATAGGATTATGTGCCAATTGGATGGCACTCATGTTGTCACAGTACAATCTTGTAGGACCACTTTGTTGCTCTCCAATTTCTTCGAGGACTTTTCTCAACCATTAAACTTGAGTACTAGCATTTGTGATTGCTATATACTCAGCCTCAGTAGATGACAATGCTACAACAATCTGCTTTTTGGAACTCCATGTAATTAGTCCTGACCCAAGACTAAAACAATTCCCTGAAGTAGATTTTCTACAATCTATATTGCTGCCCCAATCACTATCACTAAAGCCAACTAATTTTACAGAATTACATTTGTGGTAATGGATCCCAAAATCCAATGTACCTTTTACATATCTCAGAATTCTCTTAGTTGCTTGAAAATGAAGTTCTGATGGATCAGCCATATACCTTGAAACAAGAGAAACAACATACTGAATATCAGGCCTTGTGTTGGTGAGGAACATTAGACTCCCAACCATGCTCCTGTAAGTGGTCATGTCAACTTTTGGTGCTCCATCATCTTTGCTCAATTGGATCCCATGACTCGTTGGAGTTGCAACAGGATTGTATTGCTCCATAGCAAATTTCTTAATCATATCTTGAGCATATTTGTGTTGACATATGAAGATCCCTTTATCTTTTTGATGTACTTCCATGCCTAGGAAGTAATGCATTAAGCCTAGATCTTTCATTTCAAATTCTTTCATCATGGAGTGTTTGAACTCCTTATTCATATTGGCACTACTACCCATGAATATTAAATCATCCACATATAAACATACAATGAGAATGTCTTTACCTTGCTTCAGGTAGTAGAGAGTAGGTTCACTTTTGCTCCGAGTGAATCCATACTTCTGAAAGTAGCCATCAATGCGTGAGTACCATGCCCTTGGTGCTTGCTTGAGGCCATATAGTGCTTTTTTTCAGTTTGTAGACAAGGTTCTCCTTACCTTGTTCTTTAAAACATTAAGGTTGTTGCACAAAAACCTCTTCATTTAAGTATCCATTGAGAAAGGCACTCTTTACATCCATGTGCTGAATTTTTCTACCCTTTGTGGGTAGCCAAGGAAAGTATTGATCTGATAGTCTCCTGTCTAGCAACAGGAGCAAAGGTCTCCTCATAGTTAATCCCATACTTCTGAGTGAACCATTTTGCTACAAGTCTTGCTTTGTGTCTTTCAATGCTTCCATCAACATTGAATTTGGTCTTGTAGACCCATTTGCATCCAACACATTTCTTGCCCTTAGGAAGCTTCACTAGCTCCCAAGTATCATTCTTTTTTATAGAGGTTATTTCCTCTTTCATGGCTTGCTGCCATACATCATGAGTGCATGCTTTCTCATAGCTAGATGGCTCTAGCTCTACACTAGTCATTAAAGCATAATTGACTACATCTCCCTTAGGTTCTTGGGAGTCATCATCACCATACATATGCAGATTTTCAAGTCTTTTTAAAACTGCATTCATTTCACTAGCTTGACTTCTAGTGTATCTTTTTTGGAAATTCTTATCCAACATTTGAAAAGATGAATGGTGCTGAAGTGTTCTTTTACCTCTTGATGGAGAATCAATATCCATTGGTGAAGAACTTACTGATCTTTGTGGAGAAGGACTTGGATTAGCATCAGTTGTACTGTAATAACCCTCCCTATCTAGTTCTCTAGGGGTTTGCCAATTCTTAACCTTTTTCGTGACTTTTTTATATACAAAATCACAAACACAGAGCTATCCAAAATTCTCGAAAATATTGTTTTATTCTTATATCAAAACTAGGGCACAAATTACAATGCAAATACCTCAAATGTTGATGAAACCCTAGCTGCTTTGTACTCTATAAATGATGATGAAGGCTCAACCCTTCTGATGTGAATACTGTGTGGTGTCCCAGCTCCAAATATTCCCTGTATAATCTCTGAATGACCTTGTGTGGTAACCCAACTCCAGAAGTCTTTAAAACTGAAGTTCAACTGCAATCCCTGTGTGGAAATGCCCAGATTGACCTGAGGGTAATCTTGCAACCCCGAAGCCAATGTCCTTGTAAGACGTTGCCGTCTCTCACAAGCTCCAGAATCTCTGTAAATGGCTCTGCCAGAGTCCTCCAAAAAACTAGAGAGAAAAATAATAATCTTCGCATATCTCCAAATGAACTCAAAACCTCCTTTTATCTCCTCCATAGGTTGACCTAGGGTTAGGTCACTTTTAGGGTGAGCAAATATAATTTTATCAATTTTTAATTCCACCTTATTTCTCCTTAATTTATTCACCCCCTTATGCCTAGGCTTAACGACTTTTTAAGTTGTCACTTAAAATGGCCCCTTTTAAGTATAAAATGATTTTATAATAAAATAAAGTCACTGAATTTACAAAATTAAATTAAATAATCACTTTATTAATTTTATCTTCGACCATTAAAATTTCCAACCTCTGCCCATCCGAATTGAAATCCGCGAATGGTTTTGGACACCCATTTCACTAAAGAATATCACTGCACTGTCTGTTGTCCATCGAAACCCTAAAAACGGACATGGCTAAAAATAGTAACTCTGATCAAACAAATCTCCGAATGAGCCCAAATGACCATCAATCAATAGCTCTCTAGGTACTGATAAAGATTCTGATATCTCCAATGGCTCCCCTCCATCCGACTTAGCCTACGGGAGCTCGTGTATAGGCTAATCTGCTCTGCACCTGATCACGTAGAAAAGGGGACATTACAGTCCGCCCTTCCCAAAGATTGCTTGTCCTCAAGCAATACGTATACATACTGCAGTCAGATGCTACATCCCGACTGAGATCACATCAAATCCCTTGGATGCCATAGCAACGTCAAAAAGGAACTGCCACGCTGACGCTGCGCCACTCTGATCATCACTACCCCTCTAACATGGTTAAGTGGCAGAAGTCTCAACTGCAATAGCATGATGAAATATTTCTCCAGTTTGGCACTGACATGTCTGTCTGAGCTGAGATGTAATATCATGTACCACGACATACCGAAGGAATCAACGTCATAGATTACTGCAAACACAATGCTGGAAGTGCCTCCATAGTCATCACCTAACCAGCTCAACTCGACATTCGCACTCCTGGAATCTCTCAGATAGCCCAATCTACTGTAGTCAATGTAATATCCTCTGGAAATATGATGTCCCTCATCATACTCAACCAAGTAGGGTGTAAATGTATCTGTATAATTCTTGAAAGATCAACCACACTCCACTCTGGCAACTCAATAAGAAGCTCAGCCTCACCATCAAAACTGGTATGCCCATTATGATTGCACCCTGTGCCAAGTAACATCTCATGCATAGGTGACTCAACCAGGCCTATCTCTGCACATTCACTGATTAAACTGACCCCTTGAGAGGGCACTGTGTTCAAATAAGAAGTAAGATACTCCATGTAATGCCAACCAAATGGTGGACCCATCTCCATCATGTAAATGTTATGGCTGTTCGAAAAGCGAACAGCGGCATATCTCTCATACCCATGATCAACTATTGTCCACAACATGCTCCTACCATCGCCCTCGATGCCCATCAAGTCAAACATACGGTCCTGGGTAAGAGAACTCAACTCCTGGTCTTCCAGATTAGGCTGGAGGATGCTCATGGAATTGTTAGTCTTACAATGGCACTGAGTGGGGGGGGTGAATCAGTGTAGCTCTATAAACTTAAATTCACAGCTCTTAAAACTGAAATAATGAAACCTTAAAACCAGATAAAGCAAGTATCACAAGAGAACATCACACAACACAAGATTTAACGAGGTTCACCAGTTTGGCTACTCCTCAAGAATGACTGTTTGGACTACCATCCAAATTCAGCCTTTGCAAAGTAACAACTTTACAATCAATTTACCAGCACCCACTAGAAGGAGCATCAGCACTTGATTTATCTGCACCAACAGAAAGAGAACATCACACAACACAAGATTTAACGAGGTTCACCAGTTTGGCTACTCCTCAAGAATGACTGTTTGGACTACCATCCAAATTCAGCCTTTGCAAAGTAACAACTTTACAATCAATTTACCAGCACCCACTAGAAGGAGCATCAGCACTTGATTTATCTGCACCAACAGAAAGGAGCACCAACCCCTGATTTACCAGCACCAACTAGAAGGAGCACCAACCCCTGATTTACCAGCACCATCTGGAAGGAGCACCAACCCCTGATTTACCAGCACCAACTGGAAGGAGCAACAACCCCTGATTTATCTGTACCAACAGAAAGGAGCTCCAACCCCTGATGCCAAGCTGCAACCTAGACTTCAATTTGAATCTATAAGTTTGACAGTAAGATACCTTCGCTTTTACAAAACCCTGACTGGTCTACTTCACCTTTGCGTTCTCTGCGCACTCTGCTCTCTCTGCGCAATCACTTCGCACACTCTGCTTCGTCACAGTCGAACTGCACGATCGTTTTCTCCCTTTTGCGCACTCTGCTTTCTTTGCGAGTTTCACACTTAGCACGATTCGACACGACTTGCTCTCTGCGCACTACGACCGAACTTCGCTCACTTTGCGCACTTCGCCATCATCTCGCCGCTTTTGCGCTTTCTGCGCTCTTACGGCCGCATTTCACACTTCGACATACATTCGACCACTTATGCAACCACATGCAATTCTCCAAAAAACCCTCCTTTTATAACAATATTTTCATGATGAAAACCCTAATCTCAGTTGGCTGTAAACCCTAATCTTAGTCGACTGTAAACCCTAATCTTAGTCGGCTGCAAACCCTAATCTTCGTCGGCTTACATCGGTCTTCGTCGGCTTCAACTGCCCCTGTAACACTTCTGTGCTGTTGCCGCGAAAACACATGTCGCGATTTCGCGACACTTTTTCTTTCTCTGCCTTTCTCCTTGCTTTGGTCCGCGAGAAAACAACATGTCGCGATATCGCGACACTTTTTCCTCCGTACGCTTTCTCTTAGCTTTGGCCCGCGAGAATACAACATGTAGCGATATCGCGACACTTTTTCCTCCGTACGCTTTCTCTTAGCTTTGGCCCGCGAGAATACAACATGTAGCGATATCGCGACACTTTCGCCTCCTTGCTACTTTTCTTGGCTTGCACCCGCGAAAACATAACATGTCGCGACACTTTCGCCTTCGTACTCTCCTTTACTTTTGTCGCGAAATCGCGACACTTCTGCCTTCTTACTTTCTCTCTCCTCCTTTAGTTGCGAAAAAGCGACATGTCGTGATATCGCGACACTTTTTCTCCTTAGCGCTTTATCTTGCCTTCGGGTCGCGAAAACGCGACATGTTGCGATATCGCGACACTTTTCCTCCTTAGCGCTTTATCTTGCCTTCGGGTCGCGAAAATGCGACATGTCGCGATATCGCGACACTTTTCCTCCTTAGCGCTTTCTCTTGCCTTCGGGTCGCGAAAAAGCGACATGTCGTGATATCGCGACACTTTTCCTCCTCAGCGCTTTCTCTTGCCTTCGGGTCGCGAAAACGCGACATGTCGCGATATCGCGACACTTTTTCTCCTTAGCGCTTTCTCTTGCCTTCGGGTCGCGAAAACGCGACATGTCGCAATATCGCGACACTTTTTCTCCTTAGTGCTTTCTCTTGCCTTCGGGTCGCGAAACGCGACACTTTTTCTCTCGGACTCTCTTTCTTGCAATATGTCGCGAAATCGCGACACTTTTTCTCTCGGACTCTCTTTCTTGCAATATGTCGCGAAATCGCGACACTTTTCTCTGACTCTCTTTCTTGCAATATGTCAAAGCGACACTTTTTCTCTCGGACTCTCTTTCTTGCAATATGTCGCGAAATCGCGACACTTTTTCTCTCGGACTCTCTTTCTTGCAATATGTCGTGAAATTGCGACACTTTTTCTTCCGTACAATCTTTCTTGCATGCAATATGTCGCGAAATCGCGACACTTTTTCTACTTGCCTCTTTTTCTTCCAACATGTCGCGAAATCGCGACACTTTTTCTACTTGCCTCTTTTTCTTTCAACATGTCGCGAAATCGCGACACTTTTTCTACTTGCCTCTTTTTCTTTCAACATGTCGCGAAATCACGACACTTTTTCTACTTGCCTCTTTTTCTTCTAGCATGTCGCGAAATCGCGACACTTTTTCTTCCGTACTATCTCTCTTGCAATATGTCGCGAAATCGCGACACTTTTTCTACTTGCCTTTTTCTTTGCCAACATGTCGCGAAATCGCGACAGTTTTTCTTTCTTCTTCTCTCTCTTCCAACATGTCGCGAAATCGCGACAGTTTTTCTTTCTTCTTCTCTCTCTTCCAACATGTCGCGAAATCGCGACAGTTTTTCTTTCTTCTTCTCTCTCTTCCAACATGTCGCGAAATCACGACAGTTTTTCTTGCCTGTTGTATATGTCGCGATATCGCGACACTTTTCTTACTTGTCTTTTTCTTTGATCTTTTGCAAGTGGTCCACTTCGGTCTTCTTGGAAAATCACTGTACATACTCTGAGTAACCTTTGAACTCCTATTTTCTGCATCTGACTAGCTTTTGAACTTCCTGTCCACTGCATCATCTTGTCCACTGCATCAATAGATCTATCTGACTGTGTTGACAACAATGACAATATTGTTGTTGTACCTTGCTCAATAGGAATCACCCTCAGACTCATGTCGGAGTAGACACCCTGTCTCAAACAATGTATCCTGATGATCTATTACAGTAAATGAATCAACACTCTACATCTCAAAAAGCGGATTGCCCAAAAATGTCACATGATCCATCTCATATAACGGATTGTCAGTCCATCGGAAACAGTTATCTCCCTTGTGCTTATCAAGGTTATTTTGCTGATCCCAAATTTTGTAATCTGTTTTCATGGGACAATGTGATAAGTCATAGTCCTCCTGAATGCAATCTAGTTCGTCAACAATCTGTCCAATCTTCCTGGCTCTCTCTCGATTCAGCTGTTCAGTAGATTCTAAAACAAAATTGAGTTTCAACTCTGTCTCATGCAATGAAAAGTGTGCCTCTGACAAAGAGCTTCTAGTCCACTCAAGCTCTTCAGTTAGCTGATTGACTTCTTCTTCTTTACTCCTGTATGCACTAAGGGTCTCTTCGACAAGCCTGGCATAGTGATCTCTGTCTGCAAGAGTGTTCATGAAGTCTAACTTCATAGTTTCTAAGGCTGCCCTCAAATTCTGTAAATCAGCACTGGAGATTACTCCTTCTACACCCTTCTGTCTCTTCTCAACTTGTGCCCTCCAATATAGTTCTTCAGTGAACTTATGGGTGGCATCGAAACGAGATAAGGCTGCGGCAATTCTGTCCTCATCAGGTCTGGAACTAAAATCATATTTATGTACCAAGTTTTCAAAATTATGCATCTGGTCTCCCTCTTCACAACTCTTGGTGTTTGGCTCCCTGTATGAAGATGTAGTAGGCAAATCATCAAGGGGATGACCATAATAAGGTGTTGATCCACTCGGATCCTCATTAAGCTTATCATGAATACAATCTGAAATGGGATTATAACCAGCAATAAACTCAACATCCGTGGAGTCCTCATGGCTGTCTTGAAGAGATAAAATATCCTTATAATCTGATTTTAAATCAGCAGCAATGTCAACTGTGTTATGGTCTGAAAATTCATGTGTGTGCTCCTCAAAAGGGGCTGCTATGAATTCTGTAACATCACCATCATGTGTATCATCCACCATGGACTCCATATGCAACTCACTCTGCAAATCTCCGAAGAAGATGTAGTTATCCAGTGCATGCATCCTACCCTATTCTGATTGTGAACCCAAATCCATAACACTTCCCTCTGAATGGGTCTCAACCTCATGTTTTGGCTCATCAGCAGTGTGTACCTGTATATCAACTGAACTAACCTGTGATCCTACCCCGCATACCTCATGGGAAGAGGACTCTTCATTCTCACAATTTGCTGATTTGTTTTTCTTTCTCCACAACCTGGTCGCCAACTGTGTCATCCCATTAAGATAAACATGATCACTTAAAATAGCATTCATCTTTTCCAATAGGTGTATCATTTCCTGCTGATTTCTAACCCGATCTCCGTGCGGGTCCATGATTTTATTCTCTCCGGATATGTGAAGTCTCGTCTTTGCTCACTGTCTGCTGATGAATAAATCTTGAATTGCCCCCCTAAGAATTACTGCTTAGTTTGAAGCAAGACTTCACACATTCTTTAATTCTGCCACCCACAGATGGTACGACACAAATTGTTGAATAGTGTAGGACTGTGTAATTTTAGAACCGAATTGATTATTTGTTCCTTTAAAAGGTACAGCAGATGCAACCAAAGGGTCTTCACCAATACCTCTATACATAGGCTTCAAAATGAAGTTGCCCTATGAAGGAAGATTAGTTATTGTGACTTAATCAAACTCGTTATTTCGATCGTAGGTAGTCCGAATATTCGAGTGATATAATGGTATGTCCCGGGTATTATGTTATTCAGTCATAGCCGAGGAAGTTTCAACACTACAGTCCAAAAGTGTCATGTCTCTCAAAGGAGTCATCGTCGGTTATGAAAAAATATTTTGCCCCTTGCGAGATACAAAATAATGTGATCGCCGATATTGTTCATTACCAAACCGTTAATTTTTTCAATGGATTTAAAAAAAAACAGTCTATCTGTCAAACTCCCCATTCATCAGCGCAAATAAAGAATCTTATTACTTCGTATTTGCTCGACTTAAACCAATCTTCAACCGCAGCCTTTCTTCAACTTATATTCATTTCCCACGATCCCTGACAAATAAATATAAATTCACAAGCAACGACTATATTCCTGCAGGTACTTCTGTTATTTCGACTGTAGGTAGTCTGAATATTCAGTGATATAATGGTATGTCCCAGGTATTATGTTATTCAGTCATAGCCGAGGAAGTTTCAACACTACAGTCCAAAAGTGTCATGTCTCTCAAAGGAGTCATCGTCAGTTATGAAAAAATATTTTGCCCCTTGCAGATACAAAATAATGTGATCGCCGATATTGTTCATTACCAAACTGTTAATTTTTTCAATGGATTTAAAAAAAAACAGTCAATATCTGTCAAACTCCCCATTCATCAGCGCAAACAAAGAATCTTATTATTTCGTATTTGCTCAGCTTAAACCAATCTTCAACCGCAGCTTTTCTTCAACTTATATTCATTTCCCACGACCCCTGACAAATAAATATAAATTCACAAGCAACGACTATATTCCTGCAGGCACAAAGATTCATATAGAATCGCCTTTGTTAAAAGAATGCCAATATTTTATTTGGCCACCAGATTTTGGTGGAGTCGATGTCTCCAGTATTACACCGTTGCTCCACACCGTATGTTGGCACGTTAAATTTCTGAAATTTATCCTCGTACAAGATTCATAAATTTCTCCAATTTACCATCATTATGCTTCAAGCAAACCCTAACAGGCAGGCAGGAAAAACCCGCTCTGATACCACTGTAATAACCCTCCCTATCTAGTTCTCTAGGGGTTTGCCAATTCTTAACCTTTTTCGTGAATTTTTTATATACAAAATCACAAACACAGAGCAATCCAAAATTCTCAAAAATATTGTTTTATTCTTATATCAAAACTAGGGCACAAATTACAATGCAAATACCTCAAATGTTGATGAAACCCTAGCTACTTCGTACTCTATAAATGATGATGAAGGCTTAGCCCTTTTGATGTGAATACTGTGTGGTGTCCCAGCTCCAAATATTCCCTGTATAATCTTTGAATGACCCTATGTGGTAACCCAACTATAGAAGTCTTTAAAACTGAAGTCCAACTGCAATCCCTGTGTGGAAATGCCCAAATTGACTTGAGGGTAATCTTGCAACCCCGAAGCCAATGTCCCTGTAAGAGGTTGCCGTCTCTCACAAGCTCCAAAATCTCTGTAAATGGCTCTGCCAGAGAGTCCTCCAAAAAACTAGAGAGAAAAATAATAATCTTCGCATATCTCCAAATGAACTCAAAACCTCATTTTATCTCCTCCATAGGTCGACCTAGGGTTAGGTCACTTTTAGGGTGAGCAAATATAATTTTATCAATTTTTAATTCTACCTTATTTCTCCTTAATTTATTCACCCCCTTATGCCTAGGCTTAACACTTTTTAAGTCGTCACTTAAAATGGCCCCTTTTAAGTATAAAATGATTTTATAATAAAATAAAGTCACTGACTTTACAAAATTAAATTAAATAATCACTTTATTAATTTTATCTTCGACCATTAAAATTTCCAACCTCTTCCCATCCGAATTGAAATCCGCGAATGGTTTTGGACACCCATTTCACTGAAGAATATCACTGCACTGTCTATTGTCCATCAAAACCCTAAAAACGGACATGGCTAAAAGTAGTAACTCTGATCAAACAAATCTCCGAATGAGCCCAAATGACCATCAATCAATAGCTCTCTAGGTACTGACAAAGATTCTGATATCTCCAATGGCTCCCCTCCATCCGACTTAGCCTACGGGATCTCGTGTATAGGCTAATTTGCTCTGCACCTGACTGCGTAGAAAAGGGGACATTACATGTACTTGAAGTAGTACTTATACTTGGGCTTGGAGGACTTCCTTTGCTGTTTTTGGGCTGCACTTGCTGCACTTGAGAGGAACTTGCATCATGAGATCCATCATCAACAAAAAGTTTTTGATGACCCTATTCTCCCCCTTCATCAAAAATTACATCCTTGGAAAGTACAATTTTATGTGTTTTGGGATTGTAGAGTCTATATGCTTTGGAAGACTCACAATATCCAACAAAAATATATGCTTGACTTTTGGGGTCAAGTTTCTTTCTTTGCTCATTAGGAATGTGGGCATATGTAAGACAACCAAAAACCTAAAAGTGTTTTACATTTGGCTTTTTGCCATACCATCCTTCATAAGGGGTAATTCCATCTAAACTAGAAGTAGGACTCCTATTCAAAATGTAAACACTAGTTCTTACAACATCAGCCCAATACATGTTACTTAGATGCTTAGTTTGAAGCATTGATCTAGCCATTTCTACTATAGTGCGGTTCTTTCTTTCAGCCACACCATTTTGTTGTGGGGTATAGGCAGTTGTAAATTGCCTTTTGATCCCACAATCTTTACAAATTTTTTGAAATGCATTAGATGAATACTCTCCTCCTCTATCAGTCCTTAGACTCTTTACAACAAACTCACTTTGTTTCTCTACATTATTTTTGAAATCTTTGAAACAATCAAAAGCTTCATCTTTAGTTTTCAAAAAAAAGATCCAACACATCCTAGAGAAATCATCAATGAAAGTGAGAAAGTAAGAATTGTTACCAATGCTTTTGGTTTGCATTGGACAACAAATGTCCGAATACACCAATTGGAGTGGATGGCTAGCTCTCCACGCTTGTCCTCTTGGAAACTTGGATCTAGAGTGCTTTCCCAAAGCACACCCTTCATAGACCGCCTTGTGTTCATCAACTTTTGGAAGTCCGCACACCATAGCTTGAGATGTTAACAATTTCAAGCTTGCAGAATTTAGATGACCATATCTCAAGTGCCAAAGTACACTTGGATTAGCTATAGCAATACTAGCAAGTTGAGCACCTCCTTGTTCCCCAAACCTAAGAGGAAACAACCTATTCTGTGTCATAGGTACTTGGGTAACAACTCTATTACAATTGTTCTTATAAAAAATTACACATTTGCCTTCATCAAAAACAAGCCTATAATTTTTCTCCATAATTTGTCCAACACTAAGCAAGTTATGTTGGAGTTTGGGGGTGTAATAGATGTCATTTACCTTCTTGGTGCCTTCTTTTGTTGGAACCTCCATGACTCCAATACCTTCAACTTGTAGAGCTTTGTCATCTCCGAACTTGATTCTTGATTTGTAGGTGGAATCCATTGTAGCAAAGAGCTCCTCTTTACCACTCATGTGATTGGAACAACCAGTATCCAAAATCCAAGTGTCATTTAGACTTTGATCTGATTTTCCATAAGTAAGAAATAAATTTGAAGTTCCTTCTTCTTCACCATAGTTGCCATATTGACCTCTTCCACCTTGAGAAGTCTTGGACCAACAATCTTTAGCAAAGTGACCAAGCTTGCCACAATTGAAACAAGCTTTCTTTGTTTTGTCACCTCCTCTTCCTTGATTGCCACCTCTTGAGCTGCTTCTTCCTCTGCCTCTCCTTTGTCCTCTTCCTTGGCCTCTTGCTTGGCCTCTTCCTGCACCCTCTCATTGGATGAGAAATCTTTGTCATCACCTCCATAGCATGTTGAAGGAGAACCCTGTAATATTTCTTCATGAGACATCAAGGAACCAATTAGTGCATCAAAAGAGAGGTTAGAAAGATCTTTTGACTCCTCAATAATGATAGCTATATGGTTCCATTTAGGAAGAAGTGTCCTCAACACTTTCTTCACCACTACTTCAGTTTTGATGTCATCACCAAGGGTTTGCATTTTGTTTACAATGGATTTCACTCTAATGCAATAATCACCAACATTTTCATCATTTTGCATTTTTAAGTTTTCAAAATCCCTCTTCAAGGTTTGAAGCCTCACTTGCTTCACCTGATCACTACCTTGATAACTATCCTTCAAGGCTTTCCATGCTTCTTGGGCTGATAAACAGGAAGCAATCCTTGGAAAGATGCTCTTCTCCAAAGCTGCTTGGAGATGGTAGAGGGCAGAAGAATTGCTCTTTTGGGCATATTTCTTGTTCTTTTTATCTACTGCACTCAAGGTGGTCCAATCTGAAGGTTCTGCATAACCTTCTTCGACTACATCCCATAGTCCTTTGCCAATGAGTAAGGTCCTCATCTTGATGGACCAGTACTCATAATCTAGCCCATTAAACTATGGAATGGGTAGATTATTATTTGCTGCCATTTTTAAGCAATACTTTTGGAAAATAAACAAGAAATACCTTTCTTTTATTCTTCAATACAAACAATGCACGATGCTTTGCAAAAGTAAATTACAGATTTAAATCAAACCTCACTCTATCAATTCTCTCGTAGAGATCTTGTTCTACTTCCATAGGTTCACCTATCGCTTCATTGACAAAATTGTCAGCAACATAATCACTATCTTCACTAACAATTATGATTTTAGGTGAATGAGGTTCTGGCTCCACTCGCTCAACAGAATCACTGTCACTAAGACAAATGATTTCAGGTTCCTGTGGTGCAACTTCAACAGATACTGACTCCTCAGGTTTGCTATCAAAAGAATTGTTGTCTTCGGAATCACCGTCGTAACCAGCGTCAGGTACTCTCTAGTTTGCTATTACAGAGTTTTGGAGCTGACTAAAGATGGTATTCAGACCATACACTCGCACTCTTTCATCAAATGCTTCAGGGGTTTCTCTCCCTAAAAGAGAATGAAGGGCAAAATAGCATCCGTTTGACCTTATCATAACAGATCAATGGCTCAAAAATGATTATCCCCGTTTGATGCAAAATTATACCCTTTTGATGCAAAATTATCCCCCCTTAAAGCAGAAAATCAACACCTATAAAGCCTTTTGGGCTTGTTACAAAGATTGCCTCTTAGGCAATTGTGCAAGTCTTCTTATTGCAAAAATAAAAATCTTATCAAAGGTTTAATTTATAATAAAATTTAATTTTAACTAAAAAACCATTAAATTAATAAAATGATTTTTTTAATTAAATTAATATTAAATTATTAAAAAATTTGATAAAATTAATATTAAAGATGCAAAAAAAATTTATATTTTACCTCTCGGTGGGTATAGATCTCTCGACCTTCTTGGCTGTAAGCGCCTTAGCGCCAGGCCTGAAGCCAACCGGGCTGCCACTGCCCTTGGGAATAGAAGTGCACGATGTGCACTTTATCTCGTGTTCGTCCACCGAAACGCTCCACGACGGCGCGTCTCCTCCGCCCACGGTGTCACCTACAGGGCGGCGCTTATCCTCTCTGCGAGCAACGCGATTCCTCCTCGCCTTCTGCTCGCTCAGTAGTTGTTTTCCAACAGCGGATCAACCTTGGTTTTTAACACGTGAAAAAAAAAAAAAAAAAACTCCCTCGAGACGCGTCTCACCCCACCTTTGCGTCACACGTCTCTCTTCCGGATTCTGTATTTCCACGAACAGTTCTGCGCTGCTGTATATCAAACCGTCTCTGCGATTTATGTTGTCTGCAACCGACTTTGGCAAGCTATTTTATGTCTGCAAGATTTCAGCTAAGTCCTGCAAGTTGAGCTCTGTATCAGGCTCGGGCGCAGCTTTGTCGCGAGCTTCGTCACGGAGCTGCGTCGTGGCTCTGTCACGGCCTGCGCCGCGGCTCTGTCGCGGCGTTTTTTATTTAAAAATAAAAAACTAAGATCTTAGTCCCACATGGGACATGAAACTTCCTCACAGCAATTTAAATAGAAAAATGCTCAATATTGCAAATGTCTACCTCTTCGGTAGACTATGCCTAATGAAATTGTCGCATGAACCGCCCTCCACTCACCACGTGTTGCAAACCGATTTTTTTGCCTCGTGAGCCGTGTCCTATTGCAAGCCTCCTCATCAGTCCTCAGGTCTTCTCCCACAAGCATTCTCAGGCCTCCACGTGTCTCAGTGTCTTCAGGTCCTTGCTGTGCCCAGTCACCAATAGGTTCAGGTCCCTGCTGCACCCAGTCCAGTGTCATGTGGGTCCCCCCAGTCCAGTCCCTGCTGCGCCTAGTCCAATGTCAGGTGTCGGCTTTCGAGCCAGTTCACGTCAGGCTGCTATGTCAGCCGTCTAGCGTCGCGTCTAGGTATTAGATAGGGGTCGGCCACATTATGGCCATGTCTGTCCTTAGCACTGCACGATCTGCGGTTGACAAGCAGACGTCCAGTGGGAACCACTCGGCCCACCTGGTCATCCTCGGATTGCGAGCACACCTCGATCAATCGCTTCGACCCCTCCTCCGCTCTGATACCAAATGTGAAAGTAATCACATTGAAATTAAAAATGTATTGATAGTTGCTGAATATAAATAGTTACAACGTTAGAATATCATAGGAAATATCCTGGACGGCAGACTAACATAATAGATGCCCTAGATAAATCCCTGAACTATAGCAACAACTAAAACAATACTATATGTCATCGAATACATAAATATGCTGACCATAGTATAAGACTAGAAAGCGTCGGCAAGCAATAATATAGTAATAATACCTAATGTTAACCTATATGCTAACACAGACTCATATTGGGCAGGCAATGTAGCAGACAGGAAGAGCACCTCAGGGTGCTGCTTTAGCTTGGGATCAGGCATGATATCCTAGTTTAGTAGGAAGCAGACTTCTATGGCACTTAGCTCAATAGAGGCCGAATACATGGCAGCCGATATTGCTAGTTGTGAGGCCATTTGGCTTCGCAAGTTGCTTACAGTATTGATTGATGAGGAGTTGGATCCCACGGTGATATACTGTGATAATCAGAGTTGTTTCAAACTCTTGAGAATCCAGTATTTCATGACAAGTCCAAACACATAAACATCAAATATCACTTCATACGAGACAAGATTTAGAAGGGAGCCATAAAGCTCCAGTATATTCCCACAGATCAGCGAGTAAGCGATATTCGACCAAGCCCTTAGTGAAAAGGAAGTTTGAAGCATTCAGAGACAAACTTGGATTGGTGCAGAATTCCTTCCTCGCTAAGAGGGAGTGTTGAGAAATGTAGCTCGGACAAGAACTTCTTGCACAGGCTTCAGTATGAACGTGCTAGAAGTGGTTCGAGACATTTCTAATTCTATTTTGAAAGTGATTTTCTATTTTTAAGTTCACTTAAGTGATTCTATTTTGTAATTCACTTAAGTGATTCTATTTTGAAATTCACTCAAGTGATTTTCTATTTTTAAGTTCACTTAAGTGATTCTATTTTGTAATTCACTTAAGTGATTCTATTTTGATATTCACTTAAGTGATTCTATTTTGTAATTCACTTAAGTGATTCTATTTTGATATTCACTTAAGTGATTTTTTATTTTTAACCTTACATCTCAAGATGAGATGAGATCTAATCTTAGGGTTAGAGAGATTAGGGTTATTGTTGCCACATTTTGCACGGGGTGCTAAGTTTTGAAAAAACTGTAAGGTTGCTGCTTTGCCTCCCTCCTTTCTTCTCTCTTGTTCTTCTTCTTTCCATTTCTGCTCCTTATTCTTCCATTTTATCTCTTTCATCTTTAAATTCATGATTGTAAGCATCTCTGTCAAGTGGGCAAAAAACGCCCAAGGAAAGTTCTAAGTGTTGGTCCCCGCCCGACTGCGCTGCGCAGTCGGGTTGTGCACGCTTCATCTTGTGCACCTGGGCAGAAGAGCAAGGACCGTCCGAAAAAATTTCTAAGTATGAGCCGCTCGACTTCGCGCGAAGTCGGACGGTGCACAAGTTCTAGTGCGCAATCGGGCGGCATTGAGAAGAGCAAGCCCATAAATTTTCTAAGTGTCGGGGCCGCCCGAGTTCGCGCGAAGTCGGATGGCGCCCAAGAGAGGAATGCGCACTCGGGTGTCATTAGTAAAGGAGCATCTAAAGTCTACCAAGTGTTGAGGCCACCCTACTTCGCTGCGAAGTCAGGCGGCGCTGATCCAGTAGTACACAATTATGCTGAAAAATGACTAAGGCATGGAACCGCCCAGGTGCGCCGCGTCGTCCGACTGCGCGCTCACCTTTAAGCGCCCTCGGACGGGGTATGACAGGGAGAATCCAAGAAGTGGCTAAGGTAGGAACCGCCCGACTGCGCCATTTCCAGGCTGCGCCGTCTGACTGCGTGCGCGCTGTCGGGCGACATCATATTTCAAGGAAAACGACTAAGTGTCTTCCCCACCCCATCTTCCACCAGCAGACATCAGATGCTGACAGGTGTACTGTCTCGGGATTCGGATCAGGGTGTGACAGAAGTTGTGCTACTCAAGTGATATTTGGATGGGTATGAACTAACAAATTCTATTTCATCTACTCCCATTCAAGCTAGATTTGGCTTCCCACCCACCGTATCATCGCAGAGCTGACACGCTTCCAAGTGGACCTTACTGCCATTACTTTCTTACCTGCAAGGGTCAAGCATCAGCCGCTTTTTGCCGCTTTTGTCAGCTTTTGTATGCTTTGTCAGGTCTGGGACACTGGGACCATAATGTAATCGGGGGGGATTTTACACTATATATAGCAGTCTCTTTTCATTGTATAAGGGTGGAAGGAAGGTATACTGCTAAGAAACTTCTGTAGCTATGCATTTGCTTCCAAAATATAAAGTATACTTGGCTCTATTGGTTGTCTTTGTCTTGTATGCTGCCTTTGCTAAGTGTTTCTGCTTTATGTCGCTTATATTTCTGATTATTGTTATTCTGCATTTGGATATCAATATTGGCAATTAATTAACTCTGGAGCACTAAAGTAAAGGATACATAAGATAGAATAGCACCATTAGTTTCTGCTTTACACATTGTTTTGGATTGCTGCTAGTAGTAGTGATTGGTTCGTTACTGTGCTGCTTATATTCCCCACCCGAAACAAGCATATTTATGTCTCTTTTCGTATTTGCTAATCCCTTTCCTACACTCTAAGCTAAACCACTATGATGTACACCCCCTTATGTATTTCGGAATGCAATGAAGACTGATTTTGTTTTTTCTGAGTTTGTTTTCAGTCTGATTTGTTTTTTTTGTTTGAGTTGCTAATAGGTTTGATTTGCAATGCCGAAAAGAAATGATAACATACACAATAGAGTCTGAACTAGTTGCCAAATGAAAGATATGACAAATTATTGCAATTTCAACAATTTATTTGCTTCCAAATAAGATTACAAAGTTCTGATTCAGAATTTCCAGACCTGGAATATTTATCTTCAGACTTGCAAAGGAGTACCAAACAATGCTCAAAGGCTGCCAAGATGTCCCTGGATGTTGTAGACAATATCCACTATCCTTTGCCAAAGAGATGGAGTCAATATGATGTTGGAGTGATGAAATATAGAGGTCTGATCTGCAACAGTAATGTTGTGCTTCAGATTTTGTAGATGCCACGATTTGCTCCAATGAAGCCTCCAAACTAGGCGCTAGGCACTAGGGATGATAACTGTAAAGTTTGGTTGCCAACACCTCCAAGTGAAAGTTATGAAGGTCTGAAATAAAGTGCGGCAGACTTCATAAAATGTTGATAACTCCTTATGGCTGACAAACTGGACCTCCAAACTCAATATCTAATGTGTACACTCAATGCCAAACAAGATAGCACCAAAGTGATGACTGAAAATGGTCTCCAAACACACACAAACAACTGCAGAAATGGACAGCCTCCCTAGAAGTTTGACCACTATTAAAAATAATCCCAAGCCTCAACAATTGCAAATGAATCTTTGAAATGATGGCCTTGGCAAGGGCTTTCCAATGAACTAACACCCACAAAATTATACCTCCAAAATCCGAAGTTATGAACAAATATGTGTGGCTGCCATGAAAATACCAGTCAACCCTAATACCTGCAAAATAAAATAAATTCCTCTCCCAAGGGGACCAAATTTGTACTTGAAATGATTGTTGGGACGAGAGCAATCCAATGATCAAATACCCACAAAAAGATAGTCCTCCAATCTGCAACTATGAATGAAAATGCATGGCTGCCATAAAAATACAGTCAACTTAAACCCTTGAAAAGTACCTCAAAATGTCCTCCAATCCATAAAATAATCATAGAATCATGAATGGCTGATGTAGAGGAACAAAACCCATGTCTTCGTTTGCCCAAATAATGATCTTCCAAAAATCTGCAAACCCTAATGTCAAAAATCTGAAGCACAATGGATTTCCGGAAGTAGAAATCCCTCAAATGGCTAGGTATGATCTCTCACATACGAAACCAATGCCACTAATGGAGGTTTTCGTCTCCAAAAGCCTTAACCTGCAAATCTCCAATTCTGAAGTATGCAAAGTCTCCAAAGAGCTCAAAATGTGACTGTCACCCTCGATGCCCAATGGCTGTAACTTTTCTTTACTTATTTGCCTTCTTTTCTCTCATTAGGATTTCTAGAAATAAAATAATATTTTATTCTCTTAAGCCTCCAAAAGTGGACACCCCCTTGGCCTAGTAACATAACGTTGTTTTTAAAAATGTTATAATTACTTTTAATAATTTTACTTTATAAAGTCATAATATAACTTTATATTATAAAGTCATAATATAACTTAATATTATAAAGTAACTCTCTCACCAATGAAATATAACATCATACTTAGGCAAATAACATATTAGCTCCTCAAATGATGATGCACAACCACAACTCCAAACCGAAGCTCACCAAAACTGCTGCGGACAAGACCTCCATAAAACCTGAGTCCCTTAACACTGCACTGATCAACCTACAGGGATTCTGAATAGGCTATCAGGATCACAAACACTGCTAATCACAGAAGAGGGGACATTACAGTCCTCCCTTCCCAAGATTGCTTGTCCTCAAGCAATCGAAGTTCAGGATGCTGAAGTATCTGCTCGCTCTCCCACGTAGCATCCTCCTCCGGAAGATTCCTCCATCTCACCAAATACTCCTTCACTATCCTCCTCCGTAGAGTACGCTCTCTAGAATCAATGATGGCCTCAGGAATCAAAACCAATCTCCCCTCCTCATCCAACGGAGGTAACTCTGCAATCGGTACCACCTTCTGTCCAATCGCCTTTTTGAGGCGAGAAACGTGAAATACATTGTGGACCTTGCTTCCTTCAGGAAGCTCTACCTCATAAGCAACCTCACCCACACGCCTGATTACTCTGTATGGACCATAGAAGCGAGGCTTAAGTTTCTCGGCACCGCTCTTCTTCAATGAGGACTGCCTGTAAGGCTGTAGACGAAGATATACTAAGTCACCAACCTCAAACGTGCGCTCAACTCTTCGCTGATCTGCATACCTCTTCTGCTGAGTTTGAGCTTGCTGGATGTTGTCTCTCAATGAGTGCATAATATCCTGATAGTCCTGCAGTAAGGCCTTAGCCTTAGGCACTCTACTATCTCCGAGCAATAAATCCATGATGCTAGGTGCCTCATACCCATAAAGTGCCATGAACGGTGACATCCTGATGGACATGTGATAGGAGGAGTTGTAGCAATACTCCCCCAAATAGAGCCATTTAACCCACGCCTTCTGCTGCTCTGAAATGTAATTGCGTAGGTACCCCTCAATCCATTTATTCACTACCTCCATCTGTCCATCTGTCTGAGGGTGATAGCTCGTGCTAGGTGTCAACTCTGTGCCACATAATCGGAAGAGCTCCTGCCAAAACAAACTGAGGAACTTGTTGTCCCGATCACTAACAATATTCTTGGGCAGTCCATGGAGTCTGAACACCTCTCTGAAGAATAAATCTGCCACTTGTGCAGCTGTATACCCTGCTGAAATGGCAAAAAAATGTGCATATTTGGTCAAACGGTCAACCACCACATAAATACAATCCCTCCCATTCACCTTGGGCAGTCCTGTGATAAAATCCATGGAGATACTCGCCCACTTAGTGGCTGGAATAGGTAGAGGTTGTAGCAGACCAGCCGGATAAGTATGCTCATTTTTGTTTTGTTGGCAAGTGGGACACTCCCTAATATACTGCAAAACATCATCCTTCAGTCCTTTCCATGAGAATCTCTCACGGATCTGCCTGTATGTCTTAAAATAACCAGGGTGGCCAGCCATAGGAGTGTCATGAAAACATGTAAAAATCTGCCTTCTTATTTTGGAATCAGCCACTAACCAAATTCTGTCCTTATAGAAAATGAGCTCATCCCTCACAACATACCTGTCGTCACTGTGAGAGCCATCTATCAAGCTGCTAGCAAATGTGTCTCTAGCATAATCAGCAATGATGTGATGCTTCCAATCATCGGATATCTCAATGAGTGAACACAAGTGGGGTCTCCTGGATAGGGCATCTGCAACTACATTCTTCTTCCCCCTCATATACTCTATATCAAAATCATATGCTTGGATCTTACTCACCCATTTCTGCTGTCTATCATTAAGATCCTTTTGATTTAGGAAGTACTTGAGGCTATTATGATCAGTTTTAACAATGAACTTCCCACCAACCAAGTACTGTCTGAATTTAGCCAAAGCATGAACAATGGCCAACATCTCCCTGTCATATATAGAGTAACTCTTCTCGCAACCCCTCAACTTCCTACTCTCAAATGCAATGGGATGTCTATCCTGCATAAGCACCGCACCGATCCCATCACCTGAAGCATCACACTCCAACACAAATGGTTTGGAGAAATCAGGTACCGCTAGTACTGGACTAGAAACCACCGCCTGTTTGAAAGTATCAAATGCCTGCTGTGCTGAATCTGACCAAACAAATGCCCCCTTTTTTGTTAAATCTGTAAGTGGGGCAGCCAGCTGTGAAAAACCTCTCACGAACCTCCTGTAGAATCCACACAACCCGAAGAAGCCCTTAAGCTATGTCAAATTAGTAGGTGGAGGCCAATCAAGAATCGCCTGGACCTTCTCAGGGTCCATCCTAACTCCATCAACACTGATGATGTGACCAAGGTATAACAATTCTATCATCCCAAACTCACACTTAGACTCCTTGGCATATAATGACTCCCTCTCCAAAATGCCAAGTACCTCGTCTAAGTGTCCCAAATGCTCCTCCCAAGATCTGTTGTAGATCAATATATCATCAAAGAAAATCAACACAAACTTGCGGAGCTGTCCACTGAAGATCCTGTTCATACAGGACTGAAAGGTAGCAGGGGCATTAGTCAACCCGAATGGCATGACTATGTACTCAAAGTGTCCAAAATGGCATCTAAACGTTGTCTTCTCTATATCCTGCTCTCTCATCCTGATCTGGTGGTAGCCAGATCTCAAATCTATCTTGGAGAAATAACAAGCCCCATGTAGCTCATCAATCAACTCATCAATCCTCGGAATTGGGTACTTGTTCTTGATTGTCTTCTTATTCAGCGCCCTGTAATCAATACACATGCGAAGAGTACCATCTTTCTTCTTAACCAACACAACTGATGATGCAAATGGACTCTTACTTGGACGTATGAAACCCATCTCCAACAACTCGTTAATCTGCTTCTCAATCTCATCCTTAAACCGCTTGGGATGGCGGTAAGGAGTAGTGATAATGGGTTTGGCACCCTCCTCAAGCTCTATAACATGCTCTATGCCATGGTCAGGTGGCTGCCCTGGAGGTATGTCACTAAACACCTTGCTTCGCTTATCAAGCAAAGCATGAATCTGTGGATGGTATTGGCGCTTACCCTCTGAATCACTAGTAGGCCTGATCAAACATTCTGCTGCCCACTCAACCATGTTATGCCGCATAATTCTCTCCAACCTCTTGAAAGATACCACGCGTGGCCCTCCATTAGATAACCCATGAAAAACAACATTCTGTCCATTGGCTTTGAACTTCAGTTCCATAGTCTGAAAGTTGAGAGATATCTCTCCCAAAGAACGCAACCACTGAAGTCCTAAAACCATATCAAGATCACCAATCTTAACCACATAAAAATCATCACAAATCTCGTGATTCCCTACCTTAATCCTCAACTGTGGTATCACACTGGAACATGTGATGGTGAATCCATCAACAACCATCACCTGGAAGCCTTCTACCTTCTGTGCCTGTAATTCCCGATGAGCAACCAACCCTTCATCTATGAAGTTATGAGTAGCTCCTGTGTCTATCAAAGCAACAACTCATTGTCCATTAAGTACACCACGTACTCTCAAGGATTGGGCACTCTGAAAACTCTGTAATTGGGCTAAAATTGCTTTTTTTTTTTCATCCTTCCTTTCCTCTTGAGTATCTTCAATTTTTTGTTCATATGATGGTGTCTCTTCTTCGCTATCCTCTGAATCAATTTGCTGATCAGAATTTTCAGTCATAGATTCATCCGCAGAATAATATTCTATAAGCTGTAATTTGCCCTTATGCTCACACTTATGACCTGGTTGCCATGGTTTTTTGCAAGTGAAGCATAAATTCTTCTTTCTTAACTCATTTATGGTGTCTTCATCCAATATTTTTGATGGTTTAGAAGTCTGATCTGATTCCTTTTTGAAATGTTTTTTATCTTTATCTTTCTTGAAACCACTTCCCTTGTGCTGAAATTTGGTTTTGGACGAAGTATGCTCCATGTCTCTTGCCTTGCGGATGGCCTCATGTAGAGTGTTTGGGTTAAATGCCTTAATCCACCCTCTCAAAGGTTCGGACAACCCATCTATAAATAACACCACCAACCTCCTCTCTGAAATATCGGTTACCATGACTGACAACCTCTAAAAATTTGCTATGTATGCCTCCACTGATCCCCACTGCTTGAGCTGTGCCAACTCTTTGAACTCTAACTCTGGATCCTTCTTGTCAAACCTGTCGATCAGCCTATCTGTAAACTCAGCATATGTGGTGATCAAATTATGTCCTAAGGTGTCCATCCCATGATGCCACCAATCATGTGCTATACCATCAAGATGAAGAGTTGCAAATTTGATGGCCTCATCCTCAGGCATAGGGCTAAGCTGGAAGTAAGTGTCCACCTTCTGTACCCAAGCCCTCGCTGTCATCCTACCTGAACCATCATAATAAGGAATTGTCAACTTGCTAACTCTCCTCTGTAGTTTCGATTCACCTGTGTATGGTGGGCGGCCTCTCTGATTTGGCCTAGGCTGCTGTCTCATACGCATATCCGTATAGTCCCTGAATGACATCAATGCATGGTACTCATCACCTAGAGCAACCCACTCCTGTCTAATGTGCTGCTGCATCTCAATCACATCCTGTTCTGGCTCATCCTGTGGAACAAATCTAGCTGGAAATGTAGGCATAGTCGGTCTCGAACTACTAGATCCCACTCTATAACTGTGTCCACCAATCCTGTTACCGACTGACTCCTCGTGCCCATTGTTCCCCTGTTGTGGTCCATTTTGTGTACCTCCATTGTGAGCATTATTATTATTGTTTTGGTTCTGCATAGAAATGGACATCCTCTGGATAGCTAACATCATCTCCTGCTGCCCTCTAGCTAATGCATTAAGAATATCCATGGTACTCTGATCAGCTGCACTCCTTTCACCCATGGGATCCCTATTGGTCTCAATCCGGGGCTGCCTAGCCCTCTCTGCTGCTGAAAATGTGCTCTGTTCTGGATAAGGCTGAGCAATTTGATATTGTTTCCTGAGCCCCCTTTCGTAAGCCCTCAAATCCCTTTCACTCATATGATGAACCTCACAGGCTGGCAGTGTAGAACTTGAGCTCTGATACCACTATGATGTACACCCCCTTATGTATTTCAGAATGCAATGAAGACTGATTTTGTTTTTTCTGAGTTTGTTTTCAGTCTGATTTGTTTTTTTTGTTTGAGTTGCTAATAGGTTTGATTTGCAATGCCGAAAAGAAATGATAACATACACAATAGAGTCTGAACTAGTTGCCAAATGAAAGATATGACAAATTATTGCAATTTCAACAATTTATTTGCTTCCAAATAAGATTACAAAGTTCTGATTCAGAATTTCCAGACCTGGAATATTTATCTTCAGACTTGCAAAGGAGTACCAAACAATGCTCAAAGGCTGCCAAGATGTCCCTGGATGTTGTAGACAATATCCACTATCCTTTGCCAAAGAGATGGAGTCAATATGATGCTGGAGTGATGAAATATAGAGGTCTGATCTGCAACAGTAATGTTGTGCTTCAGATTTTGTAGATGCCACGATTTGCTCCAATGAAGCCTCCAAACTAGGCGCTAGGCACTAGGGATGATAACTGTAAAGTTTGGTTGCCAACACCTCCAAGTGAAAGTTATGAAGGTCTGAAATAAAGTGCGGCAGACTTCATAAAATGCTGATAACTCCTTATGGCTGACAAACTGGACCTCCAAACTCAATATCTAATGTGTACACTCAATGCCAAACAAGATAGCACCAAAGTGATGACTGAAAATGGTCTCCAAACACACACAAACAACTGCAGAAATGGACAACCTCCCTAGAAGTTCGACCCACTATTAAAAATAATCCCAAGCCTCAACAATTGCAAATGAATCTTTGAAATGATGGCCTTGGCAAGGGCTTTCCAATGAACTAACACCCACAAAATTATACCTCCAAAATCCGAAGTTATGAACAAATATGTGTGGCTGCCATGAAAATACCAGTCAACCCTAATACCTGCAAAATAAAATAAATTCCTCTCCCAAGGGGACCAAATTTGTACTTGAAATGATTGTTGGGACGAGAGCAATCCAATGATCAAATACCCACAAAAAGATAGTCCTCCAATCTGCAACTATGAATGAAAATGCATGGCTGCCATAAAAATACAGTCAACTTAAACCCTTGAAAAGTACCTCAAAATGTCCTCCAATCCACAAAATAATCATAGAATCATGAATGGCTGATGTAGAGGAACAAAACCCATGTCTTCGTTTGCCCAAATAATGATCTTCCAAAAATCTGCAAACCCTAATGTCAAAAATCTGAAGCACAATGGATTTCCGGAAGTAGAAATCCCTCAAATGGCTAGGTATGATCTCTCACATACGAAACCAATGCCACTAATGGAGGTTTTCGTCTCCAAAAGCCTTAACCTGCAAATCTCCAATTCTGAAGTATGCAAAGTCTCCAAAGAGCTCAAAATGTGACTGTAACCCTCGATGCCCAATGGCTGTAACTTTTCTTTACTTATTTGCCTTCTTTTCTCTCATTAGGATTTCTAGAAATAAAATAATATTTTATTCTCTTAAGCCTCCAAAAGTGGACACCCCCTTGGCCTAGTAACATAACGTTGTTTTTAAAAATGTTATAATTACTTTTAATAATTTTACTTTATAAAGTCATAATATAACTTTATATATAAAGTCATAATATAACTTAATATTATAAAGTAACTCTCTCACCAATGAAATATAACATCATACTTAGGCAAATAACATATTAGCTCCTCAAATGATGATGCACAACCACAACTCCAAACCGAAGCTCACCAAAACTGCTGCGGACAAGACCTCCATAAAACCTGAGTCCCTTAACACTGCACTGATCAACCTACAGGGATTTTGAATAGGCTATCAGGATCACAAACACTGCTAATCACAGAAGAGGGGACATTACAACCACCCAAGTTGAGAAACCAAAGGTGCCGGCCTTCTCCGGAGATTGGCGTGGAAGACATTCCTTCCTTCCGGCATTTCAATCTGCTGGACGAGTCTAGGGCGCAATTAGATTAAAATCCTATCCTAGTGGCAGATTCGTAACCAACAGCTTCTCTGGCACGCCCGGTGGGACACGGAATTTTCCCAACCCAAAACATAATCGAAGCATCGGTGTTCACTTCATTGCTGTCAAATCAGAACACCTGGCGACTCTGTTGTACCTGACTATTTTCTAAGTCTGTGAGATTGATCCAATATCAAAAGCGCCTTCATGCATACAAGAAGGTGGAGAGCAAGGAACTCGGACAGTAGCCTGATCTCTACGAAATCGACATCAACGCTCCGGGAGAGCGAGTAAGGCTGGCTGACTACCAAGCTCGCCAACACAAACCCGAAGCTGAAGCTCAAATAGAAGAAGCTGGGGTTGAAGAAGCTGAAGAAGTTGGAGAGGCCGAAATTGAACAACCTACAATTTCGGACAACACTGATACTGATTATACCACTGATCAGCTTGAAGAAGAAGAAGAAGACATGGCTGCCCAACAAAATGATGATGACCTTTTCCCAGCAGTTGACTCCACAGGGCTCTTGGCTCTACTAGGACAAGAAGCTGTTCCTCCTGCTGCCTTGAAATCCATTCCCACATATGATGGTTCCGGGAAGACAGCATACGAACACATCCAAGACATCTTGGCCTTGGCTGCACTGCACTCTATCACTAGTGAGAGCGTTAAGACCCGGCTGTTAGCTCTTTCTCTGAGAGGGAAGCTCCTCTATTGGTGGAGATCCTTACCAGGAGTTATCACAGGATGGCCCCAGCTAGCCGACAGACTAGTGAAGGGATGCAATGAGTCCGTTGATCCCCCCTCACTGCTGCACCAGTTTCAAAGTATCCAGCGCCATCCGCAAGAGGAGATATCGGACTTCAACGTGAGGTTTGCGAGGTCTTGGTAAAGAGTACCTCCTGAGCTGCATCCTCCTGCGGGACAAGCTGCTCACTATTACTTGAGATCTTTTAATTTAGACATTTGTCTACTTCTCAAGATAGCCCGGGTCAACACTTTTCCTGCCTTATATGAGTCTGCCCAACAAGCAGAATTAGACATAATTTCTATAGGCAGACTTCCTCATAGAATGCAGCCTCCCATCTATCCTGATTTCCATCAGTCACAGTATTCGCCCGCGTCTGGTGGAACGTCATCATCATCTAGTCAGTCCCCCCATCAGCCATGGAACCCGGTGCCGGCCATAAACCCGTACGGTCAGCCTCAGATCCATTACCCTAATCCACCACCTCCGCAATATCCAACACTTCCAGCTCCACCTCAGTACGCAGCGTTGCCTGCTCCTCCGCCATTACCCGCACTTCCTCCGCCATTAGCCATACTTCCTCCGCCAACCCAGCCTGCGCAGGTGGATAATGATTTCCAGAACAAAATCCTTCAAGAAGTACGGGCCCTTGTGTTCGGTTATCATACAATTTCCAATGACATGACGATCATGAAAAAGAAGCAAGCTCAGATGGAGTTTCTTCCTAGGAGGCCATATCCTCCTCCTGCGCTGACAAAAGATCAAGCTGCTCAAGCACCAAGGCCTCCGGCAAGGAATGCGGCCAACAATGCTCAACCGAGCACTTCTGACCATGTTAACTGGTGCTCCACTTGCAACGATCCACATGGAGAGGAGGGTTGCCCGTTGCATCGACATTATATTCAGACCCTTACGGGCAATGCCGTGGAAGATGAAGCATACATGATCCTTGAAGATGAAGGTAACCTTATCCCGTGGTTCTCTTGACCAACGGGGGTAAAAGGCCGATTGAGGCCACCCCGGCTCAGATGAAGCCGTTGAAGGTATTTGCAAGAAGGGAGAGAACGCAGCCTGCTGCGCCAGCTCCTGATAAGCCGCCTTTACCTCCTACAGCCAAAGAAAAGTTTCCAACGCTCAAGGCTCCCGTGGTAAAGACTTCGGCGGTCCAACCTCTAGCTGAGACAAAAGAACAAGCTCAAGAAAAGCTGAGGTACCCGTCCCTGACGAAGAGATAGACGGTTGAAGCCACACAACAACACCGAACCAGGTATGAACTAGTGAAGGAAGCAAAAGGGGCCGACACTTCGACTTACAATATAGTCGATGAGCTCAAGAAGACTCCGACGAAAATAAGCATGTATGATGCTCTTCTGCTCCTAGGACAAGTAGACCTGTTGCAGGAATCATTGAAGAGTGTGAAAGATGGAAAGCCAATGCAGCTCACTGTGTTAGCTCAGCCCTTGATAGTTTTTGCTATTGGGAAAAACAGGCCGCCACCTTTCTATCTGTCTTTGCGCATGGAGGGTCATATAGTACATAATTTCATGGTTGACTCTGGTGCCTCCACTACTGTCATGCCGAGGGCTGTCTGCGAAGAGATTGACATGGAATACATAAGAAGCAGCCAAGTTGTGCTACAGTTGGATGGCACTCCTGTCAAGACAGTTGGTGTCGTCAAGGACATCCCAATCCAATTGCATAAAGCGCTTGACATAGTGGTCATCCAAGAGGTCGTGGTGGTTGATTTGGAGCCTTACTTCGGCATGTGTCTCTCTAGGGAGTTCACTGTGAAGCTGGGTGGATATATGTCGTTGGATTACTCGCATATGGAGGTGCCCTTCAAGGGAAGGAGATTGAAAATCTATAATGAGAAACCTTCGACTTTCCTGGTTGAAAAGATACGAGGGGAAGAGCAAAATGACATGGTCCAACTGACGACTGAAGAACTAATAGAGGTGGACTTAGCAGAGGAAACCCTGGAGTAGTTGCGGATGGAGGACGAGTTCTCCTTGCTGGATTTCAACGCCATGGTTGAAACAGAACTCGGTTGCTACATTGTCACTCAACCAGAAAGACACGACCAAACTGCTAAAAAGGACACAGGACCTACCCCTGATAAACTCTGGAAGCTCTATTTTGATGGCGCCCGATGCAAGAACGGCGCCGAGGCAGGTGTCCTCCTGGTCTCGCCATCTAGCATTCAGAAGGACTACTGTTATAGGCTGGCCTGGAGTTGCACCAATAATGCGGCGGAGTACGAAGCCCTATGCTTAGGTTTGAAGAAGGCAGAAAGGCTCGGGATCGAGCATTTACAAATTTTTGGCGACTCAGAGTTGGTGTGCCACCAGATTACCAACAAGTGCGCCTCCAAGAAGCACTATCTCAAGGCATATCGCAACCGTGTCTAGGATCTAATGGAGTCATTCGACTCCTTGAATGTCAAACCTATCTCTCGTGAGAAAAATAAGCACGCTGACATTCTGGCGTCTCGTTGGAGCCAGTGCACGTCCCGCTGATGACACTATGCAGAAGTCGAAGCCGGTTCGTACTATCTATAGGCCTTCTGTGCCTGATAAGGACACCCACTGGCAAGTGTTTGATTGTGACGAGGATATCGTCACCTTTATGATACATGAAGCTAGTTCAATCGAAAGTAGAGACCCTGATGACGAGCGGTATGAGGGGTTGATACAGTTGAAGAATAATCACGTCCCGAAAGGACTGATTACCTTGGAAAGTCTCTTTGATCAAAATGATAGGGCCATATCCCACAGGATCAAAGTAGACCCTAAGCAGTACACTGACCTAGAGTTAGAACCTGGAAAGGTGATCAAGGTCGGGAGAGACTGCACCGATGAAGAGTTAAGGCAGATACGAGCTCTGTGTGAAGAGTACCCAGATATTGTAGCCTGGTGCTACCAAGACTTGAAGGGGTACGACAGGGAGATGATTCAGCACACCATAGAGCTGGAAGATAACGCTAAGCCCTTCAGGTAGAAGCAAAGGGCCGTAAATCCTAAGATTGAAGCCATGATGAAGACAGAGCTCTTGAAAATGCTAGAGGCAAAGATCATCTACCCCATCAAGCATTCTTCTTGGGTCGCAAATCTGGTCCCCGTGAGAAAAAAGAATGGAGACATCCGTCTCTGCGTAGATTTCAGAAACCTTAACCAGGCCTCATTAAAGGATCATTACCCACTCCCTCAAATTGATCAGATCCTGCACGTGGTTGTAGGAGCTCAGAGATTTTCTCTGTTAGATGGGTTTTCCGGCTACAACCAGATTTGGGTAAAGAATGAAGACCAGCACAAGACGGCGTTCACTACCAAATGGGGGACGTTCGCCTACCAACGCATGCCCTTCGGTCTTTCAAATGCCGGGGCTACATTCCAGAGAGCCATGGACTTGGCGTTTCGTGAATTGCTGAATAAGATCATTGTCATTTATCTGGATGACATGATCGTGTTTTCATACAGAAGAGAAGACCACGCCTCCCATTTGAGGCAAATATTCGAGAGATGTCGCGAGTTTGGCATATCCATCAACCCAAAGAAATCAGTCTTTGCGGTGAAAGAGGGCAAACTGCTTGGCCATGTTATTTCTGAAAAGGGCCTTGCAGTTGATCCAGATAGAGCAGAAGCTCTCCTTCGTTTACCCATCCCAATCAACAAGAAAGGGCTGTAGTCATTTTTCGGCCAGATTAATTTCGTAAGGAAGTTTGTACCTGACTTTGCCCAAGTAATAAAGCCTATGGCCGAACTCTTAAAGAAAGATGCAGAATTCATTTGGACCGATGAAAGGAAGAAAGCCTTTGAAGAGATCAAGGCCAAAATTGCTCAGGCGCTGGTATTGATAAATCCAGACTACTCAAAAGACTTCATACTTTATGCAGTAGGAGAGCCCGAAAGCTACGCTGCAATTCTGACCCAGAAGGGAGACGATGGAGAAGAGCGTCCAATAGCATTCCTAAGTCAGGTAATCCAGCCGCACGAAGAAAGGTATAATTTTATTGAGAGACAAGTCCATGCAGTTATGAGGTCCCTTCAAAAATTCAAGCATTTCGTCTCTCAGAGACGGACCACTGTCTTCGTGATACACCCGGATGTCAGAAATTTCATGATCCAGGGTGAGCCCGGTCACAGGAGAGCAGGATGGATTGCCAAGATCCAGGAATTTGACATAGAAGTTCGACCCACGAAGTTGGTCCGAGGGCGGGCTCTATGCCAAGAATTGGCCCGAAGCGCTGCAGCCGAAGTCTCTGCTTGTCAGTGGGAGAATCCAGAGACAGAAATTAACCTTGCTAACTCCTTATCCGAGGAGAATGATTGGACAAATGATCTAGTGTGGTATTTCAACACAGGGAGATGTCCAGATCATCTCAATGCCTCACAAAGGAGGTTCAGGCTTAACGCCTTGAGGTACGTTCTACGCCCCGAGGGGCTATATTTCAAAAATATTGACGGCATCCTGTTGCGGTGCGTCAGAGAATCAGACCAGCCGAAGGTCCTCGGCGAATTCCATTCAGGGATGCCAGGAGGACATCATTCGGGAAGGCCGACGGCCTTGAAAATTATTAAAGCGGGCTACTATTGGCCCACCCTCTTTGCAGATGCGCACGCAGTCTGCCATAAGTGTGAGAAATGTCAGAAGTTCGCTGGCAGAAATCGTAAGGCTCCCATGCCCCTCCATCCGATTCAAGCTGAGACTCCATTTCAGCAATGGGGCCTTGACTTTGTCGGGGTAATCACACCCAACTCTTCGGCAGGGCATAAGTTTATCTTGATGGCCACAGACTATTTCACCCGATGGGCCGAGGCAGTGCCTACAAAGCATGCAGACCAGAAAACAGTCATTGGATTTCTAGAAGGCCTTATTACCCGTTTCGGGATACTAGAGGCAATCGTCACAGACAATGGTCCAGGGTTTGCAGGTGCCGTGCTCATAGAATACACTAGTAAGTATGGCATTTATCACAAGATGTCTTCAAACTACTATCCACAGGGAAACGGCCTAGCTGAGTCTACTAACAAGAATCTGTTGAAGATTATAAAGAAGACTGTGGAAAGGAATAAAAGGACATGGCATCTACTGTTGGACCATGCGCTTTGGGCAAACCGTATTTCTTTCAAAAAGTCTATCAAAACATCCCCATATGCACTTGTATACGGCAAGGAAGCTGTCTTGCCCACACACATAGAAATACCTACACTCTGGCTGTTAGAGGATGAGAAAGGTCCCGGAGACCCCATTGATACCCGATTGGCTCAGCTACTGCAACTGGAGGAAGAAAGAGAGAAGGCGTATCAGGCCTTCACCAAGCACGCCGAGACAACGCAAAACTGGTTTTCAAAAGGAACCACTGCCCGAGTCTTCAAGATCGGGGATTTAGTGCTGAAATGGGACTCCAACAAAGCCAAACCAGGCAATCATGACAAACTAGATGCCTTCTCGGGATGGTCCCTTCCAAATTGTTCGGGTGAATCGGTTCAATGCATTCATATCGAAGGACATGGAGGGCCAGGTCCTCCCAATTCCCGTCAATGGCTTTCACCTGAAAGCATACTACAGCTGAAGATACCCAAGGTTTTCCCCTTGTACATATGTTTGTTTTCTGCAGTCAGTTTTATTTCTGCATGTAAATATTGTTTTCAGTCCATAGTTTCCTGCTTTAAATTCAAAAAAGGAGAGCCAACGTTTTGAAAAAAGAAAATGCATCGAGAGCCCCAAAATTCTGACTAAGGCACAAAGTCTCCTCCCAAGGGCGCAGAAAATAGTCCCAAAGCCGGGCTTGGCCCGTTGGTTTTAGCGCTTCTGGGAGGAATGAGCCGTGGCGAGCAAAAGGAAAATCTCCAAAAAAATCGTCTAAGTGTTGGTGCGTCGCCCGACTTCATTGCGAAGTCGGACTGCGCACCCACTTTTGCATGCCACCGGGCGGGACGAAGCAAGAAGTTTTGAAAAGTGGCCAAGTACTCTACCCGATTGCGCGGATTTCCCGTGCACCGTCTGTCGGCTCGCACCGAATCTAGCGCACTCTGATGGGCATGTCCGGAAGGCAATGTCATGTCGAAATTTTTTTGAGTTTGAGACCGCCCGTCCGCGTGGATTTCATGGCCCGAGGTCCGACGGCGCTTACTTTTTGAGCGCACTTGGTCAAAAAGAAAGAAGCTACAGCAAGGTCTCGCCAAGGGTTGAGGAACTTTGAAATGTGTGCCCAGTTGGCGTCCATGGCGTCATTAATGGCACGAGCTTCTAAAAATCCTTGAGGATGATTGCGCGATCTTCTAAGCGGATTTCATAAATGAAAAGCGCACTTGGGGCCCAATCGAGTACGATGTGCGACTTCCAAGGAGGGATCCCACGCGCGGCTGCCAAAAAATAGCGGCGCTAGACACCCACTTCGGGCAATAAAAGTTTAACTCCTCAAGACGCCATTAATGCTGTCCGCTCCCGCACTAGAAAAGGAGGTTTCACCACTCCAAATTACCAGCATTGTTAAGGAAAATCAAGCTGCGCTGTGAAAAGGAGAAAGGAGCGAATTCTTACTAAGTTACAGCTGCATATTCTAGCAAAATTCTACGCCATGAGTGAAAGGTCGGGCGCTGCGAAAGGAAAGGCGCCTATGCAGGCAGAATCCAGCGCCTCAGAGCAGGAATCCGAAGGGCAGACTGTCTCAGCTGCTCAGGGCAGTGAAGCGTCGAAGGAAAAAACAGAAAAACCCAGGGCGCGACGCAGAAGACAGGGTCCTCTTCCGCCGCCGGTAAACCTCCTGGCCGAATACAGGGACGACGACTACTCCCTCAGCATCACCAAGTTGCACCCTAATATTTTGCAATGGGCAGGTAAAATCCCGTCTACACATCATGTCGGGCCCGCTTACACCTCGAACCTTCACTGGTTCTTGTGCCCTTCCGTTCACCAGTGCCCCGAGCTCATTCAGTCAATTGTGACATTCTACAAACCGGCCACCCGACAGGTTTGTGACTGGCAGGGCAGGCGACTATTCTCTCTCTTCGGAGAAGTGGTGCATCCCGCGTTCGCACCAGGGGTCGAGCCAGACAAGGACGCTATCATCAGAAAGGTTATTTTAGATGAGCAGGCGGGCAGGTTTGATGAGTCTCAAAAAAATAGGGATTTTCTCAATTCAGAGCTGAAGCATCCAATTCCAGCTTCAAGATGGCCATCGGGCCTTATTCCCTTAAAATTTTTTAAGAACACGCACCTTTACACTGTACTCGCATGGGTACTAGGCTGTGGCACCGACAAGATGGTCCACCCTTACCAGTTGGCGCTCGCCGAATGCATTATGTATGGAGGAACCTACCAAAGTGGGAAGCGCCAGATTTACTTTGATTGGGCCGACTACGTGGCATACGCCATTCACTCTGCCCTTGTCAAGTTGCAGCAGAGGCAGTCGACAGAGTTCAGGCACTGCTCTTTTCTGGCGTGGTTATGCCTGTACTGCTTGCAATTCCGAATGCCGAGCATCGAAGTCAAGAAGGTGGATGAGAAGGGTGCGCCACTACCAGTGTATGAGTGGACCGAATTGCTGTATAGAAAGGGGTCTTTCTACGATTTTAATCTGAAATTTCAGGGCCTGGTCCTGGCTATCATTAATGGCCCAACAATTCGCCCTCCCCTTGCCATGACGAAGCACTCGGTGAGAAATAAAATTGGCGATACTTTTCGGTTAACTCAGGGCGTTGTCATCAGAGTCTACGGATTCAAAGGGAAGCCCTTCTTGCTGCCATACTTTTGTACAGAAAACCATTTTGGCCTTGAAGCGACACGACAAATGGACAACGTCGAGGAGGAATATGGCCAAGGAAAAAAGAAAAGCCCCATCTTCACATATCCTTTTAACTGGGGGAACATCACGATCAATGAAGTCGGGCAACATATATATTTAGAGCAAACCCTCCTCAATCTTGGCCTAATACAGCTACCGCAACATTGGAAATATGATCCACTTGGAGAAATGAGAAAATTCGTGCACAGTTGCCCGCGGGAGCAGATCATGGAGGAAAGGTGCAACAAAACAGGAGCGGATTTGGAATGGCATATTGAACGGATGCAGTCATGGCCGCCGTGGCACGACTTCTACTGTGTAGAAGCAGAATACGATCCTGAGCGCAATAAGGATCATAGATTGGATGCGTTTGGATTCAAGAGAGTGCTTGCAAAGGGGAAGCTGCTTGGCTGGACAGAAGACAAAATCCTAGAATGTTGGAAGATGAGGTGCTTGTCAGTTGATGATGACTTTTCTGTCCTATATGACCGCTACTTCGGCAAATGGGAGCCTTTCGCATTTCGAGATGTCGTTCCCCGAGGCTCCCCAAAGAGGTATAAGAGGAAGCCTCCACCCCAACATTTGATTGTACGAAGAGCGCCCAGCGGCCAAACATTGAAGAGCACAAGGGAGGACCCAATGTTGTCCACGGCATCTGAGAAGTCGGCCCAGTTGGAAAAGGAACCTGACAAACTGGCCAGTGGGATAGAGACAGAAAGCGTGGACCCCACGAGGCAACAAGGAGAGGCTGCTATAAGCACCCCAACTCCCAACGTGCTACCTGCTGCCGCTCCACCTGAGCAAGCAACTGTGCTGAAGGAGAAAAGAAAAAGAAAATCAGAAAAACATCACAAGGAAAAGCGGCAAGAGAAGGAGGCTAAGCGACAGGCGGCGGTGGCCTCACAGATTGGCGCTGCTACAGACAACGTGATTTCTATTGTGGACAGCCCTCAAAAGGATGCGGAGGCCTGGGTAAACGAAGTACTTCAAACGCCGGCTCAGGCGGAGCACGCAGGTACGTCCTCTTCCCCCCCGCAGCAAACCCTAGAAAACCTTGCTGTTACGCCCTCTTCCTCTGCATCCGGGCAAGTTCTGGCCACCTCATCACCTTTACCATTTACACAGCCCCAGAACAACCCACAATCCTTTGGCCGCTTTGCGCAGAAACCCGATGCTTTTCGGACCCTAGGCCAAACCCTAGGTCTATCCCCCTCCTCCAGCACCGAAGAAGCTTCTCTGTCCCCACGCCGCTCGCCCGCCACCGTTACAAACTTCCATACCCCATCTTCACCTCCTAAGCAACCACCCGCTTCTCCTAGGCCCCGATCATCTTCAAAGGCGGTCACATTTTCTGGCCCACCGCCTGATTCACTATTTTCTGAGAAAATGCCGCAAAAGGATTTGTCCTCTGCGCACCCCTTCCTGGCAGAATTGGACCTGGTTGGAAAGGAACTGCAAGTTTCAGAGGATCAGCCCTTGGCTGCAAGGGCTGCAAAAAACTCCGTCGCGTTCCTTCTAGGCGTAAAAAGGAGAAGGGCTGAGGAAATCGCAATGCCGGAGAAGCTCGCAAAGTTTGACCTGGACAGGAGGGTCATCCGTACAGAAAAGAGGATACCTAAGGTCAAAAAGCCCCTGCAAGAAATGACCGATGCTGACTATGAGCACGAGGTCAAGGAGAAGAGCTTCGATGACATTAGTGAAGAGTATGAGATAGGTGGGATTCGGCGGAAAACAAACAAGCTCCTAGTCAAACGGCTCGAAGACAAGGAGAAGCTGTTCCAACTTCAAATTGAGAAAAGAGACCTTGAGGATGACATGGCCAAAACGAAAGTACAGCTGGAATCCGCCAAGGAAGAAGTAAAAAATTTAAGGGACCAGCTTGCAGTATCTCGACAGGAGATAGCGGCCCAAAAGACGATGGCTACCCGGTTGGAGGAGGAAAAGAAGGCAGCCCTAACCCATGTTACTCAGTTGCAAGAACAACTGCAGCAAACTCAGGCACTGCTAGAGGAAAAGTCATCCCAGGCCACGACGTTTTCAAAGGACAGAATAAGGGAGATAAGGGTCGGCCTGCTAGAGGGGTGCAGGGCTAATGTTGTCAGATGTTTACCTATCCTCAGCTTCGTCTCCGCGATACATGAACTTTCTGCCCAGGGAAAGCCTGTGGTAGAGGAAGTCGAACGTCAAGCACGGCAATGGCTGGACTTGGCGATGAAACTTGAAGAATATGAGCACAAGGGCCTCCAATTTTCACCAATGTCACAGATTGCCCTAGACTGGGCAGATGCAAGGATCACCTTGCAGGATTATTTTGAAAAGTCAAAGAAATTCAGGGTGGCCAGGGAGAGGTTAGATGCATTGCTACATGAAAAGAACATCTGCCTAGCCCCATTCCATTCCCTTTTTGCGCTCGGATCCCCGAGCTTTGTAAAAAATGAAGGATTCCCGCCTCTGGAGCAGATCAAGCAGGATTGGCAGACGTACGAGGCAGATACCTCGGAGATTGACGGCTGGGTCGAGCCCATCCAAGAAGAACAGGTGACCCAGTTAATGTCTAGGCTCGGCAAGATCAGTGCCTGTTTCCTGGAAATCGGAGAGAGGTGCAATACTATTGACGAGCACATGGTTGCGGCATTCCGGAAAGCGCTGAAGGATATCAGCGACTTAGAGCCCTTCCAAGAGGCAGCCTGGGCCAAGGCAAAAACCGTTTATGAGCACGTCCGCGAACGGGTCGAACCTGCCAGGCAGGAAGAAGATAAGGAAGCTGAGCTGTCAAGCTCACAATCTGGAGAGGACACTACTGAGAGTGAAGAAGAAGAGCAACTTCCCAAACAAGTGCGGCAGCAGCAACAGACAAGTACAGGGTCCGGGAGTGACTCTGTGCCCAAGGGATAAAGGCCAAAGGTTCGTTGCACCGAGGCGAGCTCGACACCCCGCGAGCCGCCAGGAATGTTGCCACATTTTGCACGGGGTGCTAAGTTTTGAAAAAACTGTAAGGTTGTTGCTTTGCCTCCCTCCTTTCTTCTCTCCCGTTCTTCTTCTTTCCATTTCTGCTCCTTATTCTTCCATTTTATCTCTTTCATCTTTAAATTCATGTTTGTAAGCATCTCTGTCAAGTGGGCAAAAAACGCCCAAGAAAAATTCTAAGTGTTGGTCCCTGCCCGACTGCGCTGCGCAGTCGGGCTGCGCACGCTTCATCTTGCGCACCTGGGCAGAAGAGCAAGGACCGCCCAAAAAAATTTCTAAGTATGAGCCGCCCGACTTTGCGTGAAGTCGGACGGTGCACAAGTTCTAGTGCGCAATCGGGCGGCATTGAGAAGAGCAAGCCCAAAAATTTTCTAAGTGTCGGGGCCGCCCGAGTTCGCGCGAAGTCGGACGGCGCCCAAGAGAGGAATGCGCACTCGGGCGTCATTAGTAAAGGAGCATCTAAAATCCACCAAGTGTTGAGGCCACCCGACTTCGCTGCGAAGTCGGGCGGCGCCGACCCAGTAGTGCGCAATCGGGAGGCGAAAGGAGAATTGTGCTGAAAAATGACTAAGGCATGGACCCGCCCAAGTGCGCCGCGCCGTCCGACTGCGCGCTCACCTTTATGCGCCCTCGGACGGGGTATGACAGGGAGAAGCCAAGAAGTGGCTAAGGCAGGGACCGCCCGACTGCGCCATTTCCAGGCTGCGCCATCTGACTGCGCTTCATTTTTGCGCGCTGCCGGGCAAAATCAGATTTAAGGAAAACGACTAAGTGTCTTCCCCACCCCATCTTCCACCAGCAGACATCTAATGCTGACAGGTGTCCTGTCTCGGGATTCGGATCAGGGTGTGACAGAAGTTGTGCTACTCAAGTGATATTTGGATGGGTATGAACTGACAAATTCTATTTCATCTACTCCCATTCAAGCCAGATTTGGCTTCCCACCCACCGTATCATCGCAGAGCTGACACGTTTCCAAGTGGACCTTACTGCCATTACTTTCTTACCTGCAGGGGTCAAGCATCAGCCATTTTTTTCCGCTTTTGTCAGCTTTTGTATGCTTTGTCAGGTCTGGGACACTGGGACCATAATGTAATCGGGGGGGATTTTACACTATATATAGCAATCTCTTTTCATTGTATAAGGGTGGAAGGAAGGTATACTACTAAGAAACTTCTGTAGCTATGCATTTGCTTCCAAAATATAAAGTATACTTGGCTCTATTGGTTGTCTTTGTCTTGTATGCTGCCTTTGCTAAGTGTTTCTGCTTTATGTCGCTTATATTTCTGATTATTGTTATTCTGCATCTGGATATCAATATTGGCAATTAAGTAACTCTGGAGCACTAAAGTAAAGGATACATAAGATAGAATAGCACCATTAGTTTCTGCTTTACGCATTGTTTTGGATTGCTGCTAGTAGTAGTGATTGGTTCGTTACTGTGTTGCTTATCTTCCCCACCCGAAACAAGCATATTTATGTCTCTTTTCGTATTTGCTAAATCCCTTTCCTGCACTCTAAGCTAAACCACCCAAGTTGAGAAACCAAAGGTGCCGGCCTCCTCCGGAGATTGGTGCGGAAGGCATTCCTTCCTTCCGGCCTTTCAATCTGCTGGACGAATCTAGGGCGCAATTAGATTAAAATCCCTATCCTAGTGGCAGATTCGTAACCAACAGTTAACTTTTTCAAGGATAAAAGGAGAAGATCAAGAGTGTTTTAGAAACATAGAAAAGACGAGGAGGAGAACAGATTGCTGAAGGAAAACTACAAGCTTAGGAGGAGAAGAACAGTGATTGCTGGCTAGAAAAGCAGCAAGAGAGTAGAAGTGTTCTGCTGTAGCTATAGCCTCTTTTATTTGTAATATTTCAAGTTCAGAAATATATTTAACTTCTGCTGTTCACGCTGTTTATTTTTCCAGCCATCTGTGTGACTGTTGCATGTTTAAATAAATTATTCTCAGATCTGATTTATTTTAAAATAACATAGGACTGCAGTTATCTAGGGCTGGAAAATTTACACCAGTGACTCTTGAGATGCTTGCATGTACCTGGAACAATAGCTGACAACAAAATCTATATCGGGTCTTGTGTGAGTGAGATAAAGATGTCAACCCACAAGAGATCGATACAAAGTAGCATCCACCAAAGGATTTGTACAATCAACTTGAAGTTTCAGGCTTGAAGCAAAAAGGGTCCGAGCGCACGTGCAACCCTCCATCCTGATGCGGAAGAAGATCCAATCCATACTCAGGCTGTAAAATGGTGATGCCAGAATCTGTTTAATCAATCTAAATCCCCAAAAGGTAGTGCAGGAGCCCCAAATATGTCATCTCAAAAGTGGAACAAAGCCGTGACTTCATATCCTGAATCAAGGCAGGAGAGTTGCAGGTAATGAGAAGATAATCAACATGAAAAACAATTGCTAAAGTCTCCCGATCCTAATGCTTGATGTAAACATCATGTTCAGCCTCACATCGCCAAAAACCACAACTAAGGAAAAAAGAGTGAATCTTCTCATACCAAGCACGAGGTGCTTGCTTAAGTCCCTACAAGGACTTAGTCAATTGACAAACTATAAGAGTAGGGCCCTCAAGCTCAAATCTAGGTGGTTGTTGCATGTAGATCTCCTCCTGAAGCTCTCCATGTAGGATGGCCTTCTTCACATCCATATGATGTATATTCCATCCATATGAGGCAGCTATAGAGAAAATCATCCTGACTGAATTTATCCTAGCCATTGTAGCAAATGTCTTAGAATAATCAACTCCCTCCTGTTGAAAGAATCCCTTAGCAACAAGGGCTGCCTTGTGTTTCTCCACTTGACCATCCAAAGTATACTTAATTCTGTAGACCCATTTGCATCCAACTACATTCTCCCTTCGCAAAGAGGAATAAGCTCCCATGTCTTTTTATTCATCTAGGCCTCATACTTTGCAAGCATAGCTTCTTCCCACTTCGGTCGACCCTTAGCATGACAATATGTAAGAGGATCATAAGAATGAGCAACCTTCGAGAGCAATGCTCGAGAAGGAGCCTTTTGGTGTCACTCTAGATACAAAATAGGTTGAGCATCCTTTAGAAGCATCTTAACCCACTTGGATGATGGATGAATTGAGGAATAATTATATTCACTCTATGGCATAGCAACATTAGAAGCCAAAACTAAAGAATCCAACTCAAAATCACCACACACCTCATCATGTAAAGTTGAAGCACTTTTAATTGATGTATCCTACTCAACATGCCCTAAATATGGAAAAGAAGGTGCTACTATTGGTGCTACCCGTGAAGGGGTCAAATCTATAGGCAATGGATCTCCACTCAAAGATATAGATGAAGAGATTCTTTAATGGGAATAGAACCTACCAAATTTGTTGAAGAAGTAGTTGAGTCAGTTAAAGGATTAGAAGAGTCATCAACAAATAGGTTAGGTGGTGGATTGGAAGGAGCACCAGGAAGAACCTCATAAAAAATGACATTTTTCCGAATCAAAACCTTACCTCTATGAGGGTCATTAAGGTGATATTCTTTGAGGGATGCATTTATGACTCTTCAATGTCTCCCTTTGAAGATCTTTGGGTATGTCAACCCATGTTGAAGACCCAAAGATACGGAATTGAGACACGTTAGGCTTATCTCCAATCAACCTCTCAAGAGGTGTCATGCCTTGAACAACCCTGGTAGGAACCGTGTTGATGATGTATGCTACACAAGTGACGACCTCACCTCAAAATTTGTGCTCCATCCCCTTGGCATGAATCATACACTGTGCCATGTCCATGATCACCCTGTTTTTCCTTTTCAACTATTCTGCTCAGGAGTATAGTGAAGTATCCTCTGATAGGCTATCCCATCAAGAGCCAAAAAATCACGAAAGGCATTGATTTTCTACAAGAGCCTTGAAAGTAATAAATCTTTCAAAGACCTCATGCTTAGCGTGAATAGTATACAGCCCCACACATATTTAGAAAAGTCATCAATAAAAAGAAGGAAATACCTATTTCCAGAAGGAGATGGTGTACCCATAGGTCCACATAAGTTACAATGTATTATCTCCATAGGGTGAGTAGCCTACCTTTTAGTCCCTTTTGGAAAAGTCTCCCTATGATGCTTGCCAAGAATGCATCCCTCACATGCACTAGTTGGAGGGGATATGTGTGGAAGTCCAATGGCCATTTGACGACAACTCACATATCTCAAGGTTCTATAGTTGAGATGCCCAAGCCTATGATTCCATCTTTGAAACTCATCATCTACATGTGCAACCATAACCACAAAATCTTTCTTCCTAGGAGAAGAAACAAAAGAAGGGCATTTCTCCCAATTTATACATTTGGTCCTACTCATCACAATAACCAAAAGCAACAATTTAAAATCCGTTGTCTATATCCTTAATTACACTACGATCAAGCTAGAATTCTACTTTTTTATTCGTCTAAGTTATGTGATAAATAGACGAGATTAGGGTCAACTTTAGGAACATGAAACACCTCATCCAAAGGAGAGGATTCAGTGCTGATCTCTCCACATCTTACAACCTGCAAAGAAGAGTCATCTCCAATAACAACATGCACCCTTGAATGCAATTTGTTGTACGCCTATAGGAGATGTTTTTACTTTGTTATGTGCCTAGTTTCCCTTGAATCCAACTGAAGCCTTCACCAATCCGTCTAGACCTATCCGTTAGGTGCAATCCGTCTAGACCTATTCATTAGATATATCTGTCAATATCATATCCGTCATGCCTGAGCCGTATGGCTAACCCGTCATCAGTCATTAGTGATTTTTGTTAGCATCCATCTAAGGCCTGTTGGTTACGAATCTGCCACAGGAAAGGGTTTGGTTTGTCTACGCGCCGTAGACCCGTCCAACACCTTGAAAGGCCGGAAGGTAGGAATGCCTTCCGTGCCAATCTCCAGAGAAGGCTGGCTCCTATACTACACTACATTGGGGTTTCAGGTTAAGGAATTGGAAAGAAATTGGGAAATTGCTGAAAGAAATGAAAATAACTGAAAGGGATGGAAAATATGGCCTCAGGCCAGGAGAATCCGAGGGGAAGAACAAGCAGCACAATCACTAACTTCTACTTAAACCAGCAGCAATCAACACTATGAAAATAACACAAACTAACACTGAACTATTCTCTGATATTTATCCTTCAGTAATTCCAGGTTTTGTTCTTTATCACATACTTAAATCCAGATTGCAGAATTACAACATGCATATAAAGAAACAAAGTTAATAGAAATAATGATAGAAGGCATCATACACAGAAAAGGAGTCTAGAATCAGAGCCAAGGGTCTTTAGCATTGATGCAGAATTTAAGTACAGTAGTTCTCTAGCAAAACGTTCCCCCCCATTACATTACAATGAGTTGGCTTTTATAGAGGGATTTACCCTTGTAATCATTAATGTCAAAACCCTAAAACCGCTGGGGCAGCTGAGATTTGACCCTTGTCAGATGACAGAGTATCCATGGAATGCGGCTCACTCGTGTTTGCAGCGGCTCCGGATAGGTTTTACAATTGGGAGAGCACGTCTCATTAATGCGGTTGGTGAAACTCGCCTCCAGAGGCTCTCTTGGACCTGATAGCATCGTCTTGACGGGATGGGCAGGAGACCCGCACTCGTGTGCCATGAAGGCGCTTTAAATTTTCATCTACCGTCCCCTTCTTGGGAAACGCGCCTTTCGGATGCAGCCTTAGCTTTAAAAAACGCTTTGGGGAAGCTTCGCTGGAAATCGGGCCCGAAGTGCATCTTCGCTGTTGACAGGGGATTTTTGCTCCAAAAATCCCCGAAGCGGATTTTCGCTCCAAAAATCCCCGAAGTTGAGGTTCGCCCGAATTGAGCCCGAAACTCAGCTTCGCTGGGGTTGATGCCCGAAGCTGGGGGTTTGCTGGAGCTGGGGGGAGTTGAGGTGAACTTTGCCTTAGACGTTTTTCGGAGAAAGCAACGCTTGAAGCTGTCCTTCGCCCTGAAACTAAGAAGTGGGATTTTTGCTCCAGAAATCCCCAAAGCGGATTTTAGCTCCAGAAATCCCCCGAAGCGGATTTTCACTCAAGAAATCCCCCAAAGCTGAGGTTCTCTGGATTCCTGGGCGAAGTTGAGGTTGACTTTGCCTTAGAAAATTTTTCCCTGCCCAAACTGTACTTCGCTCCAGTTAACCCCGAAGTTGAGGTTCGCTCACATTGTTGCCCGAAGTGCAGCTTCGCCAGGCTGGGGAGCAAAGACCAACTTTTGCCTTTGCCTTAGAAAATTTTCGCCCGAAATGGGCTGTCAATGGGAGCTTCGCCGGAGATAACCCCCGAAGTTGGGCTTCGCTAGAAATCGGGGCGAAGATGAACTCGTCCTCCCTGTCCTCGTTGCGTTAGTTGATTCTTGCTCTGAAGTGCCTCTTTGCTTGCGACGAGGTTCGCTGGGGACAACGCTCGAAGTTGGGCTTCGCCGACTTCCTGGGCGAAGTCGAGGTGAACCTGCCTTAGACGCCTTTTGTTAATCCCGAAATGTGCCTTCGCCTCAGTTAGCTCCGAAGCTGGGCTTCGCTCTCCCTGGGGCCCGAAACCGAGGTTTGTCGGCAGTTTAGGTGAAGTCGAGGTCTTATTTGCCTTAGACGCTTTTTGCCTGGACCTACTGCACTTTGCTCCCGTTAACCTCGAAGCCGAGGTTCGCTCACATTGTTGCCCGAAGTGCAGCTTCGCCGTTGATGGGGGATTTTCGTGCCAGAAATCCTCGAAGCGGATTTTCGCTCCAGAAATCCCCAAAGCAGATTTTCGCTCCAGAAATCCCCGAAGCTAAGGTTCACTGGATTCCTGGGCGAAGTTGAGGCTGACTTTGCCTTAGAAACTTTTTCCTTGCCCAAACTGTACTTCGCCCCTGGCAAGGTCCGAAGCTCAGCTTCGCTACCTTCTAGGGCGAAGTTGAGATTCGCTGGGTTCCTGGGCGAAGTTGAGCCCTGTCTGTGCCTTAGCCAATTTTTCAAACCCGAAGTGGGCTTTCACTGGTTCTGCTTCTCGGGGCCATAACTTTTGATCCACTGCCCCGATCGCCTATTATAATATATCATCGAAAAGCTTGCGAAAATATCTGCAATGAAGAAATATCCAAAGATCATTTCATCCACTTTATCATCCTCTTTTAGGGCCTGGATGTCCGTTGCCGGTTTAAAGCTCCATACTTAGGCAAAATTTTGTCAAAAAATTTAATGTGGCAAAAATGCCAACATTTCTGGCGGATCGCGAGGCATTTAGCTTTGTTTGAATGCAAATCGATCCCAGGCCTTTATCCTCTGTCCTCTGAGTGTTCATTGACAACAGTAAACTCTTCCTCCAACTTCTCCCCTTCTGCATCTCCCTCCTCTCTTTGGCTCACAAAAATGCACAAACTAAAATAAACTAAAAAAAACAACTGAAACTTTACTTACTAGCCGACCTATTTACATTATTTACACAAAAGTTTGCGACATGATTGGCATGCCGCAACCACAAAATTGGCGTTGGGCGCCTAGGTTACCCAGTGAATCTGCAGTGTCCGGACCAGATCTGATTGTACTTGAGTTGATCTTTGAAGTTCGGCTAGCCTCCCAAAGTTTTCCAGGTTGCGAACAGGATGCAACATGGCAGGTTATCATGCATGCCAATACTCATACCATTAATGAATAACGTGGTGAAGAGATTTACCACATGAGAGCCTTCTTCGAGCACTGGTTGCAGTGATGGTTGGAGCCAATACCACCACTTTAGAGAGTCCACTGACTGCGGGCTCCTAAGTACGGGTTCCACTAGCTCCTTAATGTGACAGCAGGATTCTTCCGGCGAGAGGCCTTCTGTCGGGATCTCTTCAGGATCAGCCTCCTGATGAGGCATGCTTATTGGGTTTTGGCCAAATACTTGCGTGCTATGCCCTGGGACACAAAAAGGGTGCAAAAATACGCCCTCTTTGCTCTCAAAATTTGCCACTTGAGCCTGTTCCCCATCTTGGCCCATCTCCTGATGGAAACTGCAAGCAACCATATTATCCATTGCTTGAGCAGTGCTTGCATATTCCCACCGTTGGCCTGGGAAGAGATCCGCTTCTTGAGCTCCACACAGCTGCATTCTAGGTCTTTGCACAGTATGAGGGATCCGCCATGGTGAATACTGTGTGGGATAGACAGGAGTAGCAACTACCGGAGAAAGTGATGGAGTTTCTCCCCACCGTATCTTTCCTGATAGGAGTAGAAACCGCTCTGCTTGTACTGCTTCCTCAAAGATTTGAGGGAATCTCTGTTCACCTGATTGCAGTAGGAGGAGGCTTATGTCCAGGTGGAAAGCCCGAACATAGTAGAGGTGGGCCTCGATTTTCTCTGGAATTCTCCTTCAACTCTTGCAAAATCGGACATTGAATTCTGTGATGCTCTCCAGAGGTGCTCTTGTGATGGTGGAGAGGTGCATTAAGAGTTGGAAGGGATCCTGAGAGCCATCGAATGTGTCGATCAGTACTCCTGCCAATTCCGTCCATGAACAGATGCTCTTATGCCCGAGTATTTTGTACCACTGCAACGCCCTTCCTTCCAAAGACAGGACCAAAAGTCTGATCATGACATCTTCGTGGGTTATGCCATGGAGGGTCGCTAGAGCAACAACATCTTCAAGGTGTTCTTAGGCCATTCCCTCAGTGCCATTGTATTTCGTTAGGATCTTCAGGGCACTTTTGGGAATCTCATGCCAACTTTGGAGATTCAGGGGGCCAGGATCATCCCAGCTGGGAGAGTATACCTTTGCCATTATAGCAGTGGTCTGCAGAGATCATGGTCCTTGCCACTAAGTCGAAATCGCCAGGTGAACATTCTTTTCTCCGCTTGTGAGGTCAAGGCTGCTCACCAAACCTTGATTCCTCCGGGATGTCTTCTTTCAGCTTAAAAGGCACCTACGATCAAGAAATCTGGATCTTCATCTCAGTTAGAGTCGCCAGGTGATTTTTCCTGATGAAGGCAAGCCAGAGATTCACCAAACTCGGGATTCCTTAAAATATGGAGACTGTTAGTCTCCCCGGGCATGCCAGAAAAAATTTTGGTTACGAATCTGCCACAGGAAAGGGTTTGGTTTGTCTACGCGCCCTAGACCCGCCCAACAGATTGAAAGGCCGGAAGGAAGGAATGCCTTCCGTGCCAATCTCCAGAGAAGGCTAGCTCCTATACTACACTACACTGAGGTTTCAGGTTAATGAATTGGAAAGAAATTGGGAAATTGCTGAAAGAGATGAAAATAACTGAAAGGGATGGGAAATATGGCCTCAGGCCAAGAGAATCCGAGGGGAAGAACAAGTAGCACAATCACTAACTTCTACGTGTAAAAAGGAACCCCAGAGAGCTCCAACTTGGTGCGCTCTAGGGTAAAAATCCTAAGGTCGAGTGCTTTGGGGTTATTTTCAGCACTTAGTTAAAAGGAAAAAGGGAAAAAGGTGCAATTTTGGTTAAGGACTAAAATGCGCTCTAAAGCGCTGTCGTTTGGCAGCGCTAGAGGGCAAATCACTCTCCCTGGAGCGCTTCAGGGCATCTTTTCCTTGTCCAGTTTTGGGGCAGCCAGCCAGCTCCAAGGTGGTTGCAGCAGTGTTTCGTTTTCAGCATTTTTGATGTGTTTCCCTGCCCGTTTTTGCCGGCTAAGCAGCTGACGTCTCCGGAGGTCAAAGTCAAGTTTTTCGGACAAGGGCTCATCCAAGTACAGCCAAGGCCATACTTCAGCAGCGAAGTGGGTGACCATTGAAGACGAACAGTAGCAGGCATTTGAGGCAAAGTACCGCTACACCCACCGCGTTGATGAGCCGTCTCCTCCCAGCTACCCAATCTGTCAGAGGCCATACTGGAATCAAGGAAAAGCATACTACGGATGCAGATACGGCCGACAAGGATCAAACCTGGCCGCTTTTTGCAGCTTTTGCAGACTTGGGTATCTGTGCCTACATTGTAATCTGGGGAAAAACTCTGCTATAAATAGCAGCTCATTCTATTGTAAAAAGGGGGGGAACATATTGCTAAAGAAAGCTGCTGTAGCTAAGACTGTTTGCTTCAATACAATCCATACTTTGGCTCCAATTGTGTCTCTTTCTTTTATGCTGCCTTATTCGTGTCATTTCTGCATTTACTCATTTATTTTTCTGATTGTTGTCATTCTGAACTCTGGATCACAGCATTGGCAATTATTTGAGCCTGGAATGCATGTTTAAGGATACATAGGGAAGAATTTCATAGCTGGTTTCTGTTACATGTATTGTTTTGATTGCTGTTGGTTTAGTTGCTAGTTAGTGATTGTGCTTGCTTGTTCTTCCCCAAAGCTGAAACTACCATTTCTATCCCTTATCTCTTTTATTTCTTTCCAGTTCTCTTATCTTAAAACTGAAAAGTTACATAGGAAGCCGGCCTTCTCCGGAGATTGGCACGGAAGGCATTCCTTCCTTCCGACCTTTCAAGTTGTTGGGCGAATCGAGGGCGCAACGACAACAAATCCTTTCCTCATGGCAGATTTGTAACCAACAGTACTTTTCTGGCACGCCCGGTGGGACCAGTCCCACCGCATAAGCAGCATTGAAGGTGTTGATGTTCACTTCATTGCTGACGGTTTTTTGAACATCTGGCGACTCTGACTCTGTCGAACTCAGACACCCTCCAAGTCTCGTAGACCGGTCCAAGCATATCCTGTCTTCATGCAAACGAGATGGAGAGTAAGAAATTCTGAAGAAGAACCCGAGTATTATGAGCTCGACATCGACGCTTTTGGAGAGCATCCCCGGCTAGTAAGAACACACGTTTCTCGGGACGGATCATCATCAAGGGAAGCTGAAGTTGCCGAGCAAGGTCCAACTCCAGATAGCACTGCGACCGGCTGCCCTCCAGGTCCTCCCAACTCTCCAGATCATCCGATTGCTCCTGAGCAATTCAATTGGCAGCAACAAGTGCCGGAAGAACCTGTTCAACCGGACCCGCTGCAGCCTCCGCCATTACCGCCAAATCAAAACGCCAATATGGCGGGTCAAGATCAAAATCAGCAGAATGACCTGTTTCCCGCTTGGGATTCTGCTTCTCCGCTGAACCTATTGGGAGATGATCCAATTCCGCAAGCAGCCATGAAGGCCTTGCCCACGTTCGATGGAAACGGAAAGACGGCCTATGAACACATGCAAGACATCGTAGCTTTGGCCGCGTTTCATCGCATCACAGACGAGAGCGTCATGGTTCGATTGCTCGCTCTTTCACTAAGAGGAAAGCTCCTGTACTGGTACCGGTCCTTACAGCCCGGATCCATCACCAGCTGGGCCGAGTTGGCCGAACGTTTGGCCAGGAGTTTTAATGAATCCGCCGATCCATCGTCCCTTCTGCATCAATTTCAGTCAATCCAAAGACACCCGCAAGAGGAGATAGCGAGACTTTAATGTGAGGTTTGCTAGATCATGGAAAAGGGTGCCCAAGGAGCTGCGGCCAAGCGACGGTCAAGCGACGCATTACTATCTTAGATCTTTTAATGCCGATGTGGCCATGCAGATCAAGGCCGCTCGCGTTAATACCTTTCCTGCGTTGTATGAGCTAGCTCAGTTAGCGGAACAAGACTTAATCTCAGTCGGCAAGCTTCCACATAGAATGCCGACACCGATTTATCCTGATTTCCAACAATCCACTCAATATCCTAGCGCATCCGCTCAGCCATATTCAGCATCTTCTTCCTCTTCGCAGCCTGTTGTGTCGTGGAATCTCATGCCTGCAATTACTCACTTTCCTCCTCAAATACATCAGTCTACTCCACCTCCACCATCACCTACAACGACCCCGTCGTATCCCTCATTGCCTCTTCCTCCTCCCGTCGCTCCGCTATACCCTCCATTGCCTTCGGCCCCGCCGTTGGCTCCATTGCCACCACCCGCTTCAGCGGCTCCTCTAGCCGTTGATGTCCAAGCAAAGTTGTTACAAGGAATGGGGAACCTCAGTTCTGTCTGTCAGACGTTGTCCAACGACATGGCAATCATGAAGAAGAAGCAAGCCCAGATGGAGTTTGCTCCCAGAAGGTCCTACCCTCCTCCGGCACTGACAAGAGATCAAGCGACAACCCAAGATAACAGACCTCCTGCGAGGAACGCGGCCATTAACGAGGGACCGAGCACTTCTGACCCTGTGCACTGGTGTTCGACCTGTAATGATCCTCACGGCGAAAGTACCTGCATGTTTCATCAGCATTATGTGTAGACCCTGGCGGGTACTCGGCCGAGCAGTGACCTGGAGGACCAAGTGAATATGCTTCGGGAAGAGAATCACGACTTAGTCGTCCCAGAGGAGAAAGTGTCCTTTCTGACCAAAGATGGCAAAAGGCCAATTGAGGCAGATGCGGCTCAAATGCAACCGTTAAAGGTGTACACGAGGAGGAACAAAGAACAGCAGACGACTAAAGCTCCCGACAAGGACCCTGTACCGCCACCGGCAAATGAAAAAGATGTCCCTCAGAGGGCTCTAGCTCCCGCGGCTCCACTTCAAGTCGAGACAAAAGAACAAGCGAGGGAGAAACTCAAGTACCCTTCGCTGACCAAACGACAGAGGGTTGAAGCAACGCAACAGTACCGTAGCAAGCACGAAGCTGCAAAGGAGATAGAAGGGCCTGCCGCTTCGACCTACAACATTGTTGAGGAACTCAAGAAGACCCCGGCCAAAATTAGTATGTATGATGCCCTTCAGCTCCCTAGCCAGGTTGATTTGTTGCAGGAATCTTTGAAGTCTGCGAAAGGAGGTAAAGCGCAGCAACCAGTGTTGGCCCAGCCATTAACCAGCTCAATCACTGGGAAGAATAGACCACCGCCGTTCTATCTATCCTTGCGGATGGAAGGATACGTGGTGCACAATTGCATCGTCGATTCCGGCGCCTCAACTACAGTCATGCCCAGGGCAGTTTGTGAAGAGATCGACATGGAATATACACGGAGCAGCCAAGGCGTACTCCAGTTAGACGACACTCCCGTGAAGACTGTCGGTATCATAAAGGACATCCCCATTCAACTGCATAAAGCTCCGCAGATCACAGTAATCCAAGAGGTTGTAGTTGTAGACCTAGAGCCCTATTTTGGCATGTGCCTCTCGAGGGAGTTTACCGCCAAGCTAGGCGGATATTTGTCTTTGGACTACTCCCACATGGAAGTCCCTTTCAGAGGAAGGCGAGTGAAGATTTATAATGACAAGCCTTCCACCTTCTTGGTCGAAAAGTTGCCAGAGGAGGGACAGCAAGATGAGGCAGTTCACCTAGTGATAGAAGAAGTCGAGGAAGTGGACACAGTGGGTGAAACTATAAAAGAGCTGCAAGCGGAGGATGAATTCTCCTTGTTGGACTTCAATGCCATGATTGAGTCTGAGATTGGCTGCTATTCCATTAGTCAGCCTGAAAATCCGAAAGAGACGGCGAAAGAAGACGTAAACCCTGCCCCTAATGAACTATGGAAGTTGTACTTTGACGGTGCCCGATGCAAAAACGGCGCCGGGGCAGGGGTTTTACTTATCTCACCTACTGGAGAGGAGAAAGCTTATTGCTACCGGCTGGCTTGGAGTTGCACCAATAACGGTGCAGAGTATGAGGCCTTATGCTTAGGATTGAAGAAAGCAGAGAGGTTGGGAATCAAACAGCTGCAAATTTTCGGAGATTCGGAGCTAGTCTGCAACCAAATTACTAACAGGTGTGCCTCCAAGAAGCATTATCTTAAGGCATACCGTAATCGGGTCTGGGACCTGATGGAGTCGTTTGAGGCCCTCAATGTCCGAGCTATTCCCCGAGAGAAAAACAGGCACGCAGACATCTTAGCGTCTATCGGAGCCAGATACTCCCCGATTGATGATTTAATGCAGAAGCCTAAGGCGGTAAGAACCATTTACAGGCCTTCTGTGCCTGATAAAGACACCCACTGGCAGGTGTTCGATTCTGATGAGCAAATCATCAATTTTTTGATTCATGAAGCTAGCACAATCGAAGGTAGAGACCCTGATGACGAGGAATATGAGGGGTTGATACAGTTAAAAAACAACCATGTCCCCAAAGGACTAATTACCCTAGAGAGTCTCTTTGATCAAAATGACCGAGCAATATCGCATAGGATCAAGGTGGATTCCAAGCAATACAGAGACCTGGAGCTTGAGCCAGGCAAGTCTATTAAAGTCGGAACCGACAGCACTCCAGAAGAGCTGGACCAGATTCAGGCCCTCTACAGAAGGTATCCCGATATTGTGGCTTGGAGTTATCGAGACTTAAAGGGGTATGACCGAGAGGTCATCCAACATACAATTGAACTTGAGGAAGGGGTTAAACCTTGTAGGCAAAAGCAGAGGCTAGTGAACCCGAAGATTGAAGTCTTGATGAAGGCTGAACTCTTGAAGATGCTCGAAGCAAAAATAATATACCCCATCAAGCATTCTTCTTGGGTCGCGAATCTGGTCCCAGTTAGAAAGAACGGAGATATCCGCCTTTGCGTGGATTTCCGCAACCTGAACCAGGCCTCCCTCAAAGACCACTACCCGCTCCCGCAGATCGACCAAATTCTCCATGTGGTCGCAGGAGTGCAGCGGTTCTCCCTCCTAGACTGCTTCTCGGGATACAACCAAATTTGGGTGAAAGATGAAGACCAGCACAAGACGACGTTCACCACCAAATGGGGAACGTTCGCCTATCAGCGGATGCCCTTCGGCCTGTCCAATGCAGGAGCTACGTTCCAGAGAGCCATGGATATCGCATTCCGGGAACTGCTGAACAAAATAATTGTAATTTATCTGGATGACATGACAGTGTTCTCTCACAAGAGGGAAGAACACGGCTCTCACCTGGAACAAGTATTTGAGAGGTGCCGGGAGTTCGGCATATCTATTAATCCGAAGAAATCAGTCTTCGCGGTGAGAGAAGGAAAGTTACTGGGTCATGTCATCTCCGAAAAGGGCTTAGCAGTTGATCCCGACAGGGCAGAGGCTCTGATGAAGCTCTCCATGCCAGTGAACAAGAAGGGTCTTCAATCCTTCTTTGGCCAGATCAACTTCGTGAGGAAGTTTGTGCCAGACTTCGCCCAAGTAATAAAATCAATGTCCGAGCTATTGAAAAAGGATGCCGAATTCATGTGGACTGAGGAGAGAAAAAGGGCTTTTGAAGAAATAAAAGCCAGGATTGCTCAGGCCCCTGTGCTGGTTAACCCGGACTATTCCAAGGATTTCATCCTATACGCGGTCGGAGAGCCAGAGAGCTATGCCGCGGTTTTGACCCAGAAGGGAGATGACGGCGAAGAATGACCTATTGCCTTCTTGAGCCAGGTAATCCAGCCGCATGAAGAGCGGTATAATTTTATCGAGCGGCAAGTGCATGCAGTCATGAGGTCCCTGAAGAAATTCAAGCACTTTGTCTCCTAGAGCCGGATTACCGTGTTTGTCATCCACCCCGATGTCAGAAATTTCATTATTCAAGGGGAACCGGGTCATAAAAGAGCTGGCTGGATTGCCAAGATTCAAGAATTCGACATAGAGGTTCGGCCCACCAAGCTTATCAGAGGTCGGGCCCTTTGTCAAGAACTAGCCAAAAGCGCATTCGCAGAAGTGACCGCCTGTCAGTGGGAAGATCTCATGATGGAGGCAGATTTTGCCAACTCTTCAGAAGGAGCCAGGGACTGGACCGACGACCTAGTGTGGTACTTCAATACTGGGCAATACCCTAGTAATCTTGATGCCTCACAAAGAAGAAGGTTCAGACTCAGGGCTCTGAAGTTTGTACTACGCCCCGAGGGGCTGTTTTATGCAAATATTGACGGTGTTCTCTTGCGATGCATCAAGGGAACAAAAAAGAGAAGGTCCTCAAGGAATTCCACTCCGGAATGTCGGGAGGACACCTTTCAGGAAGGCCGACGACCTTAAAAATCATCAAAGCGGGTTATTACTGGCCCACCCTTTTCGCCGATACACACGCAGTCTCTCAGAAATGTGAGAAATGCCAGAGGTTTGCCGGCCGCAACAAGAATGCTCCAATGCCTCTCCAGCCGATTCGGGTAGAGGCTCCCTTTCAGCAGTGGGGCCTGGACTTCATTGGGACTATAACCCCAAATTCCTTAGCGGGCCATAAGTTTATTCTGACAGCCATCGATTATTTCACCAAATGGGCTGAGGCAATACCCACTAAGCATGTTGACCAGGAGACGGTTGTCAATTTTCTAGAAAGTCTGATCACCCGCTTCGGGATTCTAGAAGCTATAGTGACGAGACAATGGTCCAGGTTTCACGGTGCGCTGTACTCACCGAGTTCACCTGCGCAGCACGGGATTTATCATAAGATGTCTTCTAACTATTACCCGCAGGGGAACGACCTGGCCGAATCCACCAACAAGAACCTCATGAAGATCATAAAGAAGACGGTGGAAAGAAACAAGAGGACCTGGCACCTGTTACTAGACCGAGCGCTATGGGCAGACCGTATATCAGTCAAAAAATCTATCGGGACGTCTCCATATGCCCTCGTATATGGAAAAGACGCCGTCCTGCCTACTCACATTGAGATGCCCGCGCTATGGATGCTAGACGAGGACAGGGGCGATCTAGATCCTCTAGACGCCAGACTTGCTCAGCCGATACAACTTGAAGAAGAAAGAGAAAGGGCCTATGAGGCTTTTATGAAGCACACAGGCACTACCAGAAAATGGTTCTCTAGGGGGTCCACAGCAAGGGTTTTCAAGGTCGGAGACCTAGTGCTCAAATGGGACGTCTGGAAAACCAAGCCCGACAACCACGACAAATTTGATTCCTTCTGGGATGGCCCATTCGAGATTGCTCGGGTAAATCAGTTCAATGCCTTCGTGCTGAAGGATATGGAGGGTCATATCCTCCCAATCCCGGTTAACGACTTTCATCTGAAGGCCTACCACCATTGAAGAAAGAAGTACCTAGAGGTTCGGTCTGTATATATTTTATTTCAATTCATTCATTTCCTGCATGTAAATATCTCTTTTGTAAAGTTCTTAAATTCTGGGCTGTTTAGCCAAGTGAGGTCGGTCTCTCCTCCGGATTTGAAAGGGTTTGAGCAAGAGAGAAAAATCTCCAAGTGCTGGAAGTTTCCCTCCGTCGCCCGCCTTCAAGGTAAAAACCCCAAGTCGCCGGCATTTTTCAGCGATTTTGGGGCAGAAAAGAGAGAAGGCGAATCCTCGGCCAAAATTTCAAAATATTCTAAGTATCGAACTTCAGCCCTCCATCGCTCCAGATTGCGCGAAAATGTGTCAAATTGCCACAAGGTTGAGCGATTTGCGGCAAGAAAAGAGGGTGAGCGAGGTGCCCGTTTGAATGAAAAGAGAGCGGCGGATTTTTTCGAATATTTCTAAGTGTTCTCGGCCCTCCAGCGCCCACCAGAGGCTTCCCCACCCCAAAGCGCCCAACTCTACAGCGATATGGAGCAAAGAGGCCGGCGCCTCCAAAAAAAAAAAAAAAAACTTTTAGAAAATTTCTAAGGGTCGAATCTTCCCTCCGGCGCTCGTCCGAAGTAAAAAAGCCTCAGAGCGCTCTCCTTTTCGGCGATCCAGGGCAGAATTTGGCTAGCCAATGCTTAGCGCCGAAGGTTAAAAAATTCCTAAGTTTCTAAGTTTTCCCTGAAGCGCTCGTCCAAAGCAAAAATACCCTAAAGCGCCCTTCTCTTCGGCGATCTGGGGCAAGATTTGGGGAGACAAGGCTTGGCGCCAAATTCGGCAAAGTTCTTCTAAGTGTCAATATGCCCTCTAGCGCTCGTCCGAAGCAGAAAATGCTACAAAGCACTCCACCCGAGGGCGATCTAGGGCAGCGTCCAAAAGGGAATTTCTCTAACGGTTTAAACCTCCCCAGGGCCCGCTTGGCTCGCGCCCCTATATGCCCTATATCGCTCCCCACGGCGAAAGAGACTCGGGAGCGCTCGTTTGTTGAGTGCTCTAGGGTCAAAATCATGTTCTTTTTGAAAAAGCAAAAGGGAAAAGTGGAAGCGCCTCCTTTCTTGTTGGCTGACCTCAAAAATCGCGCAGGGTACGTCTGCCAAGAAACGCGCAATAAATAAATATGGCTGCACGGGGTTCAAGGCGGATTTATGTTTAAAAGGGGATAAAGTACACTTTGCAAAGATTTTAAAAGTCCCATCCCACAGATTTTATGCATGGCCACCCTGAGAAAATAGAGCGACGTCCACCAACTTCATGCGGATAATTAAAGCTGGACACTCGCCATTAAGACCCACCGGGCCGAGCATAGCACTATAAAATCAGCTGTTGCAGAGAATTTACTAGGCGAAATTCAAAGTCTTTCGAGTTCCGATAAAAGGTAAATTCGAAATTTACACATACAGAGCAGCAGTTTGAGTTGCAATTTGCACCATGAAGAAGAAGGGAGCCGGTGAGCGAAGTGCCACAGCCGGATAGACAGCTTCGAGGGCACCGTAAAGCGCACGAGACATGCAGAGAAAAGATTAGGGTAAAGCGCAGTCGTCTGAGGTGAAATCTAGAAAGAGAGCTCAGCTGGAACAGCCAAAGCAACCTCCTCCGCCACCCCTCGACAATTGGAATAGGCTCCGGGATGGACTCTATTCACAGAACCTGAACGACTTGTGGAACACCATCAGAGCGTGTAAGGATAGAGTTGCCAAGTCTCACCCACTCACTACAACATACCGGTCGCGCCTGTGCTGGTTTCTATGCAGTCAGGTGCACCATTGCCCCGAATTAGTAGCAGTGGTTGCAGAATATTACAATCCGGATACCAGGAAGGTCTGTGATTATAGGGGCACGCCCCTATTTCCCATTGATTCGGAGACCATTGAGGAAGCTTTCACGCCAGGTCATCCACTACACGGAAAGTGTGTGGTCAGAAAGGTTAACCTCAAGCAGCAAGCAAGCAGGTTCACAGATACTCAACTAATGCGGCAGTTTCTGCAGACTGAGTTGAGATACTCAACCCTTAGCAGCTTTCGAAAGCCCTCATATTTACACCATGCTAGCCTAGGTTCTGGGTTGCGGGTCGGACTCATTGGTCCACCCCTACCAAATTGCTATTTCCGAGTGCCTCCAGCATGAGGAGTTTTTCGACTGGGCTGAGTATTTGGCCCGCGCACTTCATCTCGCCCTCTGTAATTTAAAGGAGAAAAAGTCGGGCACTTTCAGGTTCTGTTCGTTCTTAGCCTGGCTCTTCCTGTTCCACTTTCACGACAAGATGAAGTGCTTTTCCTTGATTCCAGTATGACTTCTGACAGATTGGGTAGCTGGCAAAAGACGGCTCATCAACGCGGTGGGTGTAGCGGTACTTTGCCTCAAAATGCCTGCTACTGTTCGTCTTCAATGGTCACCCACTTCGCTGTTGAAGTATGGCCTTGGCTGTACTTGGGTGAACCCTCGTCCGAAAAACCTGACTTTGACCTTCGGAGACGTCAGTTGCTTAGCCGGCAAAAATGGGCAGGGAAACACATCAAAATACTGAAAACGGAACACTGCTGCAACCACCTTGGAGCTGGCTGGCTGCCCCAAAACTGGACAAGGAAAAGATGCCCTGAAGCGCTCCAGGGAGAGTGATTTGCCCTCTAGCGCTGCCCAATAGCAGCGCTCTAGGGCGCCTTTTGTTCCTTCATCAAAATTGCACCTTTTTCCCTTTTTTTTTTTAACTAAGTGCCAAAAATAACCCCAATGCGCTCGACCTCAGGATTTTTACCTTGGAGCACTCCATGTTGGAGCGCTTTGGGGTTCCTTTTTACACTTAGAATATTTTAGGCTTTCTTGCTTCCTCTTAGGCAGCGGCAAAATTGCCCTAAAGCGCACCAAAAACCAAAATTTGCTCGGAAGCGCTCCAAACTTCGGCGACATAGGGCACTTTTTGGTACTTAGACAAAATACTCTCCTTTTTATTCCTGCAGCCTGGCCAAAAATTGCCCCATAGCGCTCTGGGAGGGAAATCTACCCTGGAGCGCTCAAGATTGAAAAATATGCCCTGGAGCGCTCCAAACTGGAGCGCTTTGGGGCGAAATTACACTTAGAATATTTTTGGGCCTCCTTCCACCCTTCTCTTCTTACTGCTCGAAATGAGCTCCAAAGCGCTCAATGCTGGAAAAAAAAACTCCAAATCGCTCCAAACTGCAACGCTCTGGGGAGAATTTTACACTCGGAAAAAAAAACAAACAATGACAACCAACAAACTTCAAACCCTCCCAGATTCACTCTGAAGCGCCCAAAACCGGAATATTCACTTCGGATTGCCGCCCAGCTGTTGCGATTTAGGGACGAATCTGGGAGAGAACTGATTTTTCAGAAAAGAAATAAAATTATGCACCCCTTGAAAAATGGCAACATTCTTGGTGGCTCGTGGGGTATCGAGCTCGCCTCGATACCAGGACCCAGGCCTTCATTCATTGGGCCACGGAGTCACCCCCGGTCCCTGCTTTATTTGGCTGCTGGCCTTGCCCTGTCAGGACTTCTTCTGCGCTCTCCTCGGCGCACTCTTTTTCTGTGCCTTCTTCCTTCTCTTCTCCTTCTTCTCCATCCTGCTCCTGCTCGACAGTAGCAAGGCATTCCTGAATCTCATCGAACACACACTGGACCTGAATCCAGGCCTCTTCAGGGACTGACTTGAAAGTGCTAATGTCCTCCACAAGGCGTATGAATATTTCAATTTGGAGGGTATCAATTTGCTCAACCTTCAAGCCCAAAGCAGTGAAGCAGGAGCGAATCTGACAGAACCTGGCCGAGAGCTGCGTCACCTGAGCCTCTTGGATTGGATCAACCCATGCATCAATATCTGCCGTATCAGCCTCAAAGGCGTCCCATTCCGGCTTCAGCTTCTCCTCTGTGAGGGTGTTCCCGTTAGCATCAAAGAAGTTAGGGAACTCATGTGACTGTAGTGTCTTGAAGGAAGCCAAGAAAAAGTCTTTTTCCTTTTCTAACATATCCAAGATAGACCTGGCCTTACGAATCTTTTTTGTTTTTTCAAAGTAAAAATGCAAGGTTGCCCTTGCAGCTACCCAATCATGAGCAAGGGGATCTGTTGGGGAAATTTAGAGGTTGCAACGCTCATGGTTCCCAACCTTGAGCGCTAAATCGAGCCAACCCTCTGTTTGGCGTTCGGCCTCCTCTACCACTGGCTTTCCCTTGAATCTTCGCCACAAAAGCAAGGACGAACAATGACCTAGAAGCCCGAGGCCTAAAGTTCTTCAAAAGCCGGAGCCTCATTTCCTTTACCCCCTCTTTGGTGAACGTTTTTACTTTGGAGGCCTGTTCTTCCAACTGTTGCTGCGTCTGCTGTAACAGGCCTTGAAGTTTGACGTTTTGGGCCTGTATTTCCTCCTTTTCCTTTTCTGCTGCTTCTAACCTATGCCGCAGTCGCTGGCACTGCTTTTCTTTTTTGAAAAATCAGTTATCTCCCAGATTCGTCCCTAAATCGTAGCAGCTGGACGACAATCCGAAGTGAATCTTCCGGTTTAGGGCGCTTCAGAGTGAATTTGGGAGGGTATGAAGTTTGTTGGTTTTCGTTGTTTGTTTTTTTTTCTAAGTGTAAAATTCTCCCTAGAGCGCTGCAGTTTGGAGCGATTTGGGGTATTTTTTCCAGCATTGAGCGCTTTGGAGCTCATTTCGAGCAGTAAGAAGAGAAGGGTGGAAGGAGGCCCAAAAATATTCTAAGTGTAATTTCGCCCCAAAGCGCTCCAGTTTGGAGCGCTCCAAGGCGTATTTTTCAATCTTGAGCGCTCCAGGGTAGATTTCCCTCCCAGAGCAGTATGAGGCATTTCTTTTGGGCCAGGCCGTTGGAGCAAAAAGGAGAATATTTTGTCTAAGTACCAAAAAGTGCCCTATGTCGCCGAAGTTTGGAGCGCTTCCGAGCAAATTTTGGTTTTTGGTGCGCTTTAGGGCAATTTTGCCGCTGCCTAAGAGGAAGCAAGAAAGCCTGAAATATTCTAAGTGTAAAAAAGGAACCCCAGAGCGCTCCAATTTGGAGCGCTCCAGGGTAAAAATCCTGAGGTCGAGCGCTTTGGGGTTATTTTCGGAACGTAGTTAAAAAAAAAAGGGAAAAAGGGAAAAAGGTGCAATTTTGATGAAGGAACAAAAGGCACCCTAGAGCGCTGCTGTTGGGCAGCGATAGAGGGCAAATCACTCTCCCTGGAGCGCTTTAGGGCATCTTTTCTTCATCTAGTTTTGGGGCAGCCAGCCAACTCCAAGGTGGTTGCAGCAGTGTTACGTTTTCAGTATTTTTGATGTGTTTCCCTATCTGTTTTTGCTGGCTAAGCAGCTGACGTCTGCGAAGGTCAAAGTCAAGTTTTTCGGACGAGGGTTCACCCAAGTACAGCCAAGGCCATACTTCCACAGCGAAGTGGGTGACCATTGAAGAAAAACAGTAGCAGGCATTTGAGGCAAAGTACCGCTACACCCACCGCGTTGATGAGCCATCTCCTCCCAGCTACCCAAACTGTCAGAGGCCATACCGGAATCAAGGAAAAGCATACTACGGATGCAGATACGGCCGACAAGGATCAAATCTGGCCACTTTTTGCAGCTTTTGCAGACTTGGTTATCTATGCCTACATTGTAATCTGGAGGGAACATATTGCTAAAGAAAGCTGTTGTAGCTAAGATCGTTTGCTTCAATACAATCCATACTTTGGCTCCAATTGTGTCTCTTTCTTTTATGCTGCCTTATTCGTGTCATTTCTGCATTTACTCATTTATTTTTCTGATTGCTGTCATTCTGAACTTTGGATCACAGCATTGGCAATTATCTGAGCCTGGAATGCGTGTTTAAGGATACATAGGGAAGAATTTCATAGCTGGTTTCTGTTACATGTATTGTTTTGATTGCTGTTGGTTTAGTTGCTAGTTAGTGACTGTGCTGCTTGTTCTTCCCCAAAGCTGAAACTACCATTTCTATCCCTTTACTCTTTTATTTCTTTCCAGTTCTCTTATCTTAAAATTGAAAAGTTACATAGGAAGCCGGCCTTCTCCGAAGATTGGCACGGAAGGCATTCCTTCCTTCCGGCCTTTCAAGCTGTTGGGTGAATCGAGGGCACAACGACAACAAATCCTTTCCTCATGGCAGATTTGTAACCAACAGGGCCTTTTGATCACTGCCACAGGATTTGTTGAGGACATTATAGCACTGTTGTCCTTAGCCATCCTTTTAGCTTGAAAGGTAATCATTGATGTTCTAGCCAAACAACAAGGATAACGTAAGATGTATTGCAAAAAATTGCACATGAATTTTGTAATTAAGAATCTTAATCCTGGCTTTAATAAGAATGTAAAGAAGCCTCCTTGTGGCACTGCTGCATAAAAATAGGGATCCACTATAATAGAATCTTTTTTTGTTTTTTGAGAAATACTTCTTATATGCATCCGCCATGGGGATTGAACCTGGGTCACATCACCAATAATGCAAGTGGCGTCCTTGCCGGTCGAACACATCATGGGGATTACTATAATAGAATCTTGACATAGAAGTTATACTATTAGGAAAGGGAACATAAAAAGCGTTTGCATAATTGTGTCACATAGGTTTGAAGCCAATCATACCACCACTTTCTACCTCCATGAAGGATTTCTGTCAGCCATTGTTGGTAAATTTAAGTGCTAATGTTTGATAGACCTCTGCTAGTGAATTCTGGTTTTGGGTGTTCAGTTTATTGATCATGGGATCTGGTTAGCACCATATGGTATATATGCGAGTTGAGTTTCTTTGGTGTTAAATTTGATTCGTTTTGAGCAGGTTGCACCTATATGCATTAGTTTGATAAGCATTGAGAAGGGAACAGTGGCAGGTTGCACCTATATGCATTAGTTTGATAAGCATTGAGAAGTGAACAGTGGATGGTAAGATAAAAAAATGAAGGATTGACTCCCAGGAATGGGATCAAATATGAGAGAGAAGGAATTTGCCTATATGGAGTCCTAAGCAATTGATTCCTTCTCATGTTCAAAAGGACATTTAATGCTTTGATCACAATTGAACTAGCACGAATGCATGTGACTGTTCATTCCATGCAGAATAACACAGTAGATGTACTGCTCAGTAAAGATGATCACATTTATAATAATAAATACTTTGGTAAATAAAAAGAGATTTTGTCCAAAATGAGTGCATAAAGTGCGTCGCGTAGTGTGTATTACATGCACTTGGCAATCAATTTACAAGAGAATTAATTGCAAAACAACCTCTTATGAATCTTCAAGTTGCTAACCCATGTTTAGAGGAAAAGTACAATACCTATACAAATACAAATGCAGTTACAATATCCGTTTGGAAGTGCAAATGTTGTTGGTGATTACAGATTTGATTGTAATTCCTTGTAGCAGATATTTTTTGATAATGGCATGACACAGATATGATGCTAGAGTGGAGTAGTAAGATGCCGTGCATGTGAGAATATGAGACCTTGTCATGGGTGAGTATGAATTATGGACAATTTTGAGTTAAAAAGGAAATTTCCAAACTACTTTGGTATAATACAAAGGACATGGAATTGACCTAGATCACAAATAAGCGTTTGGTAGTGTTATTTTTACTAGTACATGATGTTTTAGATTCTGACTTTAACACACAATAGTGCCTGAGAAAGTTGAGATATTCAGGAAGTGGAGTCATTTAGCTTCAGTGTGTGTGTGAGATCTCTCGAACAGGCTTGGAAGTTTGCTTCTTAACGATGTACATGAACATTATTTTCATGTCTATAATGTAGTGTAATCAATGTTAGTGTTTGAATAACAGAACACAACCATGACCTAGCATTTGTCTTTAGTTTAAATTAATGTCCTAAAGTGTGATTGTTGACTAGCATTGTGTAAATTTAATTTTGTTGCTTTTTTCTACCTATTCTGTTAAGTGACGTGTGTATGCATGTCTATTTGGTTTTAAGGTTAATGATATATATTCACTGTTCCTCTTTCAGGAAGAAGGGGCTAATGTGACTGCTAATTCAGTTCACCCAGGGGCGATAACTACAAATCTTACGCGATATTCAAAATTTGCAGGTTCGCTGCTTTCCCTCTTTTAAAGATAGGATATTATTTTTTACAAATAGCTTCATTGAACATTTCTGCAATTTATTGAGAAGAGTGATATATTAGGCATCTTACACTTTGACTAGAAGCGATGCATCTTGTATTGTTTTAGTTCCAGAGTGTTCCATTGGATGGAAGGCAGTCCTAGGTTTGAATCCTAATATTTCTATGTTTGCGAAGGACAAAACTCTTAGTTGCGTTCATTTCATTTTGTTCTGATGCAAGGCAACCCTTCATAACATTGTTGTCTTTGTTTTTTGGTATAGTTAAAGGTATGGTTAATTACTGGGGAGTCACCCCCCTCCCTTGGAGTACAATACTCCATAGCTGAAAAGCTAGCTCTTCAAATTTCCATTGGATCTTTAAACTATAGAAAGTCAACTCTGCTTCCATATTACACAAAGCCACATTAGCGTGATGGCTATGCCTTCCAGGTTTTGAAGTTTGATAAAAATGGCCATTAATGCCCAACAATACTGCTAGACCACAGTCTGATTGACATTAATTTTAGTTATTTCAAGAACAATAAGTACTTTCTCAATTCTCAAAAATGTTGGAACATATTCAATTGATTGTTGGTATATACCTTCAATAGAAAGTAAGATACATTTCCCAGCATTATAATTCATTAATCTACAAACACTTAGTAGAAAACAATGTCCTTCTTTGATATATAAGGAGAGTGTAAATACCAGTTGTTAGAACAGTCAAATTGATTCCGCAAGATCTAAATGATCTTTGCAAGTGATTTGCAAGCAGCAATAACAATTGGAAACTTAAAACATCAAAATATTCCGGAGGAGAGACCAGAATATGGAAGGTACATAATGTTGTACCAAATATATTACTAGCACTGGAATTGGGTAATTGACATACAAGATGAGATAAGTGAATTGGTGAAAGGAATGAGGCACGACCCTCATCTATCTATCTGTTTATCTATCTATACACAAATTGGTATTGGATATATTCTATAATTGGCTTAACCATATTGAGTTAAATAACAGGCTATAATAATATAAATCATAGTCGAGAAAATCGGAATCGGGTAGTAAATCGGCTGGTTTAAAAATCGGCAAAGAATCGGAATCGGCAAAAATAAACTGAAGGAACGAATTTTTTTTAATGCATATTACAATGAATTAACATTATGTAAATCAAATATTGCAATAAAAACAACAATTCAAGTCAAGACATCATACAAGGCTCAAGCTTTAAGTACACATGAAAGTGACAAAACACATCCTGTATTGTTTATAATATGAAAAGGTACAAATTATAAAATGTGTCAAAATGCCTCAATAGGCCCACTATCTATTGCCTTCCTTTGCCCCTTGTCTTAACATAAGCCCTCGTCTCTCTTGCTTGATGTGTGCTTGTAGATGCCTGTGCCACTTCTCGTGCTAAGGCCCGCTTCTTGGTCCCTTGCTGCCATCTCCTCCTCAAGGTTCGCATAGTTTTGTAATTCTTCCATGCTGAATAGAGGCTCTTGCCGTACCTGCTGCTCTTGTGCTTCTGCATCTATGATCCATTCAGATGATGGATCAATGTCACTTAGGTCAATGGACTCAATATTTGTTTTTTCAAAAGTTTTTTGGTAGAGACGAAGGTTGTAGTGTACAAACACAAGATCATTTAACTTTTCTTGTGTAAGTCTGTTGCGCTTCTTGGAGTGTATGTGCTCAAACATACTCCAATTGCGCTCACAACCTGAAGAGCTACATGGTTGAGATAAGATTCTAACCGCCATGTGCTACAAATTGGGCGTAAAATCACCAAAGTCATCCCACCATAAATCTAGAAACAACAACAAAAAAAAATTAACATTTCACATGTAACAGCTTAAAAGTTGAAATTTTAAAACAAAATCAAAAGACAATAAATAATCATTCGATTAGGTTTACCTGGCCTCATATACTTAATAGCATTTTTGCATTACTGAGATGGGAATTAGCGACCATGGCATGCCTTATAATCTTGTAACTCGACATGCGTTTTATTGCGCAATTGTTGACTCGCGGAGAACACGCGGTCAATGCAATCTTGAAGGTCAATCTTGACCTCATAATCAGCACGGAATGTAGGGATATAAAAGAATTTGGGGTTCAAATAGTAACCCGCTACATGAAGAGGGCTATGGAGTTGTGATGTCCATCTGTTATCAGTGATAGTCCAAATGGCATCATATTTGGTGCGGTTATGTTCATAAAATGCAGCAATAGCTTCTTTTGCCCTATCCATAGCCTCATTTACAAATCCCATTGGAAATTCTTCTCCATCAACAAGATGAAGAATATCCACCAATGGCTCTAAGACCTGAAAAAAAAAAGAAAAAATAATTTAAAGAAAAGTATTTTACAACATAAATAAAATAAAACAAATTAATAAGCGTAGTCTTGTACCTTGATGGCCTCATCCATGGCCATCCAGAATTCCTCCTCAAACAAACAAGTATAAACATTTTGCCCCTTAGATGATGTTCGGTATGTTGCAGCTACTTTAGAATTCCACTTATCAATCACAAACATTTTCTTTAGTGACCCTCTTGCATCATAAATGCTCTGCAATGTCACAAAGTTTTTGGCGAAGCGTGTAATGCCAGGCTGCACTAGCTCCCTCCCATTGGTAAATTGCCTCTGAGGTTAAGGACCCATGAATGGTTGTAAATTAATTTTGTGATGGCCTTAGCCTTCCCTACAACCTCTGTAACCCAAATTAATTTCCCAATGTCCTCGAGGAGCAAATGAAGACAATGGGCTGCAAATGGGGTCCAAAAAATGGTGGGGAATATCTCCTCCAAAATCCTCCCAGCTGCCTTATATGTTGTTGCATTGTCCGTGATGATTTGGACAACATTTTCTTCCCCAACCTTCAAGACAACCTCCTCCAACAACCTTGCAAGAATTTTGGCACTCTTAACTTGTGCCGATGCATCTACTGACCTAAGGAATGCAATTCCTTCTACAAATGCAACCAAAAAATTAATCAGGGTTCTTCTCCTCCCATTTTTCCAACCATCAAACATTATAGTGCAACCCTTGGTTCTCCACACCTGATGCTGGTTGTCAAGCACAACCTGAAGTATAAAAAAAATTTAGTCATGCACATTGCACATTGATTTTATCATATTAATATATATAAAAAAAAATTTAGTCATGCCATATATATAAAAGTCTAGTCAAGCACAATGACACAACCTGAATGTCATCCACAAATTGTTGAAGGAGAGGGCCCCTAAGGTCATCAAAAGTTGGCACCTTAAATCCTGCGCCGCAGTTTGCGATGATATCTATCATGCGCTTCCAGTATGGAGACCTTTCCACATTGAAGGGAATGTCGGAATAGTACCAAAAAGTGGCAATGGCTGTCCTCGCTGCACTGTGCTTCTCTTGGTTCCACGTGGCCATACCCTCAAGCATGGATTGTGCCCCTGGCACAGAACGGTCTACAAAAGAGGACTCTCCTGTCGCACTAGCTCCTTGTGCACTTGAAGGACTCAAACTACTCTGTGGAAGTACCGCTTATGGTTGCCATGCCCACTAGTACGACCACCTCGGGAGGGGGGGATGAAATGGCATCGTTATTTCTTTGGTGACTAGAGGTTTCATCTGTTGCAGTGATCCATGCGTTTACTTTGTTTTTAACATCTTTTGGCACCTTATCACATACTGCTATTTTATTTCCTGCTATCCATGTCAAATGGAATTTGAGGCGATAAATGCCTCCATTATAAATATGGCCACAAAAATTGCATTTAAAATGTCCTTTTGATTGCCCTGGTGTTGCATATGCCCATGCTGGATTCAATGGTTTCATTTTTTATATGCCTGCACATGGAAACAAGTTAGTAACAACAAAGTTACAATCAAATGAAAAAAATGAAAAAAAACTAAACCCTAAACCAAAAGGCTAGGGTTTAAAATTGAAACATAAAGAGTCATTGACAACTGAAAATAGGCTTTCATACATAGTTATTAGGCAACAATATTTACTTAAAAAGAGAAGAAAAAATCCTAAACCCTAAAAAAACCCTAAACCCTAGATTAGGGTTTAGGGTTAAATGTTTAACATATATTGATAGGCATCAATTTTTACTAAGTACTTAAAAGTTAAAAAGAGGAAAAAAAAATCCTAAGGACCTAAACCCTTACAAAAAAAACCCTAAAAAAATTAAAAAACCTAAACCCGTTTAATGTTTAAAAAATATTGATAGGATAGCAGCTAGCTAATAATTTGGCTTGCATATATCAATTTAGTATCTATTTAAAAGGAGGAAAAAAAAAACCTAAACCCAAAACCCTAGACTAGGGTTTTGGGTTTTAAATTTGAGAACAACCCTAACCTAATTTCAAACAGCCCTAATCTAATTTCAAACAAGCCCTAATCTATTTTCCAAAAAAAAAAGAGTTTTAAAAAAATCGTAGGAACCTAAACCCTTACCAAAAAACCCTAAACCCGTTTAATGTTTATATATATATATATATATATATATATATATATGTATATTTGCTTGATAAAAAGGGGTTGTACTCGGGTCCCCTACGCTAACAAATTACATCTCTTTTCTTTAGAGCTTGAGAGTTTACAAATAGATACACTTCTCATCTCAATTGAGATGCTATAGTTAGAAACCTACATTATTTTACATAAAATGTCAGAATTCTTGATTTTCATTTTTTGGATCTTTTCAAATCTCTGTATGAATACAATTATTCAAGAATTTAGCATCCTTCTTGACATTTTCCTATAGCAGCCTTCACAATGCCAAAACTTCACCTCTACTATCTATACCATGCATCTTAGTAGAGTAATATTTCCAAAACATCGCACTAACATAGTCCGCTTTACCAAATTTGGATTGCTAGTTTCTTTTCTGACACACAAGTGCAACCACAAAAATTATAATAAATAATCTAAATGAACACACATTATTGTTACAAAATAAAATAGATATTACCAATGAAAACATTAAAGTAAATCTTAATCATTAATTGATTTAGGCAATCAACAATTTTTTTCCAGCTTCAACTAAACTTTATACTTCCTCTAACCATGGAAAAGAGATGTTAACTTCACGATCCTCAACAAAATCCCCTCTATTGGCTAGTTTATCTGCACATTTGTTTCCTTCCCTTAAGATATGAGTAAACCTGATTTCTTCAAACTCTTTAGCAAGATCTTGAATTTCCACAATTATCTCTTGTATGTTCCATGGAGCCTTTGCTTTCCTCAAAATTGCATTTATTACAATGAGAGAATCACCTTCCATCCAAACTCTATTCCATTTCATTTGTTTACATATTTTTAACCCTTCTAAAGCTGCCCAAGCTTCAGCTTCATTATTTGTCTTAAATCTTCAATTGAAAGCATAATGAGACAAAATCTCTCCTCTATTATTTCTAATTATTCCTCCTCCTTCTGGTCCTAGGTTTCCTTTAGATGCTTCATCAAAATTCAACTTAACCCACTCCACATTTGGTGGTTTCCACTTTATATTCTTTACCTTGTTTTTGCTTCTCTTGTACCCAACATCATAATTCCATTTAATGACTTGACTCCATCTATCAAGACTCTCTGCTTCCAAATTAGGGATTGGGTGAGTTGATAGGGTTGGTTTAGACTCCTCTATGGCTAAACATATCTTCTTTTTCATTACCTCTAAACTGCTTTCCTCTTCTTTAAATATTCTTCTATTCCTTTCTAGCCATATAGTCCAAAGTATTGTATATTTTTATATAATCCCATATTGTCTGTAAAGCCTCACTTTTGTAAGTGCTCTGCCATTGCTTTAACCAATATTCAATTCTGCTATTCATCATCATCCATTTACCAAACATATTAAAAATCCATTTCCATAGATTCCAGACAATTGAGCAATGTCCCAAGAGATGGTCAATAATCTCTTCTTTATTACAAAAAACACATTTAGAGGGGCCATGAAAACCCCTTTTCATAAGGTTATCCCAGGATAAAATTCTTCTATGACCTACTAGCCAAACAAACATTTTGACTTTAGAAATGCTTGGGCTATCCCAAATATCTCTCCAAATTCTAGTGATATTATTATTATGTTGGTGTTGAACATTATATCCACTTCTTGTTGTGCATTCTCCTGAGCTATTCGACTCCCAAGTCAATTTATCCTTGGCACCCCCCAGAATAATTACAGTTGTTATCTTTCTACTCAATTGCCTCCTAGCATCAATGTCTTGTATACTTGTAAAAAAATCTTCTTTCCATTTGTATCTTCCTTATTGATCCTTGTACAAGATGTTTGAAATCCTATCACCATATCTTAAACCTTTAATCATAAGATCAATAGATTTTTTCTATTGATCTTATGATTAAATAGATTTTTGCTCCAATTCCCACCACCCATCTTAAACCTTTAATCATAAGATCAATAGATTTTTTAAACTATTCCAAAGAGCAGAACCATTTGGAAGAGAGAATGCAGTAAATATTAAACTTGGGTCATTGGGATCAACATACTTACATGGAAGAATTCTTGCCCATTGTCTTTGACTCTCTTTGTACAGTCTCCAGATAACTTTTCCCCTAAGAGCAAGTTTGCATCTGTAAGAGCTCTTAAACCAAGACCTCCCCTAGTTTTATCATCACACAACTTGCTCCATTTCACCAAAGAATTTTTTTTTTTTATCATGTAAACCTGACCATAAAAAGGATCGCATAATAAAGATTAAAAAATTTTCAACTGATTTTGGCATATAATACAAAGACATATAATATGTTGGAATGGCTTGTAAGACTGACTTAATTAACTGCACTCTTCCTACTAAAGATAACCATCTACCTTTCCAAGCTGGAAGTTTATTTTGTTATTTACTAATAACTTGATTCCATAAATCCTCAAATAAAGGCATCCCTAGATAAGTTGTTGGCAAATTTGCCTCCTCCATTTGAAGCAACCTACAAATTCTTGCTTTGATATTAGCAAGAGTGTTAAGAAAGTAAATTTTGGATTTAGTCCTATTAATTTTTTGCCCTGAAGCTCTTTCGTACTCTTTAAAAAGTTATTCAAAGCTTTGGCCTCATTTATCCTTGCCCTTCCAAAAAGGGTTGTATCATCTACAAAATGTTGATGGGTGATGTTATCGATGTTTTTTTTTCGTAGGTAAGAGTAAATTTTATTTACTTTACGTGTTGAAGGGGCCCGACCCTATTTACATATTGAATAGCTGCACAAAAGTTGCAGACAATACAAACACGAATAGGCCAGGCCACAAGGCTGGCAACAATCCAAAAAGAAACAAGCCCTCTAACCCGGGCATCCCAAAACCAAAAACAGATGTAACCGAGCAACATAGAAAAAGAAGGGAAACCCCCCTCTAAAACCACTGGAACTGCCGCTGTCATTTCCCAGTCTCTTGGGACTTGTCACCGCTGGGAAGGAGAGCCTCCAGGATTGCTGGGAGCCTCTTGAGCTCCTCAGTGGCCCTTGTCATGAAGCTGGTCCGTCTTGACTTTCATTTAGAACTCTTGGAGGTTTTCCTACCCCCTTTTCCTTGCTGAGCAGGGGGTTTGGTTCTTTGGCCTTCATCCTTTGAGCTGCTTGCCCCTTCCTGAAAGAGCGTTCTTTGGGTCCCATTGGCTATGTCTTCCGCTATGTCTCTGTTCCTCCTGTCTGAATCCGTCGGTTTGCCTTTCTTTTTTTCTTTCCCCACATCCATCTGGTATTTTCTGTAGCTTCGGGTCTGTCTGGGGCTCCTTTGCTCGGGGGACGACAGATCCTCATCCTCACAGTCAGAGGTGACGGGGTCGGAGGGGGCTGGTGAGGTTGGGGTTTCACGGATCGGGCGGGGAGAAATATGGGGTGGGTTGGAGGGAGGCTTCGAAGGGTTCCCAAGGGAGGGAGGGGGATGGGAGTTTGCTTGGCCAAGGGAATGGTCTAGGAAGGGCGGGGAGGGATGACAGAAAGGGTTTGGAGGATCGAGGGGATGGGCATTGGCTCAGAGCTCCCCGGGATCTCCCCTTCCTCAATGTCCTCGATAGAAACAAAATTTTGCAGAGCACTGAATTTATTGGCCATGGGAACAAAGGTACTTGCCTTATGAGAGAGCTGTCCCGACGGGGGTCTGGCGGTGGTTCTGTTCTGCACTGGAGGAATGGAAGACTGGCGGCGGTGCGTTGTTCTCGGCTGATCCTCAGAGCGGGCCGTTTGGGGCGGGAATTGGAGCTGATGTTATCAATGTTATTACTAACCTTAAGTCCACTTTTAAACCCATCTTTGTAAGCCTTCTTTAAGTTCCTACTCAAAACTTCTGCCATAAATAACGAGATAGAGTATCTCCTTGTCTAAGGCCTCTCTTGGCTTTAAAGGTTTCTATCACTAACCCATTGACCAACATTGAATAAGAAACTGTAGAGACACAAGCTTTAATCCATCTAACCAATTTCTTCTCAAAATCAAACTTATCTAAATGTAATGTCCCTTTCCAGGCTTGTCTTTTCGGGGACATTCTGAGATTTGAGGGGGGACATTCTGAGATTTGACTGCAGAATGTTGTTCTTCACCGAATTGGGTATCCAGATATATCTTCAGTTGATTGACTAGACCCATTTGGTTATCAGTGCAAGGAACTTACTATTTTTAGTAAGTTGGTTTTGGCCGAGCGAACGTCCTACGAGTGGCTAGTTTGGCCAAATGGGTACTCATTTCTATCTTCGGATGTGAGTTTGGATGAGTGGTCATGGAGTTTTTAATCGTCGAAGTTATAATTATTATAAAGTCATTAAATTATTATATTATTCTCCCAAGTATGACTTTATAATTTGTTAGGGGGCTTATGAGTACTCATTTTGAAGGAAATAATGTATATTTTAATGTGGTTTTATTAATGCCTAGCTTGGACGCCACTTTGGGAGATTATAATATGATTAAGTGATATTGTGGAGTTAAGTCATTATATGTGCTCATTAGTAAATGAATTATTGACATAAAGCAAGTAAAAAAGAAAGAAGTTTAATCCCACATTCTACCCACATTGGGTTGACCAGCTCGAGAAAAGAATAAATAGAGGTTGTGAGAGCATTTGAAGACATCTTTGGTTATTACATTTCATGTTTGGAGAAAGGAGCTTGCTTGCAAGCAGAGTTTGCGAAAGATATCCAACTTGTTTGTGACGAAAAACCACGAGCAAGGGCAGATTTGGCTTGTTTGGAGACGAAACCCTCCAGAGAGAACATCACTTTTGGGATTGCAAGATATCCTTGGAGTGATTGTGGCATTTCCGTGATGGGGAATGATTTGAGCTTCAAAGTGGCAGGTTGTTGATGAGTTTTGGGGTGCACTTGGTGCTATTTTTAGAGTTACTTCAGATTGCAGATGTTTCCAGTGAGGCCAAACCATTAGAGGCTATTTTGAATTAGATTGCTTGGGTTTTGAAGAAGCTTGTATTGCTGATTATTCATAGTTTTTGATCAGCTTATCAGCCGTACACTTTAGCAGTTTGGAAGGGATAATATTTGATAAAACCTTTATAAAATTTTCATGCACAATTTCTAAGATAAAGAAAGGGAAAAAAGAACTTAGCTGAAAAATTCTATGTCCAGATAGAATGTCTTGCCTCGCTGAAGTCCTAGCCCTTCATTGCTCTTCCCATCGTTCAAACCCTAGTTGGCAAATAATTGCAATTTCGTTTTTTCACATTAGGGCTTATCAATTTTGCAAAATTTGCAGGTCTTCTTCAGATAATGGTTTGAGGTTTTCAGTAAAATTTGTTTGAACGATTCAGTTTCAGAGATTTCTTTAGGGTTTAAATTGGTTGAATGAGGAAATACCAACGTTATAATTCCAGACTTTCTTTGTATGATGAGAATATCATATATTAGGCCAGCCATAGCCTATACTGGAAGATGAGAAGGGATAACACTCAGGGTCGAACTTCATAGTTTTAATTATCAGACTACGATTGGTTGCTTCATACCAATCGCTGGCATTTGGAGTTATTTCAGATTACCTTGGAATTGATTAATCATTGTGTTCTTATTTCTGTTGGCCGAATTTGCTAGAACGGAGCGTGATATCCCAGAAAGGCGTGTTAGTCTGGGATAGAATCGCTGACTTTAACAGCAGTTTTAATATGCCCAGATCGTAGCCTTTGTTCAGGGCGATTTGTTTCAAACCTGGCGTAATCTTTGGGGAGTTAATCAACCCCTATACAGTTTGGCATCCTCCTGATTTGGGCGACTTCATTGTTGAGATTCTTAAGAGTCTGGAACCATGGTGATTAAGGGCGACGACAACTACAAACTCACAGGTTGATTTAATATTGATCGCAGGTGCTCATTTTATACCTTCGGCATTTTATTTATGATGTTCCCGTAACTTGGTTGGAATCGTGGGCAATACATTTTGTTTGTATATGGACCGTTGGAGAGAATTCAAGGTAATTGCGTGAATAAATTGGTGACTGCTAGCATTTAACGAGACCCAACAATCTTTAGTCAGGTGGATGAGGGGTTGTCTTGGGCAAATTGACTTCTGCATTCTTTTTGGAGAAGCTGAGTCTTTATGAACAGGTTTAATTAAGAGTGTAAAAATAAGCAGTTGTAGTATCGTGGGTTTCACAGTTGCAGTAGTGCGTTGGTAATGGCTACCATTCAGAAGCTTATGATAGAGATGATGCAAAGGTTTCAAGATCAGGATACAAATTTTACAACACTGTTAGAACGTCATCCTAAGTGGTTGAAGCCACCATTAGCAATTGAAACTAAAAAGGATGAGCTTGCTGTCCCAACAAGAATTGACAAAGGGAAACAGAAGTTGGTGGGTAAAGCAGTAGCTTCGGAAGTTTCACAGGATATAAGACCTCCTCACATAAGCAAAAATCAGTTAAGGAGAGAACGACGATGTTTCAATTGCAGAAAGGAGTGGACATTCGGTCATGTTTGTGAAACTAACTGTGATAGTAATTTGTTGCAGCCATCTATGATTCAGGACAGCAGAACAGTTGAATGGATAATTGATGCTTCATCTCAGGAGGTAAACAATATAGTGACTCAAAATGATTTAAGTAGTGATGAGTTGCTAGAAGATAGTTTGTCACAGGACAAACGCATATCAGAGTTTCAGGATGACTCGGTCAAGGAGCAACTTGATGATGAGGCAGTAGTTGTGGGTTTACATGCAGAACAATCCATTGATAGTTATAGCAGGTTGAGTAACCATTCTGATGACCATTACAATGTTCCTGAAGATCCTAAGTACGATGAATTGGAAGTTTATGACGATTCTTCTTTGAGTTCAGAGATAGAGAGGATCAACAGGTTGTTGGATGGTGAACCAGATAACCCACAAGTCTAGGATTGGAGAGTGGAGATGAATTTCCTTTTGATCATGGTGCTGATTTCAATGAAGATGAAGTTAATTCATCTTGCAGATCCACTTCAGGAGAAGTATACAATAGAGGTGTGGACCAGGAGTTAGCTGATTTCAAAACAGCAGTTGTTGATGACTCTTGGGATGAGAATGAATCAGACCTAACTTCAGTTTATGTAGTTGGGGAATGTAGTGTTAAAAGGGATAATAATTTTGATCATCATTCTAAGTATAACAAATCAGAAAAATTCTTGTGTGCTGCTGATTGCGATTTAGAACTAGAAACAAAGAAAACTTGGAAGGATAAATTGCAGGTTACAGATGAAAAAATTGTTAAAACTTAATCTTTTTTGGATAGCACACATCAATTTGTGGAGTATCTCTTGTGAACAGCCCAACTCAAGGATAGACAGGAGGGGTTGATAGATGGTTCTTCTATTACTAGTGCACAAACAATCAAAATGCAAACTGTTAAGCAAGCTTTGGAAGTGATAAAATCCGATTATATACAGTTGTTGGCAGATAGGGACTTGGCTGTCCAAACACTCAGAGAGAGATTCATTTATGAGCTTAGCTTGGAGCTGAGTTTAGCTCATCTCTCTCTTGACCAAGCGGGAATTTCATCACCTATCATGACTACTTCAAAGAGTGCAGAACGTGATACAAGGTGCACAATAATCCAACTATTGATCGAAGAGGTTCATAAGATCGGACGTGACGGAGAGTTGCATAGTAACAACAGTGAGGGTGATGCAACTTCTGAAGTTGATCAAACTTCTCCCGATTCATGCATAATGGATGGTGAGGGTGATTCTTCCGAGTTTCCCATAAAGCCTGTCGGAGAAGTGAGCATGGATTGCATTGGGAGGTATGCTCACCATTTCTCTTTCAGTTCACATATGGAGAAATTATTCATGACATATTCAAATGAGAAGAAGAGCCGCGATACAAATTTTTTTGTATCCCATTAGCATGAGGCGATCTCTTCTTCAGATGCAAAATCATTTCTCTGTTGGTTCCCCAGCATATCAGATCCTGATGAGTTTCAGATTGGGCTACAGAGTAGTTCAGTTGTAATCAGTGTGGCACAGCAGAAGCTTCCAGTTGTGAGGAATGACAGGTTACTAGCTTGGCTATGGGACCCGGGTATTGGTTTGCATTTTAGGTTGCTTCATCAGCTAGTGTTGTTTGATTGGGTCAGTTTTGACAAGGTTGAGTAGTAGCTTTACAGTGAGTCATTCTGCAGTTTCATTTGGGATCCCGACATACAGATAGTATGGAGGGAAGTTCTTTCAGGAAGTTGCAGGATTTATCTCAGTTGGAGATATGGAGCTCTTCGGTTCATTTGGGATCCAGGGATCACATGGCAGTTGTCATTAAGATTGTTATGTGATGAGATTGGATTGCTTGGGGACAAGCAATCTCGGGGAGGGAGGACTGTAATGTCCCTTTCTAGGCTTGTCTTTTGTGAGAATGCTCTCAGAGGATGTTGGGGTTTCGCCAGAGCGGTCATGGAGTTTTTAATCGTCGAAGTTATAATTATTATAAAGTCATTAAATTATTATATTATTCTCCCAAGTATTACTTTATAATTTTTTAGGGGGCTTATGAGTACTCATTTTGAAGGAAATAATGTATATTTTAATGTGGTTTTCTTAATGCCTAGCTTGGACGCCAGTTTGGGAGATTATAATATGATTAAGTGATATTGTGGAGTTAAGTCATTATATGTGCTCATTAGTAAATGAATTATTGACATAAGGCAAGTAAAAAAGAAAGAAGTTTAATCCCACATTCTACCCACATTGGGTCGACCAGCTCGAGAAAAGAATAAATAGAGGTTGTGAGAGCATTTGAAGACATCTTTGGTTATTACATTTCATGTTTGGAGAAAGGAGCTTGCTTGCAGCAGAGTTTGCAAGAAGATATCCAACTTGTTTGTGACGAAAAACCACGAGGCAAGGGCAGATTTGGCTTGTTTGGAGACGAAACCCTCCAGCAGGAACATCACTTTTGGGATTGCAAGGTATCCTTGGAGTGATTGTGGCATTTCCGCGACGGGGAATGATTTGAGCTTCAAAGTGGCAGGTTGTTGATGAGTTTTGGGGTGCACTTGGTGCCATTTTTAGAGTTACTTCAGATTGCAGATGTTTCCAGTGAGGCCAAACCATTAGAGGCTATTTTGAATTAGATTGCTTGGGTTTTGAAGAAGCTTGTATTGTTGATTATTCATAGTTTTTGATCAGCTTATCAGCCGTACACTTTAGCAGTTTGGAAGGGATAATATTTGATAAAACCTTTATAAAATTTTCATGCACAATTTCTAAGATAAAGAAAGGGAAAAAAGAACTTAGCTGAAAAATTCTTTGTCCAGATAGAATGTCTTGCCTCGCTGAAGTCCTAGCCCTTCATTGCTCTTCCCATCGTTCAAACCCTAGTTGGCAAATAATTGCAATTTCGTTTTTCGTGACTTGAAAAATCGTCACTGCCCTTGTTCCAAATGGTTGACTTCATAGGGTTGTATCTCCCTCAATATTGCTCGGATTTTTGCATATGACCACTCATTTTAAAGCTATTCAAATTCTGCACAAGTTGGTCCAAGAATTAGTTGAATCGAATAACTCTTCACGAAGATATGGCTCCTAAAAGATGAGATGTTTTAAAGGAAAAAACCCTAATCCTTCGCACTTTGCAATTTTGTTTTTCATGATTTTATGTTTAAAAAATATTGATAGGATAGCAGCTAGCTAATAATTTGGCTTGCATATATCAATTTTGTATCTATTTAAAAGGAGGAGAAAAAAAAAAAAAAAAACTCAACTCAAAACCCTAGACTAGGGTTTTGGGTTTTAAATTTGAGAACAACCCTAACCTAATTTCAAACAACCCTAATCTAATTTCAAAAAACCCTAATCTAATTTCAAACAAGCCCTAATCTATTTAAAAAAAAAAAAGTTTTAAATTTTTTTTGACCTTGAATGAATCTTCTGGCTGGATGTTGTTGGCTGCTGGATTCCTTCACACCGCAATCACTTGTGCTCCTAGGATGCCTTGGCATAGTTGGTCCAGGTGGTAGAGTGTTTTTTTGTCTTTGCAAGAGGTCAGGAGAGAAAATTATAAAAAAGTGTTGTTTTTTTCTATTTATCGGCCACAACCTCTACCCGTGCGGTTGCGGCCAATTTTTTGCCGTCGATTCCAATATTTTCAAAAAAATCGACAAAAAATCGTGAATGAGTCGCTGTACTTGCGATAGTTTGCCGAGTGACTCGTTTCGTGAATGACTCGTGATTACGACAATTTTTTGACAATTTTTGTAACAGAGATATAAATTATGGTAGGTCTCAAGGATTATTCCAATCACTAGTGATCCAATTAAACCTCACCTCATAGCACTATAGGATATATGATTATGAAGAGTCAAATAAATTAACGAAGGCTGTGATCCCTAGGTACACCACACACATTGGTATACCTCAAGCTGATATCCCAATGGGCTTGTTATTCACCTTCAGTTGCACAGAAGGGATTGAATAAAATAGATTTCTAGAAGATGTTAAATTTGCACCAACAACAATAGGTTCAGGTAGAAACTTTCCTACCTCAAGATGAACCACTATTTTTAGGCCATTTGGGGTGACAAGCAAAGGGTAGGTGATTCCATTTTGATCACATTTGAATTCTCTAGTCAATATCTATAGCTTCCCACATGTACGTTTTGGGCATCAATTGAACCTACTGTAGCAGGACCTATGCTCAAACTTGGGGTCTTTGAATGAGGCAACTTGACTCTAGTGAAATGAGACAAAATTTGAGAGATAATGTGTTTAGCAATATATTCCCAAGAGTGGATTATGTGTAGAAGCACTTTGCTTGTCATTGTAGTTGGTATGTAAAAGCTAGTTCACTTTTTCAGTCAATTTCCATCTCCATAGATCGACTACCTCCATTCAAATACTTTTTAAATGCTCCTTCCCGCCTTCCTGATGAGGAGGCGATTAACGAAGCAATTAGAGATTAGATATATTGACACTATGTTCGAATAACTTGGATCACTACCCTAGCCGCGTAGTCCTAACTCCTAAGTTAGCTTTCCACACTGTGCATTTCATGAGGATTGAGGATAGCATTATCACTTATCCTAATTTTATTCAACAACTTTTGACACATGGCCTCACAATCCCTCTTCATCAGCTCAAAGTTTACACTGCGGGTGAGACGGACCACTATATTCCTTCAGAGGATAAGCTATGTTTCCTTTTTTCTCATCAAAAGGTGAAGATTGAAGAACATTGCATATTTGGATGTCTTGTCTATTATGAAACTTGAGGTCTATTGCCACATTTCGCACGGGGTGCCATGTTTTTTGTTTTTGTAAGTGAGCTGCTCTCCCCCTTTCCCCCTTCTCTTTTTCCCTTTCTTCATCTCTCCCTTTCTTCCTCTCCCTTGCAGTTTTATTCCGCCCTTTTTCTTCCCCCAGTAAAGTTCCCAGAACAGAAGTTTCCCTGAAAGTGTCAGGGCGCAAACCGACTTCGCAGCGAAATCGGGGTGCACCCTCAAAATGGAGCGCAGTAGGGAAGGCGAAGTGCGCCAGCAGAACAGGAAAACATCCGAAATTTGACCAAGTGCTGGGGCGCAACCCGACTTCGCTGGGAAGTCGGGGTGCGCCCTTCCTCCTGGGCGCACTTGGAGGGCAGTATGGCAGAAAAATGACTAAGTGTTGGGGCGCAACCCGACTTCGCTGCGAAGTCGGGGTGCGCCCACCTCTTAGTGTCGAACAGCGATGAAGACAGCGAATGTCGGTGCGCAACCCGACTTCGCAGCGAAGTCGGGGTGCGCCCTCTGACCAGTGTGTAGTTGGGGAAGCAAGATCAAAAAATGACTAAGGCAAAGATGGCCCTTCCTACTGCGCTGTTTTCTACATGCGCAACCCGACAGCGCTCAGATCCTGGGCAAAGTTGGATAAATTGCCTTTCAAGGCAGACACGTGTCATTCATCGGCATCCGACAAGTGTCCAACTCGGGATTTGAGCCAAGACTTGACCGGGAAAAGGACAAGCATGGACTACACTATCTACGCCAACTGCCATCATTCAAGATGATGTGAAGTGCCATCTGCCACACCTACCCGCATTCCCGCCGATTTGAAGTTTCATCCAACGCGCTGCCACGTAGCTGTACAGCCTTCAGGGAGACCATGCCTCAAGTACAGTCCTGCCCGACAGAAGTCAGTATCAGCAGCTCCTCAACCGCTTGTGTCAGCTATTGTTTGGCCTGGGACTTTGTGCCCGTGATTGTAATCGGGGGGAGCTTGAGGCTATAAATAGCCAGGTACTTCATTGTAAAAAGGGGGAAGGGGAATATATTGCTAGGGAACAATTGTAGCTGTGCGTTTGCCTCTAATACAAGCACATACTTGGCTCTGCTCACTGTCTTTTATCTTGTATGCTGCCTCTCCTTGTCATTTCTGCCTCATGTTTCTTGTATCATTGCTTACTGTTGTACTGAACTCTGGACTTTGGTATTTGATGATCAAGTATTCTTGGAATGCATAGATAGAGGATACATAGGATTAACGATAGCTGTAGTTTCAATGTGTGCTTTGTAAAGGAATGCTGTTAGTAGCGGTGATTGATTCGTTGCCGTGTTGCTTATTCCCCCAACCCCAAATCCAATCACATTTGGAATCTCTTTCTGCACTTTTATCTCTTTCCCTGCACTCTTAACCTAAAACACAAAGCCCCACAAGAAGCCGGCCTTCTCCGGAGATTGGCACGGAAGGCATTCCTTCCTTCCGGCCTTTCAATCTGGTGGGCGAATCTGGGCGCATTAACAACAAATCCTTTCCTCATGGCAGATTCGTAACCAACAGTTTCTCTGGCATGCCCGGTAGGACATGGTAGTTTCCCACCCCCAGACTGTAATGTCCCCACCTTAGCCAACACATCGGGTGCAGTGTGACTTGCCTATCCATGCGGTTCCGTAGGCATAGTCAGCAGGTTAGGAACCATCTGGTGACTTGGAGGAGTGGATTTACTATTTTTAGTAAATTTAGTTATTGAATTCTGGCCGAACTGATAGCAGAATCTTATTATATGATGTATTGGGTATCCAGTTATCTCTTCAGTTGCCTGACTTTGGGCCTCCGTGGATGCAGATGCAGGGACTTACTATTTTTAGTAAGTCAATTTTTAGTGGGTTACAGTGGAAACGGACATTACGATTGGATGGTTTGGTGAAATGGGTGTCCGTTTCTAGTATTACTTCGTGGGTCCGGCATTGGGAGTTTGATTATTTTAATGTCTGGAGATATTATTATAGTTAAATTAATATTTGTGATGTTTCGAATGTTGGACATTATGAATTTAATTAAGGAGATAAAGGGTGTATTAAAAAGAGGACTTAGGAGAATGCTTATAATATCAAATTACAAATTTAAAATACTTCTTCCTAAGTTAAGATGGACAACCCCTTAGGGGAGTTATTTGAAATTGAAATTAAGAATTAAAATGAAACAACTCCCTCACATTTGGCCGACCCAACTTGGGCAAGAATAAAAAGGGAAAAAAAAGAGTCATTGGCATTATCTTGGCGTTACATTTTCAAGAGTTTCGAAGAGGTTTCCTTGCAGAGGTATTTGCAAGAGATTATTTTGCTTGTTGGTGACGAAATCCATCGACAGGAACAACGCCTTCGGATTTGAAAGACAATCTCAGGGTGTTATCGGGCAGGTGCACTTCAGTGGTTGCAATTGAGCATAATTGTTGAGATTAACCAGAGGTTTGTGAGCAGAGTTTAGGAAGGGTTTGAAGGAGATTGCATTGCATTCAATTCCCAGTCCTCATTCCTTCCAGCCGTACAGCTGAAGCTATATTTCCAACTTGTTTGAGCCTTTTCAGGTAGGGTTTTGTGAAGGGAATCACCATTATTCACATTCCAGCTCCAGTTGCAGTGAGTACAAGGAGATTCAAGGGAGATTTCACCAGATTTAAGCTTGCATTGGTCAGCCGTACCACTTTCCAGTTGAGTCGTACAATTGCTGAGGGAGGCGTGGTTGATTGGGATGAAATCGTTGGGCAGAATTTAGAGTGCTTCCTAGTTGTCATTCATTGTAAACATGTTTGCAATCTCTTTTGAGTTGGAGAAACAATGAACTAAGTACATATAATGAATTCATGGAGGTTTTCCTATTGCTGATGACAATTTCCAGATTTACATCAGACTTGCATTTTATCGGGTACACTCATTTTTATGTTTTTTACTTAAAAGGGTTTTGAGATAGATATAAGTATTATCTTGTGCCAAAATTGTATTGCATTTGAAAGAGTAGTTTGTGAGTTATACTCATTTTAAGTTAGCTGTAAAAAAAATAAAAAAATAAAAAAAAACATAATCAAGGGCAGATTCTTGGTGTTCATTTTTTGGGGTTAGACACTACAATGGTATCAGAGCACAGCTCTTCTTGCCAACCTATTGGGTTGAATGAGTGGACACCACTACCACACTAGAAGGAACAGGGGTCTTGCTGAACAGGGAAATTGTTAGATTCAACGAACATTAAATTGTATATTGCTGCAGAGTTTAAATACATGTGACAGTGCCGTGAATAGCACACAGGCAACTGCACTCTGTTACGTAGTTGTAACAGTACAACAGATAGCTATACTAATAGCTAACTAATAGCTAAATAGCGTAATACAGATGAAAGGAGTTAAGTACGCTAACATCCCCCTTTATTACATTATTTGGGTAATGTAATAATTAATAGCTATACTAACATCCCCTTACATTATTTTGCAATACAAAGTGAGCTGCGAAACAATTCAAATTTGACACGTCCAAGTGCCTTAGTGAAAATGTCTGCAACTTGAGCATCGGTGGGAATGTGTTTGAAGCTGAATTCGGTGCTTTGGAACTTCCTCTCGAATGAAATGACATTGTGTGTCAATGTGCTTTGTTTTTTCATGATGGGTGGATTCTTGGCGAGGTTCGAGAACACCACGATTGTCGCAAAACAAGTGTATTGGAGATTTTGATGGATGGCCCATACTTGTTAGAATGCGACGTAACCATATCACTTCGCACACGGCTTCACGTGCGGCGCGATATTCTGCCTCTGTTGAAGAAATAGCAACCACTGTTGCTTCTTCTTGTGCCAAGAGACGAGGACCGGATCCCAGGATGAAAAATGTATCCGGAAGTTGACTTGCGATCATCAAATGATCCGGCATAGTCGGAGTCCGTGTATCCTTGCAAGAAGAATTTGTTGTTCCTCTTGTATTCTAGGCCATATTCTATAGTACCACGGACATAGTGAAGAACACGTTTCTTTGCTTTCCAATGAGTAATCTTAGGCTCCTGCATGAACCTCGAAAGATAGTTTACGAGCAAATACGAGATCCGGCCTAGTATTGGTCGGATATATGAGACTCCCAATCAGCTGTCGATAGAGAGTGCCATCTACCAGGGTGAGTCATCATGTCGCGATAAGCTGAAGTCCATTCTCCATAGGAGTTGCCATTGGCTTGCGGTCGGTCATGCGATATTTATCGAGCAATGTCTTGGCATACTTTTTACGAGACACTTTGATGGTGTGCTCCTTACGGCTGAATTCCAGGACCAAGACGGTAATGGAGAAGTCCAAGATCTGTCATCTCAAAAGATTTGCACAAGTTTCTTTTGACGAGTAGAGATCAAATCTTCGAACTCCCTGTAATGAGCGGATCATCCACATAGAGTACAAGCAACACTATCTCAGAACCCTGTTTCTTGAAATAGAGGTTTGCATCTGACGGACATCTCTTAAATCCATGCTGCATTAGGTGATTGTCCATTTTTATATACCAAGCTCGAGGAGCTTGTTTCAGACCATACAAGGATTTAACCAATTTGCAAACTTTCTGTTGTTGGCCTTCCACTTCAAATCCTTCAGGCTGAGTCATATAGACTTCTTCTTGGAGATCACCATTAAGAAAGGCACTTTTGACATCCATTTGGTGAACTTTCCACCCATATTGTGCTGCCATAGCACACATAACCCGAATTGTGGTCATCAGAGCAGTAGGTGCAAAAGTTTCTTCATAGTCGATGCCTTCCTTTTGAGCATAGCCCTTTGCAACAAGACGGGCTTTATGCTTATCAATTGTTCCATCTGCCTTGTACTTGACTTTGTATACCCATTTGCAGCCAATAGGTTTCTTTCCATGAGGCAGATCAACAAGCTTCCAAGTTTTATTCTTCATCGAGAGACTCATACTACTGTATCCATAGCGGCCTTCCACTGAGGCTCACTAAGAGCATCTTGCACCGATGCGGGTCCAAGACTATCTATGGTAGACATGAATGCCCTGTCATCATCAATATCCATATCCTCAACTTCTCTACTTGGAGTCACGGAAAGTTCCTCAAAAGATTGACAAAGATCATCAACCTCACCGAGTTTCTCGGCTTCTCTTTCCTTTTGAGCCATACTGCGTGTACGAGGTCTATCCAAATTCAAATTGGGAGGAGTGGATAAATTTGCATCTATGATTGTATTTGTACACCATTTAGGATTACGCCGGTGGTGGTGAAGAAGATGTAGAAGGACCTCACTGTCTGTGTTGACGAAGGAATCTCCTCTTCCTTTGGTTCCACAATATCCTGGTGTCTTGTAGATGTGCTCTGTGATGTGAAAGCTTCATCAAAGACAACATCTCTGCTGATATGAATTTTCTTGGTCAAAGGATCTATCAACCGATATCCTTTAGAGTGCTCGAGAATATCCAAGAAAAATACATCTCGGTGTTTTCTCATCTAGCTTCTTCCTTTTTTCTTTCGGTATGTGCATGAAAGCTTGACACCCGAAAATACGTAGATGAGATATGGAGGGTTTCGACCACTCCATGCTTCTGTGGAGTCATTCCTTTTAGGGCCTTTGTGGGTGCCCTATTCAAAAGATACAGCTGCAGTGGTGACAGCTTACTGCCCAATATTGTTGCCCAAGAGTTGCACCTGTGAGCATACAACGAACCATTTCCATGATAGAACGGTTCCTTCTCTCAGCAACTCCATTCTGCTGAGGAGTATAGGCAGTTGTTAACTGTCTCTTGATCCCATGTTTATCTAGGAATGCAGAAAATTCATTAGAGGTAAACTCTCCCCCTCGATCTGAGCGGAGGGTTTTAATAGAAGCCCATGACTCCTTCTCAACGGATTTCTTGAACTGTTGGAAGAATGCGAAAGCTTCGATTTCAGTTTGAGAAAGAAAACCCACATCTTTCGTGAGTAGTCATCTACGAATAGCTGAAAGTACCTCTTCCCTCCAACAATGTTGGGTGTGAAAGGACCGCATAGATCGGTGTGAATTAGCTCCGGAGGTTTTCTTGCTCTTGTAGAGCTCTTCTCAAATGGTACTCTATCGTTGCTTTCTGCCTAGCGGTCGGAGCACAGCGGCAATGTGGCGAGAAAGGGAAGGAAGACCCTTTACCATCTCATACTTGCTGAGCTCAAGTAAGTAGCAAGAACTAAGATGCCCATATCTCTTGTGCCATAGGGAAGTTGCCTCCTTGGTAGAGACGGTCATGGCAACATGTGGAATAGAGATAGCATCTAGTGCAAATAAGCCATGCTTATATGAAGGTGTTGCAATCTGCTTACCCTTCACGGTAATTGTACAACACTTCTTTCCATTCTCAACACGAAAGTTGACAACCATATTTCTGTCCGGGATTTGTGTCATCGACAACAAATTGTTGGCCAATCCCGGAACATAGAGGACCTTGTCAATCGACACTTGCCATCGGGAAGAGTGGCTGAAGCCGTACCCTCTCCACTGAACCCTGTAGGTTTTATCATCGGCAATGGTGACGGGTTTGCCCTCCTTGGCCACAAATGATTCAAACCACGATCGTCGCCGATCATATGTTTACTAGCTCCGGAATCGACATACCAAATAGGATCCCTACGAGTGGAATGCGTGGTAGTCATGAGCACCTTGTGTGCCCATTCGGAATACGAGTCGGATTCTTCAACGACAACATTCGCTCGGGGTTGCTTGTTTTTATTTTGTGGTTTGTTTTGGCCTTTTTGCTTGTTCTTATGCCAACACTTGTTGGTGTCATGGTTGTCTTTCTCACGGATCTTGCACCACCTCTTCTTCGTTGAGGTTGCTTGCCTTTTCCTTTCGTATCCTGTTGAGAATTTCCTCCTTTACGAAAGTTGCCTCCTTTTTGCCCATTACCTTTCTTCCTAGAACCACGCTTTGTTGGTGTATAGGGCTGTATTGGAAGAATCATCCTTGTGAAGTTGGCGTGCCTCCTGTTGTTGAAGCCAGATTGACCAACTCGATGTAGGTAATTTGTCGTTGGGACACCTGGATGGAGGTTATCAACATGTCAAATGAAGAAGGTAAAGCTCTCATCACAAGTGAAATGAGAAGCTTTTCATCCACGGTATCTCCTAGAGAACTCAATTTCTCTTTCAACTCGGACACTCTGCACGGAAAGAGTTCAAGCTGTTTCACCCTGTCTCAAACTCGGGTTATGAAGTTGTTGTTGAAGATGAAGAATGGTGGATTCATTCTTCCCCTCATAGATGGTTCTAAGGGCATCCCATGCCTCTTTACCACTTGCTTTATCAGCTATATGAGGTTGCACTTCATCCGAAACAGCAAACAAAATGAGCACCTTTGCTCTCCTGTCTTTCTTGTCAAAAGCAATCTGATCTGCTGAAGGACCTGTGGATCCTGCTGTTGGTGAAGGCCTTGTTGCTACTCCGGTAACAATATCCCACAAATCTTCCATTTGGAGAATAGCCTTCATCTTATGTTTCCATGGTGTATAATTTGGACCTTTCAATAACTGATGCGGATCAGTCATCAATTTTGCAACTGCGGCCATAGTGAAGGTTCCTTATATCACCAAATTGGTCCCCCTTTCGATATACCTTTTGCTAGGCCAATATACCGTACAAAATACCCGCCCTTACGTGAGGGAAACTATAGGTATTTAGAAAGATCAACAAAAATCACCCGCCCTTACGTGAGGGAGACTATAGGTGAATTTTAGAGATCATACGATACGTGGAACATAAGCGGTGCTAAAAGGGAATCGCCTTGTTGATGGCACCTACCATAGAAGATTCTTCTCATGCGTGGGGCGTAACTTCCCCTAAACACTATGAAGAATACTTCGTCGGGATTTACGCCTAAACACAAGTGCGATAAAGGGTAGTGGATGGAGTAAAAAATGCAAAAATGGCGTACTTATTCCTCCCAGACGATTTATAGAGAACAAGCTCGGACGTCGTTATAGCGGCTATATTAGGCGGCGGATACGGTAGCCAAATCACGACGGCTTTACCTGTAAGTGCTGGCGAGAGGTATCGCAAATACCGAACAACTGCCAGTGCAAATAAATTGCACAGATGGGTTTTATATTCCGGGGACTTTAAGGAGTGTTTGATTTTAATTTTTAATGTTATAGTGCAAAAATGAAATATGCAACATACAACAAAAAAAATGCCCACTAGAATAACCCACTAGGTGTCGGTCACAGCCGAAAATGCACCTTTTACAATGCCAAATTGCTATTTTTCATAAAAAATTACTCTCAATCCCCCTTTGATTTTTTTGAAAAAAAATCCCCCCTTAAAAGGCTTTCTTTAACAAAGCATTTTTATAATTATTATCAATTTTAAAATTAAAATAAATAATTTTAATTTCTATAGTTTTAAACTTTAGAAAAAATAAATTAAAATTAAATTTAATTTATTAAAGTTTAAAAACTATATTAAAAAAAAATTAAAATTAAAAATTTTAATTAAAAATAATAATAATAAAAAAATGACTTTGACAAAAAAAATTATACCTTGGGGGAGTCGGCGGGATTCGAACCCCCGACCTGTAGGCTCCCTGAGCCTTACCGCACGGCTCACGACCACGTGAGCCAGCGGGCTGATCCGAAAAGATCAGTAGACCTCCTCCCTTATCAACCCGAATCCTCCTCCTCCTCGGCCTCTGCAGCTGCCGGCGCTCCTCTCTGCCGAGGCAAAAACACAGAAACACCGCTCCTCTCTACGGCTGCAAAAAAAAAATCTTCCACAGACCAATTTTTTTTTTTTTTTTTTTAACGGGAAGGGGGGGTGGCTCTGTGTTTTTTTTTCTTTCCCGGCCGCGCGCGAGTCGCGCTGTGCGCCCGGTGGGGGGGCCGTTTTTTTTTTTTTTTCGGGAGGGTTTGGGGGGGGGTGCCGCGCCCTTACGCGCAAATGGCCGCCGGGGCGGGGGGGGGTTTATACCCCCTCAATTCCCGCGCGGGCAGGGATTTAAAAATCCCGCGCGGGGGGTCCGACCTCTCGCCTGCCGACGCGGCGCGCGGGATTAAAAAACGGGGCGAAGGGGGAACCCGCGGGCGGGGATTAAAAATCCCGCGCGGGGGGGGTCCGGCCTCTCGCCTGCGCGACCGCGGCCCGTCGCGGGATTTAAAAAATCCCGCGCGCGGGGGGGGGGGTTCTCCCCTCCTGTCGCTGTCGCAAGCCGCGGGGGGGGGGGGGGTTTATACCCCCTCCAATTCCCGCGCGGTCGGGGATTTAAAAATCCCGCGCGGGTGGGGTCCCTCCTCTCGCGCCGGCCTGCCGCCTGGCGCGACCGCGGCCCGTCGCGGGAGTGCGCGCTGTCGCACGGCCCTGCGCGCACTGTCGCGTAATGCGACAGTTGCTGTCACGCGGGCCTGTAGCGTCCTCTTCGGGGGGGGGGGACGATTGCCGCGCCTCCTGCGTGGACGTCCCCTTCCTGCACTTCTGCGGCCACGGACCGCCAAGGAGCTTCCAGCGACCTGCGCGTCCGCGGGTGTTTTTTTTTTTTTTTTTTTTTTTAAATCACGCAATGGCGTGAAGAAAAAAAATAACCCCGCCGCAACACAGCCACCTTTCACCGCTCCCTGCAATCTTCTCGCCCAGAATTTCCGAGTGGCTCTGATGCCATGTTAGATTCAACGAACATTAAATTGTATATTGCTGCAGAGTTTAAATACATGTGACAGTGCCGTGAATAGCACACAGGCAACTGCACTCTGTTACGTAGTTGTAACAGTACAACAGATAGCTATACTAATAGCTAACTAATAGCTAAATAGCGTAATACAGATGAAAGGAGTTAAGTACGCTAACACCCCAGCCCGAGAGTGAGGAAGAGATGGGTGAGGAAAGAGGTAACGAGGCAGCCCATTGACCCGGACGGGGAAATGTTTCGGATGTTTATGCAAGGACAACAGCAAATACAGCAGACCATGGCTCAACTCCTTGGGATTATGACACAACGAGATGAACTTAAACCAGCGAGAACAATAACGAAAATGGGAACAACCGGGAAAATGGAAATGGTGATGGCTCCGTGAACAACGTAAGAGGGGTTAACCGGGCACGAGAGGGACAGAACACGGAGTAACGGGCCCTTGATGCCCACATTCATTCCCAGAGCAGCGCCACGGGAGGATCCGGAACCCACGAGTACGGGAGATGCAGGCGGCATTTCTTGATGAATGGAACCAAGCTAGTGAGGAGTTTCGTGCCGGTATGTCTTTCAGGGACTACATTGATATGAGAATGAGACAACAATCCATGTGGAGAGGAAGGAGAAACAATGACAGGGGGTAGGATCTATAGAGTAAAGTGGGAAAACTTATAATTCCCAACTTTTATGGTTCAGGGAAAACAACAGCACGTACATGGGTCTAGAAAATGGACACCTATCTTCAATTGAACAGAATGGCAGAGGATGAAGCCATCAAATATGCTGCTTTACATTTGGATGGGATTGCACACGAATGGTGGCACCACGGATTGGTGACCCTTGGACATGATCAAATCACAACATATGCTGAGTTCACTAACAGGTTGATTGATCGTTTTGATAAGAGGGATGCTGAGCTAGACTTCAAAGATTTGGCACAACTTAGACAGTCCGGTTCAGTTGACAGTTACATTGCAGATTTCCAGAAGATTTCCGTTCATGTGACTGATGTTTCAGAAAGGAGATTGATAGTTCTTTTTGTTGATGGGTTGGCAGATCCATTGAGAGGGCTAGTTAAAGCTTTTGATCCCCCTTCACTACACGAGGCTATCAAGAAAGCTCGTGACATGGAGACTACTGCCTCAAGGGGCAAGTTTCAGCACAAAGGAGGGGATTATAAGAAATTTAAGGATAAGAAACCTTTTTTCAAAGGAGGGGATCAGCAAAGAGAAAATTTTAAGAGGGAGAACAGCAATAGTACAAACGAATTGAGAAAGAAAAACCTTTGTTTCAGGTGCAAGGAACCATGGAACCCCACTCACAAATGTGGTGAGAAGGCAAAAATGAAGCAAATGGAACACTATTCTAGTGGGGATTCAGATTATGAGGACGCTGATCAGCTAAGAGCAAGTGATAGCAGCAGCTCTGAAAATGAGGAAGAGATTCATATAGAACTAGAAAATGAAGGACCAGCAGCCCAACTATACAGTTTTCAGAGAGTAGCATCTTTTAAGGTGCGGGGTGTTCTTAATGGACAACGCATAACAACTCTCATAGATACAGGGGCTACACATAATTTTATTGATGAGAGTCTTGCAGTGAAGAGAGGACTTCCTTTTGAAACTTTCGATGGTTTCCGAGTGATGGTAGCCAGTGGGACTACAATCAGTTGCACAAAGAGGATTCCTAGATTACGGATGAGGTTGGGAGAGTATGAGCTGCAGGATGACTTCTACTGTGTGAACATCGGTGATACTGATGCTGTTCTAGGGATGCATTGGATGAGCTCTTTGGGGGAGTTCAGTATGAACCTAAAAAGTTTGGAGATGAAGTTCGAAGTAGGGGGCAAGAAGATTGTACTCAGAGGAGTTTCTGATGGCAGCCTCGAAACGGTTTCCTTCAAGGAGGATGGAGAGATTTTTCAGGCATGATCAAATAGAATGGGCCGCGGAATGTATGTTATTGCCTACTACAAATGAGCAGCAAGGGAAAGAACACCATCCTGACATTCGTATTCTTTTGGACAAACACCATAAGGTGTTTGAAGATATACCTCCTGGTATACCACCCGACAGAGGGGCCGAGCACATTATAGAGCTAGAGGAGGGGACCAAACCGGTCATCACTACACCATATAGGCACCCCAAGAGATTGAAAGATGAGATCGAGAAAACCATAAAGGAGCTCTTGGCGATGGGTCACATAAGACCAAGCAAAAGTCCTTTTGCATCTTCAGTGGTCTTGGTAAAGAAGAAAGATGGGACCATGAGGATGTGTGTTGATTACAGGGCCCTAAACAAGAAAACTATAAAGAATAAATACCCAATTCCCAGGATCGACGAGTTGATCGATGAGCTGCATGGAGCACGATTTTTCACGAAGATTGATCTTCGTTCTGGATACCATCAGATCAGGATGAGGAAAAGTGATGTGGAGAAGATGGCATTTCGATGCCATTATGGTCACTTCGAGTATTTAGTGATGCCTTTTGGGCTATCTAATGCTCCTGCCACTTTTCAGTCTCTTATGAACAGGGTGTTCAGAAGTCAACTACGTAGATATGTCCTTGTGTTCTTTGATGATATTTTGATTTACAGCAGGACTTGGGAGAAGCACCTACAACACATTGATGAGATTCTGGGAATCCTTGAGCGTGAGTCATTATACGCAAAGGAAACCAAATGCGACTTTGGCATGACAGAGTTGACATATTTGGGACATATAATCAGCGCAGGAGAGGTTCGCATGGATCCGGAAAAGGTTAAGGCAATCATGGAGTGGCCTACCCCCACAAACCTATCTCAGCTTAAGGGATTTTTTGGTCTATGTGGGTTTTACCGCAGGTTTGTTAAGGGTTTTTCGCAAGTAGCAGCACCGCTTACAGACCTAACGAAGAAAGGGGCGTTTGTCTGGTCAAATGCAACACAGGGGTGTTTTGACAGGTTTAAACAGTTGGTATGTTCTAGTCCTGTTTTGGCCATTCCAGATTTCAGTAGACCATTTGAGCTCGAATGTGATGCTTCAGGAGAAGGCATTGGGGCAGTTTTGATGCAGGATAAACACCCCATAGTTTTTGAGAGTAGAAAATTGAGGGGGGCAGAGAGAACTTATCCCATTTATGACAAGGAGATGCTAGCTATCATGCATGCCCTTGTTAAATTTCGTCAGTACTTGGCAGGAAGCAAATTCATTGTAAAAACAGATCACAACAGCTTGAAGTATTTTATGAACCAGAAAGATCTTAATGAAAGACAGCAAAAATGGGTGAGCAAACTTCAAGCGTTTGACTTTGATATAGTGTATGTGAAAGGGAAGAAAAATATAGTAGCTGACGCTCTGTCTAGAAGACCACATCCGTGTTTAGTGGGTATTATTTCTGAGGATTGGAAAGAGTTGATTCAGGCAGATTATGCCAAGGATGAGTGGGCAACTAATATCATTGGGGGATCTATACAGGATGACAGGTACACAGTTGTAAATGGGCTGATTATGTACAAAAATAGGGTCTATCTGGTACCTAATTCTCAGTTTAGGGGAACAGTGTTGCGAGCTCTACATGACTCACCGTTAGTAGGGCACCCGGGGTTTTTTAAAACTTACAGACAGGTGAGGGAGCGATTCACATGGAAAGGACTCAAAGATGATGTTCTCAAACATGTAAAGGAATGTGGGGTATGCCAGCAGAATAAGGATGAACACACTAGCCCGGCAGGACTCCTACAACCATTGCCCATTCCAGACAGGAAATGGGAAAGCATATCTATGGACTTCATAACTGGTTTACCTACAGTCCAGGGGAGAGATTGCATTTATGTGGTGGTAGATAGGTTGACTAAGTTTGCACATTTCTATGCCATTGCATCTACTTACTCAGCAGTTCAGGTGGCCGAATTGTTTTTTCGAGAGGTGTTCAGGTTACATGGCTTGCCAAAATTCATTGTCAGTGACAGGGATAGTCGCTTCATGAGCCATTTCTGGCAAGAATTGTTCAGACTAAGCGGGACTCAACTTACTCCGAGCACTAGCTATCACCCACAGACTGACGGACAGACGGAAATTGTCAACAAGTGGGTCGAGGGCTACTTGCGTAACTACATTTCTGCGCAATAGAGGGCTTGGATCAAGTGGTTGCATTTGTGCGAATACTGTTACAACACCACTCACCACATGTCTATCAGGATGACCCCCTTTATGGCTTTGTATGGGTATGATGCAACCGCGTTTATCGATTTACTTATTCAGGATTGCAGGGTACCCAAAGCACAGGAGATGCTACAGGACAGCCAGGATATTTTGAGGATTTTGAAGGATAACATACAACAAGCACAAAACCAACAGAAACAGTATGTTGATAAGCATAGAACAGAGCGCAGTTTTGCAGTTGGTGATTTGGTATACTTACGTTTGCAGCCTTATAGGCAGTCCACTCTCAAGAAGAGTGGGAAGGAGAAGCTGAAGCCTCGTTTTTATGGGCCTTTCAGGATCACCAAGAAGATAGGAGAGGTAGCTTATGAACTTGAGTTGCTTGCAAACAGCAGAGTACACAATGTGTTTCATGTGTCTCGCCTCAAGAAGGCGATTGGACAGAATGTTACTCCTTCTGTTGAGCTTCCTCCACTTGATGATGAGGGGCGGCTTATTTTGACTCCCGAAGCTATTCTGGATACCAGGGAGAGAAGACTGAGGAGCAAGATTATTACAGAATATCTAGTTAAGTGGCAAGGGTTGCCCGTGGAGGATGCAACTTGGGAAGATGAGCACATTTTACAGCATCCAACACTCCAATTGCTTGAGGACAAGCAATTTTGGGGAGGGAGGACCATAATGTCCCCACCTTAGCCAACACATCGGGTGCAGTGTGACTTGCCTATCCATGCGGTTCCGTAGGCATAGTCAGCAGGTTAGGAACCATCTGGTGACTTGGAGGAGTGGATTTACTATTTTTAGTAAATTCGGTTATTGAATTCCGGCGAACTGATAGCAGAATCTTATTATATGATGTATTGGGTATCCGGTTATCTCTTCGGTTGCTCGACTTTGGGTCCTTCGTGGATGCGGATGCAGGGACTTACTATTTTTAGTAAGTCAATTTTTAGTGGGTTACAGTGGAAACGGACATTACGATTGGATGGTTTGGTGAAATGGGTGTCCGTTTCTAGTATTACTTCGTGGGTCCGGCATTGGGAGTTTGATTATTTTAATGTCTGGAGATATTATTATAGTTAAATTAATATTTGTGATGTTTCTAATGTTGGACATTATGAATTTAATTAAGGAGATAAAGGGTGTATTAAAAAGAGGACTTAGGAGAATGCTTATAATATCAAATTACAAATTTAAAATACTTCTTCCTAAGTTAAGATGGACAACCCCTTAGGGGAGTTATTTGAAATTGAAATTAAGAATTAAAATGAAACAACTCCCTCACATTTGGCCGACCCAACTTGGGCAAGAATAAAAAGGGAAAAAAAAGAGTCATTGGCATTATCTTGGTATTACATTTTCAAGAGTTTCGAAGAGGTTTCCTTGCAGAGGTATTTGCAAGAGATTATTTTGCTTGTTGGTGACGAAATCCATCAGCAGGAACAGCGCCTTCGGATTTGAAAGACAATCTCAGGGTGTTATCGGGCAGGTGCACTTCAGTGGTTGCAATTGAGCATAATTGTTGAGATTAACCAGAGGTTTGTGAGCAGAGTTTAGGAAGGGTTTGAAGGAGATTGCATTGCATTCAATTCCCAGTCCTCATTCCTTCCAACCGTACAGCTGAAGCTATATTTCCAACTTGTTTGAGCCTTTTCAAGTAGGGTTTTGTGAAGGGAATCACCATTATTCACATTCCAGCTCCAGTTGCAGTGAGTACAAGGAGATTCAAGGGAGATTTCACCAGATTTAAGCTTGCATTGGTCAGCCGTACCACTTTCCAGTTGAGCCGTACAATTGCTGAGGGAGGCGTGGTTGATTGGGATGAAATCGCCCCTCTTTGGGCAGAATTTCGAGTGCTTCCTAGTTGTCATTCATTGTAAACATGTTTGCAATCTCTTTTGAGTTGGAGAAACAATGAACTAAGTACATATAATGAATTCATGGAGGTTTTCCTATTGCTGATGACAATTTCCAGATTTACATCAGACTTGCATTTTATCGGGTACACTCATTTTTATGTTTTTTACTTAAAAGGGTTTTGAGATAGATATAAGTATTATCTTGTGCCAAAATTGTATTGCATTTGAAAGAGTAGTTTGTGAGTTATACTCATTTTCAGTTAGCTGTAAAAAAAAATAAAAAAAATAAAAAAAAACATAATCAAGGGCAGATTCTTGGTGTTCATTTTTTGGGGTTAGACACTACACAGACAGAATCGAAGCACGAGTGCTCGCTTCATTGCTGTTAAAAATCAGAGCACCTGGCGACTCTGCACGAACCTGAATACTCTCTGAGTCCGTAAAGACCGGTCCTAACGCCTTCATGCAAACGAGAAGGTGGCGAGCAAGGAATCCGGGAAACCCGCCTGACTTTTACGAAATCGATCTTGACGCTCCAGGCGAGCGCGTCAGGCTGGCCGATCAACAAGCTCGCATAGAAGAAGCCGAGGCTGAAATTCAAGAAGCCGAAGCTGAAATAGAAGAGGCCGAAGAAGTATCCACATCTTTGGACAGCACCGATACCAAGTACACTACCGGATCAGAAGAAAACATGGCTGCCCAGCAGGATGACGATGACCTCTTCCCGACAGTGGACTCTACGAGGCCCTTGGCCCTAGTCGGACAGCAAGTTGTGCCCCCTGCTGCCTTAAAGTCTATCCCTACGTATGACGGCTAAGGCAAGACTGCGTATGAACACATCCAGGACATTTTGGCCCTGGTTGCGCTGCATTCCATCACAGACGAAAGTGTGAAGACCCGTCTGCTAGCCCTTTCCCTAAGGGGAAAGCTTCTCTATTGGTGGAGATCGCTGCCAGAGGGATCCATCATAGGTTGGCGATAGTTAGCCGACAGGCTCGTGAAAGGATGCAACGAGTCTGCTGATCCCTCTTCTCTGCTGCATCAATTTCAAAGTATACAACGACACCCCCAAGAGGAGGTGTCAGACTTCAATATCAGGTTTGCGAGGTCTTGGAAACGAGTACCTCGCAAACTCCGACCCTTAGCAGGTCAAGCTGCCTACTACTACCTGAGGTCCTTCAACTCAGACATTTGCCTGCTGCTGAAGGTAGCCTGAATCGACACATTTCCTGCTCTGTATGAGGCTGCCCAACAAGCCGAAATGGACATCATTTCCATTGGCAGGCTCCCGCACAGAGTACAGCCACCCATTTACCCAGAATTTCCCCGATCTCAGTATCCATTAGCTTCTGGTTCAGTACCGTCCACTTCAGGACAGCAACCCCAGCAGCAATGGAATCCGGTGCCGGTCGTGAATCCTTACGGCCCGCCACAGATTCACTATCCACCTCCTCCGCATCTTCCAGCACTCCCTGCTCCCCCGCAGTATGCACAATATTCTATGCCTCCTCCATTGGCTGCATTACCTCCCCCAGCTCAGTTGCCGCCTCCTGACAACGATATTCAGAATAAAATCCTCCAGGAGGTAAGGGCTCTGGCCTCTGGATATCACACCATGTCCAACGACATGACTGTTCTAAAAAAGAAACAGGCCCAGATGGACCTTGCTCCAAGGAGGCCATATCCGCCCCCGACACTGACAAAAGATCGCCCCGCGGAGCAGCAACTGCAGAGGCGTCCCCCTCCGAGAAATGCTGCCATTGAAGACCAACCTGGTACTTCTGACCAGGTCAACTGGTGCACTACGTGCAATGACCCGCATTCGGAGGAAGACTGCACACTGCACCAACACTATCTCCAGACCTTGGCCGGCAGTGCCATAGAGGACGAAGAACTCTACATGATCCTAGGCGATGAAAGCAACTTCGTCGTCCCAGAGGAAGTTCCAATGCCGCCTCTCGCCAAGGAAGAAAGGAAGTTTGCTGAAGCTGCTGCCAAGCCCTTGAAGGTATACGCCAGGAGAGATAAGGCGCAACCTGATGATCTACCACCTTACAAGAGGCTGTGGCCTTACACAGCCAAAGAGAAAGCTCCTCCAGAAAAGACTCCCGCAGTCAAACCTCCTGTTGCTAAAGCTCCCGCTGAAACTAAAGAACAAGCTCAGGAGAAGCTGAGATATCTGTCTCTGACCAAGAGACAGAGGGTTGAGGCCACTCAACAGTACCGAACGAAGTACGAGCCAGCAAAAGAAGTGGAAGGAGCTAGCACCTCGGGCTACAGCATAGTAGACGAACTGAAGAGGACCCCCGCAAGGATCAGCATGTATGATGCTCTTCTGCTCCCAGGCCAGGTTGATCTGCTGCAGGAATCTCTGAAAACCATGAAGAATGGCAAGCAGATACAGCCATCCGTCCTGGTGCAACCCTTAACAGCCTCGGCTACTGGGAAGAACAGACCATCTCCCTTTTATCTGTCATTACGGATGCAAGGGCACATAGTACACAACTGCATGGTGGATTCTGGTGCTTCCACGACCGTAATGCCGAGAGCCGTCTGCGATGAGATCGGGATGGAGTACACAAGGAGCAGCCAAGGCGTGCTGCAACTAGACAACACCCCTGTCAAGACAGTCGGTGTCATTAAAGACATTCCCATTCGGTTGCACAAAGCTCTGGATATTGTGGTCATCCAAGAGGTCGTGGTTGTCGACTTGGAACCCTACTTCGGCATGTGTCTCTCTAAGGAGTTCACTGCGAAATTGGGCGGGTATTTGTCTCTGGACTACTCACACATGGAAATGCCCTTAAAAGGAAGGAGACAAAAAATCTACAACGAGAAGCCTTCCACTTTCTTAGTAGAGAAGATACCCGGAGAAGAGCTGGAGGACTGCATGGTTCAACTAACGGAGGAAGAATTGGTGGTGGTGGACATGACGGAGCAAGCTCTTGAGCTGTTGCAAATAGAAGACGAATTCTCCCTGTAGGACTTCAACGCCGTGATTGAGACCGAGCAAGGCTGCTACACTGTTGTTCAGCCTGAAAGACTTGACAAGTCAGCCAAGAAAGAAGTGGGACCTGCACCCGAAAAGCTGTGGAAGCTTTTCTTCGATAGCGCACAATGCAAAAATGGCGCCGGTGTCGGTGTGCTTTTGGTTTCTCTAACCGGGATCCAAAAGGATTATACCTACAGGTTGGCTTGGAGCTGTACCAACAACGCGGCGGAGTATGAAGCCTTGTGCTTAGGTTTGCATAAAGCGAAGAGGCTGGGGATTAAGCATTTGCAGATCTTTGGTGATTCTGAGCTGGTGTGCCACCAGATTACAAACAAGTGCGCCTCCAAAAAGCACTATCTCAAGGCATACCAAAATCGGGTCTAGGATCTGATGGAGTCGTTTGACTCGTTGAATGTCAAGGCTATATCACGTGAGAAAAACAAGCATGCTGACATTCTGGCGTCTATTGGAGCCAGGTACGTTCCGGATGATGACACTGTCCAGAAGCCGAAGCCGGTTCGCACCATTTACAGGCCTTCTGTTCCTGATAAGGACACTCACTGGCAGGTGTTCGACTGTGACGAAGAGATTGTCACATTTTTGGTAAATGAAGCGTGTTCAATCGAAGGTAGAGACCCTGATGACGAGCAATATGAGGGGTTAATACAGCTGAAAAATAATCATGTCCCGAAAGGACTGATTACTCTTGAGAGTCTCTTTGATCAGAACGACAGAGCAATATCTCACCGAATCAAAGTAGACCCGAAGCAGTATGCCGACCTGGAGCTCGAACCTGGAAAAACAATTAAGGTCGGGACAGACTGCACCACAAAGGAACTTGAGCAAATCAGAACATTACGCCGAGAGTTCCCTGACATAGTAGCCTGGTGCTACTAGGACTTGAAGGGGTATGACAGAAATGTTATCCAACATACCATTGAGCTAGAAGATGGCGCCAAGCCATTCCGACAAAAGCAAAGGGCCGTAAATCCGAAGATCGAGGCCATGATGAAAGCTGAGCTCTTGAAAATGCTGGAAGCCAAGATCATCTACCCCATCAAGCATTCATCCTGGGTTGCGAACTTGGTTCCCGTGAGGAAAAAGAATGGAGACATTCGTCTCTGTGTGGACTTCAGAAACCTGAATCAGGTCTCCCTCAAGGACCATTATCCGCTCCCCCAAATCGATCAAATCTTGCATATAGTCGCTGGAGCACAACGATTATCCCTCCTAGACGGCTTTTTTGGGTACAACCAGATTTGGGTCAAGGATGAGGACCAGCACAAGACGACGTTCAACACCAAATGGGGAACGTTCGCCTATCAGTGCATGCCTTTCGGCTTATCCAATGCTGGTGCCACTTTCCAAAGAGCTATGGATCTGGCCTTCCAAGAGCTGCTCAACAAGGTGATTGTCATCTACTTGGATGACATGACCGTGTTCTCTCACAGGAGAGAAGATCATGTTCCTCACTTACAACAGATATTTGAAAGGTGTCGTGAATTCGGCATCTCCATAAACCCGAAGAAATCTGTCTTCGCGGTAAAAGAAGGTAAGCTGCTGGGACACGTCATCTCCGAGAAAGGCCTAGCCATAGACCCAGATAGAGCAGAGGCCCTCCTCCGCTTGCCCGCTCCAATTGACAAGAAGGGGCTGCAGTCCTTCGACCAAATAAACTTCGTGCGGAAGTTCATACCGGACTTCGCACAGGTAATCAAGCCCATGGCCGAATTGCTGAAAAAGAACGCTGAGTTCTTATGGACTGATGAAAGGAGGCAGGCCTTCGAGGAAATCAAGGCCCGAATTGCACAGGCTCCGGTGTTGATAAACCCGGACTACTCCAAGGACTTCATCCTGTACACGATGGGAGAACCCGAGAGTTACGCCACAGTCCTGACCCAAAAGGGAGATGATGGCGAAGAGCGCCCCATAGCGTTTCTGAGCCAAGTGATCCAACCGCACGAAGAAAAGTATAACTTTATAGAGCGGCAGGTTCACGCGGGCATGAAGTCTCTCCGAAAGTTCAGGCACTTCATCTCCCAGAGCAGAACAACTGTCTTTGTGATACACCCGGACGTCCGAAGCTTCATCATACAAGGAGAGCCGGGTCACAAGAGAGCAGGATGGATTGCTAAAATCCAGGAGTTCGACATTGAGGTGCGGCCAACCAAGCTTATCAGAGGCCGAGCCTTGTGCCAGGAGCTGGCCCAAAGCGCAGCGGCCCAGATATCCGCCCATGAGTTGGAGGATCCAGCAAGAACCACCAACCTAGCCAACTCCTTACCTGAGGAGAGTGACTGGACAGATGACCTTGTGAAGTACTTCTGCACCGGGAGATGTCCAGACTACCTGAATGCCTCACAAAGAAGGAGGTTTCGGCTAGGTGCACTGAAATACACTCTTCGCCCCGAGGGGCTTTACTTCAAAAACATTGACGACATCCTGTTACGGTGCGTCAAGAAAGCAGACCAGTCCAGGATCCTCGGAGAATTTCACTCCGGAATGCCTGGGGGTCACCATTCTGCAAGGCCCACGGTCTTGAAAATAATCAGAGCTGGGTACTATTGGCCCACTCTGTTCACAGACGCGCATGCGGTCTGTAAAAAATGTGATCAATGCCAGAGATTTGCTGGCCGAAACAAAAAAGCACCCCTACCCCTTCAACCGATCCAAGCCGAGACTCCGTTTCAGCAATGGGGTCTAGACTTCATTGCGGTTATTACGCCAAACTCTGTAGCAGGGCACAAGTTCATTCTTACCACCACCGATTACTTCACACGGTGGGCAGAGGCGATCCCAACCAAGAACGCGGAACAGGAGACGGTCATCAGGTTCCTCGAGAGCCTGATCACCCGCTTCGGTGTCCCTAAGTCGATAGTAAAAGACAATGGTCCAGGGTTCGCAGGCGCTGTACTCACGGAGTACACCAGAAAATACGACATTTATCACAAAATGTCTTCCAATTACTACCCGCAGGGGAATGGTATTGCCGAGTCCACCAATAAGAACCTGCTGAAGATCATCTGAAGGACAGCAGAGAAAAACAAGAGGACCTGGCACCTACTCCTGGATCGGGCGCTGTGGGCGGACAAAATTTCCTTCAAGAAGTCCATTAAAACATCCCCCTATGCGCTCATATACGGCAAAGAGGCAGTCTTGCCAACCCACATCGAAATTCCCGCTCTCTGGATGCTTGACGAAGAGAGAAGCAACGGGGATCCAATAGACAATAGACTGTGCCAGTTGCTGCAATTAGAGGAAGACAGAGAAAAAGCGTACCAGGCCTTCACCAAACACGCCGAGGCAACGCAAGGCTGGTTCGCAAAAGGCGCTACTGCCCGAGTTTTCAAAATCGGAGACCTGGTGCTAAAGTGGGATTCGCTGAAGGCAAAGCCGGGCAACCACGAAAAGTTTGATGCCCTCTGGGAGGGCCACTATCAGATTGCCCGGGTGAATCAGTTTAATGCATTCATGCTCCGTGACATGGAGGGACAGCTTCTCCCCATTCCCGTTAACGGATTCCACTTAAAAATTTACCGCCACTGAAGGCACTCGAATGGGTCCTTTGTACAGATTTCCCTTCTGCATTTTCTAAGTTTTCAGAATGTATATAGTTCAGTTTTTTTAGTTTTCATAGAGCCCAAGTAATCCGAGGGAAAAACCCCGACTTCGCAGCGAAGTCGAGTGTCGCCCCTTAAAAGGTGCGAAGTCCGGAAGAAGGCTGCCAAGAAAAAAGGGGCAAAATAACTAAGTTTGACAGCGCAACCTGGCTTCGCAGTGAAGCCGGGCTGCGCGCCATCTGAAGGGCGCAGTCGAGAAGCAAGTAAAGCTAAAGCAGCTAAGTGTCAGACTGCGCAAATTTTCGGAGCGAAGTCTGACTGCGCAGTCAAAACTGGGCGAAGTCGGACCGCGCCCGTTTTTCGGGCGAAGTCGGAGTGCGGTCCCATTATCGGGCGCACCCTGGGTCATCCGGCGCAAGAAGCCGAAAACGGCTAAGTGTAAAATCTGAAGTGCGCCCGTTTTTTAGGGCGAAGTCGGAGTGCGCCCATTTTCTGGGCGAACTCGGAGTGCGCCCCGAATTTCGGGCGAAGTCCGAATAACCTACCACGGAGAGCTTGAAAATTTCTAAGTGTGGGCCCAGGGCGAAGTTTGGCAACGCGAAGTTGGGCACATGGGCTTTAAAGTTTTCTTTGTAAAGTGTGCCCATACGGGGGCGATGACGTCGGTATTGGCACAGCGTCCAAAGGATTTTAATGATTGCACAACTTTCGAGAACAATGCATTTAAAAAGCAAGGTGCATTTTGGACCAACGGCTATTGGGGTGCGCTTTTCAAAAATAAACCCATACCCAGCCGCCAAAAAATCATAATGCCTCCACCAACTCCAAGTTAACCGCCCTAACTCCCCCCCTCGCGCCATTAATGTTGCAGTCATTGTCTACAAAAAGGAGCTTGGCACACTCAAAGAATTCAAAGTATCGAACTGCTCCCGAGACTGCAAAGCGCAGAGCTGACATTTCAGAAGCTGAAATTCCCTGTAATTCCTCACTCTCCGGTTTCAGAAGGTTGGACAAGGGGAAAGCGCCCGTACAGGTGCAATCAAGCGAAGGACGGCCCGAAGCTGAGGAATCACTGGAGTCAAGCGCTCATGAGAGCGGAGCGCCTCAGAACGACCAAAAAAGAAAATCCCAAATGAAGAGGCGCGTGGTTGGCCAGACTCTACCATCGCCAATTAATCGCATGGCTGGGTACAAGGACGGTTCTGTCTCCATCAGCCTCACCAAGCTGCGGCTGAACATTGCGAAGTGGGTGGACAAGGTTTCGCCCTCTCACCACCTCGGAGCTGCATACAAGTCGAACCTATACTGGTTCTTGTGCCCTCCTACTCACTGGTGCCCGGAGCTGGTTGAAGCGATTGCAGAATATTACAAACCAGCCGCCCAGCAAGTCTGTGACAACAAAGGAAAATTGTTGTTCACCCTCTTCCGGGAAAGAGTCCAGCCAGCATTCGCCCCAGGGCTTCAGTGTGAGTTTGGCGCAATTGTCAGAAGGGTAAATCTGGACGAGCAGACCGGCAGATTTGCGCAGACTAAGCGGATGAGAGAATTTCTGGATTCAGAGCTAAAGACTCCACTGGCAACTGGACAGTGGCCAACTGGCCCCATACCCCTGGAAAATTTTGAAAATAAGTACATCTACATCATCCTGGCGTGGGTCCTTGGCTGCGACTCTGACAAAGTGGTACGGTCGTACCAGCTGGCAATGGCGGAATGTATCCTGCACGGGGAGTTCTACGGCTCCACGGCGCAGAAAAGTGGAAAGCGCCCTATCTTTTTCGACTGGGCGGACTGGCTGGCGTATGCGGTACATTCCAGTCTAGTTAGACTGCAGCAGAAGCAGTCAACGGATTTCCGGTTTTGCTTCTTTCTCGCATGGCTCTGTCTGTATCATATGCATTATCGGATGAACGTTCCAGACTTGAAGAAGGTGAACGACAGAGGAGAGCCGCTCCCTGTGTACGAATGGACAGAAGCTCTGTACAGAAAGGGCTCGTTTTATGAATTTAATATCCAGTTTCTGTGCCAGGTCATGGGGTTGTTCAACCGCGGTGCGTCTCGACCACCGGAAGCCATGGCCAAATACCTATGGAATAATGAGTACGGGGACACTTTTCGGTTGACCCAGGGCATCATAGTCAGAATCTACGGGTTCAAAGGGAAGCCGTGCTTATTGCCCTACTTCTGCACAGACCATCAATTTGGGATGGAAATTGCGCGGCAAATGGACTACGTTGAAGAGAAATTCGGCCAGGGGAAAAAGAAAGGTCATATATTTCAATATCCCATGACCTGGGCGAATACCCAAGTATTCGAAATCGGGCAGCACGTCTACCTTGAGCAGGAACTCATCGAAATGGGCCTAATAATGCTGCCACAGCGCTGGAAGTACGACCCAATTGGGGTTAGAGGAAAATTCATGCACATCTGTCCCCGAGCTGAAATCATGAAGGAAAGAAGAAACCGGACAGGTGCAGACCTCAACTGGCGCATTCACTTAATGCAATCATGGCCACCATGGCATGAATTTTATTGCGAAGAGGTTACGTATGATCCCGAGCGTAACCCAGACCACCGAATGGAGTCAGCCGGCTTCAAAAAATTCCTCGCTAAGGTGGCGCCCCTCAACTGGAGTAAAGACAAAATCACTGAATCTTTGGAAGATGAGGTGTCGCACGCAGCACGATAAATCCAACCGGAGGAATCTAGCTGTCAACGATGAATTTTCGGCCTTGTATGACCAGCACGTCGACACGTGGCAGCCCTTCAAATTCTGCAATTGCGTTCCCCGAGGCGCGAATGTAAGGTATAAAAGCAGGCCCACCTCCTGGCAATCGTCAACGCCTGCGACTTCTAGCGCAACTCCAACAAGCGGTAGAGTGGGCCCAATGCAACCTGTAGCTCCTGAGGCGGTGCTCGAAAAGGCGCAAAGTTCAGAGAGGTCCACCCCCGAGGTGGCCCCTCCAGAAGAACAAGTGTGCGCGCTGCCAGCTAACATACCGAGTGCGGCAGGCATCCTTCCAGCCAGACCCAGGTACAAGTTTACCGTGGGAACATTAGCACCTACCGCCCCGATATTGTCTCTCTCCTTTGTAGCAACCACAGTACCAGAAGAAAGAAAGAGGAAGAAGACTGAAAGGGCCAAACGGCCTAAGGAGCTAGCGCAGCAGACGGCCGCAGTTCAACCTAGTGCAGCAGCTCCAGAGGTTCTCTTTGGACAGCCCTGAACCAGCCGCAGATACCCGAGCTGCAAGCACCCCTCCAACAACGGCTCAGGCGGAGCCCACAGGTACATTCGCTATTGCTCTTCCCCAAGTCCAAGTCAGCCCTGCAAAAGCCCCATCTCCCATCTCATCAGGGCAAGCCATAGCCGCGTCTTCCGCTTCCCAAGCTACCCAATAGTCTAGCGGCCTACATTCCTTCGATCAGTTTGCTCAGGATCCCAATGCTTTCGAATCACTGAGCCAAACCCTAGAACCTTCACCCGCAACTAGTGCTGAAGCTGCACCTCCATCGTCGTGCTCCACACCCCAGCCGATCGAAGCCTTGCCGGCACCATCCACTCAGACTCCTGTCAACCCTAGGACCCGGTCGCCTTCGAAGGCTGATACCCCCTCTGGAATCCCTCCTACTTCGCTGTTTGTAGGGAAAATGCCGTAGCAAGACCAGACGCTAGAGGACCTCGATTTCTTGGATATCACAGAGGACCAACCTCTGGCAGTAAGAGCCGTGGGGGGCTCTGCCTCTTTTCTCCAGAGCGTGAAGCGCAAAAGGGCCGAGGAGATAGCCGCCCCGGTAAAACGTACCAAATTTGACCTAGATCGGAGAGTGCTCACAACAGAAAAGTTGATCCCAAAAGTAAAGAAGCCTCTCCGGGAGATGACCGAGGCGGACTATGAACATCAAAGGAAGGAGAAAAGTTTTGACGACATCAACGAGGAATACGAAATTCGTGGTATTCGTCGTAGAACAGACAATCTCCTTGTCAAACATCTCGAGACCCAGGAGGCGCTGTACCAGCTGCAAAACAACACAAGGCAGCTTGAGGAGGACTTGGCTAGGTCTACTGCGCAGTTGGGGTCAGCGCAGCAGGAAATAGAAGAACTTAAGGCCCAGCTGGCCACCTCTCAGCAGGAGGCCGCAGAACAGAAGCAGACAACCGAACAACTTTCAAAAGAAAGAAGAGTGGCGCTGGAACAAGTTTCGTAGCTCCAAGATCAGCTGAAACAGACGCAGTCGCAGCTTGCAGAGAAAACATCACAAGCGGTTGCCTTTTCAAAGGGCAAAGCCAAGGAGATGCGGGTAGGTCTGCTACAAGGTTGCAAGCCCAACCTTGTTAAATCATTATCAGTTCTGGACTTCGTGTCCAGGATTGAAGAAGTATCTGCCCAGGGAAAGCCTGTGGTAGAGGAAGCCGAACACCAGGCGAGGCGATGGCTGGACCTGGCTATAAAACTTGAGGAGTTTGAGCGCAAAGGCTTCCAAATTGCCCCTATGTCCCAACTTGCCTCAGAGTGGGCAGATGCAAGGGTGACCTTGCATAGTTATTTTGATAAGGCAGAGAGAATTAGGGCGGTCAGAAGGACGCTAGATGCCCTAGAACATGAAACGAACATCCTTATGGCCCCCTTTCACACTCTGTCCAAACACGGGTGCCCAAGCTACGTCAAAGACGGCGAGTTTCTGACCCTTGAGCAAGTCAAGTAGATTTGGCTGTCTTTTGAGGCAGACACAACATAGATCGATAGCTGGGCAGAGCCGATTCAAGAAGCTCAGGTCACCCAGATGGTGTCGAAATACTGCAAAATCAGCTCCTCCCTAAAGGAGTTGGGAAGAAGATATAACACCATCGACCTGCACGCGGTCACTGCATTCCACGCAACATTAAAAGAAATCAACGACCTCGGGCCTTTCCAAGCGGCAGCTTGGAACCAAGCAAAGGCTACCTATGAACGCATCAGCAAGTGGGAGGCCGACAGTGGGGAGCATTCAGCTTCAGAAGAGGAAACTGAGGAGGCAATTGGTGAAAGTGAACCTGAAGAACAGTTGCCCGGAAAGAAGCGTTCAGAGTAGCAGAAAGCAGGGGAAGCGAGTTCCTCTGCACCCAATGGATGAAGGCATGGTTCTTTGCGTCGAGGCGAGCTCGACACCCCGCGAGCCGCCAGGAATGTTGCCACATTTCGCACGGGGTGCCATGTTTTCTATTTTTGTGAGCTGCTCTCCCCCTTTCCCCCTTCTCTTTTTCCCTTTCTTCATCTCTCCCTTTCTTCCTCTCCCTTGCAGTTTTATTCCGCCCTTTTTCTTCCCCCAGTAAAGTTCCCAAAACAGAAGTTTCCCTGAAAGTGTCAGGGCGCAACCCGACTTCTCAGCGAAGTCGGGGTGCGTCCTCAAAATGGAGCGCAGTAGGGAAGGCGAAGTGCGCTAGCAAAACAGGAAAACGTCCGAAATTTGACCAAGTGCTGGGGCACAACCCAACTTCGCTACGAAGTCGGGGTGCGCCCTTCCTCCTGGGCGCACTTGGAGGGCAGTATGGCAGAAAAATGACTAAGTGTTGGGACACAACCCAACTTCGCTGCGAAGTCGGGGTGCGCCCGCCTCTTAGTGCGCAGTCCGAACAGCGATGAAGATAGCGAGTGTCGATGCGCAACCCGACTTTGCAGCGAAGTTGGGGTGCGCCCTCTGACCGATGCGTAGTTGGGGAAGCAAGATCAAAAAATGACTAAGGCAAAGATGGCCCTCCCTACTGCGCTGTTTTCTACCTGCGCAACCCGACAGCGCTCAGATCCTGGGCGAAGTTGGATAAACTGCCTTTCAAGGCAGACACGTGTCATTCATCAGCATCCGACAAGTGTCCAACTTCGGGATTTGAGCCAAGACTTGACCGGGAAAAGGACAAGCATGGACTACACTATCTACGCCAACTGCCATCATTCAAGATGATGTGAAGTGCCATCTGCCACACCTACCCGCATTCCCGCCGATTTGAAGTTTCATCCAACGCGCTGCCACGTAGCTGTACAGCCTTCAGGGAGACCATGCCTCAAGTACAGTCCTGCCCGACAGAAGTCAGCATCAGCATCTCCTCACCTGCTTGTGTCAGCTATTGTCTGGCCCGGGACTTTGTGCCCGTGATTGTAATCGGGGGGAGCTTGAGGCTATAAATAGCCAAGTACTTCATTGTAAAAATGGGGAAGGGGAATATATTGCTAGGGAACAATTGTAGCTGTGCGTTTGCCTCTAATACAATCACATACTTGGCTCTGCTCACTGTCTTTTATCTTGTATGCTGCCTCTCTTTGTCATTTCTGCCTCATGTTTCTTGTATCATTGCTTACTGTTGTACTGAACTCTGGACTCCGGTATTTGATGATCAAGTATTCCTGGAATGCATAGATAGAGGATACATAGGATTAACGATAGCTGTAGTTTCAATGTGTGCTTTGTAAAGGAATGTTGTTAGTAGTGGTGATTGATTCGTTGCCGTGCTACTTATTCCCCCCACCCCAAATCCAATCACATTTGGAATCTCTTTCTGCACTTTTATCTCTTTCCCTGCACTCTTAACCTAAAACACAAAATCCCACATCAAGCCGGCCTTCTCCGGAGATTGGCACGGAAGGCATTCCTTCCTTCCGGCCTTTCAATCTGGTGGGCGAATCTGGGCGCATTAACAACAAATCCTTTCCTCATGGCAGATTCGTAACCAACAAGGTCTTGCATAGAGATTTGAGTGAATAGCTTTTCACTTTTTCCTCTATCCTGATCAAAGATGCTCATTTTGTACATTTGAGAAGTAATCACTCTTTGCCAAATAGATATTGTTGGAGGGAGGCTTCATTTTTCACCCTATCTTTGCTATGGGCATTCGTTTGGGGCTACAAAATTTTAGAATGATAATGACAAATGTACGTGTTTTTTCTCATATACAAGAGTAGCTCCTAGGGCCTTAGAGTTTTCTTGCATGTAACTAGATGGGACTAATGCTCTTCGACATTAAGTATCAACCACTCACTTGCCTAGGAGGAGTAAATAGATGCAACTTGTTAATTTTTTGTCTTCCTCTAGTGGTTCCTCGACCATGGATGTTAGGAGAAGTTTTAGGGCTTGGACTTTGTGCCTTCCCAACATTATTAAACTAGGATCCCTTAGTCTTTGACCATTCTCTTAGGAGGATCAATCTTGTGTTGGCTCTTTTAGGATGGTTGGTAATGATGATGGCTTTATTCCTACTTCACATTCTATTACTTATTAAATGGTGCTTGGATCCACTTGATCTCTTATTCCTTGGTTGCTAGTACCCTTACTTCTTCATTGCTTACAATATATTTAGGATTTATAGACTTTTGGATTAACCCCACAATGATGAGGTATATAGTACTGTATAGTAGTTTCACTTTAGATTGGTTTTCTTTATTTTATTTATTGTGGTTTATCTTTTTTTGTACTTTGTTATTTTTTTTAATGGGTTATGTAATGTCCCACCCTGTTATGTGTTTTCTGAATTTGCAATTTTTTGGGTTTTATATTTTTTCTGGTTTTTTTGGTGTCTTTAGGAACTCAGTCCAAGTTTGCTTTGAAACCCTATCAAAAAACTCCAACAAAATGCACTGAATGAAGGCCAAATGGTACGACCCTGCTGGAATGGCAAGCACAAATGAAGAACACCCAAAATATTCTGAAACCCTTCCAAAATAACACTGAAAATTATCAACAATTGAAGCTCAATACACTCCTTGAAGTAGGAGTGCCAAATATCAACCTGAGGAGGTCTTCCACTCCCGAAGCTGATGTTCCTGATGGAGGTTTTCGTCCCCAACAAGCTGTAGAAACCCTGCAATCCAGCTGCAAGTCTTCTCTCCACAATACCAAGCAATATCAAATCCCAGCATGAGCAAATAAGAGGAGAAAATGTTCTTTTATTTGCCTTCTCAATAGGGTCCACCCATTTAGGGTTTGCATAGAGATTTTAAAACAACAATTAAAATATTTTCTTTTCTCACCATGAGGGTGGCGTCCACTTATCTTTTTTTAATATTTGTTTTTTTCTCCTAAGTGACAATAACACCTTATATCCCCTTTTCAACATAACATAAAATTAACTATATAAAAATTAAATAATTAATTTAACTTTATATAATTAACTGTTACACATTAAAATTTTAGACCTCATCCACCAATTCCACCAACTGATCATAGATTTGGACACCCATTTGGAAGACGAATCTCCTCATACCCTTTGTATCGCATTAACCCTGAAAACTGACTTACTAAAAATAGTAAGTCCACTCTCCCATGCTCAAAACGCCTTCGAAAATTGGCAACTGAAAACACACAACATCCCGATGAAGACCAAACAACCCCCAATGGGCCCCCACACATCTATCCTAGCCTACGGGAACCCGTGAGTAGGCTAGCCCTCTGAACGATCACTGATTGATTAGGAAGGGGACATTACAGTCCGCCCTTCCCAAAGATTGCTTGTCCTCAAGCAATTCGATCTGTATGCTTGGATTCCAAATGAATCTGAAGAACATCCCATGACGGAGATACTGCGACCAACTGTCACCACAAAAACTGACAACGATGATAACCCCTGTCATCCATCGGTATCTGCTAAATCCGACAACTCTGCCAGTCTCTGTCACCAAACTGAAAATTGATCCATCACTGAAACCAAGTAGAATCCCGGGGTCCCAAACCAGTATCAGGTCAGCACCACCATGTTGACACTGCACCACTCTGATCATAACTGTAAAGTCCATGTGCCACAACTGAACTATCCTCACCAACAACTCAGTATTGAATCCATCATAAATCTCATATCCAAGTGAAGTATACAACCTGTTATAACAGCCTTTCCTCGCACTCATATATGTCATGATCAAATCATTAACATGTGGGCTGAAAGAAAAACTATCAGCATACCTCACAATGCAATTCATAATAACTTCACCAACTGGACCCCTGTGAAGCTCCAAACAATCCTCTGAATTATGATTCTCATCATCATCAGGACCAAAGTCAGAAGATGTATCATCATCCACAACACCAAATGATGAATGAGCATCCGCAACAGAAGGCACATCATCACCCCGATCATACTCATACTGCTCCACCTGAGTGATTGAGGAATCATCATCATTATTGAGCAATCCTTCCTCATTCCCAATCTCATTGATCCCCTCAATCAACTGCCTGACCACCATGGTCTCTGAATTAGTCTCTGAATCTTGGGAAGTGGCTGCCCCAGATATCTGATTTTCTGATTTGTAAAGAGAGTAATGAGCTAAACTCAACTCAAGGTAAAGTTCATCAATCACCTTCTCTTTCCTGGTGAGCTCTCGGGAAGTCTTCTCTGCAATTTGAAAGGTATGATCCCTGTCGGATAGCAACCTCAAGTAATCTGTTTTTATCACCTCTAATGCCTGCTTGATAGCCTGCAACTCTGTAACAGTAGCTCCAACTGTCAACTTTTTTTGTCTCTCACCAAGCTGGGCTGCCTGAAAGAGGCACTCAACAAACTTGTGTGTGCTATCCAGGTGAGTTAATGTTTGTACAATTTGCTCCTCTGTGACCTGCAACTGGTTTCTCCAACTTTGCATTGAATTGGAATCAACATTATACAACAAATTTTCAGATTTGCTATCCCATGCACAAAGATCAAAATCAGCCCCCCTCACAATACTGCACTCACCAACTTCATGCTCTGAAGTTAGGACAGAACTGTGCTCAATCTCAGAATCAACAACTACATGAGTGTCATCATTAACTGCTGATTTGACAACATCATAATCAGCATGCTCACCATCTTCGTGAAGACCATTGCATACTTCTCCATTTGTTGAAGCACATGATGAATTTACTTCATCTTCATCAATTTTGACTTTTTGTTCTTCCATGCAAGTTTCCTGAATAGAAGGCATGATTACAATCTGATTTTCGATCGACTCATCAACTAGGTCAGCACCATGCCCAAGAGAAAAATCCTCAGTAGCAACTTCTTCTAAATCTGCAATAATCTCCAACTCCTTGGAGAAATCACCATCCAACAATCTGTTGATTCTTTCCATTTCTATTTTCAGCGAAGAATCATCCTCATTCATATCCATTTCTTCATCAAATTTGGGGTCTACAGAAACTTCATCATGAAAGACACCATCATACATTAATGAACTGATGTTAGGAAAATTACAAGATTCCTCACGCCTCATATCAAAGATCTCACAATCCTCACTGGATTGTTCTGAATACCTATCCAAAACTGTTGTTTTGTCTTTCTCATCACTAAAATCATCCTGGTTCCTTGTTATGCATGATACCTGAAATGAAGCATCTTTTTCCAACTCTAAGGCCTCAACTTTACTGCTGTCCTCTTCTGTGTTTGGCTGCATTATGTCATTTTCTTTGTTGTCTCCACATATGTGACCAAAAGTCCAAGCCTCTTGACATGTGAAACAACGTTGTTCTCTCCTCAGCTGATTCTTGCTTATTCGTGTAAGTCCTGCAACCTCATGGGATAAAGTATTTTCTCCAACACCATTCCCATTATTTCTGCGATTCCCATTTTGCCCACCATTGTTATTGTTGTTATTGACATTGTTACCCATGACCTGCTGAGTCATTAATTCTATCAATTGTGCCATGCTCTGCTGCAAATCACGATGTCCTCTGCTCAACTCTGCGAGCATCTCCCTGTTGGTGGGTTCTCTTGGTTCTCTTTGTTCTCTGTTATCCCGGTCACCCATTGGTACTTCTACCCTCTCTACTCCTTCAAACAAATCAAGTGGGTCCTCAATATTAGGGTTTGATCTGTTTCTCCTTAAATAATACTGATGACTACCCGGCTGCATTCAAACCCTCAGGATGGCAGGAAGAGCTGAGCTCTGATACCATTGTAATGTCCCACCCTGGTTTTGATTTTCCGAACTTGCAATTTTTTTTTTTTGGGTTTTATATTTTTTTCTGGTTTTTTTTGGTGTTTTCAGCAATGCAGGACAGCAATATTGAAAATGCAATAACTTCTAATCTACTCATCCAAATGATATGAGATTCTGGAAATAGATAATAATAACATACATCTACAAACCCATTTAAGGAAATAGCAAAATATGAAAGTACCCGGAAGATATAAAATTCTGGAAAACGCAGTTTCAAAACCCTAAATGCCAAGGATGAGAGCAGAAAATATTCAATAAATGGGGCGATTCCTTTGCACAAATTCCCCCCCCCCCCCCCGGGGGGCGGGGGCGCACAGGGGGGGCACCAACCACCAAAAGAGGCACACCACCCCGCCGCCCACCCCACACCCCCCCCACACCAAAACCGGGGGGGGGAAGAAAGATGGCGTCCAAGTTTGCTCTGAAACCCTATAAAACAACTCCAACCAAATGCACTAAATGAAGGCCAAATGGTACGGCCTTGCTGGAATGGCAAGCACAAATGAAGAACACCCAAAATATTCTGAAACCCTTCCAAAATAACACTGAAAATTATCAACGATTGAAGCTCAATACACTCCCTGAAGTAGGAGTGCCAAATATCAACCTGAGGAGGTCTTCCACTCCCAAAGCTGATGTTCCTGACGGAGGTTTTCGTCCCCAACAAGCTGTAGAAAACCTGCAATCCAGCTGCAAGTCTTCTCTCCACAATACCATATCAAATCCCAGCATGAGCAAATGAGAGGAGAAAATGTTCTTTTATTTGCCTTCTCAATAGGGTCCACCCATTTAGGGTTTGCATAGAGATTTTAAAACAATTAAAATATTTTCTTTTCTCACCATGAGGGTGGCGTCCACTTATCTTTTTTAATATTTGTTTTTTTCTCCTAAGTGACAATAACACCTTATATCCCCTTTTCAACATAACATAAAATTAACTATATAAAAATTAAATAATTAATTTAACTTTATATAATTAACCGTTACACATTAAAATTTTAGACCTCATCCACCAATTCCACCAACTGATCATAGATTTGGACACCCATTTGGAAGACGAATCTCCTCATACCCTCTGTATCGCCAAAAACCCTAAAAACTGACTTACTAAAAATAGTAAGTCCACTCTCCCATGCTCAAAACGCCTCCGAAAATTGGCAACTGAAAACACACAGCATCCCGATGAAGACCAAACAACCCCCAATGGGCCCCCACACATCTATCCTAGCCTATGGGAACCCGTGAGTAGGCTAGCCCTCTGAACGATCACTGACTGATTAGGAAGGGGACATTACATGTTATATGGGATTAAAACGGGCCCTACCCGTATTACATCATCACCACATAGTGGTATTACAACAACTTGGCAACTATGCATGTATCGCTTGGCAACATTTGAACTTGGGTCTCCTCCTTGAAAGTTGAGGAATATAACCGGTTGAGCTAATGCCATTTGATTTTCGTACTTTGTTAGTTACTATAGTGCATCCCAATAGGTTATTTTAGATAAGTCATATTGGCCTGCTTTGGTTGTTCTTGGCATTAATAAAATTATCTTATGTACTTCAAAAAACATGTAATAGATGACGAGGAAGGAAAAGGATTCCACTTAAACATCACAAGCCTTTATACAAAAAGCAAATGCCATGAGGGAAGCAGGATTGAAAATGGGTTACGAAGTCATGATCTCAATAAAGGAATGAAGAATCCCATAGAGATAGCTGCTAGGCCTCATCATGAAGGTCTAGGATATGGAGGAAAAATTATGGAAGTTGGGGAAAATTCAAGCAAGCATACTTTCCAAATAGAAAGAGACCAAAGAGTGCCTATGTCAAGACAAGGCCACAAAATGGAATTTTGTTCCTCTAAAATTGTAATTGTTAGGGCTCAAGATGAATGCAAGAATGTAACAAAAATTCGGCAGCACTACAATGAAGAAAGTGGTGGTGTGCCTCAACTTCAAATAGCCAAATAAGGTCAAGAAGTCAATTTGAATAGAGGACAACATTCTATCAATAACCAAGAAGTATGGAAAGCACCACCACAACACCAAGCAAGAATACAAGATAAGATAATTTTATAATGTCCATAGATGGCCAAAGTAGGTAAATGCGACTCATTGAAAAGAGCTGTTATGATGCACTATAGTAACCAAAAATTACTACAAATATAAACTAAACTAGAATAAATAATCTAGTATAAACTACACTAAAGTGGAACAACCATATGGCATAAAATTACTGCCTCGACGGTTTATCCATTTTACTATAGTAACCAAAAAGTACTACAAAAATAAGCTAAACTAGAGTAAAGAATCTAGTGTAAACTACACTAAAGTGGAACAACTATATGGCATAAAATTATTTCCTCGAGGGTTTACCAAAAATGGATAAACCCTTACAAGGAAACATCACAAAAAGGACAACATAACAATGAAGGAGAAGGCAATATGTCTTAACTTCAAATATTTAGATAAGTTCAAGAAGTCACTCCAACGAGAGGTCAGCCTTGTAGCATTAGGCAAGAAGTGAGGAAAGCACCACCACTCCATCAAGTGAGCCCAAGAAAACAATAATATGCAAGCAAAGGAATGTATGAAAAGAATATTGTAAGAGTTCATTCTCTAGGGTTTCCAAAAATAACATGATTTTTTTTTTCATATAGCTATTTACAATAAATCCTACAATTCCATGTGTTTTTTGAGCCAAAAACATTTTAAAAAAAACTAATTACTTTATTCCATGCTCAAAAATTCTACGTGTGCAACCACTTCTGTAAATTGGGTTACCTTGTAGTCCAATTTTGAAATACAAGGATCACTCATGCTACTCCTTTCCATGTCTTGAGTGAGTCTAGAGAGCTGATGAACGTGATCCTCTTTTCCTTTTTCTATGACCAATTGGGGTCTAGTGGGGTTTCATTCTAGTCGACAACCTTCAATGTCTAGATCTAGACTAGTGATTAAACCTTTGTCTATTGTCCCTTGATAGGCTCACTCTATCAGTTTGACTTGATCATCTTCAATGTCTATCTTCTAGACTGGTGATACAAACTCCCTTCAATTTCCATAGACTAGTAAGTTAAAATCAACTTACTCACCATTTTGTCCATTTTCAAGACTAGCAGTTTTAACCCCCTTCAATGTCCTTGAGCATCGAGCTCAAAATTGATTGGACAATCGCCCATGTTTGTTTTCTAGATCTGATGGTTGTACGTCCTTTTAATGTCCATTTGTAGACCAGGGAGTTATGTATGTTTTAAACATCATGCATGTCTATTTTCTCAGATTGAGGGTTCCATCTCCCTTCAATGTGCCTTCATGGACCAGTGAGATAAGTTTGTTTTGAAATTCATCCATATCTATTTTCTTAGACTGATAGTTTTACTCCCTTCAATGTGCTTTCATAGACCAGCAAGATAAGTTTGTTTTGTTTCTTTTCAATATTGTTGGACTTGTATTTTAATTTTTCTTGGATATACCAAAGTTGTGCTTTTCAAGAGGTTCCTTTGATGCAAGAATTTAGGATAAGGCATAGCACTTGGTTCTTGCTCTTTAACCAAAAATGTACCATTCTAGCAATTTTCATTTGGTTAATTATATCCTGATTTCATGCTCTTTAGATTCAGAACAGTCAATGGAATTATTACAAGGTTCCACGAGCCTGGGGGACGTGGGGACGGGGGGACGGTGGGGGACGGCATGCCAATTTTAGGGGATGGTTGGGGGACGTCTAGGGGGGACGGCTGGTATAATACTATGAAATATCAATTTTTTTAGAAATCTACACACAACAAAAATGAAAAATAGTAAATGACAATATAATACTATGAAATTTCAACTTTCAACAAATTTAACTTAAAGGTTCAGCCAAGGATATCAAGTGCAATCTGCCAATCTCTAACAGTTAACCAAATTAGTTGCCATTGCTCAAGTAATGAATGCCACACTATTCAGATTTTAAGTTTTATTTTTAACATTCAAACAATAAGTATAACTTATAAATTATAACAGTCATCATTTTTTTCAGCCACCAATGGTCAAGCAAAGACTATCATTTTTTAATTTGTTTTCAGTCACTAACTGTTCAAATATGACAGCAATCAGCATAAATGGTCAGCCACTATAACCAAATAGTAAATATTAAATAGTACTAAATAGTGAAATAAGAAATACTGAACACTCATTATCTCAATGCTCATTTACAACAAAAAGACTCAAAAGAGTTTACATTATAAAACTAAATAGTAAAATAAAAATACTCATAGGAATGAGACTGTATGGAACTCCTATGGAACTTCTGCTGGGCTATCACTATCAAAATCTGTATCACTATCTAATGAGCTTCCCTCATCATCTAAGCGAAGAGCCTCCAATGAAACTCCAACCAACCCCTCCTAACCCTCATCCTCATCAATCTGTCCTGCATCCTTTGGATCAACATCCCATTGTGTAGCTGGAGATTGCCTATACTTTGGCTTAACTCTCTCACGAAGGCGAAGAGAGCTATGCACTACAACTAGCTTCTCCGTTTTATGAGAGGTAAGCCTATTCCTCATCACATTCTGGATAAAGCTGTATGTGGACCAATTCCTCTCAGCAGCAGAGGAACTAGCAACCTGTGAAGGAACCCTCATTGCCAAATGTTTCAAGTTAGGTGTGCTATCCCCATATAGCTGCCACCATCCAATGGGATTTCTTTGGGCAATGGTAGCCCTATCCTCCATACACTCTGGTTGGTTGAAGCAAGGGCCCTCAATATTCACAAATTGGAGCCACTCATCTCTAAGTTTTGAGCCCTCCTCCCTCACATATATCTTATTAAGGGCATTAAAAAACCCTTGTCTCATCTTTGGATCACAATGAGGAGCCACTCTCCCAGGCCTAAGCTCATACCACTTTGGGTTTACTGCATATGCTGCCATATGAAGGGGGGTGTTCATCCTATCCCACCTCCTCTGTATAATAGGTCTTATGTAGCCCTCATAGAATAATAGGGATGGATCTCTAGCAGAAATGATTTTTTTTAGCTCCCCTAACATGTTGTCAAAAGTCTCATAGATCTCTCCTAGATTAGGAGCATCTATGTCAACATATCTGATGACTGCAACAATTGGGGCAACAAAAAACACAATGTACCTACAAGAGATCAAAAAACAAAAATTTAAAAACTTAGACTATATGTCATATGAGCAATCTAATTTGAAACTAAAAATCATAAATCATAAATGACATTTCTTACTTGGCTTGAGTCCACCAACTATTATCCAATGCTTTGTCTCTATTTTTTTTCCCTCCTCTATCCTTGATTCCGGCCACCTCTTCCACTCCGTGCATACTACCATTGACTGTAGAGCATCTTCACCTCAATCATCCTCTCCAATAAAATGAAGTAGGTAGCGTATCTAGTGTCTCCTGGTTTGATGAACTCCTTTGAGAAGGACCGAAAGAGGGTTAAATAAATGTGATGGTTGCAAATGAACATTTGCATATCTTTGGCTTTTGCAACCATAGCCTTCACTCAATCTATCCTCCCAATGTCCTTCAATGCATGAACACAACATGGGATCCAAAAAACATGTCTATAGGCCTGTTCTATCATTTTCCCTGCACGTTGGCAAATAGGGGCTGCATCTGTAACTACCTGAAGTGTACAACAAAAATGGTCTCATTTAAACAACCATTTAGAATCTAGCTTTAAAATTTTAAAGATTTTGATTTTCATAAGAAAAACTTAAAAGTTAAAACAAAAATTGTCAAGTTGATTACCTGTACAACATTGGAGGCTCCAACCTCCTCAAAAGCCTCCTTCAACTGAAGGTACTAGAACTCAACATCCTTTTTTTTCCCTGTGCAATCAATGGCTCGAAGAAAATAGGGACCTGTTTTACATGTGACAATGATATTGATAAGTGGACGTTGACGAATGTCAATCTACCCATCCATGATGATAGAACCTCCATTTGTCAATGTAATGGACACCCCCGGTTGGGATTACACAAATTTATGTTCTGATGTGTTTAATTGCAACAATAAATTTTGAATAACAAACAACCTCTATTTTGCAACAATAATAATCAAACTTGTAACTCATTCAAATATTATTTCAAAATAGGGCACAAATATATACTTGATCTCTTTGTCTTGGGCAAACAGTTTGGTGAAGTACCCACAAAATTATATGCATACAATATGAAGATATGACTGAAAATATAGGTATGCCATGACAAACCAGACAACCCTAGGATCTGCAAAATAAATACCACTCCAAAGATTGCCAAATTTGTGCTTAAAACAATTGTTACACGCCAAGGAATAATATGCACCAATGCCCACAAAAAAATTCCTCCTTGATATGAAGTTATGAATCAAAATATAGGTCTGCCATGAAAATTACAGTCAACATTAATGGTCTGAAAATACCTCTATATGCCCTCAAATCATCAAAATAATTGTGGTTTCCTTCGTGGCTGATGAAGACCAACAAAACCCATGTCTTGGTTTGCTCATATGATGACCTTCAAATTTCTGCAAACCCTAGTAATGGAAATCTGAAGCACAACTGAACTTCCTGAAGTAGAAGCTCCTCAATGATTGATTAGGTGTGGTCTTTCACACACGAAACCAATATTCTTATGGAGGTAATTTCCCCACAAGCCCAACAATGCAACAATCTGCAGTGTCCTCAGAAAAAGATAACCAAAAACATACAAACATGGATGATAGAATGACCACACACAACCCTTACTTATTCTTTTTTCCAACCGTCTTCTAGAAGCTTCCAAAATGGGTCGCCCATCTTGGCCCCTTCCCTAGTAGTCATAACGTTGTTTTAAAACAACTTTGGCCCCCTTATAATTAAATATTATAATTTCCCTTTATAATTTACTTTTATAAAAATATATTATAATTAAAGGGAAATAAATCAAACTTAGGCCAAATATATCATCCCATAACCAAAATGGCTAACAAACTGCAAAAACCATGCTGAAGCTCGATCATAGTAATATCCTCCATGGCGTTGAGTCCCTAATCATCACTCTGCATGACCTAAAAGGACTCTAAATAGGTCATCAGAATCATTACCACCAAGTCACTGAAAATGGGGACATTACAGTCTTCCCCCCTTAACATTGCTTGTCCTCAAGCAATGGCAAGGTATACCAGGATCCCACAACATCCTGCAACTACTGGGAAGAACCTCCCTCCATACTAGCTGTATGCCGGGATCCCATATAATGATATTGTTGCCTCTGCTGCAACCTGAACCAATGAGTGTTTCCATATCCGACATAAACACTCCTAACCGACCAGAACTCATAGGGAATCTGGCATCCCCACTAACTGAAGAATACTGCTGGCCTAAACTACGCACAAGTGAAACATTGTTCGGCCATAACTCTGTCTCTGCACTAAATCCATTATGATGAACCATACAATCATCCCAGCAAAAAGTCATCTTACCTTCTAACGAAGAAGGCATCTCATATCCTAGTGAAGTATACAATCTGTTATAACAATTTTTCCTCCCACCATTATGTGTCATCAAAAATAAGGTCCACTCATCTATGTGTGGGCTGAAATCAAAATGATTAGCATACCTCACTATACCATCCATAAGGATTTCACCAACTGGCCTTCTGTGAAGCTCCAAACAATACTCTGAAGTATGACTTTTATCATCGTCATTAGGACCAAAGTCAGGAAGTGTATTATCGTCAACAACACAAAATGAGGAAGGGGCATTCGTAAAAGAAAATACATCATCACTCTGATCATACTGATACTGCCCTAGCTGAGTGAGCGTGGAATAATCATCATTACTGATCAGTCCTTCCTCCTGCCCAATCTCATTGATCCCCTCAATCAACTGCTTGACCACCATGGTCACCGAACTAGTCTCTAACTCCTATGAAGCGGCTGCAACAGATGTCTGATTTCTCGCTGTGTAAAGTGAGTGATGAGCTAAACTCAACTCAAGACAAAGCTCATCAATTTCCTCATCTCTCCGAGTGAGCTCTCGGAGAGTCCTCTCTGCAAACTGAATAGCATGATCCCTGTCAGAAAGTAGCCTCAAGTAATCTGATTTGATCACCTCTAATGCTTGCTTGATGGCCTGCAAATCCGTAACAGTGGCTCCAACTGTCAACTCGTGTTGTCTCTGTCCAAACTGGGCTGTCTGAAAGAGGCACTCAACAAACTTGTGTGTGCTATCCAAGTGAGTCAATGTATGTACAATCTGCTCCTCTGTAACCTGTAACTGATTCTGCAATAAATTGGAATCAACATCCCACAACGAATCTGTAGATGTACCCTCCAATGCACATTGATCGAACGTAGCCTCTTTCACAAAACTGCACTCACTAACCTCATACTTTGTAGTGGCAGATATGTGCTCATCCTTTGAATCAACAGCTACATCAACAACTGATTCATCAACCACAAGATCAGCGTGCTCACTAATGCATACCTCTCCAATATCCAACACACAGGATGGATTAACCTCATCTTCAACAATCATAACTGTTGTTTTGTTTTCATTAGCACTAAATTCATCCTGTTCTTCAGTTATGCATGATGTCTGATATGAATCCTCTAAGGTTTCAATCGCCTTGCTTTCCTCTCCTTCATCTGGCTGCAAAATGTCATTTTTTTCTTCAATTGCCTTTGATTGTTCAGCTTCAACATCAATGGGTCCTGATTCAGTGTTCATCGTTCCAAGCTGCTCTTTGGCACTTGAGTCCTTATGCTGAGGTTTGCTTATCCACTTTATGAAATTATTTTTTAAATTTAGATCCTTCCTCATGTTATCCATATGTTGCAGAAGTTGTCTCATTTGACATTGAATTTCATTATTTAATACCATTATGAATTTCTTGCAAACGCTGAAGCTCTAAGTGTGAACCCTAAACAGGCTGACAATGTTTAACCTGAAGCTCTGATACCACTGTAATGGACACCCCCAGTTGGGATTCCACAAATTTCTATTCTGATGTGTTTAATTGCAACAATAAATTTTGAATAACAAACAACCTCTATTTTGCAACAATAATAATCAAACTTGCAACTCATTTAGATATTATTTCAAAATAGGGCACAAATATATACTTGATCTCTTTGTCTTGGGCAAACAGTTTGGTGAAGTACCCACAAAATTATATGCATACAATATGAAGATATGACTGAAAATATAGGTATGCCATGACAAACCAGACAACCCTAGGATCTGCAAAATAAATACCACTCCAAAGATTGCCAAATTTGTGCTCAAAACGATTTTTACACGCCAAGGAATAATATGCACCAATGCCCACAAAAAAATTCCTCCTTGATATGAAGTTATGAATCAAAATATAGGTCTGCCATGAAAATTACAGTCAACATTATTGGTCTGAAAATACCTCTATATGCCCTCAAATCATCAAAATAATTGTGGTTCCTTCGTGGCTGATGAAGACCAACAAAACCCATGTCTTGGTTTGCTCATATGATGACCTTCAAATTTCTGCAAACCCTAGTAATGGAAATCTGAAGCACAACTGAACTTCCTGAAGTAGAAGCTCCTCAATGATTGATTAGGTGTGGTATTTCACACACGAAACCAATATTCTTATGGAGGTAATTTCCCCACAAGCCCAACAATGCAACAATCTGCAGTGTCCTCAGAAAAAGATAACCAAAAACATACAAACATGGATGATAGAATGACCACACACAACCCTTACTTATTCTTTTTTCCAACCGTCTTCTAGAAGCTTCCAAATTGGGTCGCCCATCTTGGCCTCTTCCCTAGTAGTCATAACGTTGTTTTAAAACAACTTTGGCCCCCTTACAATTAAATATTATAATTTCCCTTTATAATTTACTTTTATAAAAATATATTTTAATTAAAGGGAAATAAATCAAACTTAGGCCAAATATATCATCCCATAACCAAAATGGCTAACAAACTGCAAAACCCATGCTGAAGCTCGATCATAGTAATATCCTCCATGGCGTTGAGTCCCTAAGCATCACTCTGCATGACCTACAAGGACTCTAAATAGGTCATCAGAATCATTACCACCAAGTCATTGAAAATGGGGACATTACAGTCAACCATGTGTTCCTCATCTGCTCCATAACCACACTCCATTTGGAATATTGTTTTTCCAAGAGAGAGATACAAAGCTTAGTTTCTCCAGGCGCTACATATGAAGTCCTTGCCTTGGCTATTTGTTTAATTGCGGGGAACGTGCAATATGGAAAGGAAGCCCATGTGCAAAAAATAATTTTGCTTCAGCATCATCTACTTCTCTTGCTTGCATATTAAACATCTCACTTACAATTCCCTTTTTCTTTGAGTGTAGTGGTGGCATACTAGAGGTTTGGGTTGATTCTTGTGGCTGTTCTGAGGAGGCTCCAAAGTCACCTCTAGATGATTGGCTAGTTGTAGGTAAAGACATGCCACAACTTTTAAATTTGGACTCTTGCACAAGCTTATGGGCTTCAGAAACTTGTACCTGTTGGTTACGAATCTGCCATGAGGAAAGGATTTGTTTTTCGCCCACCAGATTGAAAGGCCGGAAGGAAGGAACGCCTTCCGTGCAAATCTCCGGAGAAGGCCGGCTTCCTGTGGGGTTTTTAGTGTTTTAGGATAAGAGTGCAGGGAAAGAGATAAAAGTGCAGAAAGAGAATCCAAATGTGATTGGAGTTGGGGTGGGGGGAATAAGCAGCACGGCAACGATCAATCACCACTACTAACAACATTCCTTTACAAAGCACACATTGAAACTACAACTATCATTAATCCTATGTATCCTCTATCTATGCATTCCAGGAATACTTGATCATCAAATACCAGAGTCCAGAGTTCAAGTACAACGATAAGCAATGATACAAGAAACATGAGGCAGAAATGACAAGGAGAGGCAGCATACAAGATAAAAGACAATAAGCAGAGCCAAGTATATGCTTGTATTAGAGGCAAACGCACAGCTACAATGGTTCCCTAGCAATATATTCCCCTTCCCCATTTTTACAATGAATTGCATGGCTATTTATAGCCTCAAGTTCCCCCCGATTACATTCTCGGGCACAAAGTCCCAAACTAGACATTAGCTGACACAAGCGGCTGAAGAGCTGCTGATGTTGACTTCTGTCGGGTAGGACTGTACTTGTGGCGTGGTCTTCCTGAAGGCTGTACAACTACGTGGCGGAGTGTCGGGTCAAACCCTTGGTTAGCAAGAGTGCGGGTAGCTGTGGTGGATGAAACTTAACATCAACCTTAATGGTGGCAGTTGTAGTAGATAGTGCGGTCCATACTTGTCTCTTCCCGGTCATGTCTTGGCTCGGATCCCGAGGTTGGACACTTGTCAGATGCTGATGAGTGACACACGGCTGCCTTGAAAGGCAGTTTATCCAACTTTGCCCAAGATCAGAGCGTTTTCGGGTTGTGCAGGTGAAAAACAACGCAGTTGGGGAGGCCTCCGTGCCTTAGTCAATTTATGGGCTTGCTTGCCCAACTGCGCACCGGTCAGAGGGTGCACCCCGACTTCGCTGCGAAGTCGGGTTGCGCACCGGCACTTTGTTGTCTTCTCTGCTGTTCGGACTGCGCACCAAAAGGGGGGCGCACCCCGACTTCGCTGTGAAGTCGGGTTGCGCCCCAACACTTAGCTGATTTTCTACTGCACTGCTTCCCTACTGCGCCTAGGAAGAAGGGCGCACCCCGACTTAGCTGATTTTCTACCGCACTGCTTCCCTAGTGCGCCTAGGAAGAAGGGCGCACCCCGACTTCGCTGCGAAGTCGGGTTGCGCCCTGACACTTAGTCAAATTTTGCTCGTTCTGTCTGCCTGCGCACTTCGCATCCCCTACTGCACTCCAACTGGAGGGCACACCCCGACTTCGCTGCGAAGTCGGGTTGTGCCCTGACACTTAGTCATTTTCAGGGAGCACTTGCTAGAAAATTCACTGGGGGAAGTTCAAGGGGAAGAGGGAGGAATGAAACTGCAACAGTCGGGGTGTGCCCTGACACTTAGTCATTTTCAGGGAGCACTTGCTGGAAAATTCACTGGGGGAAGTTCAAGGGGAAGAGAGAGGAATGAAACTGCAAGGAAGAGGGAGAAAGGGAGGAATGAAGAAGGGGAAAAAAAAGGAGGGAGAAAGGGAGAGAGCAGCTAACTTACAAAAACTGAAAACATGGCACCCCGTGCAAAATGTGGCAACATTCCTGGTGGCTCGCGGGGTGTCGAACTCGCCTCGACGCAAAGAACCATGCCTTCATCCATTGGGTGCAGAGGAACTTCCTTCCCCTGCTTTTTGCTGCTCTGACCGCTTCCTTCCAGGCAACTGTTCTTCTTCAGGTTCGCTTTCACCAGTTGCCTCCTCAGTTTCGCCTTCTGAATCTGAATGTTCTCCACTGTCAGCCTCCCACTCGCTGATGCGTTGGTATGCAGCCTTGGCTTGGTCCCAGACTGCTGCTTGGAAGGGCGCGAGGTCGCTGATCTCTCTTAGTGCTGCGTGGAATGCAGCGACCGCGTGCAGGTCGATGGTGTTATATCTTTTTCCCAACTCTTTTAGGGAGGAGTTGATTTTACAGTATTTCGACACCATCTAGATGACCTGAGCTTCTTGAATTGGCTCTGCCCAGCTATCAATTTCTGTTGTATCTGTCTCGAAGGACAGCCAATTCTGCTTGACCTGCTCAAGGGTCAGAAACTCGCCATCTTTGACGTAGCTTGGGCACCCGTGTTCGGACAGAGTGTGAAAGGGGGCCAGGAGAATGTTCCTTTCATTTTCTAGGGCGTCGAGCGCCTTCTTGGCAGTTCTAATCTTCTCTGTCTTATCAAAATAAACATGCAAGGTTACCCTTGCATCTGCCCACTCTGAGGCAAGTTGGGAAATAGGGGCGAATTGGAGGCCTTTGCGCTCAAACTGCTCAAGTTTTATAGCCAGGTCTAGCCATTGCCTCGCCTGGTGTTCGGCCTCATCTACCACAGGCTTTCCCTGGGCAGATACTTCTTCGATCCTGGACACGAAGTCTAGGACCGACAAGGATTTAACAAGGTTGGGCTTGCAACCTTGTAGCAGACTAGCCCGCATATCCTTGGCTTTGCTTCTTGAAAAGGCCGTCGCCTATGATGTTTTCTCGGCAAGTTGCGACTGTGCCTGTTTCAGCGAATCTTGAAGCTGCGTAACCTGTTCCAGTGCTGCTCTTCTCTCTTCTGACAGTTGTTCGGCTGTCTGTCTCTGCTCTGCGGCCTCCTGCTGAGAGGCAGCCAGCTGGGCCTTAAGCCCATCTATCTCTTGCTGTGCTGACCCCAGCTGCGTGGTGGCCCTAGCCAGGTCCTCCTCAAGCTGCCTTGTGTAATTCTGCATCTGGAACAGTGCTTCCTGGGTCTCAAGATGTTTGACGAGGAGATTGTCTGTCCTATGACGAATACCACGAATTTCGTATTCCTCATTGATGTCATCAAAGCTTTTCTCCTTCCTTTGAAGTTCGTAGTCTGCCTCGGTCATCTCCCGGAGAGGCTTCTTTACTTTCGGGATCAATTTCTTGGTTGTCAGCACTCTCCTGTCTAGGTCGAACTTCGTGCGTTTTACCGGGGCAGCTATCTCTTCGGCTCTCCTTCGTTTCACGCCCTGGAGAAAGGAGGCGGAACATCTTGAGGCGCTTACTGCCAAAGGCAGGTCATCGGCGCTCTGTAGTTCGCCCATGAAGTCTAGATCCTCCAGCATTGGATTTTGCCGCGGCATTTTTCCCGCAAACAGTGACGCGGGAGGTATTCCAGAAGGAGTGGCCGCTTTCGAGGGCGATCGGGTCTTGGGGGGAACGGGCGGCTGAGTGGATGGTGCTGGTAGGGTTTTGGACGGCTGGGGTGAGGAGCGCGGCGGTGAAGGAACAGCTTCAGTACTGGCTGCGGGTGAGGGTTCTAGGGTTTGACTCAGTGACTGGAAGGCGTTAGGATCCTGAGCAAACTGGTCAAAGGAATGTGGGCCGCTAGAGGGCTGAGTAGTTGGGGAAGAGGAAGACGTGGCTACGGCTTGCCCTGATGAGATGGGAGATGAGGCTTTGGCAGGGCTGACTGGGACTTGGGGAAGAGAAATAGTGGACGTACCTGTGGGCTCCGCCTGAGCCGCTGTTGGAGGGACGCTTGCAGCCCGGGTGTCTGCCTCTGGTTCAGGGCTGTCCAAAGAGACAATTTATGGCGTTGCTGTTCCCGACTGCACTACGACTGATTGCTGCACAGGCTCTTTTGGCCGTTTTGTCTTTCCAACTCTTCCTCTTCTTTTCTTCTGGCGTCGTGGCTGGTCTAGAGGAAAGAGATAATGTCGGGGTGGCAGGCGCTGACGTTCCCACGGTAAACTTGTACCTGGGTCTGGCTGGAAGGATGTCTATCGCACTCGGTCTGCTAGCTGGCAGCGCAGACGCTTTTTCTGCTGGAGGGGCCACCTTCGGGGTTGACTTCTCTGAAACTTGCGCCCTATCGAGCACTGCCTCAGGAACTATAGGCTGCATCAGGCCCACTTGGTTGCTCGCCGGAGTTGCGCTGGAAGTCGCAGGAGTTGACGATTGCTGGGAGGTGGGCCTCCTTTTATACCTTATCTTCGCGCCTCGGGGAACACAATTGCGGAATTCGAAAAGCTGCCACGTGTCAACGTGCTAGTCATATAGTGCTGAAAATTCGTCGTCAACGGCCAGATTCCTCCGGTTGGATTTATCGTGTTGTGTGTGACACCTCATCTTCCAGCATTCAATGATTTTGTCTTTATGCCAGTTGAGGGGTGTCACCTTGGCAAGGAATTTTTTGAAGCCCGTAGACTCCATCCGGTGATCCGGGTTTCGCTCGGGATCGTACGTCACCTCTTTGCAGTAGAACTCATGCCATGGAGGCCATGATTGCATTTGCTCGATGTGCCATTCCAGGTCTGCACCTGTCTTGTTCCTTCTTTCTTGCATGATCTCAGCTCGGGGACAGATATGCGTGAACTTTCCTCTGACCCCAATTGGGTCGTACTTCCAACGCTGCGGCAGCATTATTAGACCCATATCAATGAGTTCCCGCTCGAGGTAGACATGCTGTTCGATTTCGTGCACTTGGGTATTCGCCCAGGTCATGGGATACTGAAATATATGGCCTCTCTTTTTGCCTTGGCCGAATTCTTCTTCAACGTAGTCCATCTGCTGTGCAATTTCCATCCCGAACTGGTGGTCAGTGCAGAAGTAGGGCAGCAGGAATGGCTGCCCCTTGAACCCGTAGATTCTGACTATGGTGCCTTGAGTCAGCTGGAAGGTGTTCCTGTACTCATTCTTCCACAGGTATTTTGTCATGACTTTCGGTGGGCGACATGCCTTACGGTTGAACAACCCCATGACTTGGCACAAAAACTTGAGATTGAATTCGTAGAATGAGCCTTTTCTGTACAGAATTTCAGTCCATTCGTACACGGGCAGCGGCTCTCCTTTTTCGTTTATTTTCCTCAGGTCAGGAACGTTCATCCAGTAATGCATGTGATACAGGCACAACCATGCGAGGAAGGAACAAAACCGGAAATCTTTTGTCTGCTTTTGCTGCAGTCTAACCAGACTTGAATGTATGGCATATGCCAGCCAGTCTGCCCAGTCGAAGAAGATAGGGCGCTTTCCACTCTTTTGCACTGTAGAGTCATAAAATTCTCCATGTAGGAGACATTCTGCCAGCGCCAGTTGGTACGGCCATACTACTTTGTCAAAGTCACAGCCTAGGACCCACGCCAGGATGATGTAGATGTATTTATTCTCAAATCTGTCCAAGGGTATGGGGCCAGTCGGCCACTGTTTGGCTGACAACGAAGTCTTTAGCTCCGAATCAAGAAACTCTCTCATCCGCTTTGTCTGCGTAAATCTGCCGGTCTGCTCATCCAGATTCACCCTTCTGACAATTGCGCCGGGCTTGTACTGCAGCCCCGGGGCGAACGCTGGCTGGACGCTCTCCCGAAAGAGTGTGAACAACACTTTTCCCTTGTCGCAGACTTGTCGGGCAGCTGGTTTGTAATATTTTGCAATTGCTTCAATCAGCTCCGGGCACTGGTGAGTAGGAGGGCACAAGAACCAGTATAGGTTCGATTTATACGCAGCGCCGACATGATGTGAGGGTGAAACCTTGTCTACCCACTTTGCAATGTTCAGCCGCAGTTTGGTGAGGCTGATGGAGAAAGAGCCGTCCTTATACCCGGACAAGCGATTGACTGGTGGCGGCGGAGTCTGCCCAACTACGCGCCTCTTCGTCCGGGATTTTCTTTTCTGGTCCTTCTGCGGAACTTCGCTCTCATGAGCGCTTGACTCTGGTGATTCCTCAGCTTCGCGCCGTTCTTCACTGGATTGCGCCTGTACGGGCGCTTTTCCCTTGTCCATCCTTTTCGAAACAGCAGAGGCAGGAATTACGGCTTCTGAGTTTGTCAGCTTTATTCCTTGCAGTCAGGAAGTCAGCTTGAACGATTTGAATTTTCTGGTTGCGCCAGGGCCCTTTTTGTAGACAACGACTACAACATTAATGGCACGAGGGAGGGAGTTAGGGCAGTTAACTTGGATTTGGTGGAGGCGTTATGATTTTTTGGCGGCTGTGCATGGGTTTATTTTTGAAAAGCGCACCCTAGTAGCCGTTGGTCCAAAACGCACCTTGCTTTTTTAATGCATCATTCTTGAAAGATGTGCAATCATTAAACCTCCTTGGGCATCGTGCCATTGCTAACGTCATCGCCGCCACCTGGGCACACTTTACAAGGGAGAATTTCTGGCCCGTTGACCCAACTTCGCCCTGTGTCGTACTTCGCCCTGGGCCCACACTTAGAATTTTCTTTATGTTTTCCGTGGTAGGTTATTCGGACTTTGCCCGAAATTCAGGGCGCACTCGTACTTCGCCCCGAAAATGGGCGCACCCCGATTTCACCCAAATTTGCTTACGCAGTCTGACACTTAGCCGTTTTGTCGCTGTCTGTTTCCCAACTGCGCCCTTCGGAGGGGGCGCAGCCCGACTTCGCTGCGAAGTCGGGTTGCACACCCAGACTTAGCCATTTTGCTCCTCTTTTAGCAACTTTCTTCCGAACTTCGCACTGTTCAAGGAGCGCTACCCGACTTCGCTGCGAAGTCGGGTTTTACCTCAATTTTACTTGGGCTTTTTTCCTAAAAAATTTAAAAACTGAATGCTGAAATATATACATTCTGAAAATAAAAAATGCAGAAGGGAAATCTGTACAAGGAAGGGCCCATTTGGGTGCCTTCAGTGGTGGTAAATTTTTAGGTGGAACCCATTGACGGGAATAGGAAGAAGCTGTCCCTCCATGTCTCGGAGCACAAATGCGTTGAACTGGTTCACCCGGGCAATCTGATAGGGGCCCTCCCAAAGAGCGTCAAATTTTTTCGTGGTTGCCTGGCTTAGCCTTCAATGAGTCTCACTTCAGCACCAGGTCCCCGATTTTGAAAACTCGGGCAGTGGCACCTTTTGCGAACCAGCCTTGTGTTGCTTCAGCGTGTTTAGTGAAGGCTTGGTACGCTTTTTCTCTGTCTTCCTCTAACTACAGCAGCTGGCAAAGTCTGTCATCTACCGGATCCCCGCTGCCTCTTTCTTCATCAAGCATCCAAAGAGCAGGAATTTCGATGTGGGTTGGCAAGACTGCTTCTTTGCCGTATACGAGCGCATAGGGGGACGTTTTAATGGACTTCTTGAAGGATATTCTGTCCGCCCACAGCGCCCGATCCAAGAGTAGGTCCCAAGTCCTCTTGTTTTTCTCCACTGTCCTCTTGATGATTTTCAGCAGATTCTTGTTGGTGGACTTAGCGAGACCGTTCCCCTGTGGGTAGTAATTGGAAGACATTTTGTGATAAATGCCGTATTTGCCGGTGTACTCCGTGAGTACAGCGCTTGCGAATCCCAGACCATTGTCCGTCACTATTGACTCAGGGACACCAAAGCGGGTAATGAGGCTCTCAAGGAACCTAATGACCGTCTCCTGGTCCGCGTTCTTTGTGGGAATCGCCTCTACCCACCGTGTGAAGTAGTCGGTGGCGGTGAGAATGAACTTGTGCCCTGTTGCAGAGTTTGGCGTAATAACCCCAATGAAGTCCAGACCCCATTGCTGAAACGGAGTCTCGGCTTGGATCGGTTGAAGGGGCAGGGGTGCTTTTCTATTTCTGCCAGCAAATCTCTGGCATTGATCACATTTTGTACAGACTGCATATGTGTCTGTAAAGAGAGTGGGCCAATAGTACCCAACTCTGATTATTTTCAAGGTCGTGGGCCTTGCAGAATGGTGACCCCCAGGCATCCCGGAGTGGAATTCTCCGAGGATCCTGGGCTGGTCGGTTTTCTTGACGCACCGCAACAAGATGCCGTCAATGTTTTTAAAGTACAGCCCCTCGGGGCGAAGAGTGTATTTCAGTGCACCTAGCCGAAACCTCCTTCTTTGTGAGGCGTTCAGGTGGTCTGGACATCTTCCGGTGCAGAAATACTTCACCGGGTCATCTGTCCAGTCGCACTCCTCGGGTAAGGAGTTGGCTAGGTTGGTGTTTGTTGCTGGATCCTCCCACTTACAGGCGGATATCTGGGCTGCTGCGCTTCGGGCCAGCTCCTGGCACAAGGCTCGGCCTCTGATAAGCTTGGTCAACCGCACCTCGATGTCGAACTCCTAGATTTTAGCAATCCATCCTGTTGTATGATGAAGCTTCGGATGTCCGGGTGTATCACAAAGACAGTTGTCCGACTCTGGGAGACAAAGTGCCTGAACTTTCGAAGAGACTTCATGACTATGTGAACCTGCCGCTCTATAAAGTTGTACTTTTCCTCGTGCGGCTGAATCACTTGGATCAGGAACGCTATGGGGTGCTCCTCACCATTGTCTCCCTTTTGGGTCAGGACTGCGGCGTAACTCTCGGGTTCTCCCACCGCATACAGGATGAAGTCCTTGGAGTAGTCCGGGTTTATCAACACCGAAGCTTGTGCAATTCGGGCCTTGATCTCCTCGAAGGCCTGCCTCCTCTCATCAGTCCATAAGAACTCAGCGTTCTTTTTCAGCAATTCGGCCATGGGCTTGATTACTTGTGCGAAGTCCGGTACGAACTTCCGCACAAAGTTGATTTGGCCGAAGAAGGACTGCAGCCCCTTCTTGTCGACTGGAGCGGGTAAGCGGAGGAGGGCTTCTGCTCTATCAGGGTCCACGACTAGGCCTTTCTCGGAGATGACATGCCCCAGTAGCTTACCTTCTTTTACCGCGAAGACGGATTTCTTCGGGTTTATGGAAATGTCGAATTCACGACACCTCTCAAATATTTGCCGCAGGTGGGGAACATGGTCCTCTCTCTTGTGGGAGAATATAGTCATGTCATCTAGGTAAATGACAATGACCTTGTTGAGCAGCTCTCGGAAGGCCAGGTCCATGGCTCTCTGGAATGTGGTGCCAGCATTGGATAAGCCGAAAGGCATGCGCTGATAGGCGAACGTTCCCCATTTGGTGGTGAACGCCGTCTTGTGCTGGTCTTCGTCCTTGACCCAGATCTGGTTGTACCCAGAAAAACCGTCTAGGAGGGAGAATCTTTGTGCTCTAGCAACTATGTGGAGGATTTGATCAATCTGGGGGAGCGGATAATGGTCCTTGAAGGAGGCCTGATTCAAATTTCTGAAGTCCACACAGAGACGAATGTCTCCGTTCTTCTTCCTCACGGGAACCAAGTTCGCAACCCAGGATGAATGCTTGATGGGGTAGATGATCTTGGCCTCCAGCATCTTCAGGGGCTCGACTTTCATCATGGCTTCAATTTTTGGATTTACAGCCCTCTGCTTTTGCCGGAATGGCTTGGCACCATCTTCTAGCTCAATGGTATGCTGGATTATATTTCTGTCATACCCCTTCAAGTCCTGGTAGCACCAGGCTACTATGTCAGGGAACTCTCGGCACAATGTTCTAATCTGCTCAAGTTCCTCTGTGGTGCAGTTTGTCCCGACCTTAATTTCCAGGTTCGAGCTCCAGGTCGGAGTACTGCTTCGGGTCTACCTTGATCCGATGTGATATTGCTCTGTCATTCTGATCAAATAGACTCTCAAGTGTAATCAGTCCTTTTGGGACATGATTATTTTTCAGCTATATCAACCCCTCATATTGCTCGTCATCAGGGTCTCTACCTTCGATTGAACACGCTTCGTTAACCAAAAATATGACGATCTCCTCGTCACAGTCGAACACCTGCCAGTGGATGTCCTTATCAGGCATTGAAGGCCTGTAAATAGTACGAACCGGCTTCGGCTTCGGCTTCTGGACAGTGTCATCAGCCGGAACGTACCTGGCTCCAACGGACGCCAGAATGTCAGCATGCTTGTTTTTCTCGCGTGATATAGCCTTGACATTCAACGAGTCAAACGACTCCATCAGATCCCAGACCCGATTACGGTATGCCTTGAGATAATGCTTCTCGGAGGCGCACTTGTTCGTAATCTGGTGGCACACCAGCTCTGAGTCGCCAAAGATCTGCAGATGCTTAATCCCCAGCCTCTCCGCTTTTCGCAAGCCTAAGCACAGGGCTTCGTACTCCGTCGCGTTGTTGGTATAGCTCCAGGCCAGCCTATAGGTGTAGTCCTTTTGGATCCCGGTCGGAGAAACCAAAAGTACACCAGCACCGACGCCATTTTTGCATCGTGCGCCGTCAAAGAAAAGCTTCCACAGCTTTTCTGGTGCAGGTCCCACTTCTTTCTTGGCCGACTTGTCAAGCCTTTCAGGCTGAACAACAGTGTAGCAGCCTTGCTCAGTTTCAATCACGACGTTGAAGTCCCGCAAGGAGAATTCATCTTCTACTTGCAGCAGCTCAAGAGCTTGCTCTGTCATGTCCACCACCACCAGTTCTTCCTCCGTCAGCTGAACCATGCAGTCCTGCGACTCTTCTTCGGGTATCTTCTCTACTAAGAAAGTGGAAGGCTTCTCGTTGTAAATCTTCAGTCTCCTTCCTTTGAAGGGCACGTCCATGTGTGAGTAGTCTAGAGACAGATACCCTCCTAACTTTGCAGTGAACTCCCTGGAGAGACACATGCCGAAGTAGGGTTCCAAGTCGACGACCACGACCTCTTGGATGACCACGATGTCGAGAGATTTGTGCAGCCGAATAGGGATGTCTTTAATGACACCGACTGTCTTGACAGGGGTGTCGTCCAGTTGCAGCACGCCTTGGCTGCTCCTTGTGTACTCCATCCCGATATCGTCGCAGACGGCTCTCGGCATAACGGTCGTGGAAGCACCAGATTCCACCATACAGTTGTGTACTATGTACCCTTGCATCCGTAATGACAGATAGAAGGGAGGCGGTCTGTTCTTCCCAGTGGCTGAGATTGTCAGAGGTTGAACCAGAACAGCGAGCTGTATCTGCTTGCCATTCTTCATGATTTTCAGAGATTCCTGTAGCAAATCAACCTGGCCTGGGAGCTGAAGAGCATCATACATGCTGATTCTTGCGGGGGTTCTCTTCAACTCATCTACTATGTTGTAGCCCAAGGTGCTAGCTCCTTCCGCTTCTTTTGCCGGCTCATACTTCGTCCGGTACTGCTGAGTGGCCTCAACTCTCTGTCTCTTGGTCAGAGACGGATATCTCAGCTTCTTCTGAGCTTGTTCTTTGGTTTCAGCTGGAGGCTGAGCAGTGGGAGCTTTAGGCGCGGGAGCTTTCGCCACGGGGGGCTTGATTGCGGGAGTCTTTGCTTTGGCTGTGTAGGGCCACAACCTCTTGTCAGGTGGTAGCCCATCAGGTTGCGCCTTATCTCTCCTGGCGTATACCTTTAAGGGCTTTGCAGCGGCTTCAGCAGAATTTCTGTTTTCCTTGGCGGGAGGCGGCAACGGATCTTCCTCTGGGACGACGAAGTTGCCTTCATCGCCCAAGATCATGTAGAGTTCTTCGTCCTCTATGGCGCTGCCTGCCAAGGTCTGGGGTAGTGTTGGTGCAGTGTGCAGTCATCCTCCGAATGCGGGTCGTTGCACGTAGTCCACCAGCTGATCTGGTCAGAAGTACCAAGTTGGTCTTCAATGGCAACATTTCTTGGAGGGGGGGGCCTCTGATCTCGTCAGTGCCGGGGGTGGATATGCCCTCCTTGGAACAAGGTCCATCTGGGCCTGTTTTTTCTTTAGAACAGTCATGTCGTTGGACATGGTGTGATATTTGGAGGCCAAAGCTCGTACCTCCTGAAGGATTTTATTCTGGATATCATTGTCAGGAGGCGACAACTGAGCTGGAGGAGGTAATGCAGCCAATGGAGGAGGTGTAGAACATTGTGCATACTACGGGGGAGCAGGGAGTGCTGGAAAATGTAGAGGAGGAGGTGAATAGTGGATTTGTGGCGGGTCGTAAGGGTTCACGACCGGCGCCGGATTCCATTGTTGCTGGGGTTGTTGTCCTAAAGTGGACGGCACTGGACCGGAAGCTGATGGGTACTGAGATCGGGGAAAGTTGGGGTAAATAGGCGGCTGTACCCTGTGCGGGAGTCTGCCTATGGAAATGATATCCATCTTAGCTTGTTGGGTAGCCTCGTACAGAGCAGGGAACGAGTCGATTCTGGCTACCTTCAACAGCAGGAAAATGTCTGAGTTGAAGGACCTCAGGTAGTAGTAGGCGGCCTGACCTGCTGAAGGTCGGAGTTCGCGAGGTACTCGTTTCCAAGACCTCGCAAACCTGATGTTGAAGTCTGACACCTCCTCTTGGGGGTGCCTCTGTATACTTTGAAATTGATGCAGCAAAGAAGAGGGATCAGCAGACTCGTTGCATCCTTTCACGAGCTTGTCGGCTAACTGTCACCACCCTGTGATAGATTCCTCTGGCAGTGATCTCCACCAGTAGAGAAGCTTTCCCCTTAGGGAAAGGGCCAGTAGACGGGTCTTCACACCTTCGTCAGTGATGGAATGTAGCGCAGCCAGGGCCAGAATGTCCTAGATGTGTTCATACACCGTCTTGTCGTAGCCGTCATATGTAGGGATAGACTTTAACGCAGTGGGGGGCACAGCTTGTTGTCCGACTAGGGCCAAGGGCCCCGTAGAGTCTACCGTCGAGAAGAGATCATCATCGTTCTGCTGGGCAGCCATGTCTTCTTCTCCTCCGGTAGTGTACTCCGTGTCAGAACCGTTCGAAGATGTAGATTCTTCTTCGGCCTCGACCTCTTCAATTTCAGCCTCGGCTTCTTCGATTTCAGCCTCGGGCTCTTCTACGCGAGCTTGTTGATCAGCCAGCCTGACGCGCTCGCCTGGAACGTCAATGTCAATTTCGTAAAAAGTCAGGCGGGTTTCCCGGATTCCTTGCTCGCCACCTTCTCGTTTGCATGAAGGTGTTAGGACCGGTCTTTACAGACTCAGAGAGTCTTCAGGCTCGTGCAGAGTCGCCAGTTGCTCTGATTTCTAACAGCAATGAAGCGAGCACTTATGCTTCGATTCTGTTTGGGGGTGGGAAACTACCATGTCCCACCAGGCGTTCCAGAGAAACTATTGGTTACGAATCTGCCATGAGGAAAGGGTTTGTTGTTATTGCGCCCAGATTCACCCACCAGATTGAAAGGCCGGAAGGAAGGAATGCCTTCCGTGCCAATCTCCGGAGAAGGCCGACTTCCTGTGGGGTTTTTAGTGTTTTAGGATAAGAGTTCAGGGAAAGAGATAAAAGTGCAGAAAGAGAATCCAAATGTGATTGGAGTTGGGCTGGGGGGAATAAGCAGCACGACAACGATCAATCACCACTACTAACAGCATTCCTTTACAAAGCACACATTGAAACTACAACTATCATTAATCCTATGTATCCTCTATCTATGCATTCCAGGAATACTTGATAATCAAATACCAGAGTCCAGAGTTCAGTACAACAGTAAGCAATGATACAAGAAACATGAGGCAGAAATGACAAGGAGAGGTAGCATACAAGATCAAAGACAGTAAGCAGAGCCAAGTATATGCTTGTATTAGAGGCAAACACACAACTACAATGGTTCCCTAGCATTCCCCTTCCCCCTTTTTACAATGAATTGCATGGCTATTTATAGCCTCCAGTTCCCCCCGATTACATTCTCGGGCACAAAGTCCCAGACTAGACATTAGCTGACACAAGCGGCTGAAGAGCTGCAGATGCTGACTTCTATCGAGTAGGACTGTACTTGCGGCGTGGTCTTCCTGAAGGCTGTACAGCTATGTGGCGGAGTGTCGGGTCAAACCCTTGGTCAGCAGGAGTGCGGGTAGCTGTGGTGGATGAAAGTTAACATCAGCCTTAATGGTGGCAGTTGGAGTAGATAGTGCGGTCCATACTTGTCCTTTCCCGGTCATGTCTTGGCTCGGATCCCGAGGTTGGACACTCGTCAGATGCTGATGAGTGACACACGGCTGCCTTGAAAGGCAGTTTATCCAACTTCACCCAGGATCAGAGCGCTGTCGGGTTGCGCAGGTGAAAAACAGCGCAGTTGGGGAGGCCTCTGTGCCTTAGTCAATTTTTGGGCTTGCTTGCCCAACTGCGCACCGGTCAGAGGGCGCACCCCGACTTCGCTGTGAAGTCGGGTTGCGCACCGGCACTTTGCTGTCTTCTCTGCTGTTCGGACTGTGCACCAAAAGGGGGGCGCACCCCGAATTCGCTGCGAAGTCGGGTTGCGCCCCAACACTCAGCTGATTTTCTGCTGCACTGCTTCCCTACTGCGCCCAGGAAGAAGGGCGCACCCTGACTTCGCTACGAAGTCGGGTTGCTCCCTGACACTTAGTCAAATTTTGCCTGCTTCTGTCTGCCTGCGCACTTCGTATCCCCTACTACGCTCCAACTGGAGGGCGCACCCCGACTTCGCTGCGAAGTCGGGTTGTGCCCTGACACTTAGTCATTTTCAGGGAGCACTTGCTGGAAACTTCACTGGGGAAGTTCAAGGGGAAGAAGGAGGAATGAAACTGCAAGGAAGAGGGAGAAAGGGAGGAATGAAGAAGGGGAAAAAAAAGGAGGGAGAAAGGGAGAGAGCAGCTAACTTACAAAAACTGAAAACATGGCACCCCGTGCAAAATGTGGCAACAATGACCCGGGTCATTTTTTGGCAAGTCCTAACCCCTGTTCCTACCTTATCAGTGAGATGAGACTCAACCCTAGTATAGCTGCCCTTAAACAAAGTTTTACAAAAATTACATAGCCATGTTCTTGAGCCTCCAAATTTTTTTTTGTCTTGGTCACAGTTGGTTACAAATTGTTGTTGAGGTTTTTTTTAATATTGAATGGACCCTTGGCATATTCCTTTAATATTGGTGATGGACAATCAAAACTGGTTTTAGAAGCAGTGTTGTCCCCTTTGGAAGTTTGGGGTTGGATGGTAGAGGTTGAATCCCTAACAGTAGCAGCATGAATATTTATATTTTCAGTTTGGTTTCCCTCCTCCAAATTAATGTTAAATGAGCCTGAGTCATTGCTGGCCATGTTGAATATTGAAATAAAATTATAAAAATTTCAAAACAGACTTGGAAGAGGTAATGAAAATTTGAAAACTTCAACACAAACTTGGATTTTTGCTGCCTGATGTGGTTTTCTCTATTGTTGTTGCCTTTTGTTGCTATCCCTATCCTTTGCTATCTCTATTGTTGCTACCTGCTAGTGCTGCCTGCTAGTGTTGTTGGTACCCTGCCCTTGTTGCTTACTATTGCTGCCTCCTTTTGCTATCCCTTGTTGTTGCTGTTGCTATCCTTGCCCTTGTTGCCTACTGTTTTTGCCTCCTTTTGCTATCCCAGCTCTCTTTTTCTTCTTCACTGTTGAAACTTGAAAGATGAGTGTTTGTAATTGTAACTTTGTTTTAACTTTATAAGTTTATATAGTGAGTTGCTTTTAGGTTTAGGGTTTGGGAGGGGGTGAGACTTAAAATGGGTCCCACCCCCTACCTTTTTAGTTTTTTAAAATTTACTTTTTCATGTTTTTTTTATATTTAGGTATGGGCGCCCAACCATGGGGAGGCCGTCCCTAGGGATAGCCCAAGCGTCCCCAAAGGCGCCCAACCGTCCCTAGGGATGCCCCAAAACAGGGGACATCTTGGGGACAGGAGGCCGTAGGCCTTTGGCGTCACGGGGATGACGGGAAACGTCCTCGATGCTGTCCCCCGTGCTGGGGGATGCGAGGAACAGGGGGACGCGTCCCTCGAGGGGGGGGACATGTCCTCGTGGAACATTGAATTATTATAGTAGTTCGCTCATTGAGCTTTACTAAGTTTTTCCGCATAAGCAAAACGCACTCATCCCTACATCACTCAATTTATACCTCTGAAGAGATTTCAAATACAAAGTTATACTATTATGCTTGCTCTTAAAATAAATCCATATTCCTTTTGGCTTAAAATAATTTCACTTCATGGATACAATCCCCAACCATGCATCTATAACTATTAAACTGCTAGTTAACAACATTACCAAAGGACTTCCTTGTTGATATAGACACACGTATGCCTTTCAAACTGAGTTTTTAGTTTTTCAGGGTGAAGTCCCAAATTTCCATTTAGCTGTTTTAGGAAGAATGGATTATTAGTGAAAGAAGCTATTTGTTTCAGGTCTCGTTTATGCACAAGGAGTTGTACCATGCATTCTATATAAAGATGTTTGAGTTAAACCTCCTATACATGATGAATCATACTATGGATTTAACATAAAAAGGTTTGCTTCAGGCCTCCTTATACGCAATGTGTCATATCAAGCAAGTAATAAAAAATGTTTGCTTAACATCTCCTTATACACAATGAGTTATATCATGCAATTAACATAAACAATTTTGCTTGTTGTGACCCCAAACTCAAAATTTTGAGTTAAGGAAGATCATGAAAGAGTGAAATTCAAAAACAACAGAGTATAACAAACCAGAACACAAGTATACGAGCAAAATAGTAGATTGATTTTATTTCTTAGAAAACAAAGTACAATGCAAGCAATCTTTGAAAATATGAAGCTATAACATTGCATCTATTACTCATGCTTTTTACAGTCACGGGTGCATCTCTCTTTATACAAGAATTGGTGTATTGGAAATCCACCGTATTGAATATAGGTCATCCATATGGAAATATGGTGGTTCACCTTCCGTGAGTTAAAAGGTCACCCATATGGAAATGTGGTGGTTCACCTTCCATGAATTAAAAGGTCACCCATATGGAAATGTGGTGATTCACCTTCCATGAGTTACAAAGTGCATATTAAATGAAAATTTACATACATATGACTTGTCCTTTTGTGTTTTGTCTTCTAATGATGTGTCAACATAGCTAAAGATGCATTTTGGCTACGAAAATCTAAAAATAGAAAATTACTATTTTTAGTAATTATTTTGTTTTGTATTTTTGAGGGCTTCCAAAGTAATTTTTCCATAAATTTGTTGGGAACTGTGTCTGTGACAGAGTTTCTTGCAGAAATTGTTGTTCTCTCTCTAATCTTGCCTACATTTCTTGAATGGATCAAAATGGATTCTCGAGCACAAAGTTATGCACCTAACAGTATAGTTAGGATCAAAAAGATAGATTTTCAAGGATTTTCGAGCATAAAGCCATGCTGTAAAAAGCTCAAATGCTTGGATTATTCGTCTCCACCTAAAAAACAATGGTCCCCGTTGTGTCAACTTTTGACATCAGGTGTGAAAATTGTTTCTTTATCTGATTTTTTAGCCATTCCCCTTGGTGACCAAGTTGTCTTTCCTTGGCCACTTTGTACATCTGAGTGGATTGCCTTCTAGTGGTCCTGATCCATGTGTCAACAATCTGATCCTTCTCCACAGGTGCTAAGTTGTCTGGATTGAGTTCTTCAATGTCCAGCTGTTCTGCAACTATGGAATTGTCCAACAAAGGTGGATGATAGGGCCTAATAAGTTCAACATTGAAGATTGGATGCAAACCAAAATAAGATGGAAGATTCAATTCAAATGCATTTTCTCCCACTTTCTTGGTAATGGTGTATGGTCCATAACAAAGAGGTCTGATTTTCCTATGGGGTCCTACAAGTTTCTCTTTTTGAAGACATAACCATACCTTATCTTCAACCTTGAATTGATGTGGGACCCAATGTTGGTAATGGCATTGCTTGTATTTTCTATATGTCTTGTCCAAGAAGTCATGGACTTGTTGCTAGATGTGTTGAATTTGTTCCACAAAATATGCTGCCTGCCTTTTTTGCTTTTTGTTCATGAGATGAGTACTCCATGTGTTGCACAGGGAGAGCTACATCAATGGGTTCCAAGGGTTGGAACCCAAAACAAATATGAAATGGGCCATGTTTGGTGGAGCTATTTAGAGCTTAATTGTACCCATGCTAAATGTGGGAAGGTCTCTCATCCCATGTGTGTGGATGCTTGGAATTGTACATTTGAAGATTACAATCAATCGATTCACATCTTCTGTTTGGCCATCAATCTGAGTATGGAAGGTTGTGTTGGAATATATTACATCATTTGGTTCTTTACTAATGTACCTTCATGGGTACATATTTAGCTTAGGATTATATTAGAAGATAAATAGTTTATTAGAGTAATTTAATAAATGCACGAGTGTTAGAATGTGCAATGATGTAAATGTGCATGTTGTCCACATGTACATGAGTCTTAGGGTTGAGTGGGAGACAAGGAATCTATATTTCTATATAAAGGCCTCATTGTGAGTGAATGAGAGTGATTTTTTGAGTCCATAGGTTTGAGTAGTAATCGTCACAATGTAGCTCCATTTTGATATCATGGAGGAGTTGTAGACTCCATGAGAGGAGCATTGTAATTTTCGTGAGCTTTCTTATGTGAGCATTTCTAGAGCTTTGTATCAAGTTTTCTATCATATTTTCATGCATGTTAAGTTTCCTTTATCATAGTTATAATATTGCATGCTTATTTTTATACTTGTGATCACATTTCCTTTAAGTTTAAGGCTCCAAAATCTAACAGTGGTATCAGAGCCACGATGGATCAAAGGAAATCACAAAGTGATCACCATTGCTATTGTTGAGTATTTACAAACCGGATCAGCCATAGTGCGCCGCTGCATGCAAATACCATCACAATAGATTTTTGATATAAGTCGCTCTAGATAGAAGAATAGAAAGTAGAGAAAGCCACATGATTTATTTGGCTAGAGTTTTTCCACAGAGTTGCAATAACTTGTGAAGACTAGAACTCAACATTGCATCCACTATATTGGCAATCCAACTAGTGAATATTATTTTCTTTAGAGTCATAGAAATTTTTATTATCTCTAATATTTCATTGCAAGAGAGAAAATAAGTTTTTAGGAAAACCATTGGGTTACTATCATCTAAGTTTTTCTTGTTGTAGAAAATTAACTCTCAGAAGTTGGGAAGCTTCCTACAATAGATAGAGAAGAACTCCATCTTCATTGCTTGAAGGTCGACGTTACTTTCCTAGTGTAGGGATTAATTCTTTGTTGCAGAAAAATAAGGATTGAAGATTTGGAGGCCTAAGGAGAAAGGTCCCATTGAGAAATGAAATATTATTAATGTCCGCAGTGGGCCAAAATAAGACCCAAGGGACTATAAGAAGGACAATAATGACTGCCAGCTAGCAGGCTAAAAAGCCCAACAAAAAAAAGAACTAAGATAAATACAAGATGAAACCCGACAATAATGTGAGAGATTTGCAGATTGAAGACTCCTAGTTGAAATATTGAGGAGAAGTTCTAGTGGCCAAGGAAGCCACATTGAAGATTGCAAATCTAGGAAGGAGGTCCTAGAAAGAAGACCCCATTGAAGATTGAAGAGACTCAAGGAGAAGAGTCCTAGCAAAGATTGGAGATTGGTGATCTCCATTGAAGACTGAAAACTTCACATTGAAGAAGAAACAAGAAGAAGGCTTGGTGAGCCTCATTGAAGGAGTTCCTAGAAGAACTCATTGGAGAAATTACTACCAAGGAAGAAGCTAAGGAATTGGGACAATCGTCACCATCTGACGACAAGCCCAAAGGAGAAGGTTTGGCAAGAAGATTGTCAAATCACAAGGTAGTATGGAATAGATCTCAAGATTGACAAGATTGTTTGAGGAGGAGATCTAGTTTGAAGTCAGAATTCGGAAAAGAAAAGGAGATAGAAAAACCGCCAAATCTGAGAGATTTAGGGGCCATCATTGAAGGGTTCTTGAGTGAACATCTCAGCTGTGATTTGGGGGAGGATCCTACCAAATTTTTGGGATTCAAGGACAGCTTTTCAGTGAAGGTATTGACTGATTTACAATCTGAAAATTTTCAGATTTGAGGACAGAAAAAGGCAGCAATTTGGGCAGCATTAGTGGCTGCTAAAGATCAGATTTCAGAGGTACATCCTGAAGGAGCATTTAAGCCACCAAGTTACAGTATTGGGCAGCATATTAGTCAAGTATTGAGAAAGTGAGCTGTTTTGGACAGCATCGTCATCATCTACAAGGAAAAAGGTATGCAACAAGAAGGTGCAAAAGTTCATTAGTTGAGCTTTTTATATTTGGATTTCTATTAAAGTTTTAAAGCACCAATTACAAAGTTTAAAGGTTGCATCAAAAGTTTCATTTCAAGTCTTCAAAAGTAGTGCATAAGTTATAGTCTACAAAGTTCAAACCTGCACATAGAAGAAAATAGAAGTTAGGTATATTTCGAGAGAAAGAAACATATCAACATTCTATTGCTTATTCTAAGAAAAGAAGACTATAGTTTTTGCATAATCTATAGTGCAAAATATTTCATTGAAAAGCTTGGATTGATAAGTGAAAGAATAGCCAAGCAAGGAAGATATTGCCAAGGATTAAAGGCAATAATAATATCAGTTTTATCTCAGCCAAACAAGGAAGTTGAAGGCAGTTACTTGCAGAATATTGTGGCAAAGGAGTAGCCACCAAAAAGGTTAAGTATTACCTCCAAAAGTTGGAGAAGAAAGTCAGCATATTAAGGCAAAAGAAAATCTTGAAAGGGAGAAGAAAATCCAAGTCTAAGGTGCAATCGAAGGCCACATTTCCAAAAGGATTATTTGGGCAGATTTGAAGAAGAGTAAAAACAGTTTATGAAAGCTATCTTGGACAACACAATCGAATAGCAAAACCATCCAATTGAAGCCTATAGTTTGAGTGAGTTAAAGGCTCATCTTACAAGCACAAGGGGGCAGTCATAATCTACGTATAAGAGTCATCCAAAAAGGACTCTACAAGCGCGGTTAAGAGGCAGATTGGACAGCAATAGAGAAACGTAGCAAGGTCTCCAAGTGGACATCCTACAACATCCTAAAAGAAAGCCTCGGTAAGTATTAGGAAGAGCCATCCAAAGGCTCAAAAATCTAGTTATCTAAGGTGTCTAAAGACACCCAACGAAGCGCCATTGCCACCGGAGTTATTGCCTACGCGGAGCACGAAAATCAGACCTACAAAAGAGCCAATACAAGTGAAATAATACAAGGATAGAGCAGATGTCGTATTGAAAATGGTTTATCATCACCAAGGAGGAGCGATTACCATTGAAGCAAGCTGGAAAAGGATAGGTATTGACGTCCAATAGCGCCATTGAAGATAGCTTGAGTATTCTGCCCAAGGAGAAAACATAGACAACAAGAAATATTACCAAGGAGTGAGCGTTGGAAAAGTGCTAGAAAGGAAATTGGACAAGTCCAAAGCAGTTGAAAAGAAGACAAAAATCCATCGCCACGTGGAAGGAGTGGTTTCATGCACTTTGGAGGAAGAGTGCCACGTTGAAGAGCAAGTTTGAGTGCCCAACATTATATCATAACGTCTCATATTTGAAATTCCAGCAAAGATAAGTGAAACAAGCGCTCAACATTAGTGAAAAAGACGAAAACAACATTGATAACGCTCCATAAATGAGCGCCCAACATGGAGAAAGAAAGTAGAATCATTGATAACATGCAACAATCACCGAAAGGGAAGGAATCAAGTGCAACATGTCATAGGCATTGGAAGGAGGTGCAATAAGAACCATTTTCAAGAAAATAGAAAAGACAAGCGCCACTTGGCACTTCCCTTTCCATAACACCAAGTTTAAGAAGGCGCCCATGTACGTAGCCTTTGGAAGAACAAAAGAGCATTGAAAGCAAGTAGAAAGTCACTATTTCGAAGAGCACGTAGAGTGACAGGGAAACCAACAAAGGAGACACGATTACTCACCAGAGAAGGATGAGCTTTGATGTGAGTTCAAGGCACATACAGCGCACATAACAGTCAAGGGAAAAGAGTGAGTTTACAACACATATTCAGCGAGCATTCGGTTGGAGAAAGGAAGACAAACCAGCCTATCTACAAGAAGGAGAAAGTGCACAAGCAAGGTGAAGAGTAACAAGAGTAATAAGCCTTGCAAACAACATACATTCCAAGCAACTTGCAAACCAGAATCAAGCATCAAGAAGGTGAGAAATATTCGTAGTCATATTGCAAGTTTGATATCAAGTGCATTATAAATTCTAGAGATATTAGTAATAGGAGTAATAAGGTGTTAAAAGGAATCTCTAGAGAAGATATTGGTTATATGAAAGAAAGGATTAAAACTAGAAGCATTTAAACTATTTCCATTGCTTCAAGAACATTTGCAAACTTAAAAAACACAAGGAGATATAAGGATTAGAAAAATCTAGTTTGCAAATACTTAGTATTTTTAAAACTTCTAATTAGGGAGATATAAGGAATCCTACTTCAACTGAATTTCTAGAAGTTTAGAAACTTAATATAGTATTGAATCATAATTGAAGAGATTAAGATATTGAGTGCATCAAAATTATAGTTGGAAGATTAAGATAGAATGACATAGACAATCCAACTAAAATTATTGAACTCCTTTCTTTGAAGTTGCATTTCTAAACACTTTCTACAAGAAGAGATAAAAGTTATAAAAAGTTGAATTTCATTCTAAAAGATTTTATCTCATTAAGATCATAATATACCTCAGTCTCTAGGGATTCAAAAGGGATTCGACAAAATTCAAGATTAGAAAGTCAAGCATAAGCATCAAGTTCATAGCCTGAAAATTTTGAGAATTAAGTCCAAGCTTGGAAAAGAAATCAAATCATGTTAATATGGATAGAGTGACAAGATGAGCATATCATCACTATAATCGTACTCAAGATCAAATACATCCAATATGTCCTATCAAAGGTATAAAATTGGTACAAACTCAAATAATCTCACAAATCAAAATGAAAAGGAAATTTGGTACATAGATTCATGTGCAAGTCATCATATGACTGGAAACTTACAATGGTTTGATTGTCTTGAAGTCACCAACAATTACAGACTTGAATTGCAGATGGAAAATTCTACCATATACATGGTTATGGATGTGTAGCTCCTAGAAAATTACTGCCAAACTTTATACTACATTATGTCATGTTTGTTCCAGGCTTTTCATCCAATCTCATTTCAGTAGCAAAGTTAGTAGAGAGCAAAAAAAAATTGACTTCAAACACTCAAATGGAGTCAACATGTGCCTCATAATAAATCAAAGAGAAATTGAAGCTACTGGATCAATTCATAAAAATATATATGTTCTGGACTTTATGGGAACATCACAAGATATTGTTGCATTTCCAAACAATACTAATACATTTGTTGAAGAACAGGATGCAGCATACATAGAACCAGCATATCACAAGAACAAAGAGAAAAATAGAAGACTCAAGATTAAGAGAATGAGAGGACAACAAAACTACACTTTATTCAGATATCAACAAACCAAAGAAGGAGAACAACCTCATCAAGATGAAGGACAACCAACAGAGAAAGATCCTTATTGAAGACTAAAGTCTTCAAAACCAAATAATGTAATACAAGGAGGTGTTGGAATATATTACATCATTTGGTTCTTTATTAATGTACTTTCATGGGTACATATTTAGCTTAGGATTATATTTGGAGATAAATAGTTTATTAGAGTAATTTAATAAATGCACAAGTGTTAGAATGTGCAATGATGTAAATGTGCATATAGTCCACATGTACATGAGTCTTAGGGTTGAGTGAGAGGCAAGGAATCTATCTTTCTATATAAAGGCCTCATTGTGAGTGTTTGAGAGTGAGTTTTGGAGTGCATAGGTTTGAGTAGTAGTAGTCACAATGTAGCTCCATTTTGATATCATGGAGGAGTTGTAAACTCCATGAGAGGAGCATTGTAATTTTCGTGAGCTTTCTTATATGAGCATTTCTAGAGCTTTGTATCAAGTTTTCTATCATATTTTCATGCATGTTAAGTTTCCTTTATCATAGTTATAATATTGCATGCTTATTTTTATACTTGTGATCACATTTCCTTTAAGTTTAAGGCTCCAAAAGCTAACAGGCTGTGGACATGGTCAACTTGGCGTCCATGATGCTCCATAAGGTGGACCAAAAAATGTTGAGAAATCTGCTATCCTATCAAATACAATGGACGGAATTTGGCAAGCCAAAGCTGAGCTACATATGACTAAAATAAAGCTTAGCAGTATCCTCAGCTGAAATGGATTTCTTACAAGGAATCATGATAACCATTTTTGAAAAACGATTGATTCCTACAAAAACACAATCAACTTTTACTTGCCCTTGCCAATAATTACCAACAACCTAAACGACCATCTCTTCCTGCCCAACCTATACCAAACCTGAATAATCGGCCGGCTAAAACGGTCTATTCCAACAAGGCTGAAGGGACATATTCCATTAACTTGCTACCTTGTAGTGAGATTCAATTGTGATCAGGAAAAATACATCCTGAAGAAGTAGATGATGAGCCTACTGTACCTTCCAAATCGCAAAATTCTAGGGAACCTTCTTTAGTTATAAAAGGGCAGTCTTCTTTAGTTGAAGAAAGCTCTATAGTTCCTAAAGAAAAACTTGATCCTAAGTCTAAAACTTCAGCTAAACCTCCCTTTCCTTGGAGATTGACATTGACAAAAGAGGTCCCTAAAACTGAGTTTGAATTAGTGGAAGATCTTAGAAACATTAATGTCAGAATACCTCTACTTCAAGCTCTAAAATATGTTCCCATCTATGCAAAAATTGTTAAGGATATTTTTATTAAACATACAATAAGGAAAAGAAAAGACCCCAAGACTATTCAAGTCTTGGGACAACTTTCTGATCTTATGTATGGGAAGATGATTCTTCCTAAATATGGGGATCTTGGAATTCCAACAATGAGCATTTATATAGGACAAACAAATCTGCAAAAACTTTTGATCGACCTAGGAGCTACAATAAATGTTATGACAAAGGAAACAATGGATAAGTTAGGTCTACAAAACATAAGATCAACACCTACGGTTTTACAGTTGGTTGATAGGTCTATTTTTTGACCGGAAGGAGTGCTTGAAAATATTATGGTCAATGTAACTTCATGGGAATATCCCATAGATTTTGTAGTTCTACAAATCAAAACCAAACTAGGAAGACATCCTTTGATACTTGGGAGGCCTTGGTTAACCATTGTAGATGCCTTTATTAGTTGCAGGTCTGGCAGTATGACCATTTTTGATGGAATGAGTACCAAGAAACTCACTCTTTATCCACTGTCGAACCATTTTATTCATATGATAGGCAACTTTGGATTGATGAACCTGAAGATAGGGAAATCATCCAATATTTGGCTATGCTTAGTGCTTATGAACACAATATTGAAAAAGAGTTGCTTGTAGACAGGGGTGAGTGCTTTCCCGGGACGAGGGAATGACAAGAATCTAGGAGGGAACGATAAACTTGGTTGCACAATTCAACATGCTACTTGGTTGTAGATGAGTATGTTCTAGCAGACATTTAAGATAGTAGATGTCTGGGCATGAAAGTGGACGTTTGGAAAATTAGACTCTAGGGCAGATAGACTAGACCTCTAGGTGACAGACGTTTGGAACAATGGGGCTAGACGTCTAGGTCGGACGCCTGTAGATGTCTCGGGATTAGACGTCTAGGGCGAACACAGTAGATGTCTAGGCAGACGTCTAAGTCAGACAGGTAAGACGTCTAGAGGTTTAGATGTCTAGGACAAACCGGACGGACGTATGTACAATAGACGTCTAAGGTAACCAAGCTAGATGTCTAGATAGTAGACATCTAGGACGGGTTTTCCAGCAAGTTCAGACGATTAGACTTGGACGTATGACGGGTGGGTTTGGAAAAGTCTAGACGTTTGCAACTTGAGTGTTCATCATCAATATTCAATGTTCCTTGCCAGTTCCTGCAACAACAAAACAACATACGCAACGATGCTTCTTCTAGTACCAAATGATCAATACCTGCAACAAAACACTATAACCCAGATGCAATCACACAACACGCAATCTAGAACAATGGTTGCTGCACAACAGATCTGCATTATAGATAAGTATGGATAGATTACAAAATGAAATAGGGGGGGTATTTATAGGTAAGCCCAGGTAGTTACTGCAACTAACCTATCTTAACCGTCCCATCTGCCTATTGCTTAACAATTCGTAACAACTGTTTCAGACGTCTAACACAGCCAGATTGGACGTCTAACTACTGAACTAGACGTCTGACTAATCCAAACGTCTAACTAATTAGGACGTCTTAACACAATGACGGTTGCGTTTGTCCTTTTGTGCAGTTTTAATTAATCAAGCCGTATTCATTGGATTGGCTGATTTTACATTGCAAAGCATGTGTAATGACCCTCCCCAAATTGAGTTTTCAAACCCTTGCTGTAGATATGGTAATATTCCTTACTAAAATTCTGAACCATGCAAATAAAAATCAGATCTGTAAATAACCCAGAAAAATACACCATAAAACCCTAAGATTGTCACAAACACACCACAATATTTTATATTATCTTTTATGGAACCACAATTACATAGATCACACCTGAAACATTAATATAAACCCTGGATGCTGAACAAACAACACAACCTCTGCTAAATTATTGAATGAAAACAACTCACAAATGCCCAACCACAAAACTCGCTAAACTCTGCTGCAAAAATCTGAAACTATAATGCCACACCAAATCTGAAATACCACACCAAGAAGGGTTCCCAAAACCCCAAATCTGATCTCCCCAAATCTGATATGAATGCTGCCGAAGAAATCCTCAATAAATGATGCAGAATGTCTCAATAAACCCAATTGTAAACCCTGGCTGGATTTACCTCAAAGAAACTCTAGGGTTTTCGTCCTAGGTTTCTAGCCAAGAGGGTTTTCGTCCTCAAAGCTATCCCTTGCAGGGTTTCATCCGCAAGAGAGAATTCTCTCGTAGGGTTTCGTCCACAAGAGAAAAGTGTATTAGCTGCAAAGCCAAATACAACAATGTAGAAGAGATAAAATGATCCAAGCTCCCTCAAATGAGCCCCCTACTCCTCTTTATATAGACATTCTTTTAATTCTTTATTGAGGTTGCACTTTTTGATTTCACTTAATAATACCTTAGAAAATAATAATAAAATGATATTTATTCTCCTAATGGGGCATACACCCTCATTTCCCCCTTTTTATTATTTAATTGCCAAATTTCACCAAAAATACTCTTAACACACCAAAACACATCAAGACTCCACTCCACAACTATGTATAATAAAAATATGAAAAATGGGGACATTACAATACCACCCCTCCCAAAATTGCTTGTCCTCAAGCAATTCCAACACCATCTTCTCATCATCAAGCTGAAACCAATGGTGATTCCAGGATCCCAAATAAATGTTAAAGGAGTAGGTCCATCATGCTGATGCTGCGCCACTGTCTTCTTCTTGGCAGCATCAACATGTAGAGACACAATTCTCCAAGTATCCATCAAGGCCACTCCAAGGTCCATACATGCTGATTTCTGAAGTACTATCTTTGCCATATATGCTTCATCTTTCATGTTTTGCAAATAAGTGTATATGAAGTCTACCAATTCATGTTCCTCAATTTCCCTTTTCGAAACAAACTCAGTTCTGATTTCTGAATGAAAAGCAGTCTTTGACATCATGAAAAACATTCCTGCACACTTTCTATCATGAACAATTTCATTCCCCCTCTCAATCAAAACTGAAATTTGGTGTGATGTAGCAGCCCTTCTAATCAAGTAAAACACAGCAAATATGAGAAAATCAGACCTGATATGAAGCGCAGCCCCTGATGTCTCATCAATTAGCCTATACAAAGTGAAAACTGTTTCCAATTCTGTCTCACAAAGTGTTGTAGGTGCAGTCATAGTTTGAATGCAAAATGAATCCCAATGAATTACCAGCGATGCCAACTTTTTATTCCCAAAAACAGTTCCAATGGCTGCCCAAAAATCAGTTCTGAGAATTAGCAAGATATCATCTCCAAATGCTAATGTCCTGCTCTCAAAAATACTCCATAATGCAGCCCAATTTCTTCCACATGACGTGATTATGCCATACCAATTACCAGCTCCATCCATCATCAATCTTTCATTCCCATAACTTATCAATGTAACCAACTCATGAATGCCAAAACTCTTCAAACAGCTGTCATAAAAATCAGAATGAATGTCATACCTTATGTAAGTAGTATCATGGCTGATCCATGTCTTCAAGTGGTGCAAAAGTGACCCCAAGAGAAGAACGTTTTCCCCCAAACACCCCAATACTGAAGATGTGTTCCCAAGATTATCCAAGAATGAAATGGTATCTTCCTCCTCCTTATCAAAACAATCTAAGCAAGGCTGATCAGAATGTAATGTCCCATGGCTGATCAAAATTGCAGTCCTTCTTATAGAAATGGCAGCCATCAATGTGTTATCAACAGAATAAATTATGGTTGCTTTCAGGATGCCATTAGCAACCTTCCAAGGCTCCCGGGATGCAACGTCTATCTTCCCAATGTTTGCAGTCCCTATTTTCCATCCTATGAATGTTTCTAAGGCCCACCATGTGATAATACCAATGCCAAACTTGCCATTTACCTCAAATGCCCTTACCAATGCTGCCCAAAATAGCTCCTCAAGAAACACAGCTCTAATTTTTGAAGAAAAGACAGTCCTAAACAACATGCAAAACACCTTCTTATACATCATGTAAAGTGCCAATTCAAACCTCATGAAGATCTCAATTAGCTTGGGAGGAATTGTCCCAAACAATGTGTCACATGTAGCCCCAAAACTCATTGTCAACGTAGCTGCATCAGTCATCATTATTGCAGTCCTATTTGTCATGGAGTTTGCAGTCTTCTTAATAAAAAACTTGGCCAAAGCTTCCCTCAAAAGTGCTGTCCAATGAGTCAAAAACACAGCCCCATCGGTCATAAAAAATGCAGTCCAGTATGTTGTCAACATTTCAGTCTTAACTCTCTCAACAGATGTTGCCTCCAAAGACAAATATGCAGTCTCACAAATCAACCAACATGTAGTCCCATACATCTCCAACTCTGTCCCAGAATTCATCACAAAAACAGTCCTAAAAGACAGAGAAGATGCAACCTCAAAAATCAGTGAACAATCAGTCCAAGTTGCCCTTAGAAAAACAGCCTCATTAGTTATGAAAGATGCAGACCAAGGCGTCTCAAACAGAGTGGTAAGATTAGACACAGAAGTCACAAACACAGCCTCTTTTATCAAGAAGTGTATGTCCTCATAGAACATGAAATGTGCAGCCTCAATCTCCATCAGTGATGTAGTCATTTTGAACAAAAACTCAGTCCATTCTATCATCAAAGATGCATCCTCATTCATTACCAAAAATGCAGTCTTAGGTCTCAACAAGAATGCAACCATAGGTGCCATCAATGTCTCTTTTTCCACAATGCTAATGCTGCCCATAAATGGAGAACTACTGTTATATTGCCAACAAAAATCAGAACTGATAACATACCTTCTTGCAACTTCCTTAAGGCTGCTTTGTGCCTCCCCATGGCTCAAGAGTGGCTCCAAGGGGGGGATGTTTCCCAAGCTCACCCAAAGACTCTCAAAAATAGGACGAACTTCTTGGAAATTCAAAACTGAGTTTTTGGAACTCTGAAATGAAATGTGGATGGTATTGAAGTCAATAGGGCGTTCATTCCCCATGGGTACTTCCTCACATCTAGGTGCCAATATACCCGGATCCCAAGGTGTGAATCTGCTGTCCCAAATATTCACAATATCCCCATGTATGCTATGAGATCTACATACCCTTCCAAAGAACAAATGAAACTCCTCTATTGTTGTTAAGACGACTGTAACAATAGGGAAATGAGCAAATTCATTCATTACAACCCTCATATAATTGTTACCTCTATCTTTGGCCAATTTGGTGATGTAATCCATGGGCATGTTTCCTTGTTTTAAGGCTGAAATAGTTACTCCTTCAAAATTTACCTCCTCTTCTTCTTGATCATAATCAGCCCTATGAAATAACAGTTTGGATTTGTCTTTAATGCAAGGATCAGCCATCTCAATGTCATTTCCTTTGCATGATTTTTGAAATAAATTTTGGGCAGCTCCTTGTTCAAGATGAAATTCATCCCAAACCGGTTCCTCATCATAACTAGGTGCTGAAATACTTGGATCCCATGCATCTAATGGCTGATGTATTTTTGGTGTTGCATGCTTATTGTAAATCTCATGTTCATTTTCCAAATCAAACCAATACTCACCAACTCTATCATTACTGAAATCTAATTTGTAAACTCCTATGTGTTCACTCTCATCATACTCTCCATCATGCTCTTCAAGGGCTTTGAATGTCACTTGTGTTTCACTGAACACATCAATGTCCAGAGCAGAATCCGATTCCACAAAGTTGTCTACTTCATATTCATACTGTTGTACTATGCCATCAATTTGTTGCCTTGCTAATTTTTCATCAATTGCATTTGGTACTAATATCTGAGACAAAGGAGCTGAACTTGTAAGGTATCCAGAAGAAATATTATTCTGCTGCAAAACAGAATTTGTTGTATCCATATTTGATAGAGGTCCTGCGACCTGTAAACCACTAGAAACCATTTCTTTTTCTGCCAACTGCCTTCTAAAGTTTTTTGGAACAGCAAGTTCTTCTTCTATCATCTCGACCTTCTTGGACCCAACAACGTTTCTTTGTATAGGAATTGAGGTGGGAGACATTGGTTCATCTTTTCTCTCCTTCCTATGCAACTTCTGTTGATGATGATTACCTCTCCGATTAGGTTGTTGCCTCATCCTCATGTCCACCCAATCATGAAGAGACATCATTTCTTTGAATTTCCCACTAGCATTGGTCCATTCCTGAACAAACTGATCCCGTAACTCTGAGATGGGGGGCTCAACCTTAGCCTTAGAGGAAACCGTAGGTGCTGACTTAGGTGACATAGCAACTATCAACTGCTTGAGAGTTTGCTGCAACTCTCTCTGACCTTGCCAAAACTCATGCTGAAACCTATCCCAATCACTGTGTGGCTCCATCTTCACATTGAACTAACCAACTCTCAGCTGCAACTATTATGAGAAAACACACTAGATAAAGAACCCAGACAGGCTGGCAGAATCTTTGGCTCTGATACCACCACTGTAATGACCCTCCCCAAATTGAGTTTTCAAACCCTTGCTGTAGATATGGTAATATTCCTTACTAAAATTCTGAACCATGCAAATAAAAATCAGATCTGTAAATAACCCAGAAAAATACACCATAAAACCCTAAGATTGTCACAAACACACCACAATATTTTATATTATCTTTTATGGAACCACAATTACATAGATCACACCTGAAACATTAATATAAACCCTGGATGCTGAACAAACAACACAACCTCTGCTAAATTATTGAATGAAAACAACTCACAAATGCCCAGCCACAAAACTGCTAAACTCTGCTGCAAAAATCTGAAACTATAATGCCACACCAAATCTGAAATACCACACCAAGAAGGGTTCCCAAAACCCCAAATCTGATCTCCCCAAATCTGATATGAATGCTGCCGAAGAAATCCTCAATAAATGATGCAGAATGTCTCAATAAACCCAATTGTAAACCCCTGGCTGGATTTACCTCAAAGAAACTCTAGGGTTTTCGTCCTAGGTTTCTAGCCAAGAGGGTTTTCGTCCTCAAAGCTATCCCTTGCGGGGTTTCGTCTGCAAGAGAGAATTCTCTCGTAGGGTTTCGTCCACAAGAGAAAAGTGTATTAGCCGCAAAGCCAAATACAACAATGTAGAAGAGATAAAATGATCCAAGCTCCCTCAAATGAGCCCCCTACTCCTCTTTATATAGACATTCTTTTAATTCTTTATTGAGGTTGCACTTTTTGATTTCACTTAATAATACCTTAGAAAATAATAATAAAATGATATTTATTCTCCTAATGGGGCATACACCCTCATTTCCCCCTTTTTATTATTTAATTGCCAAATTTCACCAAAAATACTCTTAACACACCAAAACACATCAAGACTCCACTCCACAACTATGTATAATAAAAATATGAAAAATGGGGACATTACAGACATGACATTTAAATGGTTCATACATTACCAAAATTGTTGTACATAGTCAAAATTGTGATTCTCCATAGGATGTTTATGTTAGACAGCTCAGAAAGTTATTTTTGCTTCCAACTGCTGTCTACATTGCTTGATCCATTCATAACTAATGAAGATGTAAGCTCCTCCTTAGTTTGTGATCAATATGCTTCTAGTCAATTTAAATATGTACTAGATTTGCAAAATGAGCAACACCATTGGCAAGTTCCTTGCCTGCAAAAGCTTTATATTGGGAAAACCTGTCCTTTGGAATCCATTATTCCTCACAATCCTCACAATTCTCAAAATTCAGTCATTTTCACCAACTACTGCCACACCAATGTCCACTCAACTACTTTATAAATGACATTTGTCGCAATGATGCCAATAGTTTAGCCTGTAAACAAGTTGAAGTGTGCCCTAGAAAGATTCTTAACATCAATAACAAACTAGAGCCACTTCAAGAAAAACAGCTATTGGATTTATTTATTACTCTACACAATGCCTTCGCATGGGATTACAATGATATGAAGGAAATTCATCCCTCCATTTAGAGAATTGCAGATGAGGTGGAAGGATTGGGGGATAGAAATAGGAATGTTTGAACACCCTGACTGACAAAAGTTGATGACATTGATTCTTAACATGGTCACCTGGTTAAACCTTCAATCATGGAAACATTCAAGCAATTTGGTAGTGAACCGCTTTGTCTCTGGCTTAGAGGCAATGAAGCCGTGGACCCTGAACAAGATTCTTTCTCACTGCACTTTTGAATGTTTGTGTGCTGGATGTTGGATGGCAAAAGAGGATATGGGGACCCATGCTGTGATCCTGTTTCTACTGCTGAGAATGTAACTGTCAATGTTGAGTGCACTGCCAGGAATTTGATAAGTTTTATCTTGGTTTTTCAGTTCATACTTCATTGTTTCTATATGGTTCTGTCTAGAATAGTATAGGAGAGGCTGTTGCTGGTTTTTCTTGCTGTCTCTAACAAGGTGCATACATATAATTCTAATGCAATCCTTGATATTACATTTGTTTTGAGAAACTAGTAGCTGGTCAAATTGATCTGCTAACTGTGATCTGCTATACCAAAAAACTAAACCATTTTGTACCCAATAAATTGTTGTACTGTTTGTGCATGTTTTAAACAAGCAACTGCTCGACAAATTGAATTTGTTGAGAGGACATATAAAATCGTGCACATATCACCTGCATTCCTTTTCCAATGTGTTTACTTCCAAGTTTCAATTATTCAGAAAATGCTTATATCGTTGTACAGGAATTATGTTATCAATTGGAAAATGTTTGTTGAAGAGCATTCCACAGGTGAGTAACATATTGTATTGTTACAAGCTATTCTGACTCTTGTTAGTTCTTTAGCAACATTTGCTATTTTCAATTTGTAGGTGTCCAAACCTCAACTGAAATATTTGTGCTATACCATCCTTTAAATGCTAGGGGGCATCAACTACATGTTACGTGGCACTTCATCCTCGGGTCAAGGGAATCAGTGGGAAGTATTTTTGCGATAATAATGAGGCAACAGCTAGCGCACTTGCTACAGATATGGACCTGGCAAAGAAGTTGTGGGAAGTCAGTGAGAAGATGATTTCTTGATGTGTTTGCATTGATTTCAATGACATCATTCAGGGTTTGTTGATTTAAAAATAAATGCATTGAAGCCTTCCCAACTTGAAATTAAAGATTCAGCCAGTTGTGAAACATCATTAGAGTTTACAGTATTGAGCTGATAAGATTGTAGGAAAGTTGTGTCAATAGGTCTTTTTTCACATTTCTATTCTGTTATCACCTTTTATTACTTTGAAGCATTCCTTCAATGAACATTGTCTTCATTCAATTGGTCCTTTATTGCTCAGATAAAGAAATTGATGTTTCATTTTCATATTATGATGTTCATATAAGATACCAATTAAGTAAAATTTATTATGAGTGGTGAAATATAAATTTCTTTAATAGAAGCCATCAAAAAATCCATGTGCAGTAGTTTTCTGAATCCAGGAACCTGAAAAATATCACTTTGATTTAGTTACCATAATAAGATGAGAAATAATTGCTTTTTTCAAATAATATTCAAACACGCATATTTTGGGCAACTATATACAATATGAACTAATCTCTGCTAAGTTGCTATATTCCAAGATGACAAGTAGATTATTAACACACATGGAGTATCTGAACACATTCAACTCTCAGAAATGTAAGATAACACATTGGATGTTATAGATTGTCTAAGAATCCTCCGTGACTGTTATTGCAAGAAATTAGGATTATTCTGGTGGAAAAGATCGTTCATTGGTGGACTTGTTTCATTGTAGACTTGTACAGGCTCCTAGGCCTAGTGGGTATGACCATTGGAGGATCCAATTCATTTAGCACTTCTTCAATATGTAAGCTGGTTACACATGCACGTTTTTATTTAACAACTCAAAGTTTAATGCCTCAATGAAGGATGTTTTAGAAGACAAGAACGCTGGGTTAGAATTATTGAAATCACAGGGGCTAAAGAACGATTAAGTTTTTTTTTAAATTATACATTTTGAACCCTTAACTATGGAGTGAATGCAAGATTCTTACTTAAAATGAGTTTTGTAAGATGTTTTTGAACGAATCAGATAGCATGCAGAGCAAACTAGCATCAAAAGCGACTTGTTGAAATCTAGGCTTGTTTCTCTCTATTTTCAAAATAGAATGTAATGTAGTATCATTTTTAAGTATTAGTAAATAGTAAAAATGATGGCATGAATGAAAACATTTTATGTCATATTGAAGTGCAAGTTTTCAAGCACATAAGCTTATACCACTTAACCACACAAGACATGATGTCATACCACATCAACAAATAGGACACAGTGCCATACCACATCAACAAATAGGACACAATGCCATACCACATCAGATCCATATAAATAATCTAATAAAATTATGATAGGCTACTCTATAGCTTGCATGCAGTGTTAGGTGTTATATGAGCATCTTGGAAAGACATCCTATAAGATAAGCATCATGTGAGTTTGGCTGAAAGTAACATATCTTATGTAGCTTCAAGTTGCATGTCATTTAAGATTCCTATGTATAGGAAATTTTATGACACTTTGACATGCAATTGAGAAGATAAGAAGTCATGATATATAGCTCGTAACTTCTTTATTTTTATTATGCATGGTAATTAGATATAAGGTGTAGGAGGTCTTATTGTACAAGTTTATATGCAAACCATTCTCTGAAATATAGGAGGATTGTTATATTGCTTTGTTGTAACCTTGTATAGCAAAGATTCGAGTATTTTGTCTTTCTAGTTAATTGATAAAGGTTTTTTCCTTTTTGGTTTCCTCAAAAAATCTTGTCTCATATCCTATGTGATCGTTTTTTTCATTTGTAATATTAAACAACACAATTATTTTATTTATGTGTTTATACCTAACATGGCATCAGAGTAAATATATTATTTATATTTACACATACATGTTTTATGCAATCTTTAAATTGGATTGAAGTCTAAACATGCAGTCTTTTTGGCCAGTTGGCTTTGTGAGGAATTTACCTCGGCTTGCACCATTTTTTTTTGGGCATGTTGGCTTTTATTTCTGTCTCATTGTTAGTTATTTTGTATTTAGCATTTGTTCTGATGTTTTTATCTCATGGGTTGGTTTTTTGGTTTTGTAATATTTTTTGGCCCCCATATTAGCAAGTTGTTTGAAGCCTTGTTTTTTTAGAGGTAGATGTTTTAAGGAGATCTATCGTTCTTTCAAAGAAATTTTGGTGCATTTGTTGAAGTATTTTGCTGTATTTGTTGGAAATTCTCAATTGTATTTGTTAAAAACCTTCTGCTGCATCTTCTAGAAAACATAAAAGTATCTCCTCCATTGTGTTGAATGTGTAATATATTTTGTGGTGTTGATAAAGGAGAGGTAATTTTTTGTCTTGCCATAGAGAAGGTGGTTGTTCAACGTTTACTTTGTATGAGACATGGTTTCAATATATTCCCTTTCATGTGTGAACATGTTTATGTATAAAGTGTCCATTTCTCGTAACATTTTCTTCAGAGCATTGATTCAATTGTGCACACATTCTCTAGACAAGTTCCATAATTGAGTAATTTCCGAGTTGCATCCAAATTAAGATGGGATGTACATGCACAAAGCATGGAAAACACTCTTGTTTACTTGCTTGGCTATCATCGTATTTCTTTTGTTCTTTGATGTCCATTGGTATAAGCCTTAATTTTTAATGTTTAATTAATTTACTATGTTTATGCAACACAATACCTTTTAGTAGCCTTTGTAACATTATGCTTTTTACTTGGAAATTGGCCTTCAAAAAGTGGATTTTTTCGGCTCTGGCGTTTTGGCGGGAATCCTTCTGCACTGTCGACGACCGTGGCTCTAGGGTTTCAGTTCGGAAACCTCCTTCAGCGTGTTTGGGGTCTGCTGCAGGCCTCTGGACTAGGATCTTTCGGTTTCCCGGGAGGGCCCAATGGGGTCTCTTCCTGGTTCTCGCGAAGGAAAAAAGACCTCTTATGCGGAGATTCTTCGAGATAATCCTGCGTCTTCCTCTGCTGAAGCTCAACGCAGTGCCTTCCATCTGCTAGCCAAGAATGCGGGCAAGGGCTCTCCTGGGCACAGAATTAATGGTTGTCTCCCGCAATCTGCATCAAGACCGAAAATAGTCATCGAACCAGAGCTGGTTGAAGACACGATAAACTACCGGACCACGCATGATCTGATTTGCAAGTTCATGGGCATTCGACCCACCCTGCACTTTTTGCATTCCTGGGTGAGACAAAACTGGGAGCCAATCGGTGAGTACTCCTTATGGCCCATTAGCAATGGGTATTTCATTATTAGTTTTTCTTCCCTAATGGATAGAAACAGAGCATTTGAATCAGAGAAGAGGAGCCATGGCCCGGCAGGGTTATTTGTCCAGCCGTGGAGAGCGGGTTTCGACCCCTGCATTGAACCTACGGCTGTCCCGGTTTGGATCCGGCTGTATGCTCTCCCGATGGAGTTTTGGGGTGAGCGGATTCTTGAATTGATAGGCAACTCTCTAGGTAGATTTTTGGGAGTTTCTAAGGATACCATCGAAGGAAATACTGCCGTTTATGCAAGAATATGTGTAGAATTGGATATTAGTCAATCGCTACCAGCTGAGATGGAATTGGAGCTAGCAGGACATTCTTGGGTACAACAGCTAGACTATGAAGCCCTACCTTTCCGTTGTAGAGTCTGTCATTTGCATGGCCATTTGGCAAGGTTCTGTCCAAATATCTTGAGCACCAATGCGGATGCTACACAGGGAATGTCAAATCGCTCCCGAGGAGGTAAGTCCACTTCGGCCAAGGAACCATCTGTCATTCCCACCGGGTCCGAGGGCCGAATGATGGCTTTGAACAGCGAGAAGAGGAGAAGAAACAAAAAGAGAAATGGTAAGGAGCAAGCTCTCCCCAAGCCAACAAATCGGTATGAAATCTTCAAATCTCTTGTGGATCAAGAAGACCAACCTATGGAAGGAGCAGATGGGATCCTTGAGGATAATATTATCCTTACTCATGCTCCTCCTTCCTCAACCCCTGTCCTTGAACAGGCTTTTGATTCCTCTGAGACTTTGCACCATGAAAACCTTGGGACTCTGGTTATCCACGCCCCACCCGACCCGTTATTAAAGATGTTTCTATGGGAATTGCAGAAAAGCTCAGAGAAAGACCAGCTCTTGGAATTTCCCAGGTGGAGAAGAGATCGAAAAATAGTAATTCCCAAGGGGTGGGCAGGAAATCCAATAAGGATCTAATCGCAGTGCAAGGGGATAAGCTAATCAATGGAGGATTGGCAAGAACAATTGATTCGTATTGCTCCCAAGGTTTCCAATGATTATACAATCTTGGAATGTGAGGGGTTTAAACAGTAGAACCCATCAATCTGCTTGTTCAAAGACGTTTAGAAGGAAGTAAAACAGACTTTCTGCTCATTCAAGAAACAAAAATGTCATTAGACCTCATGAGTAAAGCGTCGGCCGAATACGGAGGGGTGTCGGCCATATGGCGATGGTCTGCTCTTGGTGCCTCGGGAGGGATTGCTACTCTTTGGAATCCTTTGGCATGGATAGCGATAGATCATATAGCCTGGAGAGGGGTCCTAACATCTCTTTTCAAGAATATAGTTACAACTGAACAAGTCTTAATTACAAATTTCTATGGGGTTCAGAATACCGAAGGTCAGCGGTCTCAATGGAAAGCTGTTCAAAACATGAGGTCCTCTCGGGAAGATCTTGATTGGATTTTAGCTGGGGACTTCAATGCTAAATTATCCGCTAGAGATCAGGAAGGTGGCATCCCTGTTCTGGATACAGGGGATAGGCTGTTTATTGCCCACGTTCAGGCCTTTAACCTTGTTGACATCAAAGGCCCTGGTACAAACTTTACCTGGACTAATAAGAGAAGAGAGCCATACAGTAGGAGGGTTAAGCTTGACAGGTTTTTGGTCTCGGAGGAAGCTTATGTTAGATGGAATATCAAATTCCAGATCTTGGAGGGCCCAGTTTCTGATCACTCTCCCATTTTGCTGGAGGGAGGGACTATGTCAGGAAAGTATTACAAACCTTTTAAATTTGAAATTTTTTTGTTGCAAAAAGAGGACCTACGAAGGAAAATTCCACAGTGGTGGGAAGAAGGTCGTCCCCCTTTTGGAACAGCTATGTTCAAAATTCACAAACAACTCCTCTATGTTAAGAGTAAACTGAAACAGTGGAAGCAAACTAACAAATCTGATTTCCAGCTCCAACGGGCCCCCTTGCTGGACAGATGGAATGAGGTGCAAAAACAATTCAGAGAAGGAATTGTTTCTGAGCATCTTAAATTTGAGGATGACGCCTTACGCAAAGCAGTTGAGGACATTGATAATCAAGAAGAGATCTACTGGAGACAGAGAGCCAGAAATACTTGGCTATTAGAAGGAGACAGAAATACTAAATTTTTCCATCGCTCTGCCTGTGCTAGAAGGCAATTGAATAACATGGAGTTCCTCCAAGATGAGTTTGGAAATTCTTTTGACACTCTTCCTGACATGCATTCCCTATCTATGGAGTACTTCTCAAACCTCTTCAAGGAAAGTTTGCAGCATGATGTGGAAGCTCAAAATGAAGTCATTGACGGAATTCCCTCTATTATTTATCATGAAGAGAATCAGTCCCTTCTTAAGCCCATTGATCGTGATGAACTCAAGAAGGTGGTCTTTGGGATGTGCACAGGAAAGTCGCCTGGTCCGGACGGTTTCCCTATTGAGTTCTTTCAGGCCTTCTGGGACATCTTGGAGGAGGACGTGTTGGCTGTCATTGAGGAATCCCGAATTAACAAAAGAATGCTCAAGGCTCTAAATCATACCTTTATCACTTTAATTCCGAAAGGAGAGGGGGGGGCTCTCATTTCTGATTTCAGACCTATTACTTTATGTAATGTGATCTACAAAATTATTTCTAAACTTATGGGTGAAAGACTAAAACCCCTTCTTCAAAATTTAATTTCCCCGAGCAAGGGGGTTTTGTTGAAGGAAGACAGATCTTGGATGGAGTGATCTTGGCTCGGGAGGCTATCCATTCTATGCATAATTCGAGTAACAAAGGAATGTTCATCAAATTGGATATGTCTAAGGCTTATGACAGAGTAGAGTGGGGTTTCTTGGTCAAGATGTTGGCAGCCTTTGGTTTTTCTCAGGACTGGATTGCTTGGGTCATGAGCTGTATCTCTACGCCTTCATACTCTGTTTTAATTAAGGGGCTTCCCTCGCCACCTTTTGGAGCCTCTCGGGGTCTCCGTCAAGGAGATCCCTGCTCTCCTTATCTCTTTCTTATCTTGGTCGAAGGTCTTGGCAGACTCCTCCTGAGAAGAAGACGTCAAGGACAGATTACGAGGAATTAAAATCGGAGCCGAAGTTTTGACTCATTTACGGTTTGTGGATGATACGGGCTTGGTGGGGGTTGCCAACCTCAGAGAAGCAAGAGGAATCAAAGATACTCTTAACGTCTACCTTCGGGCTTCTAATCAAGCCATCAATGATTCAAAATCAAAAGTGGTCTTCTTCAACCTTGATCAAAGGTCGCAAGAGAGAGTTATGGAGATTCTGGGTTTCACTCGGACCTCCCTTCCTGTTGTTTATTTGGGGGTTCCTCTGCATTTCAAAAAACTGACAGCTGATTTTTGGAAGGACCTGCTAGATGGCATCAAAGAGAGAATGAATCATTGGTCTCATAGATGGTTAAGCTATGGGGGCCGACTAACTTTTCTGAAGTCTGTTATTCAGGCTATGCCTATTTACAAATTCTCAATTCTGGCCGCCCCTCCCTCAATCTGGAAAGAGTTGGACAAAGCGGCTAGAAGTTTTCTTTGGGAAGGTGCCAATGGAGAGAGGAAATGGGCCTTGGTTGGTTGGGATAAGGTCACCCAGCCCAAGGAAAAAGGTGGGTTGGGCTTGAGAAGCTCCAAGTTTAACAATCGGGCCCTGGCTGGGAAATTGTACTGGAGGTGGATTTCTCAGCCTTCGTCTCTCTGCAGCAGAATCCTTTCTAGTAAATACTTGGGTACTGTTCCTCCCAATGACTTGGGCCGCTATCCTCTGGAAGGTAATGGTTCTCTTGTGTGGCAGGAGCTCAAGCTTGGTTCTTGCATTATCAAAGATCAATTGTTCTGGAAAGTTGGGAGAGGGGAGAAGGCCCGGTTCTGGACTGACTCTTGGGATCAGCATCCTCCTATTCTTGCAGTGTTTCCCGATCTGCTTCCGCTAAAAACAGCTCTTGAAGACAAAGGTTGGATTCATATTCAGACCTACTTCACTACCAGCCCTCTGGGGGAGTATAAGGTTAAAAAATTTAAGCGGCTGGGTGAATGGCCTATTCCAATCCCTCCGGAGCAGGCCCCAACTCTGGAAAAACTTTTGGCTGAAAGGTTTCTATCTGGGAGTGATGAGGAGGATGAGCTTGCTTGGGGCTTCGGGAACCTTGGGGTTTATTCTGTGAAGGAGGGCTATGCTTCGATCCTACCTGAGCCCCCCCCACACTCTTTTCCTGTTCATGAATGGAGGAAGATTTGGCATCCCAAGGGCTGGCCGAAAGTGAACTTCTTTGCTTGGCAACTGATGCATAATGGTATCTTGACCTTTGACAACCTTAGAATTAGAGGCATCATTGGTCCTTCCCAGTGTGTTTTATGTTATAGGAATGAGGAAACTGTGAACCATCTTCTGTTTGATTGCTCTTTCACACAACAGATTTGGCAACGTTGGTTCTCCCACTTTAAACTTCAGGTGCTTGGAGATCTGTCCCGGACCAATTTATGGGAAAGCTGGAAGAGAGGTAGATTTATTTCTAAAGCTCTTCGTACTGGCTGGGAGATCGGTTTCCTTTTTATTTGGTGGCAGGTTTGGTTAGAAAGAAATGCTCGTATTTTTCGTGAAACCTTCTCTTCGGTGGAGGGGATTTGGTAGATCATTTGGAGCAAAGTTGTGGAAACCGTTGCCATCTATGCTGAGAAGGAAAACCAGCCTGCTTCTAAGCATTTGAGTGGGAGAGGTGCTGATCTGGAGAGACAGGTAAGAAGTTGTTGGAAACCTCCCCCAGAAGGCTGGGTCAAAATCAATACTGATGGAGCTGCTAAAGGTAATCCGGGCAATGTTGGCAGTGGTGTTATTTGCCGTGATCATGCTGGGACTGTGCTATATTGGGAATTGCAAGGTCTGGGATATGCCACAAACAATGAAGTTGAGGCCTTTGCTATTAAATACTGCTTCCATCTGGGCCGTCAAGCATGGTCACAGAAAGATAATCATTGAGTCTGATTCCCAAATCTTGGTTGGTGCTCTTGATTGCATGCGGAACTTTGCCTTAAAAGCTTGGAGGCTCCGGATTTTGGTCGCCCAAATTTTAGAGCTTTGGAAAGAAATTGAGGATGTGATTCCTGTTTATGCTAGTAGATCTCTCAATAAAGCGGCCGATTTCCTTGCTAAGTTGGGTGCTGAGAGAGAGGTTGGGATTCATCTGCATAGCAATTTGTCTGTGGAGAATGTCGAGATCAGACAAGGCCTTGAACAATTCCTGAAATAATGTGCAAAGTTTTTTTGCTAAGGGTCCTTTCGTCGCGATTTCGCGACATGTTGCCTCTGTCGCTGTCGTTGGTCGAGTTCATCGTCGCGATATCGCGACAGGTTGAGCCTCTGCAGTCTCCGGTTGGTTTCTGTCGCGACATGTCGCGTTATCGCAGGTCGCGATTCCGCGACATGTTGCGATATCGCGACATGTCGCGTTATCGCGTGACGCAATCCCGCGTCTTGTCGCGATATCGCGACATGTCGCGTTTTCGCGCCTCGCGATTCCTCGACACGTTGCGATATCGCGACAGGTCCCGCCTTCTAGGTTCGATTGGTGTTTTTACCGCGCTCTCATTCCCTTCTTGAAGTTGAATAGAAATGTTAATATTTCGGCGTGTTTTCACGACAAGTTTGAGTTTTGGAAGCTGCATGGTTCTTCTGTCGCGATTTCGCGACACTTTTGGCAATTAGGCGGCTGGGTGGATAACTGTCGCGATATCGCGACCTGTAGTGATGATGCAACTTCGAGCTGGTTTTTGTCGCGATTTCGCGACAGGTTGTGCCCTCCTGGTCTCTGGCGTTTTTCTTGCGCGATTTCGCGGCATGTTTGGCTCCTTTGCGACTGGGTGGTTTTTCGTCGCGATATCGCGACCTTCATGAGGCTTGAATGTTGCTTTCTGTTTCTGTCGCGCTATCGCGACGCTTTCTGCGGGTGGCTGTCGAGGGCCATTCCTGTCGCGATTCCGCGACATGTTGCGATTTCGCGACATGTCGCGTTATCGCGCCTGTTGGTGCCAAAGTGGCCGTGACGGGTTTTCCTGTCGCGATTTCGCGACATGTCGCGGTTTCGCGACCTGTTGCTGTTTCGTGCCTTCCGTTCTCTGTGCCTTGCGGTACCTAGCTTTGCCTTGGTGCGCCTTCCTTGTTGTTTTGCTTGTGGCTCTGGCTCGGGATGTGTTCTCTCCCGCTTGTATCTGGTTCTTGTTTTAATACAAGTTTTCATTTTTTCAAAAAAAAACATTATGCTTTTTACTAATGTTATTCCTTGTGTCATTTCACATTGTCCAAGAGTTATCATGACTATTATGCATGCTTTTATTGAACATATATTGTATTTTATTGCTTATATAGACACACAAGGAAAACAAACTAAGACTACTTCCCTTAGGCTTTTGAGCATTATGCGACAAGTGATAAAATCTACATTTTTATAAGTAACCAAAGCACCCTTGATCTTAGATTCTCTTTTGGCTTGAGAAGCCATAGACAAGGAGCCATTCTACACCATCAAGACATTTGGGTCTCCCACTCCACTCCAATTATTTTTTACTTTGATTATCATGGACCCACTTAAATAAGGGGAGGATAGCCTCGACAAGGTTCGAACCCAAGTTGTCCCATGAGGAATATTGTATTGGTATGTCTTTGGGTTTTCATTGAGGAGAGCCAAGTTCAAACCTTGATACAAGGGGACTAATATCCTTTTCAAAAAGTTGCTTTACCCTAAAATTATCAAATGCCATTAGCTCAATTTGTTAGATTCCTCAACATTCAAAAAGGAGACCTAGCTTCATTTCTTGCCAAGCAATACATGGATAATATCACAGCTTTGTTTGAATACCACTATGTGGTGATGATGTAATAGAGGTGGGGCCCTTTTCAATCCCATATAACCAATTGAAAAAGAAAGGTTGGAATCTTAGTTTTTTTCGGGACATCACCTCATATTTGTTGTCCATCTAGGCTTGTCTTGTTGGACTAAAAAGAATTATTATAGATTTATATAAATTAAATGCATTTATTTGTATTTACATGTGATTCACTCTTCAAGTATATAAAACAAGCTTTAACCTTATGTTAGGTCTTGTCTAAATTTTTTAATACTTTTATTTGGTGGGTTAATAACTTTGTTTTTTAGTGATGTTTGTTATACTCGTTTAATTAAAAGAATGTTAAATAAATGTGAAAGTTTTATACATAATTATGTTTTTTTTATTGTTTTTAATTTGTTTATCTTCACTTTAAATGTTTAAATAAATTAGTTTAACCTATTATTTTATTAGTTTCTTTTATAATTTTTGCAATCAATGGTTTTTCTTGTTTAACTAGATGGTTACTTTATTGCTTGAAATTGAACTAACATTCTCAAATCACTTAAATTAGAAAACCCATATGGAATTCATTTTTATGATTAAACATTTGTTCAATGTCAAAACAAACATGAAGTAAGAACCAAGTTTATCCCTTTACAAGACAAAAAGACAAGTGGAATCTTAAAAAAAATAAGAGAATATTTTTAATCGGATTAGCATGCTAATTTATCCTCATATGCATATAATTAAATATACTAAAATGTTTCTAAGGATCTTAATAAATTTAAGAAAATTAAATTGCAAGATTGATTGATTTAAGGTATATAATAATTTCAAGAAACCCGTGATGAATTGCTTATAAAATTTAAGATCCATTAATAGTTGGATAGAAGGCTTATAATTCTAACTTCATTAAATTTAATTGATATTATTCTAAAAAATGGCCACCTCTTTCAACAATTTTTTTTTTTTTTTTTTTTTTTGATATACAGAAGCAATGGTTACAATCACGATTTTTAGTAACTACCAGCATAGTTGGTAGGGTTCAAACTATCTACGAAGGCTCCCAAGACTTCCACCGTCTCGGTACATGGTAACCCGACGTGAGATGGGGACCGTCGGACGCACAGGGGTTGCACCGTCGTCATCAATCTGACGCACCACTCAAAGGAATTGGATCTGGGCTACTGTCTGTGCATGGGCAAGCCCGTGGGATTGGAACCTAGGTCTCCTCTCGGTAAGCGCCCTAACTTACCAATCCACCTAGACCCACGGACTAAAAGGGAGGGTGGGCATCCGTCAGAACGCTCTGAGGCCTTCACCGACTGGCACGAATGCCCAGACCACCTAGACCCACGGACTAATACTTATTTTCAAAGTTTTTTCTTTTGACTTATTTTGTAATTTTTTCTTTTTTCAATAAGCTATATGTAGTGCCTATTGGGGGCCATTTCCATCAAAATATCAAAATATTATATTTTTTGTTAGGTCAATTAAATCATATCCAACTTGTCTTTTTAAAATATAAAATTTCATTTATTTTTCTATTAAATATATTATTCTTCAAAGTGCTATGTTTTCACAATCAACTCAACATCATTTTTAGTAAGAGATAAAATCTCACTTGTTTAGTTGCCTTCTAACATTTGAATTTCATCAACACAAAGATCAACGTTGTGATTGACTAAATTATGTGCTATTTGATTTATTTCTCTTTAGATATGCTTACATCTCCAAGAAACTACCTCCAACATAGATGATGAACATCAACAATAATATTATTTTTTATTCAATCCCTACATTCGTTTATGTTCATAGCATTAATGATATTTTGTGAATCCCCCTCACTATAAATATATTTTCATCCTTTTTCATGTTAGGAAAATCAAACATTACATTATTTGGCTATTTAGATAAAATATAGCTCACTTTGATATCTCTGAGCTATAATTAGGTGGTTGTTATAGGCTAATATGTGAATTGAATAGAATGTAATTGAGCTATAATTAGGTGGTTGTTATAGGCTAATATGTGAATTGAATAGAATGTAATTTTGCTTCTAACATTGGTATCATAGCTCTTTTGATTGATGACACTTATATTGTTTCAAGTTCCTGCCACCTGATGTGTGCTTTTATTGGCGAGACTACAGTTGGATAATAGAATTGGAAAATTTGCAGTTGATGGTCTAATCGAAATGTTGCAATACTTTCATCTAATAAAGAATTAAAAAAAAAAGGGCATAACTGCCTTGTTCTCTGCCCTGTACTGATTTTGTGCTGAATCCTATAAAAAAAAAGGCGTACATCAAATGTTAAAGCAAGATCCTGTACATTCCCACCCATGAACAAGTTGAAGACATTTTCACTAAGGCACTTGCACGTGTCAAATTTGAGTTGTTTTGCAACTCTCTATGTACATTAAATAATGTAATAAGGGGATGTTAGGATAGGTTGTAGGTTATTACATTATTATTGTTAATTAATCTAGAAGCTATGCTAACGTTAAATCTATTGTTAGCCTAGAATATAATTTGTTAGTAACGACAAATATTAGGTTGTTAGCTATTGTTAGCTTTGGGTAGATATTTTAGCATCTTGTTACAAGTTATTCTTAACCTATCCAAATTGTATAAAACCATCATTTTTGAATGAAATTGTTGATCACTGCCAACATTGGTATCAAAGTTCTTTTGATTGATGGCACGTGTTGTTTCAAGTTCCTGTCAATTGATGTGTGCTCATATTGGCGAGCCTACAGTTGGACAATAGAACTGGAAAATTTGTAGTTGATGGTCTAATCGAAATGCTGCAATACTTTCCTTTGATAGAGAATTAAAAAAAAAGGTGTAACTACTTTGTTCTCTACCCTGTAATTGATCTTGTGCTGAATCCTATAAAAAAATCGAGCTGCAGTCGACTCAATCTCCACTGCCCACAGCTCGCCAACCACTAGACCACGCAGCCCACGTAGCTACGCTTGCCCCTATAGGACCGCACTGCTGCAACCACGTAGAGATCGCACAACCACAACCGTGCACAATGGAACCACACGTGGCCCATAGCGCAACTATCCTGCTGCTGGCCGCAGCACGGATCAGAGTCTTGAATAGGTCTTGAGAGACCCAAGATAGGCCGCGGGACAACCATTAGCTTGCATTGTTCCCCAGTAGCTGCAAAAAATCGGTTGACACATTTATGCCCTAGTTACAAGATCACCGGTGAGCCCTGCGCAGAAGAAAAACCTACGTCGATGCTCGCAGGCTCAATAGCCACGAAGGGGAGAAATCGACCCAAGCAGATTTGCCCAATATTCGCTGCCCATCTTAATCGCGCTGAAGAAGAAGCTTGCTGCACGCAGGATCCAAGGTGCATTGGAGAGAAAAAACTGAAAATTTAAAATTTTCCTAAAGTTTTTTAATTTCCCCCAAGCAGACGTCTCGGATCACCAGAAAATTGGTGTGCGCCACGTGGAGGGAGATAAGTGGATATTATTTGGCGTGTAAAGAGAAAGCAATATTTATTTTGTTTTCAATCATGCACTCTTCATCCCAACGAGCTGATCAGCTCGATCGGTCAGAGCATTCGCTGATGTACATAAAGAGTTGCGAAACAACTCAAATTTGACACGTGCAAGTGCATTAGTGAAAATTTCTGCAACTTGTTCATCGGTGGGAATGTACTGGAGCTTGCTTTAACATCAGAGTGAAATTTCGGTGGAGACCGACACTAACGTACATGAGACGAGTTTTACCCTAAGGAGGAACATACTTAACATCAAAGTGAACCTCATATGTAGTGATCTACTCTATCCCACATTGGTATCAAAGCAGGACTAAAATTACCTCCTTGGCAATTCTCCCCTCCCACCATTGGTGGTGCACCTCTCCTCTCTTCTTTCTCCATGGCCTAGGGAGTATGCTCTCCACCTTCCACCATTGGTAGTAAACCTCTCCTCTCTTCTTTCTCCATGGCCTAGGGAGTATGCTCTCCACTTTCTAAGTGGATCAGAAACCAAAAAACTTGGAAAAAGAATCATGGCAGCTTAAATGCTTGTATCCATGAACTCCTAATGGAGTCAATTTTTTTCCTCCATTTATGAATGATTTTAAGAAATACATACATTTTTTTCTTACTTTCAGATTTTGTTAGCGAGCCATTATGGATGAGAAGTTTTGAAAAAAATTAAAAAAGAGGAGAATGTAGCACCGGGACTTTTCGAGTGGTCACCCATCCCAATGATGCTCCAACCAAGTATGTTTGGGAGTTTTGTTGGGATTTGACACCAAGAGAACCTCACAAGCCTCTGTGAGTAAAAAATCAACAAACGACCTATTCTAAAAATATACCTGTAAAAGCTCCGAAGAGAATCTGGAGATCCAATGGTTGTGCATGTGAATGGCAAAACCTGAGCTCTTTCGCTCAGATCCCGCAACAGACAACACCAATATTGGTAATGTCTTGTAGGCACGAAAGCGCATCAACTAAAGCCAAATCATCTGCAGTTGTTGTGGACGTGTTAGATTTGATGGAGAAAGCCTTGCGTGTCACAAATTTGGAGGACGCAGATGTAGATCAACCAGCTGCTAATCGAAATTACTATGATCTGCGTGAGGAACGAGGGTTCCATTGCGATCGATATGTTTTACATTGTGAGGAATGAGGGTTCCGTCAAGGATATGAACTTCTTGGCCTAGATATAAGCCCCAACGGCATAGCCAAGCCACAGGCCAGATCGGTCCAGCCCAAGCCATCGCTGCAGCAATGTGGCCCAGCCCAAGCCGCGCAACCAAATGGTCGTGCAAGACCAAATCTGGCCGCACCTGCAGATTTGCGGGACCACAACTAATGGACTGCACAGATCAGGACCAAAGGAGAGACCATCTCTGCAATTTGACGCAGACCGCACGGTGTAGAAGGACCCCAATCGTGTTTTTCGAATAAATCCAGTGACTGCATGGTTTTTAGATTTGAAAATGCTATGCATGATTTTCATGGATTTGGAGTTGCCGTGTCTCGGATCTGATAAGCGCCATCTCCATGTAGTATTAAAAAAAAAAACAAATTTCGCGCAACGCTCACAGAAGGCCACCACCACAACGACGTGCCACCATACACCCTCTACTACTTTGGCGCACATGTAAATAACACCAATGAGAAAAAAAGACCTCGGATAGAGCGATTTCTAGTTTTTTGTGTTTTCAAGAGGACGAGGATGCGCACAACATAGTCCTAAGATAATCATTATCCCAATGTGGAGATGAGGGACATCATGGTACAATGCCCCCCAGCGTGCAGGCGCCATCACAACAACCGACTTTCTTCACTACAAAACCCGATCGTGGACGAGCTTGCACTCAACCTCCGCTTTGGTCAGCGAATCCTATGGTGGTGACACGATCCCATCTTTCATAGTATTTAAATAAAAAAATGTGCACACATGTGCGTGTAGCGACACCAGGCGTCACACAAAAATGGAGTAGAACATCGCTTGTGATTGGTGGATCTGGTGCTCAAATCCGGAGGGCAAAGGATTATTTGCGATAGATCTGAAGCTGCTATTCACTACAATCTGCAAGCATGCAGTCCTTCTAGCAGCAGAGCACCTTAGAATAGCAACCATGGACATGGAGAAAATTTTGTTGGGTTGTTCGAGAGTCGTGCTCTTCCTGGTTATCCTTCGAGATTGGGCGTAGAATTCTGGGATCCACATACAGACGACTAGATCCATGCAGTAGTGCGTAGCATGCACACCTTGCATCCTTGTGTCGGAGAGCCTTGTGTAGCACAAGCTGGAAGTGGTCAAGCAGATTCCTTCATTGCAGGATTGTAACCAGAGGAAGCTTTGCAGCAGCGTGTGGTCCCACATGCATAGTGTGCACGCAGGCACCACCATTGTGGCGTCCCCTCAACGGTGCCCCGATGTCCCATTGCACATGCCACAAAAATTTGAGGGGGAATTTTCATCAATAGAGTGCGATTTTTGGCATAGACCGACACCAAGGTATATGAGATGAGTTTCACCCTAAGGGGAGATCATACTTAACATCAGAGTGAACCTCGTATGTAGTGATCTACTCTATCACACCTGGAAGATGCAACGACTGGTTATCCATGCATTCCGATAGGATGAGGTGGTCACAATAAGGACACTCATAGTTGTTAAAGCAAAGTGAGGACAATCCCACTTTTTCTTAAGTACTCAAGAAGTACTTATTTTGCTTAGACCTATAGGACGATCCAGAGGCAACCAATCCAGAGGCAAAATGACCGAGAGGCAGACCTAGAGGCAAAAGATCTTGAGGCAGATCCAGAGGCAAAATGACCCAGAGACAGACCGAGAGGTGATAGACCCAGGGGCAGATGTAGAGGTATTTACCTAAGTAGGAGCAACTAGAGCCACGAGCTAGAGTAGCTCAACCAAGAAGTAAAAAGCCAAGAGATACAACCAAAGCCAACAACCAGATTTGATTGTTCTCTCTATATTAAGGGGGGATAGTAATATATGATGTCTTAAATAATGTAATAAAGGGGGATGTAAGGAAAATCAAATATTACATTATTTATCTATTTAGATAAACTATAGCTCACGTTGATATATCCGATGAGCTATAATTAGGTGGTTTTTATAAGCTAACCTTAGCCTATGATAATGTATAAAGGTATATGTGAATTGAATAAAATATAATTATGCTTCTAACATTTCAATTGCAATTTTAATCCATGTAAGAAGTGCCCTAGCCTTTGCATAGTTGTTAGTTGAAGTTCCATATGATTATGAGTGAGGAAAATTTTGCCTTAATTATTTTGAAGAACATCACCTCCATTGGCTTTTCCTAGATTTCCTTTGGAAGCACCATCAAAATTAATTTTGATAAACCCAATTTCTAGACATTTTCATTTTACCCTAGATTGAAGCAAATCCTCTGTTATAATGCCATAGTCATAGATGATTCTTCCATGTATGTTTAAATCCGTGACTAGGTTTTTACCATTTATTTTTTCACACTTGAGACTTCCCATGATGAGCACCATATTTGTAAACATTTTGCAAGAGGCATTAATAAAGTTCCAAATTTGGGTATGATTATTTTAAAAAATTCTATTATTTCTTTCAAGCTACAAATTCCAACAAAAAATAACAGGACCAATACCCCATAGAATACATAATGTTTTAGCTTTGAATTAACTAATCCAAAATTACATCAACTCTTTTAATGTTGATGGAGCTATTCAATATATTCTCCTTTTTTTTTAAAGACCAAATCATGTGAACAAAAGGACCATAAAGAAGTAAATGGTTTGATTTTTCTAAATCCTTTTCACATAAGGCACATCTGAAAGGTCCATCATATCCTCTTCTTTGTAGACACTCTCCTATAATAATATTACTTTGAATTGCTAACCAAAGGAATTTTGAGACCTTAGAGAGAGCCTCTAGTGACCAAACATTCTTCAAAAGAAAATATATAGAAGTAAGAAATTTTGTAAGAATAGGTAAATAAAACTTTTGAAGCATCCTTTGAAGTTAATCTACAATTTTTTTGAGTTCTTCTTTAGCCAGGTTACTAATAGAAATTCATGATTTGGAGTTGTCACTAAGATTAATATAATTTGTGACCTTTGGACATTTACAAGCTAGCCATGCCTGATCCAATGGTTGCTATTTTGAATCAAAGATAAGAGGATAAGGCTTCAACCAAGCAATAGATAAAACCTTTGCACAATTCCTTTTATTGACTGGCCATCAAATATGTTTCTTGATCAATTGCAAACACCATGATATAAAGTTCCATGTTGGCGATCCTTTGAGTAAGGTACTTTTCCTAAATATTTTTTTTAATTGGTTATATAGCATTGAAACAGACCTCCCTTGTATCTCATCATCACCACATAGTGGTATTACTATTACAACAAAGCTTGAATATTATCCATACATCACTTGACAAGATTTGAACCTTAGTCTCCTCCTTAAATGTTGAGGAATCTAACATGTTGAGCTAATGCCACTTGATACTTTTCCTAAATAATTGCATTACAATAAGAGAATCTATATACTCTTGAAGTAACATTTTTATCCAATTTTTCCTATATGAGATAGAACTTTCCCTCCTTGGTTAAGAACTTACCTTTCCAACTTGGAAAATAAGATTTCGTTCTATCCAAATGAGAGTCCCCAAGTAGATTGATGGAAAATTTTCAAATTTAAACCCTAAAAAGTCCACAATAATTTGTTGTAAATATAAGGCAGTATTAATGAAAAAAAATTGGGTTTTGTAGTATTAACCAATTGTCTAGTAGTGAATTCTTGCACCATTTTGTGCGGAAATTTAAGAACTTTAAAATGAGTGGTCATATGAAAGAATCCAAGCAGTATTGAGGGAGATATGTCCATGTGAAGACAATCATCTAGAACAAGGAAAGTGTTAGGGAACAAAAAAACATATTTAAAAAGGGTTTTTTTATTCAGATTCTTGGACCAATTTATGTACAATTTTAAGAGCTTTAAAATGAGTGGTTATATAAAGGAATCTAAGCAATATTGAGGGAGATATGTTCCAATAAAGTTAATTATTTGAAACAAGGGCAATGATGATATTTCAAATCATAGGAAAACAAAATTGTAGATGTCTGTCAACTAAGGTTCAAATGATGAGAGGAGCAATGAAGGGCTAGGGCATCAATGAAGCAAGATATTTTTGTGTGGGCATAGAATTGTTTAACTAAGTTTCATGTATCCCTTCTTTTTTTTCAAAGTGTTGCATGTATATTATTTCAAATAATTTAATCACTATAGGATATACTAGTAAATTTTAGTAGATATTGAGTTATAGTGTCCTTCCCATGGTTCTATTTACAACTTAATCCTTATAATCATCCCTAGCAGTAGAGGTTAGGAGGGACCTCACAAAGTAGTGGTCCTCCTTGCTCAAAGATAAGGTATTCATTGTTAAATTTAACATATCTTGGTCAAAGGCCGACTATGAGAAAATGGATTAATAGGAGATGGAAGTATCTAGGATTGAGCCTATTATTTCTTCCCAAAGGTTTCTTCCTAGATATTTTTTTTTCCAAGGAGGAAAAAGATAGAATCCTGAAAGGGGGTCCTTGATTTATGAGAAGAACAAGACTTTGCCCACTAGTTTGAAGACTTTGCACCTAAAAACGTATATCTACCCTTACTACCAGTCTAGATTAGGATGTATGGGTTGTCCATTGAATTCTAGGAAATGAATACCTTCAAGGCAATAGGCAACACTTGGAAGAATTCCTTGAGATTTCAAAAACAACAAAAGATGAAGTCTTGGCTATTTATGTCCACATATTGGTCATGATTGATACGAGTAAACCTTGACCAAAATCAATCATTCTTAAGTATGGTGGTAATTTATGGACCCAAACCATGGATTACAAAAATATATCTTTCATATGTAGATGTCATAAGGTAAAGCATATTGAGAGATCATGCCCTATGAAGAGTCTATGTAGAAAAACACAAGAGAAACTGTCTACTTTTGAGTATTCTTTTGAGGCTTTAGCCTATGAAGAAAAAGCATATTAGAGCTTAAAGGATATGGTACAGTAGATCAGAATGTTAACAAGGATTTGTCTACTCAGTCTAAATCCAATTTAGGAATGAACACTCTTGTTGAACCTAAGGAATGTGCCTCATCAAATTTTAAAGACTCTCTTGAAGTACCATGCACCATTTATGAGAAGGAAATTGATAGATAAAATGTAGTGTTAGATGTTAATACCTCTATCATTAACAAGGAAATACTATAAAATGAGTGGGAGAAGTCAAAAGCTTCCTTAGTAGAGCTAGGAGATGATACATCTAATGAAAAAAATTGTGAAAGACTATTGAGGAATAGAATAATAAGACCTACCCTTGATACTAGCAAGGTAAAAAGAGGAAAACCTTCAAATTATCAAGTGAGAGTAAGGGAAGCAAGAGCAAACATAGAGAAAGGAACACAATCTAAGTTAGTTGAACTTCTCTTTACCAAACAACAAAATGATATTGATAATTCACAAGAGGAGTCAACAGTCCTTAATGAGACATGATTACCATCTCATGGAATATAAGATTTGTTAATGCCCCTTCAAATCCGAGGTGTGTCAAGGAGGTGTGTCAAGGACCTTTGTTTAAGTAATAAGCCTGATATTCTTTGTATCTAGGAAATTAAAATGACAAAGGAAGAAGTTTCCAAAACCATGAAAGTGGTATGGGAAAGATGTGAAAGGGATGTTGTGGATTTAGGAGTGATAGGGAAAATTCTAACACGTAGGAATCTAGTTGGAACCTCCTATGAAACCATTCATAAAAATAAGCATTAGATAACCTCATTAGTCCAATGCTACTTTGCAGATATTTATTTCATCCTTATCAAGGCATTTGGACCTACAACTTAGTCAGGTAGATCAGAAGTATGTAGTGGGATTGAAGCCTTTATGAGAAGTAAAGACAAAGAAACCTGATTCATGATCATAAGAGAGTTTTATCCCATAACTAAGATGGATGAAAAAATTATGGGAATTAGAAAAATAACCCAAGTAAGAGAGATTTATTAGCTTTCATTCAAAATAATAATCTATGGGAGGTTGAGTTTGAAGAGGATAACTATACATAGACCAACAAAAATAGGCTACAACCTTATAGCAAAAAAAATAGACAAATGCACTCTCAGATCATTGGCTAGATGAAGGTGCTTGTGCTAAAATTAATACCTTGACAAGGATTGGTTTAGATCACTGGCCAATAAGAGTTAAGACGGTAGTAAGTGAATTCAGAAAATATCAAATTTTAAATATGAGCATATATGGAAAGACCATCCTCAATTTTTTATATGATAGCATAGACATGGAATTCTTCAAGAGACAATGGGTTGTATGCACTTCCAAAACAAAATAGATCAATGACATCTAGATTAAAAGAATGGAACAAAAACACTTTGAGAAATTTTTTGAGAAGAAAGAAACTAAAAGAGAAACTTTCAAAAATCCAAAAAAGTGAGTACAATAATCCAATCTTAGAGGAAAGGGAGTTTCTTAGTGAATATCATAATATTTTAAGAAAGAGACATTATGGAGATTAAATTCGAGATAGACTCGGTTAGAAGGAGATAAAAACATGGTTTTTTCATAGGATGACAATAGTATAGAGATCAACATCTAGAATTAGTAGAATTAAAGCAATATAAGGGGTTTAGATTAAAGACTAGAGCAAAATCAAAAATGATACAAGACTTCATTACCAAAATATTCTACGATTGTAGGAGATTGAAGTTCTTAATTATAAGCTACTGCAAGAAGTACATTCATTTATAATAGATGAATACAATAGCAAACTCATGGAGCCTATTACTCTAGTATAAATTCCTTTAGCTCTTTTCTCTTTTGATAAGGATAAATCCCTAGGTCTAGATGGACTCTCTACAAAATTCTATAAATATAACTAAAAAATAGTGAAAGGATTCTTTATTGGTAGCATTGGAACAGTCTAGGGTAAAAAAAGACATACATTATAAAATAAATGCAACATATATTATCTCAATTTCAAAAAAGATGTAGAAATGTTTGATTCATTCAAGCCCATAAGCCTATGTAATATCAAATATAAGATAATCTCCAAAGTGATGGTAAATTGATTAAGAGTACTAAGGCACGGACTAAGGGCACGATGTTGAGAGGATGAGGAGCTCGAGGGCGAGGAAGGACATCAACCTTTTTCGGCAGAGGATTGCGAGGGTATGATGGCGCATGCGATGATTTTTTCCTTGATCGGGAGGGCGACGTGAGTTTGCTTCAGCTTCAACGTGAAGGGAAGTCTAAGGAGATGGGCAGTGTGCTTCGAAGGTTATCACATGACCGTTCCTCTAAAGACCTCACGTGGATGGAGAAAGATAACACGGTGGTTACGGGGTTCAAAAACCCTCTTTTTTCAGATAGTTCCTTCGACAAGAAGAATGCAGATGCAGTTGTAGGTAAAGTTTATGCTTTGAAGAAGAATATTTTGCCTATCATTAAGGATAATGGAGAGTTGAATAACAAATTGTCATCATTGCAATGGGGAGACTCCACAATGAATGAGGATTTGCAGGAAGTGCAAACCGCGATTGCCATAACTGATGCAACTCCTAGAGTCGGGAACACTTCGCCATGGAAGATGAATAAGGCACGAAGTCTGGATACGAAGTCACCTACGAAAGAGCATGATCAATTGCCTTCATCGACCAAGCCGAATTTGATTAAGACATCCCCAACAAAACCCTCGATTAATAATGAATCGATTGAGGTTTTGCATGGAGCTGTTGAGTCTAAAACCTTTGCGGTCGCCTTAAAGAAGGACACGGGAGGCGATTTATTGATGAAGGGTATGGATTTCGAAGTTTATAACTTGGGTGGGGATAATATTTCATTTTATGGAGACCCGAACGAAGACCTGGCTTTAAAAATGGATCGCATGGATTCACTTTTGGTTGATGTAGAGGATGAGTTCACATTTTGTGCTACGAATTTTGAAGAATACAAGAACACAAGAAGGGAATTGGAAGCTAAAGGGATTATTTTATTTTTCTTGCATAAGGTTCCATCGGAGGCAGACTTCCAGAATTGGATCCGGTTGAACTGGGAGTCCAAGGGGTTGCATGTCAAGTCATTTTGGGGCTTGGGAGGGAGATATGTGTCGGTTTTGTTTGAACGAACAGATGTCGCACGACATGTGTTGCAATTTGGGACTTGGAACATTGTTGGCTCCATGGCCTTTGTGCAAACTTGGCATCCTAATTTTGATCCCAGGGATGGTTCTCAAGCTCATTACCCCCTATGGATCGAATTTGTTGCCATGAAGTCGGAACTCAGGTGCATGTTACGCTCTATGGCACAACGCTTTGGGAAAGTTTTGCTGGATCCGGTAGGGAATAAATCTCTCAGATTTAGTCCACGGGTGTGTGTGGAGGTGGATTTGAGCAGGAAACTCCCTCAGCATCTTACGATTATCACACCCTAAGGTTCAGTGCAACAAGAGGTAAGGTATCTAAATCTCCCTAATGCTTGTTTCGGTTGTCAATATTTAGATCATATGGTAAGGGATTGCCCTTTTAGAAAAGTTCAGAAAGCTAAGGAGATCGGAAAAGACAATAAGAAAGAAGAGGAAGAGAAATTTTTAGAGCAAGAGGATAAAGAGGAAATGGAGGTTGATGAAGGATCTCAAGCACGAGATAAACCCGCCAATTCTTCCATTATGCAGCAGGAATGGAAAGTGGTTCAGAAGAGAAGGGATGTTCGTGGCTCCCCTTCTAAGCCTAGTAAAACCCGAAAAGGTTCAGTTTCAGGGGATGGTGTAAATCCCACTCAGAAAAGTAGCTCGTCACCATCTGAGATTGAAGATGAAGGTAAGAAGGCTGTTGTTGTTGATCAGGGAGGCTCTTCTCAGGTTTCTCCTTTGCAGGGAAGGAATGGAGGTATTGGTATTGATGGGAATCAATTTTAGGTTCTTGGTTCCTTAAGTTCTTAATGAAGTTCAACATTACATCTTGGAATGTGAGAGGGATGACTATCCCCACTCGTAAAAGGATGGTCAGTAGTTTTTTGAAATCTATTTTTGTTGATGTTGTATGTCTTCAAGAAATTAAAGTTGATGGTTTTGAGTTGCACAGTTGCTTGAATAGTTCTTGGAAGGGCACTTGGTGGAGCTCATCTCACCGTCAGGGGTCTGGAGGAGTTGTTCTTGTAGTTAGACAGTGGCTTGCTTCGCTTCTGCTTAACAGGGGTGAAGATCCGAAAGGTCGTATTGTTTGGGCTACTTTTGCTGTAGCTAGGTAGGTGATTGGAGTGTGTTCTATTTATGGGCCTAATATTGCTTGCGATAGGGTCCGCTTGTGGGATTGGATGCAATGTAATCTTCCAGAGGCGTGCTGGTTCCTTGGTGGGGATTTCAACATGGTGGAATGGGACGGAGATAGAGAAGGTGGTTTGGGTTGTTGTCTTGCTGGAGCTGAAAAAGAGTCTTGGGCCAAAATGAAAGTGGCTCTACAAGTTTTTGATGTTAATTTCAAACAAAAACATTATGACTCTGGTGGGTGGTTTACTTGGTCTAACAGGAGGGCTGGCATGGATAGGGTGTTTGCGAGGATTGATAGGTTCTATGTTGATCCTATTTTCACTTGTGAAGGCAGAGGGAAGAGATCTATGGATGTGGATCTTGGAGTCACGAGTTTTGATCATGCGCCCATCCATACTTGTGTGCATATTGGGGCCATGCTTGTAGAGAAAAGGAATTTGTCGTATAAACTGAATGTCTCGCACTTGGATTTCGTTGACTGTAGGGAGTTGATCAGGTGTGTTTGGAATTTGGAGCCGAGACCTTCTGGGCAGGGGTGGATTTCTTGGTGGGATGTTGTTGTTCGAAGGGTGGTCAAGTTTTTAAGAGGATGGGGAATATTGTTGGCTAAAGGGTGGTGAAGGAAAATGAAGTCTCTTCGGAAGAATTTGGAAGCTGATAGAAAGAAGCTTGAGATTGACCCCTTCAACTCTTCTCTTCAGGAGAAGGTTGCTCTCCAGGAAGGAGAAATCAAAAAATTAGAAGATTACATTGGCAAGGGGGCTCATATTAGGAGCAGGCTTCACTGGCTGAAATAAGGGGATGCGCCTATGCAATTTTTCTTTAACTACATTCGTAGGAAAAATGCTACGAAAAAGATTCTAACTCTGCAAAAGGAGGATTCCACTCATACTGAGGATGAGACTGAAATAAGGAATTTGTTTGAAAATCATTTTAAGCAGATTTTTGCTGTCTATGAGAACTCTCTGCCGGTCCAATAGGCTAGAGATCTGTTCAAAGAATGTGTGCCCAAAAAGATCGTCAATTTTGAAAATGACAGGATGGCAGCTGATTTTTCTAAGGAAGAGCTCTTTTATGCTTTATCGAGGATGAAGAATGGTAAGTCTCCCGGGCCTGATGGTCTCCCAGCTGAATTTTATAAGTATATGTGGGATTGTATTGGAGATGATTATGTAAGAATGGTTCAGGAAGTGTTTTATGGAGCTGGATTTTCTCCTTGGATGAATCAAGGGGTGATCAAGTTAATTCCTAAAGGGAGTAATAAAGACAAAATTGGTGGTTGGAGGCCGATTACCCTTTTAAATGTCTCTTACAAAATGGTGGCTAAAGCTTTAGCCCTTCGGTTGTGAGACATTACTGCTAGAATTGTTCGATAGGAACATACTGGGTTTGTTAAAGGCATATTCATTCTAGATATGGTGCTTTTAGTTTGGGAAGCTATGGAATGGGCAGAGGAGTCGGATCAACAGGATTTGTTCTTAAAAATTGATTTTGATAAAGCTTATGATAGAGTGGATTGGACCTTTATTTTTAATATGTTGCAATGGCTTGGATTTAATAGGACAACAGTTCATAAAATACAAATGCTTTTCTCTTCAGCCTCGGCTAGAGTGGTGGTTAATGGTAAACTGTCAGAAGACATTCAGTTGTTCAGATGCTTTTCCCATTGGCTCCTCTTATTTTTGTTCTTTTCATCGATGCTTTGGGTTATATGCTGGAACAAAGGAGGTTGGCCGGTCAAGTTAGAGGAATTGCTATTCCTGATGGTCATCTTATGAACAACCACTTTGCAGATGATTCATTTTTTACTGTCCAGTTAGACAAGGACTCGATTGTTGGCCTACAGGATTGTCTCAGTCAGTTTTTTCTTGCTTCTAGTGTTGTGGTTAGTGAGACTAAATCTGACTACTGGTTGGTAGGAGTTGAGTCCTTGCCTGAAGGAATTCATATAGGTTGGCGGAAATTTGGGGATGGAGAGATTGTTAGATATTTGGGCATCCCATTTGGCAGAAGGGTTTCCCTTAAAGCTATGTGGGATTGGTGTATGAGCAGATTTGAGAAGAAAATTCAAATTTGGAAAAGTAAAATGATCTCCTTTGCAGGGAAACTTACTGTGGTAAGTAAGATCCTTCAGACGTGCCACATGTACTATTCCTCCTGTTGGCTTCCAAACCCTACTCAATATAGAAGACTAGAGACCTGTATCAAGAATTTTTTATGGGCAAATATGGATGGTTCCAGGCGGGTTCCCCTAATTGCATGGAAGTATTGTATTGTTCCTACGAAGGAGGGTGGCCTTGGGTTGCTCAACATCCAGGTTCAAGGTAAGGTTCTTGCTTCTAAGTGGATCATTAGGTGTTTGGAGGGTGATATTGGCTGGCAGAGGTTGTTGCATCACCGGATTAAGAACTGTGTGAATATTGACGGAGTCAAGGGAAATTTTAGTTTCAAAGATATTGTTGGTCACCCCGAGAAATTTAAAATTAGAGGTTGCATCCTGATTAAAATAATATGGGAGGCTTGGAAATATGTAGTCGGATTGGTTAAATGGGACTTTCTGGATGATAGACGGGGTTGGACTCTTTGCTCCAAAGCAATTTGCCTTTGGAAAAAAAATGGGACTTATGCAGCTGATATACCTACCTTGCAGTGTAAGAGACTTGGTAAGAAGGGAATTTTCAAGTGGGTGGATCTTTGGGATGGAAACACTGGTAATTGGACTCCGTGGCAACAACTGGTTGTTAAATTTAAACTGAAGCCCTCCGATAGGTATGTAGTGCAGCAAATGCAAAGTCTTCTTCCTACGGAGCAACTTTACAAGCTTTCCAATGGTCTTGTAGGTCCTATCTGGAAGGATTGGAGGTGGAAATATGGAAAACCAATTTGGTGTTTTAAAGCCTCTAAAATTTATCAGTTAATGGTTCCTGGAATCCCGTTTGGTGATATTCTGAACATCAGATGGGGTTTGATTTGTTCTTGCAAAAAATGGAAGAAGCGTCTCATTGGGGTTTGGAAGTTTCGGGTTTCTATGCAGTTGAAGGTGTTTGCCTGGTTAGTTATTATGCAGGGTCTTCAAAGTAAGGCTCGTTTAGCCAAATGGATGCTTGCGTCGGATGCTTGTTCCAGTTGTGGAAAAAGTGAAACAATTAAGCATATTTTTTGGGAATGTTCGAGAACGAGAAAGGTATGGAGAAAGGCAGTCTGGTTGTATGACAATGTTATTCAGGGACAACTAAGGTGGAAGGCAGTGTTGTTTGGAGACTCAATTGACTGTGCGAGCCACAGAAGGATATTTTGGCACATTATCAGACTCTCTATCTTGTTCAGTATTTGGAAAGATAGATGTAGTCTGATTTTTAATAATGAGGAGGTGTCGGTTGTTGTTACTATTAGCAAAGCTGCTGAGCTTGTTTCTAGTCAGCTTAAGGTGTTTAGGTCTGAGATTATTAAGGACTGTATTAGAATTGATAAAAGTGTTAGATCAGATTGTTTGTTGCTCATTCACAAACTACTGTAATGTTGCTATGATGATGTATTCTTTGATTATTCTTTAATATGAAGTATTTTTTCAATAAAAAAAAAATGATTAAGACTACTATTAGATAAAATTATTTCAGAAGATCGATGAGGTTTTGTGAAAGGGGGATAGATTCTAAATGGGATCATAGTAGCTCATGAAGTGATGCATTCAACAAATTTTAGAAAAGAGAGAGCAATGATCTTAAAACTTGATATGAATAAAGTCTATGATGGGATTAAATGAGATTTTCTTTTTATAGTATTTGTAAAGTTTGGATTTGGTAAGAAATAGGTCAGATGAATTAAAGATTGTGTCTCTACAGTATTATATTCACTACTAGTCAATGGGCTAATACCAAAATCATTTAAATCCAACAGGGGTCTTAGACAGGGAGATCCTTTGTCACCAAATTTGTTCATTATTATGGCAGAAGTGTTGAAATGGAACCTAAAGAAGGCATACAAATATGGCCTAATATGTAGACTTAAATCTACTAATAGCATCAAAAATATTGCCCATCAAAAATTTGTAGATGATACAACCTTTTTTGGAAGGAATATGAAAAGAGAATCTAAGCAGAAAGTTAATAGGACAAATTCTAAAATTTGCTTTATAGACACTCTAGCTATAATTAGAGCATAGATATGCAAGTTAATTTAAATTTACTTTAAATGGAGGAGGAAAATTTGCCAGTAATATGTCTAAGGATGCCCTCATTTGAGAGGAGAATGAGGATAGAATTGTGGAATCCAGTTATAAGTAAAGTTCAGAATAAACTACTAGCTGTTGGAAATTTTGAGCACATTGAGTTGTCATTGATGTCAAAGGTGAATGTTCATTAATGTATCTCAACAAAAGGAAATCAGAGCAGAAATATTCCTCAAGATATGACTTGTCTACAAGTTTGGACAATATGTCTATAGGGTGAAAAATGGGCTTGTTGGGTAACAAACAATGATATACCATCCAAGGCAATATATTTTATAGAGCAAAAACTTGGGAGCAACAGGTTTTATTATAATATTTTTTTTGAAATATTATAACATGGCGCCAAAGTAAAAGATAAGGTCTTTGATTTAAATATTTAAATAAGATTTCAAAAAGACCAACGTCAAAGCACCATAGAGACAAGTTTTTGCAATGGTCAAAAGGTTTAAAGCACCAACGATTAGAAAGAAAATAAAATAAAAGTATACATGAGCCCAACGTCTTTCCAACATTAGTAGGAAGAGTAAATCTAATTAAATCAATATTACAAGTCATTCCAACATATTATATGTCCTTGTATGTTATGCCAAAATTGATAGAAAAACGTTTAATCTATATTATGCGATAATTTTTGTGGACAAGATTACATGAAAAAAAAAATCTTTCGTGAAATAGAGCAATGTGTGTGATGATGAAACTATGGGAGGTCTCGATTTAAGAGCTCTTACGGATGCAAAATTAGCTTTAAGAAGAAAAAATAATTTGGAGATTGTACAAAGTTAAAGACAATGGACAACAATTCTTCTAAGTATGTTGAGCCCAATGAGCCAAGTTTAATCTTTACTGCATTCTCATTACTAGATGATTCTACACTATGGAACGATTTTAAAAAATCAACTGATCTAGTGATTAAAGGTCTAATATGGGTGGTGGAAACTAGAGAAAAAAACTCTATTTGGATGGATACTTGTGATAAAATACCACTCAATCTAGATCCAATTTTTAAACCATGGATGAGATTACTTTAAGAAAAATATGGTGATAAGGTTTCAAACATTATGTATAAGTATTAGGAAGGAAGATACAAATGGAAATAATATTTTTTTACAAGTATACCAAACATCATTAGTAGGAGGCATCTGAACAGAAAGATAACAATAGTGATTAGTTTGAAGGAAGCTAAGTTGATTTAGGAGTTGAATAGCTCAAGATAATACATAGCAAAAAATGGATATAATGTAAAGCACCAACAAAATAGGAATCCTGCAAGAATATAGAGAGATATTTGGTATAGCCCAAGCATTCCAAAAGTTAAAATGTTTGTATAGTTAGGTCACAAGAAAAATTTATCCAAGGATAACCTAATGAAAGGGGTTTTTCATGGTCCCTCACAATGTGTTCTATGTAAAAAGGAGGAGGAGAGTATAGACCATCTCTAGGGAGACTACACAATAGTTTGGGAACTATGGCAATGTATTCTTAATATGTTTGGTAAATGCATGGCGATGAATGGGAGAATTGAAGAATGGTTAATGCAATGGCAAAGTATTTTTAAATTGAGGTATTATAGACAAGTTGAGATCCATCAAAAGATATAATACTTTGGATTGTATGGCTAGAAAGGAACAAAAAAATATTTAAAGGAAAGGAAAGTAGTTTAGAGGTAATTAAAAGAAAATTTTATTTAGTCATAGAGGAGTCTAAATCAATCCTATCAACTCACCCAATCCCTAATCTTGAATGAGAGCCTTAATAGATGGATTCAAGTCATCAATTGGACTTATAATGGTGGGTACAAGAGAAACAAAAGGAAGGCACAAAATATAAAGTGAAAACCACCAAAAGCACAGTTTCTCAAATTGAATTTTGATGGAGCTTCTAAAGGAAATCTAGAACCAGTAGGAGGAAGACTAATTAGAAATAATAGGGGTGATATTTTATCATATTATGCTTTCAGTAGTGGATTTAAGACAAATAATGAAGTTGAAGCTTGGGAAACTTTTGAAGAATTAAAAATATGCAAACAAATGAAATCGAACAGAGTAGGGATGGAAGGTGATTCACTAATAGTAATAAATACAATTTTGAGTAAAGTAAAGGCTCCATGGAACATACATAATATCATTGTGGAAATACAAAAACTTTCTACAAAGTTTGAAAAAATTAGGTTTACACATACGTTAAGAGAATGGAACAAATGTGCAAATAGGCTAGCCAATAGAGGGGTTTTAATAGAAGACCATAAAGTTAAATTCTCTTTTTCATGGTTAGAGGAAGTAGTAATTTTAGTTGAAGTTGTCAAGAAAAGTTTAAAAGGAACAACACAATAATATTCCAGAGGATTGCATTAGAAGAAAATATCAGTCCAGATTTGGTAAAGTAAACAATGATTTAGTGAAGCAAGTAGAAGTTTTGTATGCTGAAGCAAAAAAGATGATATCATATGAACTTCATGGCTTAATGAATTATTTGAGTTGTTGGTTGGATTAGGGGACATAATATGGATTGGAATTTTCAACTTTTTGAGACTTAAATAATTTATTAAAATAATATCATCATGATTTGTTAAAATTTCATTATAATATGAATGAGATTCATTTTATAACTCATTAAAATGATAAATTTTTTTGGTTATTTGGGATTAAAATGAATTTCACTTGTATTATATAAATACCTATAGTTTAGTTAATATGCATGTATTCCTTGATAAGATTTAATTATGAACTTGTAACTTTTTGAGACTACTAAACTCTTTATTACAATTCTTGTGGTTGCACTTATGCTTCAAAAAGGAAACTAATAGTCTAGATCTAGTAAAGCATACTATGATATTACAAAGTTTTGGAAGGATTACCCTACTACTATATGGTGCATAGAGAGTAGAGGTGGATTTTTGGTATTGTGAAGGTTGTTGCAGGAAAATGTCAAGAAGGATGCTGAATTCTAGAATATTTGTATCTACAAAGAAAATTGAAGATCTAGAAAATGAAAATCAAGAATACAGATTTTTTTATGAAAAATGATGTAGATATCTAGCTGTAGTAACTCAATTGAGATGAGAATTGAAATTGTTTGTAAACTCTCAATCTCTAAAGGAGATAATTATGATTTGTCAAGGGGGGATTAGAGTATAACCCTTTTTTCTCAAGAAAAAAAAAACAACTATCCAATATTCTTATCAAAGAATGATAATATTTTTTTAAGCTCCATGGCCTCATTGGCAACGAGATGACCCTAAATAAATTTATGATAAAAAAATTGGAGATAATATTTGAAGGGATTTGTTTTTGTAACCTAGATATCTTTGTTTTTTCTTTCTATTTTTTCCTTTAATAAAACTTTCCCTAATGCCTCTACAAGAATAATAAATAGATAAGAAGAGAGTGGATCACCTTAGTAGAGTCCACAAGATGACTTAAAGTAACCAATAGAAGAACCATTCATCAAAATAGAATATTTTGAAGTGCTATAAAAATAATTAATCCATTCACATCAATCATAATAAAAAATAGATTTTTTGAAAATATCATGAAGAAAACTCCAAGAAACCCTATCATATGCTTTGTCCACATCTAATTTCATAAGCATACTTGGTTTTTTATGGAATGAAAAAATGTAAGCCTTCTATGCAATTATTACACCATTAAGAATTTGTTTACCATGAACAAAACCACCTTGTTCAATGAGATACTAAAATACCTTTCGGCCTTTTTGCCATAATTTTTTAAATAGTCTTATAAATCATATTACAAAGGCTTACTGGACAAAAATTATCAAATATTTTATTTCATATTTCTTGGGAACCAATATAATAAAAGCGATATGGATATCACTTATTGTAGTTTCCATTTTTTGGCCTCTTCAACCACAACCAACATATCACTCTTTAATTAATCCTAAAACTTTTGAAAAAATTTGCAAAAAATCTATTTAGGCTAGGTGCCTTGCTAGGATGAAAAGAGAAACCTACTTCATATAACTCCTCCATAGGTATCTTCTTTACCAAGATTTCATTTTGTCCCTATGTGATAATTGATGGAATATTTTGCAAAATCTTACGTTGTGCCACATTATATTTCTTAGTATTTGATCAAATACCAATAAAATCAATTAATTGCGTTTTTCCTTATATCTTCTTCTTCCTCAATATTTCTTCCATCTAGAGTTAAAACATTTTTGATGTGATAAAAATAAAAATTTATTTTTTCTATAACATGTTTTTTTGTATTTCTATCTCCTTCCTTGAGCTATTTCTCCCTAGATTTTTGGAACCAATATGACTTATCCTTTTTCAATGCATTATGATAATAAAAAAGTAATTATTTTTCTTTCACATAAGAATCCTAGTCAATTCCAATGATTTTTACTCTCTTGTAATTTTTTGAGTTTGGATTCAATTTCCTTCTTTTCTTTAAAGATGATACCAAACGATTTGGCATTGTAAATCTTCATTTGCTCCTATAGAAATTTTATCTTTTGAAAAAACCTATACGTACATGATCCTTCAAATTTTACTTCATCCCACCATAGTATAACCATTTGGAAGAAATTAAGGTCTTAAAGTCATATAGAATGGAAGCTAAATGGCTTTGGATGATAATTATTGGGTAAATCAAAATTCAAAAGAAGGGATTTGTAATCCAATATTGCTCATAATAAAAATATATTAAGAGATTGCATGCTTTATTTACACCCATGTATCGGATAACAATAATCTATGCAATATTTCTACTATATGAGTTTTCTCAATGCATCTATTATCCCATGTATGTTGAAAACTTGAATGACTAACATCCCAAAGACCATTTTAATTGATAAATGAAGCAAAATATTGCATTGATTTAGACCATCCTAGAGTACCACCCTTATTTTCCAAAGGAGATATAATTGTGTTGAAGTCACCCCAAGAATCCATAGATCACAATTATGAATCATCATTATGTTTGACAAAAATATGCTAAGGTCCTTCCAACATCTTTCACAAGGAGTAACTATAGTTGGAGCATATACTTTTATAACCTCAACTTTCATGTTTTCCTCTTTCCTACAGAATAGTCCAACAATCTAGTTACTTTTTTCTTCTTACAATTATCCATCCCATTTGTGTTTATCCCATATTGTTGTAATATTGCCTAAAGATCATATAGAAGAAATTTTCATACAATTACCCATATTCTAAATCTAATTGAAAGCATCCTCACATTCCTGTTGGTCAAATATCTACCTAATAAATAAAACTACGTTTGTGCGCCCTAGACATGGTCAACATTGAATGATCGAAGGAAAGAAATGTCCTCCGTGCCAATCTCCAGAGAGGGCTGGATCCCAAGCTAAATCCTACACTGGTTGAAGACTAGAGTTACGGGAAATAAATAAAAAAATACATAAAGAGACGAGAAATATGGCCACAGACCAAAAGCATAGGATTTGGGGCATATTAATAGCAGGAAATTCACCCAAACATGAAATAGCATATGATAAGAGAGAAGCAACAAAATTTACTTATAATCTTGCAAATAAAACCTCCAGAACAACACTCTAGCACTCACTCCCTCACCAGTAATATTTAAATTTAGATGCATAATTTAAATTAAACAACAAATAATGAATATGAGCATACGATAGAAATTTATAAATAGAAGGAAACCACACACAAGATCACTTGCAAATTTAGAAGCCTGGTATCTTCTATTGATGTAGAGAACTTGAGAAACATTATCGGAAAATGTCTAACCTCCCTTTTTACAATGAGAATTCAGTAGTATTTATAGAGGATTTTGTCTCTTTCATTACATACACATGGAGATAAAATGATCGCAGATCAGGAACCATGGAGAGGAAATTCCTCCTTGGAAATATTAAAAACTTGTTGTCTTGAAACAAAAATCTGATTTACAAGGAAACTCCTTCATGAAATATGCACTTCTGGATTCAGTGCACAGAAAATTAAGAGACGTTTGACATATTGAAAATGTGCTTCTGCTTCGAAAATCATGAAAATCATCTTGCATTTTAAATACAACTTTATTCTCTGCCTAGGATTCATGATTTGAGTTACTCCTTACCTCCATTATTTAATATTTTCATGATCTACTCTGGGCACCTTTAAATATTTGGACATTAATGACGAATGCGCCTTCACTGGAGTATCTCCCTTCTTCAACCATGGCGACAACAAAGCCTTTTATTCCTGGCAAAAATATTTAGCAGCTGCGTCGTTTGCTTTTCAAATCATGTTCACCCCCAAAAGGAGCGACAAGGACAGTCACCCTCCCTTTGGGGTGAATGCGATGTTGACTATTCAATGTCGCTTCAAACCTTTCAATGCATTCACCCAACTTCGCATTCGCCAGCGCGTTTGCATGACTCCATTTCTAAGAGGACGTTCATCCATGGGAGAGGTGAATAGGATGTTCATCCCTCAACCTGGGTGAACGTGATGTTGACCATTCCGTCACGCATGTTGTTGAATTTCCTTTTTCCATCGCGCTTCTAATTACATTCATCCCAAAGTGGGGCAAATGGAGCTTTCACCCCAAATTTGGGGTGAACGTGCTCCTTCACCGAAATGATTTTCTTTATGATGGGTGGGCACGTGTTATTTCAAATTTGAAAAGACATTCACCCCAAAGTGGGGCGAACAGAGCTTTCGCCTCAACTTTGGGGTGAATGCAATTCTGCTTTTCTTATATTGGGACCTTTTTATATCTTTTAATGTTTCACCATGTTTAATGTCTCATTCCTCTTCCTTTTGTAATGTGCAGGGCTTTTTTCTCAGGGCAAATATGTCCTCATGTTGCAATACAATTTTCTTCCCCATACTTAGTCTTCATGCACCTTTTCCCAGCATATTTACAGACAAAGCAAACCCAAGTCTCCAATACAATTCTCTAGCCAAAAAAGTATATATAAACAAAGACAAAAAAATAAAATAACTGCAACATATAAATTGGACCAAAATATTAGATTTAAAATTAACATATTTTGCCATCATAAAATTAAAATGCCCATTCCAAACATACATATAAAAACTCAATGTAGCAAGATGCAAAACTGCCAACATTTTTGGTTGCTCATGGGGTATCCAGCTCCCATGGATGCAAGCAATCCCAGGCCGTTATCCATTGGGCTACTATGGATTATTTTTGCCAACTACATTGTATTGCGTTTTCACTTTAGACATATTTCGATGTGCCTATTCTTTGGCCTTATCTTTGGCTTCATGTTTTGCTACAATTTTGAGTACTTCGTCCTGCTATGCTTCTTATGCCACTTTCTCTATCGTTGTGTGCTCCGTTGCTGCTCTTTCATCCTACTATTTTAGGATTTCAAAAGTAATTTCATACATTTTGACAACCTCCTCCAAAGCATGAGTGGTTATTAAACAAGGATTACTCAATGATTCATAAATAAAGTGAATATTCTAGATGTCTTCCATATTGAGGCGTTTAGCTCATTGAGCTAGCTCGAACAAGGAATAGTTCTGTGTGGGTGAAATTTTGCATTAGAGGAAATACTTGTGCTTCTGTGATGGGCTCCTCCCATGCATAAATATTTGAGGTATCCTCTACGAACTTCTTCCATACGACTTTCAATTGTTCTTTTGGCAAAGGCTCACCCGATTCATCTATAAAATCAAGGAAGCCCATATCAGCAAGAGCGTCAAAATGGATCATGGACACAGTATGCTCTCGCTCAATACCATTAAGGATTCATCGATATTCTCTCACCAGGTCCATCCTCTGGAAGTAGCTACATAGTGTAACTTTTATCATAGACCAAGCATGGTCCATTTCACTCAGGGGGCGAATGTGTATGCTGGAATTAGCCGAGGCTTGAATTTTTACAACCATATCCATGTACAGCTCTAGCATCTTCTCAATAGTATCTATCAGATGTTGCCCCATATAAATCTGTACCTAAGCAACCCAAAGATAATACAACACTTGAACTACTTGTGCTGCCAATTTTTCACAGTTTTGGGCTAAGCGAAGGCTCACCTCCTTAATGCTTTTTGGAGGGAAAATAGTAGCCTACACAACCTTCTCTACTATCTATTTTTGTATAGCTTCCAACTGGTTTCAGAGCGTATGCATTTTAATTCATGCTGCATCTATTTACTTCAAGTGCACTTCGACTTGTCAGTGAAAGTATTCATTTTCTGTAGCAATTTTTCTTCTTGCGCTTTGCTTTTTGCCAAAGCAGTTTGGAGCTAGATAATCTTATTTTCATTCTCAAAATATTTTTCCTTGTAATACTCACCATGCAAGTATACCGAGCTCATATAAACCTGTATATTGCCCATATTTTCAGTCGGATTAATCCTGGTGAGGTCTTCTGTTATAGTCTCAAAGATATAATCACTTGACAACATTTCTCCTTGTGGATTTTGAACTAAGGGAGTGATTCTAGTCATGTGAGCTTCCATGGTGATCGGATCAAAGGCAACCTTCTTGATCAGCCGAGCTAGAGCTAGGACCTCCTTTCACCTCTAAATTTTTTGCCATTGTGATGAACTCAAGTGCGCCCGATTAATTTTCTCCATGTCATGTTGTTTTGGTGCTAAATGAACGTCAGGTAATGCTTGCAGCTCCAAGAATGGAGTGAATGGAATCAAAACTTCTGAGTGGTTAGAATCAAAGGAAGCGGATGAGAGGTCTATAATAGTGGTAACTAAAATGGCAAATTGTATGGAGAAACCGAGTTTGATGACAGTTAAACTCACTCTAGGAGGAGCTTGCGTACTTACAACCTTAAGGAAAGTGGTGGTGGCAATGAAAGGGGAAGGGCACAAAAATGGATTCGGCCCTAATGCATACAAACTAAAAGAAAGGGAGGCTAAAACGGGAAGAGAAGGAGCAACAGTGACTTCGGGAAGGGAAGAAGAAGGAAGCGAAATAGATATGGAGGGCATACCAAAGGGTGGATAAATGGAGACATAAGATTATGGGAGTGAAACAGAAGTCACTACATGCTCTGAAGAAGAAGAAGAGGGAATAAAATATGTACCTTTGGGCACGAGAACTATGTGATGCGGTGATGGGAGAGACTATGAAATAACTTCTTCTCGTTGCTCTTTCATTCTCTCCTCAACATTCACATTCTCTTCGACATCCATGACCTCCACCTAAGAGTTCTCTGACTGATGGTCCTCCCCTTGCTCTTGAATCATAAGAAATATTTGTGCAACCATAGTTAGAACCTATGTCGTTGGAAAAGGATTGATAACTATTACTGAAACAATAGTTTCTATAGGAACTGCAGTGACTAAAACCTCAGTAGTAGAGGATGAAATGGCACGAGTCCTTGGCCTCTTTACCGCTTTGGAAAATGGGGATGCATCCCAAACATTCTACTTCTCTAATGTGGGTGCCTCCTTTATTTTTTGATTTGTTCACTATTATCTTTGCCTAAACACATACTACTATTTTTCCTCCTTAGGGATGTCTTCTTCAACTGATAGGCGTTCACTTTTATCTCTGATTTTGCCACTATCAAAATGATGAAAGCTTCAGGGAAAAATATTAGCGAAAGAAACAAGTTGATAGGAATCAACGAACTCGTCATAGGTGTCCAAAAACATCTCATCCAATTTCAACCTGTAAGGAGTAGTGGTTTTCCCTCGGTGAACCCGCATTATCCATCATTTTGTGATTTTCTCTTCAGTCCATTCGGGTTCACTATCTTTTACCTGGCTAAACAAACCGGGTGGAGGAATCTGATTCTTGTACCTTATCAAATTATATTCAACCTCTTGTTCATAGAAATCATGCCAGGGTGGGAGCGTCGTCATGTCTTCAATGTTCCAATTCATGTCGGGCTCGTCAAAATTATTTTGCTTTTTCTCAATATTGGGTCGTGGACAATAGTGAAACGACTTGGCTTTTATTATTGCTATAAATTTTTCCAATGGGTCATATATCCAACATTACGGTAGTTCTATCAGTCCCAAATCCTACAATGTCACCATGAGCAATCGATTCTGCCCTACCTGTCTTACTTCTATACTGTTGAATAACATATTATAGGTTGTTTTCTTGTTGCATCCTACTCCATATACATCATTTACATAGTTTGAATGGTACACCATATCCATAGCAAAAACATGCTCGACGGCAAAATAAGGCAACAAAAATAGCTTACCTATAAAGCCAAAAATTCTCATGACCACACTTTGAGTGAGAAGAAAAATGTCTCCTTTATCTCCATTAACCATTGATTCTCTCAACTATCATAGCACCATCTTGCATGTACCACAAAGTAATTCTATCGTAGGTCCCAAAAATAAATTGTTGAAACTATAAAATGACTCCATAGTTGTCAAAGCAAAAGTCCACATTTATACTGGTCGAAGTTCATCTCTTTCATCCATCTGCCTTACTGCGATGAAAGGGTAACGCTATTGCAAGTGAAAAAAGAAATACCATACCAAGAAAGAAGTATGTCTGAAAGATGTCTCCTCCCCAGTCTGCAACTTCTCCAACTGGAAAATCATTCTCCGAGAAATAAAATCAGCCCAATCAAAGAAAATCAGATTGGTGCCTTGTCTCATAGCCGATGGAGAGTAAAATTTAGTCCAACAGATACACTGCGCTTGGTCCGCCTACCAATTATGAACAATAGAATCTGTAGGTAAACCTGCCACCTATGCCAATATAGAATAAATATCTAAATTTTTGAATTTTGTAAGCAACTTTGGCAAGTTCGGAAGTTGCCCCATCGGTGGCTCCTTAATTAGTTGTGTCTCCATGAATTAATGCATGGTTACAGTGGAGACATATATGTCCTCCTGCTCATGGGTATGCAATTTTTTAGAAATTACATAAGGAGGTTTCAAACCACAAGCGAACACTTCCCGCACTTCATCCGAGATGATGGTAAACAATATTTCTCTTTTCGCATTTCTCACTGTTCTTGTGAATGGATCATAAAACTGAGCAATCAACTTCACTAGCTCCGAACAAGGATGTACGGATGGACACATGTACCAAAAAACTGAGTGAAAGGGAATTGTCAACAAAATCTCTAACATCAACCCCTGATTTACTACAAGCTCAACATCCTGTCGCAATTTCTCCACCCCTTGTGGGTAATTACATAGTCGCCAATCTCTGCCATTTGGTCGGCATATGGGTCTAAATCAAATTTCATTCCTTCGAGCCTTCTTGGATTTAGACCCTTCTCTTTTTTACAACCTCTTAGGCTCTACGACCTCTGTAGTTTCTTGAGTCTCCTTACTGTTAGGGTAAAATAGGTAGTATATTGCATTATACTACATAGGTTATTACATTTACTTTTCTACCATAGGATATAGTTACTATGCTACGAATTACTTTCTAGTTACTATGGTTAATAACTAAATATCTTATGATATTTAGTTAGTTTGTTAGAATAATCTATTATTAAACGACGTTAGCGCTTCTAATGCTAAGTCATTAAATAATCTATTTTGTAACCTATTTATACTTTGAAGTTAATGGCAAATCCTAATGTTCGATTGATTATTTCCTAATCTAATTCTCATTCATTTTACATCACTTACTACGCTCTCCTATTATTTCTTTCTTCTAAAAAATACTTTAAAGCTCTCTAAAAATTTCTACAATAATAGTTTGGAAACAACAACAACAATAAAAAATTGAAAAATAAATTGTGGGCTTTTACCTGTTCCCTTGTATAGAATGTTCTCCCAACTACTGTAATAAATACCAAGTTACCCTGGGCACTTTTGGAAGAATGAATGTATTGACTCCCTCGCCTGGAACCACTCTCGATGCTTTAACAATATCACCTTTGATTCGCTACCAAATCATCCTTGGAAAGTGTGCCCTCCTTTGCCGTACAAGTTTATTGTAAAATGTGCCCCGACAATCGAAGATTTTTTGGAAAAACAAATCGGTCGCCCAAATTCAATAACATATATTTTAGTTCCTTGGAAAAACAAAATTTTCCTCCTACACAAATCCAAGTGCACGTTCAAATTAAATGGCTTCAGTACATTCTTCAACCTGCATGCATGCTTTCCAATACCTGTCACGTGTCCATGGGCAAAACTTCTTCTATAGGTGCATCTTCGAAAGAGAATGGGGCAAAAATATTTTCGGAGCGCACTTGTCTTCCTTCTTTGAATTTTTCTCTTTCACTTCGAAATGCCTTTGTCTCATCTGGTAAATATTCACAACGCATGGCCTCCCTTTAAAACCTTCTTGTTCTTCTTTTCATCCAAAATTAGAAAAACTTACTTTTCTTTGAAAAAACATAGCTGCTTTTAGGGATTTTTTCCTCCCTTTTAAAAACACCTTAAATTAAGATTTGAAATCTTTTAGCCAAAAAAAATAAGGCATCAATGCTTTTTGCATTAAAATCTCGTCGTCCCATGCCAAGCGAAGACACTTTTAATCTCGTTGTGATTTATTTTACACTAGCATAGCATATTTTAAATCAACGCATTTGCCCCAACCTTGGGCGAACAAAAGCGTCGCCCTTCCTTCGGGGTGAACACGACTTTTGTCTAGTTTTTCAGTGCTTGTGCTTTTTTTTATATATAAAAATGAAACAACTTTTAAGTTTCCATGCAATTTCTTTGGATTCGATGATGCAATTTTACCAACACACTCGCCTCAATTAGGGACAAACGGTTGTTTCGTCCCTTCCCCAAGGAGAACGTGATTTTGACTATTCAAATATTGCATTGATCAGGAGCCTCTACCTTCTTTTGTTTGTTCGCCTCGAAGGGGCACTTAAAGCTCTATGCTTCTCCTTTGGGCGAAATGCCTAAAACTCCTTTATTTTTAACCACAAATATATTACTTGTGGGGCAAAAAGAATATGTTTTTTGAAAATACGTACTCCCTACTAGAAGCTTGTAACACTATTTATTTAGCCCAAAATCTTTTAACATACAAACAAATTCGGGACGACACTGATTTAAGAAGCAACACCTTTCTTTTCTCTTCTATTTTTTCCCTATTTTTTTAATATATATATCAACATATAAAGCAAATAAAATGCTATTAAGAGAATATGTACATATTTACAAGATGATACCTTTTTAAAATAAACTCATTGGATATAAGCCTTCAAATGAAGGCCATTCATAGGAATAAGAAGATCTCAGCCCTCCATGTCATGAAGATGATATGCATTGGTAGAATTCACTGCAAAAATCTGAAAAGGGCCTTTCCAAATTGCATCAAACTTATGGTGTTTCCCTGGCTTGGCCTTATTTTCATTCCATTTGAGAACTAAATCTCCCACCTAAAATCTACGCTTAGTAGTTTTATTTTCGAACCACCTCTGCATCTCTTTAGTGTGATTGGAAAATGCTTGATAAGCCTTTTCTCTGTCTTCCTCCAACTACAAGAGTTGTGCCAACCTAGCACTAATTGGATCATATTATTCATCTTCATATTTAAATAATTGCAATATTTGGAGAACTAGAAGCTTAATGTGGGTAGGCAGGATCGCTTATTTCCCATACGCAAAAGCATATGGAGAAGTCTTAATAGATATTTTCACAGATATATGGTCTTCCCAAAGATCTTGGTACAAAAGCGGATGCCAACTCCTTTTATTATTTCCTAGTGTCCTTTTTAAAATTCATAGCAAGTTTTTATTGGTAGATTCGGCCAAGCCATTCCCTTGCGAGTAGTAATTGGATGACATCTTAAGATAAATTTCATACTTGTTGGCGAACTCAGTAATATTTGCCTTGATGAATGGAGATCCATTATTTGTTACAATAGATTTTGGGACACCGAAACGGGTGATAAGCCCTTCTAGGAAAGAGATGACAGTTGCCTAATCTACCTTTTTGGTAGGAATAGCCTCTGCCCACTTGGTGAAATAATCAATCACCGTTAAAATGTATTTATGTTCTGCAGAGGAATGTGGATCAATGACTCCAATGAAGTCAAGACCCCACTGTTGAAAGCGTGCTTCTACTTGAATTGGCCACAGGGGTAGTGCTCCTTTCCTAGTTCTGCCAACATACTGTTGATAGTTATCACAATGCTGACTTACTTTATGATTTTCAACAAATAGAGTAGGCTAAAAGTAATCAGCTCGGATGATTTTCAATGCCATAGGCCTTCCTACATAATGGCCACCAGAGAGACCAGAATGAAATTCTTTTAGTATTCTCTCTTTTCAAACTCCTTCACACATATGAGGAGAACTCCATCAACGTTTTTATGAAATATTCCATTAGGTAATAAAACATATTTGATTAATTGCAGCCTAAACCTCTGCCACTGTGAAGCATCAAGGTGTGGTGGATACTTCCAAAAATTAAAGAAGTCAATAAGCTCCTCTATCCAGTAATGATTTCTTGCAGTATGAATTGCACAAATTCTTTTGCCAACTTCTTCTTCTTCCATTATAGCCGATGACTCTAATGCTACAATTTTGGCCAACTGTTGACAGAAAGCTCATCCACGAACTAACTTTTTTGGTAGATATCCATGTCATATTCTTGAATTTTTGAGACCCAACATGCTCTTTTATCGCCAAGTTATCCTTGGAGAATTAAGTTTTAGATATCAAGGTACATAAATGACAGTTTTGCTCTGTGAGACAAAGTGTCGAAACTTCTTCAAATATTTCATCACCATGTACATCTATTTTTTAATTAAATTTTACTTATCTTGGTGAGGCGCAATGACTTGGCTCAATAAGGCAATTGGATTCTCATCTCCATCTTCTTGTTTTTGCATCAAGACTACAACATAACTCTCTTGCTTACTGCATAGAGAATTAAGTCTTTTGAATAATCAGGATTGATCAGAATTGGAGCTTGGGTGATTCTTTCCTTGATCTCCTAAAAATATCGTCTTTGGGCTTTTGTCCATTTAAAATCGGTATTATTTTTAAGAGCTCAGTCATGGGTTTCACCACCTGAGCAAAGTCAACAATAAACTTGCGAATAAAATTTATTTGGCCGAAGAAAGATTGTAGATCCTTTTTATTGGTGGGTAATGGTAGCTTCAAGAGTGCCTCAGCTCTTGTGGGATCAATCACCAATCCTTCTTGTGAAATCACGTGACCCAAAATTTTTCTTTCTTTGATAGCAAACATGGACTTCTTCGGATTAATAGAAATCCCAAACTCACGACACTTTTCGAACACCTACCTCAAATGAGAAACGTGGTCTTCTCTACGATGTGAAAACATGATCATGTCACTAATATAGATTACAATAATCATATTCAATAACTCATCAAAAGCGATGTCCATATGTTAGTACCCTGAAGGTTCTAACTTAGTTTTCAATAAATAATAAATAAAATAACATAAAAAATAATCGCCTTTAGGGTTGAATTGCTTTTGCATTGATAGGGGGTCCCTCCAATGGTTTGAATATATGTTTTTAATATTTCATGGATGATTTGAATGAATAATTAAACAACAATATATATCTACCCTAAACCCTACGTCTCTTCAATGTGTCGGTTCATAATAATTAATATATTTAATTATTATGACTATATGACTATCTAACCCTAAATATATAATATAATAAATAATTATTTATTATTTATTATATTATCAAATATACTAACCTTAGGATATAAAATATATTATATTATTATTATGAAATGATGGTTAGGATATAGGATCCTAACATGCCACCCCTCCTGTAAAAAGCTTTGTCCTAAAAGCTTTGTTTCCCATCTTCTTGTAAAAAGCTTTGTCCTAAAAGCTTTGTTTTCCATCTTCTTGTAAATATTAAACTTCGACTCAACTGATTCTATCTCGTAGCATAGCTTTGGCTTGCACCAACGACGAAGTAAATAGTTGTGACCATATTTTATGTGCCTCCTTTCTTTTTAATGTATGCCTCATATCAGATAGGTTAATAAGTTAGTAAGGCCAGGTGTATAAAATTTTCCCACTTCATACCAATATTGTAATGGCCTTGGCCTGGTTGACGGTCCTCTCCAACGCTATGGAAGCTTCATCTAATTCTCCTCTTGCCTTAGCTATAGAAGCTGTAGAAATGTCTTCTTTCTCTTCCATATACTTGTATAAACGTTTGCTTGATTTTGCATATCGTCATATATGGTAAGGCCAAATAAATTATTTTTGCATTTGAACTCATATTCAGCACGATTTTCAAAAAACAACAATATTAAGAAATCTATACTTCAGTGAGGGCTTGTCCCTGGAAAATTTCCAACAAGACAAGGCTGGATTTTGAAGTTTTTTGTTGCCAAACAAAGCAAACTTATTTGAAGTTATCATTATGATCTTCTGATAGAACCTATCAATTTACATATTCTGTTATATGTGTTATCCAGATGATTGAGAAAGAGAGAGACAACGTCATAAGTACCATGTGGATGAGGTCATTGCCATTCACTCGTTCTGTGTCCCTTAGCTAGATATTTCATAAACTTTGGTATTTGAAAATTAATTTACTCTTTAATTTTGTGAGGTGAAGAAAGTATCAAACTTGTATCTCCGCTTATTCAGGAAGTGGTTAACGTTGGCCTGTCATAGAACAATACGATACACTCCACTGTCTGTATATAAATATATAAAAATGTTTAAATTTAAACGTATACAAAGTGTCCATTACTTCTTCCCTGTCTATCTCGCAAGACTTCCAATGTGTTTGCCTTCTACAGAACAATGATTTTTCGAGGGGATATGGCTTTTGAGAGTTGTTATAGGTGATCATGGCATCAAATCCTTTGATAAAACTGGAGATGATGTAGGCAAAGCGGAGGAAGAATCGACAAGGCTATCTGACACCGATGGCCCCTTGTTCTCAGTGGAAACCATGACTTTAGATATCAAGAGACTACGTGGGAAGTCTCAAGAGTTCACAAATAATGTTGATCCAAGGCAGAGAAGAATTCCAGACCAAAAAAGAGAAAATAATATGGTTCTAGAATGACCAATTCTGGAAAAAATTGTTGTTGCGAACTAGCAGAAGAAACATGAATGTTTGGCCGAATTAAGCCACTATAATTCTAGCCATGAATTCAAGTACAGTTGTATTCCTCAACCGATAAACAAAAGTAGTAGACATGGTGGTGACAAGGCTTCTGGATAACATCGATATTGGAAGAAGTAATTTCTCAAGAGCCATTTTTTATAATTGGTCAATGAGTTTGAGATTGGGATGATAACAAGACTTCACGTATTCTTAGAAATTTCATCCCCTCTCTTTGCAATCTAAAAGGTTCCTAGCTTGATCACATCAATTAAATTGATGTGAGTTATCTTGTTGAAATGACCCATCCAAAATAACAGTTTCAGTCTGAAATCCACAATGAAATGAAATACTAGAAGGTTTCTACCATTTTTTGTAACAACCCCACAAAACCTTGGGAAACACTTTTTGCGTTCTAGAAATCTATTGGAGATAAAATTATCGAACAACCACACATATACGATACAAATGCAAGGGCTAATTGCTCATTACAGAGACTGGTGTTACAGGGCACATTTCTAGGTTGGCTTTGAATTTAACAGGAAATAAAACATACATGTTAAGCTTGTTGGGTACGAGAATCCAAGAAAATGACACAAAAAGCAAGTGGACTAGGTCAGGTTCTCATACATCAATAAACCAGAAATCAGAAGTGGGGACTTTTGCAGGTATGGTCATTACAACGTTGAACATGAAAATATAGCTCTCAAGTACCCTTGCCAAATATCGATAAGCATGTATTGACATATTTTTAGCTCGTAATTTGTTAAACTCTAATCTTAATGATCTTATACGTGCATCAAAATTATTAACGGTTCTCACAATTTCTTCCTTATTCACCATATAATAATAATTTTTTTTTAATATTTTGGCTTGCATAGTAAAATTAGTTTTCTCTCCTCAGATAAATATTCATACATGGTTGAATTTACATGTTCTTCTCATTGAGATGAAAGAGTTGATGACCTCAAGCAAAATTCTAAGAGGAAACAATAGTTGAAAAATATAAAATCCAGTTTGATAATTAACCAAGTTTATGAGAATACAAATACAATCCAAGCATACACTGCTCCACGTAATTTTATCTTATATTTATCAGCCGAATACAAATATGGCAAGTACTCCATTAGTCTCACCAAGCTGCGGCCCAATATCGCGAAATGGGCAGGCAAAGTCTCACCCTCGCACCACGTTGGGGCCGCATATAAATCGAACCTGTACTGGTTCTTGTGCCCTCCCGTCCACCACTGCCCGGAGCTGGTTGAGTCAATTGTGACATATTACAAACCAGCCACCCGACAAGTCTGCGACTACCAAGGAAGGGTGTTGTTCACCCTCTTTAAAGAAAGCATATAGCCAGCCTTCGCCTCGGGGCTCCAGTACGACCTCGATGCCATCGTCAAAAAGATTAATTTGGAAGAGCAGGCGAGCAGATTCAGTCAGAGCAGAAGGATGAGGGAATTTCTCAATTTAGAGCTGAAGTGCCCACTACCAGCTGGACAATGGCCATCAGGTCCCATACCCCTGGAAAGGTTCGAAAACAGATATATTTATATTATCCTTGCATGGGTCCTTGGTTGCGGCATGGACAGGGTGGTGCATCCGTATCAGCTGGCACTCGTAGAGTGTATTTTGCACAGAGAATTTTATGACCCTACCGCGCAGAGAAGTGGAAGGCACCCTATCTTTATTGATTGGGCAGACTGGGTGGCGTATGCCATACATTCAAACCTGGTTAGGATACAACAGAAGCAGACAACTGAATTCCGGCATTGCTCATTCCTCACATGGTTGTGCCTTTACCATACGCATTACCGAATAAGGGTGCCTGATCTTAAGAGAGTAGATGAGAAGGGAGCACCGCTGTCGGTATACGAGTGGACGGGAGCCCTGTATAGAAGGGGGTCTTATTATGATTTCAATTTCAAATTTTTGGGTATGACCCTAGCACTGTTCGACGACAAGGCATCTCGCCCTCCCCTGGCCATGACGAACTACTTGAGGAAATACAAATACGGGGATACTTTTTGGTTGACCCAGGGCGTCGTTATCAAAATCTACGGATTCAAAGGGAAGCCGTTCTTGCTGCCCTATTTTTGCACTGAGCATCAATTCAGCATGGAGACAGCGCGGCAGATGGACTACGTCAAGGAGGAATTTGGCCAGGGAAAGAAGAGGGGCCATATTTTCAAATATCCTATTACTTGGGCGAACATTCAAGTCCATAAATTGGGCAGCACATCTACCTAGAGTAGGCACTCCTCAATATGGGCCTGATACAATTACCACAACGCTGGAAATACGACCCGATTGGGGTCAGTGGAAAATTTGTGCAAAATATAAATAATTATTATTGTTTATATTATTGTGGTATTTTTAATAAAATGACTTAGGCAAATAATAGCTTAAGTAATGGGCTCCACATAATGAGAAAATATAACATGGAAATATAAAATGTGGAACGCCCTCTATTCTCACTATGTTATGTTATGCGATGAAAACTCTTCTTTTCTCTGCCTTCGGGAGTTGCTCAAGGTTGATTGAAGAATTCCAATTCAATGGAGTGAGAGGTGCTCATCTATTGAGTTGAGGAGTAAATCCGAGTTAGGGTTTACCCGTGCACTACGAGAGGGCTTCCGGTGTTTCCAGATTTATTCTTCTTCCGGATGGAATGTGAATTCCTTCCGAGGGTTTGGTAGCATTGTGGGAGTTTAGTGAAGGATTATCAGATTTGGGTCTGAGATTACATGTGTGTGGAGTGATTATATGGTATTTTGTGAATGTGTTGAGCCATTGTGTGTCCCTTGAGTGAACCGATCAGCATTGGGGATAATATTTGTGCATTTGTGCAATTGTAAGTGTGAATTATAGTCAAGGAGGGCAGTGTCCATTCTTGGAGGTTTTCTACAGCCATTCTAAGGCAGTTCTCAGGTTGTGAAGGATACTTTTGCATTCAGCAGATAGACATTCCCTATTGGAGGTGATTTCCATCGGAATTCGGTGTGTTCTTGGGTAGTTTTGTCATCCGAGCAGCCCACATCCCATCTGTGTGTGCCAGTATAGCATATTTTGGGTGTTGAAAAGGGTTTCTCAAACCCTAGATTGGCAGCGTTCGATCGGTGGTGTCCTCTGCGGCAAATTTGAGGTTTTCTTCTATGCAATTCTTGGTATCCAGGTGCACATCCCATATGTATGCACATTGTGACTGTAATTGTCATCCATAATAGTCAAATTTGTGATTGTGAATTCATTCTAGTTGTTATATGTGTTGTATGTGTGAATCCAGATAATATTATCGTATTTCATTTGTGGGTATTTGAAGAAAATAATAAAAATTCCAAAAATTGTCTCATTTTCTCAATTATTTGCAAGATCTGTGTATTGGGTGTTTCCGTTTTTATTTTTGGCTCATTACACTCTCCCTTCTCGTTTACCTTCTTCAGGTTAGGGATCGGCATCCAGGAGTGCAAATGATACAAACATAGCCAAGCCAAGAAGGAACTGAATCGAAATTTAGTTGACTGCTTTTTCTGTAGCTTCACCAGGCTGGAGTGAATGGCGTATGCGAGCCAGTCCACCCAGTCAAAGAAGATAGGGCGCTTCCCACTTTTTTGCATCGCTGGTTCATAAGATTCTCCGCATAGGAGACATTCACGCTAGCGCTTAGTCGGTACGGCCGTACTGACTCGTCGAGTCGCAGTCGAGGACCCACGCCAGAATGGTGTATATGTATTTACTTTGAAACCTCTCCAGGGGTATGGGGCTGGTTGGCCATTGTCCAGCTGCGAGTGGGGCGTTCAGCTCTGAGTTGAGGAAATCCCTCATCCTTTTTGTATGCGTAAAGCGTCCCACTTGCTTGCCAAGATTTATCTTTCTGACAATCGTGCTGGAGTCATACTGCAACCCTGGGGTGAAGGCCGGCTGGACAGTCTCTTTGCGAAGTGCGAACAAGGGTTTACCGCTGGAGTTGCAAATTTGCCGGGTAGCTGGTCTGTAATGTCTGACAATTAGGTCTACCAGCTCCGGGCATTGATGGACAGGAGGGCACAAGAACCGAAAAAGGTTCGACTTGTATGCAGCCCCGAAATGGTGAGGGCGAAACATTGTCAGCCCAATTTTCCACATTTATTCGCAGTTTAGTAAGGCTCATGGAAAACGAGCCGTTCTTGTACCCAGACAGGTAATTAACCGGTGGTGGTGGGGCTTGCCCACGATATACTTTCTTTGGCCAGGATTTTGACTTTTGATCCTGCAGCGTCTCACTCCTGAAAACACTTGACTGCGGTAAATCTCCCAGTTCGCGCCCTTCGCTAGATTGCGCTGGCATTGGCAACTTTCCTTTGTCCATCCCTCCGAAACAGCAATAATTACGACTTCTGGACGTCTGCACAAGATTTCGCAGTCACATGAATAATCTGCACGATTTGGCATGTCTGGGTGCGACAGACCCCCTTTTCTAGATAATGACAGCGTCATTAATGGTGCGCAGGGGGGAGTAGGTCGGCCGGCTAGTGAAGGCGTTATGTTTTTTGGTGGCCGCACAGGAGAACGTCTTGAAAGATGTACCCTGGTTACCGCGCCATGCTTCCTTGATTGCGTTTTCCTTGAAGGTTGCGCAATCATTAAATTTGACTTTGAACGCTGCGCCATGGCTGACGTCACTGCCGCAATCTGGGCACACTGCTCGAGGCAAAACCCTTTTGGTTCGGAAACCCAACTTGCACAGCCGCAACGCACCTTGGGCCCACACTTGGAGTGTTAAACTTTTTTATTTTTTTATTATTTTTTTTAAACCATCCAAGCTGCGCCCAGGAAACAGGGCGCAATCGGACTTCGCCCCAAATTTGGGCGCAGTCCAAACTGACACTTGCTTCAATTCTGTTGCGTTGCTGCCCTTACTTCCCAACTGCGCCCTTTGGCTGGGCGCAACCGGACTTCGCAAATTTTTTGACGAGGCTTCGGGCCCACTTAGGATTATTTGCCTTTCGTGATGGGCCACTCGAGCTGCGCCCGAAAAACGGGGCGCGCTCGGACTTCGCCCGAAGATCGGGCGCACCTCGCACTTCGCGCGAAAGCCGGGTGTATTCGAACTTCGCGTGCAAAGTCAGACTTCGCTTCAAAAGTCAGTGCAGTCCGAACACTCACTCCTTTCGCTACTTCTTCTCTTCAACCGTGCCCTTTGGCCGGTGCGCAGCCCGACTTCGCTGCGAAGTCGGGTAGCGCACCGCCACTTAGCCGATTTTTACTGCTTTCTCAGGCAGCTCCCTTCTACGAACTTCGCTCTTTCTGAGGGGCGACACCAGACTTCGCTGCGAAGTCTGTGTCTTCTCCTTTTGTCCTACTTGGGCTCAAACAAATGGAAAAACTGAAAGCTGGAAAACTGTACATGCTGAAAAAGTAAAATGCAAAAGGGAAATTTGTACAAGGGCCCATTGGGAACCTTCAACAGCGGTAAATTTTTAAGTGGAACCCGTTAACGGGAATAGGTAGGAGTTGACCCTCCATATCCCGAAGTATGTAAGCATTGAGTTGGTTCACCCGGGAAATCTGATAAGGGCCCTCCTAGAGGGCATCAAACTTCCCGTGGTTGCCCGGCTTCGCCTTAAATGAGTCCCACTTCAGCACCAGGTCCCCGATTTTAAAAACTCGGGTAGTGGTGCCTTTCGCAAACCAGCCTTGAGTGGCTTCAATATGCTTGGTGAAGGCCTGGTATGCTTTTTCTATGTCTTCTTCCAACTGCAGAAGTTGGCACAGTCTGTCATCCACCGGGTTTCCACTGCTCCTATCTTCGTCCAACATCCATAGGGCAGGGATTTCGATGTGGGCTGGCATGACAGCCTCTTTACCATAGACGAGCGCGTAAGGGGACGTTCTGATGGATTTCTTGAATGAAACTCTGTCCGCCCACAGCGCTCGGTTCAGGAGTGAATGCCAAGTCCGCTTGTTCTTGTCAATGGTCCTTCTGATGATCTTCAAGAGGTTCTTGTTAGTAGACTCGGCAAGGCCATTCCCCTGCGGGTAGTAATTAGAAGACATTTTGTGATAAATGCCAAGTTTGCCAGTGTACTCCGTGAGTACAGCGCCTGCGAACCCTGGACCATTGTCCGTTACAATTGACTCTGGAACCCCGAAGCGGGTAATCAGGCTTTCAAGGAACCCGATGACCGTTTCTTGGTCCGCGTTTTTGATTGGGATCGCCTCTGCCCACCGTATGAAGTAATCGGTGGCTGTAAGAATAAACTTGTGTCCGGCAAAGGAATTAGGCGAAATCACCCCAATGAAGTCTAGACCCCATTGCTGGAACGGAGTCTCGGCCTGAATCGATTGAAGGGGCAGGGGTGCTTTTCGGTTTCGCCAAGCAAACCTCCGGCATTGATCACACTTGGAACAGACCGCATAAGCGTTTGTAAATAGAGTGGGCCAATAGTACCCGGCTCTAATTATTTTTAAGGCCGTAGGCCTTGCGAATGATGACCTCCAGGCATCCCGGAATGAAAATCTCCGAGGACCTTGGACTGGTCTGATTTCATGACGCACCGCAATAGGATGCCGTCAATATTTTTGAAGTAAAGCCCCTCGGGGCGAAGAGTGCACTTGAGTGCACCTAGCCGAAATCTCCTTCGTTGTGAGGCGTTCAGGTGATCTGGACATTTTCCGGTGCAGAAATATCTCACCGGTTCATCCGTCCAATCACTCTCCTCCGATAAGGAGTTGGCTAGGTAGATGCTTGTCGCTGTGTCCTCCCACTTACAGGCGGAGATGCCGGCTACAGCGCTTCGAGCTAGCTCCTGACACAAGGCTCAGCCTCTGATAAGCTTGGTGGGCTGCACTTCGATGTCGAACTCCTGGATTTTTGCAATCCATCCTGCTCTCTTGTGACCCGGCTCTCCTTGTATGATGAAGCTTCGAACGTCCGGGTGAATCACAAAGACGGTCGTTTTTCTCTGGGAGACAAAATGCCTGAACTTTCGGAGGGATTTCATGACCGCGTGAACCTGCCGCTCTATAAAGTTATACTTTTCTTCGTGCGGCTGAATCACTTGGCTCAAGAACGCTATGGGGCGCTCCTCACCATCGTCTCCCTTCTGAGTTAGGGCTGCAGCGTAACTTTCCGGTTCTCCCACCGTATAGAGGATGAAGTCCTTGGAGTAGTCCGGGTTTATCAACACCGGAGCTTGCGCAATTTGAGCCTTGATTTCCTCGAAGGCTTGCTCTCTCTCTTCAGTCCATTTGTAAGTTGTATCCTTTTTTAACAGTTCGGCCATAGGCTTGATCACTTGCGCGAAGTCCGGGATGAACTTCCGCACGAAGTTAATCTGGCCGAAGAAGGACTGCAGCCCTTTTTTATCAATTGGGGCTGGCAAGCGAAGGAGGGCTTCTGCCCTGTCAGGGTCAATGGCGAGGCCTTTCTCGGAGATGACATGTCCCAGCAGCTTACCTTCCTTTACCGTGAAGACAGACTTCTTCTGGTTTATAGAAATTTCGAATTCTCGACACCTCTCAAATATTTGCCACAGGTGGGAAACATGATCCCCTCTTTGGTGAGAGAAAACAGTCATGTCATCAAGGTAGATGACAATGATCTTATTGAGCAGACTCTCGGAAGGCCGAGGTCCATGGCCCTTTGGAATGTGGCACCGACGATTGGATAAGCCGAAAGGCATGCGCTGATAGGTGAACGTCCCCCATTTGGTGGTGAACGTCGTTTTATGCTGGTCCTCATCCCTGACCCAAATCTGGTTGTAGCCGAAAAATCCATCTAGAAGTGAGAATCTCTGGGCTCCAGCAACGATGTGTAGAATTTGGTCAATTTGGGGAAGCGGATGTGGTCCTTGAGGGAGGCCTGGTTCAGGTTTCTGAAGTCGACACAGAGACGAATGTCGCCATTCTTCTTCCTCACAAGCACCAAATTCGCGACCCAGGATGAATGTTTGATGGGGTAGATGATTTTGGCCTCCAGCATCTTCAAGAGCTCTGCTTTCATCATGGCCTCAATTTTTAGATTTACGGCCCTCTGCTTCTGTCGGAATGGCTTGGCGCCATCCTCTAGCTCAATGGTATGCTGGATTACCTCTCTGTCATACCCCTTCAAATCCTCGTAGCACCAGGCCACGATGTCGGGGAACTCTCGGCACAGTGATCTGATCTGCTCAAGTTCCTCCAAGTGCAGTCTGTCCCGACCTTGATAGTTTTACCAGGTTCAAGTTCCGGGTCGGCACTGCTTCGGGTCTACTTTGATCCTATGAGATATAGCTCTGTCATTCTGATCAAATAGACTCTCTAATGTAATCAGTCCTTTTGGGACATGATTATTTTTCAACTGTATCAACCCCTCATATTGCTCGTCATCAGGGTCTCTACTCTCGATTGAACATGCTTCATTTACCAAAAATGTGACGATCTGCTCGTCACAATCGAACACTTGCCAGTGGGTGTCCTTATCAGGCACAGAAGGCCTGTAAATAGTGCGAACCGGCTTCGGTTTTTGGACAACGTCGTCAATCGAAATGTACCTGGCTCCAACAGACGCCAGAATGTCAGCGTGTTTGTTTTTCTCTCATGATATCGCCTTGACATTCAACGAGTCAAACGACTCCATCAGGTCCCACACCCGGTTGCGGTACGCCTTGAGATAGTGCTTTTTGGAGGCACACTTGTTCGTAACCTGGTGACACACCGACTCGAATCTCCAAAGATCTGCAGGTGTTTAATCCCCAGCCTCTCCACCTTTCGCAAACCCAAGCAAAGGGCTTCGTACTCTGCCGAGTTGTTAGTGCAGCTCCAGGCCAACCTGTACGTATAGTCCTTCTGGATTCCGGTCGGAGAAACCAGAAGTACTCCTGCACCGATGCCATTTTTGCATCGCGCGCCGTCAAAGAAAAGCTTCCACAGCTTCTCAGGTGCAGGTCCCACTTCCTTTTCAGCTGACTTGTCAAGCCTCTCGGGCTGTACAATGGTGTAACAGCCCTGTTGTGTCTCAATTACGGCATTGAAATCCCGCAAAGAGAACTCATCTTCAAGCTGTAGCACTTCAAGGGCTTGCTCCGTCAGCTCTACCATCACTAGTTCTTCCTCCGACAGCTGGACCATGCAGTCCAACTCTTCTCCGGGTATCTTCTCTACTAGGAAGGTGGAAGGCTTCTCATTAAAGATTTTCAGTCTCCTTCCTTTGAAGGGCACTTCCATGTGTGAGTAGTCTAGAGACAGGCACCCGCCCAGCTTCGGCAGGTGAACTCCCGAGAGAGACACATGCCGAAGTAGGGAGCCAGTTCAACAACCACGACCTCTTGGATGACCACGATGTCGAGAGCCTTATGCAGCCGGATAGGGATGTCCTTTATGACACCAACCGTCTTGACGGGGTGCCGTCTAATTGCGACACGCCTTGGCTGCTCCTTGTGTACTCCATCCCGATCTCGTCGCAGACGGCTTTCGGCATAATGAGTCATGGAAGCGCAGAGTCCACCATGCAGTTGTGTACTATGTGCCCTTGCATCCGTAAAGATAGATAGAAGGGAGGCGGTCTGTTCTTCCCAATGGCTGAGACTGTCAGAGGTTGAACCAGGACAGCGGGCTGTATCTGCTTGTCGTTCTTCATGTTTTTCAGAGATTCCTGCAGCAGATCCACCTGGCCTGGGAGCAGAAGAGCATCGTACATGCTGATTCTAGCGGGTGTTCTTTTCAACTCATCTACTATGCTGTAGCCCGAGGTGCTCGCTCCTTCTGCTTCTTTTGCCGGCTCATACTTCGTTCGGTACTGCTGGGTGGCCTCAACTCTCTGTCTTTTGGTTAGAGACGGGTACTTCAGCTTCTCCTGGGCTTGTTCTTTGGTTTCAGCTGGAGGCTGAGATACGGGAGCTTTAGCCGAAACTGGAGCTTTTGCTATAGGAGGCTTGGCTAGAATAGGGGCTACCTTTACCGGAGGAGGCTTAGCTGGAGCTTTGTCTTTGGATGCCTTCTCCTGGGCTGTGTAGGGCCACAGCCGCTTGTATGGTGGCAGCCCACCGGGCTGCGCCTTTTCTCTTCTGGCATATACCTGCAAGGGCTTGGTAGCATCTGCAGTTTTCTTTTCTTCCTTGGTGGGCAGCACTAGATTTTCCTCTGGGAGGGCAAAGTTGACTTCACCGTCCAGGATCATGTAGAGTTCATCGTCCTCTATGGCATTGTCGGCCAAAGTCTAGATGTAGTGCTGGTGCAGTGTGCAGTCATCCTCCGAATGCGGGTCATTGCACGTAGTGCACCAGTTAACCTGGTCAGAAGGACCAGGTTGGTCTTCTATAGCAACATTTCTCGAAGGCGGACGCCTCTGCAGCTGTTGTTCTGGGGGTCTGTCTTTTTTCAGCGTCGGGGGCGGGTATGACCTCCTAGGAGCGAGGTCCATCTGGGCCTGCTTCTTTTTCAGAGTGGTCATGTCATTGGACATGGCATGGTAACCTGAGGCCAAAGCTCGTACCTCCTGGAGGATTGTATTCTGACTGTTATTGTCAAGAGGCGGCAATTGTGCCGGCGGGGGCAATGCGGCTAATGGAGGAGGATTGGAATAGGGTGCGTACTACGGGGGATCAGGGAGTGCTAGAAAATGCAGAGGAGGAGGAGGCGGGTGAGGATAATGCATTTGCGACGGGTCGTAAGGGGTTACGACCGGTGCCGGATTCCATTGCTGCTGGGGTTGTTGCCCTGACGTGGACGGTGCACCACCAGAAGCTGATGGATACTGGGATCTGGGGAAGTCAGGATGAATGGGTTCTTGCACCCTAGACGAGAGTCTGTCGATGGAAATAATATCAGCTTTAGCTTGCTCGACAGCATCGTACAAAGCAGGAAACAAGTCTATTCTGGCAATCTTCAGCGACAAGCATATGTCTGAGTTGAAGGATCTCAGGTAGTAGTGAGCAGCCATGCCAGCTGAAGGCCGAAGTTCACGAGGTACCCGTTTCCAAGATCTCGCAAACCTGATGTTAAAGTCAGACACCTCCTCTTGAGGGTGTCTCTGGATACTTTGGAACTGATGCAGCAAAGAAGTAGGGTCAGCAGACTCGTTGCATCCTTTCACGAGCCTTCTGGCGAGCTGGGGCCACCCTGTGATAGATCCCTCTAGCAGCCGATCTCCACCAATAGAGAAGCTTTCCCCTTAGGGAAAGGGCCAGCAGACGGGTCTTCACACTGTCGTCAGTAATGGAGTGCAATGCAGCCAGGACAAGGATGTCCTGGATGTGCTCGTACGCCATCTTGTCGTAGTCGTCGTACGTAGGGATGGATTTTAAGGCAGCAGGGGGTACAGCTTGCTGTCCAACCAGGGCCAAGGGCCCTGTAGAGTCCACCGTCGGGAAGAGATCATCATCATTCTGCTGTAGGGCAGCCATTTCTTCTTCTCCTCCGTCGGTTGTATACTCAGTGTCGGTACCTTCCGAGGATGTAGATTCCTCTTCTTCCTCGGCCTCTTCTATTTCGTTCTCAACTCCTCCGACTTCGGCTTCGGCTTCTTGGATTTCAGCCTCGGCTTCGTCGACACGAGCTTGTTGATCAGCCAGCCTGACAATTTCGCCTCGAGCGTTGACGTCTAGTCGTAAAAGGCAGGCGGGTTTCCCGGATCCCTTGCTCACCACCTTCTCATTTGCATGAAGGTGCTAGGACCGGTCTTTCGGACTCAGAGGATATGTTCATGCAGAGTCGCCAGGTGTTCTGATTTTGAACAGCAATGAAGCGAACACCGGTGCTTCGATTTTGTTTGGGGGTGGGAAACTTCCTTGGCCCACCAAGTGCTCGGAATAAACTGTCAGCCCGAGTGAAGACGAGCTTGAGATTTTTCAAATGTGGGACTCAGCGTCCCACCGGGCGTGCCAGAGAAACTGTTGGTTACGAATCTGCCATGAGGAAAGGATTTTGTGTTAACGCGCCCAGATTCGCCCACCAGATTGAAAGGCCAGAAGGAAGGAATGTCTTTTGTGCCAATCTTCGGAGAAGGCCGGCTTCCTGTGGGGTTTTATGGTTTAAGATGAGAGTACAGGAAAGAGATAAAAATGCGGAAAGAATTTACAAGTGTGATTGGAGTTGGGTGGGGGGAACTAACAGTACGACAACACATCAATCACCACTACTTACTGCAACATAAATACAAAGCATAACCAGAAACCGCCAAATCTAAGTATACTTTTTATATAAAGAAGTGTATGCACAGCTATAATGGTTCCCTAACAGACATTCCCTACAAGGAACTAACAGTACGGCAACGCATCAATCACCACTACGGACAGCAACATGAATGCAAAAAGTAACCAAGAAATGTCAGATCCAAGTATGTGTGTTATGCAGAGAATTTGTACGCACAGCTACAATGGTCCCCTAACAGACATTCCCTCCAAGGAACTAACAGTACGGCAACGCATCAATCACCACTACGGACAGCAACATAAACATAACACACAACTGAAGGAACTGCTACCTAATTTATTCTATGTATCCTCTGATCTATGAAGTCCAGGAGTACTTGGCCATCAAATGCTGGAGTGAATCAACAAGCCATGACACAAGAAATATGACAAAAGAGAGGCAGCATAAAAAATAAAAGTAGTAGAACAGAGCCAGGTATATACTTTATATTAAGAAGCAGAAGCACAGCTACAATGGTTCCCTAACAGACATTCCCCTTCCACCACCTTACAATGAAAACATGGTGGGTATTTATAGCCCGAGTCCCTCTCGTTACATTAATGGGCACAAAGTCCCAGTCAAACATTAGCTGACAAAAGCAGCCGCGGAACTGCTGATGCTGACCTTTGTCGGGCAGGACTGTATCTGCAGCATGGTCTCCCTGAAGGCCGTACAGATACGTGGTAGCGCGTTAGGTAGAACTTCTCATCGACAGGAATGGGAGTAGCTGAAGCAGGTAGAACCTCCAATCAGCTTTAAATGAGGCAGTTGGCATAAGTAGTGCAGCCCATGCTTGTCCTTTTTCTCGGCACGTCTTGGCTCAGATCCCAAAGTTGGACACTTGTCGAATGATGTTGCTTGACACGTGCTTGCCTTGAAAGGCAGTTTATCCAACTTCGCCCAGGATCAGAGCGCCATCGGGTTGCGCAGGCAGAAAACAGCGCAGTCGGGAAGGCCTTCATGCCTTGGGTGCATTTATGAGTTTATTCCCCTACTGCGCACCTGTCAAAGGGCGCACTCCGACTTCGTTACGAAGTCGGGTTGCGCCCAGGTGAAAGCTGATTTCTGCCGCCGTACGGACTTCGCCCTGGAAAGGGGGCGCACTTCGACTTCGTTGCGAAGTCGGATTGCGCCCCAGCACTTAGTCATTTTTCCTGCCAGCCTGCTACAAGGTGCGCCCAGAAAGCAGGGCGCACTCCGACTTCGCTGCGAAGTCGGGTTGCGCCCAGAATACTTGTTCTTCCGGTTGATTCTGTCGCACTGCGCACTTTGCACTCCTGCTGCGCTCCAACTGGAGGGCGCACTCCGACTTCGCTGCGAAGTCGGATTGCGCCCTGACACTTAGCCCTGCGAAGTCGGAGTGCACCCTGACACTTAGCCATTTTTCAGGGCAACTGCTATCATTTTGAAATTTGACTGAGGGGCTCAAGAGAAAGAGGGAAGAATGAGAATGTAGGGAAGAGAGAGAAAGGGGGAGAAGAGGAAAGGGAAAGAGAGGAAGAGGGGAAAGGAAGAGCAGCTCTCTTACAAAAACTGAAAACATTGCACCCCGTGCAAAATGTGGCAACATGACCCAAATTTGGTTGTACCCAAAAAATCCTTCTAAGAGGGAGAATCTTTGCGCTCCGGCAACTATATGGAGGATCTAATCGATTTGGGGAAGTGGGTAATGGTCCTTCAGTGAGGCCTGATTTAGATTTCTGAAATCCACACAGAGACGAATGTCTCCGTTCTTCTTCCTCACGGGGACCAAGTTCGCAACCCAGGATGAATGCTTGATGGGGTGGATTATCTTGGCTTCTAGCATTTTCAGAGCTCGGCTTTCATCATGGCTTCAATATTCGGGTTTACAGCCCTCTGCTTCTACCGGAATGGTTTTGCACCATCTTCTAGCTCAATGGTATGTTGGATTATCTGTCTGTCATACCCCTTCAAGTCCTGGTAGCACCAGGCTACTATATCGGGGAACTCTCCGCACAATGATCTGATCTGCTCGAGTTCCTCTTCGGTGCAGTCCGTTCCGACCTTGATTGTCTTTCTAGGTTCAAGCTCCAGGTCGACGTATTGCTTGGGGTCTACTTTGATCTTGTGTGATATCGCTCTGTCATTCTGATCAAAGAGACTTTCAGTGTAATCAATCCTTTCGGGACATGATTATTCTTTAACTGTATCAACCCCTCATATTGCTCGTCATCAGGGTCTCTACCTTCGATTGTACATGCTTCGGTAACCAAAAATGTGATGATATCCTCGTCACAATCAAACACCTACCAGTGAGTGTCTTTATCAGGCACAAAAGGCCTGTAGATGGTACGAACCGGCTTCGGCTTCTGGACAGTGTCATCAATCGAAACGTACCTGGCTCCAACAGACGCCAGAATGTCAGCGTGCTTGTTTTTCTCACGTGATATGGCTTTGACATTCAATGAGTCGAATGACTCCATCAGGTCCCAGACCCGATTACGGTACGCCTTGAGATAATGCTTCTTGGAGGCGCACTTGTTCGTAATCTGGTTGCACACCAACTCTGAGTCGCCAAAGATCTGCAGATGCTTTATCCCTAGCCTCTCCGCTTTTCTCAAACCCAAGCACATGGCTTCGTATTCCGCCGCGTTGTTGGTACATCTCCAAGCCAGCCTGTAGGTGTAGTCCTTCTGGATCCCAGTCGGGGAAACCAAGAGCACGCCTGCACCAGTGCCATTTTTGCATCGGGCGCCATCAAAGAAGAGCTGATATAGCTTTTTTGGTGCGAGTCTTGTTGGTTACGAATCTGCCATGAGGAAAGGATTTTGGGTTAATGCGCCCAGATTCGCCCACCAGCATGAAAGGCCGGAAGGAAGAGATGCCTTCCGAGCCAATCTCCGGAGAAGGCCGGCTCCTTTTGGGGGGTTTATGTTCAAGCTAAGAGTACAGGAAAGAAATAAATGAACAGAAAGGAATTTACAAATATATTCAAAGGTTGGTGGGGGGAACTAACAGTACGGGAACACACCAATTACCGCTACTTACTGCATTATAAACACAAAGCATGACTAGGAACTGCAAAATCTATGTGTACTTCCGATACCTAAGCAGTGTATGCACAGCTTCAATGATCCCCTAACAGACATTCCCTACAAGGAACTAACAGTACGGCAATGCATCAATCACCAGATACGTACACTGACATGGGTAGAAAGTAAACCTAGAGATATCAGAGCCAGGTATATGTGTTTATGTAGAGAATTTAACCGCACAACTTCAATGGCTCCCTAACAGACATTCCCTACAAGGAACTAACGATGCGACGGCGCACCAATCACAGGATACGGACCAGCAACAAAACACACAAGCTGATGGAAGCTGCTACCACATCTATTCTATGTATCCTTTTAATTCATGAAGTACGGAGGGTGCTTTAAACAAGCAATGCTAGAGGCACATGATCATCAAATGCTGAAATGAATCAACGAGCCATGACACAGGTTAGCCTAAGGCATGAATATAAAGAAAGGCAGCATAAAAAACAGAAGCAGCAGAACAGAACCAAGCATACAGATTATATTTATAAGCAGAAGCACGGTTACAATGGGCACAGTGGTTCCCTAACAGACATTCCCCTTCCACCCTTTACAATGAATTCACGGTGGGCTTTTATAGCCCGAGTCCCTCCCGTTACATTAATGGGCACAAGGTCCCAATCAAACATAAGCTGACAAAAGCGGCGAAAGAGCTGCAAATGCTGACCTTTTGTCGGACCGGACTGTACCCGTAGCATGGTCTTCCTGGAAGGCTGGACGGCTACATGGCGGTGTGTTGGGCGAGAATCTCCCTGCGCAGTGATGCGGGTAGCTGGAGCAGGTAAAACCTCAGATCGGCTTTAAATGAGGCTACTGGCGCAGGCAATGCAGCCCATGCTTGTCCTTTTGCTCGGCACGTTTCGGCTCTAATCCCGAAGCTGGACACTTGTCAGATGATGGATGATGCTGTGTGACACGTGTCTGCCTTGGAAGGCGGTCCGTCCAACTTCGCTTGGGATCAGAGCGTCTCGGGTTGTGCGGGCAGAAAACAGTGCAGTCGGGAAGGCCTTCATGCCTTGGTCAAATTACGGGTTTGTTCCCCTACTGCGCACCTGTCAAGGGCGCACTCCGACTTCATTGCGAAGTCGGGCTGCGCACAGGTGGAAACTGGTGTCTGCCGCCGTACGGACTCTGCTCCGGCCTTTTATCATCTTCTGTCAGCCTGCCAGCCTGTCAATCTGCCAGTTGCAAGGTGCGCCCAGAAAGTGGGGCGAAGTCAGACTTCGCACCAAAACTGGGCGAAGTGCGAACTTCGCACCAAAACTGGGCGAAGTGCGAACTTCGCACCCAGACTGGGCGAAGTGCGAACTTCGCACCAACACTTAGCCATTTTTCAGGTAACTTGCTGGAAAGTTGAAAAATCAACTGGGGACTCCAAGAAAGGGGGAAAGAAAGAGAATGCGGGAAGGAAAAGGAAAGGGAGAGGAGAAGGAAGGAAAATAGGGGAAGAGGGAAAAAGAAGAGCAGCACTATTACAACACTGAAGACATTGCACCCCGTGCAAAATGTGACAACATTTCTGGCGGCTCGCGGGGTGTCGAGCTCGCCTCGGCGCAAAGAATCCATGCCTTCATCCTTTGGGTGCAGAGGAACTTGCCTCCCCTGCCTTTTGCTGCTCTAACTGTCCTCCTTGTGGCAACTGTTCTTCAGATTCATCTTTGTCAGTTGCCCCCTCAGAATCACCTTCCGAAAGCTCTCCATCTCCCTGCTACGCTCGCAAATGCGATCGTATGCGGCCTTGGGTGGGCGCCAAGCTTCTGCTTCAAATGGTCGGCGGTCAGCTACATCTTCTAATGCTGCGTGGAAAGCAGCGACCGCGTGCAGGTCGATGGTGAGGTATCTCTTTTCTAACTCCTGGAAGTAGGAGCTGATCTTGGAATATTTGGACACCATCTGAGTGACCTGATTGTCTTGAATTGGCTCAGTCCAGCTGTCAATTTCAGCTGTATCTGCTTCGAAGGACTGCCAATTCCTTTTCACCCGATCTAGGGTGAGAAGCTCGCCATTTTCAACAAAACCTGGGCACCCTAGTTCTGAAAGAGCGCGAAAGGGAGCCAGACAGATATCTCTTTCATGTCCGAATGCATCTAGCATTCGTCGGCAACTCTCACCTCTTCAACTTTTTTGAAATATTTGTGCAAGGTCACCCTTGCACCTGCCCAGTCTGCAGCGAATGAGGACACGGGAGAAAATTGGAGGCCGTTGCGCTCGCGCTCTCGAAGATTTACCGCCGAGGTCCGGCCATTGCTTCGCACGGCGCTCGGCCTCCTCTACCACGAGGCTTTCCACTGGCAGAAACTTCTTGAATTCTGGATGCGAAATCCAGAACTGCCATCGCCTTGTAGGTGTGGGGCTTGCATTCCCGCAGCAAACCAGCCCTCATCTCCTTAACCTTTGTCTTTGAAAAGACCGTCGCTTGAGATGCTCTCTCTGCAAGTTGCGACTGCGCCTGCTTCAAAGACTCTTGGAGCTGAGAAATCTGCTCCGAGGCTGCTTTCTTTTCGGTTGCGGCTTGTTCTTGAGAAGCGGCCAGCTGGGCTTTGAGTTCATCTATTTCTTGCCGCGCCGCTTCCAGTTGCTCAGTGGACCTAGACAGGTCCTCTTCAAGCTGCCTTGTTTTATCCTGCAACCCGAAAAGTTCTTCCTGCTCCTCCAGACTTTTGACAAAGAGATTATCAGCTTTGCGCATGATTGACTGAATCTCATATTGCTTGTTAATGTCGTCAAAGCTCTTCTCCTTTGTCTGGAGCTCGTAGTCCGCCCTGGTCATTTCCCGGAGAGGTTTCTTTACTTTTGGGATTATTTTCTCTGTCGTAATCACTCTCCTCCCGAAATCATACTTTGCGCGTTTTGCCAGGGCGGCTATCTCTTCATGTCTCCTCCGCTTCAGGTCCTGGAGGAAAGAGACAGAATACTCTACGACTCTCGTTGCCAGGGGCAAGTCGTACGTATTACGGAGGTCGTCCATAAAATCTGGTTCCCCCAGCCTAGGGTTCTGCTGAGACGTCTCTCCTGCGGGGATGGGACCAGGAGGAACCGGACAGACCTTGGAAGAATCGGCCGCTTGTGGGGGCGACCGGGAAATGGAGATGGGAGCGGCTGAAACTGTGAGGGTTTGAAGCGGCTGAGACGGAGGATGTGACGGTGAACGGGCGGCCTCAGCACTAACCTCAGGCGAAGGGTTTGGAGTTGTGCTCAGAGAAAGAGAGACGTTAGGGTTCTGAGCAAACTGATCAAAAGAATGGGGGCCGCTAGAAGGGCGTGGAGACGGGGGAGGGGGATGCGGCCATGACTTGCTCGGATTGAGCGGGAGACGGAGTGGGAGTGGGGCTGGGTGAGACCAAGGAGACGGGGGCAGCAAACGTACTGCGGGCTCCGCCTGAGCCGATGTCGGATGGATGTCTGTGCTTTGATTTCGGCGGCTGGCTTAGGACTGCCCAGAGACACTGTCTCTGCGGCGGCAGGACGCGGCTGCGGCTCTGCAACTGGCTGCTGCACTATCAGGCTAGGTCGCCTGATTTTCTCAACTCTCTTCCGCTTCTTCTCTTCTGGAATAACGGTTGGATCAGGGGAAGGAGATGAAGCAAGGTGCAACGGCGGCGATGCTCCCACGGTGAACTTGTGCGGGGTTTGACTTGCGGAAGGTGCCGCATAGCCGAGTCCGCCCTACGACGGCGGCGGCGCTTTTCGTGCCTGAGGGATTGCCTCGGGCGTTGCCTTGACTAATTCTTTCGCCTTCTCAGGCGCCGTCTTGGAAGCCACGGGCTGCATTGGATCGACCTGGAAGTCTGCTGGGCCCACGCTGGTAGTTGCCGAAGTGTACAACTGTTGGGAGGGAGACCCTCCTTTATAGTCTTCAAAGGGACCTCGGGGAACGTAACCTTGATATGCGAACGGCCGCCAGCTGTCATGATGCTGGTCATAGAGAACCGAAAAGTCGTCATCTACGGCCGGGTTTCTCCTTGTTGATTTGTCGTCTTTGCGTGCGGCATCTCATCTTCCGACATTCGGTAATCTTTTCTTTAGACCGGTTAAGGCACTGCTATCTTGGATAGAAATTTTTTGAACCCTGGAGATGAAAGCGGTGGTCCGGGTTTCGCTTGGGGTCATATGTCACCTCCTCGCAGTAGAAATCCTGCCAGGGAGGAGAAGCTTCCATCAATTCGATTTCCCAGTCAAGATCCACATGGACCACATCGCATCTATCTTCGGTTATATCTGCCCGGGGGCAGAGATGTGTGAACTTTCCCCTTATTCCATATGGGTCATACTTCCAGCGTTGCGGCAACAAAACCAGGCCAATCCGGGAAAACTCTTGCTCAAGGTAGACATCGCTGTCCTACCTCAAAAATCTCAACATTTGCCCAGGAAAGAGGATATTGAAAAATCTGTCCTCTCTTCTTTCCTAGGCCGAACTCCTCTTCAACATAGTCCATTTGTCGGGCAACCTCCATCCCGAACATATGCTCAGAGCACCAGTAGGGCAGCAAATGGGGTTTGCCCTTGAATCCGTAGATTCTGACCACAATTCCCTGCGTCAGTCTGAAACGTCCCCGAGCTTCTGATTTATCAAAGCGCTCGTCATTTCTCTCGGGGGCGAGGAATTTCGCTTTCACTGAAGACTGACATGACGAATCCCAGAAAGTTGATGTTGAACTTGTAGTAGGACCCTTTCCGGTATAAGTCATCCGTCCAGTTATAGACGGGCTGTGGCTCTCCCCTCTCGTTGACCTTCTTCAGGTTCAGGATCGGCATCAGGGGGTGCAGATGGTACAAACAAAGCCAGGCTAGAACGGGCTGAAACGAAAATTGGTAGACTGCCTCTTCTGGATTTTTACCAAGCTGGAATGAACGGCGTAAGCCAGCCAGTCTGCCCAGTCGAAAGAGATGGGACGCTTCCCACTTCTCTGTCTTTGCCGGTTCGTAGGACTCTCCACACAGGAGACATTGCACGGCGCTAGGCTAGTGCAGGCTGTACCGACTCATCGGAATCGCAGCCAAGAATAGATGCCAAAATAATGTACAAGTACTTGTTCCGGAATTGTGCCAAGGGCATGGGGCCGGTTGGCCACTGTCCAGCTGCAAGCGGGGCGTTCAGCTCTGAATTGAGGAAATCCCTCATCCGTTTTGTTTGCGTGAAACGTCCCGTCTGCTCGCCCAAGTTTACCTTTCTGAGAATGGCGCTGGAGTCATACTCCAACCCTGGGGCGAAGGCTGGCTGGACAGTCTCCCTGCGCAGTGTGAACAAGGGTTTACCGCTGGAGCTGCAAATTTGCCGGGTAGCTGGTCTATAGTGTCTGACAATTAGGTCTACCAGTTCCCGGCATTGGTGGACGAGGAGGGCACAAGAATCCGAGCAGATTGGATTTGTACGCCGCTCCGAAATGGTGGGAGGGCGAAAACTTTGTCAGCCCAACTCTCCACATTTGCCCGCAACTTCGTCAGGCTCATAGAAAAAGAGCCGTCCTTGTATCCCGACAAATAATTCACCGGAGGTGGTGGGGCTTGCCCATGCTGTACTTTTTCGTCCGGGACTTTGACTTTCTCTACGGCGGGGTTTCACTTTAAAACGCCCGGCCGCGGTAAATCCTTTGGTTCGCCACTTTCATTTGGACTGCGCCGACATCGGCATCTTTCCTCTGTCCATCTCTCCGAATCAGCAATAATTGCAAGTTCAAGGCGTACTGCAGCAGATTTCGTTGTCACGGGAATAATTTGCCTTTGTCCGAGGAATAATATGCATAGTCCGGAATGTTTAAAAACATCGACCCCCTTTTCTAGATAAAGACGGCGCCATTAATGCCGCGCGAGAGGAGGTAGGTCGGCTGAGTTAAGGCTCTTTGGTGGGCTGCGCAGGAGAATGTTTGGAAAAAGCGCGCTCCGGCAGACGTGCCATGCTCTTTTGCTTGCACTTTCGTTGAGGAACGTGCAATCATCAATTCTGTCTTGGACGCTGCGCCATGGCTGACGTCACTGCCGGAGCGCGGGCACACTGCTCAAGAAAGAATCATTGGTGCGGAAACCCACTTTGGAACGGCTACAAACGCGCCTTGGGCCCAGCTAGGATTTTTTTTAATTTTTTATTCATTTTTAAACGTTGCCCCAAACTGGCCCAGAAAACGAGGCGCAGCCGGACTTCGCCCAAAGTTGGGCGCGGCCCGACTTCGCCGGCGAAGTCGGACTTCGCCCGAATTTCGGGCGAAGTTCGAACTCGCGCGAAGTGCGCGTTCGAACTGTTCCTTCTTCTTTCTTGCTTGCTGCGCCCAAGGTTTGGGCGCAGTCTGGGTCCTTTGCAACCTTCGGGCCTTTGACCACACTTATCATTTTCTTTAGACTGATCCTGGACAAGCCGCGCAGTGCGAACGCTGAGGCGGGTTCGGACTTCGGCCGAACTTTGGGCGAAGTACGAACTTCGCGCGAAGTAACGCGGACTTCGCGCGCAAGTTGGCCGAAGTCGGACTTCGCGCGCGAAGTCAGTCTTCGGCCAAAGCTTAGCGAAGCCTGTCTTTAGTGTGCCCTTGTGGCTTCCCTTTCAGTCGCGCTTCGCACCGTGGCTGGCCCGAAGCCCGACTTCGCTGCGAAGTCGGACTTCGGCCAACACTTAGCCAATTTTTTGCCTTTTTTTCTTTTTTCTCTTTTCTTTGCACAACCGAACTTCGCCCCTCCTGAGGGGCGACGACAGACTTCGCTGCGAAGTCTGTCTTTCTCTCCCATGCCGCAGTTAAGCTCAAAAAACGAAGAAAAACAATTTAAAAGCTGAAAACTGGAAACTGTACATGCTGGGAAATAAAAAGCATAAGGAAAATTTTTTACAAGGAAGGGCCACTCGGGCACCTTCAGCAGCGGTAAAGCTTCAAGTGGAACCCGTTAACAGGGATAGGCAGGAGCTGACCCTCCATATCCCGCAGTATGTAGGCATTGAACTGGTTTACCCGGGCAATCTGATAAGGGCCCTCCCAGAGGGCATCAAACTTCCCGTGATTACCTGGCTTTGCTTTATATGAGTCCCACTTCAGCACCAGGTCCCCGATTTCGAAAACTCGGGCAGTGGTGCCTTTGGCAAACCAGCCTTGAGTGGCTGCAATGTGATCCGCGAAGGCATGGTATGCACTTTCTCTGTCTTCTTCCAACTGCAGGAGTTGGCACAGTCTGTCGTCCACCGGGTCTCCGCTGCATCTGTCTTCGTCGATCATCCACAGGGCAGGGATCTCGATGTGTGATGGCATGACAGCCTCTTTGCCATAGACGAGCGCATAGGGGGACGTTCTGAGGGATTTCTTGAATGCAACTCTGTCCGCCCACAGCGCCCGGTTCGGGAGCAAGTGCCAAGTCCGCTTGTTTATGTCAATGGTCCTCCGGATGATTTTCAGGAGGTTCTTGTTAGTGGACTCGGCAAGGCCATTCCCCTGCGGGTAGTAGTTAGAAGACATCTTGTGATAGATGCCAAGTGCGCGGTGTACTCCGTGAGTACAGCGCCTACAAATCCCGGACCGTTGTCTGTCACAATCGACTATGGAACCCCGAAGCGGGTAATCAGGCTCTCAATGAACCTGATGACCGTTTCTTGGTCTGCGTTCTTGGTCGGGATCGCCTCTGTCCACCGCGTGAAATAGTCGGTAGCCGTAAGAATAAACTTGTGGCCGGCGAGAGGAGTTAGGAGAAATCACCCCAATAAAGTCTAAACCCCATTCTTTGGAACGGAGTCTCGGCTTGAATCGGTTGAAGGGGCGGGGGTGCTTTTACGTTTCGGCCGGCAAACCTACGGCATTGATCACATTTAGAGCAGACCGCATGCGCGTCTGCGAACAAAGTGGGCCAATAGTACCCGGCCCTTATTATTTTTAAGGCCGTTGGCCTTGAAGAATGGTGACCCCCGGGGCATCCCGGAATGAAATTCTCCGAGGACCCTAGGCTGGTCGGATTTTAAGACGCACCGCAACGGGATGCCGTCAATGTTTTTGAAGTAAAGCCCCTCGGGGCGAAGAGTGTACTTAAGTGCACCTAGCCGAAATCTCCTTCGCTGTGAGGCGTTCAGGTGATCGGGACATCTTCCGGTGCAGAAGTATCTCACCGGTTCATCTGTCCAATCACTCCCCTCCGATAAGGAGTCGGCTAGGTAGATGCGTGTCGTTGTGTCCTCCCACTTACAGGCGGAGATGCCGGCTACAGCGCTTCGGGCCAATTCTTGACACAAGGCTCGGCCTCTGATAAGCTTGGTGGGCCGCACTTCAATGTCAAACTCCTGGATCTTGGCAATCCATCCCGCTCTCTTGTGACCCGGTTCTCCTTGCAAGATGAAGCTTCGAACATCCGGGTGAATCACAAAGACAGTGGTCTTGCTTTGGGAGACAAAGTGCACGAACTTTCGAAGGGACTTCATGACGGCATGAACTCGCCGCTCTATAAAATTGTACTTTTCTTCATGCGGCGAGAATCACTTGGTCGAGGAATGCTATGGGGCGCTCCTCACCATCGTCTCCCTTCCGAGTTAGGACTGCGGCGTAACTTTCGGGTTCTCCCACTTGCATACGGGATGAAGTCTCTGGAGTAGTCCGGGTTTGTCAACACCGGAGCTTGTGCAATTCGGGCCTTGATTTCCTCGAAGGCTTGCTCTCTCTCATCAGTCCATTCGTAACGTGTATCTTTCTTAAGCAGTTCGGCCATAGGCTTGATCACCTGTGCGAAGTCCGGAATGAACTTCCGCACGAAGTTAATCTGACCGAAGAAGGACTGCAGCCCTTTTTTGTCGATGGGGGCTGGCAAGCGAACGAGGGCCTCTGCTCTGTCAGGGTCAATGGCGAGGCCTTCCTCGGAGATGACATGTCCCTGCAACTTTCCTTCCTTTACCGCGAAGACAGACTTCTTCGGGTTTATAGAAATGCCGAATTCTCGACAACTCTCAAATATTTGCCGTAGGTGTGAAACATGATCTCCTCGTTGGTGAGAGAAAACGGTCATGTCATCAAGGTAGATGACGATAATCTTATTGAGCGGCTCTCGGAAGGCCGAGGTCCATGGCCCTTTGGAACGTGGCACCGGCATTAGATAAGCCAAATGGCATGCGGCGATAGGCGAACGTCCCCCACTTGGTGGTAAACGCCGTCTTATGCTGGTCCTCATCTTTGACCCAAATCTGGTTGTAGCCGGAAAATCCATCTAAAAGTGAAAATCTCTGGGCTCCAACAACGATATGTAGGATCTGGTCGATTTGGGGAAGCGGATAGTGGTCCCGGAGGGAAGCCTGATTTAGGTTTATGAAGTCGACACAGAGACGAATGTCGCCATTCTTTTTCCTCACGGGCACCAAATTCGCGACCCAGGATGAATGTTTGATGGGGTAGATGATCTTGGCCTCCAGCATCTTCAAGAGCTCGGTCTTCATCATGGCCTCAATCTTTGGATTCACGGCCCTCTGTTTCTGTCGGAATGGCTTGGCGCCATCCTCTAGCTCAATGGTATGTTGGATGACAGTTCTGTCATACCCCCTCAAATCCTCGTAGCACCAGGCCACGATGTCGGGGAACTCCTGGCACAGTGATCTGATCTGCTCCAGTTCCTCCGACGTGCAGTCTGTTCCGACCTTGATGGTTTTACCAGGTTCAAGTTCTAGGTCAGCATCTTGCCTCGGGTCTACTTTGATTCTGTGGGATATTGCTCTGTCATTACGATCAAAGAGACTTTCTAATGTAATCAGTCCTTTTGGGACGTGATTATTCCGTAACTGTATCAACCCCTCATATTGCTCGTCATCAGGGTCTCTACCTTCGATTACACACACTTCGTTAACCAGGAATGTGACGATTTCCTCGTCACGGCCGAACACTGCCGGTGGGTGTCCTTATCGAGCACGAAGGCACAGTAGACGGTACGAACCGGCTCGGTTTTCGGACAACGTCTTCGGCGGAACGTGCACGGCTCCAACGAGACGCGAGAATATCGGCGTGCTTGTTTTTCTCACGCGATATCGCTTTGACATTCAATGAGTCGAATGACTCCATCAGGTCCCACACCCGATTGCGGTACGCTCTAAGATAGTGCTTGTTTGGATGCGCACTTCTCCGTAACTTGGTGACACACCAGCTCTGAATCTCCGAAAATCTGCAGGTGCTTGATTCCGAGCCTCTCCGCCTTTCGCAAACCCAAGCACAGGGCTTCGTATTCCGCCGAGTTGTTAGTGCAGCTCCAGGCCAACCTGTAGGCATAGTCCTTCTGGATTCCGGTTGGAGAAACCAGCAGCACTCCTGCACCGGCGCCATTCTTGCATCGCGCGCCGTCAAAGAAGAGCTTCCACAACTCCTCGGGTGCAGGTCCTACTTCCTTCGCAGCTGACACGTCAAGCCTCTCGGGCTGTACAATGGAGTAACAACCCTGCTCTGTCCCGATTACGGCATTGAAGTCCCGCAACGAGAACTCATCTTCGAGCTGTAGCACTTCGAGGGCTTGCTCAGTCAGCTCCACTGTCACCAGCTCTTCCTCTGACAACTGGACCATGCAGTCCATTTCTCCTCCGGGTATCTTGTCTACTAGGAAGGGGGAAGGCTTCTCATTAAAAATTTTCGGTCTCCTTCCCTTGAAGGGCACTTCCATGTGTGAGTAGTCTAGAGACAGGTACCCGCCCAACTTCGCAGTGAACTCCCGAGAGAGACACATGCCGAAGTAAGGCTCCGGGTCAACAATCACGACCTCTTGGATGACTACGATGTCGAGAGCTTTGTGCGATCGGATAGGGATGTCCTTTATGACACCAAGCTGTCTTGACGGGGGTGCCGTCTAATTGCGGCACGCCTTGGCTGCTCCGTGTGTATTCCATCCCGATCTCATCGCGGACGGCCTTCGGCATCACAGTCGAGGAAGCACCAGAGTCCACCATGCAGTTGTGAACTATGTGCCCTTGCATCCGTAAAGACAGATAAAAGGGTGGCGGTCTGTTCTTCCCAGTGGCGGAGACTGTCAAAGGTTGAACCAGGACAGCGGGCTGTATCTGTCTGCCGTTCTTCATGTTCTTCAGTGATTCTTGCAACAGATCTACCGGCACGGGAGCGAGAAGAGCATCGTACATGCTGATTCTAGCGGGAGTTCTTTTCAACTCGTCTACAATCTCTGTAGCCCGAGGTACTAGCTCCTTCCGCTTGTTTTTCGGCTCATACTTCGTCCGATGCTTGTTGGGTGGCCTCAACTCGCTGCCTCTTGGTCAGAGACGGGTACTTCGACTTCTCCTGGGCTTGTTCTTTGGTTTCAGGTGGAGGCTGAAGTACCGGAGTCTTAGCCGGAGTTGGGGCCTTTGCTGGAGGTTTGGCTGGAACAGGGGCAGCCTTTGCCGGAGAAGGCTTGACTGGAGCTTTATCTTTGGATGCCTTCTCCTGGGCTGTGTAGGGCCACAGCCGCTTGTATGGTGGCAGCCCGCCGGGCTGCGGTTTTTCTCTTCTCGCGTAGACTTGCAAAGGCTTGGCCGCGTCTGCGGCTTTCTTTTCTTCCTTGGCGGGTGGCGCTAGATTTTCTTCCGGGAGGGCAAAGTTGGCTTCGCCATCCAAGATCATGTACAGTTCATCGTCTTCTATAGCGCTGCCGGCCAATGTCTGGATGTAGTGCTTGGTGCAAAGTGCAGTCTTCCTCCGAATGCGGGTCATTGCACGTAGTGCACCAGTTAACCTGGTCGGGAGGACCAAGCGGGTCTTCTATAGCGGCATTTCTCGGAGGCGGACGCCTCTGCGGCTGGTTTTCTGGCGCTTTGTCTTTTGTTAGCGCCGGGGGCGCATATGGCCTCCTAGGAGCGAGGTCCATCTGGGCCTGCTTCTTCTTCATAGCGGTCATGTCATTGGACATGGCGTGGTATCCGGAGGCCAAAGCCCGCACTTCTTGTAGAATCGTGTTCTGGATGCTGCTGTCAGGTGGCGGCATTTGTGCCGGTGGAGGCAATGCGGCCAATGGAGGAGGGTTAGAATAAGATGCGTACTGTGGAGGAGCGGGAAGTGCTGGAAAATGCGGAGCAGGGAGGCGGCGGGTGAGGGTAATGCAAGTGAGGCGGGCCGTAAGGAGTTACGACCGGCGCCGGATTCCACTGCTGCTGGGTTGCTGTCCTGATGTGGACGGCGAACCGCCAGAAGCAGAAGGATGCGGGATCTGGGGAAGTCGGGATGGATGGGCTCCTGCACTCTGGACGGGAGTCTGCCGATGGAGATAATGTCAGCTTCAGCTTGCTGGGCAGCTTCGTACAGCGCAGGGAACTCGTCAATTCTGGCGATCTTCAGCAGCAGGCATATGTCTGAGTTGAAGGATCTCAGATAGTAGTGAGCAGCCATGCCGGTTGAAGGCCGAAGTTCGCGAGGTACCCGTTTCCAGGATCTCGCAAACCTAATGTTAAAATCAGACACCTCCTCTTGAGGATGTCTCTGGATAGCTTGGAACTGATGCAGTAGAGAAGTGGGGTCAGCAGACTCGTTGCATCCTTTTACGAGCCTTCTGGCAAGCTGGGGCCACCCTGTGATGGATCCCTCTGGCAGCGATCTCCACCAGTAGAGAAGCTTTCCCCTCAGGGAAAGGGCCAGCAGACGGGTCTTCACACTTTCATCGGTGATAGTATGCAATGCGGCCAGGGCAAGGATGTCCTGGATGTGCTCGTACGCCGTCTTACCGTAGCCGTCGTATGTGGGAATAGACTTTAAAGCAGCAGGGGGCACAGCTTGCTGTCCGACCAGGGCCAAGGGCCCCGTAGAGTCCACTGCCGGGAAGAGATCATCGTCATTCGGCTGTTGGGCAGCCATTTCTTCTTCTTCTTCTTCTCCGCCGTCGGTTGTGTACTCAGTGTCGGTACTTTCCGAGGATGCAGGATCTTCTTCTTCCTCGGCCCCTTCTATTTCGTACTCAGCTCCTCCGACTTCGGCTTCGGCTTCTTCTTGTATCTCAGCCTCGGCTTCGTCGAAACGAGCTCGCGGATCAGCCAGCCTGGGGATCTCGCCTCGGCGTTGATGTCCGGTTCGTAGAACTCGGGCGGGCTTCTCGGATCCCTTGCTTGCCACCTTCTCGTGTGCATGAAGGTGTCGGGACCGGTCTTCTAGACTCGAGAGGATTTGTTCGTGCGAGTCGCCGGGTGTTCGGATTTGGAACAGCAATGAAGCGAACACCGGTGCTTCGTTTCTGTCGGGGGTGAGAAACTTCCTTGTCTCACCGAGTGCTCGAGAAGCTGTCGGCGCCAGGTGGAGGCGATCAGAAAATCTCTCTTGAAACGTGGGACCGGGGTCCCACCGGCGTGCTGGAGACTGTTGGTTACGAATCTGCCATGAGGAAAGGATTTTGGGTTAATGCGCCGCAGTTCGCCCACCAGCATGAAAGGCCGGAAGGAAGAGATGCCTTCCGAGCCAATCTCCGGAGAAGGCCGGCTCCTTTTTGGGGGTTTATGTTCAAGCTAAGAGTACAGGAAAGAAATAAATGAACAGAAAGGAATTTACAAATATATTCAAAGGTTGGTGGGGGGAACTAACAGTACGGGAACACACCAATTACCGCTACTTACTGCATTATAAACACAAAACATAACTAGGAACTGCAAAAACTATGTGTACTTCCGATACTCAAGCAGCGTATGCACAGCTTCAATGATCCCCTAACAGACATTCCCTACAAGGAACTAACGATGACGGCAATGCATCAATCACCGGATACGTACACTGACATGGGTAGAAAGCAAACTTAGAGATATCAGAGCCGGTATATGTGTTTATGTAGAGAATTTAACCGCACAACTTCAATGGCTCCCTAACAGACATTCCCTACAAGGAACTAACAGTACGGCAGCGCACCAATCACCAGATACGGACCAGCAACAAAACACACAACTGATGGAGCTGCTACCACATCTATTCTATGTATCCTTTTAATTCATGAAGTACAGAGGGTGCTTTAAACAAGCAATGCTAGAGGCACCTGATCATCAAATGCTGAAATGAATCAACGAGCCATGACACGGAGTTAGCCTAAGGCATGAATATAAAGAAAGGCGAGCATAAAAAACGAAGCGGAGAACAGAACCAAGCATACAGATTATATTTATAAGCAGAAGCACGGTTACAATGGGCACAGTGGTTCCCTAACAGACATTCCCCTTCCACCCTTTACAATGAATTCACGGTGGGCTTTTATAGCCCGAGTCCCTCCCGTTACATTAATGGGCACAAGGTCCCAGTCAAACATAAGCTGACAAAAGCGGCGAAAGAGCTGCAAATGCTGACCTTTTGTCGGACCGGACTGTACCCGCAGCATGGTCTTCCTGGAAGGCTGGACAGCTACATGGCGGTGTGTTGGGCAGAATCTCCCTCCGCGATGATGCGGGTAGCTGGAGCAGGTAAAACCTCAGATCAGCTTTAAATGAGGCTACTGGCGCAGGCAATGCAGCCCATGCTTGTCCTTTTGCTCGGCACGTTTCGGCTCTAATCCCGAAGCTGGACACTTGTCAGATGATGGATGATGCTGTGTGACACGTGTCTGCCTTGGAAGGCGGTCCGTCCAACTTCGCTTGGGATCAGAGCGTCTCGGGTTGCGCGGGCAAAAAAACAGTGCAGTCGGGAAGGCCTTCATGCCTTGGTCAAATTCTGGGTTTGTTCCCCTACTGCGCACTTGTCAAGGGCGCACTCCGACTTTCTTGCGAAGTCGGGCTGCGCACAGGTGGAAACTGGTGTCTGCCGCCGTACGGACTCTGCTCCGGCCTTTTATCATCTTCTGTCAGCCTGCCAGCCTGTCAATCTGCCGGTTGCAAGGTGCGCCCAGAAAGTGGGGCGAAGTGCGCACTTCGCACCAAAACTGGCGAAGTGCGCACTCGCACCAAACGGCGAAGTGCGACCGCACCCAGGCGAAGTGCGAACTTCGCACCAACACTTAGCCATTTTTCAGGTAACTTGCTTGGAAAGTTGAAAAATCAACTGGGGACTCCAAGAAAGGGGGAAAGAAAGAGAATGCGGGAAGGAAAAGGAAAGGGAGAGGAGAAGGAAGGAAAATAGGGGAAGAGGGAAAAAGAAGAGCAGCACAGTTACAACACTGAAGACATTGCACCCCGTGCAAAATGTGACAACAGGTCCTACTTCTTTCTTGGCTGACTAGTCAAGCCTCTCAGGCTAGATGACGGTGTAGCAGCCTTGCTCAGGCTCGATCATGGCGTTGAAATCCAGCAAGGAGAACTCATCCTCCGTTTGCAACAGCTCACGAGCTTGCTTTGTCATGTCTACCACCACCAGTTCTTCTGCTGTCAGCTGAACCATGCAGTCCTGCTACTCTTCTCCGGGTATCTTCTCCACTAGAAATGTGGAAGGCTTCTCATTGTAGATCTTTTGTCTCCTTCCTTTGAAGGGCACTTCCTTATGCGAGTAATCCAGAGACAGATACCCTCCCAGCTTCGCAGTGAACTCCCTGGAGAGACACATGCCAAAGTAGGGTTCCAAGTCGACAACCACGACTTCTTGAATGATCACTATGTCAAGAGCTTTGTGCAGCCAGATCGGGATATCTTTAATGACACCGACTGTCTTGACAGGGGTGCCATCTAGTTGCAGCACACCTTGGCTGCTCCTTGTATATTCCATCCCAATTTTGTCGTAGACAGCTCTCGGCATGACAGTCGTGGAGGCACCAGAATCCACCATACAGTTGTGTACGATATGCCCTTGCATCTGTAATGACAGATAGAAGGGAGGTGGTCTGTTCTTCCCAGTGGCGGAGACTGTCAGGGGTTGAACCAGAACAGCAGGTTGTATCTGCTTGCCATATTTCATGCTCTTCAAAGATTCCTGCAGCAGATCAACTTGCCCTGGGAGCAGAAGAGCGTCATACATACTTATCCTAGCGGGGGTCCTCTTTAGCTCATCCACTATGTTGTAGCCTGAAGTGCTAGCTCCCTCCGTTTCCCTCGCAGGCTCATACTTGGTGCGGTATTGTTGCGTGGCCTCGACTCTCTGTCTCTTTGTCAGAGACGGGTATCTCAGCTTCTCCTGAGCTTGTTCTTTGGTTTCAGCTGGAGGCTGAGCTACGGGAGGCTTGGATGCAGGCAATTTTTCCTTGGCCGTGTGAGGCCACAGCCTCTTGTCAAGTGGCAGCCCAGCAGGTTGCGCCTTTTCTCTCTTGGCGTATACCTTCAAGGGCTTTGCTTGGGCCGCAGCAGTCTCGGCGGACCTTCTGTCTTCCTTGGCAGGGGGCAACACCAGATCTTCCTCTGGGTACGGCGAAGTTGCCTTCATCGTCCAGGATCATGTAAAGTTCTTCATCCTCTATGGCGCTGCCCGCCAGATTCTGGAGGTAATGCTGGTGCAGTGTGCAATCTTCCTCTGAATGCGGGTCGTTGCATGTGGAGCACCAATTAACCTGGTAAGAAGTGCCAGGTTGGTCCTCGATGGCAGCATTTCTTGCAGGAGGGCGCCTCTGATCTCGCCGTTCTGCTGCTTGATATTTTGTCAGTGCCGGAGGAGGATATGGCCTCCTTGGGACAAGGTCCATCTGGGCCTATTTCTTCTTCAATATAGTCATGTCGTTGGACATGGTGTGATATCCAAAGGCCAAAGCCCATACCTCCTGGAGGATTTTGTTCTGAATATCATTGTTCGGAGGCGGCAGCTGAGCTGGCGGAGGTAATGTAGACAATGGAGGAGGTGCAGAATACCGTGCATACTGAGGGAGAGTTGGGAGTGCCGGATAATGCGGAGGAGGAGGCGGCGGGTTAGGATAATGTACTTGTGGCGGGCCGTAGGGATTTACGACAGGCTCTGGATTCCATTGCTGTTGGGGGTGCTGCCCTGAAGTCGACGGCATCACACCAGAAGCCGATGGGTACTGGGATTGAGGAAAGTCAGGGTAAATGGGTGGCTGTACCCTATGCGGGAGTCTGCCTATGGAGATTATGTCCATTTCAGCTTGCTGGGCAGCCTCGTAGAGGGCAAGGAATGAGTCGACTCGGGCTATCTTCAGCAGCAGGCAAATGTCTGAGTTGAAAGACCTCAGGTAGTAGTGCGTAGCCTGACCTGCTGAAGGTCGAAGTTCTCGAGGTACTTGTTTCCAAGACCTTGCAAACTTGATGTTGAAGTCTGACACCTCCTCTTGGGGGTGTCGCTGGATGCTTTGGAACTGATGTAACAAAGAAGAGGCTCGTTGCATCCTTTTATGAGTCTGCCAACGAGCTGGCACCACCCCATGATAGATCCCTCTGGCAGTGATCTCCACCAGTAGAGAAGCTTTCCCCTTAGGGAAAGGGCCAACAGACGGGTCTTCACACTCTCGTCTGTAATGGAATGTAGCGCGACCAGGGCCAGAATGTCCTGGATGTGTTCTTACGCCGTCTTGCCGTAGCCATCGTATGTAGGGATGGACTTTAAGGCAACGGGGGGCACAGCTTGCTGTCCGACTAGGGCCAACGGCCCCGTAGAGTCTACCGTCGGGAAGAGATCATCATTGTTCTGTTGGGCAACAATGTCTTCTTCTCCTCCGATAGTGTACTCAGTATCGGTACCGTCCGAGGATGTAGATTGCTCTTCACCCTTAGCCTCTTCGATTTCGGTTTCAGGCTCTTCTATGCGAGCTTGGTGATCGAGCCAGCCTGACGCTCTCTCCTGGAGCGGCAATGTCGATTTCGTAAAGTTCAGGTTGGTTTCCCGGATTCCTTGCTCGCCGCCTTCTCGTTTGCATGAAGGCGTTCGGACCGGTCTTCACGGACTCAGAGAGTATTCAGGTACTTACAGAGTCGCCAGGTGTTCTGATTTTAACAGCAATGAAGCGAACACTAGTGCTTCAATTCTGTCTTGGGGTGGGAAACATCCATGTCCCACCGGGCGTGCCAGAGAAACTGTTGGTTACGAATCTGCCATGAGGAAAGGATTTGGTATAATGCGCCCCAGATTTGCCCACCAGATTGAAAGGCCGGAAGGAAGGAATGCCTTCCGTGCCAATCTCCGGAGAAGGCCGGCTTCCTGTGGGTTTTTAGTGTGTTAGCTAAGGGTACAGGAAAGAGATAAAGTGCGAAAAGAGATCCAAATGTGATTGGAGTTGGGTGGGGGGAATAAGCAGCACGGCAACGATCAATCACCACTACTAACAGCAATTAAATACAACACACACCATAGAAACTACAGCTATCATACATCCTATGTATCCTCTATCTATGCATTCCAGGAATACTTAACCATCAAATACTAGAATCCAGAGTTCAGTATAACAGTAAGCAATGGAATAAGAAACATGAGGCAGAAATGACAAGGAGAGGCAGCATACAAAATGATGACAGTAAGCAGAGCCAAGTATATGTCTTGTATTCAGAAGCAAACGTATAGCTACAATGGTTCCCTAGCAGTATATTCCCCTTCCGCCATTTTACAATGAAACAGTGTGGCTATGTATAGCCCAAGTTCCCCCCGATTACAATTACAGGCACAAAGTCCCAGACCAGACAATAGCTGACAAAAGCGGCAGAAGAGCTACTGATGCTGACTCCTATCGGCGAGGACTGTACTTGCAGCAAGGTCTCCATGAAAGTTGTACAACTATGTGGCAATGCGTCGGGTGAAACTTCTAGTCAGCAGGAATGCGGGTAGCTGTGGTAGATGGAACTTTACATCAGCTTAAATAAAGGCAACTGGCGTAGGTAATGCGGTCCATGCTTGTCCTTTATCTAGTCACATCTAGATTCGAATCCCAAAGCTAGACACTTGTCGAATTCTTATGAGTGACACATGTCTGCCTTGAAAGGTAGTTTATCCAACTTCGCCCGGGATCAGAGCGCCATCGGGTAGCGCAGGTGGGAATCTGCGCAGTTGGGGAGGCCTCCGCGCCTTAGCCAATTTCTGGGCTTGTTTGATGAATGCTGCCCAACTGCGCACCGGTCAGAGGGCGTAGCCCGACTTCGCTGCGAAGTCGGGTTGCGCACCGGCACTTGGTTGTTTTGACCGTTGTTCGGACTGCGCACAAAAATGGGAGCGCACCCCGACTTCGCTGCGAAGTCGGGTTGCGCTCCAGCACTTAGCAAAATTCTGCAACCACTGCTTCCCTAGTGCACACAGGAAGAAGAGCGCACCCCGACTTCGCTGCGAAGTCGGGTTGCGCTCTCACACTTAGCCAAATTCTGCTTCTTTTCAGCCTGTCTTCGCACTTCGCATCCCCTAGTGCGCTCCAACTTGAGGGCGCACCCGACTTCGCTGCGAAGTCGGGTTGCGCCCTGACACTTAGAATTTTTTAGGGAATACTCGCTCTACTTTGGGAATTTGACTGGGGGAAAAGTACAAGGGAAAAGGGAGGAATGAAACTGCAGGAATGGGAGAAGGGAAAAATGGAGAAAGGGAAGAAAGAGGAGGAGGGAAGGAAGAGCAGCATACTTACAATTTTTGAAAACATGGCACCTCGTGCAAAATGTGACAACAAGGCCTAACCATATCGAGTTAAATAACACGCTATAATAATATAAAATATGGTAGGTCTCAAGGATTCTTCCAACCACTTGTGATCCAATTGAACCCCACCTCATAGCACTACAGGATATATGCTTATGAAGGTACAAATAAATTAACAAAGGCTGTGATCCCTAGGTACACCACACACATTGGTATATCTCAAGATGATATCCCAATGGGTTTGTTATTGACCTTCAGTTGCACACAAGGGATTGAATAAGATAGATTTCTAGAAGATGTTAAATCTGCACCAACAACAATAGGTTCAAGCAGAAACTTTTCTACCTCAAGATGAACCACTCATTTTAGGCATTTGGGGTTACAAGCAAAGGGCAAGTGATTCCATTTTGATCACATTTGAATTCTTTAGTCAATATCTATAGCTCCCCACATGTATGTTTTGGGCACCAATTGAACCTCCTGTAGCAGGACCTATGCCCAAACTTGGGGTCTTCGAATGAGGCAACTTGACACTGGTCAAATGAGTCAAAATTTAAAAGATAATGTTTTTAGCACTATATTCCTAAGAGTGGATTATGTCTAGAAGCACTTTGGTTGTCATTGCAGTTAGTATGTAGAAGCTAGTTCACTTATTCAGTCAATTGCCATCTCCATAGATCGACTACCTCCATTCAAATACTCTTTAAATGCTCCTTCCCACCTTCCTGATGAGGAGGTGATTAACAAAGCAATTAGAGATGAGATATATTGACACTATGTTCAAATAACTTGGATCACTGCCCTATTTGCTCATTCCTAAGTTAGCTTTCTACACTGTGCATTTCATGAGGATTGAGGATGGCATTATCACTTATCCTGATTTTATTCAGCAACTTTTGACACATGGCCTCATAATCCCTCTTGGTCAGCTCAAAGTTTACACACATCAATTGCAGGTGAGGACCACTATATTCCTTGAGAGGATAAGCTATGTTGCCTTTTTTCTCATCGAAAGGTGAAGATTGAAGAACATTTCATCTTTGGTTGTCTTGTCTATTATGAGACTTGAGGTCTTGTATAGAGATTCAAGTGAATATATTTCCACTTTTTCCTCTATCCTGATCAAAGATGATTTATTTTGTACATTTGAGAAGCAATCACTGTTTGCCAATAGATATTATTGGAGGGAAGCTTCATTTTTCACCCTATCTTTGCTATGGTCATTCATTTGAGGCTACAAAATTTTAGAATGATAATGACGAATGTACGCATTTTTGCTCATATACAAGAGTAGCTTCTAGGGCTTTAGTGCATTCTTGCATGTGGCTATATGGGACTATGGCTCTTCAACATTAAGTATCAGCCACTCACTTGCCTAGGAGTAAAAAGATGCAACTTGTTAATTTATTGTCTTCCTCTAGTGGTTCCTCGACTATGGATGATAGGAGAAATTTTTAGGGCTTGGACTCTGTGCCTTCCCAACATTATTAAACTAGGATCCCCTAGCCTTTGACCATTCTCTTAGGAGGATCGATCTTGTGTTGGCTCTTTTGGGATGGTTGGTGATGATGATGGCTTTATTCCTACTATTACTGATTAAAGTTGGTGCTTGGATCCACTTGATCTCTTATTCCTTGGTTGCTAATTCCCTCACTCATTCATTATTTACAATATATTTAGGATTTATAGACTTTTGGATCCACCCCACGATGATGAGGTATAGTACTGTATAGTAGTTTCACTTTAGATTGGTTTTCTTTAGTTTATTTATTGTGGTTTATCTTTTTTGTACTTTGTTATTCTTTTTTTAATGGTTATATGGGATTGAAATGGGCCCCACCCATATTACATCATGACCACATAGTGGTATTACAACAACTTGGCAATTATGCATGTATCGCTTGGCAAGATTTGAACCTGGGTCTCCTCCTTGAAAGTTGAGGAATATAACCGGTTGAGCTAATGCCATTTGATTTTCATACTTTGTTAGTTGCTATAGTTCATCCCAACAGATTATTTTAGGTAAGTCATATTGGCCTGCTTTGGTTGTTCTTGGCATTAATAAAATTATCTTATCTACTTCAAAAAACATATAATAGATGAGGAGGAAGAAAAAGGATTCCACTTAAACATCACAAGCCTCTATACAAAAAGCAAATGCCATGAGGAAAGCAGGATTGAAAATGGGTTATGACGCCATGATCTCAATAAGCATGGCCAAGGAATGAAGAATCCCATAGAGATAGATGCTAGGTGTCATCATGAAGGTCTAGGATATGGAGGGAACTGTTGCCACATTTTGCACGGGGTGCCATGTTTTTGGTTTCTGCATATGAGTTGCTCTTTTCCTTTCCTTCTCCTCATTTTCCCTTTCTTCATTTCTCCCTCGCAGTTTCATTCCCTCTTCTTCTTTCCCCCTTTCTTCCCCCAGTAAAATTTCAGAGGTGTTCCTTGAAAAATGTAAGTGTTGGGGCGACACCCGACTTCGCAGCGAAGTCGGAGTGCGCCCCTCAGTTGGAGCGCAGTAGGGAACCCGAAGTGCGCAAACAGGCAGGATCAAAGCAAAATCGACTAAGTGTCGGGGCGACACCCGACTCGCAACGAAGTCGAGTGCGCCCTTCTTCTCGGGTGAACTATGAGAATGGTCCAGCGGAAAAACGGCTAAGTGTTGGGCGACACCCGACTTCGCAGCGAAGTCGGAGTGCGCCCCTTTTCCAGTGCGCAGTTCGAACAGCGGAAGAAGATAGCAAGTATCAGTGCGACACCCGACTTCGCAGCGAAGTCGGAGTGCACCCTCTGACCGGTGCGCAGTTGGGTAAATCCAAGGCCAGAAGGCCTTCCAAGTGCGCTGTTTTCAAACTGCGCAACCCGATAGCGCCCGAATCCTGAGCGAAGTTGGATAAGCTGCCTTTCAAGGCAGACACGTGTCATACATCAACATCCGACAAGTATCCATCTTCGGGATTCGAGCCAAGACTTGACCGCGCAAGGACAAAGCATGGGCTACACTACCGGCGCCAACTGTCACCATTTAAAGCCGATGTGAAGTGCCATCTGCCGCACCTACCCGCATTCCTGCTGACCGAAGATTTGACCCAACGCGCTGCCACGTAGCTGTACCGCCTTCAGGGACACCATGCTGCAAGTACAGTCCTGCCAGACAGAAGTCAACATCAGCAGCTCCTCAGCCGCTTGTGTCAGCTACTGTCTTGTCTGGGACTTTGTGCCCATGAATGTAATCGGGGGGAAATTGGGCTATAAATACCCACCACTTTTTCATTGTAGGTGGTGGAAGGGGAATATATTGCTAGGGAACAATTGTAGCTGTGCGTTTGCCTCAAATATAAACATATACTTGGCTCTGCTTACTATCTTTTATCTTGTATGCTGCCTCTCCTTGTCATTTCTGCCTCATGTTTCTTGTGTCATTGCTTGCTATTGTACTGAACTCTGGACTCCGGCATTTGGTGGCCAAGTATTCCTGGAATGCATAGATAGAGGATACATAGGATCGCTGATAGCTGTAGTTTCAATGTATGTTTGTAGATGAATGCTGTTAGTAGTGGTGATTGATTCGTTGTCGTGCTGCTTATTCCCCCCACCCAACTCCAATCACATTTGGAATTTCTTTCTGCACTTTTATCTCTTTCCCTGCACTCTTATCTTAACACAAACCCCCACAGGAAGCCGGCCTTCTCCGGAGATTGGCACGGAAGGCATTCCTTCCTTTCGGCCTTTCAATCTGGTGGGTGAATCTGGGCGCATTAACAACAAATCCTTTCCTCATGGCAGATTCGTAACCAACAGTTTCTCTGGCATGCCCGGTGGGACGGACTGCGTCTGTCTCAGTAGGATCCATAACCGGTGGGACAAGTACTATTCCAATTTGATAAACCCACCTGTGCCACCAGTTTCTTGGCCTTAGCCGGTGGGACATGGAAGTTTCCCACCCCCAAACAGAATCGAAGTACTAGTGCTCGCTTCATTGCTGTTCAAAATCAGAGCACCTGGCGACTCTGCAATTATATGAACACTCTCTGAGTCCGTGAAGACCGGTCCTAACGCCTTCATGCAAACAAGAAGGTGGCGAGCAAGGAATCCGGAGAACCCGCCTGACTTTTATGAAATCAACATTCACGCTCCAGGCGAGCGCGTCAGGCTAGCTGATTACCAATCTTGCGAAGAAGAAATCCAAGAGGCCGAGGCTGAAATTGAAGAAGTTGAGGCCGAAGAAGAATCCACATCTTCGAGCAGTTCTGATACCGAGTACACTACCGGGTCAGAAGCAGACATGACTGATCATCAAGATGATGATGACCTCTTCCCGGCGGTAGATTCTACGGGGCCCTTGGCCCTAGTCGGACAGCAAGCTGTGCCTCCTACCGCTTTAAAATCTATACCTACTTATGACGGCTATGGCAAGACGGCGTATGAACACATCCAGGACATTCTGGCCCTGGCTGCGCTACACTCCATTACTGACGAAAGTGTGAAGACCCGTCTGCTGGCCCTTTCCCTAAGGGGAAAGCTTCTCTACTGGTGGAGATCACTGCCAGAGGGATCTATCACAAGGTGGCCACAGTTAGCCGACAGGCTCGTAAAAGGATGCAACGAGTCTGCTGATCTCTCTTCTTTCTTTGCATCAGTTCCAAAGTATTCAGAGACACCCCCAAGAGGAGGTATCAGACTTCAACATCAGGTTTGCGAGGTCTTGGAAACGAGTGCCTCGCGAACTCCGACCGTCAGCGAGTCAGAGCCGCCTACTACTATCCGAGATCTTTCAACTCGGACATTTGCCTCGTCTGTCGAAGGTTGCCAGAATCAACACGTTCCCCGGTCGCATACGAGGCTGCCCAACAAGCGGAAATGGATATCATTTCCATCGGCAAGCTTCCGCACAGAGTACAACCGCCCATCTACCCTGATTTTCCCCGATCGCAGTATCCATCAGCTTCTGGTTCGGAGCCGTCCACTTCAGGAAAACAACCCCAGCAGCAATGGAATCCGGCGCCGGTCGTGAATCCTTGGTCTTACTCTGGGAGACAAAGTGCCTGAACTTTCGAAGGGACTTCATGACCGCATGGACCTGCCACTCTATAAAATTGTACTTCTCTTCGTGCGACAAAATCACTTGGCTTAGGAACGCAATGGGGCGCTCCTCACCGTCGTCTCCCTTCTGAGTTAGGACTGCAGCGTAACTTTCGGGTTCTCCCACTGCATACAGGATGAAGTCCTTGGAGTAGTCCGGGTTTGTCAACACCGGAGCTTGCGCAATTCGAGCCTTGATTTCCTCGAAAGCTTGCTCTCTCTCATCAATCCATTCGTAAGGTGTATCTTTCTTCAACGGTTCGGCCATAGGCTTGATCACTGTGCGAAGTCCGGGATGAACTTCCGCATGAAGTTAATCCGACCGAAGAAGGACTGCAGCCCTTTTTATCGGTGGGGGTCGGCAAGCGAACGAAGGCTTCCGCTCTGTCGGGGTCAATGGCGAGGCATTCCTCGGAGATGACATGTCCCAACGAGCTTTCCTTCCTTTACCGCGAAGACGGACTTCTTCGGGTTTATAGAGATGCCGAATTCTCGACAACTTTCAAATATCCGCCGCAGTGCGAAACATGATCTTCTCGTCGGTGAGAGAAAACGGTCATGTCATCAAGGTAGATGACAATAATCTTGTTGAGCAGCTCTCGGAAGGCCAGGTCCATGGCCCTTTGGAACGTGGCACCAGCATTGGATAAGTCAAACGGCATGCGCTGATAGGCGAACGTCCCCCACTTCATGGTAAACGCCGTCTTATGCTGGTCTTCGTCTTTGATCCAAATCTGGTTGTAGCCGGAAAATCCATCTAAAAGTGAAAATCTCTGGGCTCCAGCAACGATATGCAAAATCTGGTCGATTTGGGGAAGCGGATAGTGGTCCCGGAGGGAAGCTCGATTTAGGTTTCGAAGTCGACACAGAGACGTATGTCGCCATTCTTTTTCCTCACGGGCACCAAATTCGCGACCCAAGATGAATGTTTGATGGGGTAGATGATCTTGGCCTCCAGCATCTTCAAGAGCTCGGTCTTCATCATGGCCTCAATCTTTGGATTTACGGCCCTTTGCTTTTGTCGGAACGGCTTGGCGCCATCCTCTAGCTCGGATCTGTCATACCCCCTCAAATCCTCGTAGCACCAGGCCACGATGTCGGGGAACTCTTGGCACAGTGATCTAATCTGCACCAGCTCCTCCGACGTGCAGTCTATTCCAACCTTGATGGTTTTACCAGGTTCGAGCTCCAAGTCAGCATACTGCCTCGGGTCTACTTTGATCCTGTGGGATATTGCTCTGTCATTTCGATCAAAGAGACTCTCTAATGTAATCAGTACTTTTGGGACGTGATTATTCCGTAACTGTATCAACCCCTCATATTGCTTGTCATCAGGGTCTCTACCTTCGATTACACACACTTCGTTAACCAGGAATGTGACGATCTCCTCGTCACAGCTGAATACCGCCGGAAGGTATCCCTATCGAGCACGTAAGGCTCGTAAATGGTGCGGACCGGCTCGGTTTACGGACGACGTCTTCAGCCGGAACGTACCTGGCTCCAACAGACGCCAGAATATCAGCGTGCTTGTTTCTTTCACGCGATATTGCCTTAACATTCAATGATTCAAACGATTCTATCAGGTCCCAGACCCGATTGCAGTATGCTCTAAGATAGTGATGCTTAGACGCGCATTTATTCGTAACTTGATGACACACTAACTCTGAATCTCCGAAAATTTGGAGATGCTTGATTCCGAGCCTTTTCGCCTTTCGCAGACCCAAGCACGGGGCTTCGTACTCTGCCGAATTGTTAGTACGACTCCGGAGCCGCCTGTAGGCATAGTCCCTCTGGACTCCGGTTGGGGAAACCAGGAGGACCCCTGCACCGGCGCCATTCTTGCAACGCGCGCCGTCAAAGAAAAGCTTCCACAACTCTTCGGGTGCAGGTCCTACTTCCTTCGCAACGGACACGTCAAGTTCCTCGGGCTGCTTAATGGAGTAACGACCACCTGTCTGTCCGATTACAAGCATTAAAGTCCCGCAACGAGAACTCGTCTTCAAGCTGTAGCACTTCGAGAGCTTGCTCGGTCAGTTCTACTGTCACCAGTTCTTCCTCTGACAACTGGACCATGCAGTCCATCTCTCCTCCGGGTATCTTGTCTACTAGAAAAGGGGAAGGCTTCTCATTGAAAATTTTCAGTCTCCTTCCTTTGAAGGGCACTTCCATGTGCGAGTAGTCTAGAGACAGGACCCGCCCAACTTCGCAGATGAACTCCCGAGAGAGACACATGCCGAAGTAAGGCTCCAGGTCAACAATCACGACCTCTTGGATGACCACAATGTCGAGAGCTTTGTGCAGCCGGATAGGGATGTCCTTTATGACACCAACTGTCTTGACAGAGGTGCCGTCTAATTACAACACACCTTGGCTGCTCCGTGTGTATTCCATCCCGATCTCATCGTAGACGGCCTTCGGCATCACGGTCGAGGAAGCACCAGAATCCACCATGCAGTTGTGAACTATGTGCCCTTGCATCCGTAAAGATAGATAAAAGGGTGGTGGTCTGTTCTTCCCAATGGCTGAGATTGTCAAAGGTTGAACTAGGACAGCGAGCTGCATCCGCTTGCCGTTCTTCATATTCTTCGGTGATTCTTGCAGCGAGATCTACTCGTCCGAGACGCGAAGAGCATCGTACATGCCGATCTCGGCGGAGTCTTCTTTAACTCGTCTACAATCGTCGTAGCCCGAGGTACTAGCTCCTTCCGCTGGTTTAGCCGGTTCATACCGGTCCGCATCTTGTTGGGTGGCCTCAACTCGCCGCCTCTTGGTCGGAGACGGGTACTTCGACTTCTCCCGGGCTTGTTCTTTGGTTTCGGCTGGGGCTGAAGTACAGGAAGCTTAGCGGGAGTTGGGGCCTTTGCTGGAGGCTTAGCTGGAACAGCAGCGGCCTTTGCTGGAGAAGGTTTAGCGGGAGCTTTATCTTTGGACGCCTTCTCCTGGGCTGTGTAAGGCCATAGCCGCTTGTACGGTGGCAGCCCATCGGGCTGCGGTTTTTCTCTTCTCGCGTATACCTGCAAAGGTTTAGCTGCGTCCGCAGCTCTCTTTTCTTCCTTGGCGGGCGTCACTGGATTCTCTTCTGGCAGGGCAAAATTGGCCTCGCCGTCCAAGATCATGTACAGCTCATCATCTTCTATAGTGCTTCGCCGGCCAAGGTCCGGATGTAGTGCTTGGTGCAAAGTGCGCTCTTCCTCCGAATGCGGGTCATTGCACGTAGTGCACCAGTTGACCTGGTCAGGAGGACCAGGTGGGTCATCTATAGCAGCATTTCTCGGAGGCGGACGCCTCTGCGATTGGTTTTCTGGGGCTTTATCTTTTGTCAGCGCCGGTGGCGCATACGGCCTTCTAGGAGCAAAGTCCATTTGGGCTCGCTTCTTTTCATAGCGATCATGTCATTGGACATGGCATGATATCCGGAGGCCAAAGCCCGCACTTCTTGTAGAATCATGTTCTGGATGCCGCTGTCGGGAGGCGACAACTGTGCCGGTGGAGGCAAAGCGGCCAATGGAGGAGGGTTAGAATAAGGCGCATACTGCGGGGGAGCAGGAAGCGCTGGAAAATGCAGAGCGGGAGGAGGCGGATGAGGGTAATGCAACTGAGGCGGGCCGTATTGAGTTACGACCGGCACCGAATTCCACTGCGGTTGGGGTTGTTGCCCTGAAGTAGACGGCACACCACCAGAAGCAGAAGGATACTGCGATCTGGGAAAGTCGGGATGAATCGGCTCCTACACTCTAGACGGAAGCCTGCCGATGGAGATAATGTCAGCTTTAGCTTGTCTGGCGCCTTCGTATAGTGCGGGGAATTCGTCAATTCGGGCGATCTTCGACGACGAGGCATATGTCCGAGTTGAAAGACCTCGGATAGTAGTGAGCGACCATGCCGGTCGAAGGCCGAAGTTCACGAGGTACCCTTTTCCAGGATCTCGCTAACCTAATGTTAAAATCAGACACCTCTTGAGGATGCCTCTGGATTGCTTGGAACTGATGCAGTAGAGAGGTAGGATCAGTAGACTCGTTGCATCCTTTTACGAGCCTCCTGGCAAGCTGGGGCCACCCGAGTGATGGATCCCTACGCGGCGATCTCCACCAGTAGAGAAGCTTTCCCCTCAGGGAAAGGGCCAGCAGACGGGTCTTCACACTTTCATCGGTGATGGTATGCAGTGCGGCCAGGGCAAGGATGTCCTGGATGTGCTCGTACGTCGTCTTACCGTAGCCGTCGTATGTGGGAATAGACTTTAAAGCAGCAGGGGGCACAGCTTGCTGATCGATCAGGGCCAAAGGCCCTGTAGAGTCCACCGCCGGGAAGAGATCATCGTCATTCGGCTGTTGAGCAGCCATTTCTTCTTCTTCTCCGCCGTCGGTTGTGTACTCGATGTCGGTACTTTCCGAGGATGCAGGATTTTCCTCTTCCTCGGCCTCTTCTACTTCGTACTCGGCTCTTCCGACCTCAGCTTCGGCCTCTTCTTGGATCTCAGCCTCGGCTTCGTCGAAACGAGCTCGCGGATCAGCCCGCCTGGGTATCTCGCCTCGAGCGTGGATGTCTAGTTCGTAGAACTCGGGCAGAGCTTCTCGGATTTCTTGTTCGCCACCTTCTCGTGTGCATGAAGGTGACAGGACCGGTCTTCTAGACTCGAGAGGATTTGTTCGTGCGAGTCGCCGGGTGTTCAGATTTGGAACAACAATGAAGCGAACACCGATGCTTCGATTCTGTCGGGGGTGATAAACTTCCTTGTCTCACCAAGAGCTCAGGAACTGTCAGCGCCAGGTGGAGACTGATCGGAAAATCTCTCGTCAGATGTGGGACCCGTGTTCCGCCGAGCGGGTCAGAAGAACTGTTGCGCTAGGTGGAAACTGGACGGGTACTCTTTCTTTAAATCGTGGGACAAGCGTCCCACCGGCGTGCTAAAGAAACTGCTGGTTACGAATCTGCCATGAGGAAAGGATTTTTGGTTAATGCGCCCGTATTCGCCCATCGACATGAAAGGCCGGAAGGAAGAGATGCCTTCCGAGCCAATCTCCGGAGAAGGCCGGCTCCTTTTGGGGGGGGGATTTAAGCCAAAGGGAACAGGAAAGAAATAAATGAACGGAAAGAGACAAATGTACAGAAAGAGATTACAAATATGTCCAAAGGTTGGTGGGGGGGAACTAACAGTACGAGAACACACCAATCACCGCTACTTACTGCGTACAAACACAGAGCATGACAAGGAACTGCAAAACCTAGGCATACTTCCGATACACCAGCAGCAGTATGCACGACTTCAATAGCTCCCTAGCAAACATTCCCTACAAGGAACTAACGATGAGGATCGTATCAATCACCGGATACGTACAACGACGGGGGTAGAAAGTAAACCTAGAGATGTCGGAGCCGGTATATGTGTTAGGCGAGAGAGTTTAACCGCATACGACTTCAATGGCTCCCTAGCAAACATTCCCTACAAGAAACTAACAGCAGGGGATCGCATCAATCACCAGATACGGGCCAGCAACGTCACACATAACTGATGGAACTGCTACCAGATCTATTACATGAATGCTTTAAATTAATGAAGTACAGAGGGTGCTTTAAACAAGCAATGCTAGAGGAACCTGATCGCCAAATGCCGAAATGAATCAACGAGCCGCGACACAGGTGGGCCTAAGGCATATAATGAAAGACAGCATAAAAGAATAAAGACAGTAGAACAGAACCAGGCATACAGATTGTATTCATAAGCAGAAGCACGGTTACAGTAAGCACAGTAGTTCCTTAACAAACATTCCCCTTCCACCCTTTACAATGAATTCAAGAGGGGCTTTTATAGCCTGAGTCCCACCCGTTAAATTAATGGGCACAGAGTCCCAGTCAAACATAAGCTGACAGAAGCGGCGAAAGAGCTGCAAATGCTGACCTTTTGTCGGACTGGGCTGTACCCGCAGCATGGTCTTCCCGGAAGTCGGCAGACTACGTGGCGGAGTGCTTGGGAAAAACTTCAAGTCGGCGAGCTCGCCGGTAGCTGGAGCAGGTGAAACCTCGGATCAGCTTTGAATGAGGATATTAACGCAGTGGTGCAGGCGACCCATGCTTATCCCTTTTTGGTCGACAGTCTTGGTTCAAATCCCGAGTCGGACACTTGTCCGATGATGGGTTATCGTCATGTGACACATGCCTGCCTTAGAGGGCAGTCTATCCATCTTCGCTTGGGATCGGATCTCCTTGGGATGCGTGTAGAAATCAGTGCAGTCGGGAAAGGCCTTCAAGACTTGGTCAAATTTTGGGTTTGTTCCCCTACCGCACACCTGCCAAGGGCGCATTCCGACTCTGTTGAGAAGTCGAACTGCGCACAGGCAAACACTGGTGTCTGCCGCCATATGGACCTGCTCCGGCATTTTATATTTCTTCTGCGTTGACCTGCCAGTCTGCCATTGCAAGGTGCGCCCAGAAAGTGGGGCGAAGTACGACTTCGCACCAAAACTTAGCCAATTTCAGATAGACCTGCTGGAAAGCTGGAAAATCAACTGGGGGACTCCAAGAAAAAAAAGGGAGGAGAGAAAGAGAATGGGAAAGAAAAGGAAAGGGAGAGAAGGAAGAAAAACGGAAGGAGGAAAAGAAGAGCAGCACTGTTACAAAACAATATTGAAGACATTGCACCCCGTGCAAAATGTGACAACAGTTACAAGCTATTCTGACTCTTGCTAGTTCTTTAGCAACATTTGCTATTTTCAATTTGTAGGTGTCCAAACCTCAACTGAAATATTTGTGCTATACCATCCTTTAAATGCTAGGGAGCATCAACTACATGTTATGTGGCACTTCATCCTCAGGTCAAGGGAATCAGTGGGAAGTATTTTTGCAATAACAATGAGGCAACAACTAGTGCGCTTGCCACAGATATGGACCTAGCAAAGAAGTTATGGGAAGATAGTGAGAAGATGATTTCTTGATGTGTTTGCATTGATTTCAATGACATCATTCAGGGTTTGGTGATTTAAAAAACAAATGCATTGAATCCTTCCCAACTTGAAATGAAAGATTCAGCCAGTTATGAAACATCATTAGAGTTTACAATATTGAGCAGATAAGATTGTAGGAAAGTTGTGCCAATAGGTCTTTTTGCACATTTTTATTCTGTTAATACTTTTATTATTTTTAAGCATTCCTTCGATGAACATCGTCTTCATTCAATTTGTCCTTTATTGCTTAGATAAAGAAATTGATGTTTCATTTTCATATTATGATGTTCATATGCAGAAGATTAAGTGAATTTTATTTTGATTGGTGAAATATAAATTTCTTTAATAGCAGCCATCAAAAGATCCATGTGCATTAGTTTTCTGAATCCAGGAACCTGAAAAATGTCACTTTGATTTAGTTATCATGAAATAAGATGAGAAATGATTACATTTTCAAACAATATTCAAACATGCATATTTTGGAAAGTTATTTACAATATGAACAAATCTCTGCTAAGTTGCTATATTCTAAGATGACAAGTAGATTATTAACACACATGGAGTATCTGAACACATTCGACTCTCGGAAATGTAAGCTACCACATTGGATGTTATAGATTGTCCAAGAATCCTCCGTGACTGTTATTGCAAGAAATTAGGGTTATTCGAGTGACAAATATCGTTGGTGGACTTGTTTCATTGTAGACTTGTATAGGCTCCTAGGCCTAGTGGGTATAAGTTATAACCATTGAAGGATCATGTAAGCTGGTCACACATTTATTGAAGAACTCAAAGTTTAATGCCTCAATGAAGGATGTTTCAGAAGACAAGAAACCTGGGTTTGGAATTTACAGAAATCACAGGGGCTAAAGCACAATAAAGTTTTCTTTAAATTATACATTTTAACCCCTTTACTATGGAGTGAATGCAAGATTCATACTTAAAATGAGTTCTGTAAGATGTTTTTGAACTAATCAGATAGCATGCAGAGGAAACTAGCATCAAAAGTGACTTGTTGAAATCTAGGCTTTTTTATCTCTATTTTCAAAATAGAATGTAATGTAGTATCATTTTTAAGTATTAGTAAATAGTAAAAATGATGGCATGAATGAAAACATTTTTCTTATGTCATATTGAAGTGCAAGCTTTCAAGCACATAAGGTTATACCACTAAATCAAACAAGTCATGGTGTCATACCACTTCAAAAAATAGGACACAGTGCCATACCACATCACAAAATAGCAACAAATAGGACACAATGCCATACCACATAAGATCCATATAAATAATCTAATAAAATTAGGATAGGCTACTCTATAGCTTGCATGCAGTGTTAGGTGTTATATGAGCATCTTGGAAAGATGTCCTACAAGATAGGCATCATGTGAGTTTGGTTGAAAATAACATATCTTATGTAGCTTCAAGTTATATGTCATTTAAGATTCCTATGTATAGGAAATTTTTGACACTTTAACATGCAATTGAGAAGATAAGAAGTCATGATATAGAGCTCGTAACTTCTTTATTTTTATTATGCATAGTAAATAGATATAAGATGTAGGAGGTCTTACTATACAAGTTTATATGCAAGCCATTCTTTGAAATGTAGGATGATAGTTGTATTGCTTTGTTGTAACCTTGTATAGCAAATATTTGAGTATTGTGTCTTTCTAGTTAATTGACAAAGGCTTTTTTCCTGTTTGGTCTCCTCAAAAAATCTTATCTCATATCCTATGTAATTGTTTTTTTCATTTGTAATATTAAACAACACAATTTTTGGATTTATGTTCATTTACCTAACATGTCATCAAAGAAAACATATTATTTATATTGACATACATGTTTATTGCAATATTTAAAACAATTTAGTATTGGATTAAGGTAAACATATTATTTATATTGACATACATGTTTATTGCAATCTTTAAGACAAGTTCGTATTGGATTAAAGTTTATTGGATTTATATTGACATACATGTTTATTGCAATCTTTAAAACATGTTTATTGCATTAAAGTCTTTTTTTGCCAGTTGGCTTTGTGAGGACTTTACCTCGACTTGGACCATTTTTTTTGGGGGGGGAGGGGCATGTTGGATTTTATTTGTGTTTCATTGCTATTTATTTTGTATTTAGCATTTGTTTTGATGTTTTTATCTCATGGGTTGGTTTTTTGGTTTTGTAGTTGTCCCAATATTAGCAAATTGTTTGAAGCCTTGTTTCTTTAGAGGTAGATGTTTTAAGAAGTTCTATTGTTCTTTCAAAGAAAATTTGGTGCATTTGTTGAAAATATTTTGTTGTATTTGTTGGGAGTTCTCAATTATATTTGTTAAAAACCTTCTGTTGCATCCACTAGAAAAGATAAAGTATCTCCTCCATTGTGTTGAATCTGTAGTATATTATGTGGTTTTGATAAAGGAGATGAGTAATTTTTGTCTTGCAATAGAGAAGGTGGTTGTTCAACGTTTACTTTGTATGAGACATGGTTTCAATGTACTCCCTTTCATGTGTGAACATGTTTATGTATAAAGTGTCCATTCCTCATAACATTTTTTTGTAGTGTTGATTCAATTGTGCGCACATTCTCTAGACAAGCTCCATAATTGAGCAATGCCTGAGTTGCATCCAAATTAAGATGGTATCTACATACACGAAGCATGGAAAACACTATCGTTTACTTGCTATCATCATATTTCTTTTGTTCTTTGATGTTCATTGGTTAAGCCTTTTTTAATTGTGTAATTAATTTACTATGCTTATGCAAAACAATATTCACATTGTCCAAGAGTTATCATGACAATTATGCATGCTTTTATTGAACATATATTGTATTTTATTCCTTATATATACACACAAGGAAAACAAATTGAACTTACTTCCCTTAGTCTTTTGAGCATTATGTGACAAGTGATGAAATCTACATTTTTATTAGGAAGTAACCAAAGCACCCTCGATCTTAGATTCTCTTTTGGCTTGAGAAGCCATAGACGAGGAGTCATTTTACGCCATCAAGACACTTGGATCTCACACCCCACTCCAATTATTTTTTACTTTGATTATCTTGGGCCCACTTAAATAAGGGGAGGATAGCCTCGACAAGATTGGATCCCTAGTTTTCACGTGAATAATATTGTAGTGTTGTCTTTGGTTTTTCATTCAGGAGACCCCAAGTTCAAACCTTGATACAAGGGGATCGACCCCTTTCAAAAAACTCGTGCATTACCCTAAAGTTTTAGTCATATGAAGGATATTGTAGTGATATGTCTTTGGGTTTTCGTTTAGGAGACCCAAGTTTAAACCCTGGTACAAGGGGACTGAGACCCCTTTCAAAAACCTATGCTTTACCCTAAAATTATCAAATGGCATTAGCTCAATGGGTTAGATTCCTCAACATTCAATGAGGAGACCTAGCTTCGAATCTTTTTTTTTGCTTGATAATAAGGGATTGTACTCAAGTCCCCCACCATTGACAAATTACATCTCTCTTCTTTAGAGCTTGAGAGTTTACAAATAGATACACTTCTCATCTCAATTGAGATGCTATAGCTAGAAACCTACATCATTTTACATAAAATGTCTGAATTCTTGATTTTTATTTTCTAGATTTTTTCAAATTTTTGTATGAACACAATTAATCCAGAATTTAGCATTTTTCTTGACATTTTTCTATAGCAGCCTTCACAATTCCAAAACTTCACCTCTACTATTTATGCCTTGCATCTTAGTAGAGTAATATTTCCAAAACATCACACTATCATTGTCCGCTTTACCAAATCTGGATTGTTAGTTTCCTTCCTGAAACACAAGTGCAACCACAAAAATTATAATAAATAGTCTAAATGAAAACACATTATTGTTAGGGCCCCGGGTCCCGGATTGCTGCCTTTAGGCGCAGCCCCGTTTTCGGTTTGTTTTTTCAGCCTAGGCTTATGCTGCAACTAAGGTTTTGGGATCCTGTTTAAAAAACCTGTTGTAAATATTCTGTTACTTACCAAAAAAAAAAACACATTATTGTTATAAAATAAAGCAAATATTATCAATGGAAAACATTAAAGTAAATCTTAATCATTAATCGATTCAGGCAATCAACATTTTTTTGTCAACTAATATTTCTACTTCCTCTAACCATGGAAAAAAGAATTTAGCTTCATGATCTTCAATCAAAACCCTTCTATTGGCTAGCTTATCTGCACATTTGTTTCCTTTCCTTAATATATGTGTAAACCTAATTTCTTCAAACTTTGTAGAAAGATCTTGTATTTCCACAATGATTTTTTGTATGTTCCATGGAGCCTTTGCTTTCCTCAAAGTTGCATTTATTACTATGAGAGAATCACCTTCCATCCATACTCCATTCCATTTCATTTGTTTACATTTTTTTAACCCTTCTAAAGTTGTCCAAGCTTCAGCTTCATTATTTGTCTTAAATCCACTATTAAAAGCATAATGAGACAAAATCTCTCCTCTATAATTTCTAATTATTACTCCTCTTGTTGGTCTTGGATTTCCTTTAGATGCTCCATCAAAATTCAATTTAACCCACTCCATAGTTGGTGGCTTCCACTTCATATTATTTGCCTTCTTTTTGCTTCTCTTGTACCCAACATCATAATTTCATTTAATGACTTGACTCCATCTATAAAGGCTCTCTACTTCCAAATTAGGGATTGGGTGAGTTGATAGGGTTGGTTTAGACTCCTCTTTTTCATTACTTCTAAATTGCTTTCCTTTCCTTTAAATATTCTTCTATTCCTTTCTAGTTGTATAGTCCAAAGTATTGTATCTTTTGATATATCTCATATTGTCTGTAAAACCTCACTTTTATAAGTGCTTTGCCATTGCTTTAACCAATCTTCAATTCTGCTATTCATTGACATGCATTTACAAAATAGATTAAGAATCCATTGCCATAGATTATAGACTATTGAGCAATGTCCCAAGAGATGGTCTATACTCTCCTCCTTATTACAGAAAACACATTCAGAGGGGCCATGAAAACCCCTTTTCATAAGGTTATACCAGGATAAAATTCTTCTATGACCTACTAGCCAAACAAACATTTTGACTTTAGGAATGCTTGGGCTGTCCCAAATATCGCTCCATATTCTAGTGGTGTTATTATTTTGTTGGTGTTGAACATTATATCCACTTCTTGTTGTGTATTCTCTAGAGCTATTCAACTCCCAAATCAATTTATCCTTGGCTCTTGGAATAATCATAGTTGTTATCTTTCTACTCAATTGCCTCCTAGCATCAATGTCTTGTATACTTGTAAAAAAATCTTCTTTCCATTTGTATCTTTCTTCTCAATCCTTGTACAAAATGTTTGAAACCCTATCACCATTTTTGTCTTGAAGCAATCTCATCCAAGGTTTCAAAATTGGATCTAAAATGAGTGGTTTTTTATCACACCAAGTATCCAACCAAATAGAATTTTTTTCTCCAGATTCCACCACCCATATTAAACCTTTAATCATAAAATCAATAGAGTTTTTTAAACCATTCCAAAGAGCAAAACCATTTGGTAGAGAGAATGCAATAAATATTAAACTTGGGTCATTGGGATCAACATACTTAGAAGAATTCTTGCCCATTGTCTTTGAATCTCTTTGTGCAATCTCCAGATAACTTTTTCCTAAGAGCCAAGACCTCCCCTAGTTTTATCATCACACAACTTGCTCCATTTCACCAAAGGAAATTTCCTTTTATCATGTAAATCTGACCATAAAAGGATCACATAATATAGATTAAACTTTTTTCAACTGATTTTGGCATAGAATACAATGACATATAATATGTTGGAATGGCTTGTAAGACTAACTTAATTAACTACACTCTTCCTGCTAACGATAACCATCTACCTTTCCAAGCTGGAAATGTATTCTAAACTTTACTAATAACTGGATTCCATAAATCTATCCTCATTCTCCCCTCAAATAAAGGCATCCCTAGATAAGTTGGTGATAAATTTGTCTCCTCCATTTGAAGCAACCTGCAAATTCTTGCTTTGATATTAGCGAGAGTGTTAAGGAAGTAAATTTTGGATTTAGTCCTATTAACTTTTTGCCTTAAATCTCTTTCGTAATATTTTAAAAAGTTATTCAAAGCTCTGGCCTCATTTATCCTTGTCCTTCCAAAAAGGGTTGTATCATCTACAAATTGTTGATGGGTGATGTTATCAATGTTATTACTAACCTTAAGTCCACTTATAAACCCATCTTTGTAAGCCTTATTTAAGTTGCTACTCAAAACTTCTACCATAATAATGAACAAATAAGGAGATAGAGGATCTCCTTTTTTAAGGCCTCTCCTGGATTTAAAAGATTTTGTCACCATTGACCAACACTAAATAAAAAACTGTAGAGACACAAGCTTTAATCCATCTAACTCATTTCTTCCCAAAACCAAACTTATCTGAAACTGCAAAAAGAAAATTTCATTTAACCCTATCATAGGCTTTACTCATATCAAGTTTTAAGATCATTGCTTTCTCTTTTCTTGAAGTTGTTGAATGTATAACTTCATGAGCTACTATGATCCTGTCTAGAATTTGTCTCCCTTTCACAAATCCTCCTTGCTCTTATGAAATGATTTTGTCTAAAAATGGTCTTAATCTATTCACCATCACTTTGGAAATAATCTTATATGCTATATTAGACAGGCTTATGGGTCTAAAAGAATCAAACAATTCAGCGTCCTTATTTTTTGTAATTAGGGTAAGATATGTTGCATTTATTTTATAAGGTATGTATTATTTTACCCTAGAATGTTCCACTACCTCCAATAAAGAATCTTTCACTATATCCCAATTATGTTGGTGAAAAGTTGCAAAGAGACCATCTAGACCTAGGGATTTATCCTTATTAAAAGAGAAAAGAGCTAAATGAACTTCTTCTAGAGTAATAGGCTCCATCAGTTTCCTATTGTCTTCATTCGTTATAACTGAAGGAAAATCTTGAAGTTTATCATTAAGAACTTCGGTCTCCTATGAACATAGAATATTATGATAAAACAACTTTACCTCTTTTCTAATTTCACTCTGATCTTCAATCTTGTTGGTCATGAATCTGCCTAAGTACAAAATATTATTTGTGCGCCCTAGACCCGACCAACATTGAAAGGTCGAAGGAAAGAAATGTCCTCCGGGCCAATCTCCAGAGAGGGTTGGTTCCCATACTAAAACTAATGATTGGTTTGAAGCATAGGGTTACAAGAAAGAGATGGGAAATGACAGAAAGAAATGGGAAATATGGCTATAAGCCAAAAACATAAGGTGGGGATAAACTTAACAACAAAAATTCACAAAAAATGTTAATTAGCATGTAACAAAAAGGTACAGGAACCACTTACAGTTTTGCAGATATAACCTCCAAAAAGCACTTTAGTATTCATTCCCTCACAAGCAGTAATTAAATTCAGATGCACAATTTAAAATTAGAAAATAATGGACATGAACGTAAGTAGAAATGACGAACAAAAAGTAATCAACAACAACACTACTCAAGGAATCATAAGTCGAATATCTTTCTATTCATGCAAAAAACTTAAAAGTGTTTTTCTGTAGAATGTCTATCCTCCATTACATTGAAAAGCTTAGTATTTATAGAGGATTTCACCTCTGAAATTAAATGCACAATACAAAAAAATGTCGGTTGGTCAAAAATTAGCAAGAGCAATTCTCTCCTTGGTAATGGCAATGCTCGAATCAGATCATTCTTCAGGGAACAACGATCTGGTTGTCATGGACTACACCTTGGAAATCGACAGAGATGAACAATGGGAAAATGTTATAGGCATCGGTGCATTGAAACCCAACAACATCATGCAATGAATAGGATCTTGAATATTAAATTTTGGGTACCACTCCATCATCCTATGCCTCGAAATCTTACCCTCGCCAGTGGAGACCCAACGAATCATTAACTTTGTTTCGAGAAGGAACAAGGTCACTGGAAACACTTTGAAAATGAATTAGATTGTACCAAAATCTAGGACGTAGCATTTAATTCTGGTAACCTTTTAGCAGAAATTTTGGATCGTCACTCTCACTGCCCCAAGCATTTAATATCGTCAATCTTCGATTCTTCCCGAGAAATATCAGCAATAGGGGTGCATTGAAAGAAATCTTTGCTGAGGGGAGAGAGCAAGAATTGATTTCACCTGAAGAAATGGTGTTTTCGCCCTTCAATATACTTTCACCCTTATCCCGAGTAATTTCACCAAAAATGACATGAAGACGTCTTTTGTAAGAAAAGAGGCGAAGATGATCGATTTCGCCCCTAAGAGGGGCGACAATGATTTTTGCCCCACCTCAGGGGTGATTTTGACTTTGATCGGTAGGTGGAGATACTATTTTTGGGACGTTCACTCCGAAATGTTTCCAATTGGAAATTCGCCCTAAAGACGGGTGAAAGGGATTTTTGCCCCTCCTAAGGGGCGCCTTGGACTTTAACTTTGCAATCTTCATTTGGATGATGTCGTCTTAATGTTTGCGCTCCAAAAAGCGTCTTTCACTGGGATTTCACCCCAAAGAAGGGCGAAAGAGATTTTCGCCCCTCCTTAAGGGCGAATTTGACTCTGACCTCGCCAAGCATGCATTGCACTTTGATTTTCACCCAAAAAATACCTTTAACTGGAAATTCACCCCGAAGAGGGGCGAAAATAATTTTCACCCTCTTCCAAGAGCGCCTTTGACTTTGACTAATTTTCGTCACTTGTAAAATTTTCCCCTTTTCTTCATTTGGATGAAATCTCTTCATCATGGTAGTTTTGCCCCAAAGGAAGGGCACAAATGATTTTCACCCCTTCCTGAGGCAAAAATATCTTTCCTTCACTTTTACTGGCACTTTCCCTTAAACAAAACTGCCAAAGCTTTAGAGTATTTCCATTGATCCTTCGACCCCGAAACGTCCATTGTTATACAATTTTTCCTTTTATATTTTGCTCCATGAATGCTTACTGGCAAAAATTTATTGTGCATCCCTAGGGACAAAATCAACCTTATTTATTTAATGAAATTTCTCAAAGGAATGAAACATAAACATTACATTAAAACGGTAAAATCATAACAACTGCAGCATTCATCTGATATTCTTTAAATTTTTACAATAAAAAATTTAGCATGGTAAAACTGCCAACAAATACAAACCCCTTCTATTGATTTAATTCTACTAATTCTGGAAGTTGATCTTTGTACTATAGCTATCCTATGTAAGAACTTTGTATTATTATCTCCTTTTAACCAAGTCTGTCTTGATTTTAATCTCCATAATTTCTCTTCCTTACTCAAAATATTATGATATTCACTAAGCAACTCTCTTTCCTCTAAGCTTGGATTATTATCATCACCTTTTTGAAATTTTGAAAGTTTATCTTTTAGTTATTTATTCTCAAAAATGTTTCCAAAGGTGTTCTTGTTCCATATCTAGATGTCATAGCTTTAATTTGGTTTGGAAGAGCATACAACCCACCATTACCTAAAGAATTCCACGTTTGAGATATCATATCAACAAATTGAGGATGGTCTTCCCAAATCTGCTCATATTTAAAATATGATCTTTTTTTAATTCACTTACCACCATTTTAACTCTTATTGACCAGTGATCTGAACCAATCCTTGTTAAGGTAATAATTTTAGCACAAGTTCGTTCATCTGGCCAATGATCTGAGAGAATGCATCTATATAGTTTTTTTGCTATTAGGTTCTTGGCCTCTCCTATTGTTGGACAAAGTATAGTTGTCTTCTTCAAACTCAACTTCCCATAGATTATTGTTTTGAATAAAAGCTGAGAAATCTTTCATACTTTGGGTCAATTTCCTAATTCCTCTAAATTTTTCATCTAGCTTGGTTATGGCATTAAAATCTTCAATGATCATGAATCGAGTTTCTTGGTCTTTACTTCTCATAAAGGCTTCAATCCCACTCCAAAATTCTAATCTACCTGACTGAGTTGTAGGTCCATAGACATTGATAAGGATGAAACGAATACTTGTAAAGTAGCAAGTTACTAAAGAGGCTATCCAATACCTAGTTTTATAAATGGTTACACGAGAGGTACTAAAAGGATTCCAACAAGTTAGAATTCCCCTTGTCGTTCCTTCAGAATCCATAACATCCCATTCACATCTTGCCCAAATTGCTTTCATAGTTTTTGAAACTTCTTTTGTCATTTTAGTTTTTTTGGATATAGAGAATATCAGGTTCATTACTTAAACATAGGTCCCTAATACACCTTTGCTTTGAGGGGGCATTAGCACCCCTTATATTCCATGAGATGATAATCATGTCTCATTAGGGGCTTTTGGCCCCTCCTGCGTATTACTAATATCATTTTGTTATTTGGTAAAGAGAAATTCAACCAACTTAGTTTGTGTTCCTTTCTCTATGTTTGCTCTTCCTAGATCTTGCTTGATAATTTGAGGATTTTCCTCTTTTTGCCTTGCCTATATCAGGAGTAGGTCTTATTGTTCTATTCCACAATATTCTTTCACAATTTTGTATTTTATCATATTTATCCTCTCCTAGCTCTATTATAGAAGCTTTTTGACTTGTCCTGCTCATTTTCTGGTATTTCCTTATTAATAACAGAGGTATTAACTTCTAAAACTGCATTTACTTTACCAATTATTTTCTCCTAAATGGTGCATGGTACTTCAAGAGAGTCTTCAAAATCTGATGAGACACATTCTTTAGGTTCATCGAAAATGTTATTCCTTAAATTAGAATCATACTAAATAGACGGTTCCTTGTTAATATGTTGAAATTGTTGTACTATTTCCTCTAAGTTTGATCTACTAGCTTCGAATCTTGCCAAGTGAGATATGGATAATATCCAAGTTTTATTGTGGTGATGATGTAATATAGGTGGGGCCCTTTTCAATCCCATATAACCAATTGGAAAAAAAATGGTTGGCACCCTAGTTTTCTTCATGACATCACCTCATATTTGTTGTCAATCTAGGTCTATCTTGTTGGACTAAAAAGAATTATTATAGATTTATATAAGGTAAACACATTTATTTGTATTTATAGATTCACTTTCCAATATATAAAAGAAGCTTTAACCTTATGTTAGGTCTTTTCTATATTTTTTTATAATTTTTTTGGTGGATTAATAAGTTTATTTTTAATGATGCTCGTTGTACTTGTTTAATTAAAAGATATGTTAAATTTTTAATTAATGCGGTAAAGTTTTACATATAAAGATGTTTTTTTCTGTATTGTTTTTAATTTGTCTCATTTCTTTACTTTAAATGTTTAAATAAATTAGTTTAACCTATTATTTTATTAATTTTTTAATCATTTTTGCAATCAATAATTTTTCATGTTTAACTAGATGGTTACTTTATTGCTTGAAATTAACTAACCTCCTCAAATCACTTTAGTAGAAAACCTATATGGAATTCATTTTTATGATTAAACATTTGTTCAATGTTAAAACAAACATGAAGTAAGAACCAAGTTCATCCCCTTCACCAAACAAAAAGGACAAGTGGAATCTTAAAAAAGACGAGATAATATGTTTAATCAGATTAACATGTTAATTGTTCATATGCATATAATTTTTTTTATTAATGGTGAAAAACAAGGTTTTGAAAGGTCCCAAAACCTTTTACATTAGAGGAGGTAGAAAAAGATAAGGTCAATTAAGCATAGGCTAGCCTCCAAGGCCAAAAGAACAAAAACCAAAACCCAACAACCACCCAAGAGAACAAAAGAGAAAGATAATGCCATGATACAACATAGACTAGCCCACCACCCAACAAGGCTTAAAAGGATAATTTTTGTGCCAACTTTCTTTTAGAGGCATGAAAGTTCCTACTCCAATTCTGCATAAGACTAATGAATGAGCTTTCCCCTCACATAATTAAATATACTACACTAGAGAAATTGATCAAATCTTAAACAAGTTTATAATGATCTTATTAAATTTAAGAAAAATTAATTGCAAGATTGATTGACTTAAGGTATATACTAATTTCAAGAACAGGGATGAATATATTATAAAATTTAAGATCTACTAATAGTAATAAATACAATTTTGAGGAAAGTAAAGGCTCCATCGAACATACAAAAGATCATTGAAAATACAAGACCTTGCTACAAAGTTGAAGAAATTAGGTTCACATATACATTAAGAGGAGGGAAAAAACATGCAGATAAGCTAGCCAATAGAGGTGTTTTAATAGAGAATAGTAAAGTGGAATTCCTTTTTTTATGGTTAGAGGAAGTAGTAAGTTTAGCTGAAGCTTCATTGCCCCTTTTCTCACTTGATGGACTGTTCCTTGAATTCTGATTTACGATTGCAGTTGGGCTCGTTTCTTTTTTAGCTTTGGTAGATCTAATAGGTGAACCATGAAGAGGAGAGGATGAATTATTATGCACTTTCGTTGGGAGGAACTCATTGGGCAATAGTGGACGAGGAGCTTCAGACTGCCTGGAAGGTGAAGGAAATTGTTTTCAAGTCCTTACTTCTCTAAGTTCGCAATGAAGTTTGAAGCAGTTTCTTGGAATGTGAGAGGAATGTCTATCCCTATGCGCAGAAGTATTGTAAGTTTATGAGATCTATTTTCATTGATGTTGTTTTCCTTCAATATATTAATATTGATGATTTTGAACTTTATAACTGTTTGACCAATTCATGGAGAGGTACTTGGTGGAGTTTTGCCCATCGTCTTGGCTCTGGGGGAGTTGTACTAGCTATTAAGCCTTGGTTAGCTTCTCTTTTGCTTGATAATGGAGAGGATCCAAAAGGGTGCATTATTTGGGCTAACTTTGCTATTGTTGGTCAGGTGATAGGGTTGTGTTATGTTTATGCTCATAATTCTTCTAAATACCGTATGCTTCTTTGGAAATGGATGCACTCCCATCTTCCGGAGGCTTCTTGGTTTCTTGGAGGGGATTTTGATATGGTAGAATGGGATGGCGATAGAGAAGGTGGAGTTGGAAGAACCATTGCTAGGACTAAAAAAGAAATGTGGGTTGACCTGAAAACTGCTCTTCAAGTTTTTGATGTGAATTTCAAACAGAAGTTCGCTGAAACAGGGGGTTGGTTCACCTGGTCCAATAGGAGAGCAGGTACTGATAGAATTTTTACCAGAATTGATAGATTTTATGCGGATAAACTCTTCACTTGTGTTGGCAAGGGTTGTAGACCTGTTGATATGGATTTGTCTATCACTGGCTCTGATCATGCTTCGATCTCTACTTGTGTTCATATTGGTACTTTACTAGTGGAAAAGAAGAATTTGCCTTTCAAATTGAATGTTTCTCATCTTGATTCTAAGGATTGCAGAGAGTTAATTCGTTGTGTTTGGAATTTGGAACCACGACCTTGTGGACAAGGATGGATTAAGTGGTGGGATGATGCAATTAGAAGAACTGTCAAGTTTTTAAGAGGTTGGGGGCGGCTCTTGGCAAGGGGCAAGAAGAGGAAAATGAAGGCTCTTCGAATAAACCTTGAAGAGGATAGGACAAAACTTGAGATTGATCCCTTCAATTGTTTGCTGCATAACAAAGTGGCCTCTCAGGAAGGGGAAATCAAGAAACTTAAATATTATATCAATAAAGGAGCTCAAGTTCGAAGTAGACTGCAGTAGATTAAGGAAGGTGATGCACCCTCTAAATTATTTTTTAATTATATTCGGAATAAGAATTCTTCAGAGAAGATTCTTTCTCTTCAGCGCGAGGATGGTTCCCATTCTAAAGATGAGGAAGAAATCAGAGAATTCTTTTCTATCCATTTCAAGAAAAATTTTGTTGCCTATGATACTAATGGATAAATCCAACAAGCCAAAGATCTAATTAGAAGTTGCATTCCACGAAAATTTTTTAGTTATGATAATGATCAGGTTTCTTCTTCCTTTTCCAAGGATGAATTATTTTATGCCTTATCTAGAATGAAGAATGGCAAGTCTCCTGGTTCGGATGGCCTTCCAACGGAATTCTATAAGTCTATGTGGGATGTCATAGGAGATGATTATACCAGCATGGTTCAAGAAGTGTTTCAGGGGGCCGGATTTTTGGAATGGATGAATCAAGGTATTATTAAGTTAATCGCTAAAGGTTCTAATAAGGATAATATTGGGGGTTGGAGACCTATAACCCTCCTTAATGTTTCTTACAATATTATCGCCAAGGCTTTGGCTATCAGACTACGGGATATTACAGCTAGAATTATACGGGAGGAACAAACTGGATTTGTTAAAGGTAGATTAATCCTTGATACTGTACTCTCAGTTTGGGAGGCGATGGATTGGGCAGAAGAATCTCAATAGCCCGCCCTTTTTGAAAATCGATTTTGATAAGGCCTTTGACAGGATTGATTGGATGTTCATATTTAACATGCTAGAATGGTTGGACTTTAACAATTCTACGATGCATAACATCTGCATGTTTTTCTCCTCTACCTCTACTAGAGTGGTGGTGAATGGTAAAGTTTCTGAAGCCATCCAACTTCATAGATCTATTAGACATGGGTGTCCCTTAGCCCCGTCGTTGTTTGTGATAGTTGTTGATGCTCTGGGACATTTTCTAGAAAGACAACGAGTGGTCGGTCTTATTAGAGGAATTGACCTACTGATGGTCATCTTCTAAATAGTCATTTTATTGAGGATTCTTTTCTTACTACTCGCCTAGATAAGGATCCTATTTGCGGTTTGCAAAATTCTCTCCATCATTTTTGTCTTGCTTCTGGTGCTATGATTAGTGAGTCTAAATATGATTATTTTATTGGGGCTGATAATTTATTGGAAGGGATTAGCCCAGGTTGGAGGAAAGTGGTTGATGGAGAAATTATTCGGTATTTGGGCATCCCCTTTGGAAGGAGGGTTTCTCTCAAAGTCATGTGGGAATGGTGTCTTGAGAGGTTTATCAAAAAGCTTCAGATTTGGAAAAGTAAAATGATAAGTTTTGCCGAAAAGCTCATGATTGTTAGCAAAATTTTGCAAACCTGTCATATGTACTATTTCATTTGTTGGCTTCCCAACACTACGCAGTATAAGAGGCTAGAGGGTTGCATTCGTGATTTCCTTTGAGAAAATGTTGATGGATCTAGGCGTGTTCCTCTTATTACTTGGAAATATTGTGCTCTTCCATAGAAGGAAGGTGGTTTGGGGTTGCTAGATATACAGACTCAAGGCAAGGTGTTAGCTTCCAAATGGATTCCTAGGTGTCTAGAAGGGGACATTGGTTGGCAATGTATATTAAGATACAGGATTTAAAATTGTGTTAATATTGATGGTATTTGTGGTACCTTTAGCCTTGAGGATATTGTGGGGCATCCTAGCAAATTCAAAATTAAGGGAAGCATTCTTTTCAAGAGGATTTTGGAAGCTTGGAAAGTTGTGGTGAATCTGGTCAAGTGGTATTTTCTTGATGACATACATGGATGGTCTTTGCCTTGTAGGTCTATATGGCTTTGACAGGAGGATGGTGTTTATGTTGTTGATAATCCTACCTTGCACTGTAAGAGACTAAGTGTTAGTCTCACAATGACACTGAGGGGGGGGTGAATCATTGTAGCTCTTTAAAACTTAAATCTTCAACTCTTAAAACCAAAACAATGAAAACTTAAAACCAAATAAAGCAAGTATAACAAGAGAGCATCACACAACACAAGATGTACAGAGGTTCACCGATTTGGCTACTCTTGAAAAATGATTGTTTGGACTCCCATCCAAATCCAGCATTTGCAAAGCATCAACTTTACAATCAATTTACCAGCACCCACTGGAAGGAGCACCAACCCCTGATTTACCAGCACCAACTGGAAGGAGCACCAACCCTTGATGCCAAGCACCAACTTGGACTTCAATTTTGAAACTAGAAGATTGACATAAAAATGCCTTCACTTTTACAAGACCTTGACTGGTCTATTGCTTACCCAACATCGCCCACAATTCACAAAACACACACCCTTCTCGCTCGCCTCTCGCTCTCTTCATAAGATAAAATCCACACAATAAATTCTCCAAGCAACACTCCTTTTATAACAATCCTTTCTCTTTGTAACTCCAGTTGTAACTCCTTTCATATTTTCATACGCCACTTGTCAATTGTAACTACTTCTTTATGTAACTCCTTTTGTTTATTTTGAGAAGGCATTTCGTCAAACACGTCACATGCAAATAATTGACACCATATTCTTCTACCATGACTGTTCGTTTTCTCGGTCATGACTATTCGTTTTCTCCTTTGATGACTGTTTGTTTTCTCCTTCATGACTGTTCGTTTTCTCTTTGCATGTCTGTTCGTTTTCTCTTTGCATGACTGTTCGTTTTCTCCTTGATGACTGTTCGTTTTCTCTTTGCATGACTGTTCGTTTTCTCTTTGCATGACTGTTCATTTTCTCTTTCCCTTATGCATGCATGTGTTTTGGTTTCCAAAAAAAAGGCTTTTCGTTTCTATTTTGAGGCCCTTCTTGAGTCGCAAAAATGCGACATGTCGTGATATCGCGACACTTTTGTTTCTCTGCCTGCCTACCCTTTTTGAGTCACGAAAATGCAACATGTCGCGATATCGCGACACTTTTGTTTCTCTGCCTTCCTGCACTTTTTGAGTCGCAAAAATGCGACATGTCGCGATATCGCGACACTTTTTCTTTCTCTACCTGCCTGCCCTTTTTGAGTCACGAAAATGCGACATGTGGCGATATCGCGACACTTTTTCTTTCTCTGCCTGTCTATCCTTTTTAAGTCGCGAAAATGCGACATGTCGCGATATCGCGACATTTTTTCTTTCTCTACCTGCCTGCCCTTTTTGAGTCGCGAAAATGCGACATGTCGCGATATCGCGACACTTTTTCTTTCTTGCTCTTTCTCCTTGCTTTGGCCCGCAAAAATACATGTTGCGATATCGTGACACTTTTTCTCCTTGTTCTTTCTCTTTGCTTTGGCCCGCAAAAATACATGTCGCGATATCGCGAAACTTTTTCTCCTTGCTCTTTCTCTTTGCTTTGGCCCGCGAAAATACAACATGTCGCGATATCGCAACACTTTTTCTCCTTGCATTTTCTCTTTGCTTTGGCCCACGAAAATACAACATGTCGCGATATCGCGACACTTTTTCTCCTTGCATTTTCTCTTTGCTTTGGCCCGCGAAAATACAACATGTCGCAATATCGCAACACTTTTTCTCCTTGCATTTTCTCTTTGCTTTGGCCCGCGAAAATACAACATGTCACGATATCGCGATAGTCTTTCTCCTTGCATTTTGTCTTTGCTTTGGACCGCAAAAATACATGTCGCGATATCGCGACACTTTTTCTCCTTGCATTTTCTCTTTGCTTTGGACCGCAAAAATGCAACATGTCGCGATATCGCGACACTTTTTTTCTTTTGTGGTGTTTTGTTTTTTCTTTGATCTTTAGCATATGGGCCACTTTGGTCTTCTTGGAAAATATGAAAAAATGTGGGTAAACATCCTCATAAGCATTTAACATCATTGTACATACTCTGAGTAGCCTTTGAACTCCTGTCCACTGCATCAACCGATCTATCTGACTATGTTGACAACAATGACAATACTGTCACTGCACCTTGCTCAACACTAGGAAAAAAAGGCTTGCTTAGATGGGTTGCTATCTGGAAAAGGGAAACTGGGAATTGGGCGCCTTGACAGCAACTTCTTGTTAGCTTTAAGCTGAAATCTTCAGATAAGTATGCAGTGCAGCATATTCAGAGTCTTCTTCCTACGAAGCAATTATATAAGCTTTCAAGCGGGTTGCAGGGTCCTATTGGGAAAGATTGGTGCTGGTTCTATGGGAAGCCCATTTTGATGTTCAAAGCTTCATGATTATATCATGCTATGGTCCCTAAAATTTCTATTGGTGATTTTTTGAACGCTAGGTGGGGTCTCAATTGCACTAATCAGAAGTGGAGGAAGAGGTTGTATAGTGTTTGGGATTTCCAGGTTTCACTTCAGCTGAAAGTGTTTGTTTGGCTTGTTATTATGCAAGGTTTGCAAAGCAAGGCACGTCTGGCTAAGTGGATGAATATTTGAGATAATTCTTCTTCATGTGGGCAGAGAGATACTATCAATCATATTTTTTTGGGAGTGCCTGAAGTCTAGGCAGATCTTGAGGAATTCTTCCTAGCTTTATAGTGATGTGTTTTCTGGCTTCATCAGCTAGAAGAGGGTTATTTTTGGGGATCATTTGGACTGTGCTTCTTTTCACCTTGTGTTTTGGCATATCATCAGGATCTCTATCCTTTTCAGTATCTAGAAAGGATGTTGTAATCAAGTCTTTAGAAAATAGGAGGCCCCTGTTGATATATTAATAAGTAATGCTAGTGTTTTAGTTTCTTTCCAAGTGAAGGCCTTTAGGGAGGCTATTTTGAAGCAATGTCTTAAGTTGGATAAGAATGTTAGATCCAATTGCTTTTTGCTTTTGCACAAGATGATGTAATTTTGATGTATTTTTTATTCGTTTATTAATGAGAAAGTATTATTTCAATAAAAAAAAAAAAGTTTAGCTGAAGCTGACAAGAAATATCTGAAAGGAGCAAATTCAAAATAATGATCTAGAGGATTACAAAATGTTTCAAGCGATCCATTTATAAATCAATGCATTAGAGGAAACTATCAGTCCATATTTGGTAAAGTGGACTATGATTTAGTGAAGTGAGTAGATGTTTTGTATGTTGAAACAAAAAGGATGATATCATATGGACTTCATGGCTTAATGGATTATTTGAGTTGGTTGTTGGTTGGATTATGGGACAAATTATGGATTGGAACTTTCAACTTTTTGAGACTGGTAAACTATTTATTAAAATAATACCATTGTGATTTGTTAAAATGTCATTATAATATGAATGAGATTCATTTTTTTTGCTTGATAAAAAGTTGTTGTACTCGGGTCCCCCACCCTTAACAAATTACATATCTCTTCTTTAGGGCTTTAGAGTTTACAAATAGATACACTTCTCATATCAATTGAGATGCTATAGTTAGAAACCTACATCATTTTACATAAAATCTTTGAATTCTTGATTTTCATTTTCTAGATCTTTTCAAATATCTGTATGAATACAATTACTCCAGAATTTAGAATCTTTCTTGATATTTTCCTATAACAACCTTCACAATTCAAAAACTTCACCTCTACTATCTATGCCTTGCATCTTAGTAGAGTAACATTTTCAAAACATCGCATTAACATAGTCTGCTTTACCAAGTCTAGATTGCTAGTTTCCTTCCTGAAACACAAGTGCAACCACAAAAATTATAATAAATAGTCTAAATGAAAAAACATTATTGTTACAAAATAAAATAGATATTACCAATGGAACACATTAAAGAAAATCTTAATCATTAATTGATTTAGGAATTAGGGTAAGATAAGTTGTAATTATTTTATAAGAAATGTATTGTTTACCCTAGACTATTCCACTGCCACCAAAAAATAATCCTTCACTATATCCCAATTATATTGGTAAAAATTTGTAGAGAGCCCATCTAGACCGGGGGATTTATCCATATTAAAAGATAAAAGAGCTAAATGAACTTCTTCTAGAGTAATAGGCTCCATCAGTTTCCTATTGTCTTCATTTGTTATAATTGAAGGATCATCTTGAAAAAGTTTATCATTAAGAACTTCGGTCTCCTTTGAACCTAGAATATTCTGATAAAATAACTTAGCCTCTTTTCTAATTTCACTTTGATCTTCAATCCAAACCCCTTCTGTTGATTTAATTCTACCAACTCTAGAAGAAGATCTTTGTACTATAGCCATCCTATGAAAAGACTTTGTATTTTATCTCCTTCTTTTAACCAAGTTTGTCTTGATTTTAATCTCTAGAATTTCTCTTCCTTACTCAAAATATTATGATATTCACTAAGAAAATTCCTTTCCTCTGAGCTTGTATTATTTTCATCACCTTTTTAGAATTTTGAAATTTTATCTTTTAGTTCTTATTTCTTCTAAAAAATATTTCCAAAGGTGTTCTTGTTCCATTCTTTTAATCTAGATGGCATAGCTTTAATTTGGTTTGGAAGAGCATACAACCCACCATTACCTAAATAATTTCATGTTTGAGCTATCATATCAATAAATTGAGGATGGTCTTCCCACATATGCTCATATTTAAAATATGATATTTTTTTTTAATTCACTAACCACCATTTTAACTCTTATTGGCCAGTGATCTGAACCAATCCTTGTTAAGGTTTTAAATTTTAGCACAAGTTCCTTCATCTAGCCAATGATCTGAGAGAATGCATCTATCTAATTTTTTTCTATTAGGTTTTGGCCTCTCCTATTGTTGGTCCAAGTATCGTTGTCTTCTTCAAACTCAACTTTCCATAGATTCTAATTTTGAATAAAAGTTGAGAAATCTTTCATACTTTGGGTCAATTTCCTAATTCCCCCAAATTTTTAATTCAGCTTGGTAATGGCATTAAAATTTCCAATGATCATGAAACAATATTCTTGGTCTTTACTTCAAATAATGGCCTCAATCCCACTCCAAGATTCTAATTTACCTGACTAAGTTGTAAGACCATACACATTGATAAGTATGAAGTGAATATCAACAAAGTAGCAAGTGACTAAAGAGGCTATCCAATGTCTAGTTTTATGAATGGTTACACAAGAGGTTCTAAAAGGATTACAACAAGTTAGAATTCTCCCTGCTACTCCTTCAGAATTCATAGCATCCCATTCACATCTTGCCCAAACTTCTTTCATAGTTTTTGAAACTTCTTCTTTTGTCATTTTAGTTTCCTGGATATAGAGAATATCAGGTTTATTACTTAAATATAGGTCCCTAATACACCTATGCTTTGAGGGGTTATTAGCACCCCTTATATTCCATGAGATGATAATCATGTTTCATTAGGGGCTTTTGTCCCCTCTTGTGTATTACCAATATCATTTTGTTGTTTTGTAAAGACAAGTTCAACCAATTTAGTTTGTGTTCCTTTCTCTATTTTATCTCTTGCTTCCCTAGATCTTGCTTGATAAATTGAGGGTTTTCCTCTTTTTGCCTTGCCTATATCATGAGTAGGTCTTATTATTCTATTCCTCAATATTCTTTCACCATTTTTTTCAACATATTTATCTTCTCCTGACTCTATTATAGAAGCTTTTGACTTATCCTGCTCATTTTCTGGTATTTCCTTATTAATGGCAGAGGTATTACCTTCTAAAATTGCATTTTATTTACCAATTATTTCCTCTTGAATGGTGCATGGTACTTCAAGAGAGTCTTCAAAATATGATGAAACACATTCCTTGGGTTCATCGAGAATGTTCTTCCTTAAATTAGGATCATATTGAATAGACAGTTCCTTGCTAATATGTTGAAATTGTTGTCCTGTGTCCTCTAAGTTTTGATCTATTTTTTCTTCATAGGCTAAAGTCTCAAAAGAATTGGAATTTCTTCCAGTATCCTTTCTTATTGGTCTCCACTATTCAATTTCTTTTATTTTTCTAGATCTATTTTTTGGAAGTTGAAAACCATATTTATCCATAACCATTTGTAAATTTCTCTTACAATTTTCTACAAATGATTTTGTTGGGCTCTTCTTAGGGCATGATCTCTCAATATGCCCCACCTCATAACATTTTCTACATCTAAAATATATGTTTTTATAATCTATAGTTTATATCCACATCTTATCCCCATACTTAAGAATGATTTATTCTGATAAAGCTTTACTTATATCAATCATGACCAATATTCGAGCATAAATAGCCAAAAATCCATCTGTTGTTGTTTCTAAAATCTCAAGGAATTCTCCTAGAATGTTGCCTATTGCCTTGAAGGTATCTATTTCCCAAAATTCAATGGGAAATCCAAACATCCTAACCTAGACTAATACTAGGGATATATTTACATTTTCAGGTGAAAAGCCTTCATACCAACGGGTAAGGAAGAGCCCTACTCTTCCCATAAACCAAGGACCCCCTTTTAGGATTATTTATCTTTCTTCCCTAGAATAAAAAATGTCTAAGAAGGAATATGTATCCTAATGGAGAAGTTAAAATTAACTTTTAATTGTCGGGAAGAGGGAAGAAAGTAGAGAGGGGAGGGCTCCGGTCCCTCCCCTGCTCCCCCTCCCATGGCTTTTGGTTCCTGCCCAGTCCCTGGCTCAACCCAAGTCATCCCTCCCGGGGAGTGGTTGTTTGCATATGATCTCCTGGGGGGAGATCCTTCTCCACTATCTGCGCCCCTCCCGGCCGACTAGGGTTTCCTTGGTTTTTTTTCGGACTGGTGCTTCCCAGGGATCCCTGTTTGGTTGGGGATCCCTTCCTTTTTCCCTCAGGCTTCCCCCTGGGGTTTTTTGCAGGTTATTCGCGTGGATCTAGTCCCCTGCATTTCTCGGTGCGGTGGAGGTGACGGTTTAGGGTTTGGACAACTTCCCCATTTTTCTTGTGAATCCTCGGCGGGCTCTGTGCTTGGACGAGATTCTTGGTCCCTCTGCTGGGATCCTCTTCTGTTTTTCCGGGGCGGGTTCCTTGTGGTACAACTCTTTGGTCACTTCCTGATGGGCTGGATCCTCTCTGTGCTGGCTGTCGGCTTCCTACAGGATGGCTCTCGCTGAACGAAATGTTTTCCCGGTGGGCGGCTGGTTTCTCCACAGGGCGGGATCCGCCAAATCCGCCGATTTTCTCGCGAGGCGGGATCCTTTCTTTTCTGCTGGTTTCTCGGATGGCGAGATTTCCCTGTTGCTTCCGCTAGGCGGGACTATTTGTGGTGGTTTTGACTGCTTCCCGCAAGGCGGGATTTTATTGTAACGGTTTTTCTTTGCTTCCTGCTGGGCGGGATCTTCTCTATGGTGGTTTTTGGCTACTCCCTGCTGGGCGGGATCTCCAAAACTACTTTCTTTCTTATTTGTTTGTTTCCCGCTGAGAGGTATTGTTTCATGCTTACTGTTACCATTGGGCAGGGATTTCTGTCTTGGTGTTCAGTTTCAAGGGATTGATGCCCTAGGCCCATTGCTTATGTAATCAGGTTTTGGGATCCTTGTTAAAACCAGCTGTAAATACAAACACTACTTACCAAAAAAAAATGTCTAAGAAGAAACCTTTTGGAAGAAATGATATAATCACTTCTAGAGACTTCCAACTCCTATCAATCCATTTTCTCAAGGTTGAAGACCCTGGCCAATACCCATTAAATTTACCAAAAATTGCCCTATCTTGGAGCAATGAGGATCTCTCTGAGGTGTGCTCACTAACCTCTACCAATAGGGATGATTCTAAGGATTTAACTATAAATCGATCCATTGAAAGGAAACTAAAACTCAAAATCTAATGAAATTTATCTGAAAGTTTTATAACAAATATAATATTTGATATAAACTTCATAAAATTTTCATCCATAATTTCTAAGATAAGGAAAGGGAAAAAATAACTTAACTGAAAAATTCTTTGTCCACTGAAGTCTTAACCCTTCATTGCTCTTCCCATCATTCGAACCTTAGTTGGAAAATAATTGCAATTTCTTTTTTCACGACTTGAAAAATCATCACTGCCCTTTTTCGAATGGTTGACTTCACAGGGTTGTATCTCCTTCAATATTACTTAGATTTTTGCATATGACCATTCATTGTTTCAAATTCTGCATAAGTTGGTCCAAGAATCAGCTGAATTGGATAACTATTTGCGAAGATATGGCTCCCAAAAGATGAGATATTTTTCAGGAAAAAAACACTAATCCTTCGTACTTTGCAATTTTGTTTTTCACGATTTGAAAAATTTTCACTTCCCTTATTCCGAATGGTTGACTTCACAGGGTCATATCTCTCTCAATATTGATTGGATTTTGCATATGACCACTCATTTTAAAGCTATTCAAATTTTGCACAAGTTGGTTCAAGAATTAGATGAATCTGATAACTATTCGTGAAGATATGGCTCCTAAAAGATGAGACGTTTTTAAGAAAAAATCCTAATCCTTCTCACTTTATGAAAATTTGCATGAATGAGAATCATTTCATAACTCATTAAAATGATTTTAAAAAATGGTTATTTGGGATTAAAATAAACTTCACTTGTATTATATAAAGGCCTATAGTTTAGTTAATATCCATATATTCCTTGATAAGATTTAATCATGAACTTCCACTTTTTTAAGACTACTAAACTATTTATTATAGTTCTTGTGGTTCCACTTATGCTTCAATAAGGAAACTAATAGTCTAGAGCTAGTAAAGCATACTATGATAATGCAAAGTTTTGGAAGTATTACTCTACTAAGATGTGCGTAGAGAGTAGAGGTGGAGTTTTGGTATTATGAAGGTTGTTGCAGGAAAATTTCAAGAAGGATGTTGAATTCTAGAATATTTGTATCTACAAAGAAAATTGAAGATCTAGACAATAAAAATCAAGAATATATATTTTTTATGAAAAATATATGTAGATATTTAGCTATAATAACTCAATTGATATGCGAATTGAAATTGTTTGCAAACTCACAAGCTTTATCGGAGAGAGTTGTGATTTGTCAAGTGTGGGGGATTAGAGTACAACCCCTTTCTCTCAAGCAAAAAAAACAACTATCTAGTAGTCTTACCAAAGAATGATAATATTGTTTTAAGCTCCATGGCCTCATTGGAAACGAGATGACCTAAAAGAAAATTATGATCAACAAATTGGAGATAATATTTGAAGGAACTTTTTTTGTAACCTAAATATCTTTGATTTTTCCTTTCATATGTGCCTTTAAGAAAACTCTCCCTAATATCTCTACAAGAATAATGAATAGATAAGGAGAGAGTGGATCACCTTAGCAAAGTCCACAAGACAATTTAAAGTAACCAGTAGGAGAAGTGTTATAACAATATTTAATACATTCACATCAATCATTATCAAAACTAGACTTTTTGAGAATATCGTGTAAAAAACTCCAAGGAACCCTATCATATGCTCTGTATATAACTAATTTCATAAGCATACCTAGTTTTTTATGGAATGAAAAAAATGTATGCCTTCTATGCTATGGAACAAAACCACCTTATTCAATGAGATACTAGAATACCTTTTGCCTATTTGCCATATTATTTTAAATGATCTCATAAATCATATTATAAAGGCTTGCTAGACAAAAAATATCAAAATATTATATCATATTTCTTGGAAATCAATATAATAAAAGTGGCATTGATCTCACTTATTGTAATTTTCCTTTTTTTTGCCTCTTCAACCACAACCAACATATCACTCTTCAATAAATCCCAAAACTTCCAAAAACAAATGTAGGAAATCTATTTGGACCAAGTGCCTTGCTAGGATGGAAAGAGAAAACTACTTCATATAGCTCCTCCATAGGTATCTTTTTTATCAAGCTTTCATTTTATCCTTATGTGATAATTGATGGAATATTTTGTAAAAGCTTACATTGTGCCATGTTATATTACACAATATTTGATCAAATACCAGTAAAATAATTAATTTACTTTTTTCTAATATCTTCTTTTTTCTCAAATATTTCTTCCATCTAGAGTTAAAATATTTTTTATGCAATCAAAAGAAAAGTTTGTTTTTGCTATAATATGATTTTTTTTGTATTTCTATCTCCTTCCTTGAGTTATTTCTCCTTGGATTTTCAGAACCAATATGACTTCTTTTTCAATGCATTATGATAATAAAAAAGTAATTATTTTTCTTTCACATAAGAATCCTAGTCCATTCCATTGATTTCTACTCTCTTGTAAATTTTTTAGCTTGGATTCAATTTCCTTCTTTTTTAAATATTATACCAAAATATTTGGCATTCCAAATCTTCATTTGCTCCTATAAATATTTTATCTTTTGAACAAACATGTACATACACGATCCTTCAAATTTTGGTTCATTCCACCATAGCATAACCATTTGAAATAAATTAGGGTTTTGAATCCACATAGATTGAAATCTAAATGCCTTTGGATAACAATTATTGGGTAAATCATAAGTCAAAAAAAGGGGTTTGTGATTTGGTCTTGCTCACAATAAAACATTTAAGAGATTGTATGTTTTTTTACAACCATGTATTGGATAACAATAATATATACAATCTTTATACTATATGATTTTTCCCAATGCTTCTATTATCCCATGTATATTGAAAACTTGAATGAATACATCCTAAAGGTCATTTAAATAGATCGATGAAGCAAAATTTTGCATTGATTTAGACCATCCCATAGTGCCACCCTTCTTTTCCAAAGGAGATAGAACTGTGTTGAAGTCACCCCAAGAATCCATAGATCACAATTATGAATCATCATTGTGTTTGACAAAAATATGATAATGTTCTTCCAACATCTCTCGCAAGGAGTAACTATAGTTGGAGCATATACTTATAAAACCCTAACTTGTATGTTTTTCTCTTTATTACAAAATAGTCCAACAACCCAGTTACTTTTTACTTCTAACAATTGTCCATCCCATTTGTGTTTGTCCCATATTGTTGCAATATTGTCCAAATCTCCTATAGAAGAAATTGGCATACAACTACTCATCTTCTAAATCTAATTGAAAGCATCCTCACATTCCTGACTACTTAGTTTTGTTTCTTGTATTAAAATAAGTTCAAGACTATAACAAATTATTAATTCCTTAATAACTATTTTCTTAGGGGTCTTATGCATACCCTTACTATTCCATGATATCATTTTCATTATCATTTTTTATTTGTATTAGTGAGCTTAGCCCCACTTCTTGTTAACATGCTATGAAACCTTATTCTCACAAACATAAATCATTCAAAATTATGTAGAAATATCAAATCATTCATCTACAAATAATTATCCATAGTAATAATCCACACAATGATAAAGATATGGATAACACCCTTAGGGCAGGGCAAGGCAACACCAATATTACTATTTAAGGAAGGAATAACTCAATATCTTTTGAGATGAGAGCACCACTTAGAGAGAGCAAAGTCTTATAAGCCAATTTGTGAGCAAAGACAATTACAACTAATACTTGATATGGATGATACAATGACAATATCTATTCTTTATAAATCATCTTCTAATGATATTTTGGGGAGGGTATAACCCTAAGCCAAGCCAACTTCTAAACCCTTATCCAACTCATTATTATAATAGAATATAATAATACAACTCACCTTGGGTTATGTGTGGCCCATGCCAACTATCTATAATACCCATATACAATATATCATATACCATATATTTATCCCTAGGTACCATAACATTCCACCCTCACAAATTTTTCGTCCTTAAAACATAAGATGAAACTACCTAATCCGATATTTTAAGAAATGTTGACAACTGGAACTAATATTGATCATCCATCCATCCCAGTGAAATATTGATTGGTGGGGTCTTCCAATATTCCAAGTTGTCATTATGTCACTTGAATATCCATAATTGATCCATTGGTATAATGGTTCTACTGCTCTACTCTGGTATTTAGAATGATTGCTCCTATGGTTTCATGATGTTGTTGCACCTCTCTAAAATCTAGAATTACTACACTTTTTTTTATCAAACGTTACCATACTTGATGTCTTTTCTAACTCCATATAAGTCCATAATAATATTCATGCCCTTTGACATGCCTTCATGATTTTTTTTGCTCATGGTGGTGTGGGTGGCAATATACTATAATCTTAACCTGGTATTATGCTACCTTTGATTCTTCAATATTGTTTCCTCTTTTAAATTCTTCCTCGTTCTCTTTGCTAATGTACCCTTTTTTTAGTGCGTACTTGTGTTCTTCTAACCAAGCTTCCTTGGACTTTGTTGTTGCATTTTTTGTAGATTTTTATTTTAATTCCTCTGTTGCATCTTTAACTTGTTCCCCTACGATAATTGAATCTTACTTCTTTTTGAATTTTTGCTTCTTAAGTTGAGAAATATCCTACAGTGTTATCTTTTTTCATGTACCGTAACTTCATGAACTTCTTTTGCACATTAATGTAACCCATAACTTCATGATCTTTGTTAGAGAATATAACATTAATTAGCATCTTGTAATTATTTCATATTTTTTATTTATTTGATATTTGCAATTATTGAGAGGTTAATAAAATATTTTCCCTTTGAGAAAATTGAATAGACACATCTCTCCTGAGATTGAGAGGACATGAAGAGATAGTTGAAGTTGAAATGTCAAGGATTGAAGAGTCTCTTGAATATGAAGAGACTCCATGTAGAAGCTATATATATAATTGGTAAGGTTATGAGAGAGAAAAAAATTAGGATCATCGATATGAATATAGTATGTTGTGATTTGCATCATTTCTTGATTATATATTATGATTTGTGTCCTTGAGTGAGTATATTGTGCATGATTTGTGTTATTGCATGAGAATTTAGTTATTCAATCTACCCCAAATCTAACATTTGGTATCAAAGCATGGTTTTGCATCCTTGAGAAGAAGAATATTAATGAAAGGGACAACTGACACTATTTGACTAATGAGACCTTGAAATGTCTTATTTTGTATCTCAAAACAACAATTCTTGACTCTCTTAATGTGTTAGTAAAGAATAATTAACTGTAAACTAGACTATAATTTATACTAATATGATAATATGATATTGTTCATGGCTGGTTATCCAAGGAAGAATTCTAATCATTGATAATATGATGCGTAAAGGTATTTGTATCACTAATCGTTGTTACTTGTGCAGGGCTAATTGGGAGACCATTTATCACATTTTTCTTGAGTGCCCTTTTCCCTTGATTGTCCTAAGTGGGGTTTTTTAGGCCTTCAATATTTCTTGGGTTAAACCAACCATCGTACTTGATTTGTTCATCCAGTGGCCTTGCCCCTTTTCAAGCCAAATACTTAGATACATGTGGAAAATTTGTCTCAATAACTATCTTTGGCAACTGTGGTTAGAAAGGAACCATAGAGTCTTTAATGAGTCTATCCATGATCATCAAACTATCATTGCCAGGATCCTATCCTTTGCCAATGAGAATGTGAACCTTATCCCTTTTGATAGTCGTAAACCTCATCTGTAGGAGACCACGATTGCTCAATATTTAAGCTTAACCTTGTTAGATGAGTTTGTGCCTAGGGTAGTCAACCCCAAAGCCAATGTTAAGTTGTCCCCACCTCCTACGGGTTGGTTTAAGCTTAATTTTGATGGAGCGGCTAAGGACAATCCTGGCAGAGCAAGCGCTGGCGACATTGTGCGAGATCATAATGGGAATATGATGCTTGCATTTTCTAAATATTTGGGAACAAGGATGAACAACGAAGCTGAAGCTAGAGCTATGTGGAGAGGCCTTCAAATGACTCAAGACTTAGAAGGCAATTTGATCGTAGAAGGAGACTCTATGCATGTTATAAATCTCCTCAATAATTGGAAAACACCTCCTTGGAGGATTAAAACAATTTTTGAAGAGGCTAGGATCCTTTTCCAGGGAAGACATGATAGAAAAACCCAACATGTATTTCGAAAAGCTAACAAAGTTGCTGATAAGCTGGCCAATTTGGGTGTCGATGGTGATGGACTTTTCAAATGGGAAAATGGTGTCTCGAGCGAAGTAGAGGAGCTTATTCAAAAATAATTCCAAGAATGATAGTCGAATTTACCAACAGGGAAGGCACTGTAAGTTCGAAGGCTATGAGTATTCCCGTCTCTTTTTGAAATGGACTCACAATAAAAATTATTCGAGCTATCAGTCTTGGTGGATGTTGCTTGGAAATACCACAAAGACTAATGGGGACAGTCACATGTCATATAACATGGCTCCTAGTCATCTTAGTAATTTGAGGTTGGTTGATAATCACACGGCAGAAAAGAAATGACAATATAAGACTTCGAACCAGAGCCACATGGACCACTAGATAGCCACTGCCATAAATCTAGCCAGCAGGTTCACTTCTCCAAGGTTGATTGGCCAAGACGGGATGTGGTCCCAAAGCATGTCATATATGGAAGAAAGCAATTACCAAAGAATTATTAAGAGTAACTGTCAATACAGAGCTTGTGGGAGTTTTTTTCAGTACTCTGCTATGTGTATCTGCAGCTTTTTGTTTCTCCACTATTTCAAGGAAGGGATTTGTGTCTGTTTATTTTTTTGTAATTATGATGCATGTGTGTTTTCTCGGGGTATACCCAAAATGTTGTATGAGAAGTTTCTTTTTGATAACAAGCTATGTGCCTTACCGGATGTAATGGCTTTGGCGGCATGTAGATTTTACATATATAGGATCCTTAGTAAGGACATGTTCATCAACAACCTTGGGCTGATTTTTGTAAAAGGTTTTGGGTCAACCTGTAAAACCCGGTATTAATGTTATAGTATCTTATCTACCAAAAAATATATATATACTAATATCTTAACTAGAAATGGTGAATAGGAAAATGCATTACTATGTTATTTTGGATAGGTTTATGTGAAGTTTAGTTTTATATTTAGTTAGGATTATTTGGTTCATAAGTGTTAGACTAATAAAACTAGATAGAATGATGATGTATTACAAGTCTCTAAGTGTTGATGCATCAGAAACAAATAGTGTGTCAAAAACTATCACAGTGCTACATAATGGTTTGGACTAGAATATGCACCAGAAAGATCTAGCACCAAAATAGGCATCGAAAAAGTAGGGCTCAAAAAAGACAAAAATGCAACATGGAATGAAACTTGCATGTGGGAGATAAAGTGAAGACTTTTGTGGGTTGAATAATTTTTGCAACCAAAGCAAAAATCCTCTTTAAATATTGGGCTAAAATTGTGTTAGTTTCAATAATTCCTCCTCAAATCTTAGGCTAAAATTATGTTGTTGGTTTCAATAATTTTTCCTCAAATCTTGGTCTAAATTTGTGTAGTTACTTCCAAGATACGAGGGAAGTTAACTCCAAGATATAGGGGAAATCGATTCTAATATATAGAGAAGATCCTCTAAAAAAAGAGTGTAAAGTGTCCAAGAGAGTAGAAATTATCCATGCTAATTATTAGCAAGTGGTTAAGAGAGAATAGGAGTATAGAATGTCACTTGTATTATCCATGTTAATTATTAACAAGTGGTTGAGAGAGAATACAGATGTAGAGTGCCACTTGTATTATCCATGCTAATTCTTAGAAAGTGATTGAGAAAGTGTGAGGATGCTTTCAATAAAATAGGAGTGTATAAGTATTATCTATCTTAATTATTAAAAATTGGTTATAGAAATGTAGGGATATTTTCAATAAAGTAGGGGTGTGGTTAGGTGCCACTCATATAAAAATATGTGCTCCAAGATACGAGGGAAGTTAGCTCCAAGATATAGGGGATGTCAATTTCAAGATATAGGGAATATTCCTCCAAAAAAAATATTGTAAAGTATCACTTGACTTATTCATGTTAATTATTAGCAAGTGATTAAGATGATTCCAAGAGAATAGAAATTATCCATGCTAATTACTAGCAAGTGATTGAGAAATAATATGAGTATAGAGTGTCACTTTTATTATCCATGTTAATTATTAGCAAGTGGTTAAGAGAGAATAGGAGTGTAGAGTGTCACGTGTATTATCCATGTTAATTATTAACAAGTGGTTGAAAGAGAATAGGAGTGTAGAGTGTCGTTTGTATTATCCATGCTAATTATTAATAATTGGTTGAAGGAGAATACGGATGTATGTAAAGTGCTACTTGTATTATCCATGCTAATTCTTAGCAAGTGGTTGAGAAAGTGTAAGGATGTTTCAATAAAATAAGAGTTTATAAGTGTTATCTATATCAATTTATTAGAAATGGGTTATAGAAATGTAGGGATGTTTCCAATAAAGTAGGGGTGTAGTTAGGTGTCATTTGTATACAAATGTGTTTTTAGCTTATGTATGACTTTTAGAGGAGGACAAGAAAGAAAATAAAAAAGGAGGATGTGTTTGGATTGAATATTTTGTAAAGGGTAATTTCCTCCTCTTTTTAATAAATAATGTTTTTGTCATTTTTTCATTTGTATGTAGCTTTAATTGTACTTTAATTTGAAATTTACTTTTCACTGGGTTGAGGAGTAAGGTCCCACTTCGTTAGCACAATCGAAAGTATTATTTCTCGTAGATATATTTATAGAATAATTAATGAATTTTTCATTTATTTATTTTATATTATTTTTATTTGTAATTAGTTTATAATTTATTTTAATTTTTTATTTCTTGAGTTAGTTTTACACAACTACTAGACTAGATTTTATTTCCTTGAAAACATGATAATTTAAATTTTTTTAAGTGTGAATTTAATTTTTGCAAGTTATTTAAGTTTTTGCAAGTGTGATTTAAATTTCTACAGGCGTGCATTTAAATTTGTGCAAGTATAACTTATATTTTAGCAATTAGAAAACCTTAAAATATCCTATACCAAGATATATATCCTTGCTCTCTAACACATATAGCCATCGGACGCCACCTAGGATTGATAATTTAAAGTGCGAGGATTAACGATACTCATCACTTTTTGGCATCATTGCTAGGGAAGCGATGTTGCTAGGCAGTTTCAATGGTCGTTCAACATTATCATCATTTTTGAAAAAAAATATATTTTAGTCAAACCATAGAGATGTGTGTTAAACCATATCTCCTTATTTTGCATCTTTATCAATTATGGTTGTCATAAACAAAATGTGATCCTATAACTATGTTATCATCATTAATGACCTAGTGAGATAAAGCACTAAACCACATCTCCCTATTCATAACCCATATTAGTTATAGTTGATCTATTGTTACCTCTAAAACAAAATTTTATTTTTCTTGAGGTGGCCCTAAAAATAATATTTTAGTTAGATTAGTGATATGTGACAATAGAATGATTCTACTATTTTTATGGAAATAAGAGGAAGGCTAAAATAAGATTTTGCATAAGGATAGTTGTGTTGTCAAGGAGCAAGTTAAGGTATTAGAACTTTAAGAATTAATGGTTTTTGCTTTCATTTGTTTTAATAAGTAGTTTTCTTTTATGTTAAATTAAAATGCATGAATAGATTTATAAATAAAAATAGATGATTCATTAGTCAAAACCCACAATGAGCATATAGAAAATAAGTGTCAATGTTAAAAGATCGAACAAAATAGTGAATTACCTATAGATGAGACAAACATCAAAGAAAGCTCTAGTGGAGAACAACCATCATCAACTTTTGAGTCTCCAAAGCTTAAAAATCATGAAGAACAATTAAGTAAATTTTTTTCCATAAAATCCATACAAGACACTATTTTCACATGTTTTCAAGAAAATATATGATGTTTCTTAGGAAAACATTATGGCAAGAGGAGAAAGTAACACAAACATTTTTGAACAAGATAGCAATGTATCTAAAACATTTACATATTCAATTCGGTTAGATCTTGAGGTAAAAACATTTATAAAGAACATTTCATCACTTGTATTGCTAAATTTTAGGGAAATTATATCAAAAGATCTTTAACCAATTCATGTTCAAATTCAAAGTATTTTATCACTTATGATTAAAATTGTTCCTATCTACTCTTAAATACTTAGCTACAATAAGCTAAACGACCTCTATTCCTTACTTAACCTATGGCTAGTAATAGTAGACAGGCATCCCCTATCTACATAATGAAAACTTGAAATCATTAGCATATTTACACATTGTGAAAAATGCTCTCTTCTTATATAGGTGCTCACAAACAAAAAAAATGAATAAGTATAGGTTAGAACATTCATGATAGGTTTAGTTTTTGATGACTTTGAGTCTCACTTTTCAATTATGGATGTGCACAAAACATTCTGGCACATTAAGGTATGCATTTCATTTTTCATTATTGTTTAGTTTAATATTATGCATAACCACAATATGTATGCACGTTTGGTTTTTCTAGTGTATATAATGCAGACTCAGTGGTATAAGCACGCAAAAAAGTGGTCCTTGATGTTTGAAATAGTCGAAGCACTAATGCGTTTGAGTAGTATGGTGTCAAAATGTGTTAGAATGGTTTGGTTCCAGAATATGCATCAAAATGATTTGGCACCAAAATTTTACAAAGCACCAAAAAATGATAGTTACATCAGACGAAGTGTCAAAAAAGGATGAGGTATTGGTGTGCCAAAAAAGACTTGTATTTACATCAAAATGCAAAATAAAACTCTTTTGTGAAAATCCTTTGCAGATGCAATTAAGGCAGAAGATGGCTAAAAAATAGAAATGGTGACATCTTCTAAAAAAGAAATATAGTTTGTAGCAAAAGGCCATGTGTTTCTTCCAATTTGAGGAAGGTGTGTCAATCATCAATATGCCACATCAACAAGGATACATCATCACATGCATGGCTACAAAACAAATATGCATGAGGCCATGCATCAGTTTCAATTATAAGAGGAGTGATGAGGTCAATGCCTTATTTTGAGCAATAGGTAGGAAAAGCTTAAGAAAAGTGCCAAAATTTTCAGACTGTAGTGCGTTAAAAATAGACAATGTGTTAGAATAATCTAGCATTAAAATATGCATCAAAATGTTAGATTTCTTCATGCTTAAAAAAACGTTTAGTAGTGAAAACCTCTTTGAGGCACTACTAGACCAAGGCTTGCATGAAATAATTTCTAACATGCTTATTTTGATTAAAAAATTGTTTTGTAAATCCCTTATCGATGCAATTGGAGCAAAATATGGTCGAAAACTAGAAATGGTAGCCTCTTCTTTAAAAACAATGTAGGTCTACATATAAAAAACAAGCCAACTTCTAATGACAACTCCATCATTGCTTTACAGTCTTGCTCTTATGGCCAACTTCATGATGATAATGTTTAAAGCTACCTTGGAGGAGCATCGAGTCATATGTGATAATAAGGTATGTATTTTTTTCATTATTGTCTAGTTTTAATATTATGTATAATTACATCTAGTCCACATTATATATACAACACATTCTACTATAGAGTACCTTGCACAATCAAAATTTTAAAAAGGCCATTAGTTGATGTGCTAGAATCTATTTACACTCCACAAGCATCAAAAATATTCTAACACCCATTCCAACACCTAATTCCATAGTGGTACTTTTCTAGCCCCTACTATTTAAAAAATAGTGATTAAAAATAAATAAATAAATAAATAATGGATAACTTTTTTTTCAAGTTGGAAGGAGAAATGACAACATATCAACACAATGATTGTGCACCATGTTATCACGTAATAAATATTAAAAAAAAAAAGATGCATGAGAACATGCATCAATTTAAGTTGTTAGGGGGATTGATAAGGCCCTAAAATGCCTCATTTTGTATCTTAAAGCAATAATTCTTGACTCCCTTAATGTGTTGGTAAAGAATAATTAACTATGGACTAGGTTATAATTTATACTAATATTTTGACTAGACATGGTGAATAGGTAAAATATATTACTATGTTATTTTGGATAGGTTTTATGTGATTTCAAGTTTAGTTTTTCATTTAGTTGTGATTATTTGGTTTATTAGTGTTAGAATAATGGAATCAAATAGAATGATGATGTCTTACAGATCTCTAAGTGTTGATGTGCCAAAAATTATCATAGTACACCATAATGGTCTAGCGCCATAACGTGCTAGAATATGCACCCAAAAAGTAAAGGCCAAAAAGATGAAAATGAAACATAGGATGGAACTTGCATTTGGGAGATAAAGAGAAGACTTTTGTGGGTTGAATAATTTTTGTTCACCAAAGCGAAATTCTTTCCTAAATATTGGGCTAAATTTGTGTTAGTTTCAATAATTCCTCTTCAAATATTGAGCTAAAATTATGTTGTTAGTTTCAATAATTCCTCTTTAATTCTTGGGCTAAAATTGTGCGAGTTTCTTCTCAAATCTTGGGCTAAAATTATATAGTTAGTTCCAAGAAATTGGGGAAGTTAGCTCCAAGATATGGGAAATATTCATCTCAAATAAAATAAGTATAAAGTATCACTTAACTTATTCATGTCAATTATTAGCAAGTGGTTAAGATGCTTCCAAGCAAATAGGAATGTAAAGTGACACTTGTATTATCCATGTTAATTATTAGCAAGTGGTTGAGAGAGAATAGAGATATAAAGTATCTATGTTAATTCTAGTAAGTGTTTGAGAGAGGATAGAAGTAGAGTGTCACTTGTATTATCCATACTAATTCCTAGCAAGTGGTTGAGAGATAATAGGAGTGTAAAGTGTCACTTGTATTATCCATGTTAATTATTAACAAGTGGTTGAGAGAGAATAAGTGTAGAGTGCCACTTGTATTATCCATGTTAATTATTAGCAAGTGGTTGAGAGAGAGTACAAATGCATAGTAACACTTGTATTATCCATGTTAATATTTAGCAAGTGGTTGAGAAAGTGTAGGGATGCTTTCAATAAAATATGAGTATATACGTATTATCAATGCAAATTATTAGAAATTGGTTATAAAAATGTAGAAATATTTTCAATAAAGTAGGGGTGTAGTTAGGTGCCACTTGTATAAAAATGTGTGCCTAGATTATGTATAATTTTTAGAGGACAAGCAATAGTTGGAAGCTTACTACGGTGGTAAGGGCTTTGGCCTCTCTTTGAGAGGTCCAAGGTTCAAACCCCACTCGGTATAAGGGGACTGGGACCCCTCTTAAAAACCTATGTAAACTCATTGAAAAAAATAAAAATTTAGAGGATAAGGAATAAAATAAAGAAAGGGAGGATGTGTTTTGATTGAAGATTTTGTAAAGGGGTAATTCCTTCTTTTTTAATAAATAATGATTTTATATTTTTCTCATTTGTATGTATTTTTAATTGAAATTTACTTTTTATTAGGCTAAGGAGTAAGGGCCCACTCCATCAACACAATGAAAAGTATTATTTATTGTAGATATGTTTATAGAATAATTAATGACTTTTTATTTCTTTTTTTTAATATCTTTTGTATATTAATTTAATTTGTATATTATTATTTTGTGTATACTAGAGGAATCGGTAACTTGTTACATTTTTCATCACATTTTCATGGGTTTGAATCCTACACCTTGTTGTCATTATAACCTCCAATTGTGTCAGGTAAACTTTTTAACATAGCCAACGACACTGGCATGACATGCCCTCTGGTACTACAAGACCCTAAGATTTTAATCAAGGTTACACATGCCAAATGAGACGCTTTACCAATCGACCAAATCCTCGAACCTAATTTTTATATTTTTTTAATAAGCTATGTGTGGCTTCTATTGGGGGCCATTCCCATTACAAAAACAAAAAACTACATTGCTATAATTATATTTCTAACAAGTTAATTAAAGCATATCCATATTTGCCTTTCTATCAAAGATATTATCCATCTTCCTAAAACTACTAAGTTTCCATAATCAACTCTTTTTTTTAAGGAACTAACAACAAGAACAACCCTTACATGACACATAAACCCAACAGATAGAAGAAAAACAAACATAATAGTCATCCATCAAAGAGAAAATTAATTTAATTATTTTTCTTCTCTAGCAGAGGTTCTTCCTCCTTTAGAGTGGCAATATTTGAGAATGCATTTTTGCACTTCAAGATCCTGAGGTAATATCTAGTTGTAACACATTTTGTAGGATATTCATTTTTAGAAAGTTGATTGTCACCGATTATTTTATAATTAGTTTCAATAATACCATCTAAGGTGCTAATATTTTCTATGGAATTGTCTGGATGGTCTTTAGTAACCATTTGACTTTTATCAATGATCTAATTCATATTCTCCTTTTGGTCCTAAGTCTTTTATTGCTTGCATGATTCCTATTGGATAATTGGTGCATCTAGAGGATGAGATCATTTCTTTTGAATTGGGACATTTGAAAGTTTTGAATCATTCGCATGTAAGGTCTTCTCCTCCACCAAGGAGGAATCAAAGCATGATCGGATTATCAGGCATCTCTTCTTCAGGTGGTCAAATTTTCCTCTGTTTGGGCAACCATATACTGGAATGCACCAATGGCATTACCAATTTTGATTAATATCTTCTTTCCCCAAAACTCCATAGGGAGAGCATAAAGATTCACCTACATTGGGAAGCCATTAACTTCTTAAGTAAAGGGGTTGAAACTAGGAGTTTAAGGTCTTATATAGATACCCCTTTGTCTGAAAAACCAATTATATTTATAATCCATTACCCTATCTTTATATACTAAATTAGAAAAGGAAACAAAAAAGAAAATTTTGGGTAGGAGAGTTGGAATTTTGTACTGGTCCAAAAATATTTAATGTATACTTTGAGCTCCTCTAGGCCTAGACTTTTGCCCTTGATTTTGTAGATAATTATTTAGGCTTCATGATCAATTAGATCCAACCCAAATTTATCCTTTGAAATCTTAATAGAGGGTAAAGGTTCATCCACCTATGAACCCAAATATCCCTGAGAGATATTTCTTCTGACCAAAGAGGCTTTCTCACAAACTAAAGATATGATCTGTGAACAACCCTCTTCCTTCAATGCTTGATTGCACCTAGGGTTTGCATCCCTTTCATGAATATTGTAGCCAAATTTATCACTTTGTTTCATTGCTTGATTGCACCTAGGGTTTACACCCATTTCGCAAAGACTATCCTTTAAGATTTGAATATTACAATCTGTATATTATTTTTATTTATAATTAATTTGTAAATTATTTTTATTACTTATTTCCTAGGTTAGTTTTATATAGTTGTTGTATTAGATTTGATTTCCTTACAAGCATGATAATTTAAATTTTTGTAAGTGTGCATTTAAACTTTTGCACGTGTGATTTAAAATTATACAAGTGTGCATTTAAATTTTCATAAGTGTGACTTAAATTTATACAAGTATGCATTTTAATTTTTACAAGTGTGATTTAAATTTGTGCAAGTGTGATTTTTATTTCAGCAAGTAGATAACCTTAAAATATCCTATATCAAGAAATGTTTATTTTCTCTCTAATGCATATAGCCATTAGACACCACCCTATATTGATAATTTAAAGTGTGAGCATTAACGATTGTTATAGTTTGTGGCATTCAAATAGAGTTAGTAATGGTAATAGAAATTGGAATGATGATGAATTTGGTTATTTTGAAGATTGGTTCAAAATTTTTAAAAATGTGTTATAGCAATACAAGTTTAGAAAAATATGGGTAAGCTATAAAAGAGCTCATTATACCATAAATAAGGCCAAAATGTGAGGGACTTAGTTATACAGGATAGATAAGTGATAGTAAATTTGTGACAAGGATCACTAATACTAGTTTTATGACAGGAAAATTTATGACAAGTAACAAAGAATTTATGATAGGTACCAATTGTACTATTTGTGGCAGATATGGATGTCTTAGAAAAATGTTGGGACCTTCATTGTTGTGAACTTTGTGAAAGAAATATTCATTCCCAAAGATATTGTCAAAAGAAAAATAACAAAATACTTGTAAATTGTGGATGGATAAGTTTGAAAGAATGGGATAAAATAAGAATAATGTTGAGTTATATTTATAAAAGACTTTATTGTATCAAATATATGATGACCTTACAGTAATAGAACATGTAGAGAATAAAGACATATGTGGAAAGAATCCAATGAGATAGTGATATTTTTCCAAAGGTAGTGACCCAATCTAAAAGGTGACACAAAGGTAAAGTTTAAGATAGAACTAGAAAGCAAGAGCCAAAGCCAAAGTCAAATAATAATATTTATACCAAATAATGTAATGAGGGTGTTAGAGAATAGTACATTATTTGGTATCTTGTAATTATTTGATATTTTGTAATCATTTGACATTTTAATTATTGGGAGGTTAATAAAATATTTTCCCTTTGAGAAAATTGAATAAATACATATCTAATGAGATTGAGAGGAGGTGGAGAGATAGTTAAAGTTGAAATATCAAGGATTGAAGAGTCTCCCAAATATGAAGAGACTCCATGAAAAAACTATATATATGATTAGCAAGATTATGAGAGATGTATAAAAAAAATAGGATCATCAATATGAATAGTATGTTGTGATTTGCGTCATTTCTTGAGTATATATTATGATGTGTCCTTGAGTGAGTATATTGTGTATGATTTGTGTTATTGCATGAGAATATAATTATTTAATCTGCATCAAATCTAACAATCTTCAAATATTACAAAATTTGAACATTCTCATCCTCAAGTTTTATGTCTTTAACTTTTTTTGCTTGAATCTATAACCTCTTAGCCAAAACAATATTAATGAAATTATATCTATTGCTAAGGTTGAATAACACAAACTTACACTGAGATGGGGGGGTGAACAGTATAGCGCCCACTTTTTACTTTCTTTCCAAACCAATATCAATTAGTGTCCTCAATTGCAATAACCAAATATAACAGTGTGCATTAATAACATAGATAGCAATAGTAAGCAAGTGCACAAATCACCACACACAATTGAGACACAAGATTTATTGTGGTTACCCTAATGTGGGGTAGTACAGAAGATAATCTCCTTATAATATTTCACAAAGAAATAGGGATCCTTATCCCAATACAAATGATTACTATGATCTGCTCAAAGTTAGGTTGTCCTGATCTACTCAGGTGGGCTCCACTGATCTGCTCAGCTAGGCTCTCCACTGATATTCTCAGCTAGGCTATCCACTAATTTCCTCAACTAGGCTATCCACTAATCTGCTCATCTAGGCTTTCGACTGATCTGCTCAGCTAGGCTATCCACTGATCTGCTCAGCTAGGCTATCCACTAATCTACTCAACTAGGCAATCCACTAATTTGCTCAGCTAGGCTATCCACTGATTTGCTCAGCTAGGCTATTGGTGTTCATGTTTTTTTTGTTTTTGTCATGTCTCTTTCACTTCTCACAAATCTGCCTTAATGCCTTCTCGCAAGGCTCACACAATCTTGCTTATATGATGTCCGAAATCTGTTCTCAAAGCCTTCACAAAAGGCTCAAACAATCATGCTCAAATTTTGTCCCAAATATATCCTCAAAGCCTTCACAAAAGGCTCAACCAATGATGCACAAATGTTGTCCCAAAACTGTCCATAAATCTATCCCAAAAGCCTTCACAAAAGGCTCAACCAATGATGCACAAATGTTGTCCCAAATCTGTCCAAAAAATTTATCCCAAAAGCCTTCCCAAAGGCTCAACTAATCATGCACAAAAGGTGTCTCAAATTTGTCCAATTTTTTTTTCCCAAAAGCCTTCCCAAAGGCTCCACCAATGACTCTCAAGTAGCACTCAAATATCAACCACAAATCAATGAAGGCAAGGCTCAATGATGAACTCAACAATGTATAACAAATGAATGATGACAATACTAAACAATGTGCTCAACAATGAATGGCAATGTACTCTTCAATGGATGACAACAATAATCCACAATGATCTCAACAATGTATGATAAATTATCTCTCAAATTGATGACAACAATGTGCAACAATGTACTCTCAAATGGATGACAACAATGCTCAACAAGGTACTCTCAAATGGATGACAAATGATCTCTCAAATGGAAACCTCTTCAAGAAATAACAATGAGGACTTCAACCAACCAAGGAAAATATCCACAAGTGATAGCAATAGGTTCTCAATAATGTCTTCCTCATGCAATGTCAATAAGCTCTCAAGAAACAAGCACAAATATCTCAAGCAAAGAGCTCTCAAATAGCCAACAATGATCTCCTCAAATGAAAGAAAAATGTATCCACAAGTGACTAGCAAATGATCTCCTCAATGGTCTCAACTAATGGCAATGTACTCAACAAGTAACCAACAATATGCTTCTCAAGGCAATAGCAAAGATCTCCTCAATAATGGCAATACTCTCAATGAACTCCACTAAAGCAATCATGAAACTCAAGCATCAATTTTATCCATAAAATTGATTTTCTAATCCATCCACTTCCTCTCAATAGCCAAGGCACATAATCAAGCAATTTGTCTTCAACTTCAAACCCTAACTCATATGCATGTCTTCTAACTCAAGATAGCAATTAACTAGGTCTCAAGTTCCTAGTTTAACTTCATAATCAAATCATGCACTAGGACATATACATGTTCAACACTTTACAACCTTATGACTCCCTAATATCATTAACACAAACAACAAGCACCTATACTTTTATTTATTTAATTTCACACCTTATAACTCCACAAGTACACATAGCAATTTCAATTATTTAATTCAACACCTTATAACTCCCTAAGTACACACAATAATCACAAATAATATCTCAACACCTTATATCTCCCTAAGCACACACAACAATCATTTATTTCCAACAAATACCTTATGACTCCCTAGTTATGGCAAAAATGATTTTAATGCACCAAAAACTTTGGAATATCAAATATTACCATGCGCTTAGTGATAAATACCTTTTATGAAATTCTTTGCCTTTGAAACCTTCAAAATCATCTTTGCCAAAATTGATTTCCAAAACTAATGCGCCTTCACACCTTTGTGAGAGTCGAACTCTGTTCCTCTTACTTAGCGTTGTGAAGCGCTTACCATGTGGGCATTGGCCCACATTGGAATATTAATCCCAAACACCCAGCTTGTCCTGCGCTTCGAATCTAAAAACCCGAATTGCCTTTCTCAGCAAAATACTTTGCCCCTGGCTGTATTCGAACAGCAAACCTGCCTTGTGCAAAGTTTGTGCACTGCCAACTGCGCTATAGAGTCCTCTGTGACATCACTTTCCCACACTATTTACTTGACCTTGCTCTCAAATCAAAATTTATTTCTTTTCCTTCTTTGCTTCTCCCCTTTGATGACTCTCTCTCATGCGCTTTCTCTTCTCTAAAATAATCAAAGGTTTTTACCTTTTATTTATATGCACCTCCATGCCTTCGAATGACATTGGTGAATCTTTATTTATCTCCCCAACCTTTGCACGTCGGCGGATAATATAATACAACCTTAGACCTTAGAATTATTAAATAAAAATTTAATAATTCACCTTTTAACTTTGAATTGGTCTCCTTCATTATTTTGAATTTTGTCATGAGGCTTTCTCACATATTGAAGAGCGACTAATTTCCTCCCGAGTACAACAAGTAGGCTATGAACGACCTCCTTTCTACAATGCTTGATTGCACCTAGAGTTTGCCCCCCTTTTGCTCTATTCCATCTTCATGTCCCTATGAGTACAACAAGTAGGCTGCAAACAACACTCTTCCTACAACGTTTGACTACACCTAAGGTTTGAACCCCTTTCACTCCGTTCCATCCTCATGTCCTTTTGAGTACAGTGAGCGAGCTATGAACAACCATCTTCTTGCAACGCTTGACTGCACCTAGGGTTTGCTTCATGATATCATTTATATCATTAACATTTTTTTTATTAGTAGACTTAGCTCCATTTGTTAACACCTATGATATTTTTATTTGGCTTCCTAGATCAATATATTTTTGAGTTTCTTTTTCTCTTTGTTTGTTAAGAACCTTCTTATTAATATAAGAACATTCACATAAATAATGCAATAAAAACAATAATTCATGACTTATGAAGATATTACAATACGAAATATAAATGAAGAAATATATATTAATCTCACAAATCACAACATAGAATCATGGGCCTCTTCAAGGGGGCAACCTCCTTCAATACTTTCATATGAAAAAATATACATTTTATTACGCCCCCTGGTATTTTAAAGATATACTTCATATAACCCTAACATAATGCTTAAGAGTTAGATTACATGCAAAGTGCCACCCAAGCTAGAATATTCTACCAAATAAACGGTTACATTCTTTACATAAAATGACCCCACTTGTTTATATGCCTTAGTTACCATATACCATTACAAAATATTACAAAATATCATTAGAATGGGGTCCCCACATTGGAAATGGATCATTACATAATAATATGAGAAATACATAATAATGTTAGGATGGGGTCCTAACATGTCCTTCCCCTTCAAAAAGTTTTGTCCTCAAAGTTAGAGATGAGGAAATTGCTACTGTAGTCGTTGGAGAGACTCCCAAGCAGCATCTTCAGGTTGTAACTCATACCATTGAACAAGAACCTTAATGATGATACGGTTGCAAAGGGTGCACGATATTTGGTCCAAAATTTGTTTAGGCTCAAATAGGATGAAACCTTTTTCATCCAGTTATGGTAAAGTGGATTGAACATGTACCTTATTGACCATAACCTTCTTGAAAGAATAGACATGAAAGAGTGGATGCATCTTTGATATAGCTGAAAGGGCTAATTTGTAGGTTGTTGAACCAATCTACTATAATACCTAGTAGGGTCCATAGTATTTGGCAGTTGGTTTTTGGCATCTATGGAGCTAGAGTGATGACTATTTATAGGGTTGCATGCAAAGAAAAATGATATCTTCAACTTCAAAGCTATGCTCAGAATGGTGTTGATTAGCTTGTTAATGCATACAATTATGGGCCAATTCAAGATTTATCTTAAGTTGTCAAAGGATTGTGGCATACTAGCTAAGAGTGGTGTCTACAATATGAACCTTATAGCTTCCTAAAATGTAGGAGTAGGGTGTTGATTGAGGAAGATCGTATGCTGCTTCAAAAGGGGTAACCTTGGTTGCGGTGTGATATGAAGTATTATACCACCATTCGACCAAGGGAAACCACTTCGCCCATTGTGCAGGATTTTTGAAGGTAAAGTAATGAAGGTAGGTCTCCAAGCATTATTGATGAGGTTTTGAAATGTGGATGGTGTATTAGTTGGGTCAAATGACATGATCAAAAATTCATAATGACCCTCATGAGTTGGAAATGTTGCTTTGAGAATATATTTCTTCTTGAGCCTTATCTGATGATAGCCCAAGTGAAGATCCACTTTGGAGAAAAACATTGCACCATGTAGCTCATTCAACAATTCATCTACCATTGGGATAGTAAATTTATCCTTAATGGTGAGCTTATTGAGCTCAAGAAAATCTATGCACAACCGCCATAACCCATCTTTCTTTCTAACCAATTGCACTCAAGAAGAATAATGATTGTTACTAGGTCGAATTACCCCTGCTTTTAGCAATTTGTATACCAACTTTTCAATTTTTGACTTAAGGTTATAGGGGTACTGGTAAGTTCTAATGTTAGGTGGCAATCTACCTAGTACCAATGGTATTGCATGATCATGGGAATGATGTGAAGGTAATTCAATTAGTTTTGCAAAAATTGCATAATGCTTAGTTAGAACGAGTTGCAAATAATCTTGGGGCTTGTCTTCTTATAAAGTTTATGGTTGAATTGCAAATATTTGAGCTACTACCCAACATGAGGATTTTTTTAACAACTTATCCATATAACTTGAACTAATAATCTATGAAGATTCAACTGGTGAACCATAGAGAGTGTAGGAATTTCCATTATGTGAGAACTACATCCATAATTCAACAAAGTTCTAGGCTATAGTTCCTAAGGTACCTAGTTATTGTGCTCCTAGCACAACATCACATCCTTGTAGTTGAAGAGCAAAAATATCAGTTTTGAGTTCATAGTCTCCTATATTCAACTTAACATTGCAAAATTTACCCTTGCAAGATAATGTTTCACCATTTTCTACCATAACTTCAAAGGAGTTGCAAGCACATATGTAATAATTTGCTTGCTTTGCTACTCAAGGATCAATAAAATTATGTGTATTGCCTAAATTGATGTGAATTGTAAGGCATTGTCCTTTGAAGAATCCTAGTACCTTCATCGTCTTAGGGGTTGATATTTCTGCAAGCACATGGACAAAGATTTTTGGTTGTAGTTCTTCTTATGTTTCATCATCATCCTGAGGTTGTTCCTCTTGTGGTTCTACTTCTTCATCAGGTTGTTCGTTCCTTATTGATTCCTCTACGTCTAACAAAAATAACTTCTTTTGGATACATTTATGCCTTAATGAATACTTCTCATCACAATTATAACATAAGCCTTATGCTCGATGGACATCCATTTCCTCCATAGTCAGTCGCTTGATTGGGATAGACTTATTGCTAGCATTCGATGTGAAATTGGAGGGAAATATGGATTTGGCCCATGGAAATTTGGATGATCTCCTTCGGGCCAATAAATTATATTTTGCTAATCTCACCAAACCTATGGCTTGCATCATAGACTATGATTATGAATGTTTTCACCTCAACCTTAATATTATTTTTCAATCCATTGATAAAACAACTCTAAAAAATCCTTCATTCAACCCCTTTGTCCTATTATCCAATTTCTCAATTTGAGTCTAATATTCATGGACAATAGAGGTTTGTTTCAATTTGGTCAAGGCTCCTATAAAGTCCTTATACTCACTAGGGACAAAACGAGTGAGTAATTGGGACTCAAAGTATTCCCAAGAAGGATCCAAAGTCATGTTTTGTAATCATTGATACCATTGCAGGGCTTCATATTCAAAGTTAAAAGATGCCATGGTGACCCACAAATATCAGGGTACATTATGAAGTTTGAAAAAATGACTACTCGATGCAACCAACCATAAACCTCCTTTCCATTAAACTTAAGAAAGTCTAATTTAGTCATCTTAAATGGGGTATTTATGTCAAAATAGAATGATAGGCTTCTTTATATTTATTGACTCCTTTCTCTTTCTTGCCTAAACTACCACTCAGTCCTTTATTTTTATGATGGTCGAACATTTTTGGGGCTTCCCTTAATTGGTCTTTCACCTCTAGGAATTTTTTTTCAAATTCAATTTTGGATTTAATTTGTTCAACTCTTATAAATTGCATTTGATCTCTCATATGTTTTACTTCTTGTCCAATGTGGGATATTTGGCCTTATAGGTTTTTAAGTGCAAGATTTAATTTCTCCATACAGTGGTTTTATTCTAACTCCTATTCTCCTCTAGTCTCTCTAGCCATATTTATATGATTTGGATCACTCCCATTGACTTACTAAAAATATAAGTGTTGTTTCAAGAGTTACTATTTTTAATATTGGGTCTATATATCAAAATGATCAGCTTGAAAAATCAAATACAATGGGTTAGGTCTCGTAATGACGGTTTTTGACACCCTAGAAGAAGTGCATGGAGGCTATATATCAAAAGGATCGGGTTGATGAGATGATCACAATGAGCTATATCCCACAACAATGTTTTTTGGTACCCTAAACTCTTTTTTCTATGGAAGTGTTGTTTGTTTTTCTCTTAGAGTCTTGGTTAACTTAGAAAATTAACTTTTGTTTGACAACCCTTAAGCAGGCTCTACAATATTTATTACTGATAATTGTTCTGTCTTACTATGTCTTAACTATTCTAACTGTATAACTAGTACCTACATGGCCAAATCTATCTGGACTATTCTGACTGACACTTGACTGTTAATAACAAACTCTGTCTAGACTGTTACTAACTATGTAGCTAATAACTGCACTACCAAACTCTGCCTAGATTGTTACTGATTGATAGCTGATTGTTACTAGTAGGTCCTATCATGACTATTATTCTCATCACTAGTTTTTTCTATTGCCTATTTTTGTTTAGTTAATTTGATGATAGTGTGGTCTCCTCATAATGCTCAATTTTTGTGGGGGATTTTTTGACATTTAGGATAAATAGAAATATGGTACTCTAAGCTAGGGTGTATGTATTGTCCATAGCCCTATGTTTTACTACAATGATGAATGATAGTGTACAAACCAATATCTCAACTCCTTGAGCATATTACACCCCTCTATAATAGTACGAGAGGGTGATCTTCTAGAATGTTGTTTTTTGTGCACTATGGAAAATACATGGTCAAAAATCTTCTTAGGGCTAAAGGTTTCTCCTAATCCTAGAGGGGTCTCTCGGTATACTTAAAAATACGTAGGAGCTCAATTCCATATATGGGTGTTGTTTGAGGCTTAGGTATTGGATCTTAATAGTCCCTCACTTCAGTAGACACTTTATGGGTAATCTAACTTAGCCAATAATGACAGCTCCTTCATGATATTTTAAAACCCTATGCATAAGGTTTTTTACCTAATAAACTAATACAAAAAAAGGCTAGAATTTTTTAGTAATAAAACTAATGAAAAAATGAGAACACAAAAATTCATACTTAACAATCAAAACGATAGGGCAAGAACTATTGCAGTCGCAGTGAAATACGACCCTGAAAAGTGCTTTGATACCACTTGTTAGAAACTTTCTAATTAAAATAAGCACATTCACATAAATATTACAATAAAAGTAGTAATTCATAAAAGAAAAAAATATTGCAATATGAAATGTAAATGCATAAATATATATTAATCTCACAAATCATAATACATATTTGCAGGCCTGTTTGAGGAGGCAACCCCTTTCAGTACTTTCATTCAATATGCAAAAAGATACATTTGTTTATGCCCCCTTGTATTTTGAAGATACACTTCATGCAACCCTAACCTAATGCTTAAGAGTTGGCTTACATGCAAAGTGCCACCCGAGCTAGAATCTTCTACCAAACAAACAATTACATTCTTTATAATGGTTACATGAAATGACCCCACTTGTCTAGGTGCCTCAATTGCCACATACCATTACAAGATATTACAAAATATCATTAGAATGGGGTCCCCATGTTCGAAAGGGGTCATTACATAATAATATGAGAAATATATGATAATGTTAGGATGGGGTCCTAACATTGTTCTTGCTTTAATGGCCTTCCTCTCCTTTTTTCATTCTCACCAACACTCACATCTTCATCATTCTCTTCTATCTTTTCATATTGTTCATAATGAGACTAAATATTTATGTTGCCCTAAAGAATCAAAAGTGCAAGGAATAGCTTCATTAGCATTTTCTTATTTATGTTACCCTAAAAATCCTTTTTTTTAAAGTGAAAAACCCCTTGTGGGGCCGCCTTGGTCTGAGAGACCACGAACAGGGGGTTCTACACCGTCAAAGTCACCCGGGAGTCGCACCCGACCCTGCCCGCACCAATATTATCGATTGGATTTTGGGTACCCAATTTAGCTTTTTGGTAGGGTGGAGATTCGAACCTGGGACCTCCCTTGGAGGATTGTCCTCTCCTCTCCAACTCACCTACAACACCTGGGTGTTACCCTAAAAATCCTAAAGTGCATAAATGTTCCTCCATAGTCATTACTTTCTTATGTTGGCTTGTGTGGGGCAGATAATGCAGTGTTGCTAAATCCTACCCAAAATAAGAAGGAAGCTCATGACTTGGATGGGCTATGCTAGGGAGAAGGTTTTCCCTACAAAGATATGTTTTTCCCCAACCAAAACCTCGCCCGACCTGAGACGACAAGTTTCGACGGACGGGTAGAAGTGCAAAACAAAGGAAGTCCCAAATCTCAACTTGGGCAAAAGTTTGTGAGACCAAAAGGAGCGGGACCATCCTGATTATCCCACACCAACATGGGTGGGTGGTTTGAAGAGCCTTGAGGGTGGAGTCACCCGAAGATGCCCGCCCTAGCCAAGGCAATTGTTTCGAAGATCACCTAGGGTGCAAGCATCTTAAAAGTACCACTCGAATGAGGCAACAAAGGTGGGAGGTGAGCTGTCACCCACAAAGGCTTCAAAACACCTCACCCAAGGCTAGAATGTGATAAGGAAAGGTGAGGATTGGTCAAAGGTGGTGCTAGCCTAGGTCTCAGGCCTATCTTTGAGGCATCATCACTTGTATTTAATTTTGGCCATCAAACACTGTATTAGATTTGTCGATGTTCTACATTGGAACCTAAGGATAGAGTTATACGATGTAGTCAAAGGGAGGCAGGTTGCAGACATAATTAATGATCTGCCACCACAACTAGGGCCATAAATGAAGACGATACAACCACGACGACAAAGACAGAGCTAGTCAAAATAGATGTAATTAATATGGATCATTTGATGGCATACCTGATCCCTTGAAAGGCCTGATCAAATACAACGAGGAGTCAAAGGGATGATTTTCCATCGCCCGGGTAGTATGATGTGCATTAATGAGCCCGTCCAACGAAAGAAGAAGGTCCTATCTTCTGGCTATAAAATAGTAAATGTAATTCATTCGGAGGGTTGGCTCTAAGCCATTATAATTTGTATGCAAGACTGGGAATATATTAATATAAGCAAAGCATTGTCTAGCCTTCTGATTATTTTGCACATGTATGTATTTTCATGTTTGTGCTTTTCTACTAAAGTTGATAAACAAATTAGTTGTTATTCTGCTATCTAGATTATGACTGTTGGTTTATCAATTATGGAATTTACAAACATAGGATGAATGTCAATGCTAAAAGTCAAAATGTATTGGTTGGTCTGTTATATGGTTTGTGTGTGTGAATGTATTTCTACTTCTGCTCTGCATACATCTAGATGCAACTTATCCGCCTGACTTAATTCGACTTCATTAATTTTATTTACTTTCTTCCTTGTTTTCCTTAAACTCCACTAAAATATTTATCGAGTCATAAGAAACCGGTCTACTTCGGAGATTGGTTACGGGGTCTTGTTATCGTGTGGCCTCTCAATGTTGGTCTAGTCTGCAGGATGCACAATCCTTCCGTTAGGTGTAGATTACCGACCAACAGCTTGTAAACCCTAAATTTCCTTGGATATCCTCCATATGATTTTCTTTGTTGTACTATTCTCGAAACCCTAAAGTACAACAAATACACTCTATACTATCATTTTTATTGTAAGGAGAATATTTAATGCTACTTGAGAAAATAAAGAAGATATATCTAGATTAAGCTTGACCTCCACCTCATTTGCTTTAAAATTCACCTTCCTTCTTCCTTTGATTTAAAATTTGCCTTCCCTTCTTCCTTTGCACCTTTAGCTCCTTCTATATTTGAACTTGCGCATTGTACTTCCTCATCTCTCATATCAATTTTTTCTTCTAATGGTTGATTTGAGTGAATTGTAATGGCCTTTACCATCTAATGGTGTAGAGGGGTTTTCCTTGCCACTTTCTTAGGAGTGGAAAATCCTTTATTTGACATAGCTTCTCCTATGACATGATCTTCTTGTTTCACATTGAAGCTACCCTCATACCCAAAAATATCTATCTCTTTCTCCATAATTTTTACTTTGCAATCTCTTGCCATGTGCCTAGTTTCATGACACTCGCGACATTGAAATGCAATGTTTTCATTATCCACTTGTTGATCCCATTCTCTTGATTCAATTTTAATCCTAATGGACTGTAGAAAAGGTTTTGAAATATCCATAGCAACACATATTCTAGTGTATACAACATGTCTTGTCTCCTTACTAGTTTATCCTTCCTAGATGAATTCACCTAGAGTATTAACAATATTCTTCAAAACCTCCTTATTTATGACTTCATAAGTGAAGAACACAAGCTTATACTGAGAGGGGGGTGAACAGTATAAGACCACTTTTTACTTTTCTTTCCCAAACAGTATTAATCAATATAATAAATGGCAATATTAATAGCAATAACCAAAGCAATGCACAAAACACCATCCACAATAGAGACATCTATTTTAATGTGGTTCACCCAATGTGGGCTACCTCCGCAAGAGAAAATATTTCTCAAATAATCTTTTGGGAATCCTTACCAATTACAATATTTATGGACCTCTGTCCAAAGGAGATGTTGATCCTCTAAATCTTAAGTTCATGGATCTCTTCCACAGGAGAACTCTTTCCCCTTCTACTCTGGCTAGTGATATTCTAGAAGACTTTGTCTTTATGTTGCACTGACTGGTGGATCTCTCTCCACTTGAAGACTCCTCACTCAGAAGATTTGTCTTCAATTGTCCTAGTTTTTGGATCTCTATCCACTGAGACTTTGTTCTCTCTACTCTATCACCTCCAAAGCTTTGTATCAATACTGTACTAAATACACTCCAGTCGGTCTAGCATAGCTCTGCACAATCTCTTGCACTAAACATAGTACATTCGGTCTATCATAATTCTGCTCAATAATTCCACACAAAACCTGCTCAAATCTACTCAATATGTCCACACAGAACCTTCTCAAATCTACTCAACAGGTTCACATAGAACTTGCTCAAATATGCTCAATAGGTCCACACAAAACCTACTCAAATATGATCAACAGGTCCACACAGAACCTGCTCAAATATGCTCAATAGGTCCACACATAACCTGCTCAAATCTACTCAACAAGATCACTTAGAACTTGTCCAAATCTGCTCAACAAGATCACTCAGAACTTGTCTAAATATGCTCAACAAGCTCACTCAAAACTTGTCCAAATATGCTCAATAAGTACTCTCTAGGACTTGCTCAAATTTGCATTGCAAGCTTCCACAAAAGCTTACACAACATCAGTCCACAAGCCTTCTCAAAGACTTACCTCAAATATGCTTAACAAATCCACACATAACTTGTCCAATCTCATAGAATCATAGAGAGAATTGTTAGAGACTCAATATGTTCTATACTTAATGCTCAATCATTTTCTCAACTCAATCACATAGAAGCATACAGATAATTATTAGAGACTCAATATGTTCTATACTCAAATCCCAAAAAGAAGTAAGTCCACACAAAACCTACTCAAATCTGCTCAACAGGTCCACATAGAACCTGCTCAAATCTTCTCAACAAGTCCACACAGAACCTGCTCAAATCTGCTCAACAGGTCCACATAAAACCTGCTCAAATCTGCTCAATAGGTCCACACAGAACCTGCTCAAATCTGCTCAATAGGTCCACACAAAACCTGCTCAAATCTACTCAATAGGTCCACACATAACCTGCTCAAATCTGCTCAATAGGTCCACATAAAACCTGCTCAAATCTGCTCAACAGATCCACACAGAACCTACTCAAATCTGATCAATAGGTCCACACAAAACCTGCTCAAATCTGCTCAACAGGTCCACACAGAACTTGTCCAAATCTGCTCAACAAGCTCACTCAGAACTTGTCCAAATCTGCTCAACAAGCTCACTCAAAACTTGTCCAAATCTGCTCAACAAGCTCACTCAAAACTTGTCCAAATCTTCTCAACAAGCTCACTCAAAACTTGTCCAAATCTGCTCAATCAGTCCTCTCTAGGACTTGCTCAAATCTGCATTGCAAGCTTCCACAAAAGCTTACACAACATCAGTCCACAAGCCTTCTCAAAGACTTGCCTCAAATCTGCTTAACAAGTCCACACAGAACTTGTCCAATCTCATAAAATCATAAAGAGAATTGTTAGAGACTCAATATGTTCTATACTTAATGCTCAATCACTTTCTCAACTCAATCACATAGAAGCATAAAGAGATTTTTTAGAGACTCAATATGTTCTATACTCAAATCCCAATCTCAAATCAAGTAAATCTCATAAAAACATAAAGAGAATTGTTAGAGACTCTATATGTTCTATTCTCAAATCTCAATCTCAACTCAATTCAATCTCATGGAAGCATAAGGAGAATTGTTAGAAAATCTATATGTTCTATTCTCAAATCTCAATCTCAACTCAAATCAGTCTCATAAAAGCATAAAAAGAATTGTTAGAGACTCTATATGTTCTATTCTCAAATTTTAATCTCAACTCAAGTCAAAATATAGAATAGTTTGTTTCATGGGACTTGAACAACCACTTCACACAATCATTTGACTAGGCTCAATCAACTCTACACAACCAATCACCTTAAGGAACAATCCTTTCTCACAAGCCTTAGTCCAAGCATGTATCAACCAACTCAAAATGTTTCCAACAATGCTCAACAACAAATCTCACATAACAATGATACTCATGTTCTTTTCTAACTCAAGTTCAAGTTCATTGCATAACAACTCACTTCAACAACCATGCTTATAAAACATTCTTCACATAACAATGATACTCATGATCATCTCAAACCCTAACTTTTGGATACCCAATTCAGCTTTTTGGTAGGGTGGAAATTTGAACCTGGGACCTCCCTTGGAGGATTGCCCTCTCCTCTCCAACTCACCTACAACACCTGGGTTTTATCAATCCTTCTTAGGGTTTAATTAAATTTAATTAATTAATTAAATTAATTAATAATTAATTTAATTAACTTAAATAGTTAATAAATCAACTATTAAATTAATTTAAAAAATGGAATTATAATTAATTAAAAATAATTATTTTCCACCTTGGATTTTAATAAAAGCCCTTTCCACATAAGCCCACCATGGTTTTTAAATAAAACCTTTTAATTTCGCCTTCCTTGGTTTTCATAAAAACCTTTTGATAAGCTTCCTTTGAAGCTCTTTTTGGAACCAAATACCATGCATACCTTCTTGAACCTTTGATCAAAACCTTTGCTTCTCATGAAGCTCTCTTGAGGAACAAAACACAGTGCTTACTTTCATAGGTCCTTTTGACATCAATGACAACTTAGCTTAGGGACTCAAAATGTCCAACAATAAGAAGTCCAAAAAGCCTAATCCACACTGAAAGCAATTTAATAGTCTTTGTCATTATAGAAAAATTCTCAATCCAAGGTCTTAAATATAATGCATCTTTGCCCCTAAAACAAGGGCCTCCATCCATTATTTTATTCCTTATTTATGAACTAGAGAAAATAATGAGGAAAAATTCTTTTGGAAGAAAAGTCATGGAGTAATTTGAATTCAATCCCCACTTTCACTTGATCCAATTTTGAATCTCATAAAGACCTGACCAATATCTATAAAACTCATATATTAACCCTCTGGTTTTAAGAACCCTTATATCATACTCAATCATCTCATCCTTGATAATCACTTATGGTGTAGTATTTGCTACTTGGACAAGGTTAGTTAGCAATAATCATCTCATCCTCTTATTGCTAACTAAGGCATCTATACTTCCAATTAAGACATCCTTACTTCTAATTAGGCCATCTTTACTATCGATAAGGACTTTCAAAAATGACTTTCTTGCTATGTTACCTAGATTTTCTTTACATGAATCTTTTAAAGATTTTAAAACAAAAATAACACTTGTTCCTTGATCGCACTTTACTTTCTACTTCTCACTTCTATTTTTTGATTTAATAAACAATAATACTATTTTTTTTTTATTGTTAAACACATACACATCTCTTCCATGATTTGGACTTATGTATCTTTTATAAAAATTAAAAAAACATACCAATAAAATATCTTGACAAAAGATTAATAATACTACAAATTTTAAATAACAAAAAAATAACCTTTATAAATTTGATTAGCCCACGCAAGTGCCTAAGACTTCTTTAGTAGCTTTAAAAAAAACTATTTAAAATAATATTAATAAGTATTTTATTATCTTAAATATGTGCAAGTTTGTATGATTTTAATTTAATTGATTTTACTTAATATTCACTCATTATCTTTTAAGTAGATTTCCATAGAGTTTGTATGATTTCAATTTAATTGATTTTACTTGATATTCATTCATTATTTTTTACAGGTTTTTTATATATATAGTGAGTTGGTTACATTCACATTATTTTTAGCAGCAGATTAATTATAAGGTCTGTTCCCAACAACAAGCTTATATCACCTCATTATTTTATAACTCGACGTGAAAAAGGACTATGGATTGTCATCGGTATACACTCGAAGAATTCAGATCAAACACATTCGAAGGATTCAGATCAAACTACTACCTTTGCAAACAAGCATACCCCTCCAATGTTTGAATTTAGATCTTTTGAAGGTAAGTGCTTGATGAGACAAACAATTACCAATCCACTTAACCCTTGAAGGCATATATAAAACGTTATTTACCTACTTAAAATAAATAACCCATCCACTTAACCCTTGAAGGCATATATAAAACGTTATTTACCTACTTAAAATAAATAACGAGTTTGATTAGATAAACATATATTATGATGTTATTTTTTTTATTGAGTAAATACTTCTTATACATATACATATCCGCCGTGGGGATTGAACTTGGGTCAATCACCTACTTAAAATATTTTAAAATGTTATTTTTTTATTTTTATTTTAAGATGCTATTTACCTACTTAAAATATGTTTTTCTAGCCAAACTCCTTATTTATTTTCTTGAATTAAAACTTAAAATAAATAAAAAGTTTAATTAAATAAACATATTTTAAAATATTATTTACAACTAAAAATATATTTAGTTAACCAAACTCCATATTTATTTTCTTGAATTAAAACTCTCAATATAATAGAGTTCCAAAATTTTACTATTAAATCCATATTTTTTATTATTAAGTTTTAAAATAGTTTAAATAAAAGTTTGCACGTTTACAATTTTAGCATGGAGTATCCAACAGAATTACTATTTATATTAAACCCTAAACCAAGCACACTCACTTAGCCTTCCCACAGAAATCCGGAACGTTTGTAGTTCCAGGCCCAGCTGTAGTCAGAGAAATGGGGCGAGGCAAAGATGCTCGCAAGAAGAACTTCTTTGCCAACGGAGGGAAGAAAAGAAGTTTCAGCAGCAAAGAAGATGAGATAGAACATGCCTTCTCCGAGAAAAACATGGACGACGAAATCGACATCTGTAAGTTCAATTTCCTCAGGTGGCACTCCTTTTTCAAAATTTAGCAAACCTTAACCGTTATTTTAGTGCATTACTTGTTTTGCATAGAAACCCAACAAATCTCACACATTTAAAACCTGTAGAAAATTTATATTTTGATAAGTGTGATGATAGTTATTGTTATTTTAAATTGGTTGTATGAGATGGAAATGATACTTACTGAATTACATCTCTTGGCTAACAGTTTCACAATTTTAAATATAGTACTTGTGACAATTATAACTATATTACTTTTGATAAATCTGATAGATTATTTGATGAAAGGGAATGCGTAATAAAAAGAGCCTTGAGTATTACTGTATTAGAGGAAGTGGCGAACAGTAAAACCTGAAATATATGAATATTGAACTGTATGGTGATAATAAAAGTCCTTTAGGGAAGAAAGCAACTTACCTGTGACATTTGTGGTGAATTACTTTATGCGAGTTAGGGCCTTCATTTATGTTGTGTGATGGGAAAGTTGGAGCAGAAAAATCCAAAATATTTGAATGTTAAATTACATAGACAAAATCAAATGGCAGGAGCTGTCAAATCCTGGCAGATGATATATGCGGAATTGTCATAATGTTGTTGTAATACCACTATGTGTTTTGTCGAAATACCATGATAATAAGGTGATAATGTAATATGAGTGGGGCTATTTCAATCCTATATAAAAAAAACTACATAAAAGGAATGAAAATCTTTAGGATAGGTGGCGAGTGACTTGTGATATGAGTGGGGCTATTTCAATCCTATATAACAAAAAGAAACTACATAAAAGGAATGAAAAACTTTAGGATAGGTAGTGACTGGCTTGTGTTATGTCTGATAGATTAATTGATTTTAGGGCATATTAATATTTAGTGCCATAATTTATGTTATCAGAGGGGAAGCTGAGAGCAGTAAACTTTAAACTATCTAAATATTGAACTCCTACTGAAGATTCTCATGGGAATTTAATAGAAGGTTTTTAACGACCATGACACCAATTAACTTATGGGATGGAAAATGCCCTTCAAATGCACCGGTTGGAGTGCTTGGAGTAATTAACGTATGTCTTAGTTGGAGTGTATCCATGGTTGTGACAGGCTTAAATTTCAACCTTATAGGCAAATGTGTTTTGCCCCTCCTAGATCTACTATCAAGGAATTATTAATTTCTCTTAGCACAATTCCCTTGTACATTATGAAGTTTTCCGGAGATGTCTCCTGAGCCATAGCCCTCTTCCTATGAACCATTGCTTCCTGCCATTAGAGCTGCCAGTTTGAGATCTGAGCACAAATAGTTTGATATTGTATTCAGTGACAGCCTTTTTGTTTTTTTTCAAATTGGTTAAATGGATTGAAATGGGCCTCAGCTGTATTGCATCATCACCATGTTGTCATGGTATTTAAATGAACAATATAGTGGTATGACATTGCCTGGTGGGCTTTGAATCTTGATTTCTCCATCGGAAGCCCACATTTTTAAACATCTGAGATAATGCCATTTGATTCCACTTAGTGATAATTATCTGAATTACTTATTTTTTTGGTCTGGAACTTGGAGTATGTTAATTACGATCTCTAGTAGGGTAAATTCTCTTTTTGCGAATGTAAATATTAGACTATTGGACTTTTAGCCTTTGAAGGGCTGGGGTGATTCTTCCTGTAATTAGATGGAATTGTTGAGTCATTGGGATTGCCTGCATTTGATTACTGGTTTGTATCCTCTGATAGAGAATTTCTCCACAGAGGAGCTTTGGACTTGAGTGCTCTCTTATTGTCAGTTAATCTATAATCTCAGTCTCGCCAGCTTAAAATCAGAATTACAACCACTCATTTGGTCACTCATGTTATATAATGCATTTGGCATTGGAGTGTACCTATGCTAGTCATAAGTAGTGACATGCATTTGGAGTGTACCGTTACGTGTATATTTTTGGATTTGACATGTAGTGACAGGCAACCTAATGCTTTTGCTGGCACTTGGAGACTAGAAAGAGTAGCACAAGTCAAAAGCTTAACTTTAAAATCTATTACGAACTCCAGACACATGATTTGGGACCCTACACTTGTTATCGCTGGTGCATGTAACTTTTGACTTTTTGTAAGCCTTGTTACAAATTGAAATTCTATGTGTACTGGTACCTGCTAAAAAGGGTCATGAAATGTAGGCATGTGTACTTTCTAGTTGATTTTGTTTGATTTATCCCAGATAAGCAGGTGTATTTTATCAATGTTTTCTCTTGCTATATGACTAAACTGAATTGAGTCGAGGGACCGAGTTGCATCTTTTCGAGTTATGGTGAATGCTGTTTTTTTCAAATTAATAATTAAGCTTGCTTGTAAACGATCATTTTTTTGTGCAAAACCAAAGAATTTAGCTGTTCCCATATTTCATATTTAAGGGCATTTTGAAACAGTGTTCTTTATTTTTGTCGTTTACAGAGGAGATATAAAAGATGAGATTTCCTCATTATTCTAATTGCTTTTTGTTTGTTGTTTCTGCAGTTAACAAACAACGGGATAAGATTTCCCTGGACTTAAACGAAGATGATGGTAGGCTTTATTTTATCTCTCTATGTCATAATGATATTCTTAAGTAGGCTATGCAATTGTTCACGTTTCTTGTCTAACATTTCAACATTATGCAGATACATCAGATGAAGAAATGGAACAGCCTGTATTTGACCTTCAGGCGTGAATGCATTGAATGTGTATAAAGCTGTTGAACTCATATGTATAGATGCTAACTTGATTTTGAAAGTTTTTCCTTGTAAATAATAAAGTATGCAAGTAAGAAAATCGAGGCAAGACCACATAAAGAAACAGATGTGACAGTGAGTCTGTTCTTTCATTGACTTTGGTTATTGAAGGCCTGGGCGGTGAAGGTTTACTATAACTTAAAAGTGAAGATATAATATATATTAAAGAAACTTTCTGTGTAATTCCTAACTGATATATAGATCAATTATTTAAAGTTCACAGTATTATGAGATGATACTCATGCTGTTGTCTATGGTGGCAGGATGAAAGCAGTGAGGAGGTGGAAGAATCGGTAAATCTTCTCATTATAAACCTTTTCTGTTACAAGAGATTAATGAATCTAGAAGTAAAAAGTTGCAATCTTGATAAATATACTGTTTTATCTGTCAGCATCTTGCTTTTTGAATCTCTCTTTTTTTTCCATTCATTCTCCTCATATATATTATTCATTTTCTGGGAGACATACAAGATCCTGGTGGTTATGTACACTGTTTCAGTAATTTGCAACCTTCCAATTTATATCGATATGGATTTTCATATTCCTTTTATTCAGGCTTATTGTTGTATACTTTTTACAGGAAAGTGATAATGAACAACTTACTGGGCTCGCTGCAAAAAGTAAGGGAATTATTTTAGCAGTAGCTTCTGATGTTTGTTATTTGATTTGTTTTAGTTACTTTGTTGATGTACAGTAGGAGATCAAGAGCATTTATATATTTACAGTAAAATAGAAAGTGTGCATTGCCAAGGGTGATTTGTGAACAATGAAACTGGTCACATGTGGACCATAAAAAAAATTCTTTTCTATTTTTTTTTTTGGCTATTTTGGTTCACAAAGACTATCTATATAATTTGTTTGTTTCTGCAGACTTTTAGTCTTCAAATTTATAGCATATTTCCATTCTTGATTTCTTTTCTTATACTTTCCTCTTTTTCAAGAAGTTGTCTTCAAATTGGATGGAATTTCTTGTGTAGGTCTGGTGAGATGACATTCAACATCTCTAATGCTGAAATATTACAGTTGTTAAGGGGGGCATTACTTGACTGTTGTGTTTGATTGTCACCATAATTATTTGTTGTTTATGTGAGTTCCTTGACTTGTATGCCATGTTCATCCCATCCTTCCCATATGGAAAAGTTGTGACATTATTGAATTTTTAAACTTCAGTGTTCATTATGTCTCAAATTTTGAATTGGTTAAATTTTGAAATATCACACATGGAAAGGGAGGCATTTTGATTGTCACCATAGTTATTGGTTGTTTACTGGGTTTCCTTACCTTGTGTGCCTCATTCACTTCATCGTTCTAATATGACAGTCAGGTTATCCAAGATATGCATGCCTTGGAGGAATCAATTTTGTCCAATTCTTGTAGGTGAGAGGTGTTTAATTGCCAGTTTGGCCAGGATCTTAGAAACATTTCATTATGTGTTTGTCTCAAATATGTCACATTGCAAAGTCACATAGTTATGGGGATGACTCCTAAGTTGGCCTTGTTAACGTTTTCGCTCAAGGGAGTACTTATATGTTAACGTATTTCAGTACTTTTGGCCAGCATAATCTCAAGTTGCCTTATAGATTCCTCATAATATTCCATCAAACCAAAGGACTTCATTGTCTTGCATCACTCTAGGATCACATAAGAAGGCTTGAAAGACATTAAGTTTTTATGGGATCACTTGTTGGCATGCACAAACAGTGGGTTCATTCTTGTTTGTATACTGCAATAAGACTAAATGATCCTTGACTAAAGGCTAAATAATTACCTTTGCTTACTAGCTTGATATGTTTCAATTTGCAAACATGGGATTCTTTCAGAAATATGCTTATTCTTGAAGTTTTCGAGGAATTTCTTTGTGGGTCTATCGCCTTTTGATATCTCTAATAAAGTCTGCCACTAATTTTAGCTCCTTCCTTCATGGACACAGACACTGAAATAGGTGTGTGGCCTTGACAGTCCTTGCCTGCAGTTCTTCAATGATGGTGTCTGCTTTCAATATAATTTTAAGTTGCGCAAGTTCTTTTCATAAGGCTTCTTTGCCTTCTTATGTGGAATACATAGTTACCTTAATGTTTGAGGAAACTGATATGCGATTGAAATTTGGCTCATGTGTATCACATCATGACCATGTGATTACTGTATTATAACAAAGCACATAATGTTATTACAATAACACTTTGGCCATTATGTGTGTATTGCTTGGCAAGATTTGAACCTAGTTCTCCACTTTGAAAGTCCATGTTTTAACTGTTTTTTACATTTCTCCCAAGGGATGGTGAATGAGATGGATTGTGCTATGAATTTTTGCCTTTGTTATGAAACCTAGCTATATGTTAACCCTTGCTCAATAGCAGAGTGAGCCTTCATGGAACCATGGAACAGAAGTTTGCATTTAGCCATTACGGTGAAAACGCACAAGCAGGGCGATGGCTTCTGAAACCTGCACTCCAATTTTGGTGTTAGGCATAACAAGCGAGCAACTTCCCTGAAGAATCATATTTCTTTTCCTAAGGGCTCGCTTGTCCGAGTGTGTTCCATACAGGGAGTGCTTGCAGAGAAATATTGTTTATTTTTCAGCTGATCATCAGAATTGATCAGTGTCTTATAGAAAAGACCTTCATTCCTTCCTAAACCACGTGCCTTTTAAGGGGGTGGAGTGGGCAAACTACCTCCATGTGAGTGAAGTAGGAGGCTGCGTAAGGCCATACATAAGATTTTTATAAATTAACTACAGTTAGTGTGTGTTTATATATATATATATATAAAGCAATGTTATTTATTTATATAAATAAATAAATAAACAATATTTTATTAAGAAAAGGACAGAATTATACAAAAAATTGTGAGCATGAATAATGCTCAACTTCAATCAAATGTAGAGGCCTTACTATGATGACAAGTTTTCAATGAAAAGAGTGTCAACACAGCTTATTAAGACAATGATAGGTTTTAAGAGAAAATGCAAGCAGGTGAGTCACAAATAAATAAGTTTAATTCAAGCATGATTGAAATGTAAAGCAAGATCATGAAGACAAAGGAAGTAATTTCTAAAATAAACTCAAATGTTCAATTGTCGCTCAAGCAAAACAACTTTCTAGGTTCACCAAACACTTCTAATTCTACCCAAAAGCCAAATCTCAATTGAGCCTTTCAAAATTTAACATCTAATACTCAACAACAACAAAATCAAAGCCATAACAAAACAAATTGGTAATTCAAGTCAAATGCTAGAATCAACATTCCTAAATTTAACAATGAACATCTGTGTGAAATTATTGATTGGATGATTAGTATTAAAACTTATTTGAGTTAAATCCTATCAATACAAAAGAAGATGCTATTAAGGTAACGTCCTTACACGTAGAAGGAAAGTCACAAAAAAATGTAAGGAATTAAGCTAACATGGTTAGGATTCATAATACACATTTGTAAAATATTTAAACTCCATTGACCGATTATTTTAAACAATTGTTTGAATAAGACAAAGGAAACCGTTAAACGAATACGTCTCAAAATTCGAATCGTTATTGACATTATAGCAAAAATGATTGACAATAAGTTGGTCCAATGTTATGTGGTTGGATTAAAGCTTGATATAAGAAATGAACTCTAAGTTAAGGATGATTTCACCCTGCCTCAGGCTATAAAACTAGCTTAAAAATATGAACATTCTTGGCTTCAAGCTAACAATGATTTAAGAAATGAGAGTAATTCTGAGTCGATAGAGTACAAACACCGCATCAATGGAACTTTGATTACGAAAAATATTATATGAGCAAGGGGACGAAGGATTCTCCTAAATATTTGAATTCTAAAGATACCAAAATGCTATATAACTATGAAAGGAAAGATCCTGAACAGTAAAATTGGGATATGAGCAGTATCAATAGCGAGAATGCATTTGAAGCAGAGTCAAAACCAACACCACGACAAAGCAAACCAATAATCTTCGTAGATGCAATAACAAGAATACAATACCCACAAACCTTTAAGATGTGAGGGTGTAAATAAAAATGCAGCTGGCTATGGTTGTGATTGACTTTGGAAGCATTCATAATGTTATAAGTTTAGCCACTGCTAGGAGACTAAAACTATTTCTTCATTGGACGAAAGGGTTCTACGTGTCAATTCCAGGAGGTAATCACCTGGCTTGCAAGGCAAAATGTGACAAAATGGAGTTGAATATAAATAACTATAAATACCAAAGTAGCTTCTATGCTGTGCTATTAGGTGGATTAGATATAATACTTGGAGCAAAATGGTTGATTCCTCTCGGGTTTTCAAATGCAGTCTAGACAAAAACTTCAAATTTAACTGGTAAGGTCAGAAGTATACCTTAAAAGGATTTAATGGTCCACGTGCACAACTGGTTTCATCATACAAAATGGAAAAAAATGTTTGAGAAAGCATTCACTGTTATTGCTTGATGTTATATAATAAATGGTTTGGCAACATATTAAGATATAACAAATAGCAAACATCATTAAACAGCCAATAGTATTTCAAGAATTTTTGTTGGGGCTAACCCCAATAAGAGATTTTGAGCATATTGTTGAAATCGAGTTGGAATCATTGCCAATGAATATCAAGTTGGTTTAAGAGTCATTGAAATTAGGTGTTATCACACTTAGCAAGAGCCTGTACTCAGCACTAGTCATACTAGTCAGGGAAAAATATGGGTCCTATTGCCCATGTATTGCTTTCAAGGGCCTAAATAACTATTGAAAACCAATTTCCTATTCCATTCATGAGATGCCACATGAATTACATCGTGCTAAGTATTTTGCTAAGCTTAACCTTAGATTGGGTTATTACCAAATCTACATTTGGACAAAATACATTCTGAAAACAACTTTTTGAACTCATGAAGGTTGCTCCCAGCTCCAGATGATGCCCTTTGGGTTAACCAATGCCCTTTTCACCTTTGAAGCTGCTATGAATGAATTTTCCATCCTGTATTTACAAAAGATTGTTCCTGTATTCTTTGACAATATTCTCATTTTCAGCTGAAACAGGAAGGGTCACCTCAAGCATGTAGATGAGGTACTCCACGTTTTACAATATAATAAAAATTATGCAAAGATATCCAAATGTAGTTTTGGCAAAATAGTGCTTGAATATTTAGGCCATATAATATCAACAAAAGGGTTTAAGGTTGATCCTGCAAAAAATTAGATCAATAATGATGTGGCCTAAACCTAGGACAATGTCCAAAATATGGGGATTTCTCGAGCTAGCAGGATACTACTGCTCATTTATTGAAAACTATGCGCATATTATCGCCTCTTGTCTGATATTTTGAAAAGAGATTCTTTTGAATGGACACCTGAAGGAGATCAAAATTTCCAAAAGAGAGAATTATCTTCAACACCTGTGTTAACGACTTCTGACTTTTCTAAACCATTTATTATGGAATTTGATGCTTATGGTGAAGGTTTTGGAGTTGTACTAATGCAAGATGGTTATCCAATTGCATATGCAAGTCGAAAACACAAGACTCAAGAAAAACTGAAATCTGTTTACAATAAAGAAATGCTTGCAATTATTCATGCTTTGGCAAAAAGAGGCAATATTTAATAGGTAACAAGTTTTCTGTTTGTACACACCAAGATAGCCTTCAACAGAAAACATTGTCTTTTGAACAACAAAAATGGGTGGCTAAGTTTTAATCCTTGGACTTTGAAATCCTACATCAGAAGGGAAAAAATAATGAAGCTGTAGATGCCTTGTCAAGAAAAGGTGAAGAATTAGCATCTTATGCAATCTTAGTAATTATTCCAGAATTCTTGAAGGATGTACAACCTGAATATGTTGAAAGTGATGAATGCCAGGAATAATTAACAATATTGAGGCACATCCACAATTCGCATGGAAAAATGATACTTTGTTAGGAACCTTCATATAAGAATAAGCATAACCAAAGTAGTGATTGCAGGAATTAATGGAAATGTTGACAAACTAAATGACCATGAAAATGAAAGTAACATAAGTGCTCAAGAAAAATAACTGGATGGAAATAACATCAAACTTATATTAGCCAAGGGGAACAGATATTGCAGGCCTCTTCGAGGAGGGCAATCTCTTTGAAAGCAAAGTTCCAATAGAATAGGAGATGCCTTCTACTCCAAATCCATGTCCTTGTATGGACTCTTATTTACCCTAACCATAATGCTCAAGGGTCGGACCACACGAAAGAGGGGACCCAAGCTACTAATTCCTTACAATAAAAGCAAAGCTTACATAATAATGGGCCCATGCCACTAGGTGCCCAAGGTTCAAACATACACAAACATTAGACAAGTACATAGTTGTGTTAGGAGTCCCAACATGCCCTCCTCCTTCAAGAAGGTTTGTCTTCAAAGCTTAAAGTGAGGAAACTGCTGTTGTAGTTGTTGGAGTGGCTTCTAGTTAGCATCTTCTAGCTATAGTCCATGCCACTATACTAGGATTTCGGTGTGAGTGCGGTTGCGGAGTGCGCGTGTATGTCGGTCTAGAATATTCTCGAATTCTAAGATGATTGAGCTTTCCTCATCCAACTAGGGTATTAAGGACCAGACTTGTATATGGTTGCCAAGGAACTTCTTTAAAGATGAGATGTGGTAAACTGGATGTATGGTGGAAGAAGGCGACAATTCTAACTTGTAGGCCAAGCGGCCAACGTATTGCAGTACTTTATACGGTCCAGTGAATTTTGGTGTTGTTTTCTGATTGCCACAAAGTTTTAGCGATAAGTGATAACTGCTTGTAGGATTGCAGGCGTAGGAAAACCATGTTTCTAATGTTAAAATTGCACTCGGAACGATGTTGATTTGTTGCTTGTTGCATACGGTTTTGTGCCATGACCAAATTATCTTTGAGATTTTGGAGTAGTGCACGCTTCATGAGAGTGGAATCCACTATTTGAACCTTAGAACTACCCGGAACTTATGAGAGGAGTGACGGTGATGGTTGTCCATAAACTGGTTCATACATGTATCATCTTGGTGGAGGAGTGATAGGAAGTATTATACCACATCTCGGCCAAAGGAATCCATTTGACCCAATGAGTCGGTTGCTTAGATGCAAAGCAATGTAGATAAGTCTCTAAGGACTTGTTGTCAATTTTAGTTTACCCATCGGTTTGTGATGGTATGTCGAGCTCATCTTTGGGAATGATCCACTAGCACGAGAATGACTATATTGCCTTTAGACTTTGGGAGTCCTTCAATAAAATCCATAGAAAAGTCCGTCCAAACGGTCTTCAGAATTGGAAGAGGCTAGAGTGTGCCTAGTGTGCGAATAGTTTCGCCCCTAACTTGTTGACGAGTGTCACATTCTGCAACAAAGTTTTGGATATTCTTTTTCATTCCTGCCCAAAAAAAGGTGTGTTTAGCCTGTTCATATGTTCTTTAAGAAGCCTGAATGTCTTGTGGTTGGAGAAGCATGCTTTTCCTAAAATATGGACTTGTGGAGTGGCGAATTTTTAGGGAGAACGAAGTGACCTCGTTATTGTAGATATTGCCCATTCCATGTATATCCTAGGTGAGAGTTGGAATCAGTTTGAAGTTGTTGAATTATTGATTGCAAGGTGGGATCTTGGGTCACTTCTTCTTGAAGCTGGTGGGTTCATTAAGGAAGTGGAGTAGAAATGGCACATAGCATATGTTGATCCTCGTATTGATGGGATAGTGCATCAGTGACTACATGTTCCTTGCCCTTCTTATCAATGGTCTCATAATCATTCACGTTGTTTGAGAAAGTACTTAAGGTTGTGGTGGTCCTTTTTGATGGAGACATGTCACTCAATAAGATAAGGCCTCCTTTGGTTTACAACATTTAGAAAGAAAGGTAAAGGGTAAAGTAGTTTTTAATGTCGACAAGGCCATAGGCCATATGAGATGACCCTCATGGAGGATGTTGTTTACCCAATATATGGTTATCCAACCATACTCGGTTACTAAAGCATGATGTACACCCTATATTATGTAGGATTCGAACCTTAGACCTTTATTCAGAGTTCTAAATTCTCCACCATTAGGCCACTCAGGTTGTACATAAGTCGACTTTCCCAGGTTTTTGCCCAATAGTGCTTGACTAGTGAAGGCCAATGGTTGCCCTTCTTGCATAAGCACTGCACCAATTCCACCTCCTGAGGCATCACTTTCAACCACAAATTGCCTGGAGAAATCAGGCATAGCAAGGATAGGAGTAGAGAGCGTAGCTTACTTGAGTTGAAGAAATGCATGTTCGACGGGTTCTGATCATAGAAATGAATTCTTCCGCAACATAGCAGTCAAAGGGGACACAATCTTCCCATAATCACGGACAATTTTTTGGTAATAACCAATGAAACCTAGGAAACCCTCAAGACTTTTGAGAGTGTGGTTTGGGCCATTCTTGTATGGCTACAATTTGTTTAGGGTCCACCTTGACCCCTTCCTTTGAAACTACATGGCCTAGGTATTCCACTTTTTGCATCCCAAAAGAACATTTGGATCGTTTGGCACATATTATTGGCTAGGAGTTGTAGTGTTTGGTCTAAATGTTGCAAATGTTCCACCCATGTACAACTATAAATCAAAATGTTGTTGAAAAAGACCAAAATAAATTTACATAGAAATGGTCAAAAGATTGCATTCATGAGACTCTTAAAGGTGGATGGTGCGTTGGTAAAAGACCAAATAGCATGACAAGGAATTTATAATGGTCTTCATGAGTGCGGAAAGCTGTCTTTGGAATATCTTAGTCCCTCAATCTGATTTAATGATAGTTTGAACGATGATTCAACTTTGAGAAGAAGCAAGCACCATGGAGTTAATCCAGCAACTCATGAATTACGGGAATGGGAAATTTGTCCTTGATGTTAATTTTGTTGAGTTCTTGTAAATCCACACCTAATTGTCAAGACCCGTCTTCCATACAAACCAAAAGTAGTAGAGAAGAATATGGGCTATCTCACAAAATTGCAACTTTTGGCTTTTTTGGTACTGTTTATTTGTTTGGTAGACTACTGACAACTGACTTCTTTGTTGTTGACGGACTACTGACAACTGATTGCTTCGAATGTCAGATTGTATGGTCGCTACATTGTCAAACTGGTTATTGTTTGCACTATCATACTGGATATTCTTTGCATTGTCACACTGGATAGTCTTTGCATTATCAGACTAGATATTCTCTGGACTCTCAGACTAGATATTCTCTGCACTATCAGACTAGGTATTCTTTGAATTGTTAGATTCTACAGTATGCTCAGATCTGGTTTTGTTTAAATAGGGACAATCTGAGTCAGGGTGTGTCTGATTTTGTGGGTTCTCTTATATATGATCTCTTTCGTGATTAGTGGCTGGCCCAATATTTCAAAGCTCTTAACTACGTAGGGTTCCACCATACCCGTAGTCACACTAACTGTTTTTGAGGGTGCTATGAGAGTAACTTCCCAATGCTAACCGCTTATTGGTGCACCACAATTTCATACAACCGAAGGCTTCCTAGGTCTGTTTTGTTTTAGTTCAATTTAAGATTGTCTTCTGATATACCTCACGGTATGTGGAAGTCCGAATTTGTGGCACATTTTGTTAAAGGCTTGGATGTTAGTGTGCTTTTACCACACCTCCTTTACACACCGCTTTACGGGCAAATGTGCTGAAGCAGAAATGACAAATCTACGCAATTTTAAAACCCCTGAAACAGAGTTTCTACCCTACTCTACTAAAAACATAATTTTTTTTTTTGTGTTTTTTGGGAAAGATACGTTAATGGAAAATTACAGAATAGAAAAATGGCCAAGAATGTTGTTGTTGCTATGGAACACGGCCCTAGAAATAGCTTTGAAACCACTTGTTAGGAATGTTCATATAAAAATAAGCATAACCGAAGTAGCAATGCAGGAATTAATGGAAATGCTCACAAACTAAATGACCATGAAAAACAAAGTAACAGAAGTGCTCAAGAAAAATAATTGGATGGAAATAACAACCAACTTCTATCAATCAAGTGGAACAATTATCGCAGGCCTCTTCGAGGGGGCAACCTCCTTGGAAGCAAAGCTTCAATACAATATGAGAAAAAATATGAGATGCCTTCTACTCCAAACCCATGTCTTTATATAGACTCTTATTTACCCTAACCCTAATGCTCAAGGTTCAGACTACATTAAAGAGGGGATCCGAGCTACCGATTCCTACTTAAAATAAAAGTAAAGCTTACATCATAATGGGCCCATGCCACTAGGTGCCTAATGTGCAAACATACACCAATTAGGGTAGGGTCCTAACATATTTTATGGACTAAAATTCACATACATTTGCTCTGAAATACTAATTTTATATTAAAGGCTCTTTCAGATAGACATAAGTTTCCAAGCTCATAATATATTGGATTCTTCAAAACATGCTATGATGCTGAATGTGACACTTTAACATAACAGTGAGCATGTCTCATACACAGGATTATTGCAATCATTGCACATTCTTAAACAGAAATGGGAAGAAATATCTTTGGATTTTATATATGGGCTACCTATGTCAGATGGTTGCGATAGAATTTTTATGATTGTGGACTGTCTCACGAAATTTGCCCATTTCATTCTGATGAAACTAACTTGTTCCCCACTCAAAGTAGTAGAGGGATTTGTTAGAAATATTTATAAACTTCGTAGATGTGCAAAGGTGATTGTGGGCCATTGCAACCTGTTGTTCATTAGTAAGTTTTGGAAAGAATTTTGTATTTAAACAGGCATTTTGTAAACTATGAGCTCCACATATCACCCTCAAAAGGAGGGTCAAGCAGAGATTGTGAACAGATGCCTAGAAGGTTACTTATGTTGTTTTCTCTGAGAAAACCCCAACAATGGTCTAAGTGGCTTCCTTTGGCTTAATTGTTGTGTAATTACCATGTCTGATAAAATAACAGCCTTTATTGCCTTATATGGATATGAGCCTCCAAGATCCAAAGACTGTATAATCAATTTAAAGTTCCAACGATACATTGATTATTTGGAAGAATCCCACACAATTATGCAATCTCTAATTTAGAAATTGGAATGTGTTAGAAATAGAATGAGACAGTTGGTTACGAATCTGCCATTCAAGAAAGGATTTTAATATTTTGCGCCCTAGATTCGCCCAGCAGATTGAAAGGCCGGAAGGAAGGGATGCCTTCCGTGCCAATCTCCGGAGAAGGCCGGCTCCTATGCTAGTCTACTTGATTTTTCAGATAAGGGAACAGGAAAGAGATTATAAAGTGCAGAAAGAAATGTAAATATCATGCATTTCGGGTGGGAAAGACAAGCAGCACAATCACTAGCTAGTACACAAACCAATAGCAATCAAAGCAAAACATGTAACAAAAATTGTCACTGGTATTCCTTCCTATGTATCCTTCAGTTTCGTATTCCAGATTCAATTAAATGCCAATGCTGTGATCCAGGATTCAGAATGACAGCAATCAGAAAAATAAATGAACATGTAGCAGAAATACTAGCAGAAGGCAGCATAAAAGAAGAAGACAAATGACAGAGCCAAGGATGCTTTGTATTCAAATGCAAGTGTCTGATACAACAGAGTTTTCTTAGCAATATGTCCCCCCCTTTACAATGAAGTTCATCTGCTATTTATAGCAGGAATTTCCCCCCAAATTACAATTGATGCACGGAACTCAAGACACTGCAAAAGCTGCAAAAAGTGCCGAGATTAGACCTTTGCTGACCGTGAGTGTACCTGCAGCAAGATCCACCTGGAAATGGTACAACTTCGTACAGATATGGTGGATGAGAAGTCAGGTCCAGTTAATGTGGTAGGCGCAGTACAGTTTGCCTCTGCAGACATCATCAATGTTTATCTACGCTGTACTTTGACAGCACACCTTTTGTCTTATCCTGACAGGTGTTGATCCCGAAATCTGCGTGTGTTTGGTTCAGGTCTGAAGCTCACTGATGTAAGGGGGACTGACCAAAGTCGCCTGCTGAAGAGAGCGACCCCGGGAGTCGCTCCAGGATGGAGCGAACTCGGGAGACACCCAGACTTAGAAACTTTGGCAACTTGGTCCTCTTTTCTCACATTCGCTGACTAGGGGAGAGGCGACGGCGGTCGTTGGGAAAAGGCAGCGACGACGGGAAGCGTTGGAAAAATGAGTGACTGACGTCAATCTTGAATGCTGCCTTGACCTGAGTGTGCTTGGCAAAGATGGGCGTCGACGGACGGCGTGGGCGACCTTGAGCGACGACGAGCGTCGGGCGTCGGGCGGTGCGGGAGACCTTGAGCGATGACGGGAGGCGCTGGCGACCTTGAGCGACGATGGGAGTCTCCACACTTAGAATATTTTTATCTCTCTTCTCTTCTTCCTCCGCCCATGGTTGCTCGAAAAGGGGAGCGACGACGGGAGTCGCTCCCAAGCCAACACTTAGAAAATTCTTTACTTTTTTGCTTCCCCGCCGAGATTCGCTTGAAAAAGGGAGCAATGACGGGAGTCGCTCCAAAATGGAGCGACCGACGTCGGTCGCTCCCAATCCGACACTTAGCCAAATTTTGCAATTTTGCTCTCCTGCTGAGGTTCGCTCCAAAAGCGAGCGACGGCGAGCATCGCCCGAAAAAGGGAGCGACTCCCGGAATCGCTCCAAAACGGAGCGACCAAGGGAATGCCCCAGACTTAGTCATTTTTTGGCCCTTTTTTCAAACTGATGGAATGCTTGAAAGCAAAGCATGAAAACAGAAAATGGAAATATGAAACATGGAAACTGCATGAGGAAAACTGGAAAGAAAGGAAGGAGGGAGGCAGCAGCAATTTTTTAGATTTTCAGAATTTTTACCCCTTTGCAAAATGTGACAACAGAGACAACACACTCTGAGTGAGACTTTCAAGAGAACGTTTATGTTCATCTTCAGCCATACAAACAAATTTATCTTAAAGAAATCAGGAAAATTTAAAAGGTATCTTTCAAGTTTTATGGTCCTTATTGCATGCGTGTGAAAATCAGTCCAGTTGTTTCTTATATTGAGCTTCCAAACAAAGTTTGCATCCACGATGTCTTTCATATTTCTTGTTTGAAGCAATAGTTGGGTGCCTTACTTTTGTTTAGACAGAGATGCCTGTCTTGGATGACGAAGGTTGACTTGTATTAGAGCCCAAAGGAATTTTGGAAACACATAAGACGACTCTTTGCTCTCATCAAATTATCAAATATTTGATAAAATGCAACGGTTGTCCAAAGGAAGAAGCTTCCTGGGAGTCATCGGGGCTCATCCATCTCTTCCTACGCTTTGAGGACAAAGCATTTTTGGTAGTGAGGACTTGTTATGAACTCTAATTATTAAATTAACCCATGCTAGCAATAACACCATTGACGGGCTCCCATTCATGGGTATTTATAGTTTATGGTGGTGCCTTGGACTCACCATCATCTTAACAATATATCTCTTAATGTTTGAACCATATAACAGCCTGTTCTGCCAACAGTGTTCCATAAAGCTTTATGAATATACTTTGATGCTTGTATTCAGAACACTCTCTGTATTTTTGAACTATTCAACATAAGAACATAGCAAAAGAGATGAGCTCATGTATAGAGACAATGATATATGCATCTCAGGCATAGATGGATTGAGAAGACTAGATATACCATGAGCTTGTTCAAAGGGTCAAAACTCAATGACGTACCAGTTGAATTAATGTAAATGGTGAAGTGAAAAATTTTCCTTGTTAAGGGGGCCATATATGCCCTTTGGCATTCTGGCTTGGCTGTGACGAAAAAATTACCTTTATCTTATATATTTCTTAGTGTACCTTGGGTTTAAACAGATCAGAAAGCTTTAATTTACCATGAGCTTGGTCGGAAGTCCAAATCTAAGATGGTACCATATTGAATTAATATCTCTAAGGTAAAGCGAAAAATTTCCCTTGCTTTCACAAGGGGTCTCATATACCTAGAGGCGTGCTGGCTTGTTTGTGACCTGAAATATCACCTTTACCTTTACCTTCCTTTAGTAAAAACTTAGATGAAGATGATTTAAAATTTGAAAACTAAAGCATTTTACAATCCATCCTGCAAATGACCTTTGGCCAGCAAGGCTCTTGCAACTTATATACATTTACATTCTCTTCCATCTCAACCTGGCGTTTATCCTTTGCCTTCCCTTTTTTTGTCTTTCTGCTAGACTTTAGTATTGTTACACCATATTAAGTGCATTAACAAGCTATTGTTAAGGACCCATATTGATGAGTGCAAGGTGAGAGTGTGATCCTAAAAATATATGTTCAGTATATCTTCTGACTAATTCTGACTATGTTGTTGGATGCTTCCAGGTAGTGTAGTGGTTTTATAAAATTAGTTTAACCATTGATTTGATAGTTTTGCAAAGAGATGTTAGCTTGTGGATATGATCAGCTAATGTATATATAATACATGATTTACCCTTTTTTGTTTTTCTTCTATTTACCTCAAGATAGATAGACATTTAATATATTTCTGTTCTGCTGTTCTGTGATTTCCCTATTTATCTTATCTGAATGCTTACGTCATTTAGGGAAGTATGCAAACATAGGTTATCCCAAAGCTTTCTTTTTATATGTTTAATTGAGTTTCTTAATGTTTAGCATGCATAGATGCGTCTTGCTGGGTATTGATAGAGTAGGTTTTGAAAGTAAAATATTTCTTATCAATATCGTGTAATGGGTTTCTTGAATAGTTGCAAAGCAAGCAAAAATTTTAAGGCAGAAGACAGGTGGAGTTGAGGATGAGATGGAAGACGAAGAAGAAGAAGAAGCAGCAGTTGAAGAGGAAGAAAGGAAAGCTGTGTGGGGCAAAGGAAAAAGGGCATACTATGATGCTGATAATGTTGATTTTGAGGTAGGATAAAAGAATTATTGGGAACATTCTAGAATTTGATACAGAAGATTGTTTTATATTTCTTACCAATATACAATGATATATCTTGTATGCTTCTTTTTATCATTTAGCTCCAATCTAGTGATGAAGAGTCACCAGCAGAGGAGGAAGCTGCAGCTTTAACTCTACAAAGAAAGAAGGCAGAATCGCTTCGGCCTGAAGACTTTGGTCTAGAAGAGGATGAGGAATGTGAAAATGATGCTGATTCAGATGCCCATGAGGAAACATTACAAGTGAGCTTGAATTTTGTTTTTGGGTGAAAACTTTTCTTTTGTGATTATAGTCTTATTATTTTCTTACTATTTTTTATGTCATCTTTGTCAATCAGGAAGCTGTTAAACGACATGAGGGTGGGCTTGAGGGGAAGAAACCAAAAAAGGCCTCAAATAGAGATCTTGGCACTCAGGTTGATGATGATAAAATTGTAGCTTTTGAGGGGGTCAAAAAGGATATCAATGCCTTATCAAAAGATCAACAGATGGAAATTGTCATGAGGTACAAATGCCATAAACTGCTTTTATTTGGAAAAGTATCCTTGATGCTGATTATTATTTGATCTAGGTTAGATTTGTGGGTGATTGCTTCACACTTTAACTAAGTTAAATAGAGTTGGCTCAAGTATCCTTGTTATCCTCATAGTTGTTTTGATATAAATCTTTATAGGTGTCTCAGTAAGTATCCTTCATGCTGATTATTGTTGATGGTGTAGGTTAGCTTTGTGATTGGTTGCTTCATCCGTTAATTAGGTTAGTTGGCTGGAGTCTCCGTACTATCCTCTAAGTTGTTTTGATCTAAAGCTTTATAGGCAGCTCCATGATCTTTTTTTTAATGGGTTATATCAATATGAGATGGAAATGGGCCCTACCCATATTACATCATGACCACATAGTGGTATTACAACAGTTACGCAATTATGCATGTATCGCTTGGGAAGATTCAAACCTTGGTCTCCTAACTTGAAAGTCAAGGAATTTAACTGTTTGAACTAATGCCATTTGATAGATCCATCTCCTTTACATCTCTCTGTTTTCCCATATTTAATCATTAAGCTAAAATGAGCATGTACCTGTATTAAATCATGATCATATAGTGGTATTACAACAGCTTGGAAACCATGCATGTATTGCTTGGCAAGATTCGAACCTTGGTCTCTTCCTTGAAATTCGAGGAATTTAACTGTTTGAACTTTGAACTAATGCCAGAAATCATATTACCTCAATGTGCTTTATCTTTCTATGTGTAACTGGGTTCTCCACTATCTTGATTGTGTTTATGTTGTCACAATAGATGGAAGTTTGTCCTTTTGCAGGAATCCAATCTCCTCAAGCAAGTTCTAGGTCCACATTGTTTCCTGTGTTACAACAAGTGCTTCTCTGTACTGTGCCTTAGTGGTTGACAAAGATACAATTGGATGCTTTTTGGACAATCAAGCGATGGCCTCGATCCAAGGTTGAACCATATCTTAAGGTAGACTTCTTCGAATTAATGCAATCGAACCAATTAGAATCACTATAGCTTGTCAATGCAATTGAATGACCTCTTGCATACTTGAGTTCTCCATTTGTGAATACCCTTTGAACATCTTACAATCCACTTAGCTGCTGCTAATGAGATTGTCCCTTGGATATTTGCATGAACCTAGAAATATGATTGACAAAAAAGATAGTATTGTTAGGAAAAACTTCAAGATTCCACACCTGCAAGAGGAAGCACAATAACAAAAATATAGAACACGGAAATAGTAACACAAGTGACACAGAGATTTTACGTGGAAACCTGCAATGTGCAGGAAAAACCACGGGGCAATGGCAACTTCTTCTTTTATTATTTTCAGCAAAGATTACATTCACGTCCTTTGACGTTTTCCAACAACTTCACGCTCTCTAACATTATGCAAGGGATCACATCCCTTTTATAGAGCAGAGGAAGACTCCAAACTGTTCGTTTCATCTTCCAACGGAAGCCTCCAAAAAACTGTTCATTTCAGCTTCCAAAGACTCTTCGTCTTCCGCTCCCAAGATTGTTCGTCTTCCGCGTTTTGTCGTCTACCTAGACGTCCACTGCATGACGTCTACTGGGCATGACGTCTGGCCTAGACGTCTGCCAGCCCAGACGTCTGGCAACCTAGACGTCTGGCCTAGACGTCTGCCGCCCAGACGTCTGGCAACCTAGACGTCTGGCCTAGACGTCCGCCAGCCCGCACGTCCGGCAACCTAGACGTCCGGCCTAGACGTCCGCCGCCCGGACGTTCGGCAACCTAGACGTCCGGCCTAGACGTCTGCCAGACCAGACATTTGCTAGACCAGACGTTTGCCAGACCAGACGTCTGACCTGTTGCCTAGACGTCTGACCCAGACGTCTAGCAGGTCAGACGTCTAGCTGACCTGTATACTGCCTTCATACCTAACATTCTCCCACTTGAAGTCAGTATTCGGGAATTCTTCTGCCAAAAGATTTCATCCAGTGCCAATTTTCAGCAAGCCTAGAGTTCTGCACCACTCAAACTTCTCTACCTTGACCGGCTTTGTAAGCATATCTGCAGGATTCACTTCAGTGTCAATTTTCTGCAACAGGATCCTATCTTCTTCCACCACATTTATGATAAAGCGGTACTTGACATCAATGTGTTTCGTGCGATCATGGAATGTTGGATTCTTCACTAACTGAATAGCACTCTGGCTATCACAATGCAGCGTAATTTTCTCCTGCATTACCTTGAAGTCACCCAACAATCGCTCTAGCCAAATTGCCTCTTTGCTGGCATGAGTTGCTGCAATGTATTTTGCTTCAGTGGTTGATAAAGCCACAACAGACTGCAACTTAGAAACCCAACTCACCGCTCCTCCAACAAGGGTGAAGGTATATCCTCTAGTGGATTTTCTCCCATCTCTATCTCCACCATAATCAGAATCCACAAAACTTGTAACTTGCAAATCTGCCAATCCAAAGTAAATGGCAACATCTGAAGTGGCTCTTAAATATCTGAATATCCACTTCACCGCATTCCAATGCTCCTTACTAGGATTTGCCATGTACCGGCTGACTACTCCCACTGCTTGGGCAATATCCGGTCTGGTGCTCACCATGGCATACATGAGGCTTCCTACTGCTGATGAATACGGTATGCGAGACATGCTTGTCTTCTCTGCTTCCGTTCTAGGACACTGGTTGGAAGACAAATTTAAGTGTGGAAGAAGTGGGGTACTAACTGGTTTAGCATTCTGCATATTGAAGCGCTGCAGAATCTTCCCCACATATGACTTTTGACTTAACCAAATCTTTCTTCCTTTTCTGTCCTTGTGTATCTTCATCCCTAAAATTTGGTTTGCTGCTCTTCCTTTTCTGTCCTTGTGTATCTTCATCCCTAAAATTTGGTTTGCTGCTCCTAAATCCTTCATTTCAAATGTCCTAGCCAACTGAGCCTTAAGTTCAATGATTTTCAATGATTTTCTTCATGTTGGGGCCTGCAACCAACATATCATCAACATACAACAGCAAAATTAGAAAACTGCCATCGTCAAACCTCTTATAGTATGCACAATGGTCAGCTTCATTTCAAATGTCCTAGCCAACTGAGCCTTAAGTTCAATGATTTTCAATGATTTTCTTCATGTTGGGGTCTGCAACCAACATATCATCAACATACAACAGCAAAATTAGAAAACTGCCATCGTCAAACCTCTTATAGTATGCACAATGGTCAGCTTCATTTCAAATGTCCTAGCCAACTGAGCCTTAAGTTCAATGATTTTCTTCATGTTGGGGCCTGCAACCAACATATCATCAACATATAACAGCAAAATTAGAAAACTGCCATCGTTAAACCTCTTATAGTATGCACAATGGTCAGCTTCACTTCAAATGTCCTAGCCAACTGAGCCTTAAGTTCAATGACTTTCAATGATTTTCTTCATGTTGGGGCCTGCAACCAACATATCATCAACATACAACAGCAAAATTAGAAAACTGCCATCGTCAAACCTCTTATAGTATGCACAATGGTCAGCTTCACTCCTGCTGAAACCTTGGCTCTTCATGAAGGTATCAAATTTCCGGTACCACATCCTTGGCGCCTGTTTCAACCCGTACAGTGATTTCTTTAGTCTGCAAACCAAATGCTCTTTGCCTCTTTCTACATAGCCCTCAGGCTGATCCATATATATCTCTTCCTCGAGATCACCATGCAAGAAAGCAGTCTTTACATCAAGCTGCTCTAGTTCCAAATCCTGTGCAGCTACAAGTGCAAGTAGAACTCTGATAGTAGTCATCTTCACAACTGGAGAGAAAATTTCATTAAAGTCAACACTTGACTTCTGCACATAGCCTTTTGCCACCAAGCGAGCTTTATAGCGTTCCAACAGCCCGTTGCTATTCTTCTTCACTTTGTACACCCACTTGTTTCCAACAGTCTTTCTTCTAGGTGGGAGATCCACAAGTTCCCAAGTTTTATTCTTTCGAAGTGCCTCGATTTCCTCCTCCATGGATTTCCTCCACTTTGCTGCATTCTCAGACTCTCTAGCTTCCTGAAATGAACTAGGTTCACCATCATCAGTTAACAAAGCAAAAGAGGACTGATACACATGAGAATACCTTTCCGGACACTTTTATGGACGTGTAGATCTTCTAACCCAATGATCTGTCGGTTCTGGCTCTTGGTCTTGTGACCGTTGTGGTTGCTCTACTTCCTGTTCTACTTGCTGTTCTGCATGCTGATCAAAAACTTTAGCATGTTCATCTTCATAGTGATCTTCACTCAATTCTACTTCAACAGGTACAACATTAGGATATTGCTGTACCTCCTTCTTTTGCATGGATTTTTCATCAACAATTACATCTCGGCTAATAATTACCTTGTGGGCAGTAGGATCCCACAGTATATACCCCTTCACTATATCTCCATAGCCGAGAAAAACACATTTGCTTGACTTCGGGTCAAGCTTGGACCTTTTTTCTTTGGGTACATGGGCAAATGCATCACAGCCAAAAGTGCACAAATGAGAGTAATCAACTGGCTTACAACACCAAACCTCCTCCGGAATCTGTCCATCCAATGCAGTTGTAGGTGACCTGTTAATAAGATAAACAGTTGTATTAACAGCCTCTGCCCAGAACTTTTTCTCCAACATGGCTGCGCTAAGCATGCTTCTTGCACGTTCCATGATTGTGCGATTCATCCGCTCAGCCACACCATTTTGCTGTGGAGTGTATGGTACAGTCTTCTGGTGCTTAATACCTTCCTGCATACAAAATTTATCAAATTCCGTGGAGCAATATTCACCCCCATTATTTGACCTGAGACACAAAATTGACTTGCCCAAACTCTTTTCTACCCGTGCTTTGAACTCCTTAAATTTCTGCAAAGCTTCTGACTTATTCTTCAGAAAATAAACCCACACTCTCCTAGAATAATCATCTATAAAATTCAGAAAATAGATGGCGTCATTCAAGGACTGAGTGGGGACAGGTCCAAATATATCCGAATGTATAAGTTGCAGAAAATCAGAACTCTTACCAGGACTTGTAGTAAACCGAACCCTCTTCTGTTTACCAAAAATACAATGCTCACATAAGTCTAAATTGCAAGACTTAATCCCAGAAAGCATACCTCTGTCATGCAGAATTTTCAGGCCTTTTTCACTCATATGGCCTAGGCGTTGATGCCATAGCATTACTGCATCCTGAATAGAAGTTGCTGCTACTGCATGGTTTGTCACCGTATCACCGCATAAACGGTATAAGGTCCCATAAGATTCTCCCTTTGCTACTACAAGAGCTCCTCTGGTAATCTTGCAGTAGTTGTTACAGAAAGTGACAGAATACCCTAGCTTATCCATCATTTTGATTGATAGCAAAATTTTCCTCAAATCGGGCACATGTCGCACATCACATAGCATCCTTTCTCTATCGTCGTCCAGCCTGATCCTTATATCCCCTCTTCCCACAATTTCTAAAGGATGATCATCACCCAAATAGACCTTTCCACCAGAGTATGGCTGATATTTGTCAAACCAGTCTCTGAGGGGAGACATGTGGAAGGATGCACCTGAGTCCAAAACCCAGGTATATAAAACTGATCTGCTGTTATTGATACAAAAGGCTTCACATGTTGCCGTCTCTCCTAAATCTGTTGCACTGGCTTCAACTGATGGCTGATTTTGCTTTTCACCATTCTTTAATTGCCAACAGTCCTTCTTGGAGTGTCCTGGCTTCCCACAATGCCAACACTTCCCTTTCTGCTTATGTCCTTTAGACTTAGATTTGGATTGCTTTCTACCTTGTTTACTCCCCTCGAACGATCGACCTCTCATAGATAGGGCTTCATTGGTTGAGGGTTCCAGAGACGTTTTTCGCCTCAACTCTTCTACCAACAAAGCGGCTACAACATCATCAAAATTGAGAGTTCCTGATGATGAATTACTGATGGTCATCACCATATGATCCCATGTGTCCGGGAGGGAATAAAGTAGGGTGATAGCTCTATCTTCATCGTCCATCTTCACATTAATTGAAACCAGTTTACTGATCAGAGTATTAAACTCATTCAAATGATCTACCACGGATGAACTTTCCTTCATCCTCAAGCTATAAAGCTGTTTTTTCAGAAAAACCTTGTTAGTTGCTAATTTTGTTTCATACAACTTTTCAAGCTTTTGCCAAAGGGCTTCCGCGGTCTTTTCTTCAGCTACATTGAACAAGACGGAGTCCGCTAGGCAGAGACGGATTGTAGAAACCGCCTTCCTGTCAAGTGTTACCCACTCCTCATCTTTCATGTTGCTCGGTTTACTCACGACCCCTTTCAAGGCTTGCGCTTGGTCATTATGAACCGGAAAATCCTCCACCTTCATCTTCCATAGAGCGAAGTTCTTGCCATCAAATTTCTCAATCTCGAACTTGGTTACACCTTTTGTCATTGTTGCAGCTCCCACTCGCACAAAACCTTAGCTCTGATACCAGATGTTAGGAAAAACTCCAAGATTCCACACTTGCAAGAGGAAGCACAATAACAAAAATATAGAACACGGAAACAGTAACACAAGTGACACAAAGATTTTACGTGGAAACCTGCAATGTGCAGGAAAAACCACGGGGCAATGGCAACTTCTTTTATTATTTTCAGCAAAGATTACATTCACGTCCTTTGACGTTTTCCAACAACTTCACGCTCTCTAACATTATGCAAGGGATCACATCCCTTTTATAGAGCAGAGGAAGACTCCAAACTGTTCGTTTCATCTTCCAATGGAAGCCTCCAAAAAACTGTTCATTTCAGCTTCCAAAGACTCTTCGTCTTTCGCTCCCAAGACTGTTCGTCTTCCGCGTTTTGTCGTCTACCTAGACGTCCACTACATGACGTCTACTGGGCATGACGTCTGGCCTAGACGTCTGGCAGTCCAGACGTTTGGCAACCCAGACATCTGGCCTAGACGTCTGCCAGACCAGACGTCTGGCAACCCATACGTCTGGCTTGGACGTCGGACCTGTTGCCTAGACGTCTGACCCAGACGTCTAGCAGGTCAGACGTCTAGCTGACCTGTATACTGCCTTCATACCTACCAAGTATTAGAATGACTATGAAAGAGAAATCAAGCTGTCCACAAGTAGCATATAGAGTGTTGCATTAACCTCATTGACCGTGCATCCTTGGTCAACTTGATCTTTGGCTGGTATGGTGTAGAGCAAGGGTGACAACCCTCCATCTGAAGATGCTTCAACAAAACTGCTACCTGGTTTGGTTGAGAAGACTAATAAGCCGAGGAAGAAATATACAATGCCCAAATCTGACATCTTAAAGGCAGCCTTCAAATCTCTCTTCACTCCATGAACCAGCTTCACACTCAATAATAAAGCTATTCAAAATTAAATCATTTAATGAGGATCTCCTCCTTAGTGTGCATGACATTGATGTTGTTTTACATTCATACCTCTTGAACCCACTATCAAGACTTGTCAATCTTCACAAACCAGGCTTGTGGGGTTTGCTTCAAGACATACAATGACTGTTCAATCTATACATATTCCTCTTTGACTTTTTGGACAAATTTGGTCTTTGCTGTTTCTTGAAGGTTTCACCCATAGTTATGAAACTCGAACGAGTTTTTCTGGACTTGCCAAGACTTTTTTTTTTGGTGGCGAGTTTTTTTGGACTCGTGAGTTTTTTTAAACTCGTTAGTCCAAGAAAAAAGCCTGGCTGTAGCAGCAAAAATACAGAAAAACGGTATCAATTTTTTTTTTCTTTCTATATTGGCCTCATTTTTGCTGTTTCCACTTGCAATGAGAGCAGAGAGAAGGTGAAATTAGACCCAGAAAAACTTTCTTTTGCATCCTAAACCAAAAATTTTCCTAGTTTTCAGAAATCTAACAGCCACCCAGCAGTTACATTTGAGGTAAAAAAACCAAAACCAAAAGGAAGGCTAAAGCCACAAGGCCCACCTGATTGCAAAGGATCAAAGACAAAAGGAAAAGTAAAATTGATCAGCAGACTACAGGGATAAGGTCAAAGAAGATCAACAATGGAAGCTGAGACCTAAAGGGTAGACAACAAGAGGAATCTAAACCAATCATGCATGGCGTTTCATGGCAATATGTCTCACCTCATGCAAAGTGTAACACCCCTTCCATAATCAAGAGCAAAATTTCTTTGGGCTTCCCTGTAATATACATTCTCTAGAACATTCTTCAAACCACTGGGTCTAGGAACAAACAAATGCTTCCAAAATCCTAACCAACACAGGAAACATTCACCATGTTTGAGGCAACTCAAAGGTGTCAAGAATTAGACACAAAATATTGGAACAGTACAGTGCTTGGGTCCTCTCATAATCCCAGTGAGATTTTACAAGACACACATAAAATAGCAAGAGGCCATTGGAAGAAGCACGAAATGTCCTTGAGGTTTCTTTCTATGGAAGACAAGTTGATTAATAATTGTGATATGTAGTTATACCCTTTGAAGGATAATATACTATCCATACTCTGCCTGAGGATAGCATCAACCATATTCAGTGTTCATTTGAGCATTGCACTTGTGTATGGCCACAAAATCAGAATAGGAGATAACATGACTTGAAGAATTTTTTAACAGTAACCACTAGCCTATATATAACCATTCGTCTATGGGAGTCATCCCCTAGTACAGCCACAATCTGGACTCTGGCTCAATATGAAGTATTAGCAAACACTACATAGTCATCAGGAGGAAGTAATCACAAATAAACAGCACTTGAGATGACAACAAAAGGGCTTGTAGATGCTCCAAGACTGAATCTAACAACCACCCAGCAGTTACATTGATGCAGTGTTCCACGGGGGGACGCATCCCCCCGTTTCCTGCGTCCCCCAGCACGGGGGGACGACATTGGGGACGTTTCCCCCCGTCCCCCTTTTTGGGGGATGGCTGAGGCCTATGGCCTCTCGTCCCCGGGACTTCCTTGTTTTGGGGCGTCCCTCGGGACGGCTGGGTCCCATTGGGGACGGCCCGAGCGTCCCCAATGGCGCCCAGCCGCCCCCCACAGCTGGGCGTCCTCACCCAAAGGGGAAATAAAAAAAAAAGAAAAAAAAATTCCTAAACAATATTTGTGGTATCTGACTATCACTACAAACTGTGCATTTAAAGGCTTACATATAATGACTGTCAATACATTGAAATGCCAAAACAAGGTCATTGACTTTTACATAGATCTGCTAATGAATAAAATGCTTTTAGTGAATTATACAGTCATATGCATGCATAGGACCGATTACAATTTAGTATAATACTGAATACATATTGGGGACTTATCTAGGGTAATACGTGCTGAGTATGTAGTCGAATGCATGTATAGGACTGTACCTTGTTTTGTTTTCATCCATGCATAGGACTGAACTTATGAATGCACCCTTGGACTGAATTCATCGTGGTAAATTGGGACTGAAAATGGTTTCCTTGTATTAAACTTGTTCCTTGTTTGCATTGAACATGATCTCTGCCTTACATCAATGTACAGTTGGACGGAACAGTCTTTTCCAATACATATACTATTGGGACTCAACATGGTAACATGAAATCATTACTGCATTCAAAGGGACTATCCATAATCTTTTGCTAGATATCAAGACATCTGATGCATTTAAAAGGTATGGAAATTGAATCGAACTGGATGTAATAAAAGCTTGAGAAGAATTCATTGTGAGGACACATTGTGTCCAAAGGATCTAAAAATGGTATATTCCAGCCCTGGCTACATAATAAATATTAAATGGACTTATTACAGTTTGTTGTCATTAGGGATTGGGTATGTTTCCATAAGATTAAATATGAATTAGTGTTCCCTTACTTGTTGCATAATAGATTTATAGGCATTGTAAGGTGTGCTGCCCTTAGTTATATTTGTTGAAACAATTAAATGGCTGCACTTAGTAACTAATATCAATATGAATATTCAATATCCTAATATCATTTTTGTTGTGTGTAGAAGTCTGAATGTGTAGATTATTCTAAATTTCTAAAAAAATTCAATTTTTATAGTATTATACCAGCCGTCCCCCGAGCCGTCCCCTAAAATCGGCCTGCCGTTCCCTGTTGTCCCTGGAACCCGTCCCCCCGTTCCCTCGTCTCCAGGCTCGTGGAACCTTGCATTGATGTGTGTTTTGTCACTTTAAGGTTGTATTGCTTCCAGCATTAATTTTGGATTTGTATAATGTTAAGACATTGTGATATGAATGAAAAAAACTTTTTTTACAATGAAAATTTGCATTTTCTTCGGTTTTTGTTTTTCACCAAGTATTTTTGCTGAGTCCGACTTCGAGTCAAAAATTGGCCATACCGAGTCCATGCCAAGTCCAAGTTTCTCTACTATGGATATTTCACCATCAAGTTCTCAATAGAAGAAGGGCACTGTTCACATCCATGATGATCCTCCTATCTATGATGGTTGCTAAAGAAATAAGCAGTTCGGCACTATCCATCATGGAAACAGGGACAAAATTCTTAGTGTCATCGATTCAAAGGAACCATCCAAAATGAACTTGGTCTTATAGACTCCTTTGCATTTGACAACAATTTTGCCATTGGGGTGAGGCAGTAACTTCCAAGTTTCGTTCTTCATGATGGAGTTATACTCTTCTCTTTTTGCCTGCTGATCATCAATTCCACAAGTGTGCCATGCCAATAACATTATGGACGACAGGCCTCAATCTCCTTAGCCATGAGCAAACTTTACTCTCCATTGCTTTTGGGTGGTGTTGGTTGGATTATCAATATTGGCATCTTTTTTCACAGCCTTAATAATATGAAATATCCCATTTAGAGAAGGGTTGAGAATAAGACCCCATATCATCATGATCTTCACCATGAACAATACCGTCCTCATCATGCTTATGATTATTATCAGGCCTATGAGTACTGCCAATAATGTTCTCCCCTTCACGTGGCGAGATATCAAAAAGGCATTGATGAGGTTGGTCTTGAAACAAAACAGTACTTGAAACAGTCTCTTCAAACATGTTATCAAATTCAATAACAATTTCCTTCTTCGAATCAAATAGCTGATAGTCTTTAGAGTGCTTACCAGAGACTATCATAGTCATTGGAGTACTTGTCACTTCCTATTCTCCCAATAAAAGAAAAATGATTCTTATCCTTAGCCATGTGATGAAGGCAACCTGAATCCACCATCTCATATTTTTTGGGATTGATAGCATGTTAGACCTTGGAGATCTCACTTGAAACAATTGTCATGGCAACATTCTTGCAGAGAGCCTGCTTTTCTTTCTCTTTGCTAAGGTCCCTCAACTTGTTGAAGGATCTATCCTCAAGGTGGTTTGGCCTGCTGCAATAAGTTCACCTTACCTTGCCTTTTGCTTCCTTTTGCATTTGGTTGTGTTGGTTTTGCTTGCATTTTTGTTGTTGTTGTTCTTGAATCCCCCTTTTTTGACTCACACTCATTGGAAGTGCATTGATCTTCAACTTGCCCTTTTTTGACTCACACTCATTGGAAGTGCATTGTTGTTGTTGTTGTTATTGTAGCTCCTTTGAAAAAAAACTTGCTCTTGCCTTTACATTTGCCTCTTCACCTTTTGAACTAGGTTTGACCTTTTGAAACAGGACAGATTGTTTCTTGTGGGTGCTCTTGTTCTTAGATGAGAAAATTAGAGAATTGATCAAAGGTGAAATTCAGAAAGGGTGAAATCTGCTTAAGGAATACGAACAAATGCATGAGCAAATTCATGAAAGGGTAATTGCAAGGTCACCATATCATCAATCCATATAGCCATAAACATGCTAAAATTTCTTGCTGCTTGCCCTTAGCATCTGATGAATTGCAAGTTTACAATCCAAGAAATCTTTAGTGCTGTCATAAATATATGGGAGGATATTAAGCTTCCTCTTTAGAATGGCACTAAGTGCAGCATCTGTTTTCTCAAATTTTTTCTAGTGTGTCCTAAAATTCTGTGGTGGACCCAGCTCATCATCATCAAATTTGTTCTGTGGTTCAATGCAGAGACATGTATGTGATGCAGCTTGATTATTCCTAGGCTTCCTGTCTCATCCTTCTTTTCATTGGGCGTATCATTCTCAATGTCGTACCGTGGTAGCTTGATCACAAGGAAGCTGTGTATCCGGACAACTGGTTGGTAGTAGTTTTTGCCATTTAGTGGCTTAATGTGCAGGAAAGGATCCATGATGTTGTAGCCAAAATATGGAATTTTCTTTAGCAGATGACTTATAATAACCTGCACCCACATGAAGTTTGTAGGAAAATGACCATACAGAGTAAAAGGAAGAAAAATGCTTTCATATTAAGAAGTGATTCCCTTAAGAAAATTAGCCTTCAAAAACTAAAATAATTTCTCCAAAGGCTATGCCATGTTTTGATTTGTAGCAACTTGTGACACCTTTTTCTCCTGTCGTGAATTGGAGGATGCCCACTTGTTGCTTTTTGGCTTGTTGAACTCTTTAACTATTTCCCTCCATTAGATGGTAGGGCATCCATTGGATTGGTAACTAAATTATGACAAGTGGGCACCACTTCGACACGATGCCAACCTTCACTTGCCACCATATTTGTTGGGTGACTCCAATGCTTAGTCGCCGAGTAGGCACATGACCAATGGTCAAGACACACATCAAAATGGGGTTAATGCCGATGGTGTTGGTCATGTAGGGGGTTGAGGATTGTGTAGGAGGCTGAAATAAGGGGTTGCATCACAAGGCATGGGCAAGGTAGACAAGAAAATTTCCAATGAGGACTGCATGGGAGGGTGATGGGTACATGGGGGAGAGTCTATGGTGGGTGCCAAGTTGAGGAGTTTGAGGCATGAGTGGAACATAAGGTGCGTTAGGGGTTTGAATAGATGCTATATAGTGGGAAGGGCCTGAAGGGTGGGAGTAGGGAATGGGGGTTTGGGATGAGAAGGGAGGGGTCAGTGGGCATTGAGGAGTAGGGAGGCCTTAAATGAGGAAGGGGGGAGGTGTACCAGAATTGAACTCATAATCTCTTGATTGCCGATGGCCTCATGCTCATAGGGTATCTTGGTTGGGTGAGTTCTTCGTATGGGAGAGGAAAAATCCTTGGAGCTTAAAAACACATCCTTTTAGAAGACTTGATTGCTTGAACATTTTAATAAATTTTCCTCTTAAATTCAGAAATTTGAAATTTGGGAATTTTTGTGAGGATTCTAAATGTGCAAATGGATTTGGAACGTTTTGTGTGATGTATGCGATGCATAAGATATGTACGTGCTTACAAATGGAAAAATGACATTTTCTCTACCATTGTGAAGTGAAATGAGTGTTTGAAGTGAGATTGGTCAGATTCTAATGTGTGAGAGAGAGAGACCCTTTGCAAATGAGCTTCAAAAAAGGCTTCTTTGTAACAAACTTGAAGACTGCTCTTTTCCAAACAACTTTGGCTCCATCAAGAGGTAGCTGGTGGTTTCTTGCTTCGCGCAAGGTCTGTATGCTTGGATAAGCAACAAGCTGCAAGTCACACTTTTCTAGATTTGGACAAGCAACAAGCTCAGCCCAAAATACAAAACACATAAATGAAAGGAAGATAAATATTTGGAGAAAAGGAATACTTGGTAAAATAGAAAGTAACAACTAAAATGATTCAAACTTATTACAAGGAGCAAATAGAAGTGCCTTTAAATAGGTGGAAGGACATAAGGTTAACAGGAAAATCCGTCAACCACAAGTTACAAACTAATAATAAAATATTACCTACAAAACTCTTTGGTGCAAAGGGTCATAATAAAAAGTTAACAATGGGCCTGATAAGTGGGTTCACACATTCTAGCATGTAAATTTGTCAGACCTCAATCACATGAAAGATTAGAATGTCTTAACAAATTTGAATGCCTAGGCTTTTGAATGAGGACATGCTGGTAGCTTGAGAACAGTTTGAAGAATTTTCAATCATGTTTGCAATATTTTATTCAAATAAATTAGTAAAATGAGGATGAAATGCAGGTGGTGTTTTAGGTTTGGAATTGTTGTGGCTGCTCCACAACGTACCCCAAAATTGGGGACCCACCTTTTTTGCATGTGTTCCAAGAAGACTGAAGTGGCCCATAGGCTAAAGATCAAGAAAAAAAACAAAATACCACAAGGAGGAAGAGTGCCGGGATATCGCGACATGTTGCACCATCGCGGCCAAAGAAAGAAAAAGTGCCGCGATATCGCGACATGTTGCACCATCGCGGCCAAAGAAAGAAAAGGTGTCGCGATATCGCGACATGTTGCACCGTCGCGGCCAAAGAAAGAAAAGGTGTCGCGATATCGCGACATGTTGCACCGTCGCGGCCAAAATAGAAAAGGTGTCGCGATATCGCGACATGTTGCACCGTCGCGGCAAAAATAGAAAAGGTGTCGCGATATCGCGACATGTTGCACCGTCGCGGCCAAAAGAGAAAAGGTGTCGCGATATCGCGACATGTTGCATTTTCGTGATTCAAAGCAAAGAGAAAGAGCTAAAAAGAAAAGTGTCGCGATATCGCGACATGTTGCATTTTCGCGACCAAACAAGACAAGAAAGGCCAAAAGAGAAAAAGTGTCGCGATATCGCGACATGTTGCATTTTCGCGACCGTACAGGAAAAGGTGTTGCGATATCGCTATATGTTGCGTTTTCGTGATTCAAAACATAGAGAGAGGCAAAAGAGAAAAAGTGTTGCGATATCGCGACATTTTGCGTTTTTGCGATTCAAAAGCAACAAAAGATGGAAGGGGCCAAAAGTGTCGCGATATCGCGACATGTTACATTTTCGCGGCTAAAGGCAACAGAAGACAGAAGGGGTCGAAAGTGTCGCGATATCGCGGCATGTTACATTTTCGCTATTCAAAAGGGGTAGCCAAGCTGAGGAACAAGAAGTGTCGCGATATCGCGACATGTTCCAGTTTCGCCAAGGTAACGGACCTGCATAGTGACGTGGACATAAGGACAAAATCTAATGAATAAGACAAAGCGTTACATGATCATTCAAGATGACCGTTACACACGGAGGGAAACGAACGCAAGCCAATGAGGAGAAAATGCAGCGAAGGGCCACAAAATGGAAACCAAAGCACACGCAGTCAAGGAAGGTGAAACGAGTAGCCACCAGAAAACGAAACGAACCGTCGTGGAAGGAGAAGCAATTTTTTCAGAAGTTTAAATACGCCATTCAAAGAGGCCAGAGGAAGGTCGGAAACCGTTGCAAGCAGAGTTGCAGAGCTGAAGGCGAGAAGGCCATTCTGGGCCTGTTTGAGTTGTTTCTCTTCCACAGATTGGTTTGAAAAAACCAGAGATTCTGCTATTGTAAAATGACATATTTTTAATGCAGAAGTGTTCAGAAATTTGCATCTTGTGGGCAAGAAAGAAGGAGATATTCTTTGCATGCTATGGATTTAATGTCTATTCTTTTATTTTTCAGATTTCGAATTTATAGATAATGTTAAATGCCATCTTTTTGGGTTACATTAGGCGAATATTTGAAATCTGAAATGTTATTTCGTACCCTAGAAACCAGCACTTAGTCTATGGGGATTGTGCATGTTTTGCAAGTCCAATAGGTTAGGTTGCATGCATGGAGACCTCACATCTTCGGTTTTGTCGGAACAGGATAGCATCATACTGAGTGCATTTTTATTTTCAGTTTGTTTTCTGCATTGCATTTTCATTCTCTGCATTTTATTTTCTTCAGAAAGTTTAACTTATTTAAAATAAACATTTAAAAATTACAAAATCCAAAAAAATCAATGAACAATCACTAAAGTTTCATGGTGAAATAAAACAACATTGCCCCTTGTTTACAGTTACTTGCAATCACTAAGGTGTTCCAAGCATTTAAATTGATTATCTTCATTTGAGATTACCAATACACAGTTGCAAATGCTAATACAGCGGAGACCTTGGAGAAGTTGTTTGTTTGACTTCTTTGCAAGAGGGGATTTGGAACCCAAATCCTAAAGGAGAGTTGTACTTTCACAACTGGGTGAAAATACCACTCAACAGGAATGTAGGTTGACTTTGTATTTATACGTGTGGATATTACATATTGTATTTCTTATTTCTGCAGCTTAGTCGTCTTGATTGAAAATGGCTTTTGGTAACATCCTATACAAAAATTGTAGGGTGAAACATCCCTGATGTGCATATATGATAAAGAGATACCTGAGACATGTTTTCTTCTGAAGGAAATACTTATTATGAGCACGTGAAGATTTGGGAGGTAGATTTCTTCAAGGGAGATTGACGTTGTATGCAAAATTGAAACACAGGATGGTTCATTTGGAAAGCCTTAAAAAATTATTGCTTGAGATATGGTATTTAGATTCCAATTCAGATTGTGAGAAAGTCTCAGTGGCAGTGAGGATGGACATTGCTGGAGCATTCTTGTGGAAGGGATCCATTTGCAAACCGAAGCCAAAATATGGTCTTAAATTTTAACTATTTAAAATGCTAATGCATATATTTTAGAGAGTATATAATTCTACCTTTGTTGTTATGAATTCTCATCTGCAGATGTAGATTTAAGCAGCAAGTTGCTTCTTCCTAATTATATGTTTCAATGCTGTAAGTCTTAATGACATGTACTGAAGTTTGAATAATTGTAATGGCCGGTCTTACTAGTTTTTGTCTTTTATCTGTTACTTCAATTTTTCTTGTAGTGATGCTCCAGAGCTAGTGGGACTGCTATCAGAATTCAAGGATGGGTTTGTTCAGCTAAGGAATGTTGAGACTGTGCTACAAAAGGTAAGAATGAGACTGCAACGGAAAATTTCAATGTCCTTTTGGTGCTGTTTAATATGCCCTTTTTGAGGTTCTTGTTGTGTATAGGTGAAAGCAAATAAAATTGCAACCAACGAAGGCATTAGCTATCTAGAGGTGAAGCAGCTTGTGCTCCTGTGCTATTGCCAGTCAATAGTTTTTTACCTGCTTCTAAAAGCAGAAGGCCGTTCTATTCGAGATCATCCTGTGATCGCTCGGCTTGTTGAAATCCGCAACTTCTTGGATAAGGTTTGATAAACTAGCAATCTTGTAGTGAATATCTTTGATTGGCATCCTTGCACCTCTCTACGTGCATCTTATAGTTGAACAGATGCAGATAATTGTTCCAACAGATTTCAAGTCAAAATTTTGATTTTGAAACTATCAAAAACTGCTTTATGCTGTTATGGGAATCTCTTTAATTCTGGCAGTTTCTTACTGGAACAGATCCAGCCCATTGACAATGAACTTAAGAACCAGTTTGAAAGAATACTTCAGGAAGACAACAGTTCTTTACTTGTAAATGCTTTATCCAAACCTGTTATGAACTCAGTTTCAGTTGGAGGTGTTTTACCAGAATCAGAAACAATTTCTGTCAGTGCTAAGTCCAAGACAGATCAATCTGTTCAGGTAGGCTCACTATAAGATTAAATCATTCATTTTTGTTATGGGTATGCTTGTGTTAATGTTGGCAATGCTTTTCGTATAACTTGAATTATTTTGAACAGAAGGTACAGGATTGTGAACATAGTGGTGAATTATTAAAAAATTCAACAGAGAAGGTCATTAATATGAAGAACTCAAGTGATGAGAATAAAGAGGTATTTTTAAGTGACATTTCTTACTGCAAATTGAAATGAATAGTTGTCTTCTCTGGCTGAGTGTATATAATGCAAAACATCTCCAGGCAAGAAAAATTGTTGCAGCTGAAAGCAAAGAAATGCTCAAGGAAAGAGCAAAGCTTGAAGCTTACATGAAGCAACTAAAGGATGGGTTTAGTCAAGTTCTCCAAAAGCCTGAAAAGAAGAATCACAAACATCTTAAGCGTTCAAGAAACGGGTGGGATGACTTTGGCATACAATATTTTATTGTTTGATTTATTATTTCCTTATACATTAAAGGATGCTTCTTCTTTTCTTCTTGTGAGTAATTAAGCCCTTGGATGCATAATGGCTAGTGACTTATCTTTCAATTCCTCATCTGCTTGTACAGATTTCTTGAGACCTTGGATGATTTTGATGATGATGTTGGTGATGTGGCAACAGCAAAAGGAGAGAAGTCAAAAGACTATCTTGACTCTCTGCAGCAGCCTAGGAAACTTTCTCAGCTAGTTGCAGAAGCTGGAAGGATTAAAAAAGCTAAGGTAAGTTTCCTCGGGCAAATTGTTGTATTGTGAAAGTATGTCCATAGGCAAACTTTTGAATCTTAAGTGTTCTTGTGGGGTTATTATTTATGCTGTTCAGAACCACAAAAGCGATGATGAAAAACAGCTTACTGGTCTGAAGAAGTGTTGAGACTGCAATCCTCAGTTATATTTTGCTTTGTGGTAGCAAAAAAACAGTTTGTTGCATAAGGAAAGGTCTGGGATGCTATGTTGCTTGGAAAGAGAGATGATATCTGATACCAATACAATATGGATACAGATGTGACAAATTTTAACATAATAACGGCTCATAATATAGTAACGGCTCATACGACATAAAAAAATGCATAAATATTTTAACAAGATAGGCATTGGGAGAAATGGAGTGATCAGAGCAGGGGGGTCTGGCGGGTTCAAAGGGTTTGGCAGGTTTCCAGAGCAGCAGCTTTGGCGCCGAAGAGGACCATGGTTCTGGTGAATAGGGCGAAGAAGACAGATTTTTCAAAACCTTTTGACCCAGGTGCTGAGTTTTGGGTCAATGCCCTTAAAGGAAAACATAAAGCTCACGAGTGGTGTTTCAACCTCCAGCCTGTGAATGGAGAGCTTATGGTACCAGATGACCTGGCGGACATGATGGCAGATCAAGGAAAAAATGTATTTGGTGGGAAAATTTGTCGAGGTTAGGCCGGAGTTGGACAGGAGAAGTGGAAACCTCTCGGCCAAATGGAGGTTGTGGTGTTACCCATAAGCTTCATTTGGGTGAAACTTAACTGTTCGGAAGATTGTGATAGGATCCTGCAAGGGAGACCTTGGTTCTTTGGCCGGAGAGGTCATTCTGAGAAAATGTAGCCCAGATTTTGATCCCTTTTTGCGGTGCATTGATTTAGTGCTTGTGTGGGTGCGTTTGCCTGGTCTCCCAATTCATTTCTGGCATGAGATTCTTGCCAGTGTAGCTAGAAATATTGGATATATGATAGTTGTGGACCCTGCTACCCTGGCTTGCTCTTGAATGCTCTTTGCTAGGATATGTGTTAATATTGACTTGAGCCAGGAGTTGTCGAAATCCATCAAGCTGGTTTCCAAGTATGGGTCATGGAATCAAGTAATAGAGTACAAAAACCTAGTGGTTAAGTGTGAGATTTGTAAGAAGGTTGGACACCCAAGTTTCGCTTACAATGCCCAAAGAAATAATGCTCAATACAAACGGAAATGGATTCGGAGACAACCTGATAATAATGCTGAAGCGAGAAACCTCAATGCCAATGGAAAGGGGGTGGAAGGATCAAATAGAAGACAAGAAATGGGGTGGAAGGAGCATAAGCCGTTGGAGGAGGGAGAAATCAACAATATGAATAGTGACGTAAACTGCCCAACCCCAAATCCTATCGTTAAAGACTGTGTTCCTCTTTCTAATCCCTTTTCTTGTTTAAATGAAGTAGATGAAAGTTTGGCCCCTTTGAGTAAGGCATTAGACAATTCTGTGTCTACCCTAGATCCTCCCCAAAGGATTGACCTTGGGTTTTAGAGGATACTTAGTTAGTAGTAAGATAGGATGGAGGGGCTGATCCGGTCTTAAGAGATGGTTTGAAAGGGAAACAACAAGAGAGTTCAGCCCAATAGAGAATCACTAGAAGTCACTTTAAGGGAGCTGTGGATGTGGGATCAGAAGGAGGGTCGGGTAGACCGTCAATAGCAATCACAATCCAGAAAGAAACAACTCGGGATGTAGCCAATGGTACCCAAGCAGTCTTAAATTTGGGGGGAAAAAACATCCCACCAAATCTAAAAGATGAAAATCCTGTCTTGGAACATCAGGGGTCTTAATGAGATTGCAGCTGTGGAATCAATGCTCAGACACATACCTTATCTTGATTAATGAAAATCTTAATGAATATCTCTTAAGTCCATTCTTTGAGGAGGAAATAAAAAAAGCAGCCTTTGATTTAGGAGGGGATAAAGCTCCGGGACGGGATGGCTTCCCGACTGCTTTCTTCCACAATTTCTGGCATCTAGTGGGTACCATAGTTGAGAAAATCGGAATCAACAAAGAAAAAACTGAAGAAAACGAAAATTTTCAATGAAAAAGAGTTTTTTTTTTTTAATGTGTATTACAATGAATTAACATTATGCAAATCAAATATTGAAATAAAAACAATAATTCATGTCAAGACATCATACAAGGCTCAAGCTTTAAGTACACATGAAATTGACAAAACACATCTTGTATTGCTTATAATTTGAAAAGGTACAAAATTATGAGTAACATGAAGGAAAAAAGGGTTTCATTTTTTATATGCTTGCACATGGAAACAAGTAACAACAAAGTTACAATCACTTGAAAAAAAGGAAAAAAAACCTAAACCCTAAACCAAAAGGCTAGGGTTTAAAATTGAAACATTGACAGCTGAAAAATGGGCTTGCATACATAGTTATCAGGCAGTAATATTAGCTTAAAAAGAGGAGGAAAAAAAACCCAAAACCCTAGGCTATAGAGTAGGGTTTAGGGTTTAAACTTCAAGTTGAAAGTTTCAAATTCAAACATTAACAGCTGAAAAATGGGCTTGCATACATAGTTACTAGGCAACAATATTTGTTTAAAAAGAGGAGGGAAAAAAAAGAAACCCTAAACCCAAAACCCTAGGACTTAGCCTAGCCCTAGGGTTTAGGGTTTAAACGTCAAAGTTTTAAACTTTAACAGCTGAAAAATGGGCTTGCATAAAAAAACCCTAAATCGTCCGCAGCCTAAAAAAAAAGAAAAAAAATCTGCCAGATTTTTGGAAAAATCGACAAAGAATCGCCGACTCGTTGATCCTTTGCCGATTGCATTGGCATGACAGAAAATCGGCAAAAAATCGCGATTCCGTCGATTTTTTGCCGATTTTCTCAACTATGGTGGGTATAGATATTGTTGAAGCCATAAAAAAAGTCTAGGAATCCTACTTTGTCCGTACTCCCTATTGATGTCAATTGTACTTTCTTGGCGTTGAGCCCTAAAATTGCAGGGGCTAGGGACTTCAAGCAGTTTAGACCTATAGTTTATGCAACACATTGTACAAGATCCTCACAAAAACTCTAGCAAACTAGATCAAAGCAATTCTACCTTTCATCATAGATAGCAATCAAGGGGGTTTCGTGAGGGGAAGGCAAATACTAGATGGCATAGTGATGATCCATGAGGTGATTCATTCCGTTTAAATCGATTATGGTCAAATGGGGATAAAAGTGATGAAGTTGGGATGCTATTGAAATTAGATACGAACAAGGCGTACGATCCTGTCTCATGGGACTTTCTAACAAAAATTATGGGGAAGTTTGGCTTTCATAGGAATTGGATTGACCTAATTCTAAACTGTATCTCTACAACAAAGTTTTCAGTTTTGGTTAACAGAGTTGCGGCAGGTTATTTTAGCAGTAGGAGGGGTCTTCGTCAGGGAGACCCTCTGTCGCCATATTTGTTCATCATTCTTGCGGAAGTGCTTGGAAGAAGTATTGCAAAAACGGTCAATGAAAGGAAGCTGGGAGGATTAAGGCAACTGTTGAGAAATGTAGCTCGGACAGGAGCTTCTTGCACAGGCTTCAGTATGAACGTGTTAGAAGTGGTTCGAGACATTTCTAATTAAATTTTGAATTTCACTTAAGTGATTTTCTATTTTTAAGTTCACTTAAGTGATTCTATTTTGAAATTCACTTAAGTGATTTTCTATTTTTTAAGTTCACTTAAGTGATTCTATTTTGTACTTCACTTAAGTGATTCTATTTTGATATTCACTTAAGTGATTTTCTATTTTTAACCTTACATCTCAAGATGAGATGAGATCTAATCTTAGGGTTAGAGAGATTAGGGTTACCTTTTTCAAAGATAAAAGGAGAAGATCAAGAGTGTTTTAGATACACAGACAAAGACACAGAAAAGAATGGGAGGAGAACAGATTGCAGAAGGAAAGCTACAAGCTTAAGAGGAGAAGAACAGTGATTGCTGGCTTGAAAAGCAGCAAGAGAGCATAAGTGTTCTGCTGTAGTTGTAGCCTCTTTTATTTGTAATATTTCAGGTTCAGAAATATATTTAACTTTTGCTGTTCACGTTGTTTATGTTTTCCAGCCATCTATGTGACTGTTGCATGTTTGAATAAATTATTCTCAGATCTGATTTATTTTAAAAGAACATAGGACAACAGTTATCTAGGGTTTGGAAAATTTACAGCAACCTCAACAACGAATACAGTGTCTCATCAGTAATTTGTTGATGATACAATTATTGTTTGAAAATCTTCAATCTGTCAAGCTCGAGAAATTAAAGGAATCCTGGATAAATATGAACAGGCGGCTGGTCAGAAAGTGATTTTTGCAAAGAATAAGATCTACTTTATCAATACACCAATGGTGAGACAAAGAAGAATCTCCTAAATTTTTGGCTGTGAGATAGGGGATCTCCCAACCTCCTACCTAGGGATGCCCCTATTTAAGGGAAGAATGAAATCAGAATTATGGAACCCACTGAGTGTTTTGCAAAGAAGTTGACAGGTTGGAAAGACAATCTGTTAAGTCAGGTTGGGAAAGCTCAACTGGTCCAATCCACCTTGCAAAGTATCCCCATTTATTTCATGTTAGTGTTTAAAATCCTTGCCAAAAATGGAAACAAGTTTGAACAAATACAACGATCCTTTTTGTGGTCTAGTTCGGAGGACAAGAAGAGACTCCCTTTGGTGGCTTGGGAGTAGGTGTGTTCGAAGGAGTATGGAGGGTTAGGTTTTAGACGCCTGAAATGATGAATGAGGTCCTCATAGGTAAGATGGGGTGGAAGCTCTTGAAGAATGACAAACAGAGTTGGGTCAAGATCCTTAAGGCCAAATATTTAAGAAATAGAAATGATTTCCTAAGCACAGAGGAGCTACTAAAAGGTTCTACCTTTTGGAACAACTTAGTCAAGAGCATCCAGACGAATCACTTCATTGAGGCGGGAGCATTGTTTCTAGGAATCCAGTTTATCTTACAAACAGGGGCAGTGAATGTCATTATTGAGAGTGACTCATTTAATATAATCAAGACCCTTAAAGAAGAACAAGAAGTGAGCTGGTGAATTGCAAAAATGATTTTGGAAAGCAAAATGATTCTCAAAAAGTTTGAGGAATATTAAAAGTCAACATATCTATCGAGAGGGGAACAAAGTTGCTGATTTCCTGGCAAATATGGGAGTCTTACTGGAGGAGAAACGATCTTGGGTTTCTCGCTTCGCCTCTCCATTGATGGAATTATCTAATAAGGAACAATCTGAGAATGTTTACGTGTTGGAGCAGTAGGTGGAGGCGTGGAATGCCAATGATAACATAGATGAAGGAAGATGAGGATCATAGAACAGATCAAACTCTACCGGTCACAGAGGCAAGAGGAAAGGGACACAAGTGCCTTGGTCAGGTTTTTAGCCGTCCAGAAGGTGATCAGAATGAAGCGGAAGAACAATAAGGGGGAAGATCTGGTTAAAACAGAACCCTTGGTGATGAAATTGATGAGGAGCTTGAGGAAATTTTGGAGGATGGTTTCTGGAAGACTCTAAGAGAAAGTTGCGGACACTTGGAACAAAGAAAACGATGGACACGGTCAATTTCTTGGATCTAGTCCGTTAGAATTGGAAGGTTGTCTTGGCTAAGTCTGTTCTTACTGGCTGCTATGTTCTGTGCTGGTCTATTGTTTTTGTTATTATTGGGTGGTAACTACAATTGTTTTAAGTTCTGTTTTGGAAGTGGTCTAGTAATCTGTCGTGTTTTGGAAGCTGTTTTGTCGATATAATACTTTATGGTGTTCCACGGGGACGCGTCCCCCCATCCTTTGCGTCCCCGGTATGGGGTGATGGCATGGGGGACGTTTCCCCCCGTCTCCCTTCTGGGGGATGGCTGGCTGTCCCAAGTGGCCGTCCCTGGGACGTCCCCCTTGGCTGGGCGTCTCATGCCCAAAAAAAAAAATAAAAAAAAATAATACAAACTTAAATTAAAAAAAAGGGCTGTCATATTTGAACAGTTAGGAGTAACTGTCATTGCTTACATGGTGGGAACTGAACAATGGTGGTTGTCAATGTTTAAATATTACTTTAGTGATTGGACAGCAGTGCAGAATTGCTAGAGACTGAACAGTAAATCTGTCTTGATTTTATAATTTATATTGAGGGCTGTAAACTGATGACTGTCTTGGTTGACCATTGATTTGCTGAAAAAATAGATATCTTGCCTGAACAGAGAAAAGTGAAAACCAATGACTATCTTGCTTGAACATTGATGGCCAAAAAGTAAAAACTGAGAACTGTCTTTGTTTGAACATTGGTGACTGAAAAAAATTAAAAAATGGTCTTTGCTTGAACATTGGTGGCTTTAAAAATGATGATTGTTATTGTTTGAATGTTAAAATCTGAACAGTGTGGCATTCATAACTTGAGCAATAGCAACTATTTTGGACTGGTAGCGATTGCACTTGATATCCTTGGCTGAACCTTCAAGTTACATTTGTTGAAATGGCTGCACTTAGTAATAGGCTAATAGCTGAGTTCATTTCAAATTGAAACATGTTTTAAGAACATGCATACTTTTTAAGTTTTTAGTATTTTTCATTTTTGTTGTGTGTAGAATTTGTAGATTATTCTAAATTTCTAAAAAAATTTATAGTATTATACCAGCCGTCCCCTAGCCGTCCCCTAAAATCGGCCTGCCGTTCCCGAAACCCGACCCCCCACCACCCAGGCTCGTGGAACCTTGGATATATGGTATTCTAAAGTTGAGCCGTAGTAGTAAGTGGATGATAGTATTTTGTTCAGGCTGCTGCAACATATTGTATTATCTTTTACAACTTGATGTATGGGTTTGGGGACCCTTAAACCCCTTCTTACCCTAATAAAAAAAAGAAAAGAAAATTTTGAACAGGATATTATCTTTAATTTTTTTTTTTAATTTACATGGTGGAATTGGTAGTTGCCACGAATTCGGGTAGGCTGTCCGGCTTTTATGGCCGTCACAGTATTCTCATGCTGTTCGCCCCAGAAGCCGCCACACAGATCTTCGCGCAGTCCGCCCCTATAACCACCATGCCACAATCATTTTAAACTTTTTACGTCGTTGAAAGCACTAGGAAAGGGACAAGCGTTCAGTCCGGCGAGGCCCGAGATTTGAACCTTGGACCTTCGCCCCCTTACGGGGTTTGGTCGAACCAAGATATTATCTTTAATTAAGAAGACAATTCTTAGTGTTAAAAAAATTTAAAATAAATTTCTTAAAAATTGTGTAGTCTTGTTTTAATTTCATGACATGAATACAACACTATATGTATGCCATATTCAGGTGTATTAGATATGGACAAAATAGGGGCATGTATTCAGACATGTGTGGATATGGTATGGATGCATTTGGATATCTAGACATAGAAATACCCCATTGCAATTAAAATAAGTAAATACATGATATTAAAAATGAGTCATTTTTAATACAAATAAACCCTTTGTAGGGTGTTTTTACAAAAGAAATGTGTCCAAAAGGGGGATGACCCCTTTTACAAAGTGACTATGGTGTCATGATTTTCCTATGCCACAAGCAAATGTATGGTGGGTTTGTCGTGACCACCATTTCGAATTGATTTGAGTCTTGAGTCCTACACACATGCAAACATGAAATCGTTAGTAGCACCTGTGTTAAGCATAAAAACAACAATCAACGAATTGAAAATGTGAAGTGTGCATACTTGAGTCCTAGAAGAATTTTGGCAGCATTTTGGTAAGGGCCAATGTGTCTTCATGAAAATGGGAGGGTACTTATAAAATTTTGGTGAAGGAAAAGGGGGTGACATGGAGGTGAGGTGGAGGTGACTTGGCACCAAGTGGCATGGGGGAAATCCAAGGCAAATCTTGGGGAGGACACAGAGGAATGTGCACCCTCCCCATTTAATAGCCTTGGGTGGGGTGAATCCTCACCCACCCAAGTGCCATGAATTGACCTAGGAGGATGTGAAATGTGCATAGGGGCATGTGTGCCTTGGATGATGTGTGCAAAATTTAAAATTTATAAAATGTGCCAAGGGGGACAAAAAGGACTTACCAATTTATTGTGCATATTAGATTTGCTTTTTGTGCAATTTTTAATTCATCCATTTTGGAGGGAAAAGGGATGGGGGACAAAGTGAATTGAATGAGGGGAATCCCAAGGGGATTTAGGTGGGGATTTGGGGAGACCTAGGGATTTGATTGAGATTTTAAATTAGAGTGCATATCTCCTAGGGATTTGGATGAGGGCTTAATATGGGATTAGAGGCTAATGAGGGGCTTGGTTAGAGGCTAAATGAAGTAGGGGGAAATTACAGAAAGATTAGAGAGGATTAGAGAAATTAAGAAATTAGGAAATAGAAAAGTAGAGGAAAATATGAGACTTTAGAAGAATTAGAAGAAATAGATGAAATTGAAATAGAATTAGAAAAGCTTACAGGGGAGTTAGAAGAATTTAGGGAAATTAGAGGAAGTTAGACGGATTTAGATGGGAAATTGGGATTTTGGAGGGATTTGGATGAAATTGGGCAGTTGGTGACGATTTTGTGGCAATTTGGGGTTTTTGGTGAATTTGTGGAAATTCGAGTGCAAATGACTAAAATTTGGTGTCTACAGGATACATTTGGATATAGAATTTAAGAAGTATCGTATCGGTACGTGTATTTGATATGCGGATGCGGGTATCCGAGCAAGATGATTATTGGATACGGTAACTATGGTTGGAAGTGCTCACTTGCTCTTGAGAACCCCTAATGAAAGTCTTCATGAGATGAGTATGAAGCTTAGTGCTACAATAACATGTCATCTCAGAGTAGATCTTGGTTTCATATTATTGCTTTTCGATTTCTTCAAGATGGAGTCATCCATGTTTGGAGTTCAACTTGCAAATGTGTTAGCATATGTTAGCACCCTTGAAGCAACATGTGGAGTTGAGAGTGGCTGTTGAAGCTGCAGGCCAGACTGATCTCATGTTTTGGGGTAGGAAAGTGTAGAGTACTGCCAAAGGGGGTTGTTGGAGTCACAGTTGGGAAGGAACTACAAAGAAGCTAAAGTTTTGGAAAGAGATAGTTTTAAACCCATGGGGAAGGCCAATTGACTATAATTGTTGGGAAATATGAATGAAATAGAGCAGAAGAGATCGGTCTGGAGAATCAGAACCCTTTGAGATCTTCTTCCGAATATTGAGTGCATGAATGACCTAGACTTACTGCTTATTAATATGAGTCCTCAGCATCCATGCATCCATTGGATGCTCTGTTCAGTCTTCAACATCCTTGTGTCATGGTTTGGGATTCATTTGGCTGAATTTTGTATGCTGCATAGCCGAACCTGGATGAGGTTTGGTTCAGGCTGACTTTTTGGCCATTCAGTTTGCACCTAGTTTAGGACTAAGATAACAAATTTAGCTTTTGACAGATACACTCGAGAGAAGTGGGGAGGGGAGAAGCCTAAGAGAAGGGAAAAGGAATCTTAAAAGGTGATTTGTTTGTGTAATGCTGGAGAAAAAATCCCATTTGGCATCAAGAAAAACCTCTTCTTTGCTTTAAATTTGCAGAAATATCCATTTTACAATCTTATGAAAGGATGACTCTATTTTGGCATTCACATGCTTTGATATATTTTATTCAATAATCATGTTAAGGGACACCCTTTAATTACAGTATAAATTTTGTAATTAATGTAGTGTTTTTTTAGATATTAGAATTTTATTAAGGTCACCTGGTGTTTAATTTAATTTTAAAAAAATTTATGAGTTTGTACTATGAATATAATTTTTTTAAAATTATTTATTTATTTATTTTAAATTGGTAATATGTAATTGAAACGGGCCCATCCATATTACATCATGACCACACGGTGGTATTACAACAGTTTAGCAATAATGCATGTACCGTAGATTTGAACCGGGGTCTCCTTGAAAGTTGAGGAATATTACCAGTTGAACTAATGCCATTTGGAAATTTTCATATTTGTTTGAAATTTTTTTATACTATATTTAATTTTTGAATTGTTATGTATACAGTATGCAAAGTATGCAGTTAATATAGTGATTTTTTATATCTACTATTTTTCATAAGCCACATAGTTTTCCATTCACAATGCTGAATTAAACTTAATGTAAATTTTAATGTTTTTTTTTTTTTGAAAAAAAATGAAAAACTTGTATTAATACAAAGAGCAATTACAAGCGGGAGAGAACACATCCCAACCAAGAACAGCAAACAACACTACAAGAGAAGAGCACAAAGTCAACCCAGCACAACACAAAGCAAAGAAGTCAACTGGGCGCGAACAAGCGACATGTCGCGAGATCGCGACAGTCAACCCCGGCTCCTCCACTGCGGTGCCAACAGTCACGAAAACGCGACATGTTGCGAAATCGCGACATGTCGCGACATTTCGCGAAATCGCGACATGTCGCAAAATCGCGACGACAGCACCCTCCAGCAACCCTTCGTCAAAATTGTCGCGAAATCGCGACAAGAAGACCAGCTTGCTCCATAACGCCAAAAAGGTCGCGAAATCGCGACAGAGAGCCTCCGAATCATCCAACCATCAAAAGTGTCGCGAAATCGCGACGAATTATCCTTATGGCATCCAGATCGCAAAAGCGTCGCGATATCGCGACAGTTTTCTCCATTCCGCTGGTAAGCCAAAATTGTCGCGAAATCGCGACGAGATTTTCATACAGCAACCATCGCCAAAAAATGTCGCGATATCGCGACAAAATATCCACTTTGCACCACATCAGCAAAATGGTCGCGATTTCACGACGGGTTTTCCTTATGACACCAGATCGCCAAAAGTGTCGCGATATCGCGACGGTTTTTCCTTTCGGCGCCCAGTTCTCAAAACTGTCGCGATATCGCGACGAATTTTCCTTTCGGCGCCCAGTTCTCAAAACTGTCGCGATATCGCGACGAATTTTCCACTTTGCTCTCCATCCGCAAAAGTGTCGCGATATCGCGACAATTTTTCCGATTAGCCCCAAATTGCCAAAGCGTCGCGATATCGCGACAATTTTACCATGCGCCTTCCCCGAGGGCCGCGATGGCGCGACATGTCGCGATATCGCGACAAAAACCCGCCAAAGGCCGAGAGGGCGCAACCTGTCGCGATATCGCGACGGCTTCCAACTGAAGCGACGACGGCGCTACATGTCGCGATATCGCGACGAAACCTTCCTTAGCATAAAAACACCGCACATCATTTCAGAAAACGTTCAAGGCCTTGTCGGATCTTTGCATCCTCCACAGGCATGTCACTGTGCAGCTGCATCCCAACCTCCCTTTCAGCACCCATCTTAGCAAGGAAATCGGCCGCCTTATTGAGATCTCGATTCACATAGACAGGTATCACATCATCTAATTCCCTCCAAAGCTCTTTGATTTGGGAGACTAAGATCCGCAACCTCCAAGATTTCGAGACAAAGTTTCTCATACAATCAAGAGCACCCACCAAGATTTGGGAGTCAGACTCAATAATAATCTTCCTGTGTCCCTGTTTGGCAGCCCAGAAGGAGGCAGATTTAATGGCAAAGGCCTCGGCTTCATTGTTTGTGGCACATCCCAGACCCTGCAGTTCCCAATAGAGCAAAGACCCAGCATGATCGCGGCACACTACTCCAATTCCAGCACTTCCCGGATTGCCTTTAGCAGCTCCATCAGTATTGATTTTGATCCATCCTTCAGGAGGAGGTTTCCAACTACCACTCACCGCCTTTGTTGAATAACGACTCCCTCTTCCAAAGGCTCAGAAGCAGACTGAATTTCCCCCTCGGCATGAATGGCAACCGTTTCCGCCACTTTGCTCCAAATGACTTGCCATATTCCTTCTAGAGGGGAGAAGGTTTCACGGAAAATACGGGCATTTCTCTCCAACCAAACCTGCCACCAGATAAAAAATAAACCAAGCTCCCAACCAATTCGAAGAGCTTTGGATTTAAATCTACCTTTCTTCCAGACTTTCCCAAATGTTGTTTCGAGACAAGACCCCATTAGCCTGAAGTTTAAAGTGGGAGAACCAGCGCTTCTAGATCTGTCGTGTGAAAGAACATTCAAACATTAGATGATCCGCAGTTTCCTCCTGCTTGTGGCATAACACACATTGAGAAGGGCCAATGATGCCTCTGAGTCTGAGATTGTCATAGGTGAGAATTCCATTATGCAAAAACTGCCAGGCGAAGAAGTTCACTTTCGGCCAGCCCTGGGGATGCCATATCTTTCTCCAATCATGAACCAAAAAAAAGTGTGGGGGGGCTCTGGGAGGATCTCATCATATCCCTCTTTCACAGTATAAACCCCAAGGCTCCCATAGCCCCAGGCCAGTTCATCCTCCTCATCTCTCCCAATAAGAAACCGTTCTGCCAAGATTTTTCCCAAAGTAGGTACCAACTCCGGAGGGATTGGTATTGGCCACTCATCCAGCCGCTTAAACTTTATGATCTTGTAGTCCCCCAATTGACTAGTGTTAAAGTAGCTCTCAATTTGGATCCATCCCTTATCTTCTATAGCAGATTTTATCGGTTGCAATTCAGGAAACACAGCAATAATGGGAGGATTCTGGTCCCAGGAATCAGTCCAGAACCGAGCCTTATCCCCTCTCCCCACTTTCCAAAATAGTTGATCTTTGATGAGTTGAGCTCCAAGCTTGAGCGCCTGCCACACTGGTGATCCAAAACCTTCCAGAGAAAAGCGGCCCACATCATTAGGATGGACAGAACCCAAGTATTTGCTAGAGAGGATTCTGCTGAAGAGGGATGTTGGCTGAGAAATCCACCTCCAGTACAGTTTGCCAGCCAAAGCCTTGTTGTTAAACTTGGAGCTTCTTAGTCCCAACCCTCCTTTTTCCTTGGGTTGGGTAACCTTGTCCCGGCCAACCAAGGCCCATTTCCTCTCTCCCTTGGCACCTTCCCATAGAAATCTTCTAGCCATTTTATCCAGCTCTTTCCAAATAGACTGGGGAGCAGCCAGGACGGAGAATTTATAAATTGGCATGGCCTGAATAACTGACTGCAGAAAAGTTAGACGACCCCCATAACTTAACCATCTATGAGACCAATGGTTCATTCTATCTTTGATGCCATCCAATAGGTCCTTCCAAACATCTATTTTCAGTTTTTTGAAATGGAGAGGGACCCCCAGGTAAACTATTGGGAGAGAGGTCCGAGTGAAACCTAAAATCTCAATAACTCTGTCCTGTAACCGTTGATCAATATTGAAGAAGATCACTTTGGATTTATTGTCATTGATGACTTGATTAGAGGCCCGGAGGTAGACATTTAGAGTATCTCTGATTCTTCTTGCTTCCCTAAGGCTGGCCACTCCCACCAATCCAGTATCATCTACAAACTGTAAATGAGTCAAAACTTCAGCCCCGACCTTAATACCTGTTATCTGACCTTGAAGTCTTCTTCTCAGAAAGAGTCTACCCAATCCTTCAGCCAAGATGAGGAAGAGATAAGGAGAGCAAGGGTCTCCTTGCCGCAAGCCACGAGAGGCACCAAAAGGAGGCGAGGGAAGTCCCTTGATAAGAACAGAGTATGAAGGCGTAGAAATACAGCTCATGACCCAGTCTGTCCAGTCCTGAGAGAAACCAAAGGCAGTCAACATCTTTGCCAAGAAGCCCCACTCCACCCTGTCATAAGCCTTGGACATATCCAGTTTAATGAACATTCCTTTGTTCCCAGATTGGTGCATTGTATGGATAGCCTCCTGTGCAAGAATCACTCCATCCAAGATTTGCCTCCCTTCAACAAAACCCCCTTGCTCTGGGGAAATTATATTATGCAGGATAGGTTTTAACCTTTCAGCCATAATCTTAGTAATTATTTTATAGATCACATTGCATAAGGCAATAGGTCTAAAATCAGATAAATGAACCCCCCCTGCTCCTTTTGGAATTAAAGTAATGAAGGTATGATTTAGAGCCTTGAGCATTCTTTTATTGGTTCTGGACTCCTCAGTGACAGCCAGAACATCTTCCTCCAGGGTATCCCAAAAGGCCTGGAAGAACTCAATAGGGAAGCCATCAGGACCAGGCGATTTACCAGTACTCATCCCAAAGACCACCTTCTTAAGTTCATCTCTATCTATAGGTCTAAGTAGGGCCTGGTTCTCTTCAGGAGAGATTATAGAAGGAATGACAGCAATAACTTCATCTTGGGCTGCCCCATCTTGCTCCATACTTTCCTTAAAGAGTTTTGAGAAATACTCCATTGAGTGGGAGTGCATACCGGGAAGAGTGTCAAAAGAGTATCCATTCTCATCTTGAAGGAAATCCATATTATTCACTTGTCTCCTAGCACGAGCGGAGCGCTGAAAAATTTTTGTATTTCTGTCTCCTTCTAATAACCAAGTATTTCTTGCTCTCTGTTTCCAGTAAATCTCTTCTTGATTATCAATATCCTCAACCGCTTTGCGCAAAGCATCATCCTCGGATTTAAGGTGCTCGGAAATGTTTCCTTCCCTGAAATGTTTTTGCACCTCATCCCATCTGGCCAACAAGGGGGCCCGTTGGTGCTGGAAGTCTGATTTGTTAGTTTGCCTCCACTGTTTCAGTTTACACTTGACAAATTGAAGCTGTTTGTGAAATTTGAACATTGCAGTCCCAAAAGGTGGGCGGCCATCTTCCCACCACTGAGGAATTTTTCTTCGGAGATCTTCTTTTTGCAACCAAAAATTTTCAAATTTAAATGGTTTATGGTACTGCCCTGTCATAGCCCCTCCCTCCAGTAAAATGGGAAAGTGGTCTGAAACTGGGCCTTCCAAAATCTGAAATTTAATATTCCATTTCACAAATGCTTCCTCCGAGACCAAAAACCGGTCTAGTTTTACCTTCCTACTGTGTGGCTCTCTTCTCTTATTAGTCCACGTAAAATAAGTGCCAGGACCTTTGATATCAACAAGGTGAAAGGCCTGGACTTGAGCAATCAGAAGCCTATCCCCTGGATCCAAAACTGGGAAACCACCTTCCTGATCCCTGGCAGATAATTTGGCATTAAAATCCCCAGCAATAATCCAATCGCAATCTTCCCGGGAGGATCTCATTGAATGAACAACATTCCATTGAAGCCGCTGGCCATCAATGCTTTGAGCCCCATAGAAGTTTGTGATTAAAACCTGGTTCAGCTGTAACAATGTTCTTAAAGAGAGATGTGAGAACACCCCTCCAAGCTGTATGTTCTATTGCTATCCACACCAGAGGGTTCCAAAGAGTAACAATCCCCCCCGAAGCTCCTTGGGCCGCCACATCCATATATCCAGCGCCCCTCCATATTCTACTAGCAATTTTACACATAAGATCTAAAGACATTTTTGTTTCCTGAAGGAGCAAAAAGTCTGTTTTGTGTCTTCCTAAAAGTCTTTGAACAGCAGATTGATGGGTTCTCCTGTTTAAACCCCTTACATTCCAGGATTGTATAATCATTGGAAACCTTGGGAGCAATAAGAGTCAATTGTTCTCACCGATCCTCCATTGATCAGCTTGTCCCCTTGCGCTACTAGTAGATCCTTATTGGATTTTCTACCAGCTCCTTGGGAATTACTATTCTTAGACCTCTTTTCCACCTGGGTAATCCCCAACGCTGGTCTTTCTCTGTTCTTTTCTGCACTTCCCATGTTGACATCCTTAATAACTGGTTGTGCAGGGGAATGGATTACCATAGCCCCTAGGTTCTCTGGCTGCAAAGTCTCAGGGGTTTCAATCACCTGTTCTAAGACAGGAGTAGATGATAGAGGAGCATGAGAGTGGGTGTTAGTATCCTCAGCATTCCCATCCACTCCTTCCATGACTTGGTCTTCTTGGTCTACAAGGGATTTGAAGATTTCATATCGATTGGTTGGCTTGGTTTGGGCCTGCTCTTTGCCATTTCTCTTTTTGTTTTTCCTCCGCTTCTGCTGTTCAAAGCCATATTTCTGGGCATCAGAACCCTGGGGGATATTGAGGGGTTCTTTGACCGGAGTGAACTTACCCTCTCTGGGGCGATTTGGCGCTCCCGACGGAGCTTCCGCTTTTGTGGTCAGGCTATTTGGGCAGAACCTAGCCAAATGGCCATGCTTATGGCAGACTCTGCATCTAAAAGGTAAGGCTTCATAGTCTAGCTGCTGTATCCAGGTTAGTCCTGCCAACTCCAATTCCACCTCGGCTGGAAGTGGCTGGCTAATGTCCATTTCTACGCATATTCTAGCAAAGACAGCAGTATTTCCCTCCATGGTATCTCTTGAAACTCCCAAATATCTACCTAGAGAATTACCAATCAACTCAAGAATCTGCTCACCCCAAAACTCCATTGGGAGAGCGTACAGCCGTATCCAGACCGGGACAGCCGTGGGCTCAATGCGAGGATCAAAACCCACTCTCCACGGTTGGACAAATAATCCTGCCGGGCCGTGGCTCCTCTTCTCTGATTCAAATGCTCTGTTTCTATCTGGTAAAGAAGAGAAACTAATAATAAAATAACCATTGCTTATAGGCCATAGAGAGTACTCACCAATGGGCTCCCGATTCTGTCTCACCCGGTGTGTAGAAAGTTCGGAGTGGGCCGGATACCCATGAATTTGCAGATCGGATCATGGGTAGCACGGTATATAATCGTATCCTCAACCGGTTTTGGTTCTATGACAATCTTAGGCCTGGAAGCAGATTGTGGAAGGCAGCCGTTAACTCTGTTTGCAGGTAAACCCTTTCCAGCATTCTTAAATAGCATTTGATAAGCACTTCGTTGAGCTTCATCGGAGGAAGATGCAGGGTTTTCTTTTAATATATCAGCATATGAGCTTTTCTGCCCATCGATAGATCCTGGAGGAGACCCCATTGGGCCCTCCCAAGGCAACGAACGATCCTTCAAAGTAGTGTAGATTCAATCCACAGGAGGTCCTGGAAGAATCTTCCAACCAGAGACCCTGGAGCTTCGCCCGGTGCCTGCACAGAAGGTTTCCCGCCAAATCGCCAGAGCTCGAACTCGAAATTTTTGGTCCGAAAATTCTCTGATCAATACATGTAAATTTTAATGTTAAAAATCAATTTATTTTATTTATATTTTGAAAAATACACCAAAAATATGAGGGTGCATTAAATATTTACAAGCCGCATAGTTATTACTGATTTATAAATAGAACTTGTTGTTAGTTTTAAATATATCTAAAAAAACCACTATTATTGTGTTCACACCAATGTGTATATATAGAATATACTAAGAAAAAAATGGTGATTAAATATTTGCAAAACCTATATTAATATTAAATTCTATTTTACTAAATCTAGGTATTAACATAATCAAAGTTTGTTGTGGAGCTTTTTATGTCTAAGAACTCTATTTATTCAGATTTAAATAATTTGTTCTAGGTCATCCATAATGTAACAAACATCTTATAGCAGGAGTCCCAAGGGCTGGGTGGATTGGTAAGTTCTAGGCGTTTACCAAGAAGAGACCCAGGTTCAAACCTTGGAGGCAAGCCTTATTGGGGCAAAGGTAGTAGTCTGACCTGACTCCGTTGAGTGCACGCCAGCCCGATGATGACGGTACCAACCTCAAGCCACCGGGGGACTCCCTTACTTCAGGACGCATTTACAGAGGCGAGGTAGGGGTTATAGTGGCAGCTCCAAGGATTTAGCCTGTGATCGGTGGCAGCTTCCCTAGGGATTTGACCCTGTGACTAGTAGTTAAAAATTAAGGGACGTTACCGATTCCCCTATGTACCAAAAAAAAAAACATCTTATGGCAGGCATCACTATATAGATAGATAAATATTGGTTATATGAAATTTAATTGGGCCTTACCTGTATTATATCATGAACCTCTTACCATTGTATTTCAATAAACACATATTGGTATGTGGTAATTATGCAAATATTGTCGAATGTGGGTTTTGTTTAGAAAGTCCACATTTTTAGCTACTTGAGCTCATGCCATTTGATTTAAATATCAAGGTTCACCCATGGGATTGAAACCTTGGATTACGATATGAAACTCCTTACTCTTCACTGCTTGCCCCAAACCCCTTGTCCTATTAAGCTTATATCATTAAGTTATGCTTATTTTGTATTTTTTTTTAAATTGGTTATGTGGGATTGAAATGGGCCCCCCACATATTATATCATGATTGCTTTACCACAATATTTCAACAAACCACATAGTGGTTTTACAACAACATTTTGGCAATGCATATATCACCTGGCAAGATTTGAAACTTGGTCTTTGCCTTGAAAGTCGACATACTTAATAGTTGAGAATAAGATCCTACTATTTGATATTTTACAATTTAATTATATTAATGTATAACGGAATTTATAAGAACTAGTTTTTGGCTACATGAAATTGAAATGGGCCTCACCTCTATTACATCATGACTACAATATCACAATATGTCAATGAATCACATAATACTGTTGGAACAAACCATATTGGCAACTTTGCATATATTGCCTGGCAATATCTGAACATGTGTGCATGTGTTGACACATATTCATTCGTTATATGGGATTGGCATGGGCGCCATCCATTATTACATCAAAACCACTTTATCGTAGTAACTCACAAACCACATGTTAGGCACTTGTACATATATTGCCTGGCAGGATTTGAACCTGGGTCTCTACCTTGAAAGTCCACAGTTTTAACCACTTGAGCTCATGCCATTTGATACAAATGTTAAAGTTCACCCATGGAATTGGAACCTTGGTCTACGATGTGCAACTTCTTGCTTGTCACTACTTACCCTAAATCCCATGGGCCAAAATGTTAAGAGTTCACCAATGGGATTGAATCCTTGGTTTATGGTGTGAAATTCTTCAGTCCTAACCAATTGCCCAAACCGTATGGGCAATTTGAACTTTTATACTATTTAACTATAATCATAAATATTTATAATTTTCTGACCTGAACTGTTTTTAGAAGTTATGAACTTCCTAATTTTTTCTTTCTTAGTTCAGGCCAAACTTTCCATAGCTGCTTACCATGGTTGGCTTTTTATACAACTCTTAATTTTAGTAAGGATCATTTTAATGCAACAAATGTATTTTAGAAGGGAGATGATGCTTCGAATGTTTTGGGTTTGTTATCAACTTCTAAGAACAATGATTGCTTTGCCATGAAGTTTTCTGGTGCTGCATTCTTATTTAACTGATGTGATGTGACAGATTTTGATGTTCAACTAGATCATTTGGTTGTCTTCTACCTTCCCTAGTTTGCAGCACTCGTGCTACAGTATTATACATATAAATTTAAAAAAATTCTTGTCATCCATAATGGTTTTAAGGAATTGCAAGCAGTGAAAAAGTCTTGGTTGAACCAACTTGCCACTGGCTTTCACATTTTCAATGCTTTTGTTCCTTCTTCTAGGTAAATCACTAATTATTCTGCTCAGCGTAGTAAATCAATGTTGGTCATTGAAGATGGGTACTTAACACCCATATATTTGTTCGTGATCAAATATTAGTATTAGGGAGGCTCAATAAAATATTGAATAGCATTGCCTTTTGCATAAAACCTGGTTTTAGTGTTGAAACACTGCCTAATTTGATCCTTGAAACAATTTGCAGTTTTCTTTTATGAGATAATCTGTTACTTGGAATTCTGGAGTGGGGGGGTATAGTTTAATTACGTTGTAGTTGGTTCATTTACTAGAAGTTTCATTATATGTAGTTGGTTCATTTACTAGAAGGTTCATTATATGCAACTTCTACATGTATACTGTTCATATTTTCATCCATTTTCTATACTAGATCAATTTCGGAGATTGATGGAATGAATTCATAAACAATGGTTCTTGTTATCATATAAAATAAGGGAAAAAAGGAATGCCTGCAGATAATGACAAAAAGTACATAAAACATTTCTCACATAAGAAAAACGTATAAGATTTGCCAAAATTGTTGTAAATATAAGAAATTTATAAACCCCACACGACTTCATAATGTCAACCATGGTAGAGAAACTCGGACTCGGCAAGGCCAATTTTTGACTCAGACTTGGCAAGAAAAAACCTGAAGAAAATGCAAGTTTTCATTGGATTTTTTGTTTCCAGTATATCACAATTAATTAACATTGTACAAATCCAAAATTAATACTGTCAGCGATACAACCTTAAACTACACCTGAAAGTGGCAAAACACACATCAATTTCCTCCTGATGAATATGTAGTGTTTACTAATATTTCATATTGAGTGGTCCAGAGAGAGTACATAAGGCTGGTACATATCCCTTCTAATTTCCATGGTTCTCAGATTGTGGCTGTACTAGGGGATGCCTCCCATAGACAAATGGCTAGTGGCTACCGTCAGAAAATCCTTCAAGTCATGTTATCTTCTATTCTGGCTTTGTGGCCATGCACAGGTGCAATGCTAAAACCAACACTGAATATGGTTGATGCTATTCTCTTGCAGAGTATGGATAGTATATTATCCTTCAAAGGGTATAACAACATATTACAATTATTAGTCAACTTGTCTTCCTTGGAAAGAAACTGCAAGGACATTTTGTGCTTCTTCAGATGGCCTCTTGTTATTTTATGTGCGTCTTATAAATCTCACTGGGATTGCGAGAGGGTCCAAGCACTGTACTGTTCCAATCTTTCGTGTCTAAATCTTGACGCCTTCGAGTTGCCTCAACATGGTGAATGTTTCCTGTCTTGGTTAGGATTTGGGAAGCATTCGTTTGTTCCTAGGCCCAGTGGTTAAATGATGTTCTAGAAAATGTATATTATAGGGAAGTGCAAAGAAATTTTGCTCTTAATTATTGAAGGTGTTACACTTTGAATGGGGTGGGACATATTGCCATGGAACTCCCTACAAAGATTGGTTTAGATTCCTCTTAATGTTGTCTACCCTTTTGGTCTCAACTTCCATTGTTGATCTTCTTTGACCTTATCCCTGTACTCTGCTGACTAATTTTTCTTTTCCTTTTGTCTTTGGTCCTTTGTAATCAGGTGGGCCTTGTGGCATTAGCCTTCCTTTTGGTTCTTGTTTTTTTTTTTTTACTTCAAACGTAACTGCTGGGTGGCTGTTAGATTCTTGAAAACTAGGAAAAATTTGGGTTTAAGATGCAAACGAGTTTTTTTTGGTTCTGATATCACATTCTTTCTGCTCTCTCTGCAAGTGGAAACAGCAAAAATGAGGCCAATATAGAAAAAACAAATTGATACCATTTTTCTGTATTTTTGCTGCCACAGACAAGTTATTTTCTTGGACTTGCGAGTTTTTTTAAAACCCGGGACGGCTGACTTGGGCATGGACTCGGCTAGTTTTTGAAAACTTGCCAAGTTTCATAACTATGACTATATTTAATCTCTTACATCTTTCAAAATATAATGCATTATGTACTTCATGTGCTTGGATTACAAACACAATCTTGATCATTGTGACAGACATCACTCGTGAAGATTAATAGAATTTATCTCCCTCTTTCTCTCTTTCATCTACCAATCATTGTGGCGGAAAGAGTAGTCGTGTCAATAAGATGATGCATTCCCAATTTATACATTTAGATACTCTGGTATAATGACTGATGAAATTTGGCAGTGCATAAATTCCTGAGAAGATTCAAACATTCTATTTTACCTCACTAACATGTAAACAAACGTTTTGAATTAGTTTTAACTTGTCACACAGAGACTTCTTTTTTACTTGTAATAGTACACTGTTGAATGTTAAAAATACAGCTCTTTTCTCAGTTGGTTTCAGGGGATGATGACTTGCCTGAGAAAGAGGATCTTGGGGAGAGAAGGAGAAAGCATGAAATGTTCAAATCTGCGAGATCAGAGTCTGGAGATGATGTTTCAGACAAAAATATGGATGATGGAACCGAGGGATCTGAAGATGAATTTTATCGGGCGGTGAAGCAACAAAGAGCTGCAAATCTTGCTGCCAAAGCAGAGACATATTCAAGGTATATTTCTTAAAATGAATGACTTAATCAAATAATTTAAGAACAGTTATTTGGTGTTTGACTCCTGATAGTATATGCACATTCATTTTACAGGAAACCCGTAATTCCATCTCAAGAGGAGGAAGTACATGGAAAACGACATATAACATATCAGGTTTGTGCTGAGAGATAATGTTTTAACTACATTTGAATTTTGAAATCCAAGAGCAGCTTCTAATGCTCTAGTTATTTGACGATGGTGATTTGTGCTCAGATGGAGAAGAACAAAGGATTAACTCCTCATCGTAAGAAGCTCACTAAAATTCCGAGAAAAAAATACAAGGTACGTAAATTTCAGATCGTGCTTTGTCATCTTCAATATATCTTGGATTTTGTATGTGAAAATTACTGTTTCTATATTTATTTTTGATATGGATGCCTTTAGCCAACTGGAGCTTTAAGTTTTGATATAATATCTTCAGGAATCCCTTATTCAATGTTTCTTGATTCTGAGATTAGCATGAGTTGTAAAATATGTTGATTGTGTTTGTGTAGATGAAGCACCAGAAAGCAGTTATTCGTCGGAAAGGACAAGTTCGGGAGATTAGAAAGTTTGAAGGGCCATATGGAGGTGAAGCTACTGGTATCAGAACTGGAATTAGTCGAAGTGTAAGGTTTTAAAACTGATGATTTAGGAGCTAACCTTGGGAGAGGTATTGGACGCCCTCCGGGAGAAAATATTATTCAGGTTTTTATAAGTTAGTCTTCAGCAAGAGTTTGATTATCACTGAGCTCTTTGTAGCAGGGAGGAGTAGTTTAATCATTATCTTTGATTAAATTATTCGGTTGCATGAACTTAACCATCAAGGTAATGTACCCATGTCGTATTATATGATAAGCTTCAAGCCTCTGGAGTTTTCATAGGTGTTCCATTTGCCCTCATATTCTTTGTTTCTGGCATCAGCCCTTGGATTTTTAATATTTCAGTTTGAAACTTCCTGAGGGCTGTAATCCTTGTTATATTATTATTGTCAGCTTCTGATGGGTATCATTGAGGTGCTTCTTAAAGCATAGGAATACTGCACTGGAATGTAAATTGATTCTTGAACACTTAATACTTTAAGATGCAAATACAATGAATTTTTTTGTGTATCATGTCTTAATTTCTTATGACAGTATACTGTATGACCAGCTTTCATGATCATGTAGGTGGTCTCCAATGTAACCAACTTGGTGGTCGAAGACCACCTTATAAACTATTGTTGTAGCAAATTTTTACAATTGACAAGCAGTGTCTTTATTGAATTCTTATGTAGATTCTCACATCATCTCTTCTTTTGCAGTTACTATAGATTTTATTGAGAATACAAAAAACAAATTTTTATCCCCTTCACAGCTAATTGCATCAAAAGCATCTCCAATAACTCCGTCATCATGGCAATTGAAATTAATAGCTATTAATAAGTTCAGAGGATTGTGGTCATTCCCTCTGCAACGGGCAATTAAGTGGTGATGCTGGTGCATGGGCAGCTGGACTTCATGGGTAGAGCATTGGGAACCGTTTCTCTCTGCATATGGACAATCCCGGGGTGTGTTTTGTTCTAAAGGATATTTTCTAGTGCATATGAAGGGTCCCACTTTGCAACAATCTAGGGCGCTTTGGATGGGTAACTGGTCTAGTGCCTGTAAGGTCAAGAAAGTTCACATCACATCATCTCTTCTTTTGCAGTTACTAGTAGCTTTTATTGTGAGTACAAAAAACAAATTTTTATCCCCTTCATAGCTAATTGCACCAAAAGCATCTCCAATAACTCCCGTCATCATGGCAATTGAAATTAATAGTTATTAATAAGTTCAGAGGATTGTGATCATTCCCTCTGCAACGTGCGATTAAGTGGTGATGCTGGTACATGGGCAGCTGGACTTCATGGGTAGAGCATCGGGAACCGTTTCTCTCTGCATATGGACAATCTTGGGTTTGTCTTTTGTTGTAAAGAATATTTTCTAGTGCATATGAAGGGTCCGACTTCCCAATAATCTAGATAGGCTGCTTTGGATGGGTAACTGGTCTAGTGCTTGTAAGGTCAAGATAGGATATCTCAATATCTTGAACGCTCATCAGGAGGAAGACCTTGCTGCGAAGGTGGTCTGGCCATCAAATGGGCTATCACATGTTAATGCAATCACATTTCTAGCCGCAGACAAAAATCGTAATACAAGCCTACTTTATGTAAGAATAATATAGAGATGACCCCAAATGTCCTTCGTTGTGACTTTGTATTTGAGATTTGGGTTGGTTTTTGGAATCATAAGGTGTTGGCCTACTGTATATCAAGAGATGTTGGTATATTGGTTTTTTATGGATTAGTCTTTGCTAGGCAAATTTTCATGGCTTATTAGTAATTTGGCAACTGAGTGTGGAAACCATTATCAAAGGCATTTGGTTGAAATTGAAGTTCAACCACAACAGTTAATTGCCCGAATTGAGGCTATAGGTGAAGCGCAAGTTACAATTGATAGAGGCGAAATTATGATAATGCAGGTTCAAGACATTAATGAAGTGGTCAGTGGTACTTGAACCCATTGATAATGATAATTGAGGTTGATAGTTGCGTAATGAAGTAAAACCTCAAAACGGGTTAAGGCTTGATTATGACTTTGGGGTGAGAGGCAACCCTGGAGTGTTTGACATTGGGAAGTCTAGTGGATGAATAAGGGGGATGGTTATGATCATATCATTGGCATTTGTGTAGAGAAATAAGTCCTGGCAGAAGCTTGGATGGATTTGGTAGGAATCAAGCTAGTTGCAAAGGTTACCAAAAGGTGATTCTAGAAGGTAATTCTTGAATTTGAAGGAGGCATTTCCCCTCTTGGGATCCTTCTACTAAATAAAGGCTTACGTGTATGTAGGAAAGAAATCAAGTAGCTGATCAGCATGGAGAGTCTGCTTGATCTTGCAAGAAGCATGGCCATATTTGAATTCCTTATAGCAAATAAAGACTTATCATGTTTATAGGTAACCAAGTAGTTGATCACCATGCAAATAGTTATAGAGATGTTCTCTCCTATTCAAAATCAGTTCTTGCATGATATAGACTTGATGCTATAAGAATTCCTAGCCAACAATGTTGCTCCATAATGATATGAGCATGCCAAGTTGGGGGTATGCTTGGAGGAGATTGTGTAAAATGATCGAATGGACAATATTCTTTGTAATTTTAGACCCTACAAGAGTTGCTTATGGAACTATGCCCCCTTGAATGAGTCTCGGGGTTTGAGGTAGTTGGGAGTTTGCTCATTGTAGTAAGAAGATTATGGTTGGGGGTGACACCATATTGATTCCTTTGATGTTATTTTTAACGACTTTTGTTTGGCTTTACAATTATGTCGTCATGTGTAGCTAAAGAATAATTGTTTCATGATTGGATCATGTATTGGCATCTATGGACAACTTTGACATTTGAAAAAGGATAGATGGTTTTCAAGTTGCCTTGGAAGTGTTTCTACCTATGAATACTCCCACCTTTAAGACTCGCTATACACCATTTTTTAACCACGACATCAAAGTGGTGACTTTATTTCACGCTTAAACATAGATTGAGGGTTGAAGGCAACTAGAATGATGAGAAATTGCATTACATACCTTTAGATTATGGACTAGCAACAATATATTATTAACATGTAATTGATGGTAACTCTTCCATCTTAGTGAAGAAAGGTGGCTGTTTTTCAAGTAGGCATTCGAAGGTGATTTTTATTCCATCTTATTCTTGGAAAGCAAAATTGCTATGCCAATTAACAATGTGAGATGGTTTCTTAGGTTGTGTTAAGGCAAACCAGTGGATATTCCATGGCTATGAGCAATGGCGTGAGATCTTGCTTGCAAGTTGAGTTTAAATGACATCCAAGTTCTAGTTTAGAGAGGGTGGCAAAGATGAAAGATTTACGAGGAATTATTTTTTGATGAGGAATTCTATGATAATTGCCAACCACTTGATAAGTGTTACATCTTTACAACATCAATAAGCTAGGGAGAGAATCTTAAATATGCAACAGGAGTTTTAACAATCAAAGGTTGATTACACTCGACAAATAATATTGTTATGCTCAGATTTGTTGGTAGGCTTAGATTGTATTGAAGGCCTCCTCAACATGTCACCATTGGGCTTTGCTAGAAGCTACAAAGGTGTATCAACTAATAGAGGGGAGGGTTATGGTCATGGTGTGGGTGGACAAGCAACTAATGGTTTAGGGGGTGGCAAGGATAAATTTGTGGGTACAATATACTAAACAATATTAGGAACCTATCCATGCATAGGTACCCAGGTTGCTAAAGAGAGGCATTACATATGCTTGAGGATACATTGCATTAGAAGTGGTTAGGTTAGTGGATTGACAAATGTCAACCTCAATCGTCAAAGGAGCTTTTGAAGGGGATGGATTGGGCTTGTTCTTTGTGTGCAATCATCTCACAGTCTAAAGGATGATATTATTTTGAAGGGTTGTTTTGTCTAAATTTGAACACTTTATCCAACTATGGTTGTATACTTGTTTGTAATATTGGCCTATCTGGTGTATAAGTAAAAAATTATTTGTTTGCATATAAGAATACTAATTTTGACAATTAATGTATATGAACTGTTTTAACCAATGCAGATGTCCCTGTTTAGTTTTCTAATACAAGAATGCACTAGTTGGATTTTTTTTTTTTGTGATTATGTTGTGGTCCACAAAAAAATAAATTGGGAGAATTGTGGTATAAAAAGGAAGAGTGATTTACAAGTGAACAGTAAATAATAATATCCCTAAATGCAATATATTTGTGCTCATGCTTGTGCGTTGCTTGTTTTGTGAATGTAATTTAATTTTTAAGCTTACTATGTATTTCAAAATGTAATATATGCTACATCAAGGATTGTCCTTGTAGACTATAACACGATGAATTGTGCCAAGTTTGAGTAATTGTCAATGGTGTGATATTTGGTTTGTTGATATCTCGAATCAAGCAACAAGTAGTCGGGTTTTCGACAACATAAGAGGAGTTCCCTAATAACAAATCATGAGGTTGCATCCTTTTGGGAGGGAATGCATTGATTTTGGAGGGTAGAACAAGTTTGAGGTTTGTTGTGTGAAATATAATAGATGCTATCTTGGAAATCTCATAATAGGAGCATTGACTCCTTTTTAACTGACACCAACTAAAGGTCAAATCCATTTTCATTGTTTATGTTTTTAAATCTCGAAGTATTTAATATAAAAAATGATGGATCATATGGACATTCATATACATTGAAGGAAGAGGAAAACCATTGAAGAACTTATCCTTATAGATTAGTTTTTATTACAATGATATAATATAAATGATGGTTTTCTTTATAATCTATAAAAATGTAAATTTTTTGAATTTTGGAAATATTAAAGTCCAAAAAAGTGCACAAAACATGAATTTATGTAGACTAGAATAAAGAAAATTAATTATAAAGATTACATTGTTTGTTGGTAGTTTGTAAGGGCAAACAACAATATTTTAAGATAAAATAACAAAGTTTGACACTATAATATGAACTAAAATAATTAATGATTAATATCTATTAATTTATATTAAACCTAATTTAATTTTTTTTATTAGGGTAAAAACGGGATTTTGAAAGGGTCAGAACCCTTTTACAACACAAAGTCAGCCCATCAACTGTACAAGTAGCCAAAAATCCCCTGGATGCAAGACCAACAATATCCATCTTGGATCCCAATTAGTTGCAGTCCTCCCTTGTGAAATCTTCTAAGTCCTCATGGACCACCCCTAGGGGGATCCATCTTCTATCCTCTTCTTTAATGGCACCAAAGCTCGCTAGACAGTCTGCTGGTTTGTTAACTTCTCTAAAGACATGAACAAAGTCAACTTCTTCAAAATGCTTTACAATCTCTCTAATATCTTGCACAATGTAATCAATTTGCCAATTAGCTTCTCCCTCCTTTTTCAAAAGATTGATAATAATTAAGGAGTCTCCTTCAAAGATAACCTTTTTAGCACCTAAATCCTTAGCTAGATCTTGTTGAGTGAATATTTTGCCCTATTGCAAAATAATCACCACAATTAGAGTATTAAACTGAAAATTCCCTCTTGCAAAGAAATTAGATGAAAACACACATTTCTCCAAGGTTCTGGTAAACAAACATTCCATACATACATGTAATTGATAATGAGTAAAACATTATATATATATACCAGAATAAACTCAAAGTATGGAAGTGGCAGTTAACAAGGGGCCTTGATGATCCAATTCATATAGTGCTTAGTGATCATGATCCTTTAATCTTCAAAATGCATATGAATTTAAAACAAGTGTGAAAATGATTCCTTTTAGTGCTCTTGATGTTAATCTGATTTCCTTGAATCCCAGTTAGTAAGCTCCTTTTATCTTCAAATTAAAGGTGTACAAATGCAAGTGTGTGGAATAGTCCACTTCATTTTAGATTCTGTACATTTAATGTGAGGTACATTTTACAGTTAGTAGATTCATTTTATCTTCATTATGAGCATTCTACTACAACTAAGTCAGAATTTGGCGTTAGTAATGGTTAACGAGTTAGGATGTTAGTATTCGTTTGCTTTATCTGTCATTAATGTCAATTTGGCGTTAGTAACCCCCTCCTAAGATTGATTTTATCTTGAAAATTAACTTAGTGCAATTTGGAGGTGTAGAAATTTTGGATGAGGACCAGAATGGAAGTAAATGAACAAAAATGCAAAAACAAAATTTTGGAGAATGGACTAGAATAAAGACAGAAGTTAAGTACATAAATTCTGGAAATGACCAGAATGGAATGAATAAAATAATTCTGGAAATGACCAGAGTGGAAAGAAAATAAATACAAAAAATCTGGAAATGACCAGAATAGAAAGTAAGTTGTGTGCAGAAATTCTAGAAATGACCAAAATGTAAAAGAAATCAACAACAGAAATGAAAACAGATTAATTGAAGTACAAAAAATAAAACAACAAAAAATACAAAATAGCTGGAAAACACTAAAATGACATCAAATTTTGGTGTCACAATCCCCTCCCTGCAAAACCCCAAGTTGTGAGATAAATCTAAAGACAACTTGATCTAAAAGACCTGCAAAACAAACACAATCATATTAGACCAAGTGCGAGACTCAAAGGACAAAACACTGTTGCATTCTATTCAACATTCACCTAGTGTAACCCTTCAATGGCATAAACACAGATATAAATTGAAAAGAAATGCAATAAAGATAAATAATGAATGCAGTAGTCTTAGACGTAATCTCATTTTAGTTTTGCTCGCAAGGTTTGTTCTTGCCAAAATGGAAACATTTGATTCTTTAGAATAGTCTTGTTTACAAAAATTTTCCAGCCCCTGTACAATGACCTCCTTGGGCATTTAAGCTTTCATAAACCCCTTTGTTTCAACTCCCATCTTCTTCACAATGTTAAATCAAAATCTAAAGTAAATTTTTTTTTTACTTTCCATTATTCCTCCTTTAACACTATAAGAAGCCGAAACAACAATTTAACATTTGATTTTCATCCTTTAAAAAAAAAAAAATGATTTAAAAGGGATTTCTAACCTTATAACTCCCAACCTTGAGGGTTATGATCTATAATAATAAAACAAAATGAATTCAACATTATTCCTCCTTATGGCTCCCGAGTGCCATCTTGACAAAAACAATATTTTGGCTACCATAAATTAATCGAAAATCTGCGGCCATTACCTCTGCCCACAACGTCAGATGGTCTAAGATGGACCCCTATGTTGATTTGCATGGCTTCCCCATCTGCAAATGACACAATCATTTAGACTACAATAGGACACTGCATATATCTCGCTCTACCTATGATCTCTTTTCTCAACACCTATGGCTCTAAACTATGTACACTCAACAAACTTTTCTTTCCTCGGGCGCTCGAGGATATAACAATTGTCGGAGTTGTTTTAGGGTTTCTAATACCTAATTTTTTTCATGTAGAAAACTAACCCTTCCTGACATCTGACAAATTTTGCCTGCACATTATCCTTTTTGTGCGACCTTCCCTGTCTAACCTGGTGTCATAACCATCGTGCTCTGACATCTCTCTACGCAGGTATCAGACGCTGCATCCACTGCCTATTCACCATGTGCTGTGATTTTTGCCCTGTTAGCCTACCTGCTGCTGTCGTCGTATCCTATTGGAGTCTGCGGTAGTGTCGTTTCACTTAAAACGTCTTGCGAGACCTACTAGCTCCCTGACAACATCGATGTGGGACCTGCATCAAAACTGCTCTAACATATCCGCTGTTCGTCGATGTTTGTTTGATAATATCACTGTCATCCCCAACTTATCCCATGGTTCTGACCTACCAACTGCCATAAACATCTGCTGGCATCTACGTAACGAATGAACCTAAAAATTCCTTTGATCACTCAAACCAGCGTGTCCCTGCGAGTCTGTCGAGCGTGTCCTTGTTGTGTCGTCAGGTTGGCGCCATCCGCTTTTCATTCGAGATCGAATTCTCTATCGTCGTCGCTAATTATTCCAGGAATCCCCGTCAACACCGTGCAAAGACTTCCGTTCAACCTAGGCATTCCTCCTAGCGCTCGCCTTTTGAGATCTACGTGACTGTCAATATGTCTACTGTAGTAATCATTTATCTGCGACAGTCCACCTCACAATCTATATCCGAGTATCCAAGATTTTCTACGCATCCATGTTGACCATTCTCCCTGTTGTGTATGGGGTTCGCATTTACGATATTATCCTGCATGCTTATCCATGTCCATTGATGCCACGTTGGCATCGTTTCCTGTCTTACATGGTCATCCATAGTGACTAATGCGCATCGTTTCCTGTATTACATGGTCATCGTTTAATTAAATTAAATTAAATTAAAAATTAATAAATTTTTTATTCAATTTAATTATTGATTTAATTGCATTATTTTATTATAATTCATTGTAAAATCCTACAAGGCTCCTCATTTTGCACACTCTGCAAACTCACCATCCCATTGGGAAAGCTTTTGTAAATTGCCTACGAGGCAATAAATTGTAAGCCTTTTAAGGCTCATTGTAAAGTGCTTGAAACTCATAACACCTTTGTAATTACCGTGTGAGGCAAGTTTTTGAACTCTTTTTGAGAAGAGTTGAGTAGCCTTCCTGGCTTACACCAGAGGTTAGATGGCTACAAATTTGGTGGATAAAGTGGCTGCCATAGTTGTCGTTGTCAGCATCTTAGCTGATAAGGTTCAAAATATAACTGAGCCTAGTGGGTCCAGTTCATCCCCTAACCTTCGCAATCAAGTTCGCAAGGTCAAAATTTATGATGGCTCTTGAGATCGAGACATCCTTAATAACTGGATTCTCGACATGGATACTTGGTTTACCTACAACAAAATAAAAAGGATGACCAAGTCGCTTTTACCAAGCTTAAGCTTTTGAGAATTGCTAAGGTTTTGGTACAAGACTGACAAAGCACACAAGATCCCATAAACACTTAGGATGACTTGGTGAAAGCCTTGAAGGATACATTCTATCCTTCCAATTTTGCTGAAGATATTGACTTCCAATGGCTTCATTTGAGGCAAGGACACAACATGAGTGTTCAAGATTACATTGGAAAATTCAACAAATTGAGGATCCTCAATGGCATCCTAGATTTGACTCCTAAACTTATCAACAAGTTTAAGAGTGGTTTGCAAGATCAACTCTTTAGAGAGTTGAAATATACACCTTGTGCCACTTTGAATGAAGTGTATAATAAGGCACAACTTGAGGAAGAGAAAATTGCTACGAAGTCAGGTGCCTCCTCCAAGGCACCCAAAACAGGACTACTATAGCAACAACAATACAAAAAGGCTCCAGTAACTCCTCCTTCTTATTCCTCTTCTTATAATGGCAATAAGTTTTGTAATCATTGTAAAAAATTGAGGCTGAGTGTTTCAAAAAAAATAAAAAATTTCTTTCACAACCTCAAAAAGAGGCCCCACAAGATGGGCCCATTGAGTCTACAGGAGAGGATAAGGTGTATATAGACCTTAAGGGTAAACTAAATGATAGTCATGTGACTCTCATGCATCGACAACAACATAGAGAGAGTTTGTTCTTCACAAGAGCACATCTTCTCCACAACTTTTTTGTGAGTTGCATTTTTGATAATGGATCCACGACCAATCTCATTGCTCAATCTGTAGTCGATCGACTCAAATTGCCAGTCGAACCCCATATTTCCCCATATTCCCTTGCATGGAAGGATGAGGGTTCTAAACTACAATCACAAAACGTTGTATTTTGTCATTTACCCTTGGTCCACACTATATAGATCGAGTCACCTGTGATGTGACTCCCATGGACTACTATGGAATGATTTTAGTCTAGCCATATCAATACAATAAGCTTCATATGATGCTTATCATAGAACATACACCTTGCATCATCAGAAAAAGAGTTTTCTTATTCGTAGTCTTCCATCAACTCAATTCTTGATATTTTCACCAAGAATTTCTTTAGTCTTATGGTCTAAGGACCTTCATCTTTATGTTCCTAGGTAGGTTATTCCTCCTCCATCATCAATATCTCCTCCTGTTGCTCCTACTGCTCCTCTTGTTGTTCCACCTCGAGCACTGCAATGACCTCTTTCAATGCCATCTTCACAGGATCCATATGTTCAACAACCTTCATATCTCTAGCAACAGGTCATTACTCCTTGTCATAGTTTTTCACTTGGCAAGGGAGTGCTCTCAACGTTGTTTCTCTACACCGGTATCACTTGGATTTTGTGATCTTATTTTGTCTGGTTATGAGATATCTATGCTACGTTTGGTGACTCACCCTTCCACTCTTATTGTAAAAGCATTGGAGTCCAATTATTCTTGAGTGAGAAGGTATGATGAGGGCACCAAGTTCCACTACCTAGGCATAGGTGTAATTTTATCATTCCTAGGTTATTTTATTAGTTGCTAATAATGCATGTGAGTTGTCAACTCATGTAGGCTATGTTTGGCCATTAGTTGGCCTTATATCATGATTGTTAGTTGTTAGCTAGCTTTAGGTGCAGTTAGCATATTTATTTGATTTTTGCTTCCCTATTTCTTTGCCTACGAGATTTAGGCATATGGTTTTATTTTGTCATTTCTTAGCCTATTTAAGAATTGCAAATGAATGGAAGGTTATTCAGATTTTCATCCTTCGCAAGGAGGAAGGTATATAATCCGAGGGCTATAACTTTAGAGATAATATTGTAAATAGCATTCCAAAGACTTATAGGTCTAAAATATTTGAAGGTTTTTAACCCTTTCTTCTTAGGAACTAGAAAAAATGAAGGTGTTGTTAAACTCCTTTATGATCTGACCTAACTTTAAAGAATCCTTCATTGCTTCAATAACATCAAATTTAACAATATCCTATAAGGTTTAGAAAAAACCTGTTTGGAAGCTGTTTGGGCCTATATCTTTGTCTCTATCGAGGGAGAAAGTGGCTATCCTTACCTCTTATTCAATCTCCTTTAGAAGCTGAGTATTGATCTCCTTGGATATCAACCTAGGAATGTGATTAGTCATATCCTTAACCGTTGTTTCATCCTCTTCCATATCTTAAGCTAGAATATTTTAACAGAAGTCCACAATATCACACTTAATTTCTTTGCTCTCTCTAATAACCTGGTCACTATCCTTTAGAATTTCATCAATGTGGGCAAAACTTTTGTTTTTGATAGTGGAGACATGGAAAAACTTAGAATTCTTGTCACCTTCCTGCAACCACTGGATCCTAAAATTTTACCTCCAATAGGTTTCTTCCTTGGCTATTATGGTGTGTAGTTCAACATTAATCTCCTTTTCTCTTTGGAATTGGGTTTGGTTCATACCCAACCTATTAATATCTTATTCTAACATATCCAAATCTAACCAAAAAAAAATCTTCTTTTGAAAGGCATTTCCAAAGACCTCCCTATTCCACTTATTGAATTATTTCTTCACAATTTTAAGATTATTTGCAAGAATTTGCATCTTAGTTCCTTAGGAAGAAATACTCCACCATTTATCCATTTCTTTATAAAAATTTATGTGGTGTAGCCACATAAATTCAAACTTGAAAGGGCAATTATGCTTTTGATCTTCCATACTACATCAAAAGAGCAGAGGATTGTGATCAGATCCAGATTTAGGAAGAGATTTCATATTAAAAATGAGGTTGTTTTGGAACCAATCCTCTAAATGAAGAACTCTATCCAACCAGTCTTGAATCATATTTTTATTAGAGTGTTTGTTCGTCCAAGTAAACCTGTTACAATCTAAATCTACATCAAATAGATCACCATAAACTGAAAGATTCCCTAGATCCTACATGATTTTTGAGAACTAAACCACACCCCCTGCTTCTCACTTGGATATAATGTTAAAATTACCTACCACAATCTAAACATATTACCCATTTTCTTTAAAGATATCCATAGTTCTCGACGGGCTTTACATGAGTTGGGGGCATAAATATTGGTAATCACAAAGGAAACTTTAGAGGATTTTGCTGTGAGAAGTACTGTGACATGATATTCACTTTTAGCTAACATATATCCCTCATAAATATTGTAATTCTAGAGAGATATAATCCCTTTGGAGGCCCCTTAAGCTTCCTCTTGAAAGCTATCAACATTTTGCCAAATACCTTTTATAAATTTTAGTCAATTTGAAAGATTTGATTTCATTCCAGCTTAGGAGCTTTATTTCCAAGGTGCAGGTATTTTCCTACCTATACAAATTTTCTTAATAGTAGGCTAATACCCCATAGATTTCTCTTATTTTGCTTCCTTGTACCTTTTCTTCTTGAGAGACTTCTTGCCCACTTTACTAGGCTATTCTCAACCTAGGTCAGGGGCTTATGAGAACTCTTGGTAATTCTTACATTTGGAGTATCAAAGGATGAACCTTTATTAACAATATGTTTCTCTACAGTCTCATGAGTATTGATATCTAATTAGTCTTCCTCATGGGAATAATTTGGACCTTCCCACCCAATCTTCACCATAAGAACATTTTATTTCTCTAGTATGAATGGTAAAGTAGAAGGAACGATCTCCATATCCACATGGGAACAAATTGGTTCTTCCTGCTCTGCCATCACCATATTCACATATTCATTCACTTAAGGGTAGATTACCCCTTTCTGCCTCGCCTTCACCATATTCACATTATATTTTTCTAGTAGTAGTGGAAATGTAGAAGGGACAATCTCCACATCCTCTACAAATTTGTTATATTCTAGGGGGCTTATACCCAATTATTCCATGACCCTTTGGTTTTATTCTCCCTCATGAAATACTGAAACAAAATATACATCTTTATTTTCTTGCACACTCGGGGGATTGTTATGGATTAACTTGGGGGTTTGTTCAATATCCTCCAAAGTTTTGTTAGTCTCTTTCATTTTCCAAATATCATTACCCTTCCTTACTTGCTCCTTTGGACTAATTCCAAAATATTTGTTAAGGCAACACATTTTGGCCAGGTGACCTATTTTGCCACATCAACATTCAAAAGAATTATTTTTCTAAGAAATCTCTTGTGTCCAAGTACCTTTACTTGAGATCAGTTTAATGGATCTTGGCAGAGATTTTTTTGCTCCAACTAGCACACCGAGTCTATCAAAGAACATCTTCCTCCTCTCCTTAGTTGCAAAATACAAAAATAGAAAGCTACCAATATAGTTGCCAATAACTTCTAAAATTTCATTTTCCCAAAAATCAAGGGGTAACACTGGAAGTTTAACCCAAATGGGAGAAACCTCAGTGTTTTCAGATGCTGGATTGAATCCAGGAGCCCATTTCCTTAGGAAAAGTCCAGAACATCCTATAAACCATAAGCTACCCAAAAAAATTGAATTCTTGTATTCCATAGCAGAAAAGGAGGCTAAAAAGAAACCTCTTATACGAACTGAGAAGTCCACATTTCCTTTAAATTTCCACCTGATGTTAGCCCATTTCTTAATATGATCTATAGATGGTCTATAGCCAATAAATTTACCAATCAAATTATTACTCAGTCTATTTTAGGCTCTGTCTAAAATCTTATTTGGAATTTTTAGGGCCAACTCATTCTCATAACTTATTGAAGGAATGCAAATCTTCTTCTCCTTTCCAACAAAGTTGGGAATTTTATTGTCTTTCACTCAATTTGCCTAGATCTTACTCACTATCTTTCTCAAAATAGGGACATCTAGAGTTGAATTGCCTTGTTCATTGGCTGAACCCTTCAACACACCTCCCAAGAGTAAATTCATTAAACCCAAAGGAGAATTGAAAGAATCCATTGTAGAAATGCTAGCATCACGATGATACATGATCAAAGGGTCACCTTGAGGTTTACTGGCCCCAGAGTTCTCCATCCGATCCTACTCATCTTGAGGGGTATTGATACCAAATATCTCCATTTGATCCTTCTCACCTTGAAGGTTACTGACCCCAGAGGTCTCCATCTAATCCAACAACTACTGATTGTAGTTCCTCCACTACAGTGCACACCACAAGGATATTACTAATAGCCATTGCATGTGGTTCCTCCTTTGTAGTGTCCACAAGGATATTGCCAACAACCACTATGATTCCACCATCGCCTGTGGTTCCTTTGTCGTTGCGGTTTCATCGCCATCTATAAACTTTAATCAAAATCCTTACCAGTAACTATTGTGGTTTTGCCATCAGCTATGGTTCCTCTACTGTCGTGGTTCCTCCACCTTTGTGGTTCTACCATCACCTATGGTTCCTCTATCATCGCTGCTCCTTAAACCTATTTTGATTTTTATACAACATTGTTTTTAGTGGTTAATATTCAAAAATTTACACTGAATATCCTTATTTCAATTTATACAACATTGTTTACATTGTCAAAATTGATGAGCTCAAGTAGTTAAAATATGGTCTCTGCAATATTAAGAGGTGAACTTTAAGGTTTGAAATAGGTAAACAAATTAAAAAAAATAGTGATTAATATTTTATGGTTTATATGTGTGTAATGAGGAACCTAATGACTCATCAACCAAACACAAAGCAAGGTTGCAATGTAACCTTATTAGGCCAAGGCTGATAATGATAAAGTACCTATGGGTGCTCTTGATGTAGCTTGCAGGCAAGTGCAATGTAATACTTCAAGTATCTTGATGTAAGCCTATGTGCATTTAATATAAACCTACGGGCATCTATATGTAAACCTATAAGCATCTTGATGTAAACCGAAGGGCACCCTTCATGTAAACACATTTAGTGCTATTGGTTAATGCACCTTTATGAATATCCTTGATTAAAAGTTGTAAATTATTATTATAATATTATAATTTAACCTTATTCAAGTTAATGTTTGGTTGAGGCTAACTATTAATTGGGATTTTGGTATCACTATAAATCATATTTGGAAAAATCTGTAAAACAACCCAATTTTCTTGAGTTGATTCCTACCCTTGCCAATAAATCCTGATTTTTTACCAAAAACATCTGTCGTGACAATGTTGGTAGAGGAAACAACATAAATAGTTTGTTTTTCATTTTGTTGGAAGTATTACATTATTTGGTCCCCTTGAAAATATTAGTTTGGTAGATTGATTTATGTTTTATATAATGTATGTGTTAGTATGAGAGAAAGTGCAAGGTGTCAAGAGAGAGAATGAAGAGTCATATGATATGTGGAAAGATGAGAGTTTTGTCTTAATGAGAGGAATATAAAAGGATGCATCTCATGGTGAGGAGAGTAATAGTGATAGGGATTAGCATACACTATTATGTTTTATATTATATTTTGTATTTTGTCTAGCAATTAACATTGCATAAAATTTGTAGGTCAACCTTTGATTTGCTGTTAGTAATTTCACCTTATAAACTATTCTTGTAGAAAATTGTACAATTAACAAGATGTGTCTTTATTGGAATTCTTATATAGATTCTCACATCATCTCTTCTTTTGCAGTTACTAGTAGCTTTTATTGAGAATACAAAAAACAAATTTTTATCCCTTTCACAACTAATTGCACCAAAAGCATCTCCAATAACTTCATCATCATGGCAATTGAAATTAATATCTATTAATAAGTTCAAAGGATTGTGGTCATTCCATCTACAATGAGCAATTAAGTGGTGATGCTGGTGCATGGGCAACTGGACTTTATGGGTAGAGCATTGGGCACAATTTCTCTATGCATATGGACAATATAGGGGTGTCTTTTATTCTAAAGGATATTTTCTAGTTCATATGAAGGGTCCTACTTCCCATTAATCTAGGGCTCCTTTGGATGGATAACTGGTCTAGTACCTATAAGGTTAAGAGATTTTACATCATCTCTTATTTTGCAGTTACTAGTAGATTTTATTGAGAATACAAAAACAATTTTTTATCCCCTTCACATCTAATTGCACCTAAAGCATATTCAATAACTCCGTCATCATGGCAATTGAGATTATTAATAAGTTTAGAGGATTGTGATCATTCCCTTTGCAATATGCAATTAAGTGGTGATGTTGGTACATGGGTAGTTGGACTTCTTGGGTAGAGCATCGAGAATTGTTTCTCTCTACATATGGACAATCTTGGGTTGTCTTTTGTCTAAATAATATTTTCTAGTGCATATGGTTTTGACTTCCCAATAATCTAGATAGGATGCTTTGGACAGGTAACTAGTCTAGTGCCTATAAGGTCAAGAGAGGATATCTCAATATCTTGGATGCTCATTAGGAGGAAGACCTTGTTGCGAAGGTGGCCTGGCCATAAAATGGGCCATCACATGTTAATGCAATCACATTTCTAGTCGTAGATACAAAAATCCTAATACAAGCCTACTTTATGTAAGAATAAAATAGAGATGATCCCAAATTTCCTTCATTGTGACTTTGTATTTGAGATTTGGGTTGGTTTTTGGGATCATATGGTGTTGGTATACTATATAAAAAGAGATGTTGGTATATTGGTTTTTTTGGATTGGTCTTTGCTAGGTAAATTTTCATGGCTTATTAGTAAGCCATTATTAAAGGCATTTGGTTAGAAAGAGAACTTTTGAAGAAATTGAACACAACCACAACAGTTAATTACCAGAATTGAGGCTATAGGTAAAGCATGAGTTACAATTGATAGAGGTCAAACTATGATAATGTAGATTCAAGACATTAAAGAAGTGGTTAGTAGTACTTCAACCCATTGATAATGGAGTTTGGATAATTGAGGTTGATAGTTGCAGACTGAGGTAAAACATTAAAACAGGTTAAGGCTTGATTATAAATTTGTGGTGAGAGGTAACCCTTAAGTGTTTAACATTGGGAAGTCTAGTGGATGAACAAGGGGATGGTTATAATCATATCATTGGCATTTGTGTAGAGAAATAAGTTATGGTAGAAACTTAGATGGATTTGGTAGGAATCGAGCTAGTTGCAAAGGTTACCAAAAGGTGGTTCTAGAAGATAATTTACAAATCATTACTCATCATGCAAAGTAGATGCTTTTAGGATTGGAGAACACAATTAAATTTGAAGGATGCATGTCCCCTCTTGGGATCCCTATACTAAATAAAGACTTACATGTATGTAGGGAAAGGAATCAAGTAGCTGATCACCATGGAGAATATTATTGATATTACAAGAAGCATGGCCCTTTTTGAAATCCTTATAGAACATAAAGACCTATCATGTTTATAGGTATGATAAAACTAAGTATTTGATTACCGTACAAATAGTTATAGAGATGTCCTCTCCTATTCAAAATTAGTCATTGAATTATGGTATAAGAATTTCTAGAGAACAATGTTTCTTCATAATGATATGAGCATTCCAAGTTGGGGGTACACTTGGAGAATATTGTGTTAAATGATTGAATGGACAATAGAATTTGTTAGTTTTAGACCCTACAAGAGTTGCTTATAGAACTATGTTGCCTTGATTGAGTCTTGGGGTTTGAGGTGGTTGGGAGTTTGCTCATTGTAGTAAGAAGATTGTGGTTGGGGTGACCACATATTGATTCCTTTTATACTATTTTTAACAACTTTTGTTTGGATTTACAATAATGTTGTCATGTGTAGCTAAAGAATAATTGTTTCATGATTGGATCACATATTGGAATCTATGGATAACTTTGAAATTTGAAAAAGGATGGATGGATTTCAAGTTGCCTTGGAAGTGTTTCTACCTATGAATACTCCCACCCATAAGACTCACTATCCATTATTTTTAATGACAATATCAAAGTGGTGACTATATGCCACGCTTAAACATAGATTGGGGGTTGGAGGTAACTAGAATAATGAGAAACTACATTACATACCTTTATATTATGGACTAGAAACAATATATTATTAATATGTAAATTGGTGCAACTCTTCCATATTAGTGAAGAAGGATGGTTGTATTTCAATTAGACATCCGAAGGTGATTTTAATTGCATATTATTCTTGGAAAGCAAAATTGCTATGCCAATTAATAATGTGAGATGGTTTTCTAGGTTGTGTTACATAAAACTAGTGGATAATTCCATGGCTATGAGCAATGGCGTGAGATCTTGCTTGCAAGTTGAGTTTAAATGACATCCAAGTTCTAGTTTAGAGAGGGTGGCAAAGATGAAAGATTTACGAGGAATTATTTTTTAATGAGTAATTCTATGATAATTGTCAACCACTTTATAAGTTTTAAATCTTTAAAACATCAATAAGCTAGGGAGAGAATCTTAAATATGCAACAAGAGTTTTAACAATCAAAGGTTGATTACACTTGAAAAATAATATTGTTATACTCAGATGTGTTTGGGATGCTAGATTGTATTGAAGGCCCCCTAAACATGTCACCATTGGAATTTGTTAGAAGTTACAAAGGTGTCTCAACTAATAGAGGTGAGGGTTATGGTCATGGTGTGGGTGGACATGCAACTAATGGTTTAGGGGGTGGCAAGGATAAATTTTTGGGTACAACATACTAAACAATATTAGGAACCTATCCATGCATAGGTACCCAGGGTTGCTAAAGAGAAGCATTACATATGCTTGAGGATAAATTGCATTAGAAGTGGTTAGGTTAGTGGATTGACAAATTTAAACCTCAATCGTCAAAGGAGCTTTTGAAGGGGATGGATTGGGCTTGTTCTTTGTGTGCAATCATCTCACAGTCTAAAGAATAGTGCTATTTTGAAGGGTTGTTTTGTCTAAATTTGAACACTTGACCCAACTATGGTTGTATACTTGTTTGTAATATTAGCTTATCTAGTGTATAAGTAAAAAATTATTTTTTATGCATATAAGAATACTAATTTTGACAACTAATATGTATGAACTATTTTAACCAATGCAAATGTCCCTGTTTAGTTTTCTAATACAAGAATGCATTGGTTGGATTTTTTTCGTGATTATGTTGTGGTCCACAGAAAAATAAATTGGAAGAATTATGGTGTAAAAAGGAAGAGTGATTTACAAATGAACAATAAATAATAATATCCCTTAATGAAATATATTTGTGCTAATGCTTGTATTCTACTTGTTTTGCAAATGCAATTTAATTTTTAAGCTTACTATATATTTTGAAATGTAATATATGCCACATCAAGGTTTGTCCTTGTAGACTATAGCACGACAAATTGTGCTAAGTTTGAGTAATTGTCAATGGCGTGTTATTTGGTTTATTGATATCTTGAGTCGAGAAACAAGTAGCCAAGTTTTTGATAGTGTAAGGGGAGTTACCTAATAATACACCATGAGGTTGCATCATTTTGGGAGGGAATGCATTGATTTTGGAGGGTAGAGCAAGTTTGAGGTTTTTTGTGTGAAATATAAAATATGCTATCTTGGGAATCTTATAATAAGATCATTGACTCCTTTTTTACCTACACCAACTAGAGGTCGAATCATTTTTCATTTTTTATGTTTTTAAATGTCGAGGTATTTAATATGGAAAATGATGGATCATATGGACATTCATACACATTGAAGGAAGAGAAAAACAATTGAATAACTCACCCTTGTTATATTTATTGATACTAGTTAGGGGTAAATTTGGAAGGAGGTATATGTACTTAGTACCAAGGGGACCTTATAAATGGGCTTGTCAACTACCAATTACTATTAAATAAATTACATGCACCTTGGAAAACAAACCCAAGGTTATGAAGAGTGATTCTTCTCTAGGCCATCCTTTTTCATGCTAAAATTTGGGAAAGTATCACCTTGGATGATGGATGTAATCAAAACTACGTTTGAGTTCTATTGTGGGAAATTGAGACCTAGTTTGAGTGTGGAGAAATGTTCAGAAGTTTGACTCCACAACGTTAGTTCTTTGAAAAAAAAACAAGTGCTAAGGTTGCATAATTATTTTCTTAACAAATACACCATGTTGAAATAATTTTATATGGCCTTCATTGAAAATATCATGTTTATCATATATCCTATCACGATGTTTTTTGAACATTAGGTTTTATATACTTATAAAATCCTCTTTCTAGTTGAGATAGAAGAACATATATCCTTTATAGAATTTACATCAATAGAAAATTACATTTTAGCAAAGGAAGAATGAGCTATATGATGTCAAAATGTACATCTAATATTGGGCTTCTGTACTCGATTAGATTTTACTACAATGATATAATATAAATAATGTTTTTATCTATAATCTATAAAAATGTAAAATTTTTGAATTTTGGAAATATTAAAGTCCAAAAAAGTGCACAAACATGAATTTTTGTAGACTAGAATAAAGAAAATTAATTATAAAGATCACATTATTTTTTGGTCATTTGTAAGGGCAAACAACAATATTTTAAGATAAAATAGAAAAGTTTGACACTATAATGTGAACTAAAATAATTAATTATTTTTGACTAGGGCTTGAACTAAAGTTTGACATCTAATGTTGGGCTTGTGAACTATACTAAACCTATTTTGATTTTTTAAATTAGGGTAAAACAAGATTTTGAAAGGACCCGAACCCTTTTACAACACAAAGTTAGCCCAACAACACAACTGCCAAGTGCAAGTAGCCAAAAATCCCTTGGATTCAAGACAAACAATATCCATCTTGGACCTCAATTAGATGTAGTCCTCCCTCGTAAATTTTCTAAGTCCTCATGGACCACCCTTGGGTGATCCATGTCTTATCCTCTTCTTTAATGGCACCAAAGTTTGCTAGCTAGTCTGCTAATTTGTTACCTTCTCTAAGGACATGAACAAAGTCAACTTCTTCAAAATGCTTTACAATATCTCTAATATCTTGCATAATGTAATCAATTTTCCAATTAGTTTCTCTTTCATTTTTTAAAATATTGATAATATTCAAGGAGTCTCCTTCAAATATAATTTTTTTAGCACCTAAATCCTTAGCTAGCTTTGCACCTAGATGTAAAGCATTAACTTTAGCTTTATGACTAGTAGTAATTCCAAAAAACTTACAGGTTACTCCCACTAATCTACCCTGATTGTCCCTAAAAATTGCTCCTACTCTGGCCTTACTTTGGTTACCTTTGGATGCCCCATCAAAATTTAACTTCAACTATTCATCTTGAGGTGGTTGCTATTTTACATCAATTTTAACCTGAGCATTTGCATATCCACCACTAATGATTTTCAAATTCCATGCCTTAGCTATCATAGTCTCTTCAGTATTCTTTGTATTGATAGGGTACTTGATAGATTTAACATTATCCTCTAAAAAATGAGTGATAATTCATAATATTCTCATTGCTAACCTTTTTTCCCCTCTAAAAATTCTCCTGTTCCTCTCAAACCATACTCCCCACACATGATGAAATGGAATCAGGTTCCAAATCGCATTAAGATGACTAGAAAAGGGGTTCTCTCACTGTTGTAACCACAAAACCATATTAGAAGGCATCGCCCAAGAGATTCTCATCCTATTGATGAGGAGCTAAAAAATATTTGGAGTGTAGAGACATTCCAAGATGTGTTCCAATGATTCTTTTTTATTTTCACATAAACTGCATCTATTAGGTAACTGAAAAACTCTCTTCTAAAGAGTATCCACCATTAGGATATTATTCTAGACTACTTCCCAAAGAAAAATCTCTAGTCTAGGAATAGCTCTCTTACCCCAAATTCTATTCCAAGGGAAACCATTATCTATAGTAGGATCCAAAAGATCATAGGCTATCTTCACATTGAATTCACCAATATTAGTTATGCTCTAAACCACATGGTCTCTTTGCCTAATAACAAATGAGTAATAAGCCTTTAGTTTAGCTTTAATGAGTTTTGAAGCCTAAAAATTCTTAGGGTTTGCCTCTAAATATTTCCAGCTCAACTGGTTATCCAATAAAGTCATGTAGCAACAAACCTTTGAGAAAATATCATTGTTAGCTAAAGGGTTGTCATCTAACCAGACATCTTCCCAAAAAATTATAGAGGCTCCATATATAACACATCATTTCACACCCTTCCACAAGGCCTCCATAGCCTCCATCAAGCGGTTCCATAAAGAAGAGCCATGATAGGGATCCTGAATTGTGAAAAATCTAGTATCCTCCTGGCTATCAAGATATTTTTCTTTAATAATACTTGTCCAAAGAGTCTGACCATATATTAGAACTCTCCATCCCACCTTGGATGCCATAACACTATTAACTATGTCAAGTCTCTGTAGACAAAGACCACCATGCTTCTTTTGATGATAAATGTTTTCCCAAGCTACAAGAGGAATCCTCATCTCTTGAGATCTTGACCAAAAGAACTATTTTTGAATTCCTTCTATGATTTTGGAAAATTTAGTAGGGATATTAAAAATGGGAAGAAGATAAATGGGGATACCCTATAGAACACTCTTAACTAACAACACTTTACTTGCTTTAGATAAGAGATTACCTTTCCATCCTCCAAGTTTGGATTGAAACCTATCAACCAAACCATTCCAAATAGGTTCCTTGCAAGATCCCATAAACATAGGAATTCCAAGGTAAGAAGAATATAGGGTTGATATAGGATACCCTATCACTCTAGCTACCCTTATCTAGAGAGCAACTTTGGCATTAATGAAGAAGATCTCACTCTTGTCCAAATTGATATTTTGGTGAGGGGCATGCTCATAGAGGTCTAATATTCTTTTAAATTCAATTGCCTCTACCTCAATAATATCACCAAGTAAAATGGTATCATCCACAAACTGTAAATGAGTAATACCCTTAAGATTATGATCTGGTTTAATGCCCCCTATCCAACTAGAAGCCTTGGTAGCATTGAGGTATCTTTCGAGTGTTTTGGCCATAATAATGAAAAGATAAGAAGAGAGGGGATCACCTTGTCTAAGACATCTACTACTACTAAAAAAACATGCTGGTTTATTATTGATCAAAATAGAGCACCTTGTAATCCTATAAAATCTACCAACCCATCTTCTTCATTGTCTACAAAAATAAAAACAACCAAAAAATTATCCAAAAAACTCCAAGAAAATCTATCATAAGCCTTGCACATGTCTAACTTCAGGAACAAGCATTTTATTTCACAAAACTTGACAAAATGCACAGATTCATGAAGGGATATAATACCATCCAAAATCTATTTACCCTTAACAAAGCCTCCTTGCTCATCAGAGATAATAGAGGGGAGGAAGATATTCAATCTAAAGGCTATAAATTTAGAAATAATATTGTATATAGCATTGTAAAGACTTATAGGTCTAAATTTTTTTAAGGTTTTTAACCCTTTCTTCTTAGGAAATAGAACAAGGAAGGTGTTGTGAAATAAATTTAGGATCTTATCCAACTTTAAATATTTCATCACTACTTCAATAACATCAAATTTAACAATATCTTAGAAGGTTTGAAAAAACCTGCTTGGAACCCGTACAAGCCTGGAGTTTTGTTTTTATTGAGGGATAAAGTGGCTATCCTTACCTCTTCTTAATTTTTTTATAAAATATGAGCATTGATCTCCTGGATATCAACCTAGGAATGTGATTAGTCATATCCTTAACCATTGTTTCATCCTCTTCCATATATTTAGGTAGAAGATTTTTATAGAAGTCCATAGCCTCAGGCTCTATTTATTCGCTCTCTCTAATAACCTGGTCATCATCCTTTAGAATTTCATCAATGTGGGTAGAATTTTTGTTTTTGATAGTGGAGACATGGAAAAACTTAGAATTCCTATTAGATTTCTGCAACCACTGGATCTTGGACTTTTGCCTCCAATAGGTTTCTTTCTTGGCTATTATGGTGTGTAGTTCAACATTAAGCTTATTTTCTCTTTGGAATTGGTTTTGGTTCATACCCAACCTGTTAATATCTTCTTCTAACATATCCAACTCTAATCGAACAACTTTCTTCTTTTGAAAGATATTTCCAAAGACCTCCCTATTCCACTTATTGACTTATTTCTTCACATTTTTAAGCTTCTTTGCAAGAATTTGTATCTTAGTACCCTAGGAAGGAATACTCCACCATTTATCAATTTATTAATAAAAATTTAGGTGGTGCAACCACATAAATTCAAACTTGAAAGGGCCATTATGCTTTTGATCTTCCACACTATACCAAAAGAGTAGAGGATTGTGATCTGATCTAGATTTAGGAAGAGTTTTCATATTAAATATGTAGTTGTTATAGAACCAATCCTCTAAAATAAATCTATCCAATTGGTCTTGAATCAATTTTCTACTAGAGCAACCATTCCATCTAAATCCACATAAAAAAACCACCATCAACTAAAAACTTCCCAAGATCCTACATGCTTTTCAAGAACTCAACCACACCCCCTGATTCTCACCTAGAGATAAGGGGGTGTTAAAATTACCCACCACAATCCATTTTAAACCTCTAAACTACTTACCCATTTCCCCTAAATATATCCATAGTTCTCTATGAGTTTTACATGATTGGTAATCACAAAGGAAAATTTAGAGGATTTAGCTGTGAGAAGTACTATGATCTAATATTCACTTTTAGCTAGCAGGTCTTCCTCATAAATATTAGAATTACAAAGAGATATAATTCCTTCAAAGGTCCCTTTAGCTTCCTCTTGAAATATATCAGCATTTTGCCAAATACCTTTATGATATTTTAGCCAATTTGAAAGATTCAATTTAGTTTCTTGGAGAAGCAAGAAATCTGGTTGGTAAGAGTAGACAAGGTCCTTAACCAACCTATGTTTTATAGAGGTGTTAATACCCCTAACATTCCATCTTAGGAGTTTTATTTCCAAGGTGTAGGATTTTTCATACCTGTAATGATTTCCTTAATAGTAGGCTGAGACCCTATAGATTTCGTTTCTTTTGCTTCCTTGTACCTTTTCTCCTTAAGAGGCTTCTTGCCCACTTTGCTAGACTCTTTTAATATAGGTTAGGGGATTTACGATAACTCCTGGTAATTCTTACATTTGGAGTAAGAAAGGACAAACATTTCTCAACAATATGTTCCTCTACAGTCTCATGAGTATCAATCTCTAATTGATCTTCCTCATGGAAATAATTTGGACCTTCCTACCAAATATTCACCATAAGCACATTTTATTTCTCTATGATCAATGGCAAAGTATAAGGAATGATCTCCATATCCACATGGGAATAAATTTATCCTTCCTAGGAATAATTTGGTCCTTCCTGATCTACCATCACCATATTTACATATTTTATTTACTTTTGGGCAGATTGGCCCTTCTTGCCCCACCTTCAATATACTCACATTTTATTTTCTAGTAGCAGTGACAATGTAGAAGGAAAAATATCCATATCCTCTACAACTTCATTACATTCCAGGGGGCTTATACCTAACTTCTCCATGACCTTAATTGCTTCTTCCTCATGAAATACTGAAATAGAAGATACATCTATATTTTATTTCACACTTGGGGGATTGCTATGGCTTAATTTGGGGCTTTTTCAATGTCCTCCAAAGTTTTTTTAGTCTCTTTAAGATTAAAAATGACCTTACCCTTCCTTCCTTGTTCCTTTGGAATAATTCCAAAATATTTGTTAAGGCAACAACTTTTAGCCAAGTGACTCATTTTGCCACATCTCCAACATCCAAAAGGATTATTTTCATAAGAAATATTTTGTGTCCAAGTACCTTTACTTGAAGTTAGTTTAATGGAGCTTGGCAGATATTTATCCACTCTAACTAGCATACAAAGTCTAGAAAAGACCATCTTACTCATCTCCTTAGTAGCAAAATTCATAAATAGAAAGCTACCAATGCAGTTGCCAATAACTTCTAAAATTTTACTTTCTTAGAACTCAAGGGGTGATGCTGGAAGTTTAACCCTACCTCAGTGTTTTCAGATGTTGGATTGAACCTATGAGTCTATTTTCTTAGGAAAAGTACATAACACCCTATAAACCATGGGCCACTACAAAAAATTGGATTTCTATCTTTAATAGCAAAAAAGGAGGCTAAATAGAAACCTCTTGAAAGAACTGAGAAGTCCACATTCCCTTTAACTATCCACCCGAGGTTATCCAATTTCTTAATATGATCTATAGATGGTCTATAACCAATAAATTTACCAATCAAACTATTACTCAATCTATTTTGGGCTCTATCTAAAATATTATCTAGAATTTTTAGGGCCAACCCATTCTCATCACTTATTTAAGAGATGAAAGTCTTTTTCTCCTTTCCAATAAACTTGAAAATTGTATTGTCTTTCACTCAATCTGCCTAGCTCTTACTTACTATATCTCTCAAAATAGGGACATCCAGAGTCAAATTTCCTTGCTTGTTGGTTGAACCCTTCAACACACATCCCATGAGAAAATTTATTAAATCCAAAAGAGACTTGGAAGAATCCATTGCAACATTGATAGTATCACAATTAGATGTGATCAAAGGTTCACCTTGAGGTTTATTGACCCCAGAGGTATCCATCCAATCCTGATCACCTTGAGGATTACTTGCCCCAAATATCTCCATCTGATCTTGCTCACCTTGAATGTTACTAGTCCCAAATATTTCCATCCAATCCAACAACAACTTATTATGGTTCCTCCACTGTAGTACCCATCACAAGGATATTACTAATAGTCATTGCCTATGTTTTCTCCTTTTTAGTGTCCACCACAAGGATATTTTCAATAACCATCGTGGTTTCACAATCGCCTGTGGCTCCTTTCATCATCATGGTTTCACCCCTACCTATAAACTTTAATTAATTACTTATCAATAATTATTGTAGTTTTGTCATTGCCTATGGTTTCCTTATCACTATGGTTCCTCTATCTTTGTGGTTCTACCATTGCCTATGGTTCCTTTGTCGTCGCTATTTCTTTAACCTATTTTGATTTTTATACAACATTATTATTAGTGGTTAATATTCAACAATTTACATTGAATATCCTTATTTCAATTTGTACAACATTGTTTTCATTGTCAAAATTGATGAGCTCAAATGGTTAAAATATGATCTCTGTAATATTTAGAGGTGAAATATAAGGTTTGATATAGGTAAAAGAAATTAAAAAGAATAGTGATTAATATTTTTAAATTTCTATGTGTAATGAGGAACCTAATGACTCATCAAGAGAGAGAGGTCAAGAGAGAGAGTGATCGTTGGTTCACTGTGTAAAACTTCATATTGTTGGTTTGACTAGAAAAATGACTAGTTCAGATAGAGTGTGATCATTGGATTGCTATGTATAGCTACTAGTTAATATAGAGTTACTGTTGGTACTATGCACCATCGAAGAAGCCACACCAATTTTTTCAAGGTGTTCTTTATCATCGATAATAGACTTACTTGTTTAGCTATCAATGAATGTAGGGAAAGAACTTAGTGGATGCGAAGTAATTTTAAAAGTAGCTCCACACGGTTGGATGAAACCCTTGAAAGAATAAGTTTTTGATATTGAATGGTTAAATAATTTGGTCACTCGGATATATGAGTGTGCTAGTAAACAATTTTAGGTGAATAGCTTTAGTGGATTATTAATGGAAACTGTGTGAGTTGGTTTGAAATCGAAGACTTAGCAAACCATAGATTCATTTGTAGGGTTATGGATGGACAAGTGGGTCATTCAACAGTGGTAGAAGTTATAAGTTTTTTTTGGAAATTTGACAAGATATAATATTATTCGTATATGTGACTTTTTAAGACCAAAATGTCCAACTACAACATAGGATTCATTTAGCTTATGCTAGTAGTGATTGTAGGATTTATCTTGTGATTATGACCTCTGTTCAAGACATCCTATTATTTGGTTATTTTAGAGAATGCACTACAATGTTGGAGAAATAAATTTAGATTTGGGAATTCACTTGATTTCAAAGAACAATAATGACTATGGTGGCTTAATTCCATATTTAAGGAGGCAGGTGAAGATTTGGTAATGCACCTTTTAGTTTAAACCATAGGAAAGAAATGAGTGTGAGTTATTGTTAGTCAAAAAGTGACTAACTACAAAAGCTACCCATTTGCTAAAGGAAAGAATGTCGCGATATCGCGACATGTTGCATTTTCGCGGTCCAAAGCAAAGAGAAAGAGTAAGGGGAAAAAAATGTCGCTATATCGCGACATGTTGCATTTTCACGGTCCAAAGCAAAGAGAAAGAGCAAGGGGAAAAAAGTGTCATGATATTGTGACATGTTGCATTTTCGCAGTCCAAAGCAAAGAGAAAGAACAAGAAAGAAAAAGTGTCGCGATATCGCGACATGTTGCATTTTTGCAGCCAAAAGAGAAGAGAAAGAACACGAAGGAGTGTCGCGATTTCGTGACATGTCACATTTTTGTGGCAAAAACCGACAGAAGAGCAAAACAAGAGATGAATGTCATGATTTCGTGACATGTCTCATTTTTGCGGTGGGCAGCAAAAGAGCAAAGCAAGAGACGAATGTCACGATTTCGTGACATGTCTCATTCTCACGACGGGAGGCAGCAAAAGAGTAAAGCAAGAGACAGACATTGCGATTTCGTGACATGTCTCATTTTCATGGCGGGAGGCAGCAAAAGGGCAAAGTAAGAGACGAATGTCACGATTTTGTGACATGTCTCATTTTTGTGGCTGGAAGCAGCAGAAGAGCAAAACAAGAGATAAATATCACGATTTCACATGTCTCATTTTTGCGGTGGGAAGCGGTAGAAGAGCAAAATAAGAGATGAATGTTGCGATTTTATGACATGTCTCATTTTCACAGCTGGAAGCAGTAGAAGATCAAAACAAGAGAAGAATGTCACGATTTTGCGACATGTATCATTTTCACGATGGGAAGCGATAGAAGAACAAAAAAAGAGACGAATGTCGCAATTTCGTGACACGCCAGCTGTAAAGGAATAAAATGTATTTTTGGCAATCAAAGGCATGCACTGACACCAAGAAGTGATTTCTGACATGATTATCAAAAATCTAGGATAGAGCAGGCTTTCCAGATGATTGAAAATGTGACAGGCTCATCTAGAATCTAATCTATAGAGAAGATATCTAATTCATAGAAGACTTGTGTATTATTAGAAACTGCAGATGATTTCTTGTAAAATAGTAAGATGTACATAGAAAACGATACTCTTTTAGGGTATATATATGGGTGAGCGACTCCAAAAAAAGGGTCGACTCTTGGACGTTTACAAGACTGAATGCATGTACTTCGAATACGAGCAATAAAATCACATCTCCCATTGGCTTCTGGTTCACATCGTGCAAGTGTATGTATTGATGTTCTTTATTTATGCTTACAATATTGAATTGTAAATTGAGTTTGTTCTTATATATGAAATTTTGCAATACATTAAGTCATATTGTTGGAATGAGGGTCTAATATATACGCATGTTAAACGAAATATTAGAAATCATATATGAAATTATATAATTTCTGCACAAAAATGTGTTTAAATGCTTTGGATAGAAGTAAGTAAATCTGTCTTCGTTGTTGTCTAATCTACACCATATATTAGATCTAGCTTTGGCTATATTTCCCTCTCTTTCAGTATTACTTCCTTCCCCTTTTACCATAAAAAAATTCAAGGAACCAGCCTTCTCTGGAGATCAGGCGAAAAGTCTCAAACCTTCTCGTCTTTTCAATGTTGACAAAATCTAAGGCGCAACTAAACAACCCAAGGTAGATTTTGTTCCAACAGTTTTTGGAACGCCTGGTGGGACCCTAAATCCCACATTATTTTTACAAGGTTTGGTGTTTTGCCTCTGATATTTAGAATAAAAAACCCAATCACCTGGTGACTCCGTCCAAATGTATAGACCAAGAAAATACCTTTTTTTTAGACCTGGTTAAAGCTAGTATATGTTTATATGATAACCAGATCCAAATAAAAAAACCCAGAAGAGCCCATTGAGTTCTTCGAGTTACATATTGGTAGCTTAAGAGTGAATCCAATTTTATCCGCAAGATCAAATCCACCTGCTACCAATAATAGCGCCATTATACCATCTGTTTTGCCATATTCTATCATTGGTTCATCTCCAGATGTTACTACAACCCCAATAGTTTAGACGAATATAGAAATTACAATGGTCGCTCCTCCACCACCATCTTATCTTATATGGAACCACACTGGTCCACTAAATTTAGTAGCCCAAAATCAAATTCCTGGTGTAGCATTGAAGGCATTGCCTTCATATGATGGAACAAGAAAAACAATATATGAACATTGCTTAGATGTAGCAGCAATGGCTGCAACCTATAACATCACACAGGAGGATGTGATGATCAGATTGCTAGTTATCTCTCTAAAGGGTAAAATGATCTATTGGTATCGTGCACTCCCTCCTCAATCAATTACCACCTAGGCAAAGCTCGCTAGAAAGTTGGTGGATGAATTCAATCAGCATGCAGATCTATTTTCCTTACTAAACTAGTTCATGATCATAAGGAAACATCATCAAGAAGAAATTGTAGACTTCAATATCCATTTTAGTCAGATCTGGGAAAGGATTCCTCAAGGATTGAAACCAACAGAAGAGCAAGCAATATATTACTATCTGAGATCCTTTGATTCAGATATTAGTATGATAATATGACAGTCAAGAATATTCACATTCCCTATCATTTATCAACAAGATTATATAGCAGAGAGAGATCTCATAGCCACTGGAAGATATCCACCCAAAGCAATAATACCCATTTTTCTAAATATTCCCCAGGCTACTCATGCTGCTTCTCCTAGCTCTATTGAATCGAAGTTCACAAAGCTTCCAAGATGGAATGGATCACCCTCTGTACCTACAATACCAATGCCTCAAATTCCTTTGGCATTGCCTCATATTTTCACTATACCTACATTACCTATGCCACCTCCTCAGCAAGTCCCCGATAATCAACTTACTCTTATCCTGGGCACCATGAAAAATCTAGCAAATGATATAACATCAATTAAAAAGAGAGAGGTTGAAAGGAATTTTTTGCCAAGGAGGTTCCCTCAGGTAACAAGAGATGCAACACAATCAAGCAATAGAGGACAAGAGAGACCGAGCACGGTATATACAAATGAGATAGTAGAGGCCGAGGAGCCTCCCACTAATTCTAACTTTTGGTGTACTACATGTAACGATCCACATGGGGAAAGTTCGTGTATGAAACACCAACATTATGTACAAAGTATAGCAGTTGAAAAGAGTAAAGAAAAAATGAAAGGCCATGTAAATATAATTAGAGAGAAGGACCACAACTTATGATGCCTATAGTAGAACATGTTTCAGTTTTGACAAGATCAGGTAAGAAACTACTGCAAATAGACCCTAAAGAGCTTCAACCATTGAATGTTTCCCCTGCTCCCAAGGAAGTTCCCAAAGAAAATCCTAAGATAATTCTCCCTTAGGAAAGAAAATATCAGTTTCTAGCCAAAATTCAAGGGCAAGAAACACACAAAGAATTTATTCCTTGGGGGGAAAATGAAACCCAAGAACAGGCTAGGGAAAGGTTGAGATTCCCCTCGCTGACAAAAAGGCAAAGAACTGAAGCTACCCAGGGATACAAAAATAAATATGAAAATTTTGCCAAAGAAAGAGAAAGAATAGTTGATTCACCTACATTCAGTATAGTAGAGGAAATGAAAAATACTCCTTCTAAGGCAAAACATGTATGATGCTCTTCAAATCCTAGGTCAAATCGATCTCCTACAGGAATCCCTAAGAAAAATGAAAATGGAGGTGGGACTGCATCATCTTAAAAAATGGTTCTAACGAACTTGACGTATACCACTGGTAAGAATAGGCCACCACCATTTTATTTGTCCCTTCAAATGGAAGGATGGGTTGTCCACAACTACATGATAGATTCAGGCGCTGCTACCACTGTGATACCCAAAGCAGTATGTGATATTATGGGAATGGAGTACACTAGGAGCAGCGCAGTGTACTACAGTTAGATGGTACTCCAGTAAAAACTGTAGGAGTGATAAAGGATATGCCCATACGGCTGCATGAAATGCCTCAGATGATAGTCATACAAGAGGTAGTAGTCATAGACTTGGAGCCCTATTTTGGTATGTGTCTATCTATAGAGTTCACAACAAATATAGGAGGATACTTATCCTTAGATTATTCTCATTTGGAGATACCTTTCAAAGGTAGAAGGGTCAATATTTTTAATGAGAAACTATCTACATTTCATGTAGAAAATATTGGTGAAACTGATAGTGTAAATATGATGACTAAAGAAACAATAGAAGAATATCTAATGGAAGAAACATTAGAAGAGATCCAAGCTGAGGACGATTTTTCTCTACAGAATTTTAATGCCATGATAGAAACAGAAATAGGAAACTATTCTATTGAGAAACCAAAAAGAAAATTGATACCCTCCCTAGAAAAGGATGGTTATGTGAATCAATTGTGGAAGATTTTCTTTGATGGGGCTAGGTGCAAGAATGGAGCTGGTGTCGAAATAGTTTTGATTTCTCCCATCGAAGAGGAAAAGGTTTTCTCTTAAAGGTTGACTTGGAGTTGCTCCAATAACGCAGCAAAATATGAGGCCCTGTGCTTAGGGTTAAGAAAAGTTGAGAAATTGGGAATCAAACAATTACTCATCTATGGAGATTCAAAACTTATTGTGAATCAAGTCACCAAAAAATGTATAAGTAAACAACATTATTTGAAGGCTTACAGGAACAAAGTGTGGGATCTCTTAGAGGCCTTTGAGGCCCTAAATATAAAGTTTATCCCTAGAGAACAAAATACCCATGCAGATTTTTTAGCTTTAGTGGGAGCTAATTTTTGTCTAGTAAGTAATGTGATTCAAAAGTCTAAAACGGTTAGACTTATATACAGGAATTCAGTGCCTGATAAAAATATTTTTTGGCAAGTTTTTGAAATGATGAACAAATACTAGATTTCTTAATCCATGAAATGAATTGCTCAGCCAACCGGGATCTGCATAATGAAGAGGAAGAGGACATTATTCAATTAAAAAACAATCACATTCCTAAGGGTCTCATCACCCTTGAAAGCTTGTTTGATAACAATGATAGAGCAGTTGGTTGGAAAATCAAGGTCAATAAACGAAGATACAAAGATGTAGAGTTGGAGCTAGGCAAAATGATTAAGGTTGGAATCAGTTGTACAAAAGAGGAAGTGAACCAGATCAAAGAATTGTGTAAAAAATTCCCTGACATCATAGCTTGGGTGTATAGTGATCTAAAAGTGTACAATAAAGATGTTATTCAACATACCATAGAATTAGAAGAAGGAGCTAAGACTTTTAGGCAAAAGCAAAGACCAGTGAATCTGAAGATAGAATCTTTCATGAAACAAGAACTTCTAAAACTCCTTCAAGCTAAAATAGTATACCCTATTAAACACTCCACCTGGGTGGCAAAATTGGTACCAGTTAGGAAGAAAAATGGAGATATCAGATTGTGTGTAGATTTCAGAAATCTGAACAGAGCATCACTCAAATATCATTACCCGCTACCTCGGATTGACCAAATTCTACACACAGCTGCAGGGAGAGAAAGGTTTTCCTTACTGGATGGTTTTTCAGGTTATAATCAAGTATGGGTAAAATATGAAGACCAATTCAAGACCGCTTTTACTACGAAGTGGGGAACATTTTCCTACCAAAGGATGCCATTTGGTTTATCCAATGCTGGAGCAACTTTTCAAAGAGCAATGGATGTAGCATTTGGTGAACTTGCTAATAAAATCATTGTCATCTATTTAGATGATATGATTGTCTTCTCTCATGATAATCAGGATCACGCCTCACATCTAGAAATTTTTTTTGAGAAGTGCAGGGAATTTGGGATATCATTGAACCCAAAAAAATCTATATTTGCGATAGAAGAAGGTATCCTAATCGGTCATGTCATCTCCAAATACGGGCTAGCTATTGATCCTAGCAGGGTAAAAGCACTCTTGGAACTTTCTTTACCAGTCAATAAGAAAGGTTTGCAATATTTCTTTGGGCAAATAAATTTTGTGTGCAAATTTATTGTAGATTTTGTACAAATTGTCAAACCAATGACATAACTGCTAAAGAAGGATGCTCCTTTCAAATGGACAGATGTTAGGAAAAATACCTTCAAGAAAATTTTGGAAGAGATAGCCCAAGCACCTGTATTAATCAATCTTGATTATTCATGAAGTTTCATCTTGTATGCTATTGGTGAATCAGAGAGTTATGTTGCAGTCCTCACACAAAAGGGGACAGATAACGAAGAAAGACCCATAGATTTTCTGAGCTCCACCATGCATGATCATGAGGAGAGATACAACTTTATTGAAAAACAATTTTATGCTGTCATGAAGCCCTTGCAAAAGTTTAAACATTTTCTGTCACAAAGCAAGATCCTTGTTTATGTGATACATCCTGACGTTAGGAACTTCATCATACAAGGAGATCTTGGTGAAAAATGCGCTGGTTGGGTAAGAAAAATACAGGAATATGATGTATAAATACATCCCGCAAAATTGGTAAGAGGTAGAGCCTTGTGTCACCAGTTAGCCAAGCAGATTACAGATGAACAAGTGCAACTCTAAGATGTGATGATTAATACACAAGCAAATTCTATGCTGAAAGACACTGATTGGATTGATGACCTGGTGGAATACTTTTAGACTGGTATGTGTCCTGAAAATCTAAATGCTTCATAGAGAAGGAGGTTTAGAGCACAAGCATTGAAGTACACCCTTCAAAATGAAGGATTATACAAAAAAAATATAGATGGTGTACTTTTGAGATGCATAAGAGAAGATGAGAAACAAAAGGTTCTGAGAGAATTTCATAGAGGTCTCTCTGGAGGAAATTATTTAGGGAGATCAACTGCTTTGAAGATACTCCAAGCAGGCTGTTACTGGCCTTCTATATTTTTAGACACATACAATATCACCAAGAGTTGTGAACAGTGTCAAAGGTATGTTGGAAGAAATAGAAATGCCTCCATGCCCTTGAAACATATCTAGGTTGAAGAGCCCTTTCAACAGTTGGGGTTAGATTTTATTGGGATAATAGAACCTAATTCATTAGCTGGTCATAAGTATATACTTACAGCCACTGATTATTTTACCAAGTGGGCCGAAGCCATTCCCACTAAAAATGCTGATCAGGAAGTTGTGATTGAGTTTGTAGAAAGTCTGATTACCAGATTCGGTATACCAGATTCACTAGTCTCAGATAATAGATCTGCCTTCATCGGAGCAAAGATGATTGAGTTCGCCAGTAGGTATGGTATATACCTAAAAATTTCTTCCAATTATTACCCACAGGGTAACGGCTTAGCTGAGTCTACAAATAAGAATCTTATTAGAATCTTGAAAAGGACGTTGGAAGATAACAAAAGAAACTGGCATTCCTTGATAAACCAAGCGCTATGGGCTGACAAAATTTCAATCAAGAAATCGATAAATATGTCACCCTATGCTTTAGTTTATGGCAAAGAAGCTATTTTGCCCATACATATGGAGATACCAGCATTGAAGCTACCGAATCAGATGAAAAAAGAAGGTCAACCGATGGATGCCCGACTAATGCAGCTCTTATAGTTAGAAGAACAAAGAGAGCAATCATACAATCACAATCAGAAGCATATGGCAGATACTGAAGGATGGTTCAACAAAAATACAATTTCCAAAAAATTTAGAGTGGGAGACTTGGTTTTGAAATGGAATGTAAAGAAAGCTAAGCCAGGTAACCATGATAAATTCGATGCTTTCTGGGAGGGACCATTTGAAATTATTTCAGAGAAACAGTTCAATGCTTTCGAGTTGAAAGATCAAGATGGATTGATTCTTCCCATCACGGTGAATGCATTTCACCTAAAGTTATATTTCTATTGAGAAAGAAGAAAGGAATTATATGTATAGTATAATATAAGTATATTCAGACAATATTTGTAAATATTACTATTTTTTGGCCTTAACAAAAAATTTCAGTCACAGCCAATCAGAAGTCGACATTTTTTTTGAATAGAGATACTAAGGAATAGAGGGAGTTTTGATGAGGTAAAGTTCACTTTTAATCTAAGTGCATTTTCCTTTTTTCTTTGTATTTCTCTGAAAGATTCTTTTTACAACTACGTTTTTGACTCCGTTTCCCAATGGATGAAGGTCTGGTTCAAAATTTTTGCAAGCAAAAAATCCCCCGGAAGGCGCAAAGAATGTTAGTCAAAAAGTGACTAACTACAAAAGCTACCCATTTGCTAAAGGAAAGAATGTCGTGATATCGCGACATGTTGCATTTTGCAGTCCAAAGAAAAGAGAAAGAGCAAGGGGAAAAAAGTGTCGCGATATCGCGACATGTTGCATTTTTGCAATCCAAAGCAAAGAGAAAGAGCAAGAGGAAAAAAGTGTCGCAATATCGTGACATGTTGCATTTTCGTGGTCCAAAGCAAAGAGAAAGAAAAAAAAAGAAAAAGTGTCGCGATATCGCGACATGTTGCATTTTCACGGCCAAAAGAGAAGAGAAAGAACGCGAAGGAGGAGTGTCGCGATTTCACGACATGTCACATTTTCACAGTGGAAACCGGCAGAAGAGCAAAACAAGAGATGAATGTCATGATTTTGTGACATGTCTCATTTTCACGGTGGGAGGCAACAAAAGAGCAAAGCAAGAGATGAATGTCGTGATTTCACGACATGTCTCATTCTCGCGGTGAGAGGCAGCAAAAGAGAAAAGCAAGAGATGGACGCCGCAATTTTGTGACATGTCTCATTTTCGTGGATGGAAGTAGCATAAGAGAAAAATAAGAGAGGAATGTCGCGATTTCACGACATGTCTCATTTTCGTGGTGGGAAGCGACATAAGAGAAAAACAAGAGATAAATGTCGTGATTTTGCGACATGTCTTATTTTTACGGCTGGAAGCAGCAGAAGAGCAAAACAAGAGACAAATTTCATGATTTCATGACGTCTCATTTTCATGGTGGAAAGCGGCAGAAGAGCAAAACAAGAGACGAATGTCGCAATTTCGCGACACGCCAGCTGTAAAGGAATAAAATGTATTTTTGGCAATCAAAGGCATGCACTGACACCAATAAGTGATTTATGGCATGATTATCAGAAATATAGGATAGAGCAGGCTTGCCAGATGATTGAAAATGTGATAGGCTCATCTAGAATCTAATCTACAGAGAAGATATCTAATTCATAGAAGACTTGTGTATTATTAGAAACTGTAGATGATTGCTTGTAAAATAGTAAGATGTACTTAGAAAAAGATACTCTTTTAGGGTATATATAGGGGTGAGCGACTCCAAAAAAAGGGTCGACTCTTGGATGTTTACAATATTGAATGCATGTACTTCGAATACAAGCAATAAAATCACATCTCCCATTGGCTTTTGGTTCATATCGTGCAAGTGTATGTATTAATGTTCTTTATTTCTGCTTACAATATTGAATTGTAAATTGAGTTTGTTCTTATATCTAAACTTTCGCAATACATAAATCATATTACTGGAATGAGGGTCTAATATATACACATGTTAAACAAAATATTAGAAATCATATATGAAATTATATAATTTTTGCATGGAAATGTGTTTAAATGCTTTGGATAGAAGTAAGTAAATCTATCTTCGTTGTTGTCTAATTTGCACCATATATTAGATCTAGCTTTGGCTATATTTCCCTCTCTTTCAGTATTACTTCCTTCCACTTTTCCCATAAAAAACTTCAAGGAACCAGCCTTCTCTGGAGATCAAGCGAAAAGTCTCAAACCTTCTCGTCTTTTCAATGTTGACAAAATCTAAGATGCAACTAAACAACCCAAGGCAGATTTTGTTCCAATAGTAATATGTAAGGCTATTATAGTGAAGGAAAGGGCAATACATATTGAGTATCTTAATGATGATTATAGAAGAAATTATATTTTATTTCTCTATTGGTTAAGCACGTTTAAATTATGTCATTAAATCTACTGTTATATCTTTCTATCATTGAAAGGAGATCGAGGAATGTGATTTTTTGAACATTCTAGATGGATATGAAATAATGGTTTTGAAAGTTAAGAATTTGTATATCCATGCTTGTGACTTTGGGCAGACGTAAGGAGTCATCAATGTCTCTAGGTGATTAAATGGTTTTTATTGTAAATTATTTTGGTGTTAATGTTTTATGTAGAGAGTTGGTGACTATGTGGGAAGAATTTAGAGAAGCACCTCTACATTATTAGTAATGAAAAAATTAAATTAATGAGTTTATATTGTTGTATCTTCTAGGAGAAGCTAGCTAAGAGCATTGCATTCTGTGTTGGTTTCATAATATCCGTATTCTTTGTGAGACAAGGATGTTTTTATTTAAATGGACAATTTGAGTTTCATAAGTGTAGGAGCACACTTTGTTATGGTGTCCTAGTTTTATGGGAATAAAATTGTATCTATAACATACCCTCTATTTAGTCAAATATTTTCTTGTAGAATGTGATACTACTAAAGAAATTTGTGAGTGCAGGTGCAAGTATTCACTCTTTGGTAAGCATGTTGAACGAGTTTAGCACCCACCCCTGGTGGAGATAGTGGTTGTATGCATCAGGTAAGGTGGGATATGATGTCATGTTTAATGCACCATGGCCCATGGGTACATGGAAGCCCACTGAGAAAAGTTCATGTAGGACATTCTACGTGCTTGCATTATGTTTGATTGTGAAAATTGAATGTATTTTTGCCTGCTGGGTGGAATTAGTATGTGTAAAATTTCTTTTTCATAAAGGAAATATATATATATATATATATATATATATATATATACAATACAAAATATAAGTGAAAATATTAATTAAAAATATATAAAATCAAATGGAAAATATTATAAAATATATCAAAAGAAAATAATAATAATATATGTAATTTGATTTATTGAAGATTATTTAAGTGATTCTTGTTCATGTTGGTGCAATATCGGCCTATGGTTATGATTTGTGCCCATGACCTTGCCAAAATTGAGTAGACGAACTTGGTATTGAAGGGTTCCATATAATATCCAGAGAAGGCTAGTTCCTTGGTGGTTTTTTGTGAGAAAAGAGAGAGAAGGGTTTACTGAAAGAAATGGAAATATAGTCGTAGCTAGAGATTTTCTCTTGGCATAGTTTAAACAACAACAAAAATGAATACATAAAACTTCAATATCTAGGTATTTGATATTTCTTCACATAGAAATCATGGTTCTTTAATGTGATTTAGATATTAATCTAATACATACATGCATCAAATATTTCAACTCCAGCAATACTATTTATATCGTGCACTAGTCCAAATAATAGAATGAACACAATGTATAACTTAGTAATGTAAATAGAAGCATCAAATTTTAATACATACACTTGCACATAGTGAACCAGAAGCCAATAGAAGTCTATCTTATTGCTTGAATCCAGAGTACATGCATCCAGTCTTGTAAACATCTAAGAGCCGACCCTTATTCAAGGTACGCTCCTTACTATATATACTCTAAAATAAGCATGTTTTGACAACTGCCAAATCCTAACACTAAATAAATTACAATAAAAGTGCTACCAAATGCATCAACATATTTTATGTGGCTTATCCTTGGTTCAACCAGGTAATCAAATCATTAATGATAAAAGTTTAAGATTTGATACTCAATCACGATCTATTATCAGTTGTTGACAGGTTCCTTTGAAGGCATATTCTATTTATATATTTGTTTCACATGATTTAGTCATGTTGTGAAATCATGACATTTTGAAGTCTTGATATCCTCTTTTGATTTGAGTTTGAAAAATTTTAATGTCATAAAATCACAACATTTTATCCATCTTGGTATTTTTATCGCCCTAGGTTTGCAAAACTTAGACATGTCGCAAAATCACAACATTTTGTCGATATTGATATTTCTCTTACTTTGAGCCCATGAAACACTAACATATCATAAAATCATGATATTCTACCTGACTTAGTCTCTTTCTTGCTCTAAGCTCTCAAAACCTAGACATGTGAAATCATGACATTCCATCGGTCTTGATCATTCTCTTACTTTGAGCTCGCAAAACACTGACATGTTACGAAATTATGACGTTCTACTTGACTTAGTCTCTTCCTTGTTTTGAGCTCACGAAACATTGACATGTCGTGAAATGATGACATTATATCCACCTTAGTATTTTTCTCACCATGGGTTCATGAAACATCAACATGTCACGAAATCATGACATGTTGCATGCCTTAGTTTTTTTTTTACCTCTTTTCTTCACATAAAATGGGAAATTGGCATTTGAACCTCCAAAACCTGTTCTAGCCTTCAAAACCTCTGCTATATTTGGGGTAGTCTTTTTAGACTAACATTCTTGACGTCTTTCGAGGAATTTTGCTTGTAAAAATATTAGAATCCAAGACCATCCATTGGAAAATGGAGTCAAAACAATATGGAAGAGAAAGCTTTGAAAAATAAAATAAAAATTCTTAAACAAGTAAAACATTACCTTTCAAGATACCTCTTATATGCTTATGCATATTTTAATAATGTTACATTAACATCTTAGTAATTCAAATATTTTGTGAAACTCCTTATGAATGACCGCTAGTCCCACCCTTTATCAACTATCTCTGATAAAACTTGCTTCCACTCTTCATCTTTAGGATCTGAGGATTCCATGAATAACTGATATACATATTACAATTCTCTCACTTTATCATGAGACACCATCTTATATATCAAAATCAATTCTTGCAAATAGGACTTAATCTGTGTAAGAATTTGAATCATAGTGAATACATGTGCTTCTTCTATAGGTTCTTCCCAGCCTTCTATATTAAGTTCATCATCAAAAAAATATCTTAGGGATGTTGTGAGTGCATCTTCACTTAGAAAATTTGAATTTTCGTTCCAAAGATACAAAAGTCCACATTTGTTTACTAAGTTTAAATTTTTTACTAGTCCTTTATATTTAGCATCCAACTCATGAAGAAGTTTTGCTCCTTGATTTACAAGTTTGAATCTTTTGAAGAAAATTTTGGCTATAATTTTAGCCTAAGACCAGACTTCACTTTGGATATTGGCAGCAATGGTCTCAGGCATATTATCAAACAAGATTTGAATTTTAGTTGCAGCATATGATATTCTCTGTAAGAAGTTTAATGAAGCTTTCAACTCATCTCCAACCAATTCAATCACTTCCTCGAATTTGGCTAAATATATCAACATAGGCATTGCTCTTAGACTAAGCAAAAAAATATCTTAAAATATTTCTCTCCTTACTGCTTTAGCATTTTCTTTTGATATGCCATATGCTTCATTCTACTTTTCTTGAACCTGTTGCTGAAGTTCCTGTACTTGTAGACTCAAGGATTGAATCTATGCAGTTGCTTTTTCAAGTTCTTCCTTATATTTGGTTGCCTTACTAGAAACTTCACTGAGTATGTCCTCCCATATTTTATCCTCCAATTTAAGGCTTTGTCTACTAGTTTCTGCTCTTGCAGGGTCAATTTACATTCCTTCCTGGTTTCTTGTTTTTTGATAATTTTTTCTTTAAAATACACTTCATGTAAGTAAATAGTGCCTAGGTGAGCCTGAGCCATTCCCAATTTGTCTTGCATATGGAGTTGAATGATGTCTTCAATTACATTTTCCACTTGATAATATTCTATCATCATATCACCTTCAAAATTTTTTACGTTTAGAGTCATCTTCACTTTATTTCACTGCATAGTAGTGGGATCAAGCGCTATCATTTCTTGTGTACGAGCTGGAGCTTTAAAAGCTTCAACAGAGTGGGATGTCCACCAATCCAAGGCATTTTTGTTTGCACTTCTCAGATCCTTCAATTTTGAAGCAGTTGGATGGTTTTCATTAGTTGCAATAGAGCTGGACCTCATAGTAGGTATACATGCATCGATGAGGAATGGGGTTGATACCAAAGTGGTACCCCCATCCAAAGGAGCAACTGTAGGATGAGCGAGTGATTATGAAGATTGACCAACTTTAGATTGAATCTGTGAAGATGATACTAGTTATGGAGAAAGCAACCATTGTTTCAAGGGAAACATTATATCTTTCTTTGTAATAGAAGTGGAAGGAGACTTAATTCAGGAATGAGTAAGAAGAGAAGAATGAGAAAATGCTCGTTTTCATATTCCATTATATGTTCTTCATTAACCTCATCAACCACATAATTTTCAACTTCACCTTGTTGAGAGGTTCCCGTCACTTCTCTTTCTCTATCCTCATTCTCTTTAAAATATGCATATTCTTCTAAATCTATTATTTCAGCATCCAAGGAAATCTCTCCATGTTGATTCCTTTTGTGTTCAACAACTTCTTTTTCAACTATTACATTTTCAAAAATACCTGTATCTAGTCCTTCTTGAGCACAATTGGTGCTAATATCAATTATTTCATTTTGAGCTTCCTCCTACACATTAGGACTTTCAACTATTTCATCATTCTATGAAATATCTCACGTGTCTTGAGCAACTTGCTCGTCTTACCTAAAAAATTCAAAATGTTCAACAGTCTCCTACTGTTGATTCTCACCACCTTGGATATCTTCTAGAAATTTTTGGGCCATGTTGACTTATTTGCTTATTTTTTGTTGGCCTTCTGTTAGGGATTTCAATTTTATTTTCTTAGCACTGAGAGGCGCTTCATATAATTCAATATCAAAATTGGTAGGAAAAATGAATTTCAGTGTTCTTGAAGATATGATCTTGCCTTTTTATGGATTTGTGCCTAACGCCAGAAGCTTTTCTCTTCTTTTCATGTGCAAAGGTTCAGTGATTCCTTGCCCATGTTTTCCTAGTCCCCTACCGTCATAACCCATTTTTACCATTATCTGAGTTGCTTTTTCATACTTTTTTGTTCCTCTATGAATATTTCAAGATCTAAGTTTGAGTTATGTCTAGAATATTTGTTGCTCAACTACAATTTCCTTGCCTTTATCCTGATCTATTTTTGTTTTCTTAGCAAATTTAGGGCTTACCACCTTGCTTCTGCCAACGCTTGGTGGTACCTTTTTGGGGAAAGTACCTGACCAGGTAGCTTTATAATGATCATAATAGACCAAAAAATCAATATCATTGTTAGAAGGGTACCTAGAATCAATCATATTCATTTGAACCCTCATTATCCACCATTCATGAATTTTTTCTATTGTCCATTCTGCCCCCTTTTCTACATCGTATTGATAGTTTTTCATCCATGACATGTTTGGTATTGTCCTTGGGGTTATAATCAACCACATGATCATATAAATCGTGCCATATGGGCAATGGTTGCATTCTTTCTACATGCCATTACAATGCTTCATTGTCAACATTATTTTTTCTATTTACAATGTCTTGCCTAGGGAACATGTGGTAATTTTTTATGGGGGTTTTATTCAGAATAACTTATCTTGCAAATCTGTTGATGGGGTTATTCCTCCATAATTTTTTCATTTCTATCAACCCTAATTCCATTATAACTGGAGCAATTTGTTCATGTTGTCCCTTTTTTGAAATAACGCCTTCAAACTAAAATGGTATGGTACAGGTGCTAGTTTTTCCTATACCTGTATCGTATTTGAAATTTATTTGTTCAATTTGTCTCACATATTCCAAAGAAAATAGTCTATCAATGAAATAATATAGAAGCAACAAAGGTTTTCCAATATATCCATATAATCTAATGACAATTCCCTGAGTAAGGATAAACTAGTCGCCTTCCTCTACATGTTTATTTGCAAAAAATTTACAACTTTTGGGGTTAACCTACTTATCTCTCCATACATAATTTTTAGCCGGTCCCAAAAATTCCCTATTAAAATCATAATATGATTTTGTTTTGTACAAAACATTAGTCCATTCACATACAGGCAGGGTTCTTCCTTTCTCATATTTATCATTCACAGAAATGAAATCTAACTCCTGAGCCATGAAATAGAAGAAAACCCATACTAAATATGATGAGAACTTGAAATAATACTGAGAACATCTTTTTATCGCAGACAAACCCTCATGTACTTGACAAAAAATGTATCCTAGCCAATCAAAGAATATGGGCCTAACACTTTGATCCATAACTGAAGAATCATATTTTTTGGGGTTTGATAGGTAATTGACCAGTGCAATTTACCACCCATAAACCTTTTCATCTATCTTCAGACCTGCTACTATGGCTAAAATAGAAAATAGTTATGGATTTTTGAAATCCATTAGAGGAATGGGGGTTTTGGACATGTTTCCTCCAGTAGGTGGCTTCTTTAATTGAGTTACTAGAAAATTATTTATCTTCTCAGAGGGAATAAAATATTTTTCCTGGTCGATGGGGTCAAAATATTTTGGCTCAAAAGTAGGCACATGATCGAAGACAAAATCATTAAAGAAAGTATCAGAGTTCAATTTGAAAATGGTCTTACCCTGGGAATTTTTTACAGTCTTTTCCCTGGCATCATAAAACCTAGCAATAGATTTAACTAATTCGAGACAGGGATGAATGAGAATATACACATATCGGTAGAGTAGAGAGTTGAATGTGAAAGTAGTAGGTGAGGATGCAGAGATGCCTGTTGAAATTATCTCTTAGATATCTCTTCAATTTGTTTTTGGAGGTTTCCATGTTACAACTGTATCACCAATTATGGCATATTTATCGATAAACATTTCTCCTACTTCATCTTCATGCCTTGCTACTAGGGAAACATAAGATGACACTATCATTTCTACCTAAGTATTCTTATTTGGAGCCATAGAAATACGCTAACAGAGTTTATTTGTACTGGGTTCAAACTCAAGAACAAAAATAGCAAGTAAATCATTGCAGATAAATTCATTCAAAAATAAATTAGGGCCTTTTACATTGATTTGAAAGATTATGCATGGGCTGCATTAATTGAGATTGGTGCATTTATATTTATTGAATCTTCTTGCACATTATTTCTAACAATATCCCGCATGCTAAATTTGACGACCAATCACTGAAAACCACATTAACTAAGAATTTGTGCTCCTCAAGGCATCGATCACTGACAACCACATTAACTGAGAATTTGCACTCCTCAAGGCATCAATCACTGACAACCACATTAACAAGTCAATTTTTGCTCCCCATAAAAGGTCAAAATTCAAAATCCTTGATTCACTCTCTTTGTTTGGCTTAATTTCCTCAAAATTTCCATCCTTATTGAAGGGTGTTAAGGCAGATGCCATTAAATATCCTAGAGAGTAAAATCAAAAGTTTTCAAAAACCTACCCCTTTAATTTGCTCTATTTATTTGGCTTAAAATTCCTCAAAATTTCATCCCTTGTTAAGGGTGTTCAGGTAGGTGCCATTAAATATCTTAAAGAGCAAATTAAATTCTTCCATATACTATTTTGAGGGTATACTGAAAGAAATATCATATTAGTACAAATTGTAGGACCTTCATCATGGCAATTATCAATAAATAATTAAGTGATACACAATTGCTAAAAGGTCCTAACTATTCAACATGGAAAACTAAGATGAAAGCCATATTGACTGTAGAGGATATGTGGGATTTAGTTGATGGCATTGAATCAAGACCTGCAACAACATGAGTAGATCAAAAAGCATGGGACAAAAAGAACAATTGTATTCTCATGTTAGTACTCCTAGCAACTACTGATGAGATCCAGCCTCACATAAGTGAAGCTAAAACTGGTAAAGAGGCATGGGATGCTCTTAGTACCATTTTTGAAGGAAAAAATCAATCAACTATTCTAAACCTTCAAACACAACTTCATACACTCCATATGAAGTCAAGTGAATTAGTAGAACTATTCCTCTGCAGAGTGGTAGATCTGAAGTCTAAAATTAATGCTTTAGGGGCCAAAGTTGAAGACACCATTTTGACTTCAGTAATTTTGAGAGATCTTCCTGAAACCTGTAAAATATTGATTACATCCCTTAATGTTTCACAAAGTATTGTCACCTTTGTGGAGTTAGTCAATTTGCTTCAAACTGAGGAAGCAAATCAACTCCAAAATGATGAAGTGTCAAACAATGCACTTTATTAAAAAAATAAGGGTGATAAGAAGAAAGGAAACTTTCAAAAGGGAGGATCATCCTCAAAGGGTAAGGGAAAGCAATCTCAAAAGAGTTTTTGCTCGCATTGTAAAAAGGACAACCACGACACCAATCAGTGTTGGTTCAAAAACAAGCAAAACAAGAAAGACAAAGACACATCATAGAAGCAAAAAAAAACAACATTGCTTGTGAAGTGTCTAGTTCTGATTCTAATTTTGGTTCAGAAAAAGCACACATAGTGCTTATTGCTAAAATAGTATTGTAGAAGGAAAACACATTTGTCACCTTGAGCAAAACACCATTTCCTCTCTCTTTTTTAGGATTCATAAATAACATAAGTTTTTGTTTTAAGTACTTGTAATAAAGGGGTGTTTGTACCTCTTTTAGGCTTCATAAAATAACAAACTCTCATTGTTTGAAGTTCTTGTAACAAAAGGAGGGAATTTTTTGGTGTAAAATTGCCTAGGAGGCAATCTTTGTAAAAATCCTTCACAAAACTCTTGAGTTGCACATATTTTTGCTATTTAGAGGGGATATACATTTCTTTTTCTTCACAATTTTTTGTAAAAAGAGAAGAAGACTTATAAGGGTGCATTTTTGGCAGTGAGCGACACCTTAGTCATACTTCTTTCATAAATTAATTACATGTTTTGCAAAAATAAGGGGGAACTTATAAGGGTGCATTTTCGGCAACGACCGACACCTTAGCTACCTTATATTTTGCAAACTCATATTGTACTTGAATGAACCTCGTATGAAGTGATCTATTCTACTACACCTAGCAATTACTGTTGGCAATTTTGGGTACTTTGAGTACTTTGCATTTGCTCAAGTGAATAAGTTGTCATTGATGTCAAAGAGCTTTTGAAAGAATTTGATTTGATGTAAAATAATGTGTTTTTGATGAAGGTTCGGCTTGACAGGTTCGAAATCAGTAAGTTGGAAAAATGTCACGATATCGCGACATGTCGCATTTTCACGACTCAGGCAGGAGAAAGAAAGCTTTTTGAAAAAATGTCGTGATATCGCGACATGTCACATTTTTGCGACTCAGGTAGGAGAGAAAGTTTTTTGAAAAAGTGTCGCGATTTCGTGACATATTGGAAGAGAGAGAAGAAGCTGGAAAAACTGTCGCAATTTCACGACATGTTGGCAGAGAAAGAAAGCAAGGTGGAAAGTGTCACGATTTCATGACATGTCGAGTTTTCGCGACCCGAAGAAAAGAAAAGCTCTAAGGAGGAAAAGTGTCACGATTTTGCGACATACTATAGAAGGCGATTTAAGAAGCGTTGAGACATGCTGCAAAAGACTAAGTGAGGACTATCGCGATTTTGTGACATGCTGAAAAGCTCGAAGTGAGAATTGTCACGATTTCGTGACAAGCAGAAAAGGGGAAGAGTTTGAAATGAGAAGCGTTGTGATTTTGTGATAGGCTACAAAGAAGTTGTACGGATGCAGAAAGTGTCGCAATTTTGTGATAGGTTGAGATGGCAGCATTGAGTTGGAGAAAGTGTCATGATTTCACAACAGAAACAGTTAACAAGTCTTTAATAGAAGAAGCGTCACGATTTCATGATGAATTGAAGAAGAGCTCGAAGGCAAAAGCGTCGCGATTTTGCGACATGTTCCAGTTTCGCTAGTATCTGCAGAGAAGAGTGTACAAAAGCGAAAGGCATCATGATTTTGCGACATGTTCCAGTTTCACGGGTGTAAGGCAGAGAAAAGCTTAAGGCAGCGAAAGTGTCACGATTTCATGAAATGTTTCATTTTCGCTAGTGCAAGCCTAGAAGAAGGCCATGAAGTCATAAGGGTCGTGATTTTGTGACAGAGTTGAAGATGACGTTAGCAGAAGCAGATGTGTCATGATTTCATGACAAAAGCAGAGAAGAAGGCCATGAAGTCTAAAGTGTCATGATTTCATGACAAGAGTGAAGATGACATCAGCAAAAATCAAAAGTATCATGATTTTGCGACAAGGATGTATCCAAGGAAGTCAAAGGCAAAAAGTGTTGCGATTTCATGACAGCAGGCAAAAGAAGGTGTTTGACAGGAAAAGGTGTCACGATATCATGACATGTAGTTTCGCGACAGAAGCTACAGGTGAGTTCCAAAGGCGGTTGAAGGACAAAGTTAACTTTGAGCCGACAAAGTTAAATTTGGGCCGACGTAAATTAGGGCATGCAGTCGACGGAGTTAGGGTTTGTATTTGCATAACAGCCGACTAAGATCAAAGTTTTGATCTTAAAAGTATTGCTATAAAAGGAGGGCTGTTTGAAGAGATGATGATCGATCGAAGTGTGCGTTCGAAGTGTGATTCACAGATAGAGTGCGGGGGAAGAATTTTGATCGTTAAGAAGCAGAGTGTACGAAATCTGTGTTGCTGTGATTGCGCAAAGGTGCATAGGTTGATGTTCGATTGAGTGCTGCTGTGTTTTTCGTATAAGTGCATAAGTTGATCAAGTGCTGCTGTGTGTGCACGTTTAGTGCAAAAGTTGATTTCGACCAAGTGCAGCTGTAATAGAACAGAAAGAGATTTAAGGACAGAATTGTGCCAGACCGAAGGACTATGTTTTGTGTAGACCAAAGAACAGAGGAAGAGGACATACTTATGCCAGACTGAAGGACTGTGTTTGGTGCAGACCAGAGAAACAAAATCAAGGACATTTGTGCTAGACTGAAGGACTATGTTTAGTGCGAATTTGAGGACTGGCTTTGCAGTGATAGAGTTGAGGACAAAGATCTCCAGCCAGAGCAGGGAAGACAGGTGTCTTTTGTGGATAGAGTTCCACTTGCTAAGGGCAAAGGAGGTAGAGGTATTCTAGAGGATCACCACTAAAGAGTAGAGCTAGGGGAAGGTATCTCCTTTGGGTTGGTGCCCATAAACATTGTAATCGAGAAAGGTTTTCCTAGATTTTGAGTTGATAAAATTTAGTGAAAATTTTATCCGTGGAGTAGCCCGTGTTGGGTGAACCATGTAAATTGCTGTGTCTCTTTTGTGGATGGTTTTTTGTGCATTGCTTTGATTATTGCTTTTAATACTGCTATCTATTCGCTGCATAATTCTGATTTGGAAGCTGTTTTGAAGTAAAAGTAAAAAGTGGTCTTATACTGTTCACCCCCCCTCTCAGTATAAGTTTGTGTTCTTCAATTGGTATCAGAGTGGGTTCCTTCGAAAAGGTTTAACAACATGAAGGAAGAACTGGTTAAGAACACAATGGATTATTCAAGTGGCAATGCAACACCTATTCTTGATGGATCAAATTTCGGTCTGTGGAGTGCAAGAATGAAGGTTTATCTAATGACACTTGGTAATGAGGTATGGGAAGTGATTGAAGACGAGTACACTATTTTTGAACATGATCCTTATACTAAAGAAGATAGGCTCATGCTTCACAGCAATTCAAAAGCCATGAATGAAATTCTGAAAGGCTTACAAAAAGCAGATCTCACCAAAGTTATTCACTGCAAGACTACTAGTGAAATGTGGAAACAATTGCAGGTGGTTCATACAGGTGAAGCAAATGTCCGAAAGGCCAAATTGAGACACTTTAAAGGTATGTTTGAACAACTCAAAATGAATGATGATGAAAATATTAGTGACTACATGCTTCGTATGGATGAGGTTGTTAACTCCATGAAAGACCTAGGTCTTGAACTTGCTAAAAATGATGTGTGTGATAAGATTTTAAGATCTCTTCCTAATAGATTTAGTGAAAAGATTTCTGCCATTGAGGAAGCTAAAGATTTAGATAAATTGAAAAAGGATGAGCTCCATAGTATACTTGCAGCATTTGAGTCGAGAACTCAAGTGAAAGTTGATGTCAAGAAAGAGGCAACCTTCAAAGCTACCAAGAAATCAAAGGACAAACAGATTCAAGAAAGTGATGAGTCTTCTAGTGATGAAGAAGCATACTACAGCAAGAATGGCAAGTTCTCTAGAAAGAGCAAAAGCATGAAAAATATAAGATGTTTTAATTGCGGAAAGTTTGGTCATTATGCTATTGACTGTACTATTTCAAAGAATGAAAGTGATGAAGAGAAATAGGATGTTAAGAGTAAGGATTCTAAAAAACACAGGTATTACAGAAAGAACAAAGATGATCACAACAATCAAGGAAAGAGGCATTTTCACAAGCACAAGAAGAGCTTCTACCTAGACAAAGCAAGTAAGTGTTCTAGCAGTGATAGTGAAAGTTCTTCTAGTGATGATGAAAATGAGATGCTGTTCATTTCAAAAAAGGAGGAAGAACCGAAACATAAATTCATTATCATGAAATGCTTTAGATGTGGAAATTTTGGGCACCTTGAGGATAATTGCACAAATAATGAATTGGTTTCTAGTATGTATGAGGATGTTTCAGAAAATGATAAGGAAGATGCATGTATGGTTTTTGAAAAGGGTGGCACCTCTAGTGATAAGTGTATCGCTCCAAATTTTTTGCATCCCTACCTTCAGGCTATTGGATCCGTGCCCAGAAGGAGGATGGGAAAAGGATGTCGCGGTACCTCAGACTGAGAGGACTTTGCGAAGGTCCCGCCTCTCAAGGGAGGTGTATTTTGATGATTTTTCGACGGATGGTGGGTTCACCAGGAAACATTTAACGGCAGCTTCCACGCCTAGGTTTTGGAATGTGTTTAAATGTGTTCATTTTAACCTTAAGCATTCATATCCTAGGTTTGGCCGAATGCATCTAGATTACTCTATATGAAAATGCAAGTTCAATGAATACAAAAAATGGATTTAAAGACAGAAACAGAGAGATTACAGAATGCAAATGAAGAATACCTGATCCGGATGTCTGAAGAAGATTCTGATGTTGAAGCAGTCTGGATCGTCTGAGATTCGACAGAATCGTCTCGCAATCAGACAAGATCGTTTGAGATCTGACGAATTCATCAGACGAATTCGTCAAAGACCTGCAAAACTGAAAATAGATGCAAAATACAAAAAGTACTACAATGCTAACAGAGGGAAATGATATAAAATGGCAGCAATGTTATCAAACCGAAACTTAAACACAGAGACAGAAATGAATCGTGCTAATTAGATGATAATTAGGAATTAATTATGCACTTAATCTAAATGGGTGAACTCCAAATGCAAGATAATATAAAACACTAAATAGATTATCTAATTTGCAGAATAAAATGACAGAAAAAAGGTTGAGGAATGCAAACTTCGTGCACTGATTGCCTTAATACGGATCGCAGTCGAGATCGTCTCGCATCGCACGAAATCGCCTCGAATTCGACAGGTTCGCCTCCGATCTGAACAGGATCGTCGACAACGATAGGTGCTAGCTCCGATTGAAAAATAGTGATGTACCTGCAACAAAAATGATATGGAACTAGTGCAAATGGAAAATAGGGATGTTTTAACGTGAATGGAGTTAATTTGCAGATAATTTTCAGCCAGGGGTTGGGAAGGGAAAATCCTAGAGACTAAATAGGCTTAGGGGAGTAGTTAGGAGGTTGGAGATCATCCCAATTTGGGAGATCTCCAACGGGGGGAGGGTCCCAACGATGCAGACACGCTTCTGCCCAGATTGGAGACCCGTTGGAACAGATTCCAACTTTGCAAAATTAGTTTTGCGACAAGATCGTCTGGACGTCCTAGTCCAGACGAAATCGTCAAATCTGGGGCGATATCGTCCCGATCGGCGACGATATCGTCAAACGGTCAAAACAACCTCTAAAAATGGCACGGAAAAGGGGGAAACGGATTTCTCGGCGGTTAACAAGCGGTTTGGGAGGTTAAATTTGATTTTTAAATTATTTACTAAGGTGAATGTAATTATTGTAATTTTATCGCGCCAATTTTAGGGTGCTACATTTTGCCCCCTCTTTAGCGAATTTTTCGAAGAAAATGCGTTAAAGATGAGTTCTTCTCGATCTACGAGAAAGCAAAAAATTATTCCCATTTTTAGGCGACGATTCTTGGTCGAATCGTACGACAGCTTACTATGGTGCCCCCTCCGTGTTTTTACCCAAATCGAACGTTTGAGGTAAAAACGCGAAAAAGCAAAAAAAAATTATTTTTGAATAAAATTAAGAAAAATAGGGTAAAACCCTAATTCATTTTTTACTGTTCATTTTCTCATTTTTAGAGCTCTGAAGCAAAAATGGTGGAGACGACGCACAGATCGACAGAGGTCCGACGCGGTCTACGGGTAAGAGTCCAGACTGATCTAGAATGCTTTAATTTTAACTTTACATGCTTTGTAGGTAATTTTTAGGTGAATTTTGAGCATCGCGGCCGTTTTTGGGCCGTCGACGTCGTCGGGACGAAATCGTCCCGATTTCGATGAAATCGTCTCAATTTCGGCAATTTCGCCCGAGGGCGAAATCGTCGAAAGGGGGACGATTTCGTCAAATTAGGGACGATTTCGAACTACGAAATCGGAGACGATTATGCTCAAATTTGGGACGATATCGTCCAATAGTGGGCGATATCATCAATTGCACAAAGTTGAATTTTTAACTTGCATTATTGATTACTTGAATTGTTGATTAATGATTGTTTATTGTTTTGTTGTTTATGTTTGCAGAGAGGATTACTAAAGAGCAGGGAGTGGAAATACGGAGGGTTGAGAGACGACTTGGCCGCTCTGACACAGGCAGAGCGAGATCAGCTGGCACAGGCCGACTTACTGCATGTGGCAGAGATGCCACAAGTATCTACAGACATGGGGCTACTGACGGCCCTAGCAGAGAGGTGGTATCCGGGCTCTTCATGTTTCTGGCTACCGACAGGGGAGATGACTCCCACTTTGGAGGACGTATGGAGGATTCTGAGAATCCCCATACAAGGATGGCTGATTACTCCTACGGCCAATCAGGGCCGCGCTATGGGACGGTTGTGCGGTGACCCGAGCTTCGCCCTGGAGAAGGGCGGAGTTAACATCGAGGCACTACGCCAGATGCCTGGGGCATCTACACTCACACGGGTGCTGGCTGGAGTAGTTGGTGGACTTCTGCTGTGCCACCAGAGCGGGTGCAGGGTGCCATGGATGCTGGCAGATGTGGTCTGTGACATGAGAGACCACGGCTACAGGTTTGCTTGGGGCAGTTTTGTTCTATGCCGATTGTACAAGATCCTGTATGGGGTCGTGTACAAGGGCGGCCGATGTCTGGTTATGACATCGCTACTACAAGTTTGGTGCTGGGAGCACATTGCGGTGCGGAGGCCGATAGGGCTTCCTCTGACAGGGGTTGACGGGGAGAGGCCCCGAGTCTTCTACTGGTGGCTCCGGAGAGGGGCACAATGACGGATCGACCTGTCGATGTCCCGGAGGCTATTAGATGACTTAGTCCCGGACTGCGATCACCTGGAGGTCATGGAGGGAGCATCCAGGGTGGCCAGAGGATGGACAAGAGTTGGCTCGCATCAAGCGAGTTTGCTGGCTGAGGATGGAGAGGGGAGAGGTGGAGCTCCATAGGTACGACCGAGTTTTGAGGTAGTTCGGTCTACAGCAGGGGATCCCATCCCTCAGAGACTACGAGTTTTCTCGGACTATCCGGGATAACACTACAGTTAGCGGGGCTCCCGACATGCAGCGGTTCTAGAGCCAGGACACAGATGATGCCCCCATCCAGCCAGTGGATGGGGATGACGTAGGAGTAGCCGATGGCTACGATGCCTGGTACGCAGGCATCCGCCCTCCTCGGATGACGAGGGCACAGGGTCCGATCCACACAGTTGTGCATCGGATAGGGAGGCGGTGCCAGGCGACGATGGAGGCAGCCCAGGGTCACGACGGGAGAGAGGCGAGGAGGCCACAGGCACAGGAGCGGCCACGATAGAGAGAGAGGGAGAGGAGGGAGGCGAGACCCCCATCTCCATAGAGGCCACCATCGCCCGATAAGGGCAAGGGTGTGGACACAGGAGAGAGTAGCGAGATGGCTACTCTCCGGGCAGAGAGAGATCGTCTGCAGGCTCAGGTGCAGACGCTACAGGATGCGGCTGCACGACACCGAGCTGAGGTGTCACAGCTACGGGATGAGATTGCACGCCTCAGGGCACGGGGCGAAGGGGCGAGCTCTGGGGAGTTGACACGGGCTATCGCCCAACTAACATTCTACCAGACACTATACTTCCAGCTAGTGCCAGAGGCGGATAGACTACCCCTACCAGCTAACATCATAGATCCGATCAGGATCGGGTCATCGAGGACCTCGTCCCGATCGAGGACGAGGACTACACAGATGGCGATGGGGCCACCTCGTCCACCTCAGGGCGGGGGAGGAGATGAGGCAGAGAGCTCGAGGGGCTCTCGAGGCTAGAGGGCGGGACATTGACATTGTATTATATTTGTTTTTGTTTGATAGAGGATTGAGTATGCCGAGGTACAGATTGTGGCATACCAATCCAATTTTGATGATGTACATATATTTGTGATATATATAGATGAGATATTTTTGATCATATGACTTGTGTCTTGTGTGTATGCTTATGATGCTTTTATGTTTTGATTGATTGATTTGATAATTGGATGTAATTATGTCGTTGGAGATATTATAATTTGAATGTCATGCTTATGATATTTTAAATGAAATAATCCGATGTAACAAATTGATTTGTTGTAATGAAATGTAAAAATAAAAAGAGACTTCTAACAATAATTTCAAAGGACATTGTCGCTATTATAGACCATTTCATGGAGTCGCTGCTCACTCGGTCGTCAAGCTAATCCCATTTATAGAAATATTGTTAAAAAGTAAAAGAGTGCTTAAGAGACCTGCCTTAAGACTTTGGTGCAATAGTGCAAATGATGATGATGATGATGGTTTGTTTTCAGATTTTCATAAAAAATGTTTGTGCATGAAATGATGTTTCAAATGATTTTTGCTAGGCATAAATTCCTAAGGGTGATAAAATTTTTGGATAATTCTTTAGGAATTATACCATCATTGCAAAATTAAAGGTTGACATAATGACATGAAATAATGAAAATGTGTTTGCTTTTGAAAAGCATAATTTGTGTAACATAATGAATTAAGTCATATGGTTTTCATGATTTTTAATAAATGGGGAATAAAAATTGTTACAATGGTTTGCGCTAGGCATAGAATATGTAGGTATAGACTTATACCATCATCGCGAAAATCCAAAAAAAATAGTTTTATTGCATGATTGATTTTTGATGAACATAAAATATGAAAATGAGGACTTGCGCTAGGCATAAAATTCCAATTTTGGTTTTGAAACTATACCATCGTCGCGAAAGTCAACCAGATATATATGTATATGTTTTGTGTAGTTTGAAAGAAATTTTTGATTTTTCTATTATATAGTTGTCTTTGTGGTAAACAATTGTACTTGATTTATTCCAAACAAGTTGCAAAAATAATATTTCAAATTATTTTGAAGACAAAAGTTAGATTTATAAAGAATCCCATGTGCATATGTGAATTCATTTCCGATCTTGATTTATCATAATGATACACAAAATCTCTCAAATACAAATGTGTGTGCAATTGCATTGTTCATTTACCAGTTTTTGAGCAAGGTACTATGGTACAAGTGATTTGAAGAAACCAAATAAGTGTTCATTAACCATGATGTAGATGCATATAACCATACTAGGCTACTATGTAGGTCGGATTATCAAGAGCTAGCTAATCCATAAGCGGACATAGGTCCAGTACAAAAGAAGGTCGCTAATGTGACAGTACATATCACCACGCTAGGAGTTACCCAAGGCCAAGCAAGTTGGGCACAAACCACCTGTTATGGGGCTTACCTCACAGTTTTCGAATAATTGAGAATTCCAGGGATTCAAGCTCATCAACCCTTCTTTTCTTTTCAAAGGGTAGGGAAAGGGATTTTATTGCTTTCTTGCTTTCTTTTGAACTTTGCTTATTTTTCTTTTTGTATTTCTTTTGCTTGATAATGCTTGGAACATTGCTGTAATGATAAAAGAACATTTTTCTTTTCTTTTTTTCTTGAACTTTTCTTTTCTTTTTCTTTTTCTTTGCTAGGGATACTTGCTCGGATTAGCTGTAGAGCAAGGGATTTTTATTCTGGGTAGGGGTGAGCTTGTCCTTTTGCCAATTCTCAAAGATTCTAGACCATGTGCATGATAGGATAGCAGGGGAAACTTTTCGCTCAAGAAATTAGCTCTACTATGTAGCAAAACATGGAAATTACAAATATAATCATTTTATTGTGAAAAGATGTGCTTGGTTTAAGTAAATAACAAGATCAATTCTCTATGCTCAAACTTTATTTAATTGAATTTTGTGGACTTTGATATAAGAGAGATTAGTAATCATGCCAGATAAAATCAAGATATTTATTTGTTGTGAGTGTGCAAGTGAGGGATTCAAAATAAATGCTAATTTATCCCAAAATAATTTGAAACATATAACTGCAATAATTGTAAGAAAATATATATAAATGATTTTTGAGAAGTTTGGAGAATGTTGACTCTCTCTTTCTTCTTTATTTTGTTTTGGTTTCGAAAGAGTCAAGCATATAGCTATTTTTATATTTTTATTTTGATTTTTGTTTTTGAGCAAAAAGAACTTAACAAGTGCTTTAAATAAATGCAATAGATAGTTTTGAAGATTTTGGATGATTATGAATATTTTTGATGTTTTTGGATTTTTATAAATTTGAAAGAAATACAAGATAGTAATTTTGAACAAATATATACAAGGATGAAATGACCAAATTTATGCATAGTAACGTTTAAGATGCAAAATATTCATGGGTTCTTTAAGTTCTTTACCATCTAAGGTAGATAATTTATATGCTCCTGATTCAAATTTAGCAATAATAATGTATGGTCCAAGCCAATTGGGCTCGAATTTACCTTTAAGTTCCTTAGTTGCATTTGTATTTTTTTTTATTTTCTTTTAAAACAAGGTCACCGATCTCAAAGGATATGTGACGAACTTTCTTAGCATATGATCTTTTAAGCTTGTTTTGGTAAGCACGGAGATGCTCCAAAGCATTGATGCATTTTTCATCTAGGAGTTCCAACTGACTGAGTCTGCCAAGACGATATTCATCTCCTACTTCGGTATCTTGAAGTAGCAGAGCCAAAGAAGGAACTTCCAATTCAAATGGAAAAACGCTTCAAGACCATATACCAAAACAAATGGTGAAGTTCCAGTGGGGGTTCGAACACTAGTTCGATAGGCCCACAAGGCTGGATATAATTGAATGTGCCAATCACGGACAGTTTTATTGACTAATCTTTTGAGAATTTTGATTAAGGTTTTGTTAGATGCTTCTGCTTGACCATTACCCTGAGGATAATAGGGAGTGGACCAACGATGTTGAATCTTATATTTTTGACATAATTTTTTAACATCTTTATTTTTGAAGCAAGTTCCATTGTCAGAGATGAGATTGGCAAGAATTCCGAACCTGCAAATGATTTGATTAAAAATAAATTTAGAAACTTGTGTGCTAGTGCAGGAAGCTAAAGGCATAGCTTCGACCCACTTCGTGAAATACTCAAGGCAAGCTTATGATGAACTTGTGTCCATCGGATGACACGGATTGATTTTGCCAATAATATCCAAGCCCCATTTAGAAAAGGGCCATGGAGATGAAATAGCTTGCAGCTCTTGTGCAGGCGCATGGACAAGGTCAGCATGTTTTTGACACTTGTCGCAATGGCGCACATACTCATGTGCATCCGTTTCCATGGTAGGCCAAAAGTATCCTATCCGAAGGAGCTTTTTAGCAATAACACTACCACTAAAGTGTCCTCCACAAGAACCATCGTGGGCTTCACTCAAGGCTGATTTAGACTCTTCTAAGTTTAAACATCTTAATAGGATACCTTCAAAAGATCTCCTATATAAAGTATTGCCAATTATTACGAATCGACTTGCTCGTCGACGTAATAACCGACGCTGGTTTCTATTAGAATTGGCAGGGAAAGTCCCATTTTGAAGAAAATCAAATATGTCTCAGTATACCAAGGCTCAGGAGTAGTTTCATTGATTAGAAACACATCCAAAGGCTCTAAGCATGACTTATTTGAGGTGGGTTCCCAGAGTCGATGAATAATGATAGTGGCATATTTGTCATCTAACTCCAAGGGCAAGAGAGATGCAGCTGCGGCCATAGCATCACCTGCACGGTTGCTAGTTCGAGGAATAGCTTCCAAGGTGACTTGATCAAATAAAGACATTAATTGTAAAACATAGGCCTTATATGGGCGCAGCTTTATCATCTCGAGTTTGATAAACTTCATTAATTTGGTTTATAACCAATTGGGAATCACCAAAAACTAAAAGGTGTTTAATTTTTAGTGCTAGGGCAGCTCGTAATCCAAGGATTAGAGCTTCATACTCAGCAAGTATTGTTGGTGCAAGCAAAGGTCAGCTTGAAGGACAGAGGAATAAGATGTTTTTGCGGAGATATTAAAATAATACCCGCACCAGCCCCACTCATGCATCGGGCTCCATCAAAGTATAAGGACCATTGTTCATGATGGTCTCGCCTCTAATTGAAGGCATTCATCCGGAAACTCGATGATGAGGGGATGGGTAGACTCTAAGGGTGCAATAGCCTAATTGATCTCGCTATGATTTGACCCTTAACTGTACTTCTGTCCTATGAATGTGAGATCAAACTCGCTTAGAGCAAGAACCCACTTGGCCGTGCGACCCGATAAATAAGGTCGACTCATGAGATACCTTAAGGGATCATATTTAGCAATGACATAAGTTTTTTGGCTAAGCATATAATGTCGTAATTTTTGCGTAGCAAACACGACTGCTAGACATAGTTTTTCCAATGCTGTGTAGCGGGTTTCATAACTGATGAAGGTTCGGCTAATATAATAATTAGCACGTTCTCGCTTTTCATCATCAAGTTGGGCTAACATAGCCCCTAAGGCGTAATCTAAGCCGAAATATATAGGAGAAATGGGCGATCGGATTTAGGTGGTGAAAGCACAAGTGGATTAAGGAGGTATTGTTTGAGAAGTTCAAAAGCTTCTCTACATTCTGTATCCCAATTAAAGGGGACATCCTTCTTAAGGAGTTTAAGAAAGGGACCGGTTTTATCCGCCAGCTTATCGATGAAGCGATCGGATGGCTTGAAGCTTACCTTGTAAACTTCGTAACTCAGATATATTAGTCTGCAGTGGGCATATCGATGATGGCCGCAATCTTGAGAGGGTCGATTTCAATACCACGTAAAGAAACTAAAACCCCTAATAGTTTGTCGGATTTAACTCCGAATATGCATTTTGCTGGATTTAATCGAATGAGATATTCTCGTAATCGATTAAAAACTTTTCTTAAATCATCTAAATGATTATTTTCAATAATAGAGCGAGCTATAATATCATCCACATAATCATGTAGGATATCATGCATCATATCATGAAAAATGTAGGTCATAGCTCGTTGATAAGTTGCACCGAGGTTCTTTAAGCCAAATGGCATCACTTTCCAAAGAAAAGGTACCCTGTGGGGTAATAAAGGCTGTTTTAGCCTGGTCTTCAGGAGCTATCCGAATCTGATTATAACCGGAGAATCCATCCATTAAGGACATCATCCCACTTTCGACAGTGAAGTCAATGATTTGGTCCATGTTTGGAAGAGGAAAATCATCTTTAGGGCATGCAGCATTAATATCTCTAAAATCTATGCAAACCCTAACTTTGGTAGCTTCTTTCTTGGTGACTGGAACTACATTTGAGATCCATTCAAGGATAATCAATAGCTTGTATAAAGATAACATTCAGGAGTTTTTCTAACTCCCCTTTGACTAGCAGAGCCACTTTGGGATGCATTTTTCTAAGTTTTTGTTTAACAAGTTTAGCATCCGGATGGACCACTAGATGATGCATGACTACGGAAGGGTCTAGACCTGGCATATCTTCGTATGTCCAAGCGAAGACATCTTCATACTCTTTAAGGAATGCGATGTATTGTTCTTGTTTTTCTTGACTTAATTCTGATCCAATATTGATTATGTGAGGATTGTCCTCAGCTCCAATGTTAATTTTAATGACATTTTCTACCTCCATGTGTAGATCTCTTTCAAAATTAGGTGGGGCGGGTGAAACGCCCAATTCTTGTAATTCTTGTAAGGTTAATTTAGATAATTCATCTTGAGGATCAGTGGCCTCAAGTTGGGCTATAGTTGGTATAGAACCATCAAAATAAAACCCATTGTGTAACATCTCTTCAACAGAGACATCATGGAAGATATCTCCTTCCAACTCTTCATCGGGGTCGACAATCATTTCAGGGTATGCTATGGACAACATGTTGCATGAAAACGACTGATTTTTAAGAGGCAAATCAACATGCCTATCCAAATAATCTTGATAGCATATGAGATGATCATCATCCTCAAAAGGAAAGGGTTGACCCTTACTAGGAAATAGGCCCACACCACAGCAGGCATGCCACGGTTCTACCTCGAAAGGTTCTTTCATGCCATTTTGGAAAGGTCCCAAGCCTTTCCCTTCATATCCCATTTTAAGCATCATGGGTTTAGCTTTAATATAATCATTGGTAAAATAACACCGAGCATATCCTTCATGATGAGTTTTGATATTCCGAGGGATTCTTCCCTAGTCATATCCTTTATAAATGAAGGCACAACTCCCGACTTGGTAAGTACTTCCCATAGGTTGTGGGAGGCCCAAAGTACGAGGAGATGGCGGCAAGTTATTTAAAAGGTTTGAATCTTGCATGAAAGCATTCATTTTTTCTGATATTAAGGTTGTAGATAAATCTGGTAAAAGTTCATCAGAAAGGGCATAAGATGTAGAAGGCTTATTACCTATATCTTGAGATGTGGAAGGTATGATAGATGTGTCTATAGGTCTTGAATTTATAAGGATAGAACTTGAAGGATTGGTTGTAGACTTAAGATCTGTTTGAGGTTCTAAAATAATTTGTTTAGAGGGTTGTTGATCTATATAGGAGGATGAAATTAATGGAGGGGAAATAGGTGAAGTTATGGGTGTATGTTTCACAGTTTTAGATGAAAGATAAGAACTAGGATGTGTGGATGACAGAGCTAGGCAAAATTGCACTCCAACAGGGTTCTTGCCAAAGCACACATATCAAAAGGTCTAGGGTCACCATGAATAGTGACCAACTGATTTTTGAACTCAAATTTAACACATTGGTGTAAAGTTGATGGGACCGCTCGCATGGCGTTGATCCAAGGGCGACCCAAAAGTATATTGTACGATGCTGGACAATGTACAATAAACACGGTTGTTTCTAGGGTTCTAGGACCAACTTGCAATGGGAGGGTAATAACTCCACACGTTTCTTGTGTTTCGTCATTAAAAGCTTTGATAATCATATCGCTTTTCTTCATTTCATCACTTCTAAAGCCAAATCGTTGGTAGAAGTCAAAGGTGCAAATGTTTAGAGATGAGCCATTATCAATCAAAACTCTTTTGACAGCCTACATCTCCAATTAAAGCAAGAATGTATAAGGGATTGTCCTTATGTAAACCGTGTTGTGGGATATCTTTATCCCGAAAGTCAATACAATCAATCTCTCGAGTGATGATAGTATTGGCCATAGCTTCAGGTTGAATGTTTTGAGGTACCATCATTTGGCTCAATGTAAGCATCAACTCATCCCTATGGGTGGGAGAGGATCTTAATAAATCTAAGAGGGAAATTCTGGCCGTAGTATTAGACAATTGCTCATTAATGTTGTAAGGGGGTTTAGATTGAATAGTAGGAGCATGATTCCCTTTATTGGGGTTTTTCAAAACGAATGGAGCCGATCCATCGTTTTGGTTTGGTTCTTGTTGAGAATTTTGAGCTTGTTGTCGAGTAACGACTCCAATGGTACCTACAATGTTATAGTGAAGACGTTGAACTCGTCTCGGTTGAGCATTAATGGCTTGTTCATTAGAAAGGAATATATTAGAAGAAGGTCGAGTAGTGACTCTTCTAGGAAATGGTTCTTCCGGAACCATAGCATCTCGTGACGGGTTGAATAGGATCTCGATTCATTTTTAGAACTATTCGATTGGTTTGAAGTAATGTCTAGTTCACTTTCACTATCCGATTCTATATCACTAGAATCGAAGTTTGAAAATTATGTAAGGGCCTCGTCGTAACTAGGGATAAGGTCGTGTCAAATATTTGAGGATCCCGAATAGGTAATTGTCCGCTAATGGTTCCTACATATCGGGTAGGAGGGGGAACATTATGATGTTCGATTTGATTGGCTACCTCTTTACCATGTCTTGGTAAAGGGTGTTGAAATATGTCTAGAGTTTGATTGGCATTTTGATTTTGATTTTGGGGAATGGTCTTTTGAGTATTATTAGGAGGGTTTTGTTTAGGTTGGAAGGCTTGCACTTCCATTTCATTATTGTCAATCAAATCTTGTATTTTATGTTTCAACCTTTTACAAGCGTTGGTAGAATGTCCAGGTCCTCTATGGAAATCACAAGTGCAAGTCACTCCGTATCCGGGTATAGTTGGGTCGGTTCCTGGATAGCTGGTAATTGGATCAAACCTCTTTCGAGCAATTGAGGTAAAATAGTTGATAAGGGTTGGTTTAATCTAGTGAATTCTCGAGGAGGCTTGTCAGGAGGTTTCAATATGAATTTTTTTGTTGTCTTCGTTGCATTGACATTAGCAACATTTTCGCTGTCAGTGACTCCGTCACCGACAACTTGTTTGTTTTTATATTGATTTCTAGATGTTTTCTCATCATCCTTCTTCCTAAGTTGGCCTCTCCTAATGAGGGCATCTTCTACTCTTCGAGCTAAATCTATAGCTTGATCGAAGGTAGTTAAAGTAGCAATTGATAGCTCATAAGATATTTGTTCTTGTAAATTGTTGATGAAAATGTCCAACATTTCCCTATAAGGCAAGCACAAAGTGCAGCTTTTCCTGTCAATTGCCTCCATCTAGCTAAGAAATCGGCAAAGCATTCATCCTTGTCTTGTTTTAAATTGTATAGGTCTTTAATAGTTACATGCCTCTCGATGTAGGCACTAAATTGATGGACAAATGATTCAACTGTTTCTTCGAAGTTTCTCAAAGAATGAGTGGGCAATTGATAGTACCACTCTAATGCCATTCCACCTAAACTTTTTGGGAACATTTTTAGTAATAGCAAGTCGTCATGCGATATGTCGTGACATGCTATCCTAAACATGCGAAGATGCTCTATGGGATCTTCGGTTCCTTTATATATAGGCAGGACGTGCATGGGAAAATGCTTAGGGTATGGTTGAGCTACAACTATGGGGTCCAAAGGTTGACTACAGATCTCTCGATAATTATACGAGGGACGGTAGGGATCTATCTCGGTCCATACGTGAAGCTAATTGTTTCACCATGGCTTCCAGATTACTAGTTTGCCCCCCATATTGGTTTGGTAGGGCATTGACATGGGTTTTATGGGCGTAGGATGGAGGAACATGCAGATTAGATGCCATGTTACCGTTGTGTAAAGTATTGGTAGGAAAAGTATTATGGAGGAATTTTGAAGTTGGATTATGTTGTATTCCGGATTGTTGAAAGTTTGTATTTGGCTTTGTTTTAGGTTTTTGTTTACTTGAAGCATATTGCTCAATAGTTTGACGGAATAAAGTAGTGAAGGAAGGTTTCTTTTGTGTGGGAGTGATTTTAGGTTGAATAACAGGTTCCTTAGGAGGTTGGGTAACCCGTTGTTTTGACATGTTTTGAGCCATAGTGACCATATCCGTATTGGATGGCCCAGCCTTGTCACTTTCTTGATCAATGAAAGACAAGGGATTAATGCGCATATTAAACGCCTGTTCTATAGCTGCTTGAGTGTCACTAATTTGCCCTTTATCAAGGCGAATTGCCACATTAAGGTCATCAATGTTATCTATGAGAAATTTCTTGAAATGCTCGGTATTGTCAAAGGCAATAGTTCCATTTGGAGCTACTCTAGGGGATGAGGATCCATCCTCTTTAACACTTCCTTCTTGTTCCTTATCTTCACCTAAGTCTTCGTCTGATTGACCTAGAGTTTCTCCTTCCGGATTTGTATCTCCAAGAAGGACATTTGGGTCTTTAGTTGTATCTTGTAACCAATCTTCTCCTTCTCCTAAAGTTTCTTTACCATTCCTAAGTTTAGGCATGGTGCTAAGTTTTGATTTCAGCAAATAATTATTATATATAATATATATATATATATATATATATATATATATATATATATATATGCAACAAATTAAGAGGTATATATCTACTATATACCTACTACAATATTTGAAAAATGAAATGTTTAAGTTTTTGCTAAGTTTTTGATTTTTTAGTTTTTCTTTAATTTTTTGAAACAATATAATAAAGACAACAAATAACACAATAAATGCAAGAAATAATACTGAAGTAATAATCTAGTTTTCTATAAACAATTTATGAATATCATTAATAGGTTCGAGTTGTTCAGGAGTCATGAAGTGTTCTTCTTCAAATTGAAAGTTTTCTTTTAAAAATTTGATGAAAAGAGCTATAGTGATGTTGTCTGTTTCAGATGCTGGTTGATAAAAGTAAAGCTCATGGCAATACTCTCGATATAGCACAGATCACGGAACTCTATTCCATATTTCCCTATCTATAAGAACAACCTCTTGGTCTTCTACACAACCTAGGAACTGGTGCACAATGGCTGCATTCTCGAGGTATTCCTCGAAGGTGAACAACTCTGAAGATACTAGAGCTCTCCTATAGGCTAACCATCTATGGCAAGCTCTCTGAAGTTCATGATAAAAAACTAATTGATGAGGATCCAGGATTCTATCTAGGACTAGCCTCTTGATTTGCTTAAGTTGTGTGGACCTAGATGAAATGAGACTAAGTCTCCTATCAAGTTCGTTCCACATGAATTGATTTTTGCTTGTTTCAGGCACACTAAGGACATAATTGACTTCTATGGCTGCCAATTGATTTTCTACGTTTATAGTAACTGCTAACCTTTTCTTAGGAGCTACCATCTAAACATGTTTTCAAACTTAAATGTTTTTAAAATGCATCTATGTTTTAGTTGTTCTATATATGTTTTTGTTTTTTTTTTTTTGTTTTTGTTTTTCAAAAGGTTATGATGCATTCACGTCGGGTTCACCAAAATGTATCGCTCCAAATTTTTCGCATCCCTACCTTCAAGCTATTGGATCCGTGCCCGAAGGAGGATGGGAAAAAGATGTCGCGGTACCTCGGACTGAGAGGACTTTGCGAAGGTCCCGCCTCTCAAGGGAGGTGTATTTTGATGATTTTTCGACGGATGGTGGGTTCACCAGGAAACATTTAACGGCAGCTTCCACGCCTAGGTTTTGGAATGTGTTTAAATGTGTTCGTTTTAACCTTAAGCATTCATATCCTAGGTTTGGCCGAATGCATCTAGATTACTCTATATGAAAATGCAAGTTCAATGAATACAGAAAACAGATTTAAAGACAGAAACAGAGAGATTACAGAATGCAAATGATGAATACCTGATCCGGATGTCTGAAGAAGATTCTGATGTTGAAGTAGTCTGGATCGTCTGATATTCGACAGAATTGATCCGCAATCGACAAGATCGTCCCGAGATCTGACGAATTCGTCAGAGACCAGCAAAACCGAAAACAGATGCAAAATACAAAAAGTACTACAAGCTTCATACAGAGGGAAATGATATAAAATGGCAGCAATGTTATCAAATTGAAACTTAAACACAGAGACAAAAATGAATCATGCTAATTAGATGATAATTAGGATTTAATTATGCACTTAATCTAAATGGGTGAACTCCAAATGCAAGATAATATAAAACACTGAATAGATTATCTAATTTGCAGAATAAAATGACAGAAAAAAGGTTGAGGAATGCAAACTTTAGGCACTGATTGCCTTAATACGGACTGCAGTCGAGATCGTCTCGCATCAGTACGAAATCGCCTCGAATTCGATAGGTTCGCCTCCGATCTGAACAGGATCGTCGGCAACGATAGGTGCTAGCTCCGACTGAAAAACAGTGATGTACCTGCAACAAAAATGATATGGAACTAGTGCAAATGGAAAATAGGGATGTTTTAACGTGAATGGAGTTAATTTGCAGATAATTTTCAGCCAGGGGTTGGGAAGGGAAAATCCTAGAGACTAAATAGGCTTAGGGGAGTAGTTAGGAGGTTGGAGATCATCCCAATTTGGGAGATCTCCAACGGGGGGAGGGTCCCAACGGCGCAGACACGCTTCTGCCCATATTGGAGACCCGTTGGAACAGATTCCAACTTTGCAAAATCAGTTTTGTGACAAGATCGTCTGGACGTCCTAGTCCAGACGAAATCGTCAAATCTGGGGCGATATCGTCTGATCGGCGACGATATCGTCAAACGGTCAAAACAACCTCTAAAAATGGCACGAAAAAGGGGGAAACGGATTTCTCGACGGTTAACGAGCGGTTTGGGAGGTTAAATTTGATTTTTAAATTATTTACTAAGGTGAATGTAATTATTGTAATTTTACTGCGCCAATTTTAGGGTGCTACAATGAGAAATCTGAAAAAAGCCTTGATGATTCAAAATGCATTCAAATAGAGGATCTTGAAAGTGAACTTACTAATGCTCTTAGTGTTTTGAAAAAGGAAAGAAAGAAGAATGCTAGACTCAAGGATAAGTTATATGAAAGTTGTATGGAGAGAGATGAACTTATAGAAAGTCTTGACCTCTCTATGGCTAAGACACAAGAACTCAAGAATAAGTTAGAATCTAAGGTGCTTGAGCATAGTGAATTAGAACAAAAAATGGCTTCCTTGAAAGAGGAAAATAAAGAGTACAAGGATAAGCTGTACAAGTTTCAAGAAATCTCCAAAAAGGTTAAATCTCTTATCAAAGGTCAAAGAAAGACAACAAATAAAATAGGTCTAGGTTTTGTTAAACCACACAAGGAACAGGTTGGGGAATCTAGTAAAATATTTCAAAAATAAGAGAGTTCTGATGAAGAGAGTGGTTCAGAGAAAGAGTCCGTGAGTGATAAATGCGTAGAAACAGAAAACAAAATTTTAAATGAGAAGAAGAAGTATTCGGGACCCAAGAGGTCAAACAGAAGAATATTTCACGGCAGATGTTTTGTGTGTCAAAGGTTTGGTCACATGGCTTCACAGTGCATAGATCAAATGAAGAGGGTAAACAACAATTTCAAAAGTTTTGGTTTCTTTCAAGGGTATTGTTACTCTTGTCAACAGTTTGGGCACAAGGCAGTTTACTACAAGACAAATAACAGGAACAGATTTAGTCAGAACAGATAGATTCAAAGAACCAGTATGCCTAAAAGAAATAACTTTGTTACTTGTTATAAATGCAACAATGCAGGTCACACAGCTAGACAGTGCAAAATTGAACTACCAAGGTACAAAAACAAGAAAAGTGATATGAACAGGTTTGTGGATCAAGGCATGGATAAGAACAAGAATGAGAACAAGAACAAAAACAGTGACAAGAACAAAAATACGGAAAAATAATTCAAGAGAAGACTTGGCAAGGAAATTGTAGACACTGATGATGATGAGTGCCTAATGGGAGTTTTACTCCCACCCCTATTTTAAATCACCTCATCAGGAGGTGGGGGAGGGACTAAGCTAAGAAGCTCATTCTTAGTCTCGAGCCCCAAAGGTGACCCTTTGCCATTGATGACAAAGGGGGAGAGATATGAGTAAGGGGGAGAGCTTCAATCTGAAGAGGAAAGCTTCAAGTCAGGGGGAGCAAAAACTTCAAAGGCAGAGTCTCAGTTATGGGCGCAGTTTCTCAGTTGTTATCTCGGTTGGTTTCAGTTTTGGCTCTTAAGATGTGTTTTTAGTAAAGGGTTGCCATCAATGACAAAGGGGGAGATTGTTGGCAATTTTGGGTACTTTGAGTACTTTGCATTTGCTCAAGTGAATAAGTTGTCATTGATGTCAAAGAGCTTTTGAAAGAATTTGATTTGATGTAAAATAATGTGTTTTTGATGAAGGTTCGGCTTGACAGGTTCGAAATCAGTAAGTTGGAAAAATGTCGCGATATCGCAACATGTCACATTTTCGCGACTCAGGCAGGAGAGAGAAATATTTTTGAAAAAGTGTCGCGATTTCGCGACATGTTGGAAGAGAGAGAAGAAGCTGGCAAAACTGTCGCGATTTCGTGACATGTTGGCAGAGAAAGAAAGCAAGGTGGAAAGTGTCGTGATTTCATGACATGTCGGGTTTTCGCGACCCAAAGAAAAGAAAAGCGCTAAGGAGGAAAAGTGTCATGATTTTGTGACATACTACAAAAGGTGATTTAAGAAGCATCACGATTTTGCGACATGCTGTAAAAGACTAAGTGAGGACTGTCACGATTTCGTGACATGTTGAAAAGCTCGAAGTGAGAATTGTCACGATTTTGTGACAAGCAGCAAAGGGGAAGAGTCTGAAATGAGAAGCGTCGCAATTTCGTGACAGGCTACAAAGAAGTTGTACGCATGCAGAAAGTGTCATGATTTTGTGACAAGTTGAGATGGCAGCATTGAGTTGGAGAAAGTGTCACGATTTCATGACAGAAACAGTTAAGTCTTCAACAGAAGCAGCGTCATGATTTCACGACGAATTGAAGAAGGAAGAGCTCGAAGGCAAAAGCATCACGATTTCATGACATGTTCTAGTTTCGCTAGTATCTGTAGAGAAGAGTGTACAAAAGTGAAAGGCGTCGCGATTTCGTGACATGTTCTAGTTTCGCGGGCATAACGCAGAGAAAAGCTTAAGGCAGTGAAAGTGTCACGATTTTGTGACATGTTCCATTTTGACTAGTGCAAGCCTAGAAGAAGGCCATGAAGTCATAAGGGTCATGATTTCGTAACAGAGTTGAAGATGACATCAGCAAAAGCAGATGTGTTGCAATTTCATGACAAAAGTAGAGAAGAAGGCCATGAAGTCTAAAGTGTCACGATTTCACGACAGGAGTGAAGATGACGTCAGCAAAAGTCAGAAGTGTCATGATTTCACAACAAGGACGTAGCCAAGGCAGACAAAGGCAAAAAGTGTCATGATTTCGTGACAGCAGGCAAAAGAAGGTGTTCGACAGGCAAAGGTGTTGTGATATCATGACATGTAGTTTCACGGCAGAAGCTACAGGTGAGTTCCAGAGGCGGTTGAAGGACAGAGTTAACTTTGAGCCGACAAAGTTAAATCTAGGCCGACGTAAATTAGGGCATGCAGTCGACGGAGTTAGGGTTTGCATTTGCATAACAACCGACTAAGATCAAAGTTTTGATTTTAAAAGTATTGCTATAAAAGGAGGGCTGTTTGAAGAGATGATGATCGATCGAAGTGTGCGTTCAAAGTGTGATTCATAGATAGAGTGCGGGGGAAGAATTTTGATCGTCAAGAAGTAGAGTGTGCGAAATCTGTGTTGCTGTGATTGCGTAAAGGTGCATAGGTTGATGTTCGATTGAGTGTTGCTGTGTTTTTTATAGAAGTGCATAAGTTGATCAAGTGCTGCTGTGTGTGCGCGTTTAGTACAAAAGTTGGTTTCGACCAAGTGCGGTTGTAACAGAATAGAAAGAGATTTAAGGATAGAATTGTGCTAGATCGAAGGACTGTGTTTTGTGTAGACCAAAGAACAGAGGAAGAGGACAGACTTGTGCCAGACCGAAGGACTGTGTTTGGTGTAGACCAAAGAAACAAAATCGAGGACATTTTTGCTAGATCGAAGGACTATGTTTACTGTGAATTTGAGGACCGGCTTTGCAGTGATAGAGTTGAGGACAGAGATCTCCAGTCAAAGCAGGGAAGACGGGTGTCTTCTGTGGATAGAGTTCCACTTGCTAAGGGCAAAGGAGGTAGAGGTATTCTAGAGGATCACCACTAAAGAGCAGAGCTAGGGGAAGGTATCTCCTTTGGGTTGGTGCCCATAAACATTGTAATCGGGAAAGGTTTTCCCAGATTCTGAGTTGATAAAATTTAGTGAAAATTTTATCCGTGGAGTAGCCCGCGTTGGGTGAACCACGTAAATTGCTGTCTCTTTTGTGGATGGTGTTTTGTGCATTGCTTTGATTACTACTTTTAATACTGCTATCTATTCACTGCATAATTCTGATTTGGAAGCTGTTTTGAAGTAAAAGTAAAAAGTGGTCTTATACTGTTCACCCCGCCCTCTCAATATAAGCTTGTGTTCTTCAATTATAGCGGCTAGTTACCCATGCAATTTGGTTGGATGACAAGATTACAATAAGGACATTCATTGATGTGAAGACAAACTGAGGAATGACCCATTTTTTGCTTAGGAGCAACTAGAGCATTGTGACAGAGCAAGAACCAGTAGATCAAACATATTTTTCACTATATTGGGACAGTTATATACTTTACCCAAATATTTTTGTATAGGAGGATGTATATGCATTATCCAAATAATGTAATAAGAGGGGATGCTAGAGTAATATTCCATTCTTTGGAATATTTACCCTTTTACTCCACTAGGTAAAATAGGTAGTATATTGCATTATACTACATAGGTAGATTATTACATTTAATTTTCTACTTTCTACCATGTAGATATTTACTATATTAAATATCTAACGGTAATTCCTAAATATCCTAGGTTAAGAATCCTAAACCAATTGCTCTACCTCCTATGACGCATTGGTTAGTGTGATTTCAACATTATTGTTTTATATGCTATTTTGTATCCTATTTAAACTATAGTTCCTAAACTATATGGTTAATGCAATTTATCATTTGAATAATCAAACTATGATCTCCTGGTCACAAAGGGTACTATGGAGTATGGGTTATGGTATCCGAAAGGTAAGGACTTCACCCTTATTGCGTATTTAGATGAAAATTGGGCAGGATGTGTAGATGACAGGAAGATTGTTGGACATTTTGAGTCCCTAAGCCAAAGTTGTCATTGATGTCAAGATGCAAGTGATAGTTCTTCTTCAGTTTGAGTGGAAGTTTATAATGGGTTAAAATATTTTTATTTTACACCCAAAAGAATGGGTCAGAAAGTGGTTTCATTTCTCCTTTGGAAGCAAATATATCCGAAGCAATGGAAGGATATAATATTATAATCTTTATTATAATATTTATCCAAGGTGGTGAAAAACCCAAATAAATTATTATAATTTTAATTATAATATTATTTGGTTTACAAAGGACAATTAATTATTTTTTATAAAACCCTAAGGTTGGGTTTTGGAGGGAAAAATATTTCAAAGTGCAAGTTTAATATTAATTAAACCCAAAGGTTGGGTTTAATAAAAGGCATTCGAAGCCTTTACCGCCGACGTCATGGGAGGAAGCATGGTGAGTGTCGACGTCGTTAATGCAATGGAGGAGCATATAAATATGCCCAACAAACCTAAGTTTAATTTACCCTTGCTCGAATTAATAATCGGTGGCATGCACAAAAGAGAGCTTGTGATTTACGAAAACATGGCAGCGAAGTGGATAGAGGAGGAAGTGACCATCCTCAAATCTCATTGGGCAAGCATGGCCTAGTGGTAGTTGGGAAAGCGCAAAGGCGCTGGCAGCAAGGTGGTTGACGTTCGAATCCCGCATGCATTGTTTGGTGTGTTGATTGAGGTGCCCAAGGCGCACGACCTTTTGCTTTGGTGGAAGGTGATGTGAGATTAAGAAGCACGTGGTGCTTCTTTAATCTCAAGTGAGCGCTTGGCTCGTGCGATGACTTTGGCCATGGTTAAGGCGCTTGTGGTGAGACAAGGTTGAGGGTTCGATTCCCTCCGAAGACAAGGTATTTAATTTTGATTTTAATTTTATGAGTTGCCTAATGTTGGAGGAATAAGGGTGCATAATTGATTATTATTTTTATACATTAAGGCATAAAGTTTATGGTGAATGATTGTTGAGGATTATTTTGGAAGGATTGATATTTGAGATTTATTATTTTAGGAGTAATAAGGAGTTTGAGTAAAGTTTTAATTAATTTCTATTAAGACTTTTTGAGTATTATTTTTGTATAAGGGTTTTTCTATTAAAAGAAGACTATGGTGAATGTTATTTTTGAGTTGGAGTAATAAGGTGTATTTTGGGTCATTATTTTGTATTGTGTTATTATTAAAGTCTTCTAACCCTTATTGAGATTGGAAAAGAGAAATTTGTGAGTGTGGCAGATTTGTGAGATCAACTCCTTGTCAAGCAAAAAGGTATGGGCAAATTCTTCTTTGGTTGAAGTTGGTTGATTGGATTTATTGAAAATTAAGTTTGGAGTGAAAAGGATTTGATTAGGGTTTCCTTTTCGAAAGTGTTTGAGTTAATGCTTCAAGGTTTTTTGAATTGAGAGTTGTGATTAAACCTTGTTTTATAAGCATTGTTGTTGAGACCATTGGTTGAGTGAAGTGTTTGAGTTAATGCTTCAAGGTTTTCTAAATTGAGAGTTGTGATTAAAACCTTGTTTTATTAGCATTGTTGTTGAAGCCATTGGTTATGTGAAGAACCTGAGTTAGGGTTTGAAAAGATCATGAGTATCATTGTTATGTGAAGAATGTTTTATTAGCATTGTTGTTGAAGTGAGTTGTTATGCAAAGAACTTGAACTTGAGTTAGAAAAGAACATGAGTATCATTGTTATGTGAGATTTGTTGTTGAGCATTGTTGGAAATATTTTGAGTTGGATGATACATGCTTGGACTAGGGTTTGTGAGAAAGGGTTGTTCCTTGAAGTGATTGGTTGAGTAGAGTTGATTGAGCCTAGTCAAGTGGATGTATGAAGTGGTTGTTCAAGTTCCATAAAACAAACTATTCTATATTCTGATTTGAGTTGAGATTGAGCTTTGAGTATAGAACATATTGAGTCTCTAACAATTCTCTTTATGCTTCTATGAGATTGAGTTGAGAAAGTGATTGAGCATTGAGTATAGAACATATTGAGTCTCTAACAATTCTCTTTATGTTTCTATGAGATTGGACAAGTTTTGTGTGGACTTGTTAAGCAGATTTGAGGTAAGTCTTTGAGAAGACTTGTGGACTAATTTTGTGTGAGATTTTGTGGAAGCTTACAATACAGATTTGAGCAAGTCCTAGAGAGGACTTATTGAGCATATTTGGACAAGTTCTATGTGAGCTTGTTGAGAATATTTGGACAAGTTATGTGTGAGCTTATTGAGAATATTTGGACAAGTTCTATGTGAGCTTGTTGAGCAGATTTGGACAAGTTCTGAGTGGACCTGTTGAGCAGATTTGGACAGGTTCTGAGTGGACCTATTGAGAAGATTTGAGCAAGTTTTGAGTGGACTTATTGAGCAGATTTGAGTGTTTGAGTGACCTATTAATTAATTTGAGTGGACCTATTGAGCAGATTTGAGTAGGTTTTAAGTGGACCTATTGAGAAGATTTGTACTAGACCGAATGAACTATGTTTAGTGCAGATTTGAGTGGACTTGTGCTAGACCGACTGGACTATGTTTAGTGCAAGAGTTGAGCAGATTTGTGCTAGACCGAATGGACTATGTTTAGTGCAGATTTGAGTGAGATTATTGAGCAGACTTGTGCTAGACCGAATGAACTATGTTTAGTGCAAGAGATTGAGCAGAGTTATGCTAGACCGACTAGACTATGTTTAGTATAAAATTGAGATAGAGCTTTGGAGGTGACAGAGTAGAGAGGACAAAGTCTCCAGTGGATAGAGATCCATCAGCTAGGACATTGAGGATAGGTCTTCTGAGTGGGGACAAGAGTCTTCAAGTGGAGAGAGATCCACAAGCCAATGCAGTGGAGGTAGTAGTCTTCTAGAGGATCACCAACCAGAGTAGAGGAGAAGGAGTTCTCCTATGGATAGAGATCCACAAACTAGATTTAGGGGATCAACATCTCCTTTGGACAGAGGTCCATAAACATTGTAATTGGGAAGGATTCCCAAGAGATTGATTGAGAAAATTTTAGTGAAATATTTTCTCCATGGAGTAGCCCATATTGGGTGAACCATGTAAATTATGTTGTCTCTATTGTGTGTGGTGTTGTGTACATTGCTTTGATTACTGCTATTGATATTGCTATCTTTACATTGCATATATTGGTTTGAGAGAAAAAGTAAAAAGTGGTCTTATACTATTCACCCCTCCTCTCAATATAAGCTTGTGTTCTTCAATTGGTATTAGAGTGGGTTCCTTCAGAAGAGTTTGATAGCTTGAAGGAAAAGTGGTCAAGAACACAATGGATCAAAGGGATGAGTCCATCAATAATACAGTACCAATATTTGATGGAAGTGACTTCTTGTATTGGTGTATGTTGATGAGATTTCACCTGATGGCACTTGGCAATGAAGTTTGGGATGCAGTGGAACTTGGATATGATTCAGTAATCAATCCTCCTATAGATAAGGAAGGTAAGCTTCTAATGCATGCAAATTCAAGAGCTATGAATGCAATTATAAAAGGGTTGCGTAGATCAGAATCTATGAAGGTTATGGATTGTAAAACAACAAAAGAAATGTGGGAACTACTGCATAACATATATGAAGGAGATAAAGGTGTCAAGAAAGCTAAGATCAAAAATCTCAAAGGAGAATTTGAAAACTTAAGAATGCGGGATGATGAAAACATTCGTGACTATCTCAGTAAGATTGATGAACTTGTACATGAGATGAGAGGTCTTGGAATGAAGGTCGATGAATCTGATGCTTGTGATAAGATCTTGAGAACTCTTCCAAAAAGGTACAGTGAAAAGGTCTCTGCTATAGAAACATCAATTGATAGTGATTGTCTGACAAGAAATTCTTTGCTTGGCATGCTTACAACTTTTGAGATAAGAACAAAATATCCTATCCCTCCGAAAGAGGCTGCATTCAAAGTGAACAAGAAGATAAAGGGTAAGAAGTCAGAATCAAGAAGTGAGTCATCCAGTGATGAAGAAGCAAATTATGGTAGAAGAGATAAAGGTTCCAGAAGACCCATAGATCTAAGATCTGTTAAGTGTTTCAATTATGGAAAGTATGGACATTTTGCAATAGATTGTAAAGAGCCAAAGAACAACAATGGTGAAGAAAAATAGGATCATAGGTACAGGGAATCAAAAAGATACAGGCACCAAAATAAAAGCAAGGATGGACAAAGTAGACAAGGAAATAAGTTCTTCCAAAGACAAAAGAGGAGCTACTATGCGGATAATGCAAGTAAGTACTCAAATGATAGTGATGCTAGTTTTTTAGACAATGATAGAGATGAAGTCCTATTTATGATTGAAGAAAAAGAACCAGTTAAGAAAAGGACTCCAGTTATTCTCAAGTGTTTTAGATGTGGTAAATTTGGACATCTTGAAGATGATTGCACAAGGGATGGTTATAGTTTCAGTGATGATGACTATGAAGATGCACTTGAAAGACCAGATGAAAATCTTCTAATGGCATTAGAAGAAGAAGTGAGTGATCCTATAGAAGACAAGCCAAAAGAAAGTAATGATGTGGACAAAGGTAAAAAAATAGAGGATTATTCAGCAGAGAATGGTTATGATCTCAAGGGAGAACTTATCTATGCCCTTGACATGGTAAAGAAGGTAAGAAAGCAACACTCTAAGCTTGAAATTCAGTTTCAAGAATGTGATGAAGAAAGATTATTGCTCATAGAGGATTTAGAAAAATCAAAGGCTAAGGCAAGGAAGTTCAAAGATAAGTTAGAAGCAAAGATTTTGGAATGTGAGAAGTTAGCACAAGAAGTGGCACTACTAAAGGAATATTTAGAAGATTCCAAGAATAAGCTATACAAGTATGTAAACAATGCAAAGAGTGTGGATAAAATAGTCAAGATACAAAGAGGAGCAACAAACAAGATAGGTCTTGGTTCTAAACAGGTACAAAAGAAATGGGAAGAAGAGTCTACTTCAAGTCTTGAAGAAGAAGAAACTTCAGATGAAGATACATCAGAAGAAGATAGTGTAAGAGGGAGTGAGACATCAGAGGATGAGTTGGACAATAAAAGGTTCAACAAAGATAGGAACAATGCACAGAGAAGATACAGATGGAACAACAATCAGAATAGGAGACCAATGAGGTCAAGACAAGGAAGCTTCAATGGAAGATGTTTTTCATGTCACAGGTTTGGGCACATGGCTTCATAATGCAGGACACATGAAAGACATGAATATGGGAAAGGATAACTTTTCCATGGGTATTGCTACTCATGTAATGAGTTTGGTCACAAGGAAATGAATTGTAGGGTTCATGATAGAAGAGGATATGGCTTCACTAGAAGAAATCCTAAGACATTTGCACCTCCAAGGAATAATAACATTAAGTGTTATAAGTGCAATAATGATGGTCACACAACAAAATGGTGTAGAGCAAATATTCCAAAAATAGGTATGAACAGGAATAGGAACAGGAACATGAACAAGAACAAGAACATGGATAAGAATAAAAACAGGAACAAGAATAGGAACAAGAATAGGAACAGGAATGATGACAAGAACAGGGATGATGACTTGGATAGAAATAGTCAGAGGATTCAGAAAACTCAAAAAAGAAGGGAAAAGGATAAAGGTAAAGAACAATGCTTTTGGGGAGTAGAAATACTCCCACCCCAGAATTAACCACCTCATGAGGAGGTGGGGGAGGGGCTAAGCTAAGAGGCTCATTCTTAGCCCCGAGCCCCAAAGGTGACCCTTTGCCATTGATGTCAAAGGGGGAGAGATTTGTGTATTGGGGAGAGATTTGATATGGGGAGATATTTGATATCTGAAAGAGCATTGAGCCAGGGGGAGCAATGTCCCAAGGGAGGAGAAGAAAAAGAAAGGTCAGGTTTTAGTAAAAAGAATGTGGGTTGCCATCAATGACAAAGGGGGAGATTGTTGGACATTTTGAGTCCCTAAGCCAAAGTTGTCATTGATGTCAAGATGCAAGTGATAGTTCTTCTTCAGTTTGAGTGCAAAGTTTAATGGAAGTTTATAATGGGTTAAAATATTTTTATTTTACACCCAAAAGAATGGGTCAGAAAGTGGTTTCATTTCTCCTTTGGAAGCAAATATATCCGAAGCAATGGAAGGATATAATATTATAATATTTATTATAATATTTATCCAAGGTGGTGAAAAACCCAAATAAATTATTATAATTTTAATTATAATATTATTTGGTTTACAAAGGACAATTAATTATTTTTTATAAAACCCTAAGGTTGGGTTTTGGAGGGAAAAATATTTCAAAGCGCAAAGTTTAATATTAATTAAACCCAAAGGTTGGGTTTAATAAAAGGCATTCGAAGCCTTTACCATCGACGTCATGGGAGGAAACACGGTGAGTGTCGACATCATTAATGCAATGGAGGAGCATATAAATATGCCCAACAAACCTAAGTTTAATTCACCCTTGCTCGAATTAATAATCGGTGGCATGCAAAAGAGAGCTTGTGATTTATAAAAACATGGCAGTAAAGTGGACAAAGGAGGAAGTTTCCATCCTCAAATTTCATTGGGCAAGCATGGCCTAGTGGTAGTTTGGAAAGTGCAAAGGCACTGGCAGCAAGGTGGTTGACGTTCGAATCCCCGCGTGCATTGTTTGGTGTGTTGATTGAGGCGCCCAAGGTGCATGACCTTTTGCCTTTGGTGGAAGGTGATGTGAGATTAAGAAGCACGTGGTGCTTCTTTAATCTCAAACGAGCGCTTGGCTCATGCGATGACTTTGGCCGTGGTTAAGGCGCTTGTGGTGAGGCAAGGTTGAGGGTTCGATTCCCTCCAAAGACAAGGTATTTAATTTTGATTTTAATTTTATGAAGTTGCCTAATGTTGGAGGAATAAGGGTGCATAATTGATTATTATTTTTATACATTAAGGCATAAAGTTTATGGTGAATGTTTGTTGAGGATTGATATTTGAAGTTTATGGTGAATGATTGTTGAGGATTATTTTGGAAGGATTGGTATTTGAGATTTATTATTTTAGGAGTAATAAGGAGTTTGAGTAAAGTTTTAATTAAATTATTATTAAGACTTTTTGAGTATTATTTTTGTATAAGGGTTTTTCTATTAAAAGAAGACTATGGTGAATGTTATTTTTGAGTTGGAGTAATAAGGTGTATTTTGGGTCATCATTTTGTATTGTGTTATTATTAAAGTCTTCTAACCCTTATTGAGATTGGAAAAGAGAAATTTGTGAGTGTGGCAGATTTGTGAGATCAACTCCTTGTCAAGCAAAAAGGTATGGGCAAATTCTTCCTTGGTTGAAGTTGGTTGATTGGCTTTATTGAAAATTAAGTTTGGAGTGAAAAGGATTTGATTAGGGTTTCCTTTTCAAAAGTGTTTGAGTTAATGCTTCAAGGTTTTTTGAGATTGAGAGTTGTGATTAAACCTTGTTTTATAAGCATTGTTGTTGAGACCATTGGTTGAGTGAAGTGTTTGAGTTAATGCTTCAAGGTTTTCTAAATTGAGAGTTGTGATTAAAACCTTGTTTTATTAGCATTGTTGTTGAAGCCATTGGTTGTGTGAAGAACCTGAGTTAGGGTTTGAAAAGATCATGAGTATCATTGTTATATGAAGAATGTTTTATAAGCATTGTTGTTGAAGTGAGTTGTTATGCAAAGAACTTGAACTAGAGTTAGAAAAGAACATGAGTATCATTGTTATGTGAGATTTGTTGTTGAGCATTGTTGGAAATATTTTGAGTTGGATTATACATGCTTGGACTAGGGTTTGTGAGAAAGGGTTGTTCCTTGAAGTGATTGGTTGAGTAGAGTTGATTGAGCCTAGTCAAGTGGATGTATGAAGTGATTGTTCAAGTTCCATAAAACAAACTATTCTATATTCTGATTTGAGTTGAGATTGAGCTTTGAGTATAGAACATATTGAGTCTCTAACAATTCTCTTTATGCTTCTATGAGATTGAGTTGAGAAAGTGATTGAGTATTGAGTATAGAACATATTGAGTCTCTAACAATTCTCTTTATGTTTCTATGAGATTGGACAAGTTCTGTGTGGACTTGTTAAGCAGATTTGAGGTAAGTCTTTGAGAAGACTTGTGGACTGATTTTGTGTGAGCTTTTGTGGAAGCTTATGTTGAGCAAGGTGCAGCGACAGTATTGTCATTGTTGTCAACACAGTCAGATAGATCGGTTGATGCAATGGACAGGAGTTCAGAGGTTATTCAGAGTATGTACAGTGAAGTTAAATGCTTATGAGGATGTTTTTGATGTTTGGGTGAAGTTGTTACAGGTTGTCCAAGAAGACCGAAGTGGCCCATATGCAAAAGATAAAAGAGAAGCGAAAAAGCAAAAGAAAAAAGTGTCATGATATCGCGACATGTTGCATTTTCGTGGCCAAAAGAGAAGAGAAAATGCAAGGAGAAAAAGTGTCGCGATATCGCGACATGTTGCATTTTCACGGCCAAAAGAGAAGAGAAAATGCAAGGAGAAAAAGTGTCGCGATATCGCGACATGTTGCATTTTCGTGGCCAAAAGAGAAGAGAAAATGCAAGGAGAAAAAGTGTCGCGATATCGTGACATGTTGCATTTTCGTGGCCAAAAGAGAAGAGAAAGAGCAAGGAGGAAAAAGTGTCACGATATCGCGACATGTTGTATTTTCGCAGGCCAAAGCAAAGAGAAAGAGCAAGGAGAAAAAGTGTCACGATATCATGACATGTATTTTTGCGGGCCAAAGCAAAGAGAAAGAGCAAGGAGAAAAAGTGTCGCGATATCGCGACATGTTGTATTTTCACGGTCCAAAGCAAAGAGAAAGAGCAAGAAAGAAAAAGTGTCACGATATCGTGACATGTTGCATTTTTGCAACTCAAAAAGGGCAGAGGCAGAGAAAGAAAAAGTGTCACGATATCGTGACATGTCGCATTTTCGTGACTCAAAAAGGGAAAGAAGCAGAGAAAAAAAAGTGTCGCGATATCACGACATGTCGCATTTTCATGACTCAAAAGGGTAGGCTGGCAGAGAAACAAAAGTGTCACGATATCGCGACATGTCGCATTTTTACGACTCAAAAAGGCAGGCAGGTAGAGAAACAAAAGTGTCACGATATCACGACATGTCGCATTTTCATGACTCAAAAAGGGCAGGTAGGCAGAGAAACAAAAGTGTCATGATATCGTGACATGTCGCATTTTTATGACTCAAAAAGGGCAGGCAAGCAGAGAAACAAAAGTGTCACGATATCGCGACATGTCGCATTTTCGTGACTCAAGAAGGGCCTCAAAATAGAAATGAAAAGCCTTTTTTTGGAAACCAAAACACATGCATGCATAAGGGAAAGAGAAAACGAACAGTCATGCAAAGAGAAAATGAACAAACATGCAAAGAGAAAACGAACAGACATGAAGGAGAAAATGAATAGTCATCAAAGAGAAAATGAACAGTCATGCAAAGAGAAAATGAACAGACATGCAAAGAGAAAATGAACAATCATGCAAGGAGAAAATGAACAGTCATGAAGGAGAAAATGAATAGTCATCGAAGGAGAAAATGAACAGTCATGACCGAGAAGATGAACAGTCATGGTAGGAGAATATGGTGTCAATTATTTGCATGTGACGTGTTTGACGAAATGCCTTCTAAATATATACAAAAGGAGTTACATAAAGAAGTAGTTACAATTGACAAGTGGCGTATGAGAATATGAAAGGAGTTACAACTAGAGTTACAAAGAGAAAGGATTGTTATAAAAGGAGTGTTGCTTGGAGAATTTAAATGTGCGGATTCTATCTTGCGAAGAGAGCGAGAGGAGAGCGAGAAGGATGTGTGTTTTGTGAATTGTGGGTGATGTTGAGTAAGCAATAGACCAGTCAGGGTCTTGTAAAAGTGAAGGCATTTTTATGTCAATCTTCTAGTTTCAAAATTGAAGTCCAAGTTGGTGCTTGGCATCAGGGGTTGGTGCTCCTTCCAGTTGGTGTTGGTAAATCAGGGGTTGGTGCTCCTTTCTATTGGTGCAGATAAATCAAGGGTTGGTGCTCCTTTTTATTGGTGTAGATAAATCAGGGGTTGGTGCTCCTTCCAGTGGGTGCTGGTAAATTGATTGTAAAGTTGTGCTTTGCAAAGGCTGGATTTGGATGGGAGTCCAAACAGTCATTTTTGAGGAGTAGCCAAATCGGTGAACCTCGGTACATCTTGTGTTGTGTGATGCTCTCTTGTTATACTTGCTTTATTTGGTTTTAAGTTTTCATTGTTTTGGCTTTAAGAGTTGAAGATTTAAGTTTTAAAGAGCTACACTGATTCACCCCCCTCTCAGTGTCATTGTGAGACTAACAATTGGTATCAGAGCGAGGTTCCTGAACAAGCTTAACCGGCTAGGGTGATCTTGGAAGTGACACAATGGCAGGTGGTGAAGGCTTCTCATCAAACAAAGCACCATTGTTTGATGAAACTAATTACGCATTTTGGAGACTCAGGATGCAGACATATCTTTGTGCTTTGGGATACGACATTTGGGATTCAGTAGATAGTGGATACACAATACCCACCACTTCTCCAACCGATGCTGTCGGTAAGAAACTGTTTGAGAATAACTCAAAAGCAAAGAATGCTATCATGTGCGGATTAGTGGACCATGAACTGGTAAAAATTATGAGTTGTAAAATGGCAAAAGAAATATGGGACAAACTGAGGAGCATTCATGAAGGAGACGCTAAGATCAAGGAGGCCAAGTTACAAACACATCGAGCTCAGTTCGAAGTATTAAAGATGAATGACAATGAGAACATAGAGGCATATATGCTGAGAGTTAATGAAGTCATTAATGCGATTAGAGGACTCGACGAGGAAATCAAAGATTCTGTCATCGTGAAAAAGGTATTAAGATCTCTTCCTCAAAGATTTGATTCTAAAGTTTCAGCTATAGAAGAAGCTAAAGATCTAAATTCTTTTAGTATGGATGAGATGCATGGTTCTTTGACTCGCATATGAGATGAGAATAGGAAAATCTAAACCCACAGACAGAGAAGCTGCTTTTAAAGCCCATAAAAATATGAAAGCAAAACAAGAATCCGAGGAAGAAGAGACATCAGATGAAATGGAAGCAAACTTTGTTCGAAAACTAAAAAGGGGAAAAGGAAAATACAGAGGAAAGTTACCGCTTAAATGTTTCAATTGTGGAGGCATTGGGCATTTTGCAGCTAATTGTCCACTTAATGAGAAGAACAAAAGTGATGAAGGATCGCACCAAGAAAGAAGTGACTGGAAGAAAAAAACAAATTTTAGAAAAGGCAACTTCAAGAAGAAAAGTTTCATCTCCAAGAATGTCAGTTCATCAGAAGACAACTACAGTGAGGATTCTGAAAAGGAAACAGGTGAAGCTCTTTTCATGGCACTCAAAGAAGAAAAAATAGAAAAAGAACAGGAATGTGATGAAGAAGAAATTGATGCAGAAGTAAATTTGGAAGAGGAACTAATTGCAGCTCTGGATGTATTGAAGATAGAAAGAAAAAAGAATAAGAAAATTTCAAGAAAGCTTGAGGATGCAAATGAAATCATAACCAGTTTGAAAGTACAGATAGAAGAATCCAAGAAAATATCTGAAGATCTCGAAGTGCAAATAACCATGAAAATAGATTATTGCTGCAAACTAGAAGAAGAGACTGTTGGTTTAAGAATGCAGATAGAAGAGATGAATCGTAAAATTAGTTGTCATCACAAACGTGAAGAAAGTTCTATGAAGTTGGATAAGATCATAAATATCCAAAGGACTACAGGCATGAAATTTGGTTTGGGCTTTGTCGAAGGAGAATCATCAAATGGATCAAAGAATGAAGATAAGAAACAGGTTGATCAAGAAAAATTGACTCATGCAAAAGAAAGCAATAATGCAAGGCACGAAAGGAGAATTGACAATGATGGATTCACCAATGTCACACATCAAAGAAGAAGAAGATTTATGACTCCTACGACAACATGGCAAAGACCATCACCCAGGTTCAATCATCTCTTTTCTGGTTACTATTTTAAATGCAATGGTTATGGACATAAGATTTCAGATTGCAAGTATAACGTAGGACCAAGGAATTTTACCAGGAGAAATGTTTTTTCACCTTTGATGGATTATGCAGTAGAATGTTATAACTCGTCATAAGTTTGGGCACATTGCAAGAAATTGTCGAAGTACATTTGCATCAAATCAATTTCAGGGAAGAAAATTTCAACCAAATGGAATGAGACAAAATAGAAAATTTCCCGAAAAACATGCACAAGCTACTGAAAAAGAAAAGTCAAAACAAGAGCCCAAAATTGTAATCAAACCAGAGTGGAAATTAAAAGATCGATCTAAGGAAGAAAAGGAATCCATGATCGTACAAACAACATTTAAAGCACAGAATAAATCTGCACCATGGATACTTGATAGTGGATGCTCCAGTCATATGACAGGTGACAAACAAAAATTTGAGAAGTTACAAGCAATATGAAGGTGGTTCAATAAAATTTGGAAATAATGATGGAGCTAAGATAGTTGGCAAAGGTTCAGTTAAGATTAGTGATGGAAAAATCAAGTCAAAAGAAGTCTTGTTTGTGGTTGGTCTCAAGCATAACTTGTTGAGCGTAAGTCAGATTTGTGATAGAGGTCATGAAGTGATTTTTAAGAAGCAGTGGTTGTGAAGTAGAAAAGCAAACAATGGAAAGTTGATAGCAACTAGATCGAGGACATCTGGCAACCTGTACACTCTCTCAGAGACTTCGAAGGAGCTTGCTTGATTGGATAGGAAGAAGAAAATTGGTTGTGGCACAAGAGGCTTGGTCATATCAGTTTTGACAATCTAGTAAAAATTAGCTCAAAAAAGGCAGTGAGAGATATTCCCACCATTGGAAAACCATCAAATAGCATTTGTGCTTCATGCCAAAAGGGGAAGCAAACTAGAGTCTCATTTAAAACAAAAGAGTACTACACAAGCAAACCTTTGGAACTAATACATACCGATTTATGTGGACCCATGAGAACGCAAAGCATAAATGGTGACAAATATTTTATGTTGTGTATAGATGACTATTCCAGGATGACATGGGTACTATTTTTGAAGCATAAATCAGAAGCTTTTGAGATGTTCAAGGTTTTCAAAAACCAAGTTGAGAATCAAACAGGAAAAAGGATTAAATGTTTAAGATCAGATAGAGGAGGAGAGTTCATTTTAGAGGATTTTATAGAGTACTATGAAAAATATGGTATTAGAAGACAGTTGTCAGCAGCCAGGACACCTCAGCAGAATGGTGTGGTAGAAAGAAAGAATAAGACAGTGCAAGAAATGGCACGGACTATGTTGATTGAGAGCAAAGTAGCAGACATATTTTGGAAAGAGGCAGTCCATACTACGGTATACATCCAAAATAGGTGCATGTTGAGGATGCATGAAAGCAAAACTCCTTATGAGTTGTGGTTCGGTAAAAAGGCAACAGTAAGATACTTTAAAGTTTTTGGCAGCAAGTGTTACATCAAAAGAACTGAAGAAAACCTTGGTAAGTTTGAAGATAGAGTGGATGAAGGTATTTTTCTTGGCTATTCATCAAAAAGCAAAGCTTACAAATGCTACAACAAGAGGCTAAGGAAAATTGTGGATAGTGCCGATGTTAAAGTTGATGAAGGTAGGGAACGAGTAATTAGCTATGAAGAGAACTATCCAATTGATGAAGAGGTTATTGAAGAAGATGAGGAAAAGGAAACGGAAAAGAAACAAAAAATTGACTCAGATGATTCAAACAGGGATTCAGAAGTGGAAGAAAATAAGAAATTCAAAACAGGTAGCTAGCAGAAAGATCATCCTAGAGAGCAAATAATTGGAGACCCCACAGTTGGTGTTCAGACAAGAAGAAGAGTAGTAAGCAACTACTCTCTATTATCCAGCATTGAGCCCAAAAATGTTGTTGACGCAAGCAAAGATGAAAGTTGGATGAAGGCAATAAATGAAGAATTAGATCAGATCGAGAAAAACAAAACTTGGGAGTTAGTACCAAGACCTGCAAATAAAAATATAATCGGTACTAAATGGATCTTTCGAAACAAATTGAATGAAGACGGACAGGTAGTCAAGAATAAAGCAAGATTGGTATGTAAAGGCTATGCACAAGTTGAAGGTATTGACTTTGAGGAAACCTTTGCACCTGTGGCTAGACTAGAGGCAATTAGAATGTTTCTGGCTTTAGCAGTTTACAAGAATTTCAAAGTTTATCAAATGGATGTGAAATCAACATTTTTGAATGGGAAACTCGAAGAAGAGGTTTATATTGAGCAGCCAGATGGTTTCCAACTTGGTGATGATCCCAACCTGGTTTGCAAGTTGAAGAAAGCATTATATGGCTTAAAACAGGCACCCCGAGCATGGTATGCAAGGCTAGACAACTATCTTACTCAACAAGGGTTCAAGAAAGGTATGGTGGATAGTAATTTGTATGTCAAAACAGAAAATGGCCATCTTATTGTTCTTGTTGTATATGTTGATGATATCATATTTGGAAGCAACAAAGATGAGTCGTGTAAAGATTTAGCAAATAAGATGAAAAAAGAATTTGAAATGTCAATGATTGGTGAACTTTCGTATTTCCTCGGGTTGCAAGTTAATCAAAATGAGAAGGGCATATTTATTTCTCAAATTAAATATGTGAAAGAGATACTAAAAAAGTTCACAATGGAGGATTGTAAGCCAGCTAGCACTCCCATGAAGACAGGTTGCAAGTTGAGCAAGGATGAAAAATCTCCACATGTTGATCAAACCATGTACAGATCTATGATTGGGAGCTTACTCTACCTGACAGCTACCAGACCAGATATTTTGCAGGCAGTATGCATGGTAGCACGATTTTAGGCTAGTCCCAAGGAGACTCATGTGACAACAAGTGAAGAGGATTCTTCAGTACCTCAAGGGTACTATGGAGTATGGGTTATGGTATCCGAAAGGTAAGGACTTCACCCTTATTGCGTATTCAGATGCAGATTGGGCGAGGATGTGTAGATAATAGAAAGAGTACCAATGGAGGTGCATTCTATCTTGGAGACAAAGTTGGTCATGTGGCACAGTAAGAAACAAGAGTCAATCTCCTTATCCACAAATAGAGGCAGAATATATTGCAACGACAACGTGTTGTACGCAGGTATTATGGATGAAACAAACCTTGAAAGATCTTGGTATTAACTTCAGTGAGCCAATTTTAGTTAAGTGTGATAACACCAATGCCATTAACATCTCAAAGAATCTAGTTATGCATTCTCGCACAAAACATATTGCTATCCGATATCACTTTTTGAAGGAGAAAGTTGCGGAAGGTGAGGTTAAATTGGATTTTGTTCCAACAACAGAGCAAGTAGCGGATATCTTCACAAAACCGTTGCCCAAGGAAGTCTTTGAGTACCTTCACAATAAATTGGGAGTGGTCACGCTTCCCAAGAATTGACTAGCTATCGGGACCACATTCTCAGGGGGAGCATTTGTGTATTTGTTTATCTTTTTGCTCATGTTTGTGATTTTTGCTAAGTGTAATAATTTTTGCCTGAGAATGTTGTGCATGGACTCGTGGGGAGTTTGCAGCAGCCCTTTGATATTGTTGTCAAAGGGGGAGAAGAGTTACAGGAAATTGCACGTGTGTTGCCAACAATTCCAAAGGGGGAGATTGTTGAGCAAGGTGCAGCGACAGTATTGTCATTGTTGTCAACACAATCAGATAGATCGGTTGATGCAATGGATAGGAGTTCAGAGGTTATTCAGAGTATGTACAATGAAGTTAAATGCTTATGAGGATGTTTTTGATGTTTGGGTGAAGTTGTTACATAGTTGTCCAAGAAGACCGAAGTGGCCCATATGCAAAAGATAAAAGAGAAGCAAAAAAGCAAAAGAAAAAAGTGTCGCGATATCGCGACATGTTGCATTTTCATGGCCAAAAGAGAAGAGAAAATGCAAGGAGAAAAAGTGTCGCGATATCATGACATGTTGCATTTTCGTGGCCAAAAGAGAAGAGAAAATGCAAGGAGAAAAAGTGTCACGATATCGTGACATGTTGCATTTTCGCGGCCAAAAGAGAAGAGAAAATGCAAGGAGAAAAAGTGTCGCGATATCGCGACATGTTGTATTTTCACGGCCAAAGAGAAGAGAAAGAGCAAGGAGGAAAAAGTGTCGCGATATCGTGACATGTTGTATTTTACGGGCCAAAGCAAAGAGAAAGAGCAAGGAGAAAAAGTGTCGCGATATCGCGACATGTTGTATTTTCACGGGCCAAAGCAAAGAGAAAGAGCAAGGAGAAAAAGTGTCGCGATATCGCGACATGTTGTATTTTCGTGGTCCAAAGCAAAGAGAAAGAGCAAGGAGGAAAAAGTGTCGCGATATCGCGACATGTTCGCATTTTCATGACTCAAAAGGGCAAGCAGTCAGAGAAAGAAAAAGTGTCACGATATCGCGACATGTCGCATTTTCACGACTCAAAAAGGGAAGGAGCAGAGAAAAAAAGTGTCGCGATATCGTGACATGTCACATTTTTACGACTCAAAAGGGTAGGCAGAGAAAAAAAGTGTCACGATATCGTGACATGTCGCATTTTCTGACTCAAAAGGGAGAGAGAGAAACAAAAGTGTCACGATATCGCGACATGTCGCATTTTTCATGACTCAAAAAGGGTAGAGAGAGAAACAAAAGTGTCGCGATATCGCGACATGTCACATTTTCATGACTCAAAAGGGCAGAGGCAGAGAAACAAAAGTGTCACGATATCGCGACATGTCACATTTTCGTGACTCAAGAAGGGCCTCAAAATAGAAACGAAAAGCCTTTTTTGAAACCAAAACACATGCATGCATAAGGGAAAGAGAAAACAAATAGTCATGAAAGAGAAAATGAACAGACATGCAAAGAGAAAATGAACAGTCATGCAAAGAGAAAACGAATAGACATGCAAAGAGAAAATGAACAGTCATGCAAGGAGAAAACGAACAGTCATGAAGGAGAAAACGAACAGTCATCGAAGGAGAAAATGAACAGTCATGACCGAGAAGACGAACAATCATGGTAGGAGAATATGGTGTCAATTATTTGCATGTGACGTGTTTGATGAAATGCCTTCTAAATATATACAAAAGGAGTTACATAAGGAGTTACAATTGACAAGTGGCGCATGAGAATATGAAAGGAGTTACAACTGGAGTTACAAAGAGAAAGGATGGTTATAAAAGGAGTGTTGCTTGGAGAATTTAAGTGGGGATTCTATCTTGCGAAGAGAGCGAGAGGAGAGTGAGAGGCGAGCGAGAAGGGTGTGTGTTTTGTGAATTGTGGGCGATGTTGAGTAAGCAATAGACCAGTCAGGGTCTTGTAAAAGTGAAGGTATTTTTATGTCAATCTTCTAGTTTTAAAATTGAAGTCCAAGTTGGTGCTTGGCATCAGGGGTTGGTGCTCCTTCCAGTTGGTGCTGGTAAATCAAGGGTTGGTGCTCCTTTTTATTGGTGCAGATAAATTAGGGGTTGGTGCTCCTTTCTATTGGTGCAAATAAATCAAGGGTTGGTGCTCCTTCCAGTGGGTGTTGGTAAATTGATTGTAAAGTTGGTGCTTTGCAAAGGCTGGATTTGGATGGGAGTCCAAACAGTCATTTTTGAGGAGTAGCCAAATCGGTGAACCTCGGTACATCTTGTGTTGTGTGATGCTCTCTTGTTATACTTGCTTTATTTGGTTTTAAGTTTTCATTGTTTTGGCTTTAAGAGTTGAAGATTTAAGTTTTAAAGAGCTACACCGATTCACCCCCCCCTCTTAGTGTCATTGTGAGACTAACAGCTTACAATATAGATTTGAGCAAGTCCTAGAGAGGAATTATTGAGTAGATTTGGACAAGTTCTATGTGAGCTTATTGAGTAGATTTGGACAAGTTCTGTGTGAGCTTGTTGAGCAGATTTGGATAAATTATGTGTGAGCTTGTTGAGAAGATTTGGACAAGTTCTGTGTGAGCTTGTTGAGCAGATTTTGACAGGTTCTAAGTGGACCTATTGAGCATATTTGGACAGGTTCTGAGTGGAACTATTGAGCAGATTTGAGCAGGTTCTGAGTGGACTTGTTGAGAATATTTGAGTAGGTTTTGATTGGACCTGTTGAGTAACTTCTGAGTGGACCTGTTGAGCAACGTTGAGTAGGTTTTGAGTGGACCTATTGAGCAGATTTGTACTAGACCAAATGAACTGTATCTAGTATAGATTTGAGTGGACTTGTGCTAGACCGACTGAATTGTGTTTAGTGCAAGAGTTGAGCAAATTTGTGCTAGACCAAATGTACTATGTTTAGTGTAGATTTGAGTGAGCTTATTGACTAGACTTGTGCTAGACCAAATGAACTATGTTTAGTACATAAGATTGAGTAGAGCTGTGCTAGACTGATTGGACTATGTTTAGTACAGTATTAAGACAACACTTTGGAGGTGACAGAGCAGAGAGGACATAGTCTGCAATGGATAGAGATCCATCAACTAGGGTAGTGAGGATAGGTCTTTTGAGTAAGGATAAGAGTATTCAGTGGAGAGAGATCCACAAGCTAGTGTAGTGGAGGTAGTAGTATTCTAGAGGATCACCAGCTAGAGTAGAGGAGGAGTTCTCTTGTGGATAGAGATCCACAAACCAGATTTAGGGGATCAACATCTCCTTTGGACAGAGGTCCATAAATATTGTAATTGGGAAGGATTCTCAAGATATTGATTGAGAAAATTTTAGTGAAATATTTTCTCCGTGGAGTAGCCCGCATTGGGTGAACCACGTAAATTATGTTGTCTCTATTGTGTGTGGTGCTATGTAAATTGCTTTGATTACTGATATTAATATTGCTATCTTCACATTGCATATATTGGTTTGAGAGAAAAAGTAGAAAATGATCTTATATTGTTCACCCCCCTCTCAGTATAATCTTGTGTTCTTTAGAAGAGTACTAGTGGAGGTGCATATCTTGGTGATAATCTTGTTGCTGGCATAGCAAAAAGTAGGAGTCAGTCTCATTATCCACAATAGAGGCAGAGTATATTGCAGCGACATCATGTTGTACATAGGTACTTTGGATGAAATAAACTTTTAAAGATCTTGGAATAAATTTTAGTGAGCCCATATCGATCATGTGTAACAATACAAGTGCAATCAATATCTCAAAGAATCCGATTATGCATTCTCGCACAAAACATATTGCTATATGGTACCATTTTTTGAAGGAGAAAGTTGTGGAAGGTGAGGTTAAGTTGGATTTTGTTCCAACATAGCAAGTAGCGGATATCTTCACCAAACCATTGCCCAAGGAAGTATTTGAGTACCTTCACAAGAAATTGGGAGTGGTCACACTTCCCAAGCATTGACTAGCTATTAGAGCGACATTTTCAATGGGAGCATTTGTGTCTTTGTTTATCTTTTTGCTCATGTTTGTGATTCTTGCTAAGTGTAATAATTTTTGCTTGAGAATATTGTGCATGGATTCAGGGGGAATTTGCAGTAGCCCTTTGGTATTGTTATCAAAGGGGTCGAAGAGTTACAAGAAATTGTGTGTGTGTTACCAACAATTCCAAATGGGGAGATTGTTGAGCAAGGTGCAACGACAATATTGTCATTGTTGTCAACACACTCATATGGACAGGTTGATGCAGTGGATAGTTGTTTGGAGGTTGTTCGGAGTATGTACTGTGGTGTTCAATGCTTATGAGGATGTTTTTGATGTTCGGGTGAAGTTGTTACAGGTTGTTCATGCAAATTTGCAAAAGTTGCAAAAATCATCAAAGTTGCAACAACGTCAATGGAATGTGTTGGACAACCCAAGATACTATTTGGAGATTTTTTTTATCATTAGAAAGTGTGGTTGCAGTGTTGGAACGACCGGTTGCTTCACCGATGCATTGTTGGTCAGTTTCATGCTTTATGTGACAAGTGTAAAATTTGCGTCGGAGGTCACTTTATGGGAGTAATATTAAGCAATCCATGAGGAATTGGACCTCAAATGTTTTACTGGAGGTAGCTGGATATACTGAGAGCTTAAGTTTTAAATTTCAGCCCAAACAGAGTTTGGAAGAAGAAACGATGAGCATTGCAAAATGGCTCTGGAGCACTTTTTTCAGTTTGTGACAGGTGTAAAATCAGCGTCAGAGGCCACTTTGTCGGAGGTACTGCGAATAATCTGTGAAGAGTTAAAATCTAAAATTTAAACTGAAGGTATTCAATTTATCCAAGAATATATGTTTCAATTTTTAGCCCGTTTGGAAATTTGAGAAGGAAGTTATGATTGTTACAAAAATTCCTGTCAGCTCTTTTTGGCAATTTTGGCAGTTTCTAAGAATATAACGGTTGAGTGGTAATTTTGTGTAACTGAAAAAAAATAGCCGTGTTTTTTAATGTGAAGCATATATATGTTTTAAAATTAAAGGGAGAAGATGTTTTTTTTTGTGGAAAGGACTATCGGTGCATGTTGTGAAGAATTTTTCTCTTTGGCATTTTTATTGAAAAAATGTGCAAGGTGTGAGATAATCAATGTGCAAATTTGAGAAGATTTAAAAAGTTAGACAAAATATTTTAGAGGAGAATATTTGTGAGCTAGACCACTCAGGGTCTTTTGATGAGATTTAAAACTTTTATCAAAGCTTTTTAAAATTTTTGGGTCAGTACTTGGCAACAGGGGTCGATGCTCCTTGCAGTTAGTGCTGCTAAAGTCCGGGTTCGTTGGTGCCATTCCCTGTAGTTGGTGTTGCAAAAATATTGTAAAGACCAAATATTTTCGAGGCTGGATTTGGATGGGAGTCCAAACAGTCCATTGGCACAATGGTTTTCCCACATCGGGTTTCCACTATAAATTTGGTGTTATGTGATGTATGTTTGTGTGATTGCTTGTCTTGATTTGATTTTGTAGGATTAAATTTTTAATACACACTGATTCACCCCTTGTCTCAGTGTCATGCTTAGTTCAACAGTTATCATGTAATTAATGCATTTAAAAAGAGCAACATTGTTGTTTATATTCTGGTAAAATTATGTCTACCATGTGGTTTTTCCATTAGAGAATGTGAGAAGATGAGTAATGGTTTTTAGTGTATTTATGAAAAATTATTTCTTTTCTCTTATACTGCATATTTGTATTCATATAATAGCGTACATTCATGGGACCATGCTGACCCAATTAGCAATCATACCATTGTCTCTTTCTCATAGATCGATAGCGTAACTTGCCATTCGAAGGTAGCCATAGAGGTCAGATTTTGCCGAAGGAAGTGAGCTTTGGTTTCCATAAAAGAGTGTTGTATACGTTTATAAGAAGTCAAGAGTTTTCAAGCTTGAGACTTGATGTGTTTTATTTTAATAGGAAAAGAACTTTAGGTGGACTTGTTTTCCCGTCATGATGTGATAGAAGGTGTTAGACTATTGAAAAATATCATACAATAATATAGAGAATTTTTTTTTGTAAAAGGTATTCAAACACTGGTGATGAATGTAAAATTAATTCAGGAGCTTGAGAGTAAATTGTCAAATTCGTTTTAATACGTTATGATGGTGTACCATTGCTATATTAATGTTTTTCCTTTAATCAAGGTAAGACCTCATAGATTCATAATAATCATATATTGTGTATTTGATTCTCTTTAAAAGATGTAGACAAATTTGTATAGATGCAAAACCTTATTAGGTAGCATCAATAACTTATAAGTTTTAATAAGAGGTAACACTTTATTAAAATATTTGTGTGATTTTAAACAATGCACGTAGGTGTTTGATGATATATGTAACCAATAATCCTCAAAGGTGATGCTTGAGCCATCGTCCTTTGTAAAGCATAATCGGATAGTGTTCTCATAACATAAGTATAGTATTGCATCTAAGAATTGTGCAACGATGTGTGTCAACCGAAATATTCCCTTTGACAAAACCTTATATTGATGGGTTTGTGGCTTGATGGAACCCAGAAGAATAACCTTAATTCTTAAAATATTTATGTATAAATAAACGTCTTTTTGAGAAGAGAATCTAAACTATTCTTTCATTAATTATCTTGAATAAAACCAGTGAAATTTCAGCTCATTGTGATGCTTTTTAACTGAGATTATAACCAAACTATTTAGGAACACTTTATTAAATAGGGAGGTAATGTTCGTTTTAAAATATTATAACTTCTTTACTATGGAAGTGAGTTTCGTATTATATTTCAGTAAGAATGCTTTACCTGCAATGCTAAACTTCATATTGTGAGCTTGATTTCATGTCACATTAAAGATTACAATAGGGTAGATTTATTGAGTGTTAATTTCACCCAACTGTGAAATTGCACTCTCCCTTAGGGTTTGGATATCAAAACCCTCTCTTGCAAAGAAGTTAAACAAACAACTTATCCAAGGTCTCTGCTATGTTAGTATTTGCATATGTGTATTAGTAATATCGAATAAAGATGTATCAATTTAATGTTTGGAACACCTTAGTGATTCAAGTAACTGTAAACAAGGGGCACGTGTTGGTTTATTTTACCATGCTACTTTCATGATTGTTCATGAAACCAAGATAAAGCAAATGTGAGTTGGTCCTCGTATGACCATGATGTAATGCCTTAGTTCTTTTATCTTGAGTATTTTAAAGTAGTTATCTTCCTTATTAAGTGGGTTTTAAACAAGTTTTATCTTGCATTAAATCCTACTTTAAGCATGGAAATGAAGATTAAATCTATCTATGAATGTGAATCCGAAATGATGAATAGGCTCCTCAAATGTAGCTTCTTATCGTGAAGATTAAGATAGCCTTTAATGTGATTGATAAATTATCCCTCTTTGGTGAAATTAATTTTCACAAAGAGCTAATAATTTATTGCCTTGAAGTAAGGACTTTAGAATGTCATTTAATTATCCCTCTTTTATGAAATAATTTTCATAAGAAAAATAATTTAATGCTTTGAAACAACCCTTTAATGTAACATATAATAATTACCCTCCTTCAATGAAATTGGAATTCTCATGAAGGAAAAGTGCATTTATTACTCCAAAAATAATAATTTGTGATATGCCATAAAACATAACCCCTTCAATGAAATTGATTTTTTCATTGAGGAAATATCATCATAGGCTTATGAATGAAATATGAAACTGAAAAAAATGAAATTTGGCCCAAAAATGTAAATTTTGAAATTTCGTAATTTTAAAATCTGCAATAAAAATAACAACTTTGACTAATTTTAAAAAAATATGAAATGACTCCGAAGCAAAAACATCTAAGTGCAATAAGAAACCTTGAAGAACATTCTACGCAGCCATGTAATTATTTTTGGATTTTGAAATTTTTTTAATTTTTATTTTAATCTTTGAAAAATAAAAAAAAATTATGCAAAAATAAAGTTAAAAAATAAAAATGAAAAAAATGAAAACAAAAAATGTTGCAACTTCGGATTTCTCCACAAACCCTGCAAGCATGTAAATTCTGCACGAAAACCAGCATTAATGTTATCCGTAATTTATGCAATCAACAACTAATGCGATGCGAGCTTTTTAAAGAAAAAGGGTACAATAAAATGGAAATAAAATAGATTAACCATTAATGAATACATAAAATCCGGTCATCTCCATATCATTGCCAAAAATAAAGGTATTCAATATTCACAAAATGTGCAGAAAATACAGCCCCTCAACAGGCATAATGTGGGAAACACAGTTCAACAGGCATAATGTGGGAAACACAATCCAACTCAAATGAAGGGAAAAACAACTCTAAAAACAACTCTAAAACAGGTCCATCAAATATGCAACACTGTTTTCAAACAGTTTCCAACAGTTTCAGTATTTGAATGCAATATTTATTATTTCAGAAAACTTTTTGGTCAGCTCAAAAACGCAACGCTTCTTCTTCCATCGAAGCTCCTCATTTCATCTTTTCCAATGCTTCTGTTTCGTTTCATTTCATTTTCCAACGTTTCCCCTTTTTTCTTTTGTCTTTTCGTCAAAGCCATGTAACGTTTCCCATAAAAGGCTTGGTAACATTAATACGCGAGCTCCCTTCATTTATTTTAATCAACTCCTTTTCTTTGTTTGGCTATTTTACATGACCACTGCATTTCCTTTTTGCATTATATATTATAGACTATATATAAAAAATATATATTATATAACATAGCCTTCATTAGTTAACGTGTGCACTATCCACCGTGTTCCACTCCGCGAGTCCCTTTCATGTTTTATTTAAAACTGCCTCGGCAATGTTACCACCGTGATTGCCGCCAACGTTTAATGCCACATAACAACCATTGTCATGCATGTAACAACCATAGTCATGCCTCAGTCTTATCGACATCCGACTACCAACATTGCTACTTATAACATCCACTGTACTTGCTAGATATATATCCATGTTGGCCCATCAAAACCACCGTCGGATTGCTCGTCATACTGCCACGAGTGGTATCTGGCATTGTCCCAAGCAATCGCTGTTGCTGCACTGTTGACGTACTGACGTGTACTGGTCCTACAGTTTCATGATGCTGTCCATATTTCCTTCTATCTCGTTCGTGTACACATTATGGAGGTCCCGTGCCGGGCGTCACATAGACGTGGAGTTCAACGCCTCATTCTATGCATTCTTCGCTCTGGAGGTCACTGGTATTTAACCTGTGCTGACATGTGCTGCGTTACCACCATATAATGAAAATCCTTTTTACAAAGGTGGCCATTATATACCCACGTGGAAATAAGATCGCTTGATCATAAGGCCAAAAGGAGCCTTCCTTTTTACTAACACTTTAAATTTTGATGCAACACTTCTTCGACCAACAAGCCTAAATGTGTTGCGAATCAACTCTCCACAGGCCCTTTTTTTGTCCTTTACTCCTGCAACGAACATGTCCGTTCCATAACACCGATGACACATTTATTTAGTTTGAAATGCCTCTAAATCTCGTTGGGCATGAATACCGCTGTCGAGCTCTTAAGATCCTTCATTGCTGGAAATATTCTCATTGGTGCTTGCAATACGCTGTCTGATTGAATATTACCGCAATGGTCCCGGTTGCTGTGTAGGCGTTGAAATAATTGACGTCACTGTGCCAGTCGAACGAGATGTTACACTCCACTATCATTGTGCATTTGGAATATGTGACACTGCACACCAAGATGGGGGTCCTGTTCGCTTAAACTGATAGAAAAATGTCTTATTAGCCCCCTCTCCGCTCACATCGTTGTTATGTGCCACCTACCGCGGTTATGCTGGCATTCTTCCACACATTCGAATTCGGGTCTGCCGTTTCCATTTAGCCTACATATCCATCCATCGTTTAGTTCCTTCTCGCATGCAGGCGCCCTCAAAACTATCTCTATTGCTACCAAACCGTTAGCTTTCAAATGCACCAACGGGGTCCACATCTGCAGTGAAACATCGTTCGAACTGCCGAGTCGTCCGTTATATCGTTGCTTTCAAAACCCATCCGGCTTCGTCGGACCATCTCTAGCGCTACTGCGTGGTATCTCCTTCGATGCTACGTTCAACGTCTACGTTGGACCAACAGCTACATGGTCCCACCGAGGACACCGTCGAAGCCTCCATTTCTAAAGAACGCCATGTCGCTCTTCATTAAATCCACGTCCCCGTATCGAAGATACCTCCAAATCGTTTGCTTGCTTTGTGCATTCTCTGTAGAGTATCATAGGGACGACGTCTAGGAGTGGGAGAGACAAACCCGAGCAATGCATTTCGGGTATGGATGACTCGAAGTTTTCCGTCGTTAAAATGTAGTGACTGTACTACCGACCCTAAACATAATCTTTCACCGTTGTCGTCGGTCATTCGTTCGATCTCTCTGTGTAGGGATATTATCCCTGCGTCTGTTGACACCTTCGACGTGGACCTCTTGCCGCATGCTGCCAACGGATGCATTCGTCTTCTTCCGAACACCTTGACGCCGGGCTCTCTGCACAGCTTCTGCCATGCCATTCGGGCATTCATGTGGCCCTGTCACCGTGTCACACCACATCCACTGTTTTTCATCTATCCTACGCTGCCAAGGTAACGTCCACGCTGGTGCTTAACAAACCAAATGCCCGAAGTTCCTCGGTGCATCCGTGTCATCACCTTTTCACCGTCCAGCATGAAGGGTTCAAGCTTTGCTGTCGCTTGCCGATTCCGATATGGTCTACTTCGCCTGTTCTACGCCTGCCAAATATGGAAACAACTTAACATTAGAATGAAATCACATTAAATCAAAACGACCATATTTTTTTTTTGGTATATAGGAGTAATTGTTAAAATCAAGATTTTTAGTAACTGGTAGGTTCAAACTATCTACGAAGGCTCCCAGGACTTCTACCGTCTCGGTACATGGTAACCCGGCGTGAGATGGGGACCGCTGGACGCACAGGGGTTACACTGTCGTCATCAATCTGGCCATATGACGCACAGGGGTTGCACCGTTGTAACTAAACGACCATATGACCTAACCTTTAATTGTAATGTAAAGGGAGACAAATGAAACAAGAAGCCCAAGGCTTCATTTTTGTTTTTATTATTACAATCATACTATTATATATATACTTATTTATATAAATATATATAACACCTTTATACTACGATGTTATTATCATTATATATAGAGCGTATATGTAGTCATAATAATTTTTTATCATCTTTTTATTTTTTTTATTTTTATTTATTTATTCTTATATTATATTTAAATATATAAATAAGAATATATGTTTTTTAGTTTTCTTATTTTTTATTTCTATTATTATCATTAATATCTTATTTAATTAAATTAAACACTTAAATTTAAATTAATTAAATTTAAATCTTTATTTTAATTAAAGGAAATTAAACACCAAAATTGGAAAAAAATTAATCTACATAAAATTATATGGAAAGAAAGCGAACGCATAGGACACTCAAAACAAGCCAACATATTAGAATAATCCAACTAAAATAAACTGATGAAATCAAGAATTCAAAAAACTAAGGTGATCCATACCACAACCATCATCATGAAATCATGATTTGAGACAATCATGCCAAGGCTAAGGCTTGCGTGCCAAGGATATCAATCAAGAAGCCCATATGAGGTTTTCAGAGGACACCTATGAACCATCAATAAAACTAATATTTTAACTAAAATTTAAAGCAAAAAGGTGGACCCCCAATTTTTTTGGGGCTAGTTGTGGAGCAGCCACAACAAATGGCGACTCTACTGGGAAATACTCCTGAGCATTTCGGTGAGAACCCAACCTGAAAACACACAAAACCCAAAAATCAAAATTACAAGCATCAAAAAATATCCAGAGAATGAAAGTAGACCCAAAAGACATGAACCATCAGAATCATTTAGCACCAGCTCAGTGTGTGCAAGATGATTCATTCCTTATCGTTTGAAACCATTCAAAATTCCATCATCAATTTCACATGGATGTTTATGTCTTCATGATTCATGCATATGATGGATGATTTATGCAATATTGGATGTCTTGATAGGACACCATAATATGAATGACCTATTTTGCAGAGAATCAAACATTCTAGTACCATAAACAAACACACTAAAATTGTCTAACCCTCTTAGGACCAAATGTGTGTGTAGTGAATTCATTTACTAGATCAAGAGCTTAGTTATGAACTACTACAATCTAGAACCAGTGTGTGCAAGTGGACTCAGAGCTTTGGGGAATCAGATTCTCAACCTAGGTATGATGAGAATTTGACCCTATCCTTACTAATCTTATTGAGTTTATTACCTCATCTTGACCAAAATGGTTAAACCTATTATGGATGAAACCACAAGGCTAGCCTATCCATGTGAGCGGTCAGAGGTCTCACTTTTAAATGAGACATGTCGCCACGCATGAGCATACTCCACTGCCGATCAAGCATCTATAGCCCCGATGGAGGTTAGCCCCATAGTCCATGATTTGATTTTTGATTTCTTGAATCTTGGGGATGACTACCCATCCTTTTGAGGGGACATGTAGTACGATCCTTACAACCCAATAATCAGTGGTGTGATGGAAGCAGACTCAGAGCTTTGGGGAATCGGATTCTCAACCTAAGTATGATGAGAATTTGACCCTATCATTACTACTCTGCTTTTGAGTTTCAAGTATTGTGGAAGTGGTGAAAACCACTATTTTATGGACTATGTTGCATGATAGGACCGACAAGAATGACTCTTTTCGCCTCATATTTTCTCCCAAGGATGGTTTTGACCATTTTACCAAAAATGCTTTTAATATGTGCAAATTGTGTTTGGTTCAAGATAGCTTCGGCATCAGTTCCCAATCTCAAGATCTTCTTAGTGTATATTATGCAATGATCCTAAGAGAATTTGACATGTTTTTCGGTGATTGTCTTTGAAATGTAGATGCAAGTGAGATGTAATGTTTATGCAATGTGAGATGTACCATGAAATACGGATGAATGAGATGGAGTATGCAAAATATTTCTCCCTAATTTGCAAAACTAACAACTTCACGCATCCCAAGTTTCAAACGATATTCTTTAATGTGTTTGTGGTACTTGTGGAGCCTTCTGCAATAAAATTCCGATGCTTCATATTCTCCTTATCTTAGTTAACATTCATGAGGACATAAGCTGACATCTCGCTATTCTCTTTTTTTTTTCAACAAACCAAAATGGTCCAAAAGACCAACACCCAATGCTAAAGAAAAATACAACACCAAAACATTTGAAACATACTCTACAACTCTAAAAATCGATGAAAGCTTGGAAGCGAATGAATACAAAACACACAAATCAAAATTGAAAAACCAAAATCTATATACAAATGTACAATATGGTACAAGATGGTGCAAGGCTTGACCTATCACTTCCCTGGATCCCAAACATGATTAGAACATTTTAGAAGATATATAACATGATACACATGCCAAATTTTGTAGGAATCCAACAAAACCAAGATTAGGCCAAACAATGCAACAAACTTCAACTTGCCTCTCTCTCCCCACCATTTTAGTAAAGTTCCATTAATAATCCTATGGTGGAGTTTCAAATTATCAAATTGATTAGACAATAATTGATCTTCAATTTTTTCATGTCTATTCTTTAAGATGTCCATTTCACACTTTGATTCATGGTGTAGAAATAAGATTTCATTTTTAGATATGAGATCTTGCAAATATGAACCTATTTCTACAAATTTTAGAACCAAATCATTTTTCAAATCTATAGGCCAATCAAATTCATGTAACCATTTGCAAGCACCTAGGATATTTATTAAATGAGCATCATCATACGTTTTTATCCTAGATTCTGCTACTAATTGATTATGAACTTGATTTAACATTTCGAGCATACCAACTTCATTTTCATTCAATAAAGCAATATCATTAGTGGTGTGAGGAGAACTTAAGTCAAATTCTTTATCAACCACAAATGACATTTCATCATTGATAGTATTTGAATCCATCAATCCACTAGACAAACCTTCACTTGCATTTCGAATGATGGAACCTGAAAGGTGAGGTTTTACCATTGGTACATTTCCATTTACCATTACTTGAAGAGGATTTGAAACTTCCTCTTTTACCTCACGAGCTTTATCGTGATCATCATGTATCACTTCTTCTTTGTCCATGACCTGTTTATCAAAGACACCAAAATTAGGCACCCAATTAAAAACATGTCCATCCTTTTCAAACCATAGGTCTTGTCTATCTAGGGATGGGTCAACTAACACATCTCCATGATCAATCACTTGGGTTGTTTCAGATAACGTGATATTTTCAATTGGATCATCAGTGATATCAAACCCAAACCATTCCGGTTCTAAAATTTCCTCCTATTGATATGGCATAGACATTGTAGAACCCATAAGTGGATTAAGATTTTCAATTTATTTTCCCTCAAAGGAACCCAAAGCAAATGGTTCTCCTTCTTCATCCATGGTTGTAGAATCCTTATCACTTTCCAAAACTTGATGAGATTCGAATCCCTCTTCCAAAACTTTCTCAAATTGTACAGGATTTGTAATATCCTCATGCGAGAAAACAATCATATTATCCTGCATATCAATTGACACAACAAGTTCATTAGAAGGTTTGGAGTGAGCATGTTCTTCCCATTTCTTGTTAACCATCCATACTATTTCTTCCTCAAAATCTTCAAGAAATTCTTCTTCACATTTTCCTTGGTCATCAATGGGTTGATCCTCAAATTCACCTTCACCTTCCTTAGATGGTTCAATCATTTCCAAAAGTGGGTTACTCTTTGTATTCAAATTTGTAAGATCACAATTCACATTTGTAACCCAAAATTTAATTTTATCACAATTTGGAAGGTGTGGATCTTCTTGTCCTTTACAATGATCATCTTCCAAACACAAGTGATGAGATTTTATTGTATCTTCCGATTCATCTCTTGATTCCTCAAATTCAATCTCAACCACCTTTGTTGAGTCAAGGGTTTGTTCAAGAGTATCAACTCTTGTATATTTCTCCCGACAATCATCCCAATCCTCATTAATGGACCTTGGCTTTGAGATTTGCACATCCTCTTGGATGGAATCTAAGGTGGTTGTTGTATTTGGGCATTCAACTTCATCCCATTGATTGTTCACCCTAGGGTTAAGCAATGATGGTTGGTCCACCTCTTCTCTTTTCAAAAGGGCCCATTGTTCTAATTCTCTTGTAGCCTCATAGATTCTATGCAAATATGGGTCATCAAGATTTTTCTTAAGAATGTAGCCACTATGGGTGATGTAGCTCCCATGTATACTTCAATAGCTCTCTCTTCTAAAATGATGAAATGTGGCACCACTTCGGTATACAACTTATGAAACCTATAATTGAATTCACTTATGGACTCATTAGGTTCACTAGAGATAGAGACAAATTGATTTAACATCCAAACAGGGTCAACTTGTTTTTCAAAGTGGCTAGTAAATGTTGCTTCTAGTTGAGCCCAAGAAGTAATGGAATCTATGGGTAGGTGTATGTACCACTCATATGCAACTTCATCCAATGTGTATGAAAATAGTCTACAAGGAATATATCCTTTCCATATTTGCAATTACCTTAAGGTATCCTTGTATCTTTGAATATGTTCCTTAGCCAAGGTCACATCATGCTTAAACATAGGTAAATGATTTTCTACCCCTTGAGGAATTTGATGAGTAGGCCTATCCAATTGACGATAATAGCCAACTATCCATAATGAAATTTGTGCCCTAGTTAGAACAATTGATGCCATTAGTGAAACTCAAAGAATAACTTCAAAACCAATTTGTTAGTCAAATAAAGATTTCTTACAAAGAAGCATAAAATGACTAACCAATATCAAACATGTAACATATGAATAATCATGTTAGCATCAACCAAGAGATATGTATCCATTAAACCATGAAATTGAAGAACATTCTCAAATTTACAACATGTTAGCATTAATGCATCATCAAAAGTAGAGAATGTTATAATCAAATGAAAGGAATCACATGGAAACAAAACCTCGTTAGTCAAGACCAATGTTTTGCAAATAAATATTTCAAGTAACATGAACAATTTAGCATCTAAATGGTAATAAAATAAATCAATTCAAATCCTCCTAGCTCTACAAAGTGTGAGTGTTAGAGGAAACCAAAGATGCTAATCAAATGAACTTGAAATATTTAGCAATTCAAAACTTTCAAAATTATATCAAATCACATTATTCCTGTATGAACAATCCAAAAGCGTTAGATCAATGAATAACAATTCATGTCCTCATTTTAGCACTACAATGTTGTGTGTTAAAATAGGTCTAAAGATAATAATCATAGGTCATGAAATATTCCAAAATTTAAATCCCTACAGCATTTAAAATCACAACAAAATAAACCAATTCAAGCCCTCCTTCTAGCGCCAAAAATGTTGAGTGTTAATTTCACCCAATTGTGAAATTACATTCTCCCTTAGGGTTTGGATCTCAAAATCCTCTCTTGCAAAGAAGTTAAACAAACAACTTCTCCATGGTCTCCGCTATATTAGCATTTGCATATGTGTATTAGTAATCTCGAATAAATATGTATCAATTTAATGCTTGGAACACCTTAGTGATTGCAAGTAACTGTAAACAAGGGGCACGTGTTGGTTTATTTTACCATGCTACTTTAATGATTGTTCATGAAACCAAAATAAAGCAAATGTGAGTTGGTCCTCATATGAACACAATGTAGTGCCTTAGTTCTTTTATCTTGAGGATTTTAAAGTAGATTTTATCTTCCTTATTAAGTGGGTTTTAAACAAGTTTTATCTTGCATTCAATACTACTTTAAGAATGGAAATGAAGATTAAATCTATCTATGAATGCGAATCCAAAATGATAAATACGCTCCTCAAATGTAGCTTCTTATTGTGAAGATTAAGATAGCCTTTAATGTGATTGATAAATTATCTCTCTTTGGTGAAATTAATTTTCACAAAGAGCTAATAATTTATTGCCTTAAAATAAGGACTTTAGAATGTCATTTAATTATCCCTCTTTTATGAAATAATTTTCATAAAGAAAAATAATTTAATGCTTTGAAACAACCCTTTAATGTAACATATAAAAATTACCCTCCTTCAATGAAATCAGAATTTTCATGAAGGGAAAGTGCATTTATTACTCAAAAAATGATAATTTGTGATATGCCATAAAATATAACCCCTTCAATGAAATTAAAATTTTCATTGAGGAAATGTCATCATATGCTCATGAATGAAATCTGAAACTGAAAAAAAAATGAAATTTGGTCCAAAAATACAAATTCTGAAATTTCGTAATTTTAAAAATCTGCAATAAAAATAGCAACTCTGACTAATTTTAAAAAATATGAAATGACTTCGAAACAAAAACGCCTAAGTGCAAAATGAAACCTTGAAGAACATTCTACGCAACCATGTAATTATTTTTGGATTTTGAATTTTGAATTTTTTTAAATTTTTATTTTAGTCTCTGAAAAATAAAAACAAATCATGCAAAAATAAAGTTAAAAAATAAAAAATGAAAAAAATAAAAACAGAAAATGCTGCACCTTCAGATTTTTCCACAAACTCTGCAAGCATGTAAATTCTGCACGAAAACCAGCATTAGCGTTATCTGTAATTTATGCTATCAACAACTAACACGGTGTGAGCTTCTGAGGAAAAAGGGTGCAATAAAATGGAAATAAAACAGATTAACCATTAATGAATGCATAAACTTCGGTCATCTCCATATCATTGCCAAAAAGAAAGGTATTCAATATTCACAAGATGTGTAGAAAATACAACCCCTCAATAGGCATAATATGGGAAACACAGTCCAACTTAAATGAAGGGAAAAAAAGCTCTAAAACAAGTCCATCAAATCTACAATACTGTTTTCAAATAGTTTCCAACCCTATTTCAGTGTTTAAATGCAATATTTATTATTTTAGAAAACTTTTCGTTCGGCTCAAAAATGCTTCTTCTTCCATCGAAACTCCTCATTTCATCTTTTCCAATGCTTCTGTTTTGTTTCATTTCATTTTCCAACGTTTCCCCTTTTTCCTTTTGTATTTTCATCAAAGTTATGTAACGTTTCCCATAAAAGGCCTGGTAACGTTAATAAGCAAGCTCCCTTACTTCATTTATTTTAATCAACTCCTTTTCTTTGTTTGGCTATTTTACATGACCAATGCCTTTCCTTTTTACATTATATAATATATATAAATTATATATATTATATAACATAACCTTCATTCGTTAACGTGTGTACTGTCCACCGTGTCACACTCTGCAAGTCCATTTCATGTTTTATTAAAACTGCCTCGAAAATGTTACCACCACGATTGCCGCCAACGTATAATGCCGCATAACAGCCATTGTCATGCATGTAACAGCCACGGTCATGCCTCAGTCTTATCGACATCCAACTGCCAGCATTGCTACTTATAACGTCCACTGTACTTGCCAGATATGCATCCACGCTGGCCCATCAAAACCATCATCAGATTGCTTGTCATACTACCATGAGTGGTCTCCACATACTGGCATCGTCCCAAGCAATCGCTGTTGCTGCACTGTTGACGTCCCGACGTGTACTGGTCCTATAGTTTCTCGATGCTGTCCATATTTCATTTCGTCTCGTCCATGTACACATTGTGGAGGTCCCATAGACGTGGAGTTCAACGCCTCATTCTATGCATTCTTCACTCTGGAGTTCACTGGTCTTCAACCTGCGCTGACATGTGCTGCGTTACCACCATATAATGAAAATCCTTTTTACAAAGGTGGCCATTGTATACCCATGTGGAAATAGGATCGCTTGATCATAAGGCCAAAAGGAGACTTCCTTTTTACTAATGCTTTAAATTTCTATGCAACAGTTCTTCGACCAACAAGCCAAAACGTGTTGCGAATCAACTCTCCACAAGCCCTGTTTTTGTCCTTTACTCCTGCAATGAACGTGTCCGTTACATAACACCGATGACACCTTTATTTAGTTTGAAACACCTCTGAATCTCGTCGAGCGTGAATACCGTTGTCGAGCTCTTAACATCCTTCACTATCGAAAATCTTCTCATCGGTGCTTGCAATACGCTGTCTGATCGAATATTGCCGCAATGGTCCCGCTTGCTATGTAGGCGTTGAAACAATTAACATCGTTGTGCCAGTCGATCGAGATGTTACACTCCACTGTCATTGTGCGTTTGGAATATGTGACACTGCACACCAAGATGGGGGTCCTGTTCGCTTAAATTGACAAAAATATGCTTTATCAACTCCCTCTCTGCTCGCATCGTTGTTATGCGCCACCTACTGCGGTTATACTGGTATTCTTCCACACATTCGAATTCGGGTCTGCCGTTTCCATTTAGCCTACGTATCAATCCATCGTTTAGTTCCTTCTCGCATGCGGGTACCCTCAAAACAATCTCTATTGCTACCGAACCGTTAGCTTTCAAATGCACCAGTGGGGTCCACATCTGCGGTGAAACATTGTTCTGACTGCCGAGTAGTCTGTTATATTATTGCTTTCAAAACCCATCTGACTTCGTCGAACCATCTCCAGCGCTACTGCATGGTATCTCCTTCGATGCCACGTTCAACGTCTGTGTCGGGCCAACTGCTACATGGTCCCATCGAGGACACCGTTGAAGCCTCCATTTCTAAAGAATGCCACATCACTCTTCATTAAATCCACGTCCCCGTGCCGGAGATACCTTCGACTCGTTTGCTTGCTTTGTGCGTTCTCTGCAGAGTATCGTAGGGACGACGTCTAGGAGTGGGAGAGACAAACCCGAGCAATGCCTTTCGGGCATGGATGACTCAAAGTTTTTTGCCGTTAAAATCTAGTGATTGTACTGCCGACCCTCAACACAATCTTTCACCGTTGTCGTTGGTCATTCGTTCGATCTCTTCGTGTAGGGATATTCTGCCTGCATTTGTTGACACCTTCGACGTGGACCTCTTGCCGCATGCTGCCAATGGATGCATTCGTCTTCTTCCGAGCACCTCGATGTCAGGCTCTCTGCACAGCTTCCACCATGCCATTCGGGCATTCATGTGGCCTCGTCGTCGTGTCACACCATGCCCACTGAGTTTCATCTATTCTACGCTGCCAGGGTAACGTCCACGCTAGTGCTTAACAAACCAAATGCCCGAAATTCCCCGACACATCTGTGTCATCGCCTTTTCGCCATCCAACATGAAGGGTTCAAGCCTTGCTGTCGCTTGTCGATTTTGATATGGTCTACTCCGCCTGTTCTACGCCTGCCAAATATGGACACGACTTAACATTAGAACGAAATCACATTAAATCAAAACTAAACGACCATATGACCTAACCTTTAATTGTAATGTAAAGGGAGACAAATGAAACAAGAAGCCCAAGGCTTCATTTTTGTTTTTATTATTACGATTATACTATTATTATTATTATTATTATTATTATATATATATATAACACCTTTATACTACGATGTTATTATCATTACATATATAGAGTGTATATGTTGTAATAATAATTTGAATTCTTATCACTTTTTATTTTTATTTTTTATTTTATTTATTTGTTTATTCTTATATTATATTTAAATATATAAAAATGAATATGTTTTTGTTGTTTTCTTATTTTTTTATTTTTATTATTATCATTAATATTTCATTTAATTAAATTAAACACTTAAATTTAAATCCTTATTTTAATTAAAAGAAATTAAACACCAAAAATGAAAAAAAAAAAACAAAGCTATATAAAATGACATGGAAAGAAAGCGAACACATAGGACACTCAAAACAAGTCAACATATCAGAATAAGTCAACTAAAAGAAACTGACTGAAAGCAAGAATTCGAAAACTAAGGTGATCCATACCACAACAATCATCACGAAATCATGATTTGAGACAATCATTTCAAGGCAAAGGTTTGCGTGCCAAGGATATCAGTCAAGAATCTTATATAAGGTTTTCGGAGGACACCTATAAACCATCAATTAATCTAACATTTCAACTAAATTTTAAAGCAAAATTGTGGATCCTCAATTTTGTTGAGGCTAGTTGTGAAGTAGCCACAACAAAACTCTTTGAAAGAAAAAATGATTTAGAATAACAACTAAACCTTATAATTTTTTTTAATTAAAATAATAATATATATACCTTCCATACGACATACTCGTAAAGTGAATTATAGTTGCCAAAATAGAGTCTAAAAACATATGAATTTAAGTGGTAATTACTAAAGTTAGATATGTAGAGTATTCTCACAATATTATTTGTACACGTATTTTAAAAGAATAGAAAGTTGGATGGTTAACAAAAGTAGTTGGTTGAATTTCATTTAAGGTTGGGTAGAATTATTTTAATGCTTTAATAATGTCTTTTATGGTTTAGATCTTATATATCAATTTTATTAATTGAGTAAGTGAAAAATTTTATAGGTATGTCTTTTTGTTAATGATAATATTTTATTAGAAATAAAATTTGTAAATATTTATATGTCACATATTTTTTTTTTAAAACAACAATGTTATGTTTGATTGAAAGCAAAGTCTTTTTATGTTTTTAAATACGAGTTTCATGGATTCCTAGACTAGAGTATAAAATAGATTCAGATATATTCAACATCATAATTATTTTGAGAACTAAACAATATTGAAAACCCTTGATGATTTGAAAAACCTTCAAACCTAGATCCAATTTAACTTGGCCACCGAGAAGAATGATACAAATAAATTGAATCCATCAAGATTTTGATGCCATCGAGAAGGATGTCATTTACCCGAATATAACGAACCGATTGAGAAGGATGGTACACTGGTTTTGATGACATCGAGAAGGATGTAATCCATCCAAATATAGTAGCTAGTAGATGGTGATTGTTGTGATTCGGTGATAGCTGTATCTTGGAAAATTTAATAGGGCAGGAGGCTCTCTTCTAGTTTGAGTAATGAACAACATAATAGGATGCTGTTCCAGGCTATCTTATGAAGTAGTACCATGAGGATTCTCATGTACACAGTTTATTTGCAGAATAACCAACAATAGCCCAAGACTAGGGGAGTTGGTCTTCAAAGTTGGAAGGTCCAACGATGGATGGAATGAGACATCTCATCGTCAACTACAATGTGACCTGGGAGATATGGACCCAAAATCTAGAGAATTGGTAGGCCTTGGTTGTGATCATGAGTAGAGATCTATAATCAGGCACTAGGCATATTAATGCTAACCCTAGCATGATTATAATAACCAAATCCAAAGCTAAAATATAGGTCAGATAAACCTATGAACTCCATGCTATGGGATGGGGAATTAATGTGTCCACCCTTCTAGGTATTATGGTCCCTAGAAGGATAACCCCTTACCGTGAACCTAGAACTTAGGAATGAGAAGGTAGGATTCATTAAATGGTACACTTATTATGGAACCTAGTGAATCTCAAGTACTCGAGTCACCGTATACGGTGGTCATGTAACTCGGAGTGTGTAATATATACCTATGTACTAATAACAAGTTGGGTGTGCAATAGTTAGTTTGTGACTTTGTTTTCAAATGAATCAAAATTTTGACTTTGTGTTTTCTAACTACCAAGAGACTTAGGTCCAGGGTGTTACATTATCCTTGTATATAGAGGTGTTAAGTATTTGTATAGACATCAAGGGAAAACATAATATCCCTATTGTGAAATAAATATATGAAGTCATGTCTATTTCAATGTAAAGATCTAGTACTTTATGGAATTAAAATAGAAGTATGTTTAAGGCTGGATTTTCCCTTCGGTGTTTCTCCCATGGTAAAAATAGCATTGTGTGATCTTGTGGTGTGCTCTTCCTTATGGCAGTATGCTGTATTAAGCAAAGAATTTTAGTTATAATATGGAATATCCTTAAAAAATGAATCATTATAAGTTAATGCATTTTGGTTTATGCTCTAGAAATCTGAAATGTAATTCCATGGATTGTTTATGAGGCTTGAATTTTTTATCTTGCTTATATTTGAGATGTAACTATTATGATTTGTATCCACACCAGGTACCTTATTAGCAAGTTCCCTCAATCCTTAAAAGGAGGTTCAGGGTTCAAGCCTGGTGGCATGCATTGGATACCAAACCCCCTTGGCTAGCTTGAGGGGTATACCTAGATGGGATAAACCTCGTGGAATGAAAAATCATGTCCCCCAAGATATACGAGGAATGGTTTTCCTTAATTAAGTTTTTTTTCCCTAAAAAATGACTTATCTTTTAGGAGCCATTTATTTACGAAGAGTTACCTGATTTAGTTGATTCTTGGACCCACTTGTGCAGAATTTGAATAATTTTAAAATGAGTGGTTGAGGGAGATACAACCCTATGAAGTCAACCATTCAAAACAAGTACAGTGATGATTTTTCAAGTCACAAAAAATAAAATTGCAAAGTGTGAAGGATTAGGGTTTTTTCTTGAAAATATCTCATCTTTTAGGAGCCATATCTTCGCGAAGAGTTATCCGATTTAGCTGATTCTTAGACCAACTTGTGTAGAATTTGAATAGATTTAAAATGAGTGGTCATATACAAAAATCCAAGAAATATTGAGGGAGATATGAGCTTATGAAGTCAACCATTCAAAATAAGGGTAATTATAATTTTTCAAGTTACAAAAAATGAAATTGCAAATATTTTCCAACTAGGGTTCGAACGATGGAAAGAGAAATGAAGGGCTAGGAATTCATCGAGGTAAGATATTCTATATGGATAATTTTGTTTTAGCTAAGTTATATTTCCCTTTTTTTATCTTAGAAATTGTGCATGAAAAATTTAAAAAGTTTTTATCAAATATTATATTTGCTATAGGAAGTTCAGATAAATTTCATTAGATTTTGAGTTTTAATTTCCTTTCCATGGATAGATTTATAGTTGAACCCTTTAAATCATCCTTAGTGGTAGATGTTGGTGAGCGCACCTCAGAGAGATCGTCATTGCTCCAAGATAGGGTAATTTTTGGTAAATTTAATGGGTATTGGCCAGGGGCTTCAACCTTGAGAAAATATATTGATAGGAGTTGGAAGTCTCTAGGAGTGATTCTATCATTTCTTCCCAAAGTTTTCTTCCTAGATATTTTTTTTTCTAGGGAAGAAAGAGAAAGAATATTAAAATGGGGTCCTTGGTTTATGGGAAGAGTAGGGATCTTCCTTATCCACTGGTATGAAGGTTTTTAACTTGAAAATGTAAATCTATTCCTAGTACTAGTTTGGGTTAGGATGTTTGGGTTACCCATTGAATTTTAGGAAATAGATACCTTCAAGGAAATAGACAACACTCTAGGATAATTCCTTGAGATTTCAGATACAACAAAATATGGATTTTTGGCTATTTATGCTCAAATATTGGTCATGATTGATATAAGTAAAGCTTTACCAGAATCAATCATTCTTAAGTATGGAGATAAGATGTGGATCCAAACTATAGATTATAAAAACATATATTTTAGATGTATATGTCATGATGTGGGGCATATTGAGAGATCATGCCCTAAGAAGAGCCCAAAAGAATCATTTGTAGAAAATCATAAGAGAAATTAATAAATGGTTATGGATAAAGATGGTTTTCAACTTCCAAAAAATAGATCTAGAAAAAAAAAGGAAATGAATAGTGGAGATCAATAAGGAAGGATACTAGAAGAAATTCTAATTCTTTTGAGGCTTTAGCATATGAAAAAAAAGTAGATCAAAAATTAGAGGATACAATACAACAATTTCAACATATTAGTAAGGAATCGTCTATTCAATATGATCCTAATTTAAGGAAGAACATTCTCGATGAACCTAAGGAATGTATCTCATCATATTTTGAAGACTCTCTTGAAGTACCATGCACCATTCAAAAGAGAATAACTGGTAAAGAAAATGTAGTTTTAGAAGTTAATACCTCTGCCATTAATATGGAAATACCAAAGAGTGAGAAGGATAAATCAAAATCTTCTATAATAGATCTAGGAGAGGATAAATATGTTGAAAAATAAAATTATAAAAGAATATTGAAGAATAGAATAATAAGACCTACTCTTGATATAAGCAAGGTAAAAAGAGGAAAACCATCAAATTATCAAGCAAGATCTAGGGAAACAAGAGTTAATATAGAGAAAGGAACACAAACTAAGTTGGTTGAACTTCTCTTTACCAAACAACAAAATGATTTTGGTAATACGCAAGAGGGGCCAAAATCCCCTAATAAGACATTATTATCATATCATGGAATATAAGGGATGCTAATGTCCCCTCAAAGCATAGGTGTATTAGGGGCCTATATTTAAGTAATAAACTGATATTATATGTATCCAGGAAACTAACATGACAAAAGAAGTTTCAAAAACTATGAAAGTAGTTTGGGCAAGATGTGAATGGGATGCTATGAATTCTAAAGGAGCAATAGGGGGAATTCTAACTTGTTGCAATCCTTCTATAACCTATTGTGTAATCATTCATAAAACTAGGTATTGGATAACCTATTTAATCACTTTCTACTTTGTAGATATTCACTTCATCCTTATCAATGTATATGGACCTACAACTCAGTTAGGTAGATTAGAAGTTTGGAGTAGGATTGAAGCCTTTATGAGAAGTAAAGACCGAGAAAACCGATTCATGATCATTGGATATTTTAATGCCATAACCAATTTGAATGAAAAATTTAAAGGAATTAGAAAATTAACCCAAAGTATAAAAGATTTCTCAGATTTTATTCAAAACAACAATCTATGGGAAGTTGAGTTCAAAGAAGACAATTATACTTGGACCAACAACAAGAGAGACCATAACCTAATAGTGAAAAATTAGATAGATGCATTATCTCATATCATTGGCAAGATGAAGGAACTTGTGCTAAAATTAATACCTTAACAAGGATTAGTTCAGATCATCGACCAATAAGAGTTAAAATGATGGTAAGAAAATTCAAAAAAATCACATTTTAAATATGAGTAGATGTGGGAAGACCATCCTCAATTTATTGATATGATAGCTCAAAAATGGAATTATTTAGGTAATGGTGGGTTGTATACTCTTACAAACCAAATTAAAACAATGACATCTAGATTAAAAGAATGGAACAAGAACACCTTTGGAAATATTTTTGAGAAGAGAGAAGAATTATAAGATAAACTTTCAAAATTCCAAAAAGGTGATGAAAATAATACAAGCTCAGAGGAAGGGGAGTTTCTTAGTGATTATCCTAATATTTTGAGTAAGGAAGAGAAATTCGAAGATTAAAATAAAAACAGATTTGGTTAAAAGAAGATAAAAATACAATTTTTTTTCATATAATGGCTATAGTACAAAGATCTTATAGGATTAATAGAATTAAATCAATAGAAGTGGTTTGGATTGAAGATCAGAGTGACATTAGAAAAGAGGTAAAGTCATTTTATCAAAATATTCTAGGTTCAAAGGAGACCGAAGTTCTTAATGATAAAATTCTTCAAGATGTTCCTTCAATTATTACAAATGAAGATAATAGGAGACTGATGGAGCGTATTACTCTAGAAGAATTTTATTTAGATCTTTTCTCTTTTAATAAGGATAAATCCCCAGGTCCAGATGTGCTCTCAATAGCTTTTTACCAACATAATTGGGATATAGTGAAGGATTCTTTATTTGTGGCAATGGAAATGTCTAGGGTAAAATAATTGATATCTTATAAAATAAATGCAATATATATTACTCTAATTCCAAGAAATAAGAATACTGAATTGTTTGATTCTTTTAGACTCACAAGCCTATGTAATATGGCATATAAGATTATTTTCAAAGTGATGGTAAATAGATTAAGACCATTGTTAGACAAAATAATTTCAGAAAAGCAAGGATAATTTGTGAAAGGAAGATAAATTCTTGATGGGATCATAGTAGCTCATGAAGTTATACATTCAGTAGTTTCAAGAAAAGAGAAATCTATGATCTTAAAACTTGATATGCGTAAAGCCTATGATAGGGTTAAATGAAAGTTTTTTTTTACACTTTAAGATAAGTTTAGATTTGGAAAGAAATGAGTTAGATGGATTAAATATTGTCTCTCTATAATTTCTTATTCATTGTTGGTCAGTGGGTTAGTTATAGAATATTTTAAAGCTAAGAGAGGCTTTAGACAAGGAGTTCCTCTATATCCTTATTTTTTCATTATTATGGCAGAAGTTTTAAGTAGGAACTTAAATAAGTCTTACAAATATGGGCTTATAAGTGGACTTAAGGTTAGTAATAACATCAATAACATCACCCACAAATAGTTTGTAGATGATACAACCATTTTTAGAAGGGCAAGGATAAATGAGGCCAGAGCTTTGAATAATTTTTTAAAAGAGTACGAAAGATCTTCAGGGCAAAAAATTAATAGAACTAAATCCAAAATTTACTTCTTTAGCACTCCTGTTAATATCAAAGAAAGAATTTGTAGGTTTCTTCAAATGGAGGAGGTAAATTTACCAACAACTTATGTAGGGATACCTTTATTTGAAGGGAGAATGAGGATAAATTTATCAAATATGGTTATTAGTAAAGTTCAAAATAAACTTCCATATTGGAAAGGTAGATGGTTATCATTTAGCAGGAATAGTGTAGTTAATTAAGTTAGTCTTACAAGCCATTCCAACATATTATTTGTCATTGTATTCTATACCAAAATCAGTTGAAAAAAATTTAATCTTTATTATGCAATCCTTTTTATGGTCAAGTTTACATGATAAAAGGAAATTTTCTTTGGTGAAATGGAGAAAGTTGTGTGATGAAAAAACTAGGGGAGGTCTTGGTTTAATAGCTCTTACAGATGTAAAATTAGTTCTTAGGGGAAAAGTTATCTAGATATTGTACAAAGAGAGTCAAAGACAATGGGAAAGAATTCTTCTAAGTATGTTAATCCCAATGATCCAAGTTTAATATTTACTGCATTCTCTCTTACAAATGGTTCTACTCTTTGAAATGGTTTAAAAAATCTATTGATATTATGATTAAAGGTTTAATATGGGTGGTGGGAATTGGAGAAAAAATTCTATTTGGATGGATACTTGGTGTGATAAAAACCACTCAATTTAGATCCAGTTTTGAAACCTTGGATGAGATTACTTCAAGATAAATACAATGTTTCAAACATTTTGTACAAGGATCAAGAAGGAAGATACAAATGGAAACAATATTTTTTTACAAGTATACAAGACATTGATGCTAGGAGGCATTTGAGTAGAAAGATAAAAATTATGATTATTTCAAGGGGTCCCAAGGATAAATAGATTTAGGAGTTGAATAGCTCAGGATATTACACAAAAAGAAGTGGATATAATGTACAACACCAATATTATTATTATGTCACTAGAATATGGAGAGATATTTGGGATACCCCAAGCATTCCTAAAGTTAAAATATTTGTTTGGATAGTAGGTCATAGAAGAATTTTATCCTGGGATAACCTTATGAAAAGGGGTTTTCATGGCCCCTATCAATGTGTTTTCTATAATAATGAGGAAGATAGTATTGACCATCTCTTGGGACATTGCTCTATAATCTATGGAAATGGATTCTTAATATGTTTGGTAGATATATGGTGATGAATAGCATAATTAAATATTGGTTAAAGCAATGGCAGAGCACTTATAAAAGTGGGGCTTTACAAACAATATAGGATATATCGAAAGATACAATACTTTGGACTATATGGCTAGAAAGAAATAGAATAATATTTAAAGGAAAGAAAAGCAGTTTAGAGGTAATGAAAAAGAAGATATGTTTATCTATAGAGGAGTCTAAACCAATCCTATAAAATTACCCAATCCCTAATTTGAAACCAGAGAGTCTTGATAGATGGAGTCAAGTCATTAAGTGGAATTATGATGTTGGGTAGAAGAGAATCAAAAATAAGGTAAAGAATATAAAGTAGAAACCAACAGATGTGGAGTGGATTAAATTGAATTTTTATGGAGCATCTAAAGGAAATCCAGGACCAACAGGAGGAGGAGGAATACTTAGAAATAATAGAGGAAATATTTTGTCTCATTATGCTTTTAATAGTGGATTTAAGACAAATAATGAAGTTAAAGCTTGGGCAGCTTTAAAAGGGTTAAAAATATGTAAAAAAATGAAATTGAATAGAGTATGGATGAAAGACGATTCTCTCATAGTAATAATTGCAATGTTGAGGAAATCAAAGGCTCCATGGAACATACAAGAGATAATTGTGGAAATTCAAGATATTGCTAAAGAGTTTGAAGAAGAGTTTGAAGAAATTCAAGATATTGCTAAGGAGTTAATGTCTTGAATATAGATTGTTAAAAAAAAAATGGTGTTTAATGAGTACTAAGGTTGTAAGAAATGGATTGTGATAATGTGTAAGCCTATAAACATATTTATGTAAGACTAAGGGAACCATTCATGTAACCATCTTTAGTGCTATTGGTTAATCTACCTTTACGGATAACCTTGATTAAAAGGTATAAATTATTATTATAATATTATAATTTAACCTTATTCAAGTTAATGCCTGATTGAGGCTAACTATTAATTGGGGTTTTGGTATTACTATAAATTATATTTGAGAAAATCTACAAAAAATCTTGATTTTTCTTGATATTTTCTGATTCCTACCCTTGCCAATAAATCCTGATTTTTCCCCAAAACTTTTTGCCATGACAACGTTGATAGAGGAAACAACATAAATAGCTTATTTTTTTCATATTGTTGGAAGGATTACATTATTTGGTATCCTTGTAAATATTATTTTGGTATAATGATTTATATTTTATATAATGTATGTGTTAGTATGAGAGAAATTACAAGGTGTCAAGAGAGAGAATGAAGAGTCACATGATATATGGCAAGATGAGAGTTTTGTTATAATGAGAGGAATATGAAAGGATGCATCTCCTAGATGTTTGAGAAGAGCAATCGTAATAGGGATTAGCATATACTATTATGTTTTATATTATATTTTGTATTTTGGCTAGCAATTAACGTTGCATAAAATTTGTAGGTCAAACTTTGATTTGCTATCAGAAATTTCACCTTATAAACTATTGTTATAGCAAATTTCTACAATTGACAAGAAATATCTTTATTGGAATTCTTATGTAGATTATCACATCATCTCTTCTTTTGTAGTTACTATAGCTTTTATTGAGAATACAAAAAATAAAATGTTATCCCCTTCATAGCTAATTGCACCAAAATCATCTCCAATAACTTCGTCATCATGGAAATTGAAATTAATAGCTATTGAAGAAAATGCTTGGGATTCATCTGATAGAAGAAGTGTTGGAAGAAATTTGGTGATCCTCTCAGATTTGTAATATTTGTGGTAGATTAAAATCTTGGAGATGAGAAATCAATAAAGAAGTGACTATCAATAATTGGAGAATTTTTTTGAGGTCTTTGAATGGTCTAAAGTTGGTAGTATCTCAATGCAAGCCGTTCCACATCATTTTTTAAAGCGTTTTAAAACTTGTTATTTTTCACTATTGTTCCTTTATTTAACAACTGGTTTCAGAGTTGATTATCATGATTGTTTGCAAGTGGTTATGTGTCGATTAATTCCTTGGAGTTATTAACATGCAATATGGCCCAAGGAGCAAGAAATCATCTGAAAAATTTAAGGATTAACGCAAAAATCCTGGTCTATACCTTGAAATATGACACATGGTCCACTTGCGGTTTGATTCTTATCACAATGAAGAATGGAGCACGTTGAGGATATTTGAGATGGAGAAGGTATTAAGCTAAGGAAACAAACGATGAATCACATTAACCCAAATATGCTTGTAATGCTTCTAAAGCAATCATCATAGTACATGGATGATTCATATAACAACACTAATTAGAAATTGTAATGACTAGGGTAGAGTAAGTCAGAGTTTGCAGTAGCTATGAGGTGGAATCAAAGGATTGGAGAAGAAAACATTTAAGGAATCGATTCTTTAAATCCTTTAAAACCTACATTCTATATTTGGCACTCAAGTTAAAACTCATTTGTAAAGTCCTAAGTCAACTATTTAATTTGGAAGACTCAGGAAAATTTGAAAATTTGAAAAGTGAAATTGGAGTTATAAGGTTAGAGTGAAATAATTAAATTGAATTTTTAATTAAGGAGTCATAAGGAATTCTACTCTCAAAAGTTTTTTTTAAATATGTTTGAAATTTAATATTTGCAAGTTAAGTTTGCAATTTGATTTTCTTTTGAAAAATTAAATATTTGATAAATTTAAAGTTTTGAAAAGATAAGGTTTTCTACTCCAAAAGAGAAATTTAAATTTTCTTAATAATTGAAATTGATTTCGAAAACTTGTTTTTTGAAAAAAGAAATTGTTGTTTAATTGATTGAATTTAACTTTGGAGCTATAAGATTGTCAATTTCAAAGGAAATGATAAATACAAGAATTTTCTTTTCCAAATGTCAATTATTAAAAGGGCCTAATTTTACTCCATGGAAAAATAATATGAGGTGAATACTTATTATTGAAAAGCTCTAATATGTGATGATTTGACAAAGCAATATTCTAAAAGATAAAATAGGAATTCAAAAATTCAAATATGACTATGCTAAAGCTTTGATGTTAATTTTGTTTGGCATATCTCATGAAATTCAAGCACACATTAGTGAAGCAAAAAATTTAAAAATTGCATGGAAAAAATTATGTATGATATTTGAAGGAAAAATAGAGGTAAAAATTCACAATTGTATGCACTAAAAGTTCATTATGAAGAAAACATGAAACATTTTCTTCGAAGAATATGAGAATTAAAATCAAAATTGCATACCTTAGGATAAAAGATTGAAGATAAGCTTCTAATTTTAATTGTACTTAGAGAACTTCTTGAATCATTCAAAATATTGGTTACATATCTTCAAGTATCAAACAAAAAGATATCATTTGAGGAATTAATATATATTATTCAACAATATGAACTCAAATATCAGTTGAGTAAATTAAAGAGCCAATTGTACTAGAAATAAGACCAAAATGTGAAGGTATTGGACATATAGGGTAATCAAGCAATAATGAGTTAAGGACCAAATTTGTGATAAGAAATGATGATATTAAATTTGTTATAGGGATTGATAAAACCAATAACGATGAAGGAAAAACAAGAAATCATAAATCCAAAAAAGGCAAAAATAAATTTATAATAGGGAACATGTGTAAGCATTATGGTAGATATGGACATAAGATAAAAAAAAGTTGGAATATCCGTGAAATTTGTGGACATAATCATTGTAAAAAAGCTTGTCTATATATATATATATATTTAAGAGAAATATCCCTTACGAAGTCGCCTTGGTCTGAGAGACCACGAACAGGGGGTTCTACATCATCAAAGTCACTCGGGGGTCGCACCCGACCCTTCCCGCACCAACATTATCAATTGGATTTTGGATACCCAATTTAGCTTTTTGGTAGGGTGGAGATTTAAACCTGGGACCTCCCTTGGAGGATTGTCCTCTCCTCTCCAACTCACCTACAACACCTGGGTAAAAATCTTGTCTATATAAAGAAAAAAAAAATCATATATTAAAAATGGATCGTGAATGGATAAGTATGAATGAATGGAATAAGATAAAAATACATTGTATGGTTTCTACAGTAGGAAACCAAGTGTGATGAAAAATCAAAATTTTTTGAATGTAAAGAATGATATTAGTATTACATAAAGAAATTTAAAATGAATGATTATGACCCAAGCACAACTTGGAAGGTGACCTACAGTGAAAGCATATGTAGTGATGATTCTATATAAATGATAGTCTTATGATTATTCTAGTGATTGACCCAAAGGTAATGATGATCCAAAGGCGACCTAAGGTAGTGACCCAAAGTCATAGACCTAGAGGCAATGATCCAGAAGTAGTGACCTAGAGGTAGAGATCTAGAGGTGACTCAAATGCATTGACCCAAAGTGTCATGACTCTCCCTTGGTAAAATTTTTATTTGGATTATTTTATGTTTTGCTATTACTTATTTTGATGATACGATGGAATATCTATTAATTTATCTTGCAAAACATGTATTTTGGTGAATTTTGTATAGTGAAATGATTGACCATTTCATGTTTAAGTTTTTGTTAAGCCTAAATTTTATGAAAGAATAAGATGTTGCTAATGGAACTTTACTTTTGCAGGAATGAGTTTGCTATTGGTGGCAGAAAGAATTGGTTACCGAGAAAGGGATTGTCCAAGGGAAATGATGTGATGGGTTATTTGACTATCTAATTAGAAGCAACACGAATGCGTGCTTCTTTCATGAAGATGCATAACATGATTTGCATAAAAAATCTAATCTTATTGATCTTTAGCTAGAGATTACTTATTTAAAGTAGTTTTTTTTTGGGTGTAATTATAGTAGTTATGGAAATGCTTGTTTGTTGTTGATCCTTTTATAAGAAGGAAGCATATGTTTAAAACAACATCTCTAGAGTAGAATCTAGAAAGGAATGATTTATTAGAAGATATAAAGACAATAATAATAAATATGAATTTCTTATTTCTAGTATTATATGAGCCTGAACCTTGTATAATTTCTATTTTAATTAATTTGTTTCGTAGTTGTTTTGATGTCAAATATTTTGGAGAAATCATAGTTTTGCTTGTAGCTATATTTTGGCTTGGTTGTTGAGTGTGCAATCATAAGAATATGTTGAAGTGTTGTTTTCCACCACCATTGTGTTGAAAATAATTTAATTAACATGACCCTAGATTTCGATGAAAGAACTAGATCATGCCAAGCAAGTGGAGTAATGTTTTTGGTAGTGGGAAGCTCGCAAAAGGTGGAATGGACCCGTAAGCAAAGGAAGGAGGTTTGTGAAGATTATTGTGTGGCTTGAAAAATAAAGCGTGTTGGAGGAGAGTCTTTTTGGGTGGAGGAGAAAAAAAAGTGTTGAGTAAGAAGAATTGAAAAACCTGCAACAAACATCAGGTAGAATTCTTAAAAAAAACAAGCTAAAATATTATGTTGAGTGAAATATGTTTTGTAGGAGTTTGGTCAGTCTTTTTTTCTTGGAAAAATAATTTAGCGCATCAGATATAAAATGAATAAGGAAATGGGTTTTTATTATATATTTAATTGCAATAGAGAGCTTGTGCTTTTGAACATGTTCCAGGTAATAAAGTGACCGAACTTGAAACTTACCTTGAATGTCATGACTGTTTAGTTGAATCGTGCTTTTCCTAAAGCTTTGCATATTGGAAAGCTAGGGAAATTTTCTTGTGTAAAATATTAGTAAACAAGTTTTTTGAGAATCAAAGAATTATACTCCACTCGAGCATTCTGTTCCAGCGTAAAACTTGGTTTTAGAGGAGAATAATATTTGGGTAAAATTTTGCTATACTAAGTTTTAGAGAACATGTTTTTTTTTGAGTTTTTCTACTCATAATTTAGAGCTGTGAGCTAGAGGAGAGTGAATAAGAGCTATGCCCAATTATATATGGATAGTAGAGTATGTTGAGATACTGAATGGAAAACATGTAGGATGTTTTAAAGAAAACTACTTTTAAGTTTCTGAAAAGAAGCAAAAATTATATCTGAGTTTTTGTGTGTTGTTGTTCATGTATATATCCTCCTAGATGTATGTTGAAGGAAAAGTAACTTGAAAAAAAAAAAAAATATAAGAATGATCTTGTGTTTCTTGTTAAATAAAATAAATTTACGTTTGCTTCAAAAAATAAATTGGTTTATTATTTTTGCCTGTCATTCGTATGCGTGTAATGGTTATTGACTGTGAAAAAGAAGATTCCATATGTTTTTGATGCCTGCAAAGTTTTTATATTTTTAAAAACTTGTAAATATTTGAGTATTTTGGGTGCCATCTCTAATCCCGATGAGTGTACATTCTATTTTTGATGACCGAGAGAGTTCTCACGTGAAGATGAATCGCTACAAGAATGGTTGCTGGGGTTAGCAGTAAAGGAAAAAGGAACTACATCTTGAGCTCAATTTTTAGTTAGAGTTGCAAAAGGGTGTCTTTCACTGATGTAGAAAGGAAGCTTTGTAATTTCATGAAACATTGGCTAGTTTACAATATCGTTGGAAGATTTATGTTGTAAATCTTGTTGCAGAGAATAGTAGTAGTAACATGGATTTAAAATTTAAGTGGAAATATCTATTATAACTTTGAGATAGAGGTTGTATTTGAATCTCACAGATTGTAAGATATACTTGTGATGCATATGGTAAAAGCTATTTCCAAACTATATGTGTTTATTTTGATTATTATTTTGTGCAACATTTTTCATAAGGGTAAACCTTTAGTAGAGAATGGATTTAATGATGTATTCAAGCATCTAAGATATTTTATTTGATAGATAAGAACTATGCAAGTGACTTATGGAGGAAATGAGTAATCAAGGAAGGTTTTTCTTATACCTTCAGTGACTTTAATGTAATGATGTTAATAAATAAATGAGATGATTTTAGTCTATGCTAGACATCCAATGTGTGATTGATTGGATGTATGAAAGATTAGAACTTTTCAAAGCATATCACTCTTTACCTTGAAATTGATATTAAAAGACTGATTTGGTCCAGCTTTTGGTGACGCGACCTAAACTAAATAGATCTTTGTTTAAAAGGGTGATCACCTTGGGCTCCAAAATATTATATAAAATCCTTATGAGCTGAATGCTCTTTACGATAGTGTAGATATATGGTTGTGAAGCCATGTTAGTCCATGCGGTATAATAGAATTTAGACTATAATTTTAACTTTAGTATACTTGCTATTTAAGAGCCACGAGGATATCTTTTTGTTGGAGTAAAGTTAGCTTAGTCATAGATGAGCCAAAGACTATCACATCAACTCTATTTTAAGAATTTAGTCTCATTTTCGGTAAAAGTATGTAAAATACGGTTGCTGCTGAGGAGACCAGATCCTAAACAGGTGAAGGGATAACTTGCCAATATGTGTATAATGCAACTACATAGACTGACCTATGTAGCTTGCAGGTATTTGTATAGATTACTTTTTATAGATAGAAAGGGTGAATTCTACACTAAAAGACTTGTGTAGTTGTTGGAAATATTGAGTAATAATATTGTCATTGATGTCAAGTGTTTGGTTCAAGGTAAGATCATTTTGGTACAAGCAAAGTGGTAAATGGATTGGTTATAATATCTTATATTATAAGCCAAAAGGGTTGGCTAACAAGGTTGAGGATAAAGGATTACACGTATGGTTTTAGAGAAAATGAGATATTATAATATTTTAAATATTATAATAATTAGGCCCAGAGGACTTAATAAAAAGATATTATAATAATTAATCTAGGAGGGTTTAATAAAAGGATGAAAAAAGATTTGGTGAAAATACAGTGCAAAAGTATTATTTAATACTAGATTAAATAATATAACATTTAACCTTAGGTTAAAATATTATATTAATTAAATTTTGAATTTGGCTAAGGTGTCAAAAATTCAAAATTACATTGGAGGCATATATTTCCACCGATGTTTTAAATACCACCTTGGAGCATATAAAAGGAGGTAACAAAATCAAGGGTTGGTAGCCCAAGTGGCAGGTGGGTCCTATGCTAAGTCATTGGCACAAGGGAGGTACAGGGTTCGATTCCCCTAGCACTGGTTTGATTGTTTTATTTTTAGTTTTGCAGAGGCAGTAGGTATTTAGTGCGGGAGGCTAACTCTTAGCCTCAACCGCTTGGCTAGCGCAAGAGGTCGAAGTGTTGCGCTTTGTGGGCGAAGGTCGAAGGGTTGATTCTTGTTCATGACGAAGGCAATTAATTTTTTTATAAGGTATGCATGTTGTTGTGGTTGCTCCACAACTAACCCCAAAGCTTGGAGACCCACCTTGAATTTTTGGTTTTGGAAGGTTTTGCTATCTTTGATGGATAATTTTGATGGGTGTCCATATGTGATGGGGCTTTGTAGCATTGGATAGTGCCTCCGTTTGGTTGGTTGTCCATTCCATGTTAGTTTTGTTTTTCTCTTTGTTGATTTAAAATAATTCAACCTTTCAAGGTTGATGGATTTTCATGTTAAAGGAAATATAAAAAAATAATAATAAAAGAAGAAAAAAAAAAAAATATATATATATATATATATAATATATATATATATATATATATATATATATATATATATATAAATATATATATATATATAAAACAAATATAAAAAAATAATAAAAATAAATATATTTATATATGTTTGTATATTTTAATATATACTATATATAAATAAAATAAAATAAGTTATATATATAAATATAAAATAACATATAATAGTGATAATAAAGGAGTCCTTATATGAAATGAGGTGAAAACTTTAAAGTTTGGGCTCGTTATAAAATCTATGTTAAAAGGCAATGAATTATATTAGAATTTATTTATATTTAAATGTTTATTAAAGGTGATTGTTGGGTGTTGTTGTTTGCAGGTAGAGCGCGCAGCATGGACCAAACGACCGAGATCACAAAGACAGATATCATCACCGGATGGCCGAAACCAAACCGACACTTCTGGAAGTTGAGCAAGTGCACATATCGAGGATTCTGATGTGGCGGGTGTCTGGGAACTGACCAACATAGAGGGCCAATGGAAGCGTGTCCTGATAGAATGCCTGACAATGATGAGGATCAACCAAACGATTTGGACACCCGAAATGTTGACATAGACGACCACCTGATTATGCAGTAGTGGTGAACAGAAGTGTCATACATGGCACATAGTTTAATGATCTACTCAATGAATCAGCAGTAGACGTGGCCAATCCACATGAACATAGTAGATGATAAACATAGGCAACGAACTTCTACATTATGAAAATTATTCATTTTGAATGTGCATAATCAGGCAGGCAATGAGGACATAAAATCATGAATCAAGCTGGATGAGAAGGATACGGTGACGTCGGACAGCTCAACAGTCGCTGGCTAACAATGTCATAAATTTTGATCGGTAGCGACTATGAAACCGCAGGAATCATAGGAAAACCATCATTAAGAAGTCACATGATGTGGTGTTCGAGGAGTCGATGAACAAGATGAAGAACAGATGAAATCATGCAGAGGTAGACTCGAACCATATTAGACCGATAGTACACATGGGCAGATAGCAACAAAAATCCAAAAGCAACAGGAAATCACATCGATGCCACCACCTAGTTTTTGATGTTGTTGACAGTGGTTGATAGAGAACATAGTGAGTGAGTTGAATGGCATCGCAGATATACAAGGGCTCCCTAGAAATCATCACAAAATAATTTCCCTTATGGGCTAAGCAGTGGAGAGGATGGCAGATTCGGGCCGAGATTAAGGCAAAATTAGATGTTATAATCCAGGCATTTAGTTAAAGTTGAAGAGCTACCTCTTGTTTTCTATCGCCTTAATGTGATGCTGCAAATCTAATGGCATATTCGAGGATTAGAATTTCGTTCACGTTAATACTTTAACTTATCTATCTCTGCCTTAGAGGTTCTGTAGGATGCACATTGTGTGTAAGTGAGACACCGTACCGAATTATGTGGATGCTCGAAGGGATATTGAATCAAAGGCTAAAGAAACAAATGGAGACCAATGAGCAGGCCAGCCTGATAGTGGAAGTCACGTTGGGATATATATTATGATATATGCGACACATAGTTGGTTGAAGAATTCCAGATAATGATAATAGTTCAAACAAGAGGTCGGATAAAGTATTTCACATGGATATTGAACGAGCAATGATGACATCGTTATGGAGCAGTTTTAATAGTGGTAGTGTCATCACAAACCAGAACATAGGAAATTTGTAGTCGAAGAAGTATGATGTCTTTCATGGAGGTGTCAAGTGCCGAGGGTGCTTGCGTGTGTAGAATATTTATCGCCATAATGGAGCAGGTTTACACGAAGGATGATGGCGGATACAATCTTCAACAGTAGATTACTCAGATAGAGACTACAAGGAGGCACCAAAGATAGCATCAAGATTCAGTTAGATGGTAAAGTGTTTTAAGGACGACATGGATGTGTGGAGGAAACAAATCCTTGGGAAGTGATTTAGTAAATGCTCATCCTGAAGGAGAGGCTAAATACACCAAAGCGACCATGATAAATGAGGACACCATCATGGCAGTGGATGCTACGAGCATGGACGAGTTAACTAGCATGGTGGGGAGATCAAACTGGGTGTCACATGCGGTTGGCAACGGGTAGAGTCTGCCAATGTGGGACAATGTGGACATTGATGTCCATGTTGTCTTCTCTATGAAATTCACCGAATGTGCATTCACTTACCCTACCTGCAAGTTTTGAGGAAGAATTTTTGGAACAACAGTTAGTGTACGGGTCTGTTAGTAGTCAAAGCATGTGTGGCCTAGGTTAGGGTCAGATGGCCATGCTGCACCAGAGTCGGGGACCGAGGCATTTACCTAAAATACAGTGGTAGTGGGTGAAAAGTTAATCCATGGAGACTTGATTTTGAAAACATGCAGGATACTATTATAAGTATTAGCCTATATTGATGAGTGGAAATAATAAAAGAAATAGTATATTAATTATGAATGCTCTGCCATGGTGTAGTGTAATGGTGGGTCCATGTATTAAGTGGTAAATCAAATATTATACAAGCTCATACTTAATATTATCACAATAATTCAATGGATTGTTAATTGTGTTCAAGGGAAGATGCTCGATATAAAAAAAGAAGAAGCGTTACCTAGAGAGGAAGAGAACAGACAGATTGCCATTGAAGACAAAATGCTGCAAAATCAAGCAAAATAAAAATGAACATGAAGGGCTCAAATGTGGAAAAGGAAAAGTTGCATGGAAAAGTTAAATATGCCATCGAAAGACAAAGACATGGCTGATTGCCATTGAAGACAAAATGCTGAAAATCAAGCAAAATAAAAATGAACATGAAGGGCTCAAATGTGGAAAAGGAAAAGTTGCATGGAAAAGTTAAATATGCCATCGAAAGACAAAAACATGGCTGGCTCTTCTTGGAGAGACATGATATTGGAAATTAATTGTAAAACAGTGATATTTTTTTCTGAATACACATATATCAAAAATTTGCATTTTATTGGTAAAATAGGAGGAGTTTGTTTATGCATGCATGTTTTAATGCTTATTTTCCCTCTTCACGTTTTGATATTTGTAGATGATGTTCAATGCATTTTTAATAGTTGCATCATTGAACATCTTAAAGCATGAAATTTATTTTTATTTTTTATTTTCCTTAGAAGCTCGCACCTAGGTTATGGTGAGTTGTGCAAATGCAGATTCGGGTAAACTAGGTTGCATGCATGAATGTCTCACATCTTCGGTTTTGCAAGAATAGGATGGCACCATACTGGCCATAGGATGTTTTTACATTTTCAGCTTTCATTTTGTTTTTAGATTTTATTTTTATTTTTCTAACTTTTCTTTTGCAAATTTTTTTAAATTTTGGAGATTAAAATAAAAATCGAAAAAAATTAAAATGACAAAAATAAATACATGGGTGTGAAGAATGAGCTTCAATATTTCATCCGAAACAAATTTGAACTCATTTCAAAGCCATTTCGATTTTATAAAAATTGTTTAAAATTGCTGTTTTATGAGGATTTTTATAATTTCGAAATTTTATTTTTTCACATTTTGAAGGCAAATCAGATTTTTTCAGCTTTACATTTTTATTTGCAAGCATAAATGAACTTCCCTTTATGAAAATTTCAATTTCATTAAAGGGGGGTTAATTTTTATGGCATTCCATAAGCTATCATTTTAGAGCAATAAATTCACCTTTCTTTATGAAAATTTTGATTTCATCAAAGAGAGGTAATTTATACATTACATCAAAGGCTATTGTTTTAAAGCATTAAATTATTTCTTCTTTATGAAAATTATGATTTCATTAAAGAGGGATAATTAATAATGACATTTCAAGATCATGCAATAAATTGCTCTCTTTGTGAAAATTAATTTCATCAAAGAGGGATAATTTATTTATTATATCAAAGGCTACTATAGCTACAAAGTGGGTCATCCAAATTATTCCATCTTGAGGTTTAAAGCAACATAAAAAGAATTATTTCATCATTTGAAATTCATGTTTAGAGATAGGTTTTAATCTTCTACTTCATGCTTAAAGTAGGATTTAATGCAAGATAAAACTTGTTTAAAATCTACTTAATAAAGGAAGATAAAATCTACCTAAAATCCTCCAAGATAAAAGGAATTAAGGCTTTACATCGTGGTCATATGAGGGCCAATTCACATTTATATTTCTTTAAGTTTTATGAACAATCATTAATATAGCATGGTAAAATAAACCAACACATGCCCCTTGTTAACAATTACTTGCAATCACTAAGGTGTTCCTAGCATTCATTTGATATATCTTCATTGAGATTACTAATACACATGTGCAATGCTTATATAGCGGAACCTTGGAGAAGTTGTTTTTGTTTTAACTTCTTTGCAAGAGAGGGTTTTGTGATCAAAATCCTAAGGTGAGTGTGGTTTTGCAATTGGGCAAAATTACCACTCAACATTTTGGTGCTAGAAGGAGGGCATGAATTGGTGTTATTTTATTTATGCTAAATTGTTCATTGTTGTTTCAAATGCTTTTGAATTGTTCATGCAATGAATAATATGATTTTGGTGTAACCTTGAGAGCTCTAAATTGCTAAATATTTCAAGTCCATTTGATTAGCATCTTTGGCCTCTTTTAGCACTCAACACTTTGGGAGCTAGGAGGGCCTGAATTGATTTATTTTATTGCTATTTAGATGCTAACTTGTTCATTTTACTTGAAATATTTATTCAAAGACATTGGTCTTGACTAATGAGATTTTTTTGATCACTTTCATTGATTCTAACATTCTCTATTTTGATGATGCATTAATGCTAACCTATTGCAAATTTGAGAATGTTCTTCAATGTCATGGTTTAATTGATGTATATCTTTTGGTTAATGCTAACATGATGATTCATATGTTAAACATTTGAGATTGGTTAGTCATTTCATGCTTCTTTGTAAGAAATCTTTATTTGACTAACAAATTGGTTTTGAAGTTATTCTTTGAGTTTCACTAATGGCATCGATTTTTCCAACTAGGGCAGGAATTTCATTGTGGATAGATGGCTATTATAGTCACTTAGACATGCCTACTCATCAAATTCCTCAAGGTGTAGAAAATCATTTACCCATGTTTAAGCATGATGTGACCTCGACTGAGGAACATATTCAAAGATACAAGGACACCTTAAGGCATTTGCAAATATGGAATGGAGATGTTCCTTGTAGATTATTTTCATACACATTGGATGAGGTTGCGTATGAGTGGTACCTATACCTACCTATAGATTCCATCACTTCTTGGGCTCAACTAGAAGCAACATTTACTAGCCATTTTGGAAAACAAGTTGACCCCATTTTGATGTTAAATCAATTTGTCTCTATCTCTAAGGAACCTAATGAGTCCATGAGTGAATTCAATGATAGGTTTCATAAGTTGTATATCAAAGTGGTGCCCCATTTCATCATTTTAGAAGAGAGAGCTATTGAAATATACATGGGAGCCATACACCCCATAGTTGCTACATTTTTAAGGGAAAATCTTGATGACCCATATTTGCATGGAGTCTATGAGACCACGATAACATTAGAACAATGGGCTATTTTAGAAAGAGAAAAGGTGGATCAACCATCATTGCTTAACCCTAGGGTGAAAAATCAATGGGATGAAGTTGAATGTCTAAATATTACAACCACCTTAGATTTCATCCAAGAGGATGTGCAAGTCTCAAAGCCAAGGTCCATTAATGAGGATTGGGATGAACAAACCCATCAAGATATGGAGATTGGTTCATGTTTACTCACAAAGGAAGATTGGGATAACCATTGGGAGCAAAATACAAGAGTTGATCTTATTGAAGAAACCCTTAACTCACCAAAGGGGGTTGAGAGTGAATTTGAGGAGTCAAGAGATGAATTTGAAGACATGGTGGAATCTCATCAATTGTTTTTAGAAGAAATTGATCCCATTATAGAAATCCCTAAGCCATAAAAAGTGGTTGAAAATGAGGTTGAAAGAAAATCAATAAATGAATTCGAAGATATAATAGAATTTCACCACTTGTTCTTGGAAGACCCTTTGGATGAAATAGTTGAAATTGATGGCCAAGAAAACCCACACCTTCCAAATTGTGATAAAATTGAATTTTGGGTTACAAATGTAGATTGTGATCTTGAAAGCTTGAATACAAAGAGTAACCCACTTTTGGAAATAATTGAACCATCTAAGGAAGGTGAAGGTGAGTTTGAGGATCAACCCATTGATGAATTTGAAGAATGTGAAGGTATGGTTGAGCATCACACCCCAATTTTAGAAGATGATCATTGTTGGTGGAATAAATGGGAGAAATTTGCCACTCTTTCTAATGAAGCACTCGCTTCACCTGATATGCAGGACAAGTTGCAAAGGCTAGTTCTACAACTTAAAGGAAACATCTCTCAACTACAAGAACAAAGGCCTCAAGATGCATATCTCGATGATGCTCCAAATCATCCTCATGAGACAAAGGTCGAAGATACTAAAAGTGATATTATTTTGGACAATGGAGGGATCCTAGAGTGGACTGGTTTTGAAACATGTGATGAATCAGGACCTTCCATAAATTTGGATGAGGTGATTAAGTTTGATGATCAAAGCCTTCAACATCCTCAAGATGATGACAAGGAAAAATTTGAAGAAGAATTTCTTGAAGATTTTGAGGAAGAAATAGTATGGTTGGTTAACAAGAAATGGGAAGAATATGCTCACTCCAAACCTTCTAATGAACTTTTTGTGTCAATTAATATGCAGGATAATACAATTGCTTCCTCACATGAGGATATTATAAGTCCTGTACAATTTGAAAAAGTTTTGGAAGAAGGGTTTGAATCTCATCAAGTATTGGAAAGTGATAATGATTCTACTACCATGGATAAAGAAGGAGAACCATTTGCTTTGGTCCCCTTTGAGGGGAATGGAATTAAAAATCTTGATCCACCTATTGGCTCTACAATGTCTATGCCATCTCAAAATGAGGAAATTCCAGAACCTGAGTGGTTTGGGTTTGATATCACTGATGATCCAATTGAAAATGTCATGTTATCTGAAACAACCCAAGTGATTGATCATGGAGATGTGTTAGTTGACCCATCCCTAGATAGACAAGACTCATGGTTTGAAAAGGATGGACATATTTTTAATTGGGTGCCTAATTTTGGTATCTTTGAACAAGTGTTCAATAGATGATGATGAAGGTCATGAAGAAAAGAGGAGAAGATTACAAATCCTCACCAAGTAATGGTAAATGGAAATATGCCAAAGGTAAAATCTCACCTTTTGTGTTCCACCATTCAAACTCCAGGTGAAGGTTTATCTAATGGGTTGTTGGATTCAAATACTATCAATGATGAAATGCCATGTGTGGTTGATGAAGAATTTGAGTTAATTTCTCCTCACACCACTAATAAGAATGCTTTGTTGAATGAAAAAGAAATTGATGTGCTTGAAGTGTTAAATCAAGTTCATAATCAATTAATTATTGAATCTAGGATACAAACTTATGATGATCCTCATTTAATAAATATCCTAGATGCTTGCAAGTGGTTGCATAAATTTGATTGGCCTACAAATTTGGAAAATGATTTGGCTTTAAAATTTTTAGAAATAGGCTCTTGTTTGCAAGATCTCATATTTAAAAAAGAAAGCCTAATTCTAAATCATGAATTGAATTGTGAAATCTACATGTTAAGGAATAGACAAGAAGTAATTGAAAATCAATTATTGTCTAATCAATTTAATGATTTGAAGCTCACCTATGGGATCATTAATGGAACTAAATCAAATTGGTGGGGTGAGAGAGGCAAGATGAAGATTGTTGTATTGTTTGGCCTAATCTTATTTTTGTTGGATTCTTGCAAATCTTGGCATGCATATCATGTTATATGTATTTTGAAATGCACTAATCATGTTTGGGATCCAGGGAAGTGATAGCTCAAATATTTGCACCATCTTGTACCATATTGTACATTTGTATATAGTTTTGGTGTCTTGTTTTTGTTTGCTTGATTTTTGTGTTTCTATGATTTGTTGCTTGTTTGTTGTGTGCTTTGTATCTGGTTTTGGTTTGTGTTTTAGTTTTGTGTTTGGGTTGTTCCCTTGTTTTGAGGTGATGTTTTGTGGTCGCTAGCTTATGGTCTCTGGCCCATTTTTTGTGTTCCTTTGTTAAGTAGTATGGAATACCTAATCCGAAAGCAGGTGAACCTAAGAAAAGGGGGATGAATTATTTTGTGATCATGCTTAGATTTTGGGACTAAAATGGTGGAGAGTAGAACAATGAAATATTTCACTAAAGCTCCACATGTAACTCACATATTAAAGGGTATTTCTGGAAGTCCTAAAGGATGAAGTTATCTTGATTCACAAATTAAGGAAAAAATTCAACATGCTCTATCTCTATGCTTCCTAACCCTAGTGATACATAAATTATTGCAAAGCTATATAAAAAGAGAAAAAAAGAAAGAAAAAAAATGAGCATTGAAAAGCTTGATCAAATCAATCACAAAATCTAGATAAACCCTACCGGGGCTATGGATACCTGAATGGTAGTAAGGCTCTTTCTAGACACAGCTCGATTATAAGAAAGGCTTTGCAAAGTATTAAGAAAGACACAAGGGTGAGTTAGATAAACCCTACCGGGGCTATAGACGCCTGACTGGTAGTGGGGCTCTATCTGTAAAAGTTTTTTTTATGAGTCATGCTTCATAGCCTAAATGCAAACCAGATGATGGAATCTGGAAGGTTTTTAGAGGTGCAAAAATGAATCACTTTTTCACACACTGAGCAAAAGTAGATGGATTAGTTGTTTTTATTCAAAGTTGTTTACCCCCACCTTCTTGGGACATCGCTAAATAATGTTTATTTCACTGATCTTTTGTGTTCTCATTTCAGATTGGGTTCTTCACCCGAAATGCTCAGGAGCATTTCCCAGCAGAGTCACCATTTTTTGTGGTTGCTCCACAACTAACCCCAAAGATTGGGGACCCACCTTGAATTTTTGGTTTTTGAAGGTTTTGCTATCTTTGATGGATAATTTTGATGGGTGTCCACCTGTGATGGGGCTTTGTAGTGTTGGATAGTGCCTCCATTTGATTGATATCTCATTGTTTAGTGTTGTAGGCTAAGTTGTTTGATTGTCCATTCCATGTTAGTTTTGTTTTTCTCTCTTTGTTGATTTGTAAAAAATTAACCTTTAAAGGTTGATGGATTTTCATGTTGAAGGAAATATAAAAGAATAATATTAAAATAAAATATAAATGTATATAGATATATTTATAATAAAAAATGATAAAAATAAATATATTTATATATATGTTTGTATATTTTAATATATACTATATATATAAATAAAATAAAATAAGTTATATATATAAATATATAAATATAAAATAACATATAATAGTGATAATAAAGGAGCCCTTATATGAAATGAGGTGAAGAATTTAAAGTTCGGGCTCGTTATAAAATACATGTTAAAAGGCAATAAATTATATTAAAATTTTGTTGTATTTAAATGTTTATTAAAGGTAATTGCTACGTGTTGTTTGTAGGTAGAGCACGTAGTGTGGACCAAATGACCGAGATTACAGAGATATATATCATCACCAGACGACCGAAACCAAATTGATACTTTTGTAAGTCAAGCAAGTGCACATATCAAGGATTTTGATGTGGCAGATTTATGGGCACTGACCAGCATAGATGACTAATGGAACCGTGTCCCAAAAATAAGCCCGATGATGATGCAGACAAACCAAATTATTTGAACACCTAGAATATTGATGTAGATGACCATCCTATGATGTGGTAGTGGTGAACAGGAGCATCATATGTGGCACATAGTTTAATGATCTACTCAAAAAATTAGCAGAATACATGGCCAATCCACATGGACATAGCAAATGATAAACACAAGCAAAGGAATTTGATGTCATGAATTTATAGAACCGATGAGGGGTTACAAAAGTTATCCATTTTGAACATGCAACATCAGGCAGAATGATCCCATAGTCAGACGACATAGGGTAGGCAAAAAATGAGGACATGAACTCATGAATAAAGCTGGGTGGGAAGGATGTAGTGATGTCGGATAGCTCAACGGTCATTGGCTAACAACATCACAAATTTTGAACAAAAGTGATTATGAAACCATAGGACTCATAGGGCAACCGACATTAAGAAGTCATGTGATGTGGTGTTTGAGGAGTCAATGAACAAGATAAAGAATAGACGAAATCATGTAGAGGTAGACTCAAACCCTATCAAATTGATAGTACATATGGATAGATAGCAACAAAAAGCCAAAAGTAGTAGGAAATTACATCGATGCCACCACCTAGTTTTTGATGTTGTTGATGGTGGTTGATAGAGAAAACAGTGAGCAAGTTGAATGGCATCGTAGATATACAAGGCTCCCTAAAAATCATTGCCAAATGATTTTCCCTATGGGTTAAGTTGTGGAGAGGATGATAGATTTGGGATGATATTAAGGTGAAGTTAGATGTTATCATCTAGGAATTCAGTTCAAGTTGATGAGCTACACATCAAAGGTTCTACAGGATGCAAATTATGCATAGGTGAGATGCAGTGTTGAATGATGTGGATGCCCAAAGGGAGATTGAATCAGAGGTTAAAGAAATAGATGGAGACCAATGAGTAGGCCAAATTGATAGTGGAAGCCACATTGGGATATATGTTATGATATAGGCGACATACAGTTGGTTGAACTATTCCAGATAATGATAGTAGTTCTAACGAGATGTCAGGTAAAGTATTTGACATGGATATTGAATGAGTGATGATGACATCATTATGGAGTAGTTTTAATAGTGGTAGTGTTATCCCAATCTAGAACATAGGAAATTCATAGTTGAAGAAGCATGACATCTTGTGTGAAGGTGTCAAGTGCCGAGGGCACTTGCATGTGTAGAATATTTGTTAGTCTCACAATGACACTGAGAGGGGGGGTGAATCAGTGTAGCTCTTTAAAAATTAAATCTTCAACACTCAAAGCCAAAACAATGAAAATATAAAACTAAATAAAGCAAGTATAACAAGAAAACATCACACAACACAAGATGTACCGAGGTTCACCGATTTGGCTACATCCCTAAAAATGACTGTTTGGACTCCCATCCAAATCTAGCATTTGCAAAGCACCAACTTTATAATCAATTTAGCAGCACCCAATGGAAGGAGCACCAACCCATGATTTATTTGCACCAACAGAAAGGAGCACCAACCCCTATACTAAGCACCCACTTGATTTTGATATTGATACTAAAATGACATATATGAATGTCTTCACTGAAACCAAAACCCTATATGGTTTGTAAGCTCAAAATATAAAACTTTCTATTTCACCCATTATAACATCCCTCTCTCTGCATTACTCAGAATTTGAATCTTCTCTTCTCACAAAAAAATGGATTGTTCTCTTAGCTTGTTTTGCCAATTGCTAAACGCTTTTTGAATATTGTGTAATACTTTATCTGCAAACTCCTCTCAAAATTTCAGCCAAAATGGATATCATATGAGAAAGTTATGCCCAAAATACTGAAGTGATGTTTTTTACCACACTCCAAAAAACACGGATTTTCACTCTATTTTTCTCCACACACACTTCTCTCTTTACAAAATAAAGTCCCCGATTTTCAATAAAATCCCTTGTCACTTAAAAGGCACACACTTGCATTATTTTCCTCTTTTCAATTTTAAAAATATTTTCTTTAATGAAGCTTATTAAAACAATATAACTTTTTTTTTTTATTTAGAGAAGGCATTTCGTCAAACACGTCACATGCAAAGAATTGACACCTTACTCGTTCTCTTACTTTGGAGCCACGTGACACCTCAAAAAACAAATGAACGATGATCTATTTGATGCCTTGAAGGTGTAACAACACTGAAACCAAAACTCTGGTGACTCTGCAAGGTCGAAACGACCAACTGAAGGATTTTGCACAAGTGGAACAAATTGACATAAAAGTGACCTATACCATTTTGCAACAATCATAACTCTCACCTCGTAACTCTGTTTTCTCTAAAATTTGAAACGTAGAATATTTACAATACTGAATACATCCATTATAAATCTCACTATATAAATCCTTATGGTTTGCCTGTACCACCTCCACAAAAATTGCTGCTGACACACTTTTTCCAAAAAGAGCATTTTTGTGACAGTATTGCAACGCTTGTAACATTCGCCTCGTTTCTCCGTTTTGGTGGAAATTTGGAAAACATGTTATTGAAGATAATGAATACCTCCAGTTCAAATTTTACTATCAAATTATTCTCGGTTTGCTCGCAATGCTTCTGAAAAAACTGCCCTTTTTTGGCCTATACAACCACTTGCCAAATCATCTGCCAAGATACCAGAAACGTCACCGATCAATACAAACACTATGCTAAAACCTCCAACGCTATTCTAGACTATTTCATGACATGTTGGCATGTTCTAAACCGATCCATCCTATCCAACTGTGCCCATGATGACTTTTGCAAATTTTTGACAACTTCCTGATGATTTTTTCAACTTTTGCAAATTTGCACGAACAATCTGTAACAACTTCACCCGAACATTAAAAACATCCTCATAAGCATTGAACATCACTGTACATACTCCAAAAAACCTTTGAAAAATTTTCCACTGCATCAACTTGTCTATATAAGTGTGTTGACAACAATGACAATACTGTCATTGCACCTTGCTCAACAATCTCCCCCTTTGGAATTGTTGGCAACACACACACAATTTTCTGTAACTCTTCTCCCCCTTTGAAAAAAAGACCAAAGGGCTACTGCAAAATCCCCCTGAGTCCATGCACAACATTCTTAGACAAAAATTATTACACTTAGCAAAAATCACAAACATGAGCAAAAAGACAAACAAATACACAAATGCTCCCCCTGAGAATGTGGCCCCAATAGCTAGTCAATTCTTAGGAAGTGTGACCACTCCCAATTTCTTGCAAAGGTACTTAAAGACTTTCTTGGGCAATGGTTTTGTGAAGATATCCGCTACTTGCTCTATTTTTGGAACAAAATCCAACTTAACCTCACCTTCCACAACTTTCTCCTTCAAAAAATGATACTGGATAGCAATATGTTTTGTGCAAGAATGCATAACCATATTCTTTGAGATGTTAATGGCACTGGTGTTATCACACTTAAATGAAATAAGCTCACTAAAATTAATGCCAAGATCCTTCAGAATTTGTTTCATCCATAACACCTGTGTACAACACGTTGTCGCTGCAATGTATTCTGCCTCTGCTGTGGATAAGGAGACTGACTCTTGTTTCTTACTATGCCACGCGACCAACCTGTCTCCAAGATAGAATGCACCTCAACTGGTAATATTCTTGTCATCTACACATCTTGCCTAATATGCATCTGAATACGCAATAAGGGTGAATTCCTTACCTTTCGGATACCATAACCCATACTCCATAGTACCCTTGAGATATCGAAGAATCCTCTTCACTACTGTCACATGAGTCTCCTTGGGACTAGCCTGAAATCGTGCTACCATGCATACTTTCTACAAAATATATGGTCTAGTAGCTGTCAAGTATAGTAAGCTTCCAATCATAGATCTATACATAGTTTGATCAACATGTGGAGATTTGTCATCCTTTCTCAACTTGCAACCTATCATCATGGGAGTGCTAACTGGCTTACAATCCTCCATTGTTAACTTTTTCAGCATCTCTTTCACATATTTAATTTGAGAAATAAATATGCCCTTCTTATTTTTATTAACTTGTAATCCGAGGAAATACGAAAGTTCACCAATCATTGACATTTCAAATTGTTTTTGCATCTTATTTGCTAAATATTTACACAACTCATCTTTCCTGCTACCAAATATGATATCATATACATATACAACAAGAACAATATGATGACCATTTTATGTTTTGACATACAAATTACTATCCACCATACCTTTATTGAAACCTTGTTGAGTAAGATAATTGTCTAGCATTGCATACCATGCTCGGGGTTCCTGTTTTAAGCCATATAAAACTTTATTCATCTTGCAAACCAATTTGGGATCATCACCAAGATGGAAACCGTCTGGCTGCTCAATATAAACCTCTTCTTCAAGTTTTCCATTCAAAAATACTGATTTCACATCCATTTGATAAACTTTGAAATTCTTGTAAACTGCTAAAGCCAAAAATATTCTAATTGCCTCTAGTTTGGCCACAGGTGCAAAGGTTTCCTCAAAGTCAATACCTTCAACTTGTGCACAGCCTTTGCATACCAATATTGCTTTGTTCCTGAATACCTGTACGTATTCATTCAATTTGTTTCGAAAAACCCATTTAGTACGAATTACATTTTTATTTGCGGGTCTTGGTACTAACTCCCAAGTCTTGTTTTTCTTGATCTGATCTAATTATTCATTTATTGTATTTACCCAAATTTCATATTTGCTTGCATCAGGAACATTTTTGGGGTCAATACTGGATAATAAAGAGTAGTTACTTACTAATATTCTTCTTGTCTAAACACCAACTATGGGGTCTCCAATTATTTGCTCTCAAGGATGATCTTTCACACAATCACTGCTTTTGAATTTCTTGTTTTCTTCCACTTTTGAATCACTGTTTGAATCCTCTGAGTCAATTTTTAGTTTCTTTTCCGTTTCCTTTTTCTCATCTCCTTCAATGACCTCTTCATAAATTGGGTAGTTCTCTTCATAGCTAATTACTCGTTCCCTTCATCAACTTTAACATCGGCACTATCCACAATTTTCTTTAGCCTCTTGTTGTAGCATTTGTAAGCTTTGCTTTTTGATGAATAGCCAAGAAAAATACCTTCATCCACTCTATCTTCAAACTTACCAAGGTTTTTTTCAGTTCTTTTGATGTAACACTTACTGCCAAAAACTTTAAAGTATCTTGTTGTTGCATTTTTACCGAACCACAACTCATAAGGAGTTTTGCTTTCATGCATCCTCAACATGCACCTATTTTGGATATATACCATAGTATGGACTGCCTCTTTCCAAAATTTGTCTGCTACTTTGTTCTCAGTCAACATAGTCCATGCCATTTCCTGCACTGTCCTATTCTTTCTTTCTACCACACCATTCTACTGAGGTGTCCTGGTTGTTGAAAACTGTCTTCTAATGCCATATTTTTCACAATACTCTATGAAATCCTCTGAAATGAACTCTCCTCCTCTGTATGACCTTAAACATTTAATCCTTTTTCCTATTTGATTCTCAACTTGGTTTTTTAAAACATTGAACATATCAAAATATTTTGATTTATGCTTAAAAAATAGTACCCATGTCATCCTGGAATAGTCATCTATACACAACATGAAATATTTGTCATCGTTTATGCTTTGCGTTCTCATGGGTCCACATAAATCAGTATGTACTAGTTCCAAAGGTTTGCTTGTGTAGTACTCTTTTGTTTTAAATGAGACTCTAGTTTGCTTCTCATTTTGACATGAAGCACAAATGCTATTTGATGGTTTGCCAATGGTGGGAATATCTCTCATCACTTTCTTTGAGCTGATTTTTACTAGATTGTCAAAACTGATATGACCGAGCCTCTTGTGCCACAACCAATTCTCTTCTTCCTGTCCAATAAAGCAAGCTCCTTCTAAAGTCTCTAATAGAGTGTATAGGTTTATAGATGTCCTTGATCTAGTTGCTATCAACTTCCCATTTTTTGACTTTATAACTTCACAACCTTACTAAAGATCACTTCATGACCTCTATCATAAATCTGACTTACGCTCAACAAGTTATGCTTCAGACCAACCACAAACAAGACTTCTTTTGACCTGAATTTTTCATCACTAATCTTAACTGAACCTCTGCCAACTATCTTAGCTCCATCATTGTTTTCAAACTTTAATGAACCACCTTCATATTGCTGCAACTTCTCAAATTTTTGTTTTTCACCTGTCATATGACTGGAGCATCCACTATCAAGTATCCATGGTGCGGATTTATTCTATGCTTTAAATTTCATCTATATGATCAGGGATTCCTTTTCTTCCTTAGGTTGCTCTTTTTCTTTCCACTCAGGTTTGATTACAATTTTGGGCTCTTGTTTTGGCTTTTCTTTTTCAGTAGCTTGTGCATGTTTTTCGAGAAATTTTCTATTTTGTCTTATTCCATTTGGCTGAATTTTCTTTTTTGAAATTGATTTGATGCAAATGTACTTCGATAATTTCTTACAATATGCCCAAAATTATGATAGTTATAACATTCTACTGCATAATCCATCAAAGGTGAAAAAACATTTCTATTGGTAAAATTCCTTGGTCCTACATTATACTTGCAATCTAAAATCTTATGTCCATAACCATTGCATTTAAAACAGTAACCAGAAAAGAGATGATTGAACCTGGGTGGTGGTCTTTGCCATGTTTTCGTAGGAGCCATAAATTTTCTTCTTCTTTGATGTGTGACATTGGTGAAGCCATCATTATCAATTCTCCTTTCGTGCCTTGCATTATTGCTTTCATTTGCATGATTCGTTTTTGCTTGATCAACATGTTTCTTCTCTTCATTCTTTGTGGATTCTTCATTTATGGCATTTGATCCATTTTATGATTCTCCTTCATCAAAACCCAAACCAAATTTGATGCCTATAGTATTTTGGTTATTTATGATCTTATCCAGCTTCATAGAACTTTCTTCACTTGTGTGATAACAACTAATTTTTTGATTCATCTCTTCTAGCTGCATTCTTAAACCAACAATCTCTTCTTCTAGCTCGCTGCAATAATCTATTTTCATGGTTATTTGCAATTCAAGATCTTTGAAGATTTTCTTGGATTCTTCTATCTGTACTTTCAAATTTGTTATGATTTCATTTGCATCCTCAAGCTTTCTTAAAATTTTCTTATTCTTTTTTTTTCTATCTTCAATTCATATAGAGCTACAATTAGTTCCTCTTCCAAATTAACTTCTGCGTCAATTTATTCTTCATCACATTCTTGTTTTTTTATGGTTTTCTTCTTTGAGTGCCATGAAAAGAGCTTCACCTGTTTCCTTTTCAAAATCCTCACTGCAGCTATCATCTGATGAACTGACATTCTTGGAGATGAAACTTTTCTTCTTGAAGATGCCTTTTCTAAAATTTGTTTTTTTTCTTCTAGTCACTTCTTTCTTCGTGCGATCCTTCATCACTTCTGTTCTTCTCATTAAGTGGATATTTAGCTGCAAAATACCCAATTACTCCATAATTGAAAAATTTAAACGATAACTTTCCTTTGTATTTTCCTTTTCCCCTTTTTAGTTTTCGAACAAAGTTTGCTTCCATTTCATCTAATGTCTCTTCTTCCTCGGATTCTTGTTTTGCTTTCATATTTTTATGGGCTTTAAAAGCAGCTTCTCTATCTGTGGGTTTAGATTTTCCTATTCTCATCTCATATGCAGTCAAAGAACCATGCATCTCATCCATACTAAAAGAATTTAGATCTTTAGCTTCTTCTATAGCTGAAACTTTAGAATCAAATCTTTGGGGAAGGTATCTTAATACCTTTTTCAGGATGACAAAATCTTTGATTTCCTCGTCGAGTCCTCTAATCTCATTAATGACTTCATTAAATCTCAGCATATATGCCTCTATATTCTCATCGTCATTCATATTTAATACTTCGAATTGAACTTGATGTATTTGTACTTGGCCTCCTTGATCTTAACATCTCCATCATGAATGCTCTTTAGTTTATCCCATATTTCCTTTGCCATTTTACAACCCATAATATTTACTATTTTGATGTCCACTAATCCACACATGATAGCATTATTTGCTTTTGAGTCATTCTCAAACAATTTCTTATCGGTAGCAACGGTTGGAGAAGTCGTGGGTATTGTGTATCCACTATCTACTTAATCCTAAATGTCGTATCCCAAAGCACAAAGATATATATGCATTCTGAGTCTCTAAAATGCGTAATTAGTTTTGTTAAACAATGGTGCTTTGTTTTATGAGAAGCATTCACCACCTGCCATTGTGTCACTTCCAAGATCACCCTAGCAGGTTAAGTCTGTTCAGGAACCTTGCTCTGATACCAATTGTTAGTCTCACAATAACACTAAGAGGGGGGATGAATTAGTGTAGCTCTTTAAAACTTAAATCTTCAACACTCAAAGCCCAAAAATGAAAACATAAAACCAAATAAAGTAAGTATAATAAGAGAACATCACACAACACAAGATGTACCGAGGTTCATCGATTTGGCTACATCCCCCAAAATGATATTTTGGACTCCCATCCAAATCTAGCCTTTGCAAAGCACCAAATTTATAATCAATTTACCAACACCCACTGGAAGGAGCACCAACCCCTGATTTATCTGCACCAATAGAAAGGAGCACCAACCCCCGATTTATCTGCACCAACAGAAAGGAGCACCAACCCCTCTACCAAGCACCCACTTGATTTTGATATTGATAATAAAATGACATATATGAATGTCTTCACCGAAACCTAGAACCCTCTATGGTCTCGTAAGCTCAAAATCTAAAACTTTTTATTTCATCCAGTATAACATCCCTCTCTCTGCATTACTCAGAATTTGAATCTTATCTTCTCACAAAAAATTGATTGTTCTCTTAGCTCATTCTGCCAATTGCTAAACACTTTCTGGGTATTGTGCAGAACTTTGTCTGAGAAGTCTAAAAATTTAAGCAAAAATGGTTATCATATGAGAAAGTTATGCCCAAAATATTGAAGTGATGTTTTTCACCACACTCCAAAAATCACGGATTTTCACTCTTTATTTGTCTCCACACACACTTTTTTCTTTACAAAATAAAGTCCCCGCTTTTCAATAAAATCCCTTGTCACTTAAAAAACACACACTTGCATTTTTTTCCCTTTTCAATTTTAAAAATATTTTATTTAATGAAGCTTCTTAAAACAATATAACTTCCTTTTTTTTAATTTTGAGAAGGCATTTCGTCAAACACGTCACATGCAAAGAATTGACACCTTACTCGTTCTCTTACTTCGGAGCCACGTGACACCTCAAACCAAAAAAAAAAGATGCTATATTTGATGCATTGAAGGTGTAACAACACTGAAACTAAAACTCTGGTGACTTTGCAAGGTCAAAACGACCAACTGAAGGATTTTGCACAAGTGGAACAAATTAACATAAAAGTGACCTGTACCATTTTTGAAACAATCATAACTCTCACCTTGTAACTTTGTATTCTCTAAAATTTGAAAAGTAGAATCTTTACATTCTGTACAAACTGATCCATCCTATCCAAACTGATCCATCCTGTATTCTCTAAACTGATCCATCCTGTCCAACTACGCCCATGATGACTTTTGCAATTTTTTGACAACTTCTTGACGATTTTTTCAACTTTTGCAAATTTACACGAACAACCTATAACAACTTCACTCAAACATCAAAAACATCCTCATAAGCATTGAACATCACTGTACATACTACGAATAACCTCCAAGAAACTATCCATCTGAGTGTGTTGACAACAATGACAATACTATCGCTGCACCTTGCTCAACAATATTCATTGCCATAATGGAGTAGGTTTACACGGAGGATGACAATGGATACAATATTCAATATTATATTACTCGAAGATAGACTGCAAGGAGGCATCAAAGATAACCGTGAGATTCTGTTAGATGGTAGAGTGTTCGAAGGACAACATGGATGTGTGGAGAAAACAAATCCTTGGGAAGTGATTTAGTAAACACTCATACTAAAGGAGAGGCTAAATACACCAAAGTGACCATGGAAAATGAGGACAACATCATGACAGTGGATGGTGCGAGCATAGACGGGTTAGCCAATGTTGTGAGGGAATTAAACCGGGTAATGCATGAGGTGTCACATGCGGTTGGAAATGGGTAGAGTCTACCGATGCGGGATGACATGGACATTGACGTCCACACTGTATTATCCATGAAATTCATTGAATGTGCATTCACTTACCCTACCTACAAGTTTTGAGGAAGAATTTTTGGAACAAAAGTTAGTGTACGGGTCTATTCACAGTCAGAGCGTAAGTGGCCTAGGTTAGAGTCATATGGCCATGTTGCACCAGATCTGGGGATCGAGGTATTTACCACAACTACAGTGGCAATGGGTGAAAATTTAATCCATGAAGATTTAATTTTGGAAACATGTAGGACACCATTATAAGTATTAGCCTATATTGATGAGTAGGAATAATAAAAGAAATAGTATATTAATTATGAATTCTCTGCCACGATGTAGTGTAACGGTGGGTCCATGTATTAAGTGGTAAATCAAATATTATTCAAGCTCATACTTAATATTATCATAACTATTCTATGGATAGTTAATCGTGTTCAAGAGAATATGCTCGATATAAAAAAATAAGCATTACCCAGAGAGGAAGAGAATGAACAGATTGCCATTAAAGACAAAACGCTACAAAATCAAGAGAAATAAAAATGAAGACGAAGGGCTCAAATGTGGAAAAGGAAAATTTGCATGGAAAAGTTAAATATGCCATCAAAAGACAAAAGCAAGACTGGATCTTCTTGGAGAGACATGCTGCTGGAAATTAATTGTAAAACAGTGATATTTTTTTTGAATACACACACCAAAAATTTACATTTTATTGGTAAAATAGGAGTTTATTTATGCATGCTTGTTTTAATGCTTATTTTCCCCTTTCACGTTTTGGATTTGTAGATGATTTTGAATGCATTTTTAATGGTTGCATCATTGAACATCTTAAAGCATGAAATTTATTTTTCATTTTCCTTAGAAGCTCGCACCTAGGTTACAGTGATTTGTGCAAATGCAGATTCGGGTAAACTAGGTTGCATGTATGGATGTCTCACATCTTCTATTTTGCAGGAATAGGATGGTACCATACTGGAGGTAGGGTGTTTTTACATTTTTGACTTTCATTTCATTTTCGGATTTTATTTTTATTTTTCTAACTTTTCTTTTATAGATTTTTTTAAACTTCGACAATTAAAAGAAAAATAAAAAATAAAAATGAAAAAAATAAATACATGGGTTTGAATAATGAGCTACAATATTTCATCTGAAACAAATTCAAACTCATTTCGAAGCCATTTTGATTTTATAAAAATTGTTGAAAATTGCTATTTTATGAGGATTTTTATAATTTTGAAATTTTATTTTTTCACATTTTGAAGGCAAATCAGATTTTTTTAGCTTTACATTTTTATTTGCAAGCATAAATGAACTTCCCTTCATGAAAATTTCAATTTCAAAAAAGGGGGGTAAATTTTATGGCATTCAATAAGCTATCAATTTTAGAGCAATAAATTGCCCTTTCTTTGTGAAAATTTTGATTTCATAAAAGAGAAGAAGTTTATACATTACATCAAAGGCTATTGTTTTAAAGCATTATATTATTTATTATTTATGAAAATTATGAATTCGTTACATAAGTATAATTGATAATGGCGTTTCAAGATCATGCAATAAATTGCTTTCTTTGTGAAAATTAATTTTATTAAAGGGATAATTTATTTATTATATCAAAGGCTACTATAGTTACAAAGAGGGTCATCCAAATTATTCCATCTTGAGGTTTAAGGAAATATAAAAATAATTCTTTCATATTTTGAAATTCATGTTTAGAGATTGGTTTTAAAATTCTATTTCATGTTCAAAGTAGTGCTTAATGCAAGATGAAAACTTGTTTATAATCTACTTAATCAAAAGAAGATAAAATCTATCTAAAAATATCCAAGATATAAGGAATTAAGGTACTACATTGTGGTCATATGAAGGCCAATTCACATTTAATTTTAATTAAGTTTCATGAATAATCATTAGTATAACATGATAAAATGAACCAACACATACCCCTTGTTAACAGTTACTTGCAATCACTAAGGTGTTCCTAGAACTTATTTGATATATCTTCATTGAGATATTACTAATACACATGTGCAATGATTACATAGCAAAACCTTGAAGAAGTTGTTTTGTTTTAACTTCTTTGCAAGAGAGGGTTTTGTGATCAAAATCCTAAGGTGAGTTTGGTTTTGCAATTGGGCAAAATTATCACTCAACACATGTGGTTGGTTTATGATATATGTGCTTCATTATTAATTGATGACTATGGTATATATTGGCGGATGATTAATTTGGCCTATGGTTTAAAAACTTAGGAGATATAAGGTGAAATATTTTTGCCATAATTTTTAGGGTTTAAATATCATTTATTTAAATCCGTTAAGTTTGGAGTGATAAGTTTGTGAAATATTTTATGAATGTAATATTTTGTTTTTGATATGAAAATGGAGTGAAAATTGCTTTGAGAGTGTTGAGGAAAAAGGTGTAAAAAATATTTTTTATTGTACTTTATGAAAGGGAAATTTCTGAGAGGATTTTGAGAGTTATAATGAATTGTTCTTGAGAACTAATGAAGAGCCCTAGAGTATTATTTTTAGAGATCATTGAAGAAATTTTATGTGGATGTTTTGAGATAGAAATTTGCTATGTAACTTGTGAAGTGGCACATAGAAAAGTGGTTGATTGTGAAACATATTTTGAAGACATATCTCCATAAGAACAAGAAAAAGGTATGGGCATTTTTCTCTTCATTTGATGTGTGTTATTGAGCAAGGTTTTTTGAAATATAAGGTGGAGTGAAAAGGATTGTTTTGGTAGAACATTATTGGAAAGTTTTGAGTTATGATTCAAGATCTTTTTGACAAAAGTGAAACATTTTATTAGGGTTTGTTAGTAAGTTGTACTTTATCATTTATGATTGTGTGAAACCTTTTGGCACTGGTTTGAGTGCTATTGAACAAGTCCTTGAGAAGGCTTGAGAATAGATTTGAGATAGATTTTGAGCAAGTTTTGAGACAGAGTTTTAGAATAGATTTGAATAGATTTTGAGCAAGTTTTGAGACAGAGTTTGAGAGGAGATTTGAGATAGATTATGAGCAGGTTTTGAGATAGAGTTTAAGAATATATTTGAAATAGATTTTGAGCAGAGTTGCGAGCAAGTTTTTGTCAAATTTGGACCATGAGGTAAAACATTAAATTAACTAAATAATTTAATATTAATAAAATTGCAGCAGCACTATTACAATGACAATCGACCCTCTAACATTGCAAATTATAACGAATATATATGTAGGCGATAGGGAGGAAGTCGACGAAGGGGATAGGAGAGGAAATGAAGGGAAGTTGGAGGAATAAGGGGAAAGGGAGTTGGAGGGATAAGGAGGAAGAAGGAATAACAGAGGAAATGGAGGGATAAGGAGAAAGGAATAGAGGGAATATAGGAGGAGGGTAGGGAGAATAGAAAATAGGAAAAATTAAAAATTGATGCCGACAAATCTTGCCGACAAAACCTAGGAGTGTTTACACTTAGGACTAGAAAAAACTAGATTTTTCTAAGTCCTATTCACATTTGCAACATTCTCCCCCTTAAAGTTGAGAGAACTGACTACACAATCTCTCAGCTTTATAAATTGAGCTTTAGCCGGCGCCTTGGTGAAGATGTCCGCAACATTCTCCAAAGTGGGGCAATAGTGAAGCTCAACAGTTTCAGTTTCCACCATATCTCTGATGAAGTGGTACTTCATATCAAAATGCTTGGATCTACTATGGTGGACAGGATTGTATGCCAACTGAATGGCACTAATGTTGTCACAGAATAACTTTGTTGGACCACTTTGCTGCTCTCCAAGTTCTTCTAATACCTTTCGTAGCCATAGAGCTTGAGTACTAGCATGAGTGACCGCTATATACTCAGCTTTTGTTGAAGATAGTGCTACTACTGTCTGCTTCTTGGAACTCCAAGTTATTAGTCCTGATCCCAGACTAAAACAGTTCCCTGAGGTAGATTTTATGTCATCAATGTTACTACCCCAATCACTATCACTGAAGCCTACAAGCTTGATAGTGTTACATTTCTCGGTAATGGATTCCAAAATCCCAAGTACCCTTTACATATCTAAGAATTCTCTTAGTCGCCTGCAAATGCAACTCAGAAGGGTTAGACATAAATCGAGAAACAAGAGAAACAACATACTGTATATCAGGTCTGGTGTTGGTGAGAAACATCAAACTCCCAACCATGCTTTTGAAAGTGGTCACGTCAACTTTTGATGCTCCATCATCTTTGCTTAATTGGATCCCATGTCCAACTCGGAGTTGCAACCGGTTTGCAATGCTCCATAGAAAACTTCTTAAGCATGTCCCGAACATACTTATGTTGACAGATGAAGATCCCCGTATCCGATCGATGAACCTCCATTCCAAGGAAGTAGTGCATTAACCCAAGATCCTTCATCTCAAACCGCTCCATCATGGAGTGTTTGAACTTCATATTCAGTTTTTCATTACTACCCATGAATATGAGATCATCCACATACAAGAAAACTATGAGGATGTCATTTCCTTGCTGTAGGTAGTAAAGAGTGGGTTCATTTCTACTTCTGGTGAACCCAAATTCTTTGAAGTACCCATCAATGCATGAGTACCAAGCTCTTGGTGCCTGTTTAAGACCATAGAGTGCCTTTTTCAATCTGTAAACAAGGTGCTCCTTACCTTGCTCTTCAAATCCCTGTGGTTGCTCAACATACACTTCTTCTGTCAAGTAACCATTTAGAAATGCACTCTTTACATCCATGTGTTGAACTTTCCATCCCTTATTTGCAGCTAAGGCAAGAACTATTCTGATAGTCTCCTGTCTAGCTACAGGAGCAAAAGTCTCTTCATAATCAATTCCATATTTCTGAGTAAAACCCTTTGCTACTAATCTTGCCTTATGCCTCTCAATGCTTCCATCAGCATTAAACTTGGTCTTGAAGACCCATTTACAACCAACACATTTCTTTCCTTTAGGAAGCTTCACGAGCTCCCAAGTGTCGTTGTTTTTTATAGAGGTTATCTCCTCTTTCATGGCATCTTGCCAAATATTTTGAGTACAAGCCTTCTCATAACTAGAAGGTTCAAGCTATGCACTAGTTAACAAAGCATAGTTAACTTGATCTCCCCTAGGTTCCTGGCTCGGGAGTCATCATCACCATACAAGTGCATACTTTCTAATCTGTGTAAAACAAATTCCATTTCACTAGCTTGACTCCTAGTGTATCTTCTTGAAAATTTTTATCCAACATCTGAGATGATGGATGATACTGTAGAGTTCTCTTACCTTTGGATGGAGAATCAATGTCCATTGGTGAGGAACGTACAGATCGCTATGGAGAAGGACTTGGTGAAGAAGAAGAATCATAAGATGAACTTGGATCTGGATCTGGAGGAGACTGCTTTCCTTTTCGTGGTGGTATCTCTGTGGTTGCACCTGCTGAGAAATTACATCAGTGGCCTCAACATCACTGAATATTTGGGGCTTACCCCATTCTCCCCCTTCATCAAAAATCACATCCCTTGAAATCACTATCTTTCGAGTCATAGGATTGTAGAGTCTATAACCTTTTGTGTTTTCATAGTATCCTACAAAAATGCATGCCTGACTCTTTGGATCAAGCTTCTTTCTCAGCTCATCAAGAATGTGAGCATATGCCAATGAACCAAATACTCGGAAATACTTCACATTTGGTTTCTTACCATACCAGGCTTGGTAAGGTGTCTTCCCTTTCAAACTTGAAGTAGGACTTCTGTTCAAGATGTGAACACTAGTCCTTGTTGCATCTCCCCAATATGAATTACTCAAATGCTTTGTCTGAAGCATTGATCTTGCCATCTCCACAATGGTGCGATTCTTCCTTTCTGCTACACCATTTTGTTGTGGAGTGTAGGCAGTTGTGAACTGCCTCTTGATGCCATGATGTTTACAAAAATTCAAAAACCGATTAGAGGAGTATTCTCCTCCTTTATCTGATCTAAGACATTTTACAGAATATCCACTCTCACTTTCAACTTTTGCTTTAAAATCAACAAAGCATGCAAATGCTTCATCCTTATGCTTCAAAAAATATATCCAACACATTCTTGTGCAATCATCAATAAAAAGTAGGAAGTAAGAGTGGTTACCTAGACTCTTGGTCCGCATCGGACCACAGATATCTGAATGCACTAACTGGAGTGGATAGCTGGCCCGCCATGCTTGTCCATGAGGAAATTTTGATCTGGCATGCTTGCCCAAGGCACACCCTTCACAGACTTCCTTACTATCTTGAATTTTGGGAAGTCCAGTTACCATTGCTTGTGAAGTTAGCATTTTCAAACTTGCTGAATTCAAATGACCATATCTCAAGTGCCATAGGACACTTGGATTGGTAATAGCAACATTTACTAACTTATCTCCCCCTGGCTGGCCAAACTTTAAAGGGAATAATCTATTCTTTGACATTGGCACTTGTGTAATGATTCTATTACTATTGTTCTTGTCAAAAATGGTGCATTTACCCTCATCAAAAATCAACTTGTAATTCTTTTCTAGCATTTGACCAACACTTAAAATATTGTGTTGAAGATGGGGTGTGTAATAGATATCACTTACTTGCTTGACGCCTTCTTTCGTTGGAACCTCCATGGCTCCAATGCCTTCAACTCGCCAATGATTTGTCATCTCCCAATCGGATGCTGGATTTGTATGAGGAGTCTAAAGTAGCAAAGAGTTCTTCTTTGCCACTCATGTGATTTGAACACCCAGTGTCCAAAATCCATGTATCATTCATATTTTGCTCTGTCTCGCCATAAGAAAGAAAGAGATTTGTGGACTCTTCCTCTTCTCCAAAATTTCCAAACCGATCGCTCTCGGTTGTCGTTGCTTCCTTGTGAAGACTTTGACCAACAATCTCGAGCATAATGGCCAGGTTTGCCACAATTGTAGCAAACTTGTTTTGATTTATCTCCTCCTTTTCCTTTGCCTGATTGTTTCCCTCTATTTTGTTGTTGTCCTCCTCTATTCTGATTTCCTCCTCTGTTGGATGATCCTCCTCTGTTAGGAGTTCCTCCTCTTTGATTATTCCTTCCTCTGCCTCTTTGTTGTCCTCTGCCATGGCCTCTACCTCTTCCTTCATGTGAGGCAAAAGCTTTATCATCTCCCCCATAACTAGTGGTAGGAGTTTCCTGTAACCTCTCTTCATGTGAGAGAAGTGAACCATTTAGGGCATCAAAAGACAACGAGGTTAAGTCTTTGGATTCTTCAATAATGCAACTGAATTCCACTTAGGAAGAAGTGTTCTCAACACTTTCTTCACCATAACCTCTGGCTTAATATCTTCCCCTAGTGTGACCATTTTATCAACTACGGCTTTCACTCTCACATAGTAATCTCCCACTTTTTCATTTTCTTGCATCTTGAGATTTTCAAAATCTCGTTTCAATGTTTGCAGCTTTACCTGCTTTACTTGGTCACTACCTCTATAACTTTCTTTCAGGGCATTCCAGGCATCTTGTGCAATTACATAAGAGGCAATCCTAGGGAAAATACTTTTATCTAGGGCAGCATGTATGTGATAAAGGGCAAAAGAATTATTTTTTTGAGCTTCCTTTTTAGCCTTTTTATCAGCATTAGTGAAAGCTGCCCATTCAGCAGCAGTAGGTTCAGTGTAGCCCTCTTCGACTACATCCCATAAACCTTTTCCTATCAAAAGAGTTTTCATTTTAATTGACCAATACTCATAGTCTCCTCCATTGAATTCAGGAATCGGTAGACTAGTATTGGACGTCATTTTAGAAAACAAACTTTATTTGAAGCAAACAAGCAATATAAAGCAGTACAAAGAGATTAATGATTCAAATCAAATCTCGCATTTTTAGAACATTTAGGTTTGGCTTCGAAACTGCTGCTAATGACTATGACCTCAGGTTCTTCAAGATCCACTTCCTCTGGATCTTCTTCTTCTTCTCTTCTTCTTCTTCGTCTTCTTCTTCTGCTGCTTCTGGTTCAGGAGAGCGTGGTGTATAGCTCTCACTTGATTCTGCTACCAGTACACCAGGTGTATGATTGGCACTTGCTTGGTCCTCTGGTACAACTTCCACGGTCTCGGACTCTTCAATCCTTTGTCCGAAGATGTTGTCTTTAGAATCTCCCTCGTACCCTGAATCCGGTTTCCTCAGATGAGCAATCACCTGATTTTCTAGCTGACAAAAGACTGTATGGAGACCTGATCGTTGAACCCTTTCATCAAAGGATTCCGGTGTCTCTCTTCTCAAGAGCGAGAGAAGTGCATTATAGCACCCCACTGACCGGATCATCTAACATTTCAAGGGCACATTATTTCTCCTTTTTCACAAATGCTCATCAAACAAGGTTTTTAAAATTTTTATAAAGTCTTTAAAAAAAATTTAATAAATTTTTTATATTTTTTAAATTACCTTTTAAATAAATTATTAAAAAAGATAATTTAAAAAAAATATAATTTAAAATTATTAAATAATTTAAAAAACTTAAAAAAATTTTAAAACCTTTAAAATTTTTAATAATTTTTACCTTTCACGCGGGCGAATTCGAACCCGCGACCTCCCAAACACCGACGGGCGGTCTTAGCCGCTGCACCACGCGGCTCCGCTGGAAACAAAGGGAATGTCCTCCCTTTTAAACCCTCTCCGTCCGAAATTAAAAAAAAATAAAAATAAAAAACAATTTTTTTTCTCCCCAGTGGGAATCGACCCTGGAACCTCCTCTCCGCTAGCAACTGCTCTAGCCAACTCCGCTAGGCATCCGGACGGGAATATAAGGGAAGGCGGATATATATCAAATCATGCGGCAGCATTTTTTTTTTAAATAAACCCGCTTTTATCCCACATGCGATGGGCGGAGGACGCAGGTGGGATTTTTATACCCGAAGGCGCACAGGGTTATTCGACTGCCTTCGGGCAGTCAGTTCTCGCTCTTTTGCCGCAAATGCAGCCAATAAACAACTGCCACGTGGACCAATGCACATCTGCCAAGTGGCACCCTTTTCGACCAACCAATCGTCGCCATGTCACCTCGCCTGCCACGTCAACTGCCGCCACGTCAGCCATCCCACGTGTCCTCTGTCAGCTCACCAGCTGTGCCACGTCAACCTCTCTACCTCGATCCACGGGCTACCACGTCAGTTGTGTCAGCCGCCACTTGTTGCCTCGATGTCACCTCGATCCACATGCCGCTGCCATGTGTCACCTCGATCCACGTGCTGAGCCTACGCACGATCCGTCTCGATATTCGTGCTCAAAACTGCTCATGATCTATGCTAGAACCTCCGTGCCTGACACCTGCCTCAAGATTCATGCCCGACTAGCCTGACCTCAGGAATTGTGCCCGATTGGCTCTGATACCAAATGTCAAATTTGGACCAGGAGGTAAAACATTAAATTAACTAAATAATTTAATATTAATAAAATTGCAGCAGCACTATTACAATGACAATCGACCCTCTAACATTGCAAATTATAACGAATATATATGTAGGCGATAGGGAGGAAGTCGACGGAGGGGATAGGAGAGGAAATGAAGGGAAGTTGGAGGAATAAGGGGAAAGGGAGTTGGAGGGATAAGGAGGAAGAAGGAATAACGGAGGAAATGGAGGGATAAGGAGAAAGGAATAGAGGGAATATAGGAGGAGGGTAGGGAGAATAGAAAATAGGAAAAATTAAAAATTGATGCCGACAAATCTTGCCGACAAAACCTAGGAGTGTTTACACTTAGGACTAGAAACAACTTGATTTTTCTAAGTCCTATTCACATTTGCAATAGTTTTTGGGGATGACAGAGTAGAGGACAACAGTCTCTAGTGGATAGATATCCATTAGCTAGGGTAGTGAGGACAAAGGAGCTCTATGGAGAGATATCCACAAGCCAGTGTAGTGGGGGAAAATTATTCTAGTAGATCACCTTCTAGAACAAAGGGGAAAGAGTTCTCCTATGGATAGAGTTCCATGAACCAAATAAATGGGAAAAAGTTCTCCTATGGAGTGTGATCCGTGAACCATCTGGGAGGATAGAGTTATTCTATGGAGAGAGACAGACGAACCAGTTGATAAAGAGTTCTCCCGGATCAAGTTTCATGAACCAGAGAAAATGGGAAAGAGTTCTCCTATCGAGAGAGATACACAAACTAGAGCATTAGGGGATTGGTGTCTCCTTTGGAAAAAGATCCATAAATTGTAATAGGAAAGTAATTCCCAAAAGAATTTATTGAGAAATTTTTTAAATTTTTTTTTTTTTTGTGGAGTAGCCCATATTGGGTGAACCACATTAAATCATATATCTTATGTGTGTGATGATTTGTGCAATGGCTACTTATTTTATATTGCTAATATTATCATTTTTATTGAAAAGTAATTTTTTTATCTTATTCTCACCTCCCCTCTCAGTATAATTCATCAATTGGTATTAGAGCGGGCTCCTTCATGAAAAGCATAATAGCTTGGAGGAAGATCCCACAAGAACATACATGACCTCAAAAAATGAAGAAGAGGCCATGATTGACATAAAAGAAGAATTTTTTCCTGCTCTTAGAAATTTGGAAAATATTAGAAGGAAGAACTCATGTTTGAAGGATCAAATTCAAGATTATGAAAAATAAAGATGGAACTTCTACAAAACCTCATAGAACTCAAGGTAAAGGTTGAAGAAGGAAAGAAAATTGAATAGGATATGATAGAACTATTAAGGGCAAGAGAGGTAGAGTGCAAAATATTGGAATTAGAAATTTTCTAAGGAATAAAGTTGAAAAGACTAAATTATGACAATATATAAAGCTAGGAAAACAAAAAGAGGAGTCAAAATATCAAGAAATAGAGACATCAAAAAACGATGAGCTCATGACTCGTACTAATACCCTAGAAGGAAAAGGCACTAGGAAATAAGAGGGCAGAGAAGATCCATGGACAAAAGTCAATCACAGGAACAACGAAAGAAGCATTCGATCATACTATTCAAGGCACTCCAATAGGTTACAAAATCTCTTCCATGGCTATTTTTTTCATGTAAAAAATATGGTCATAGAGCTATACATTGCACTGGTAATTTAAAAAATAATGTTGGTAGAAATTTCAATTCTTTTGTACCTCTTATGAATGATAATATCATATGTTATAAATGCAATAATTTTGGGCACAAGGCTAAATGGTGCAAAATGGTATTTCTTGAGTCTACAGCTCCAAAAATTAGGAATGAGAGAAAAGAGCATGAGAAAGTTAAGTCAATGTTAGTACAAACAACTCTTCATGTACAAGATAAGGTAAAATAGTGGTTTCTTGATAGTGGATGTTCTCGTCATATGATAGGAGGCAAAATTAAATTTCTTGTACTCAAAGAAATTGATGGAGGATCAATAAAATTTAGTGATAATGGTGCAAAAAAAATTTGTGGGAAATAAACTTTGAGTTTAGATAATGGAAAAACAAAGATAGAGAATGTATTATATGTCAAGGGGTTGAGGTAAAATCTACTAAGTGTGATCCAACTTTGTGATCAGGAGTACACGGTTACATTTCATCAAAATAGATTGTTGGAAGTTAAAGCGGTAAACGGTAAAAAATTTGTTTGAAAACAGTAAGCTTTGGACCTTACCCTTTTATCTCCTTGGACGACAACTGACTGGGTAGATTGGATGGCTTGGATGGCAGCTGACTAGGCAGATTGGATGGCATGGATGGCAGGGAGTTCGACTCCTATTTCCTTTACTAATTTTCTCCCTACTTTTCTTCTTCCCTATCTATTCCCTAAGTTTTCTAAGGCAGTTAATTCTCCTATTATTTAAGCTTTGTAAACACTGCATTTTGGTGAATTAATAATACTTTACATTTTTCTATTGCTCCACCTAACTACCGTGCCACATATGGTATCAGAGAGAGGTCTAAGAGGGCTCGTGGATCGAGGTCGAAGGAGACTAGCAACATGTAAACCAAGGCAAGGTCAAGAGGGCCCATAAGATGCAAATCAAGGTGAGGTCGAGAGGGCCCATGAATCACAAATCAAGGTGAGGCCGAGATAAGTCCTGCATAAAGAGCATATGAGGAGGAGGAGCAAACCATAGGAGAAGCCAACTGAACATCGACACATGGCGAGGAGAGAGCAAGGCCAATGCAAATAAGAGACCAGACAATAGATGACGTGATAGACCAAAAGATAGGCTATGTGGTGAGAAAATGTGACATGTGATGTGGCGAGGAGAGATAGGCTTGATAAGGAGGTAAAATGGTGGTCACTAATTACCCGAAGGCAATCGAGTGATATTGTGCGCGTTGAGGGTTTTAAACACCTCAAACGACACCACACAGTGGATGTGGGACTAAAGTCCCTTTAATTTTTTTTCTTATGCATGGTCACGAAAGATAAATAAGGCAAGCCTCCTTTGCATTCCTGTCGGGCCATGCAGCTCGACTGGCTCCAGGAGCCAGCCTTAAGGTGCCTACCCCTGGCAGATCGCAGGTTCGAAACTAGACGGTAATGTTTTTTCATAATTTTTTTTATGAAAGCAAAAGTCAAAAGTCTTGAAATTGATGTTCTTTGCCTTTGCTTCTCATCGGCGGTGGTGGTCAAGTTGGTAAGCACGGTTTGTTGAAGGAGATAGGTTGCGGGTTCGATTCCTGCAAGGGTTTAATTTTTTTTTAAAGTTGTTTTTGAAAATTTTCTTTATATTATTAAATTAATTATTTTTTATTATATTTAATAAATCAAATATAGTTGTTTTTTTAATAAAATTGTTTTTTTAAAGTGTGTTATTATTATTATTATTAAATAGCAATATAGATTTTTTTAATACTATAAAAGAAGGAGAATATTGCCTGAGGCAATTCATTGTAATAGAAGGGTTCATTTTTCACTTGATTCAAGGAATCACAAACTGTAGAAATATTGTGTAATAAGCCTAAGAGGCTTAGTTTTTTTTGTAAAAGAGATAAATGATCAAAATTGTAAAATTGTAAAGAGGCATTGATGATAAGACCAAATGGTTGTTATCATGCCTTATGTGCAATTTTAGCAAGAGAAGGTGCAGAGAGATTCGATGAAAAAGTAAGAGGTTATGGGCTCAACATTGTGTTTAGCCAACTTCAGAATGTAGTAATTGCACATCAAAGGCATCCTGACTCAGGGTACAAGGCAGAATTTGAAGATAACTCTTTCAAGAGTCAATTTGAACAATCGAAATCTGTACAAGCTGCACCACAAGAATCATAATATACACACTACAATATTTCAGTGGAAATTTTCGAACCAGAATCACCAAAAATAATATTGATAAGTGACAATGAAGAAGTAGCAGAAAATTTTGTGAATCAAGAGATAGCATCCCCACAACAAGAGGAACAAGCAATCAATGATAGAGTAAATCAAGTCAGATTTGACTTAAATTTATAATCTTTTCTTTCTTCTTTCTTCTTCCTTCCTTATTTGAAAAAGCAGAGTTCTTTATTGTAACCATGAAATAAAAATATTTTTTAATAACTATGGCCTCACACAACAATTTACCTATACCAGAGTTCAATGGTTATTGTTGACACTTTTTGTCACATTATACAAGGGGTAGAAGAATAGTAGAATTTTGTATAATATTTCCTTGTTGAAAGTTTTTCTTTTATTTTAAGTTACAACAATTTTGACTCTCCCTATCGCCCCTTTTATAAAATGAAGAAGAAAGAGCTTCGCTACCAAACAGGCCAAGGAAAATAGCTTCGCCGAAGGAAAAGAAGGAGAATGTGAAAAGAGCTTCGGGCCCGAAGCACTTCAAATCACCACTTCGGGCGAAAGCCTTGCGAAGTAATATCGCCGAAGGAAATACAAAGATAACGCTTCGCACCCGAAGCATTTTCAGCAACCGCTTTGGGCGGAAGTTTTGCGAAGCAAGATCCAAACGACTTCGTCGAAGGAGGAGAGCATAATCCAAATCAGCTAAGGTAAGGAAACTACTTCGGGCCCGAAGTATTTCTGACACCTACTTCGGCCAGTTTTCACCCGAAGCAATGGTGCCCGAAGCAAAATGACAATGTGTCGGAAATAGAGAAGTGCTTCGGGAGGATATTCCCCGAACCACAGTTTTGAGAAAGAATCGGGCCGAAACATTTTCCAGCCGAAGCAGTTTCGCCAGCAAAGGACAAAGAGCCCCATTTCAAAGATGGAATCCGCTCGGCACTCGACATCCCCGAAGTAGTTTCTACGAAGCATTATTTTGCGAAGAACAAATCAAGGAGAATCTACTTCGGCCCAAGGCTTTGGCGAGGCGGAGATGTAGCGAAGCACTTTTTGGGCCCACGTTCCAAGGCGGGCAGCTTCCCAAGGTGATCGAAGGCCCCTTATAAATACCCCCTTTCTTGCCCGATAAGTCCGCCGACCATTCTTGGCAAACGAAAGGGACGTAACAATCCTCGAAGTAAAACCCGACGGGCGTAACGATCACTCAAGCACAGCATCCAGAAGCCAGGGACACTCGGGCGGTGCATTAAATGAATGTTTCCATGGTTGACCCAGTCACAGTTGCCAGTTTTGGTAGCCGATTTGAGAGATCATTCGCAGCAGCAGCGAGGCATCGATTTCTCAGGGCCCGAGGGTGTACTCCGTCATTTTTTGTAATAATGACTCAGAGGGTCGGGTCCTCTATAAAAACCCAGGCATGTAATGTAAAAAGGGGGGGAACTTTCTGCTAGAAAGTTGTTGTAACTTGATGTCCTGCGTTTAATACTAAAGACCTTTTGTGCTCTATTTCTCTCTTTTATGTTGCCTTCTGTGCTTAATTCTTTTGTCTTTTCTCGTTCGCGTACTGAGACTCTGAATCCTGAATTCGGTGTGCGATCGGGGACTGAACCCCTAAAATTTGCCCCGAAGGATACATAGGAGAGGAAAAATGCCTTGTCGCTTTCCTTTATGCTGCTCGGTGGATTGAGGTTTCTGTTATTCCCTTATCTCAATCGTTGTTACTCTGAATCCTAAATTCCAGCGAGAGAGAAAGGAGAACCCTGCGAACCCATCCAGAGGATACATAGGAAGTTCGGCATTTCATTTCTTTCATGTTATTCTTGGTATTTCTTGTTGCTATTCGAGTTGTTAGCGAGTAATCGTGCTTCCTGTTCTCTCCCACCTTAAATCATCATCTTCTAACCCTTACTCTTTTTATTTCTTTCTCTAACCCTTACCCCTTTTTATTTCTTTTCCTAACCCTTACTCTGTTTATTTCTTTCCTGCACTCTTGTCTCAAACCCCAAAAGTAGATTAGTATAGGAGCCGACCTTTCTTCGGAGATTGGCACGAGGGGCATCTCTTCCCCTCGGCCTTTCAATGTTGGTCGCAGGTCCAGGGTGCGCAAACCCACCGAAAGTCCTTTCCTGTGCGGATTTGATGACCAACAGTTTTTGGCACGCCCGATGGGACCCAAGGTCCCATATTTGAGAAAATTTCTAGCCCGTCTTCACCGGAGCCAGTAGTTCTAACAAGTTCCCGGTGAGATCCGGTCAGTCTCATCTTCTGAGTAGTAGTGAGAATCGATGCTCTCATTACTAAAAGACTCTTAGCATCTGGCGACTCTGTTTTACCCGAGAATCTCTAAAGTCGTGAAGACTAGTGCCTAAACCTGGTTTTCGTAACCAGGACTCCCCGTGTCTTAAGAAGGTCCGAGTTCGGTGAATCTCTGGCCTGTCTTCATCCGATAAAATCACCTGGCGACTCAGTTGAGTCGAAGATCCAGATTTCCTGGTCGTAGGCGCCTTTCAAATCTGAAAGAAGATATCCCGGAGGAATCAAGGTTCGGTGAGCAGCCTTGACCTCATAAGCGGAGAAAGAATGTCCACCTAACGACTCCGACTCAGCGACGACAACCGCGATTTCCATAGGCTGCTGTCGTAATGGCTGGGAGAAGCTTTCCTAGCTGGAACGATCCAGGCCCCCTGAATATCCAAAGCTACCACGAGATTCCCAAAAGTGCTTTGAAATCATTGACGAAATACAGCGGCACCGCGGGAATGGCCCGAGAGCACCTTGAAGATGTTGTCGATTTAGCGACCCTCCATGACATTATCCATGAAGATGTCATGATCAGACTTCTTGTTCTATCTCTGGAAGGAAGGGCGCTGCGGTGGTACAGATTGCTCAGGCCCAAAAGCATCTGCTCATGGGATGACTTAGCGGGGGCATTGATCGAAATGTTCGATGGCTCTCAGGACCCCTTCCATCTCTTCGCATACCTCTCCACCATCAAGAGAGCACCTTCGGAGGGTATCACGGACTTCAATGTCCGATTCTGCAGAAGTTGGAAGAGAATCCCACTGGAGATCCAACCGACGCCCGCCCAAGCCCATCTCTTCTATGTTCGGGCCTTCCACCCGGACGTAAGCCTCATTCTACTGCAATCAAGGGAACGAAGGTTCCCTCAAATATTTGAGGAGGCAATACGAGCGGAACGGCTTCTGCTCCTATCGAGAAAGTGGCAGTGGAGAGAAACTCCGTCGCTTCCTCCGATAATTACTGCTCCTGTCCGGCCAACGCAGTACTCATCATGGGGCATTCCTCACACTGAGCCGAGGCCTGAGATGCAATCATTTGGAGCTCAGGAGGCAGACCTCATACTAGCCCAACAATGGGAGTACGCAAGCATGGCCCACCTAATGAACAACATGGCTGCTCACGATCTCCATCAAGAGGTGAACCGAGGAGAGAAGCAGACTCGAGTGGTAGAACCCGAGAACAAAGAGGGCACATTTTTGCACCCTTTTTGTATCCCAAGAGATGGCATGCAAGTGTTCAGCCAAAGCTCATCAAGCCTGTCCGATTCAGAGGATGAGCCCGAAGGGATTCTGGAGGACTACTCTTCATCGGAGGAACCTTGTTACCATATCAATGGGATGGAAGAACCTATACCCGACCTTCATTTGGAAGAATCTATAGAATTCTGGCATTGGGTCTGGTATTGGTTCCGGCTATCCCTAAGACCGATGCCCCAAGAAGGCTTTCAAGTGGCGAACTTCTTCGCCAACAATCTGGGCACTAGCAAGGATGAAAATCGGCTGCGTTGCTTCCTCTTCGCAGCATGGACAACTTCAGGTAGAAATGATCCAAACTTCGAAGGTCAACTAAAGTTCAACCTGATCTGGTCCGGACACTGCAGGTTTATCGGATAATCACCCGAAGTGAATCCATGGTGGCGGCATGCCTATTATGCCGCAAGCTTGTGAATAGTGTAAATAGTTCGGCTGATAAATAAAGTGTTGCTTAGGAACTCAGGTCGAGTTTTACCTTGGCAGCTATATCTATAAAAAAAAAAAAAACTCCTTCGAGAACTTGGCTTGTGAAGTAGTGGATGCAAAGTGGTTCGCAGCGAAGTACGATTAGCCGAGCAAGGTCCCGACTAAGCCTCTTGCAGGAGAGACCACTTCGGGCCCGAAGCATAAAGGATTAACTAGCGCAAAAGGTTCACCGTGAAGTATGTCAGCTCCAATTTCGGCTTCGCTGACCCAAAGATGCACAAGGCAGAAGCATTTATTGCATGCCTAGAGGAGCGTGCCGACAGCCGCCTTCAAAAGGCATCCAAAATAGGTGAGTTAAATGAAAAGGCATCGGGTACATCCTCAGGGGATTCGGTTGAGAGAAAAGTCCGCCCCTAGGTACTAGGTGGCGGCCGGATGCGTTCCCAAAGCAGCCGCAATCATCATAACGCATGGCCCTGTGTACTACGCCACCGTGGGGCCAATCCGATGAACCGATGATCTCTCAGGTGAGAAGTGCAGGATTAATTGTGGCACATGCCATAAATGTGGGTAGTTGTCTTTGGCGGCTATATAACGTAGACTCCAAGCAGCCGAGAGGATTACTCGTTCAACGACTCATACAGACCCCACTGCCAACCTGCAAATTTTTTCCACTTCCATACTATAAATCCCGTTGCCCTAAGCATCAACAATGGGCAAGGAAAGTTCCAAGGAGAAGGGAAAGGAGCTAGAAGTAGTGGCCCCTGAGAAGCCAAAGGTAAAAGGCCATGAAAAAAGGCCGAAGCCAAAGCCCGTTGATTCGGGCCTCCGCCCGGATAAACGCGTCATGGAAGAAAGGGAGGATTCTAAGGACGAGCAGCCCCTAGAACCACCAGTCGACAGGTGGGAAAGAATCAGGGATACAGAGCTGTCAAGGAGCGTAGCTGAACTCAGGAGCACCATTGAGCTCATGAGAAGCAGGCTCCCGACAGAGAGCATACGAGCTGCAACCTACTACTCCCAGATATACTGGTATCTGATGCCCCCCACGCACCATTGCCCTGAGCTGATCAATGCCATCGCGTAGAATTACCAGCCCGCCACCCGACAGGTGTTAGACACATCTGGTCAGAAGTTATTTTCAATTTTGAAAGAAGATGTACAGGCAGATTTTGCGCCACAGTAGGGCCCACCCGAGGGATGTATGGTTCGCAACATCATTTTGAGCGAACAAACGGAGAGGTTCACGTCTGCTGGCTACATGATCAATTTTTTGCAGCAGAGCCTCAAAAGCGGGCTTCCTTCGGGCAAACTGCCCCAAATGCCCCTTCCCTTGGAGGCTTTTAAAAATGCCGACCTCTTCTCCATCATTGCATGGGTGGCAGGCCTATCTACCGATGCTTCGGTATACCCATGGCAGGTGTCCCTGGCCGAATGCATTTCCAGAGGGGAGTTCAATGCCCCCGATACTTCGAGACCTGGTTCCAACCCAGTCTTTGTCGACTGGGCAGAATGGGTGGCCAGGGGCTTACATGCGCAACTCACCAGCATGAAGAATGCTGGGACCAGCCAGTGCTTTGCACCCTGCTCCTTTCTTGTTTGGTTACTTTTCTTTCATGTACATAATAGTTTTCCTCATGTTGCCATTACGACAAGCGGCAAGGATGGAAGTCCTTTGCCCGTATATCAATGGACTCCCCTACTGTTGAGATCAGAGTCCTACTATCCCTTTAATCAGCAATTCTTGGGACCCGCCATGCGTATGTTGGCAGGATCCTCCCCGCGAGTTCCCCTTGGCTTGAGAAACAAAGTGGTCCGGGAGAAGAGGGGAGACATTTTTTGACTAACGCAGGGGCTGGTGATTCGCATCTTCGGCTTCATAGGGAAGCCCTTCTTACTACCAGTTTACCCCTCTGAGTATCAATTCACGTTGGAAGTCGCTAGGCAGAGCGATGCAACTAATGCCATCTACGGCAAGGGTCGAAAATGGGCCCACACTTGTGACTTCCCTCTCAGGATAGGAGTTATCGAAGTGTTCGCCCTGAATCAGAACGTCTTCTTGGAAGAGAAGCTTGCCAAGTTTGGCCTACTCCAAATTCCCCAGCAATGGCTTTATGATCCTTTGGGAGTGATGAGGGACCATATACGGGTCAAGAGCTTCCATGTTTGCCCCTATCCAGAAATTGTGAAACAAAGAAATAATCCTCGGGGAGAGGATCTGGAGTGGCATCTGGAGAGGATGGAAGCCTTACCTCCCTGGCACGAATTCTACCCAATGGAGGTCGCATATGACCCAGATCGGCATTCACTCCCGAGCCCCAACTCCACCTTCTGGAAGAAAGCGAAAGATGACTTGAAGGAAGGAGTAAAGGATTGGGACGCGGCTCAGCTGAGAGAATGGTGGATAATGAGGGTCCACCGACAGAAAATGAACTCTTATGGATTCTTGGCAACGGACAAGGACTTCGCAAAAATTTATGAAGCCAACGCTGGAAAGTGGAAGCCTTCGTCCTTCGCCACCCTCATCCCTCTAGCTATCCCAGGCTCGGGCGAAAGCCCAAAAAGAGATGATACTACTTCGGGAAAGGAAAGAGAGGAGAAGGCCCAAGCTACACCTCCAAGATCACCTCAGGGGCCTGTAGGAGGCCACGACTCGAGCACTGAAGGGTCAGAACAGCCGCTGGTGAGGAGGAAAAGGAAAAAGCAAGAATAGACCCTGGTGCCCCCAAAACACCCAAAGCGACCTCGCACAAGATTTGTAAGCCCCTCCACTGGGCGATCGATATCAGACCCATCCAAAGCAAGTGTCGAGGTCGCAGCCCTGTCGAGTGCCAAAACCGAGAAAGAACAAGATGCGGCTGCACCAGAAGTCACCACTGCCACAATGCCAGGAGGGCACGCAGGTACGCATTCTCCACCCCTTGCCCTAGCCTCACACATTTTTGTCGTAACCCCAGCTGAGAGTTCTCACCAGTCTCCCCTGCATAGCCCATCACCCCATCACACGTCACCTATCGCTGGTCCGGCCTCATCCCACGATCATGATGGGGGTAAGACCATTGACCCTACTTCGCCCTTCCACACTACCATTCCCCTGGTCATTAGCAGAGACAGGGGTCCCACTTCAACGCCGAGTCCCACCACGTCTGTCGTCGAGCCTTCTGGTGAGGCATCCCCCGCACATTCTTTATATTTGTTTACTCCCTCGACTAGAGATCTAGCCTTGTCTAAATCAGAGATGTCCTTAATTAAGGACCGCCCCCTTGCCGAGAAGCTATTCCAAGCATGACAAAACACTGAGCAAATACTAAAGGAGGCAAGGAAAAGAAGAGGGCGCTCGACGACATCAGTTGAAAAATGCACCATTTTTTATTTAGAGGCCGAAAAGGTGCATAAAATCAAGAAGGTCCCCAAGGTACAAAAGCCTCTGGATGAAATGACTCCAGCAGACTACGATTATCAAGAGACACCTAAGGACCTGGAACACCTGAATGTTGATGATGAATCGGCCTCTATGCATGTCCGAATCGAGACTTTTCGGGCACATGCAACCATTGCTAACCAACGCAGGTTTGAAGCCGAGGCCGCCAATGTCAAGCTAGAGGAAAACCTGGCAAAGGTCCGCTCCAAATTAGCAGAGGCTGAGGAGCAATGCAAATTGATGAAGAAGGAGACGCTCGACCTAAAGCAGCAAGTTCAACAGCTCCAGTCTACAGCCGAGAGCCAAGCGCAGAAATAGACCGAGAGTGATCTGAAGGCCAGAGAGCTTGAGGACAAAATCGCGCAGATGCAAGCTCCGCTGTATGCAAAGGAGGATCCAACGCTGTTTGACAGGGCCAGAATTAAGGAGATTCACACCCATTTGCTCAAAAATTTTAGGTCTCGGTGTTCCAGTGCTTTCTCAATATTGACGTACATCACCGAAGCCCAGTGCGCTATTGCCGAAGGAGGGCCAATCATCGATGAGGTCACGCAGAAAGCCAAGAGCCGACTCAAGCTAGCGTTCGACGTCCAAAATGCTAGATATCAAGACTTGCAGATCACCGCAATGTCTCGGACAGCTAGGGATTGGTCGATGGCACGGGCCACTGTTCGTGCCTTCTTTTCCAAGGTGCGAAAAGCGCAGAAGGAAAGAAATCTCCAAGATATGTTTGATAATGAGCAGCGTGCATCAATGAATTACTTTCAGGATCTTTCTTCCTTGGGTTTCTCGAGCTTCACAGACGATGATGGGAACCTTCTAACCAAGGATGACCTCAAACCAGTCTGGCTCCAGTTCGAGAACGATGTCTCGGAGATCGATGGTTGGGAAGAACCAATCACAGAAGGGCAGGTGACAGATTTCATCTTGAGATACTGCAAGATGGTAGCATGCCTAAATGATTTATTCACCAGGGCCAAACATGCTGACATCGGGCAAATTGATCGATTTTTCATTTTGGTCAAGGCATTGCAAGATCAAGAACCATTCCAAAAGGGTGCCTGGTCTCATGTCCGAAGAACGATGAAGCGCATCCGTGATCGCCTCGAACCATCACCACAGCCAGAAGCCATGCCGAAGAAGAAGGAGAAGAAGAAGGAGAAGAGGAACAAGAAGAGGGACAGACCGCAGAAGTAGGGTCTGGGGAAAACCAGTGACTCCGCAGCCCAATGGATCAGGACTAAAGGGTTCTTTTGCCGAGACGAGCTCGTCACCCCGCGAGCCGCCAAGAATGTTGACACTTTTTGTCACATTATACAAGGGGTAGAAGAATAGTAGAATTTTGTATAATATTTCCTTGTTGAAAGTTTTTCTTTTATTTTAAGTTACAGCAATTTTGACTCTCCCTATCGCCCCTTTTATAAAATGAAGAAGAAAGAGCTTCGCTACCAAACAGGCCAAGGAAAATAGCTTCGCCGAAAGAAAAGAAGGAGAATGTGAAAAGAGCTTCGGGCCCGAAGCACTTCAAATCACCACTTCGGGCGAAAGCCTTGCGAAGTAATATCGCCAAAGAAAATACAAAGATAACGCTTCGCACCCGAAGCATTTTCAGCAGCCGCTTCGGGCGGAAGTTTTGCGAAGCAGCATCCAAACGACTTCGTCGAAGGAGGAGAGCATAATCCAAATCAGCTAAGGTAAGGAAACTACTTCGGGCCCGAAGTATTTCTGACACCTACTTCGGCCAGTTTTCACCCGAAGTAGTGGTGCCCGAAGCAAAATGACAATGTTTCAAAAATAGAGAAGTGCTTCGGGAGGATATTCCCCGAACCATAGTTTTGAGAAAGAATCGGGCCGAAACATTTTCCAGTCGAAGCAGTTTCGCCAGCAAAGGACAAAGAGCCCCATTTCAAAGATGGAATCCGCTCGGCACTCGACATCCCCGAAGTAGTTTCTACGAAGCATTATTTTGCGAAGAACAAATCAAGGAGAATCTACTTCGGCCCAAGGCTTTGGCGAGGCGGAGATGTAGCGAAGCACTTTTTGGGCCCACGTTCCAAGGCGGGCAGCTTCCCAAGGTGATCGAAGGCCCCTTATAAATACCCCCTTTCTTGCCCGATAAGTCCGCTGACCATTTTTGGCAAACGAAAGGGACGTAATAGTCCTCGAAGTAAAACCCGACGGGCGTAACGATCACTCAAGCACAGCATCCAGAAGCCAGGGACACTCGGGCGATGCATTAAATGAATGTTTCCATGGTTGACCCAGTCACAGTTGCCAGTTTTGGTAGCCGATTTGAGAGATCATTCGCAGCAGCAGCGAGGCGCCGATTTCTCAGGGCCCGAGGGTGTACTCCATCGTTTTTGTAATAATGACTCAGAGGGTCGGGTCCTCTATAAAAACCCAGGCATGTAATGTAAAAGGGGGGGGAACTTTCTGCTAGAAAGTTGCTGTAACTTGATGTCCTGCGTTTAATACTAAAGACCTTTTGTGCTCTATTTCTCTCTTTTATGCTGCCTTCTGTGCTTAATTCTTTTGTCTTTTCTCGTTCGCGTACCGAGACTCTGAATCCTGAATCCGGTGTGCGATCGGGGACTGAACCCCTAAAATTCGCCCTGAAGGATACATAGGAGAGGAAAAATGCCTTGTCGCTTTCCTTTATGCTGCCTGGTGGATTGAGGTTTCTGTTATTCCCTTATCTCAATCGTTGTTACTCTGAATCCCGAATTCCAACGAGAGAGAAAGGAGAACCCTGCGAACCCGTCCAGAGGATACATAGGAAGTTCGGCATTTCATTTCTTTCATGTTATTCTTGGTATTTCTTGTTGCTATTCGAGTTGTTAGCGAGTAATCGTGCTTCCTGTTCTCTCCCACCTTAAATCATCATCTTCTAACCCTTACTCTTTTTATTTCTTTCTCTAACCCTTACCCCTTTTTATTTCTTTTCCTAACCCTTACTCTGTTTATTTCTTTCCTGCACTCTTGTCTCAAACCCCAAAAGTAGATTAGTATAGGAGCCGGCCTTTCTCCGGAGATTGGCACGAGGGGCATCTCTTCCCCTCGGCCTTTCAATGTTGGTCGCAGGTCCAGGGCGCGCAAACCCACCGAAAGTCCTTTCCTGTGCGGATTTGATGACCAACAGTTATGACTACGAGTATTGGTCTATAAAAATGAAGACCCTGCTCATAGTAAGAGGTTTGTGGGACATAATAGAAGAGGGTTACATAGAACCCTCAGACTGGACAACACTAAGAACCACAGACAAGAAAACATGAAAAGAAGGAAAAAAGAGCAACTCTTCTACTCTTTCTCATTTCCAAGCAACGTTGGAGAAAAGTATATTCCCGAGAATCGCTACTTGTACGACTGCACAAGCTGCATGGAAAGATTTGGGTGATGGATTCTAGGGTAGTAATCAAGTGAAGCAGATGAGGCTTCAAACACTAAAAAGAGATTTTGAAAATCTTAGAATGAAAGATGATGAAAAAGTTGGTGATTATTGTGCTAGAGTAAAAGCAATTGTTGATAAAATGGTTACACTCGACGAGGAAATCAAGCCTAAGACAATTGTAAAAAAAGTGTTGCGAACACTTCCACAGATATGGAATCATATTGCCATAATTATAGAAGAATCCAAAGATATTTCCACTTTAACATTCGATGCATTAATCGGATTGTTAATGTCACATGAAGAGAGATTTTCAGAATCTCCTTCAACCAGCTACGGAGGTGACGAGAAGGCCTTCACTTCCAATGAAAACAATGGAAGAGGATGTGGAAGAGGTCAAGGCAGAGGACAACAAAGAGGTAGAGGCAGAGGCAACTACAAAGGAGGCAACCAAAACAAAGGAGACAACCAAAATAGAGGAGACAACTCCAACATAGGAGACAACTCATACAGAGGAGGCAATAAACATAGAGGTGGAAATCAAAATTGAGGAGGAAATCCAGGACAAAATGGAAATCAAGGGCGAGGAAGTGACAAGTCCAAAACAACTTGTTTCAACTATGGCAAGCCAGGTCACTTTGCTCGTGACTGCTGGTCAAAATCTTCACAAGACAACAATAGTCAATATGGAAATTATGGAGAAGAAGATGATACCTCTAATATTTTTATTTCATATGGACAATCAGAACAAAATCTAAATGACACATGGATTCTGGATACTGGTTGCTCAAATCATATGATTGGCAAAGAAAATTTGTTTGCAACTCTAGATTCCACTTATAAATACCAAATCAAATTAGGGGATGATAAAGCATTGCAAGTAGAGGGAATTGGAGCCATGGAGGTTCCAACCAAAGGACTAAAGAAAGTGAATGACATCTATTACACTCCAAAGCTCCAACACAACCTGCTAAGAATTGGGCAAATGAAGGAGAACAATTACAAAATTGTATTTGATGAAGGACAATGTATCATTTTTGATAAAAAAATTGTAATCGTGTCATCACACAGGTACTCATGACCAAGAATCGATTATTCCCTCTCAAATTTGGTGAGCCAAGAGGAGATCAACTTGCAAATGTAGCTATAACAAATCCAAGTGTGCTTTGGCACTTGTGATATGGTCACCTTAATTTCGCTAGCTTGAAACTGCTCACTTCTCAAGCTATGGTGATAGGACTTCCCAAAATCAACGAACAAAAGGTTTGTGAAGGATGTGCTTTGGGAAAGAACTCAAGGTCAAAGTTTTCAAAAGGACAAGCATGGAGAGCCAACTATCCACTTCAGTTAGTGCATTCGGACATCTGTGGTCCAATGCAAACACAAAGTCTTAGAAACAATTCTTATTTTCTCACTTTCATAGATGATTTCTCTAGAATGTGCTAGATTTATTTCTTGAAACATAAAGATGAAGCTTTTGATTGCTTCATAGATTTCAAAAACAATGTAGAGAATCAAAGTGGGAATTATGTAAAATGTCTTAGGACATATCGAGGAGGTGAGTACTCCTCAAAAGCATTCTTGAAATATTGTAAAGTAAGTGGAATAAAAAGGCAACTCACCACTGCATATACCCCACAACAGAATGGTGTTGCAGAGATAAAGAACTACACCATAGTTGAGATGGTGAGAACGATGCTTCAGACTAAGCATCTAACTAATATGTACTAGGTTGATGTTGTAAGAACCAATGTATACATTCTAAATAGAAGTCCAACTTCTAGTTTATATGGTGTCACTCCTTATGAGGGGTGGTACGAAAAGAAACCAAATGTAAAGCACTTCAAAGTTTTTGGTTCTTTAGCATATGCGTACATTTTTGATGAGAAAAGGAAGAAGATTGATCCAAAAAGTCAAGCTTGTATATTTGTAGGGTATTGTGAGTCTACAAAAGCATATAGACTCTAAAACCCCAACACTCATAAAATTTTACTCTCCAAGGATGTAATTTTTGATGAAGGGGGAGAATGGGGTCATCAAAGAATTTTTTTTGATGATGAGTCCCAAAATATAAGTTCTTCACAGGTACAAAAAGTGTCTACCAAGAAAAACAAAGGCACACCACCCCCTCCAAGCCCATATAGGAGTACTACATCAAGTACTTCAACCGCCACTCCAAGTCCTTATCCACAGAGATCAATAAGTTCTTCACCGATGGACATTGATAGAGACTCTCCATCAAGAGGTAAAATAACATTACATCATCCATCTTTTCAAATGTTGGATCAGAATTTCCAAAGAAGATTCGCTAGAAGCCAAGCTAGTGAAATGAATACAGTTTTGTAGCAACTTGAAAATTTGCAATTGTATGGGGATGATGACTCCCATGATCCTAGGGGAGATGTAGTCAATTATGCTTTATTGGCTAATGCTCAGCTAGAACCAACTAGCTATGAGAAGGCTTGTACTCAAAATGTATGGCAAGAAGCCATGAAAGAGGAAATAACCTCTATAAAAAATAATGATACATGGGAGCTAGTAAAGCTACCCAAAGGAAAAAAATGTGTTGGATGTAAATGGGTCTAAAATACTAAATACAATGCTGATGGAAGCATTGAGAGGCATAAGGCGAGACTAGTAGCAAAAGATTTTACTCAAAAATTTGGCATTGACTATGAGGAAACCTTTGCTCCAATTGCATGACAAGAGACAATCAGATCTGTTATTTCCTTAGTAGCCCATAAAGGATGGAATGTTAAACACATGGATGTGAAAAGTGTTTTTTTGAATGGATACTTGACAAAGGAGGTTTATGTTCAACAACCTCAAGGCTTTCAATAACAGGGAAAGGAGAACCTTTTTTATAAATTGAAAAAACACTTTATGGCCTCAAGCAAGCACCAAGAGCTTGGTACTCACACATTGATGGCTATTATATCAAGTATGGATTCACAAGAAGTAAAAGTGAACCAAATTTGTACTACCTAAAGCATGGAGTAGACATTCTCATAGTTTGTTTGTATATGGATGATCTAATATTTATGGGTAGTAACACTAAAATGAATATGGAGTTCAAAAACTCCATGATGAAACAATTTGAGATGAAATATCTTGGTCTAATGTGATACTTCCTAGGCATGGAAGTGCATCAATCAAACAAAGGGATCTTCATATGTCAACACAAGTATGATCGAGACATGATCAAGAATTTTGCCATGGAGTAGTGCAAATCAGTTGCAACCCCAACTGGACATGGGATCCAATTGATGACGGAGCATCAAAGGTTGACATGACCACTTACAGAAGTATGGTTGGGAGTATGATGTTTCTCACCAACACAAGGCCCGATATTCAATATATTGTTTCTCTAGTTTCAAGGTTTATGGCAAGTCCATATGAGCTGCATCTACAAGCAACTAAAAGAATCTTAAGATATGTAAAAGGTACATTGGATTTTGGAATCCATTACCAAAAATGTAATTCTATGAAATTAGTTGGCTTCAGTGACAGTGATTGGGGCAACAATATAGATGATAGGAAATCTACATCAAAAAATTGTTTTAGTCTAGGGTTAGGACTAATTACATGGAGTTCCAAGAAATAAACTATTGTAGCATTGTCATCTACTAAGGCTGAGTATATAGCCATCACACATGCTAGTACTCAAGCCCTATGGTTGAGAAAAGTCCTTGAAGAGATTGGAGAAAGTCAAAGTGGTCCAAATTGACTATATTGTGATAATATAAGTACCATTCAGTTGGCATACAATCCAATCCACCATAGCAGATCAAAGCATTTCGATATGAAGTATCACTTCATTAGAGACATGGTGGAACAACAGATAGTTGAGCTTCAATATTGCAACACTTTGGATAACATTGCATACATATTCACCAAAGGTATAGCTAAAGCTCAATATATAAAACTGAGAGATTGTATAGTTAGTCCTCTCAACTTTAAGGGGGAGAATGTTGGAAGTTAAAGTGGTAAAATAAAAAAATTGTTTGACAATGGTAAGCTTTGGACCTTACCCTTTTACCTCCTTGGATGACATATGACTGGGTAGATTGGATGGCTTAGATGAAAGGTTACTGGGTAGATTGGATGGCATGGATGGCAGGGAGTTTGACTCCTATTTCCTTTCCTCCTTTCCTCCCTATTTTTCTTCTTGCCTATCTATTCCCTAAGTTTTCTAAGGTAGTTAATTATCCTATTATTTAAGCATTGTAAACACTGCATTTTGGTGAATTAATAATACTTTACATTTTTTATATTGCTCCACCTAACTACCGTGCCACATAGATGTGAGATAAGAAAGTCTAAAACTGGAAATCTTATTGCAGATGCAAATAGAACTACAAACAACCTCTACAAGCTAAGTGAGATTAAAGGAGAAAAGTGTTTTCTATCACAAGAAGATGAGACTTGGTTGTGGCATATAAGAATGGATCATTTAAACTTTGACAACATAGTAAAAATAAGCAAAAAGTAGGCCGTCAAAGATTTACCCAAGATAAAAAGGCTAAAAAATATAATTTGTACATAATGCTAGCATGGGAAGCAAACTAGAACAAGTTTCAAGTCAAAAGGATTTATGTCATCTGAGCCATTGAAACTAGTTCACACTCATCTATGTGGTCCTACGAGGACAAAGAGTCTTCTAGGTAAAATTTACTTCATATTGTTTATATATGATTACCCCAAAATGATTTGGGTAGCCTTCTTGAAAGAAAATTTAGAATCACTTGAGAAGTTCAAGGTGTTTAAATAATTAGTAGAAAATAAAATAGATAAAACGATTAAGTGTTTAATATTAGATAGAGGGGGATAATTTAATTCAAATGAATTCATAGAATTTTGTGAGCAACATGGGATCAAAAGAGAATATTCACCTGCAAGAACTCCTCAACAAAATGGAGTAGTCAAAATTAAAAATAGAACTGTTGAAAATATAGTTAGAGCTATGTTAATTGAGTCTAAGATTTTAGGTTGTTTTTGGAAATATGTAGTTCATACAACAATGTATATCATCAATAGGGCTCAAGTAAGAGTAAATCATCACAAAATTCCATATGAGCTCTGGAAAGGAAGACCAACCACTATGAAATACTTTAAATTTTTTGGAAGCAAATATTACATAATATGGGAAGAGAAAAATTTGGGTAAGTTTGACTCAAGATGTGATGAGGGTTTTTTCTTGGATTTTCCACTAAGAGCAAAGCCTATAGATGCTATAAAAAAATGATACATACTATTTTAGAAAGTATAAATATGATAGTTGATGAGCAAATAAGGTCAAGAGAACCAAATCGAGAAATTGTGTATTAGGAAGGAGAAAGTTACCAAGAAGATTTAGGTGAAGAATCAAAAGAAGAAGAAGAAACACAAAGACTACTACCCAAAACTCTATCTAGGTATGTGCAAAAAAATAATCCAGGAGATGTAATCATTGGAAATCCAAATGAGAGACAGACAAGGAGAAATATAATAGGAACAAGTGATCATGCAAATTTTTCTTTGCTATCTAAATTTGAAATATTTTAATGAGGTAAGAGAAGATAAGTTTTGGATCAAGGTAATGAGGAACTAGATCAAATAGAAAAAAGTGAGACTTGGGAACTTGTACCATGACCAAAAGATAAGAATGTGATTGGCACCAAATAGGTTTTCAAAAACAAGCTAAATGAAGATGGTCAGGTAGTCAAAAATAAAGCAATATTAGTATGTAAAGGTTATGAACAGGTTGAAGGGATTGAATTTAATGAGACATTTGCTCTGGTTGCACGAATTGAGACCATAAGGATATTTTTAGCTTTCTCAAGCTTCAAAAACTTCAAAGTGTATCAAATGGATGTTAAATCAACCTTTCTCAATGGTGTCTTGGAAGAAGAGGTTTACATTGAGCAAACTGAGGGTTTAAACCTAACTAATAAACTAGACTATGCATGCATATTAAAGAAGACACTTTATGGACTAAAGTAAGCTCCTAGATCTTGGTATTCAATATTGGATAAGTATATTTAGGAACAAGATTTTAGAAAAGGAATAGTGGATAGTAACTTATACATCAAAAATGAAGGAAATGACTTACTAATTGTGGTTGTTTATGTGGATGATATCATTTTTGGAGGCAACAATGATAAGATGTGTCAAAAATTTGCAAAGAACATGCAAAATAAATTTGAAATGTCAATGCTTGGTGAGTTTTCCTTTCTTGGACTTCAGATTTCATAATCAGAGAAAGGTGCATTTATCTCACAAAACAAGTATATAAAAGAGATTCTAAAGAAATTCAAGTTAGAAGATTGCAAACAAATAAGTAACCCCATGGTTATAGGATGCAAGTTCAGTAAATATGACAAATCTCTTGAGGCAAATAAAAAATTGTATAGATCTATGATTGGAGACTTACTATATATCACAACTATAAGACTAGATATAATGCAGGAAGTGGGACTAGTGATAAGGTTTCGAGCAAAACCAAAGGAAACACATGTAATGGCAGTAAAAAATATTCTAAGGTATTTAAAAGGAACTATGGATTTTGGGCTATGTTATCCCAAAAGTGATAATTTCACTCTCATAGCATATACAGATGCAAATTGGGCTAACAACATTGATGATATAAAAAGCACAAATGGAAGAGCATTCTTTCTTGGATATTGTTTAATCTCTTGTCTAAGCAAGAAATAGACATCAATATCCTTATCCAGAGTAGAGGTAGAGTATATTGCAACAATTGCTTTCCATACATAGGTGTTATGGATGTGAACTTTAAAGAAATTCAAGATAGAGCATGATCACCCTATCCCCATATTGTGTGATAATTCAAGTGCTATAAATATTTTAAAGAATCCAGTGATGCACTCCAAGACTAAGCACATTTAAATAAAAAATAATTTTTTGAGAAAGCAAGGGGTAGATAAGTAATTTAGATTGGAATATGTTACTACAAAGGAGCAGATTGTGGGTATTTTTTTCCAAACCTCTTCCAAAAGAGACTTTTGAGCATCTTAGAAGGAAATTGGAAGTAGTTCTACTCCCATCCCAAAATTAATCACCTCAAGGAGAGGAGGTGGGGAGGGGGCTGAGATAAGAGTCTTATATTTAACCCCAAAGGAGTCCCTTTGCCATTGATGTCAAAGGGGAAGATATTTGAGTTAGGGGGAGAGCATTCAATCAGGGGAAGCAGTTTCTCAGGGGGAGCAGAATTAGAAAAAGGAAAAAGGAATGATTAAGGAAAAGGGTTGCCATAAAAAAAAAAGGGGGATATTGTTGGAAATTTTGAGTAATAATGTTATCATTGATGTCAAGTGTTTGGTTCAAGGTAAGCTCATTTTGGTACAAGCAAAGTGGTAAACAGATTGGTTATAAATGGATTGGTAAACAGATTGGTTATAATAATTAAACCAGGAGGGTTTAATACAAGGAAAAAAAATATTTGGTGAAAATACCATGCAAAAGTATTATTTAATACTAGATTAAATAATATAATATTTAACCTAAGGTTAAAATATTATATTAATTAATTAATTAAATTTTGAATTTGGCTAAGGCACCAAAAATTTAAAATTACATTGGAGGCATATATTTTTGTCGACGTTTTAAATACCACCTTGGAGCATATAAAAGGAGGTAACAAAATCATATTTTAATTAATTCGAATGCGGGTGACATGGTGTATGCAAACAATTTTTGAAGGAAGTGCATGTGAACGAAATCCAAAAGAGGAGAGAGGAAAAATGTGGGCATTTCTCATTTGTTTATGAGTGCAAGAAATAAAGTGAGGGCGACAAATAATATCATGCCCCAAGGTCTGGTAGCCCAAGCGATAGGCGGGTCCTGTGCTAAGTCGTTGGCAGAAGGGAGGTACGGGGTTCAATACCCACCAACGCTAGTTTTATTGTTTTATTTCTAGTTTTGTGGAGGCGAGAGGTATTTAGGGTGGTAGGATAACTCTTAGCATCAACCGCTTGGCTGCCACAAGCAGTTGAAGTGTTGCACTTTGTGGGTGTAGGTCGGAGGGTTGATTCCCATCTGCAAAGAAGGTAATTAATTTTATTGTATAAGTATGCACATGGTTGGTTTATGATATATTCACTTCATTGTTAATTGCTGACTATGGTATATATTGGTGGATGATTAATTTAGCCTATGGTTTGAAAAACTAGGAGATATAAGGTGAAATAATTTTACCATAATTTTTAGGGTTTAAATATCATTTATTTAAATTTGTTAAGTTTGGAGTGATAAGTTTGTGAAAGATTTTATGAATGTAATGTTTTGCTTTTGATATGAAAATGGAGTGAAAAATTGCTTTGAAAGTGTGGAGGAATAATGTGTAATTTTTTTTTTTATTATACTTTATTAAAGGGAAATTTTTGAGAGGATTTTGAGAGTTATAATGAATTGTCCTTGAGAACTAAGGAAGAGCTCTATAGTATTATTTTCATAGATCATTGAAGAAAATTTTGTGGATATTTTGAGATAGAAATTTGCTATGTAACTTGTGAAGTGGCACATAGAAAAGTGGTTGATTGTGAAACAACTTTTGAAGACATATCTCCATAATAAAAAGCAAAAGGTATGGGCATGTTTCTCTTCATTTGATGTGTGTTATTGAGCAAGGTTTTCTAAAATATAAGGTGGAGTGAAAAGGATTATTTTGGTAGAACATTGTTGGAAAGTTTTGAGTTAGGATTTGAGATCTTGTTGACAAAAGTGAAACATTTTATTAGGGTTTGTTAGTAAGTTGTACTTTATCATTTATGATCGTGTGAAACCATTTTGCACTAGTTTTAGTGCTATTGAACAAGACTTTGAGAAGGCTTGAGAATATATTTGAGATAGATTTTGAGCAGGTTTTAAGACAAAGTTTGAGAATAGATTTGAAATAGATTTTGAGCAAGTTTTGAGATAGATTTTGAGAAGAGATTTGAGATAGATTATGAGAAGGTTTTGAGATAGAGTTTGAGAATATATTTGAGATAGATTTTGAGCAGAGTTGAGAGTAGGTTTTTTGGGATGACAGAGCAGAGGACAACAGTCTCTAGTGGATAGAGATCCATTATCTAGGGTAGTGAGGACAAAGGTCTTCTATGGAGAGAGATCCAAAAGCCAGTGTAGTGGGGGTAAAAGTCTTCTAGTAGATCACCAACTATAACATAGGGTAAAGAGTTCTCATGTGGATAGAGTTCCATGAACCAAAGCAAGGGGAAAGAGTTCTCCTATGGAGTGTGATCTGTGAACCAGCTAGGAAGATAGAGTTCTTCTATGGAGAGATATACACGAACCAGTTGAGGAGAAATATTTCTTCTAGATCAAGTTTCATGAACCAGAGAAAAGGGGAAAGAGTTCTATTATGGTGAGAGATCCACAAACTAGAGCATTAGGGGATTGGTGTCTCCTTTGGATAGAGATCCATAAACATTGTAATAGAGAATTGATTCCCAAAAGAATTTATTGAGAAAATTTATAAGGAATATTTTCTTCGTGGAGTAGCCCATATTGGGTGAACCACGTTAAATCATATCTCTCATGTGTGTGATGATTTGTGTAATAGTTACTGCTTTGATATTGCTAATTTTATCATTTGTATTGAAAAATAAAAAGTTTTATCTTATACTATTCACCCTCCCTCTAAGTATAAGCTTATGTTCATCAATTGGTAGTAGAGCAGAATCCTTCATTAAAAGCCTAATAGCTTGGAGGAAGATCCCACAAGAACATACATGACCTCAAAAAATGAAGAAGAGGCCACAATTGACATAAAAGAAGAATTTTTTGTTGCTCTTAGAAATTTGGAAAATATCAGAAGGAAGAACTCAAGTTTGAAGGATCAAATTCAATATGATGAAGAAAATATGGAACTTATACAAAACCTCATAGAACTCAAGGTAAAGGTTGAATAAGGAAAGAAAATTGAATAGGATATGATATAACTATTAAGGGCAAGAGAGGTATAGTGCAAAATATTGGAATCAAAAATTTTTCTCTCTAAGGAAGGAAGTTGAAAAGACTAAATTATGACAATATATAAATCTATGGAAACAAAAAGAGGAGTCAAGCTCTCAAGAAATAGAGACATCAAAAAATATGAGCTCATGAATCGTACGAATACCCTGGAAGGAAAAGGCATCGGGAAAGAAGAGGGTAGAGAAGATCCATGGAAAAAATTCAATCATAGGAAAAACAAAAGAAGCATTTGATCATACTATTCAAGGCACTCCAATAGGTTACAAAATATCTTCCATGGCTATTTTTTTTCATGTAAAAAATATGGTCATAGAGCTATACATTGCACTGGTTATGTGAAAAATAATGTTGATATAAATTTCAATTCTTTTGCACCTCTTATGAATGATAATATCATATGTTATAAATGCAATAATTTTGGTCACAATGCTAAATGGTGCAAAATGGTATTTCCTAGGTCTACAACTCCAAAAATTAGGAAATAGAGAAAAGAGCATGAGAAAGTTAAGTCAATGTTAGTACAAACAACTCTTCATGTACAAGATAAGGGAAAATAGTGGTTTTTTGATAGTGGATGTTCTAGTCATATGACATTAGACAAAAGTAAATTTCTTGTACATGGACTTATATAGATGTCGTGTTAGAGATTGGGTTTTGTGGAAGGAGGGATCCGAGAGAGGCCATGGTGTCTACAAAATGGTTTGATGATCGTGGAGCAGATTTGATGTTGTACCACTCAAATTGCAATAGGAGTTGTACGATTTTCTTGTACTGCTAGAGAATTGTGCAATTGCATAGACATATTTCCTGCACTTGATTAACTATTAGGATTGAATCACCTATGATGTGGAGGCATTTGATGTGCATGGAGTGTGCTTGTTTTAGGCCTAATATTAGGGCTTCGTATTCTACATTATTGTTAGTACAAGGGAAGTCAATTTTGAAGGAGAAGGAAAGTGGTTCTCCTTCAGGTGTGGAGAAGACAATGCCTACACCCCCAGCATGGAGATATCTAGAACCATCGAATAATAGGATGAGGTCGGATTCAACTTCTGGTTCGACATATTTTTTAGCTTCTATTATGTGAAAGATAGAATCATCGAGAAGTTGAATGATAAGGGGTTGATTTTCAGTTAAAGGGGCTTTGGCAAGTTGGTCGGCTATGACTTACCCTTTTATGGATTTTTGTGAGATGAATTCGAGGTCAAATTTGGTTAGGAGCATGAACCATTTGGTTGTGCGTGAGTTATGATAACTTTTTTTCATCATGTACTCGAGGGGATTATCTCGGGCGATGACAAAATTTGTGTGGTTTAACATGTAATGTCATAATTTTTGGGTGGCGAATACGACTACTAAACATAATTTTTCCATATACCCATATCTTGTTTCATAGCTAAATAGTGTGCGGCTGATGTAGTAGATAGCCAATTCTTTGGCGAGTGAATAATTTTGAGCTAGGAGTGTACCTAGTGCCAGTTCTATAGTTGAAATGTATAGGGTTAGTGGTAACTCAGGATGCGATGGTGACATGACCAGTGGTGATGTAAGGTAAGTTTTGATGGCATCAAATGCTGCTTGATAGTTATCATCCTATTTGAATTATACTCATTTTTGTAGGAGGTGGTTGAATGGTTGGAATTTATCAGATAATTGTGCTATGAACATATGAATAGATGTGATCTGGCACTAGAGGCTATGCAATTGCTTCAATGTGGTAGGAGGAGGCATATCGATGATGGCTTTTACCTTGCTAGGATCGACCTCAATGCCTCATTGGGAGACAATAAACTATAGTATTTTTATCGATGTAACACTGAACACACACTTCTTTAGGTTCAAGCGCACATTGTGTTCTAGTAATCGATCAAAAATTTGACGGAGATCTTTGAGGTGGTCTGCACGTTTCTTGGATTTGGCTATAATATCATCAACATAATCTTCAAAATTCTTGTGCATTAAGTCATGAAATATATAGGTCATGTCTCGTTGATAGGTTACCCCAAAATTTTTGAGACCAAAGGGCATGAAATTATAGCAGAAGGTCCTAAAATGTGTTGTGAAAGAGGTTTTGTGTTGATCATCTGGGTTGATTATAATTTGATTATATCCTAAAAATCCATCCATGAGAGAAATAATTTTATGACCTACGATGGAGTCAACGAGGGAGTCGATGTTGGGTAGAGGGAAATTATCTTTGGGACAAGCTTTGTTTAGGTCACAAAAATTTGTACAGACACGCACCTCACCGGATGGCTTAGGTACAGGGACCATGCTGGATACCCATTTGGGATAGTCGATGGGTACAATGAAGTTGACGTCTAGGAGCTTTTGGAGCTTAGAATTTACTGTTAATGTGACAATCAGATGCATGCATTGTAGTTTTGGTCTTACTATTTTTGTGTTGGGATCTAGTATAAGATTGTGTACCACTATGGTAGGGTCGAGTCCGGGCATGTCTTTGTATGACCATGCAAAAACTTTAATATACTTGCAAAGGAAGTTTGTGAAGACAATGTGTTCCTCAGGTGATAGGCTAGTGGCTAATTTAATTATGTGTAGATTTCCTAGATCATCATCGATGTCAACATCGATGGTGTCTTCGATGAGCATGCGATACCCATCATGTAGCTATTCAGGAACAAGAATGAGGTTAAAGTCATCTATGGCTTCGATGAAATCATATTCATCATCTATGTAAATGCTCGTGTGATGGACCTGAGGGGTTTGGGATGACATGAATGAGGAAGGAGCATTTGCAACTTGTAGGACGTTAGGTGAAAGAAGGAAATCTCAAGGAACTGGTATGGGTCATATGTGTGCGAGATTTATAAATTTTGGGTTCAAGGTATTGTCTCGAATTTGCTGGCGACTGTACCAAAGGGGAGAGCGCAAGTCTACCTCAACCATGTTGACCGATGATGTGGGTGAAGAAAGCAGGGAAGAGTTTGGTGAGAGAGGTTCAATAATCTATGCATGCCCTAAAAGGCTCAAGGGAGGTTGTAGGACAACTGGCGATGAATGAGGAGGATAGACTGCTCTTTGTAGTTATCTATGTATAGGCAGGAATACAAGCAAGCGTATTGGTGGTGTATCAGGAGGGATTAGGTTGGCTCTATTGGTGGTGGATCAAGCGGGATTGGATCCATCTCTATTGGTGGTGTAGTTGGGGATAAGGTAGAAAAATGTTCTGCCAATATCTGAACATCACAAAATAAGGAGGTATCGCTTGTAGAGGTTTCCTGAAAGAAGTTGCAGGGGACTGTGATGGTGGATGTAGGTGAAGGGGTGTCTTCTAATATATCCATTTCAATTTATTCTTCCAAGATATGGGTTGGGCATGGTGGAGGATGCAAGGATAAATCTTGGATCTCATCTTCTAGCATATAGATGACGAATGGGCGATAACCTAGGCTAGATTTGTCAGTAGGTTATTGGACATGAGGGTTAATGGGTGTGCATGACCCTTGATCATAATAGCCTAACCCAAACCCATGCCAATGAAAATATTGTAAGTAGTGCAAGGTAAAGTGAGGTTTGGCCAAGAGCGTAATTGCATCACAAGAGCTAGATTGTGGTGGTGGAGAAGTTGGTGGGGGGATTGAAGAGTCGACTCTTGCGTAAACAAAATTGGAATGATTTTTAGGACTTCCTAGTTGTATGACGGTTCCAATGGTGAGGATCGAGGTTGAAGGATGATTGAAATCATAGGTATACTAGATAGGAGGTTCACTTACATGGGTGTCGCATACATTATAGTCTCTTGGTCCAAAATTTGTCATGAAAATGGATATGCACAATGTGGTACGCTCTAGTTACTGAGATGGAGTGTCAAAATCTGATGAGGAAGGTGAAATCTAAGATTCCCTGATGGTAGTAGTTGAAGGGTGTGGATATTGTTTATCTATACTGGGTGTCGATTGTTCATGTTCATGACATTTGCTTGTTGTAGCTTGAGCAATATGTTTGGTTTATGTAGTTGAAGGTATCGATGTCGGTGCTGGAGTACGTGGAGACATGAATGTCCTAGGATTTTGTCAGAAGGGAAGAGGAGGTGTTTGTGGTGTAGGAAGTATTAGGGATTTCGTAGGCAAGGATGGGAAGGTAAGGTGACAGGTTGTGTAATGGGTGGCAATGGTGTTTATGGTATTGTAGGTGGAAGTTGGGATGGCCATGGAGGCCATAAGGGTGATGATGAGAACAACATGCTAGAGTATTTGAATTCTACCAAAGATGGCGTTATTGGTGTAGATGTTGAGAATTGTGCTCTTGATGAACACTGAGATATTGATGTGGAAGTTGAAGAGGATATCGAGGCTTCGACCAAATGGTGTGAAGATACAAGGAATAATTGGGAAGATGAGAATGATGGTGCAGGTGGAAGGTCTGCAATATTACAAAATTTAAACGGGTCTCCATCAGCTACGACATAGTGAACTAGTCTATTGTGGACATATTTAAGGCAATGGTGTAGTGTGGAAGGAACACACTGCATGTCTCTAATCCAAGGGTGACCTAGGAGAATATTGTATTGCATTTCTCCTTAGATAATGTGAAATAGGATGGGGAGGGTATGGATACCCACATGGATTGGTAAAACTATGGATCCTATGGTAGGTCTCATGGAGTCATCAAAGGCATGTAGGTCAAGGGAAGGCATGGTGAAATGGACTTGAGGGATATGGAGGTGATGTAGCACTACTGTGGATATGATGCTAATGGATGGTCCTGTATCAATGAGTACTCATTTGTAGGTAATATCATTGATCATGGCTTGTATATCGAGATGGGGATCTGCTCCTTATCCTATGAGTTACATTATCTTGTGGTCATGGAATCTAATTGAGTGTTGTAGGCAACATGGAATATTTTATATAAAATTGATAAAGGTATTTATGTCATGTGTCTCTAGGTCAATGGAATGTAGGATGTCATTTAATGCCTCACGATGGGGTTGAGTCTGCTATAGGAGGTCGAATATGGATAGTCATGTGGGGGAATTTCATATTTGATGGGTTAGGCTACCACGAATGGTAATCATATTTTGAGGTGGTGGAGGTATGGTATTAGAAATTTGAGATGCTTGTGGTGATGTGAACTGGACAGGAGGAGAAACAATAGGTGATGTCTGGCGTTATGGGTACCGTTAGTTCCTTGTGGTGAGGTTGATCATGACTACTACACCATGTGATGGAGGATCATGTTGGACATTGTTAACTTGGCGAGGTGGGGCTGGGGGATTATTTAGAGGTCTAGGAGGATTAGGTCCTTTTGGAACAAAATCTGCCTTTGGTTGTTATTTGCGCCTTGATTTTGTCAACATTGAATAGGCGAGGATAATTGTGAGATTTCTCGTCTAATCTCCAGAGGAGGTTGGTTCCTTAATGGTTTCTTATAGGAAAAGGGAAAACTGAAAGAGAGGGAAATATAGCCGAAGCTAGAACTTGTATGTGGTACAGATTAAACAACAACTAAGATGAACACATATACTTTACTTGTCAAAGCATTCAATATATCTTCCTACAGAAATCATGGATTTCTCAATGTGATTTAGAGGTATATCTAACACATGTATATATCAGATTTCAACTCCAGCAATACGATTTATATTTTGTATAAGTCCAGATCTTTTAGAACTAACACAATTTATATTTCAATAATGTGAAATAGAAGTGAGAAATGTTAATACATACACTTGCACAATGTGAACCAGAAGCCAATAGAAGCATAATATTTATTGCTTATATTCAAAGTACATCCATTCAGTCTTGTAAACGTCCAAGAGCCGACCCTTTTTCAGAGTACGTTTACCCTTATATATACCCTATGTGGGAACCTCTATATTTAGTACATTTTGATATAAAATTAATTACAAGCAAATTAGGACATAATCATGTTTCTATCTTCTTTGCATGGCTTCCAACAAACAACCACTAATAGCAGGAATCTAGGAATTGATCTATTCCACTATCTACTTTCAGTTACTGACACGAGTTTTTTGAAGGCATCTTATTCCCTACTAAATATCTCTTTGTCGGCAAAAACCTAGTTATGTCACATGAAATCATGACATTTTCCTCCTTTGGCTCCTTCGGCAAGTCATGATGGCGAAAACTCAACATGTCATGAAATCATGACATCTTCTTCCTTTGGCTCCTTTCGACAGTTGTGACGGCGAAAACTCAACATGTCACAAAATCATGACATTTTCCTCATTTGGCTCCTTCGGGTGGCTATGACGGGTGAAAAAATAACATGTCATGAAATCGTGACATCTTCCTCCTTTGGCTCCTTCGGGTGGCTGTGATGGGTGAAAATCTGACATGTCATGAAATTATGACATTTTCCTCTAGCTCCTTAGCGTTTCATGGGCAAAAACCCATCAAGTCATGAAATCATGACACCTTCCCACTTTTTGACATCTTCGAGCCATATCTCAATGAAAAACTGACATGTCATGAAATCGTGACATCCTTCATGCCTTAGCCAATTCTTTTCCTTCTATCTCAAAAATGAAATGTTGGTCTCTTTACACAAAAATCTGCCATCTACTGGAGGTAGTCTTTTTAGACTAACATTCTTGGCGCCTTCCAGGGAAATTTTGCTGGCAAAAAATATTAGAATCCAGGACCTTCATCCATTGGGAAACGGAGTTAAAAAATAATACAAGAGAGGAGATTTTTATGGGAAAGAATATTCAAGAAGAAATGCAAAAATAATGCATTACCTTTACAAGATATTTTTTGTGACTTATGGATTTTTCACTAAAAATACATTAACAACTGAAGATAATTTGAAACAAGTTTCAAGGTGGGCTGCTAGTTCCTCCTTCTATTAGCTGCTGAAGATTATCATTTTTGGATTTCTTCATTTTTTCTATCTTATTAATCACTTCATTGTACGTGAGGCAAACCTGCTTCCAGTCTTCATCTTCAAGATCTGAAGAATCCATAAATAGCTGATATATATACTACAATTCTTCTACTTTATCATGAGACACTATTTTGTTTCTCAGAATCAATTCTTGCAAGCAAGACTTAATCTGTGTAAGGTTCTGCACCATGGTAAATATCAACATTTCCTCTATAGGCTCTTCCCAATTTTCTATTTCTGACTCATCTTCTATGAAAGCTTGAAGAGATAGTGTTAGGGCATCTTCACTCAATACTTCTGAATTATCATCCCATAAATAGGGAAGCCCACATTTATTAGCCAAATTCAAATGTTTCACTAACCCTTGGGCTTCAGCTTCTAACTCTTGAAGGAGTTTATCACCCTGTGTTACTAGTTTCAGTCTCCTAAAGAAACTCTTAGCTGCAATTTTAGCCTGAGACCAGGCTTCACTACGGATCTTAGCAGCAACACTCTCGGGCATCTTTTCTGATAAAACCTGAATTTTTGTGGCTGCATCTGACCTTTCCTATAAAAATTTTACTGAAGCTCTTAATTCTTTGCCAACTACTTCAATCACCTCCTTTACTTTGGCCAGGTATAATAATAAGGGCCTTGCTTTAAGACTTAATGCCAATACATCTTCAAGCATTTATTTTCTCACCGCCTTGGCCTTCTCTTTTGAAAAACCAGATGGAATGTTCTATTTTTCAACTAGCTGTTGCTGGACTTGTTGAACTTGTAGACTTAGGGAGTGAATTTGTGCATCAGCTTCTTTCAATTTTTCTTTAAATGTGGCTGCCTCATTGGCAGCCTCACCAAACCTATCTTCCCACCTCTTTGCCTCTAGCTTCAAGGCCTTTTCCATCAATTTCTGTTCTTGTAGGATGGACTCTAATTCTTTCCTGGTTTCTTGTTCCTTGACAAACTTCTCTCTGAAAAATTCTCCATGTAAATAAATAGTTCCAAAATGAGCCTGAGCTTTACCCCATTCTTCTGACATGTGTAGCTGAGTAATGTCTTCAGTTGTATCTTCTGCTTGGTAATCTTCAATGGTCATGTCCTTCTTTGGTTTCCTAGAAACTGGTGTTAATTTTAACTTCTTTCTTTGCATTGTACTAGGATCTAAGGAAATAATCTCTTGAATGCGGGTGGGAGTTCTAGAATCTTCAGCAGCACGAGATGTCCACCAGTCTAAAGCACTTTTATTCACTTTTCTTAAATCTTTTAACTTTGAAAGGGTGGGGTGACTCTCATCATTTAGAGTAGATATTGACTTAATAGTTGGGATACTGGCGCTAGAAAGAAATGGATTTGGGATCAACTCAGAATCAACTTCAGATTGAAACTGAGAAAATAATGTTGATTTTGGGGAAGAAAACATGAACCAAAGGGGAACATTATATCTTCCTTTGAAGAAGAAATGGAAGGAAAATCACTGTAGGAATAAGTAGAGAGAAAATATTGAAAGAAAAGAGAAATCATACCTTTGTCCATTTGAGGTGCTTGTTGATGTTGATCTCCTTCTCCATGATCTTGGTCCCCTTCACTCACCATCTGATTCAGATTTTCACCTTGAATGGGGACTTTGGCACTTCTGTTATCATTAATTCTATCTTCATCATCGGTATTTCCTTCAAGATTTATAACTTCAACATTTGGAGGAATTCCTCCAGGTTGTCTCTTCTTAAGTTCTACATATTCCTGTTTGACAATAATTTCTTTAGAGATTTTTACATTTTGATCCTCCTGATCAAGGTCATTTGGATCATCCCTAGTTTCAATATGAACATTTTCTTGTTCAGTAACCTCTGTATTAAGAACATTATCTTCATCATTCTGAATAATTTGCTCATTTCCTGGAGCAATATTAGCATCATCATTCTGAGCAATTTGCTCAAAAATTGGGTTTCCTTCAACAACTTTATCATTTTTTCCTTTAACTTTTGCTACAGACTTTAGCCTCTTCCTCTTCATACAAAGAGGTTCTTCATCAGATTTTGTAGCTGAACTCGATGGGGGAACAAACTTAATAGTTTTAGAAACTGGAACTTTACTTTTAGATGAATCAGCTCCCAAGGCCAAGCATTTTCCTCTTCTTTCGGCTTGCAAGGGTTCAGTGATCCCTTGTCCTTCTTTTCCTAGACCTTTGCCTTCATATCCCATTTTTAACATCATCTGGGCAGCCTTCCCATATGTTTCTCCTTGTTCTTTTGTGAAAACCTCCGTAGTGGCCCTTTTCTTTGAGCTTCTTAGCCTGGTTTGTGCTTGAGCCAATGGTTGTTCAACTGCAATTTCCTTGCCTTTTCCTTGTTCCACATTTTTTTTTTTAGCAGCTTCAGGACTTGTCCCTTTGCTACCACCAACACTGCAAGGTATTTTCATAGGGAAAACTCCTGACCAAGATTTATGATAATGGTCGTATTTTACTGAGAATTCAAGGTCATTTTTTATGGGATACCTTGAGTCAATCATGTCTGTTTGCACTCGCATAGTCCACCATTCATGAATCTTTCCTATTGTCCAATCTGCACCCTTTTTCTGCATTCTAGCAATAGTACCTTCAGTTAATATATGCCCATTATTATTTCCTGGGTCAAAATGCAACACGTGTTCATAAAAGTCATGCCATGGTGGCAATGGCTGCATTTGTTCCACATGCCATTCTAATGGAGCATCTTCATCATTATTTCTATAGGCTTCAATATCTGGTCTAACAGAAGCATGGTATACCTTCAATGGAATTCTATTCAGAATAGACTGTCTCTCTGCAAATCGGTCCAGAGGGTCATATTTCCATCTTTGAGGAATTTCTATTAACCCCAAATCTCTCAGAGCTTGAGCAATTTGCTCATTTTGACCCTTTTTTGACACCACAATACCTTCCAGTTGAAAAGGTATGGTACAAGTACCAGTTTTACCTATACCCGTGCCATATTTCAAATTAATATATTCAGTCTGTCTTACATATTCCAATGCAAATAATCTATCTGTAACATAATGTGGGAGTAAGAAGGGTTTCCCTGTAAAACCATATAACCTAATCACAACCCCCTGAGTGAGTATAAACCAATCACCCTCTTCAGCATGTTTATTCTGTAAAAAAAATTCAGCTCTGGAGGTTAACCTTCTGACTTCCCCATGCATTATTTTTAGAGCAGGACCTAGGAATTCCCTATTGAAATCATAATATGACTCTGTTCTATATAATACATTGGTCCAGTCATATACTGGTAAAGTCCTTCCTTTATTATCTTTATCATTAACAGAGATGAATGCTAGCTCTTTAGCCATAAAGAAAAAGAACAACCATACTAAATAGGAAGAGAAACGGAAAGAGTGTTGAGAACCTCTCTTCATAGCAGACAACCCTTCATGTATTTCTTTGAATAAATACCCTGGCCAGTCAAAAAACATAGGTCGAATACTCTTATCCATAACTATAGAATCATAATTCTTTGGGTTAGACATGCAATTGACTAAGGCAATTTGCCATCCATGAACCTTTTCATCAGTTTTTAACCCTGCTATCATAGCTAATATAGAAAATAATTCAGGGTTTTTGAATTCAGCTATGGGAATAGGAGTTTCAAGCATCTTTCCTCCATTAGGTGGATTTCTCAACTGTGTATAAAGAAAATTCTTAATTTTTTCAGAAGGAACGAAATATTTTTCCTGATCTACGGGGTCAAAATTCTTGGGTGCAAGAGCAGGTACATACCCAGCAGCAAAAGCAGAAATGAAAGCATCTGGGTTTAGGGCAAAAAGCACTCTTCCACTCTTGTTTGTAACTACCCTCTTCTTTTCATCATAAAAATTTGCAATTGCTTTAACTAGTTCAGGGCAAGGGTGCACAGGGATATACACATACCAGTATAGTAATGAATGAAAGGCAAAAGTAGCAGGTGAAGACGCAGAAACCCTAGTCGCCATTCTATCTTCGATATCTTGTCGAATTCTTACTGGGTCCTTCCATGTCATTACTGTATCTCCAATCCTAGCATCTCGGTCAATAAATATTTCATTTACTTCCTCTCCTTTTCTTGTTGTTGCAGGTGAAGCGGATGGACCCTCTATTGTTGTTTTTTGAGCTTTCTTTCTAGGAGCCATGAACTTTATTTCTGTATCGAACTTTCTTTTCTGTCACACTGAACTTCCTTTTCTAAACTAAACTTGGAAAATAAGAATAGAAAGTGACATAGCAGATTTTACTCAGGAGTAAAATTAGGGTTTTTCATCAATCGAAAACATATGCATAATGTGCATTAATTGTGGTTGGTGAATTGGATTTGCTCGGATCTCCTCGTGATTTGTTTTTGCCACCTTTCTAAACCTCAACCAATAATTATCTCATTTAAAATCACGCTTACCAAAACTCTTCTTATTTGCAAAGGTGGTTCTTTTAATGCAATCATTGAATAGCTACATGGCAGATTTCAAATTCATGCCGACAATTGATCCTTCACTGTATTCAATAAAGGGAACGTATATCAAAGTTCTTTGAAAATAATTTTCTCCCACCAACCATAGAAAACCACGTGGCAATTTTGAATTTGAACCTCTATATCTGACAATATGGCACCTTCTAATTTCTTTCTTTACTAGTGATTTCTGATTGGTCATAGGATACTAACAAATATTTCTAAAATAGAAATAACTTCAGAAATATTTACACACTTACTATAATATACATTATATACATAATTTTTTTCCCGCTTTCTTATTTAAAATAAAGCTTTAAGTGAAAAGCATTCACTGTAATAGGTAGGACAATACCCTGTTGATCCTGTAATTGGAAAGAATTAAATTGCTTCTCAGCAATTATCTCAAAAGGACCTTCCCAAAAAGCGTCAAATTTGTCATGATTGTCTGGCTTTGCTTTCTTCACATTCCATTTTAAAACTAGATCTCCCACTTTAAATTTTCTGCAGGTTGTCTTTTTATTAAACCATCCCTCTGTATCAGCCATATGTTTTTGGTGATGATTATAAGCCTCTTCTCTCTGTTCTTCTAACTGTAGGAGCTGCATTAATCGGGCATCCATAGGTTGATCTCCTTCTTCATTTATCTGATTTAACAATTTTAGTGTTGGTATTTCCATATGTATAGGCAAAATAGCCTCTTTACCATAGACTAAAGAATAAGGTGATGTATTGATGGATTTTTTTATTGAGATCCTGTCAGCCCATAATGCTTGATTGATCAAGGAATTCCAGTTCCTCTTATTATCTTCTAGTGTTCTTTTCAAGATTCTGAGAAGATTTTTATTTGTAGACTCAGCTAAACCATTACCCTATGGGTAATAATTGGAAGAAGTTTTTAAATATATACCATACCTACTAGTAAACTCAATCATTTTTGCTCCAATAAAAGCTGATCCATTATCTATAATTAGAGAATCTGGTACACCGAACCTTGTAATCAAGCTTTCCACGAACTCAATCACCACCTCTTGATCAACTTTTTTAGTAGGGATAGCTTCAGCCCACTTAGTGAAATAATCTGTAGCAGTAAGTATATACTTATGGCCAGCTGATGAGTTGGGTTCTATTATCCCAACAAAGTCTAACCCCCACTGTTGGAAAGGCTCTTCGACTTGGACAGGTTTCAAGGGCATAGGAGCATTCCTATTCCTCCCTACATATCTCTGACATTGCTCGTAGCTTCTGGTAACTTGGTAAGTATCTAAAAAAATGGAAGGCCAGTAACAACCTGCTCGGAGTATTTTCAAAGCAGTAGATCTTCCTGAATAATGTCCTCTAGAGAGACCTCCATGGAATTATTTTAACACCTTTTGTTTCTCATCTTCTCTTATACATCTCAAAAGTACACCATCAATATTTTTCCTATACAACCCTTCTGATTGAAGGGTGTACTTCAAAGCTTGTGCTCTAAATCTTCTTCTTTGTGAAGCATTCAAACTTTTAGGACACATTCCAGTTTGAAAGTACTCCACAAGATCATCAATCCAATCAGTGTTTCTTGGATTTGGATCTGATTATGTATTAGCCATTACACCTTGGGGTTCAATTTTCTCTCCTGTAGCTTGCTTGGCCAACTCTTGACATAGGGCTCTACCTCTTACTATCTTTGTTGGATGTATTTCTACATCATATTCCTGTATCTTAGTCACCCAACCAACTCTCTTTTCGCCAAGTTCTCCTTGTATTATAAAATTTCTGACATCAGGATGGATCACATAAACAATGATTTTGCTCTGTGATAGAAAGTGCTTAAATTTCTTCAAGGATTTCATGATAGCATAAACTTGCTTTTCAATAAAGTTATATTTTTCTTCATGTTCATGCATAGTGGAACTCAGAAAAGCTATGGGTCTTTCTTCATTGTCTGCCCCCTTCTGTGTAAGGACTGAAGCGTAACTTTTTGATTCACCAACAACATATAAAATAAAATCTTGTGAGTAATCAGGATTAATCAGTACAGGTGCTTGGGCTATCTCCTCCAGGATCTTCTTGAAAGCATTTTTTCTTACATCAGTCCATTTGAAAGTTGCATCCTTTTTCAATAATTCAGTCATTGGTTTGACAATCTATGCGAAATCTGCAACAAACTTCCACACAAAATTTATTTTCCCAAAGAAAGATTGCAAACCTTTCTTATTAACTGGTAGAGATAATTTCAAAAGTGCCTTTACTCTATCAGGATCAATAGCTAATCCAACTTTAGATATAACATGACCAAGTAGAATACCTTCTTCTACAACAAATATAGATTTCTTTGGATTCAAAGATATTTTGAATTCCCTACATTTTTCAAATACTTGTTCAAGGTGCGTAATATGATCTTTCTTATGATGAGAAAAGATAGTCATGTCATCTAAATAGATGACTATAATCTTGCTAGCAAGTTCACCAAAAGCTACATCCATTGCTCTTTGGAAAGTTGCTCCAGCATTAGATAAACCAAAATGTATCCTCTAGTAGGAAAATGTTCCCCACTTTGTGGTAAAAGTAGTCTTGAATTGATCTTCATCTCTGACCCATACTTGATTATACCCTGAAAAGCCATCTAGTAAAGAGAATCTTTCTGCTCCTACAACTATGTGTAAAATTTGATCAATTTGGGGAAGAGGATAATGGTCTTTGAGTGATGCTCTATTCAGATTCCTGAAGTCTACACACAATCTAATGTCTCCATTTTTCTTTCTGACTGGTACCAAGTTTGCCACCCAGGTAGAATGCTTAATAGGATATACTATTTTAGCTTGAAGAAGTTTTAGCAATTCCTGCTTCATCAAAGCTTCTATCTTTGGATTTACCATTCTTTGCTTTTGCCTAAAAGGCTTAGCTCCTTCTTCTAACTCAATGGTATGTTGGATAATCTCTTTTCTATATACTTTTAGATCACTATACACCCAAGCTATGATATCAGGAAATTTTTTGCATAATTCTCTGATTTGGTTCAATTCTTCCTCTGTACAACCAACCCCGACTTTAATCATTTTTCCTGGTTCTAACTCTACCTCTTTATACCGACACTTATCAACTTTTATTTTATGACCCATAGCTCTATCATTGTTATCAAACAGACTTTCAAGGGTGATAAGTCCCTTAGGGATATGATTATTTTTCAACTGAATCATATCTTCTTCTTCCTCGTCTTGTAAATATTTGTTACTTGAACAATTCATTTCATGGATTAAAAAATCTAATATTTGCTCATCATTTTCAAAAACTTGCCAGAATATATCCTTGTCTGGAACTGAGGGCCTATATATGAGTCTAACCATTTTTTATTTCTGAATAACATTACTGACAGGACAAAAATTAGCTCCCACTGATGCCAATAAATCTGCATGGGTATTATGTTCTCTCGTAATAGACTTCATGTTTAGAGCTTCAAAGGCTTCCAAAAGATCCCATACTTTATTTCTATAAGCCTTTAAGTAGTGTTGTTTACTGATACATTTTTCTATGACTTGATTGACAATAAGTTTTGAATCTCCAAAAATGAGTAGTTGTTTCACTCCTAATTTTTTAGCTTTCCTCAATCCTAGACAAAGTGCTTCATATTCCGCTGCATTATTAGTGCAACTCCATGTCAATCTATAAGAGAAAACTCTTTCCTTTCCTATAGGAGAAATCAGAACTATCCCTGCACCAGCTCCATTCTTGCATCTAGCTCCATCAAAGAAAAGCTTCCACAGTTGATTAGGAGAGTTATTTTCCTCAAGAGCAGGTGTCAATTGCTTTTTTGGTTTTTCAATAGAATAACTTCCTATTTCTGTTTCTATCATGGCATTGAAATCCTGCATAGAAAACTAATCTTCTACTTGAATATATTCTAAGGTCTCCTCCATTAGATCTACTTTTCCAATTTCTTCAGTCATCATATTCACGGTTTCAGCTTCCCCTATATTTTCCACATGAAAAGTAGATGGTTTCTCATTAAATATTTTAATCCTTCTACCTTTGAAAGGTATTTCTAAATGAGAGTAATCCAAGGATAAATATCCTCCTATTTTTGTAGTAAATTCTCTTGATAAGCACATACCAAAATATGGTGCCAAATCTACCACTATTACTTCTTGTATAACCACCACTTGAGGCATCCTATGGAGTTGTATGGGAATGTCTTTAATCACTCCTACAGTTTTTATAGGAGTACCATCCAACTGTAAGACACCTGGATTACTCCTAGTATATTCCATCCCCATAATATCACATACTGCTTTGGGTATCACTGTAGTAGCAGCACCTGAATCTATCATACAATTATGGACAACCCATCCTTCCATCTGAAGAGATAAATAAAAGGGTGGAGGTCTATTTTTTCCAGTGGCTGATGTTAGATTTGTCTAGACTGTATTTGAAGCTGATACAGTTTTACCTTTATCTTTCATTGTCTTTAAATATTCCTGCAATAGGTCAATTTGACCAGGGAACTGAAGAGCATCATACATACTTGCCTTTGAGGGAGTCTTTTTCATTTCCTCAACTATATTGAAAGTAGATGATTCAACAATTTTTTCCCTTTCCTTGGTGAAAGTATCATATCTATTTATGTATCCTTGGGTAGCTTCAGTCCTTTGTCTTTTAGTAAGTGAAGGAAATCTCAATCTCTCTTTAGCTTGATCTTGAGTTTCAGTTTCCTTTCGTGGAGTGAATTCTTTACGTATCTCTTGCCTTGGGCTTTGTGCTGGAACTTGAGATTTTTCTCATAGGGTAAATTTCCTTTAGGAGCTGCTTGCAGAGCTGGAGGAAAACTTAAAGGTTGAAGCTCTTTAGGGTCTACCTGCAGAGGCTTTTTACCAGATCTGGTTAGGACTGTAACCTGTTCTACAGTCGGCATCATTAAATTGTGATCTATTTCCCTAATCATATTTACATGCCCTTTCATATTCTTTTCTATTTTCTCAATAGCTATACTCTGTACATAATGTTTATGGATCATACATGAACTCTCTCCATGTGGATCATTACACGTAGTGCACCAGTAATCAGAATCTGTAGAAGGCTCTACAGAATCTTCTATTTCATTTGCATAAACAACATTCGATCATTCTTGTCCTCTATTACTTGACTGTGCTGCATCTCTTGTTATCTGAGGGAACCTTCTTGGTTGAAAATTCCTCTCAACTTCCCTTTTCTTCATTGAAGTCATATCATTTGCCAGATTTTTTACAGTATCTAGTATAATAGTGAGCTGACTTTCAGGAACTGGCTGAGAAGGTGGTGCAGGTAGTGCAAGCATGGAAGGAGTAGGAGGCAATGCTAGAGGATTCTGAGGCATCTGTATAGTAGGGATGGAAGGTGGTCCATTCCATATTGGTAACCCTATGTTTGGAACTTGAGAAGATAGCATTGGGAGCTTGGGGAATATCAAGAAAAATTGGCATTATTGCTTTAGGCGGATATCTCCCCGTGGCAATGAGATCTCTTTCTGCTATGGAAGCTTCTTGATAAATGGTAGGAAAAGTGAGTATCCATGATTGTCGTATTATCATACTGATATCTGTATCAAAAGCTCTTAAATAATAATATACTGCTTGCTCAGTTGTTGGTTTCAATCCAGCGGGTACTCTCTCCCAAGTGTGACTAAATCAAATATTAAAATCAACAATTTCCTCTTGAGGATGTTTCCTTATAATAGTGAACTGACTAAGTAGTGAGAATGGATCTGCATGTTGATTGAATTCATCTACAAGTTTGCCAGCGAGTTCTGCCCATGTTGCGATTGACTGAGGAGGAAGTGCTCTGTACCAATATAACATTTTTCCTTTCAAGGAAATAACTAGCAATCTGATCATCACGTCCTCTTGAGTGATGTTATAAGTTGCAGCCAAAGCTGCAACATCTAGGTAATGTTCATATGTTGTCTTACCTATCCCATCATATGAAGGTAACGCCTTCAATGCTGTTGTAGGGATCGGGTTCTGAGCTGCTAGATTTAGTGGACCCATGTGGTTCCATGTAAGATAAGTCGGTGGTGGAGGAGCCGCCATCGTAACAACTGTATGTGCTTGTACTATAGAACTACTGGTAATCGTTGAAGATGGATTAATACTAGAAATAGGCAAAACAGATGGTACAAGGGTGGTAATATTGGTAGCAGGTGGGTTTGATCTAGCAGATAAAATAGGATGTACTCTTAGGCTACCAAGATGTAACTCGAAGAACTCAATGGGTTCTTCTGAGTTTCTTGCTTTAGATCTGGTTATCATATAAGAAAATAATCATGAGTTTTTAACCAGATAAATAGATAAGGTATTTCTTGGGTATATACCTTCAGACGGAGTCGCCAGGTGGTTTGATTTAGATTTTTAAAAGATCGAAGACAAACACCAAACCTTATATAATATTGTGGGATTTAGGGTCCCACCGGGCATGCCAAAAACTATTGGAACAAAATCTGCCTTTGGTTGTTATTTACGCCTTGATTTTGTCAACATTGAATAGACGAGGATAATTATCAGATTTCTCATCTAATCTCCAGAAGAGGCTGGTTCCTTAATGGTTTCTTATAGGAAAAGGGAAAACAGAAAGAGAGGGAAATATAGCCGAAGCTAAAACTTGTATGTGGTACAGATTAAACAACAACTAAGATGAACACATATACTATACTTGTCAAAGCATTCAATATATCTTCTCGTAGAAATCATGGATTTCTCAATGTGATTTAGAGGTATATCTGTTGCAAGTGTGAAGAGGGTTACAGTCTAAGTGGCCCAGAAATATACAAATTTATGGCCTTAGTGTGAAAGCAATTGAAAATTATCGGCAACATTGTATGTCGGCAAGATTTTTGTTTTTAACTCCCCTCTCCTATATTCTCTCCTTCTCTTTCGTTCCCCTTATTCCTCCTTTCCTCCCTATTTTCTCGCCCCTTATCCATCCTCCCTAACTCCCTTATCCCTCCACGTACCCTTTTTTATTCCCTATAAATACATGTATGTATTTCATGTTCAAATAATCGAAGGGAGTGAAATTTTATTAAAGTTTTTTATTTAAAGCCCTGCAAGTCATTTTGTTTAAGGTCTGCAAAGTGTAATTTTTGTTTTTTATTAAATTGTGAGCCCACCACCTTTGACTCTATCAGTCACTGGTATCAGAGCCAAAGTGGAGGTGGCTAGATACTTTGGGTTTGATGATCATGGAGAGCACATAACTTGAACACATTTCAATATATATGGAACAAGGCAGACTGAGGTGCGCATTTCAAGGCTAGACCAAGCTAAGGTGGACAACCAATAGGGCTGACATGGATAGCATGTGGTAAGCTAAGGTGGATAGCTAGCATGGCTAAGGTGGCAGCCAGTAGGACCTAGGCACAAATCTTGATGTGCCAAGTGGCAGTGATGTGGACAATAGGTGACGGACACGTGGCAGAGAGTGATTCCTTGGCAAGGGCAAAAGGTAGCAGCTTTGATTGCCCAAAGGCAATCGGTTTATAACGTGATTGTTCGCGTATATAAACACTATTGAAGTCCCCATCCTGATGCATGTGGGACAAAACAATTTATTTTTAATTATTAAATTGCCACGTGATTATTTTATTGTCATTTCCCATGTCTGGTCTCAACGTAGCGCGTAGCACGCATGGTGAAGGCATCGGATAACTGCCACAAAGTCTCGGGTTCGAAACCCACCGAGGCGCTAATTTTTTTTTCTTGTTTCTTGGTGGAAAAGGATTTAAATAAAAGGCTACCCACCTTTGTTCCCGTTCGAAGGAGTAGACGGGTTGGTTGAACACCCACTGCGAAGACTTTACCTAGTGGCAGGTATGGGGATCGATTCCCCTCCACTCCAAAACAAAGGTTTTTGGTAAAAATTTTAGGTTTTTTTTTTTTTTTTTTTTTTTTTTTTTTTTTTTTTTTTTTTTTTTGTTTTTTTAATTTTTTTTTTTTAAATTAAAAAAAAAAAAAAAAAAAAAAAAAAAAAAAAAAAAATTTTTTTTTTTTTAAAAAAAAAAAAAAAAAAAAAAACTTTAAAAGGGCTATCTTTGTAAAAAGGGGGAGCATAATAGTGACGGGAAGCCTTCCGGAGCGCCCGTTTAGCACTTCCAAAAATTCCCGCGCTCCCCTTGGAACCCCATTCAAGGCTAAAAATTTTGTGTAATAGCCTCAGCGGCTGTAAAAGAGCAAAAATTGTAACCTCAGAAGCTCTAACAAAGTTTTCTTTTTGCCTTGATGAGTAGATGATCAGATCTACCGGATGTTACCATGCTTTGTGCTCTCTACTACGGAGAGAAACTGCTGAAGCTTTTGATGAACGAGTTCGACGAGGTGGACTGCATGTCGTATTCAGTCAACTACAAAATTATGTTATAGCCCACCAAAGGAATCCAGATTTTGGTTACGAGGCTGACTCAAAAGACAATATATTCGGACAACGAGTGGAGGAGTCCGATTCAGTTGCATTTGAGCCTGAGGAACAATCCAGTGAGAGCTATACCCCTCACTCACCAGAGCTAGAGCCAGAGTTAGTAGAACCCAGCACAGGCCGAGCCAGTAGTAGCTCCTAAAATTGTTGTCATCAGTGATGACGAGGATTCCATTGCAGATAATTTTGGGCCTCCAGTACTGGGTAATCCTCAAGAAGAAGAACAAGAAATCAGTGAGAGAGTTAAGAAATCTAGATTTGATTTGAACTTGTAATTACTTTGCTTTGTAATTGTTGTTTTTTAGTCAAATCAAAGTTTGCTTTCAAGTAGTAGAAATGGCTTCAAATTCGAATCTCCCAATTCCTGAATTTAATGGTAGTGATTATGAATACTGGGCAATAAAGATGAAAACTATGTTGATTGGTAAAGGTTTATGGGAAATAGTTGAAGAGGGTTACACAAAACCTTCTCCTATTGATTGGTCTACCTTAAGTGCTGCCGATAGAAAAGCCAAGAAAGAAGCCCAGAAAAACAATTCCTTTGCCCTATATCATTTACAAGCAGCCCTAGATAAAAGCATATTTCCTAGAATAGCATCCTGTATAACAGCTCAAGATGCTTGGAAGGCTTTAAAGGAAAGTTTTCAAGGGAGTGATCAAGTGAAGCGGGTCAGGCTTCAAACTCTAAAAAGAGATTTTGAAAATCTCAGAATGCAAGAGAATGAGAAAGTAGGAGACTACTGCATGCGAGTCAAAGTCATAGTAGATAAAATGGTCACTCTAGGTGAAGAGATTAAACCAGAAGTTGTAGTGAAGAAAGTGTTGCGAACACTTCTTCCTAAATGGAATCATGTAGCAATCATTATTGAAGAGTCAAAATATTTGACTGCACTTTCCTTTGATGCACTAATTGGTTCTCTTCTTTCACATGAAGAGAGATTGCAAGAATCTTCTTCCACTAGCCACGGAGGCGATGACAAAGCCTTCACTTCACAAGAAGGAAAAGGACAAGGCAGAGGTCGTGGCAGAGGTCAAAATAGAGGTAGAGGTAGGAATAGTCCACGAGGTGGAACTCCTAACAGAGGAGGATCTTCAAACAGAGGTGGAGGTCAGAATAGAGGTGGACAGTAGAACAGAGGGAAGCATCCAGGACGAGGAAAAGGAAGTGACAAGTCAAAACAAGCTTGCTACAATTGTGGCAAACTTGGCCACTTCGCTCGTGACTGCTAGTCAAAATATTCACAAGGGAGCAGCAACCAGAGCAGTCAGTATGGCAATTTTGGAGAAGAGGAAGGGACCTCAAATCTCTTTCTCTCATATGGCAAGTCAGATCAGAACTTGAATGACACCTGGATCTTGGACACTGGGTGTTCAAATCATATGAGTGGCAAAGAAGAACTCTTTGCTACTCTGGATTCTTCCTACAAATCCAGCATCAAATTGGGAGATGACAAGTCATTGGCGGTTGAAGGCATTGGAGCCATGGAGGTTCCAACAAAAGAAGGCATGAAACAAGTAAGTGATATCTATTACACACCTCATCTCCAACACAATATTTTAAGTGTTGGTCAAATGTTAGAGAAAAACTATAAGTTGCTATTTGATGAGGGTAAATGTACCATTTTTGATAAGAGTAATAGTGATAGAATCATTACTCAAGTGCCAATGACAAGGAACAAGTTATTTCCTTTAAATTTTGGCCAACCAGGAGGAGATCAGTTAGTAAATGTTGCTATTGCAAATACAAGTGTGTTGTGGCACTTGAGATACGGTCATTTGAATTCAACCAGTTTGAAGATGTTAACTTCTCAAGCGATGGTGACCGGACTTCCTAAAGTTTAGGACAATAAGGAAGTCTATGAAGGTTGTGCCTTGGGCAAGCATGCTAGAACCAAATTTCCTCATGGACAAGCATGGCGGGCTAGTTATCCACTCCAGCTAGTGCACTCGGACATCTGTGGTCCGATGCAGACCAAGAGCATTGGTAACAACTCTTACTTTCTTCTTTTCATTGATGATTTTTCAAGAATGTGTTGGATATATTTTTTGAAGCATAAAGATGAGGCATTTGATTGCTTCGTAGATTTTAAAGCAAGAGTTGAAAATGAGAGTGGATATTTTGTTAAGTGTCTCAGATCAGATAAAGGAGGAGAATACTCCTCTAATGAATTTTTGAATTTTTGTAAAGAACATGGCATAAAGAGGCAGTTCACTGCTGCCTATACTCCACAGCAGAATGGTGTGGCTGAAAGGAAAAACCGCACCATTGTAGAGATGGCAAGATCTATGCTTCAGACGAAGCATTTGAGCAATATGTATTGGGCAGATGCAGCCAGGACTAGTGTGTATATTTTGAATAGGAGTCCTACTTCAAGTTTGAAAGGGAAAACTCCTTACCAAGCATGGTATGGTAAGAAACCGAATGTCAAGCATTTTAGAGTGTTTGGTTCATTGGCTTACTCACACATTCTTGATGAACAGAGGAAGAAGCTCGATCCTAAGAGTCAAGCATGCATTTTTGTAGGGTACTATGAGAACACAAAAGCTTACAGACTCTACAATCCTAGGACTCGAAAGATAATACTTTCCAGGGATGTGATTTTTGATGAAGGGGGAGAATGGGGAAATCCCCAAATTTATAGTGATGTTGAATTTCATGATGCAGGTTCTTCACAAATTCAACAGGCGCCACAGAAAGGCAAGAAGTCTCCTCCTCCAAGCCCAAGCAGACATTCTACATCCAGTTCATCATCTTCTTCACCAAGTCCTTCTCCACAAAGGTCAGTTAGTTCCTCACCAATGGATATTGATTCTCCATCCAGAGGTAAGAGAACTCTCCAACATCATCCATCTTATCGGATGTTGGATAAAAATTTTCAAAGAAGGTATACTAGAAGTCAAGCTAGTGAGATGAGTTCTGTTTTACAAAGACTTGAAAATATGCATTTGTATGGTGATGATGACTCCCAGCTTGAACCTCGGGGAGATGTAGTTAACTATGCCTTGTTAACTAGTGCACAACTTGAACCTTCTAGTTATGAGAAGGCATGTACTCAAAAAATTTGGCAAGATGCCATGAAAGAGGAGATAACCTCTATAAAAAACAATGACACTTGGGAGCTGGTAAAGCTTCCTAAAGGCAAGAAATGTGTTGGATGTAAATGGGTCTTCAAGACCAAATTCAATGTTGATGGAAGCATTGAAAGGCACAAAGCAATATTGGTTGCAAAAGGATTTACACAGAAGTATGGTATTGATTATGAGGAGACATTTTCTCCTGTAGCCAGATAGGAGACCATCATAACAGTTCTTGCTTTAGCTGCTCACAAGGGTTGGAAAATCCAACACATGGATGTGAAGAGTGCCTTTCTCAATGGGTACTTGATAGAGGAAGTGTATGTTGAGCAACCTCAAGGATTTCAAGAGCAAGGTAAAGAGCACCTTGTTTACAGACTGAAAAAGGCACTCTATGGCCTCAAGCAGGCATCACGAGCTTGGTACTCATGCATTGATGGGTACTTTAAAGATTTTGGGTTCACCAGAAGCAGAAATGAACCCACCCTTTACTACCTAAAGCAAGGTAATGACATCCTCATAGTTTTCTTGTATGTGGATGATCTCATATTCATGGGTAGTAATGAAAAAATGAATATGGAGTTCAAGCGCTCCATGATGAAATAGTTTGAGATGAAGGATCTCGGCTTAATGCACTACTTCCTTGGATTGGAAGTTCATCAGTCAGATACAGGGATCTTCATCTATCAACATAAGTATGCTCGGGACATGATCAAGAAGTTTGCTATGGAACATTGTAAACCAGTTGCAACTCCAGTTGGACATGGGATCCAATTGAGCAAAGATGATGGAGCATCAAAAGTTGACGTGACCACTTTCAGGAGTATGGTTGGGAGCTTGATGTTTCTCGCCAACACCAGACCCGATATTCAGTATGTTGTTTCTCTTGTCTCTCAATTTATGGCTAGCCCATCTGAACTGCATTTGCAGGCAGCTAATAGAATTCTCAGATATGTGAAGGGTACATTGGATTTTGGAATCCAGTACCATAAATGTAACACTATCAAGCTTGTAGGATTCAGTGATAGTGATTGGGGCAGCAATATTGATGACAAAAAATCAACTTCAGGGAACTATTTTAGTCTGGGATTAGGACTAATAACATGGAGCTCCAAAAAGCAAATTGTGGTAGCTTTGTCTTCTACAGAAGCTGAGTATATAGCAGTCACCTATGCTAGTACTCAAGCCCTATGGCTAAGAAAAGTGTTGGAAGAGATTGGAGAGCAGCAAAGTGGTCCAACCAGAATCTACTGTGACAACATCAGTGCCATTCAGTTGGCATACAATCCGATCCACCATAGCAGAACGAAACATTTTGATATGAAGTACCACTTCATCCGAGACATGGTGGAGCATGAAATTGTTGAGCTAAAATTTTGCCGCACTTTGGAGAACGTCATAGATATCTTCACCAAAGCGATGGCTAAAGCTCAATTTATAAATCTGAGAGACTGTGTAGTCAGTCCTCTCAACTTTAAGGGGGAGAATGTTGCAAGTGTGAAGAGGGTTACAGTCTAAGTGGCCCAGAAATATACAAATTTATGGCCTTAGTGTGAAAGCAATTGAAAATTGTCGGCAACATTGTATGTCGGCAAGATTTTTGTTTTTAACTCCCCTCTCCTATATTCTCTCCTTCTCTTTCGTTCCCCTTATTCCTCCTTTCCTCCCTATTTTCTCACCCCTTATCCATCCTCCCTAACTCCCTTATCCCTCCACGTACCCTTTTTTATTCCCTATAAATACATGTATGTATTTCATGTTCAAATAATCGAAGGGAGTGAAATTTTATTAAAATTTTTTATTTAAAGCCCTACAAGTATATCTAACACATGCGTATATTAGATTTCAACTCTAGCAATATGATTTATGTTTTGCATAAGTCTAGATTTTAGAACTAACACAATCTATATTTCAATAATGTGAAATAGAAGTAAGAAATGCTAATACATACACTTGCACAATGTGAACTAGAAGCCAATGGAAGCAAAATATTATTGCTTGTATTCAAAGTACATATATCTAGTCTTGTAAATGTCCAAGAGCCGACCTCTTTTAAGACTACGTTTACTCTTATATATACCCTATGGAAATCTCTATATTTAGTACATTTTGATCCTACAATCAATTACAAGCAATCAGAATATAATGTGCTTCCACATCCTTTGCATGGCTCCCAACAACAAATTCTAAATAACAGGAATCTAGGAATTGATTTACTCTACTGTCTGCTTCTAATTACTGACATAGACTTTTGATAGTATCTTATTTATCGTTGAATACACTTATGTCGGAAAAAACTAGTCATGTCATGAAATCACGATATTTTCCTCCTTTGGCTCCTTCGGGTGGCTGTGACGGGCGAAAACCTGACATGTCATGAAATCATGACATTTTCCTCCTTTGGCTCCTTCGAGACGGTTGTGAGGAGTAAAAACCTGACATATCACGAAATCATGAAATTTTCCTCCTTTGGCTCCTTAGGGCGGCTGTGACAGGCAAAAACTTGACATGTCACGAAATCATGACATCTTCCTCCTTTGGCTCCTTCAAGTGGCTGTGATGGGCGAAAACCTGACATGTCATGAAATCATGACATTTTCCTCCTTTGGCTCCTTCGAGCGGCTATGATGGGCAAAAACCTGACATGTTGTGAAATCATGACATTTTCCTCCTTTGGCTCCTTCGGGCGGCTGTGACGGGCGAAAACCTAACATGTCATGAAATCATGACATCCTTCATGCCTTAGCCAATTCTTTTCCTTCTATCTCAAAAATGAAATGCTGGTCTCTTTGCACAAAAATCTACCATCTGTTGGATGTAGTCTTTTTAGACTAACAGGTCCTCTATGATCCGGTAGAGGGTTTTGAAAGATCCATAAGTTTTGATTTTGTAGATCTAAAGGGTTTTCTACCTGAATAATTCCCCTATCAATTAGATCTTGAACTTTCCCACAGAAGGAGTGACACGAATCGATATTATGGCCCTGCTACCTATGGAAGGAATAAAAGAGCTGCTCATTATAGTCATGAGGCTTAGGTGAATTTAGATCCAATGGGCGGATCTCAGGTAGGACAAGATGGTTACCCTCATACAATCTATGGAATAGGGCTAGTAATGGTTTGGATAAGGGTGTGAAGTTATGCAGTGGAACTTTTGGGTGCATACCTCGATATTGTTGTGGTCGAGGTGGAGTGGGAGCATTTGTTTGGGCTACTTGTACTTGTGGCGTATAGGGTGGAGGTGTCAGTGCTAGGGCTAAAGTAGCGGCTACAACTTGGTTAGCTTGTGGTGGTTGAGGGTAAGGTTTATTTTGTGTGGGTCTGTTAAAGAGAAAGTTAGAGTTATCGTTGGATTTGGCTCTCAACTTAATCTTCCCAAACTGAACTTTAATATTTTCAATCAATTTTTCTTGTGAGATGGCATATTCAAAGGTACGACTTTGGTGAAGCTAAAGGGATGTAGAGATGTGTTTGTGGCAACTCTTGGAAAAGAGTATCACGAGCTCCAAAGTGGGGAGGCTATGGGTGAGGTCATGGATTATCTCTCTCCATCTAGAAACAAACTGAATAATAGGTTCATCATCAGCCTATCGTAAGATGTACACATCAAAAAAGTTGGTCTTTTCTTGATGTTGATGTAAAAGTGCTCTAGGAAGGATTTTGCTAGTTGCTCAAAGGTATACAGGCTATGGCATGGGAGCATTTTATACCAATCCAATGTTGGCCCGATGAGGGATAGGGAGAAGGTACGTAACATGAGAGGGTTACTACTATGAAGCTGGTAGCAAGACGAGTGGTAATTGCTCACATGCTCTGTAGGATATTCCTTACCTTTATACTTGTTGAATTTTGGTATTTCAAAGTTATATGGGTATGGGGGAATGGGAACGAATGGATGAACTGGCTCATTGCATAGTTCATCATAACAGGGCTTTTGTGGCCCATAGCTAGAGGTACGTAAATTCAACATTTTGAATTCATCTCGTAGGAGTTGAATCTCGAGTGTCATAGAAGTGGGGGAATTAGCTATGGTAGGTTGCCCCTGTGGATGTGGCAGATACTGGTATTGTTGTTCTTCCCAGTATTTTGAAGAGTATAGTTGTGCCTGATATTGGTAAGGCGAGTACTGAGTGACATGTGTTGTCATATCTATGGGCACACTAGGTTGTGGGGTAGGTGTCTATTGAGGGTAATAGTATTGTGACTGGGAAACATGCAATGGTGGCATAGGTACTTGTTGGGTTGGAACCTACTGTAATGTTTGGGCTATAGGTGGTGATGACCAAGCTAGGGGAGGTGTAAAGAAGCTAGGTGTAGTGAGTAATGGTGTAGGCATTGGTGCTACTGATACTAGTGGTGGTCGAGATGAGGTATTGAAGGATGGGACCTGTCTTTGTCTTGGTGGATGGGATGGAGGAAAGCTAAATTGTGTAGCGTGGCTAGGCGAGGTAGGTGGATAGGCTACTAGTATTGATCCAGGTGTAGGGAATGGATTGGTAGTGGGATATCTAAATGGAGGAGGTGATGGCATCCTATAAGTCATCGTAGACAAAGGTGGCACTAGAGATTGGGTATCGTATGCTCTGGATACCTGGGAGACGGATGGGAAAGCTGTTGAGAAGGTGGGATAAGCTGACAAGGTGGGAGCTTGAGTTGAATTTAAGGTGTATGTGTACACTTCATATTGGTCTTGTGCATCCTGTGTCTTAAGAGGCTGCTAGGAGATGCCTTTATATATAGTGAAAAATAGCTCTTGGGAATGTGATGGTTGGTACTCTTGTGAAGAGTACGGGGGTGAGGTTTGAGAGAATGTGTGTGGTTCCTGTTGGGGAGGAAGCTGTTGTACAGTGAGTATCCTACAATAGTAGGATAGGGCTAATGTTTTTAGTTTCCTACAATAGAGGACGATGGATTGAACACCATTCCTATGGTAGGGGTGAATGATACGGCCTCGGGATGGGTATGGTTTAAAAGGGAAGAATCATTCTCAAAAAGTGATTGAGATAGATTTTGGAAGAAGGGGTGCACGAAGGTGGGTGAAGTAGGTATGACCTCCTCATATATGGTAAATAATTGATGAGATTGTCCTATCGCTACGTAGATAACATGGTCATAGAATGTGGTCAGAGGATTAGGTGAGGATAGGGCTAAAAGGAGCGGATAATCCTTTACAAGTGAAGTAGCAAGTGCTTCACTCAAAATTTATGTCTCATCTCGAGGCATCATGTGTGTGAATTGGACATCGGATTCTATGTGTGAATTAGATGTATCTATGATATTCCACTTCTCGATCGAAGGAGTAAGAGTGAACTGACTAGAGGAAGTATCGGGTAATTCCTCTATTAAGTGTGCTTGCTCATGCATTTTGCTACAAGTGACTACAGGTATAGTAGCATGCATGATGAAGGGTTTTAGGAGTAACCCCTATGTGATGCAGACTCAAATATGTCTAATGTAAGTGTGAATAAAGTGCCATGTTGTGTGTAGCAAAACAATGTGTAGTGTAATGTGTTGAGATCGGTCCATGATCATGCAAACAATGGTAGACCAAAATCAATTCTAAATGCTGAAAATAAAAGTATTTTGTCATTTTTGTGTATTGTAATGTTGATGCTCCCTATGTAGAATCACGGGTAATGGAGTGGATACTATAGAAAATTGGGAATTTCAGCGATGTCAAACCTCCTGCAACACCCAAATATGCACAGGATAGAATGGTATCACAACGTGCAAATGACAACCTGTATGGAAGGTACAGTAAAATTATATCCTAAAGTGGAGAACCCACTATGCTGAAGTGAGCTCACTATATCCTCTCATGAGAAGAAGTGGCATTGTCTGAGACCTGCTATCGACATACCCATGCTTTCATTTCACCCTCAGGTGGGCTTAGTCAAGAATGATAGTTACTGTATTCACTAATTATATTAGCCTTGTGAACAAAGGTGTCTAATCCTATCCCACTTCGGAGGTAATCGCTAGTGATAAAATCCAAGGTCCAATCACAAAAGTGGGGGGTTTTTCGATGATGAGGCCCAAAAAACCACTCATGTGGGGCTGTTAGGTGTCTAGGGGGGTGAGATCTGGTGGAGGGTAAAATTTTGTCGACACCAGTCTCAAGTGATGGATTGGGGATGAAGTCCAATCTCACCACTTGTTTACAATATCATGTGAGTGTGTGTGGGTTTTATTTCACTATCGATGTATGTAAAGAAATAAACTAACTAATTACCTTTTCAAAAGAAACTAACCCTAATGCCTTTTCAAAAGCATATGATTAGATAAGGTATTCTTGTGGAAATAAGTAATCTAACCCTAAATGCCTTTTTGAAGCAAGTTAATCTACTTTCAAAAGCATAGAAACATGCAATCCAAGTGTGTGGAGTAAAAGGGGATTAGAACCCTAACTTAAAAATTGAAATGCACAAATTATTTTTCAAGCAATGGAAGAGGGGATTAGAAACCCTGATTTGCTTTTAGAATGCAAAGATCTTTCAAAAATAAAAGAGGGGATTAGAAATCCTGATTCGCTTTAACATTTAAAGTTCTTTATAGCAATAAAAGCTATTAATGAACGAACACTAACATAGGCTTGTGCTACATGCAAAGTGCAAAAGGAAAAGCAAATTTATTTCAGAAATAAATTTTTTACAATTGCTAGAAAGTTGGTCTTAGAAATTTTTAGAAATCCTAAAGATTCTACAACTTTGCAAGGAAATGAAAACAAGATCTATCGATGATTATTTAACTAGTTATGGGATTTTAGTTTCCAAAACTTGCAACAGAGACAAAAAATGTAGACATACCTACATTATGATGCTAAGGGGGGTTTGCTTGGCCCCTGAAGAGATTACCCCAGCTGATTTGGGGGTTTTTGAGGCTTCTACTCTCAAATCACCACCCGGGGGGCGAATTTGGTTTTGAAGGTTTAGATCTGATATCTGACAGTCCAGAGGGTCTTTGTTGGTTATAGGGAGGTTTGAGATAGTAGGATATTTAAGTTTTGGGGCTTTGAGATGCACTTCACCACCCAGGGGGTGAATTTATAGATAGTTCATGAGGCAAGGGGTGAATTACCTATAGAGGTCTCAAATTAGGGTTCTACTGACCTAGGATGGTTCCTAGGATTTTAAAGTCTCTATGGTAGACATATTCAATACCTTCAAGATATAGAAACAATAGCTAATATCAGATTTATACAAAAAGTAAATCTAGCACTATCCATTGTGGGGGTCCCACCAGGCGTGCCAAAATGAAATGGTCAGAAAATGATATTTGATAATTTAACACAATACAAAAATGATGCATTGAACAGAGAAATTGTATTCCATTAATATTAATAAAAATGTGTTACAAGAGGGACTTATTGCCCTTTATTCATTCTATTCCTATCAAGGTTACAATCTATTTGATGCCTTCTTCGATCGTCCCTCAATGAAGGTGGGCTTTTGTGTACGTGGGCCACTGCATGATTTGTTGTATGTTGGTGTTCTTCCTCTCTAAATCTCCTAGTGACCTACAAAAGGGAGTTAGTACGTAGAGGGGATTGCCTTAGTTAGGCCCCATATTGATGATAAAAACTGAAATAAAGGATGTAGAAGCATGTAATATGGGAAAATAGAGCTTACCTGCCATATTTGGGTCGATTTGGACATTGTAGACCCAATTCGCTACCTGGGAGAGAATTAGGACTAGAATCATAGGATGAGGGACGATCTGAGCTGGAAGTCCCTTGTGCAATTTTCTTTTATAAATTGGTTCTTAGGCAACTGGTATGCCTCTATCTGGTGTTAGAATCATACTATGTGCACTGAGAAACGAGTGCTCAATATTCACTTTTCATTTCAACAGAGTAACTGTACTTTGTTCATCTTGGGAGAGAGAGGGAGAATTAGGGGTTTAGGACCCACTATTTATAGAAAAATGTAATGTGGAAGGGGAAGTTAGATAGACTAAACCTAGGTTAGGTTTTGACTAGGGTTAGGTTAGGAGATGCAATGTGGCAACATCACATTCCTTATGAGAAATATCATATCTCACACGTGTGAGGATGGATTAGGGCTAATCCTGATTAGGAGGTTTGAAGCTAGTTTAGGACATGATTAAAATAAGTATCCTAAAAAACCCTAATTTCACACATGTGGGAGGATGTGATTAGTATTAATTAGGGATTAAAGGTTAATTAATAAAATTTGCCCTAAAAAGGGGGCTTACGTGAAGTCATCATTAAATTAGAATTTGAAAATTGACTTGTTAATTATTTTTGCCAATTAATACCCTGTGGGGCCCTAATAAAGTGTAAATAGGATGTCAAAAGATATCCCAGTGCATGGGATGTGATTTTGAAGGCTTATTAGGGTTTTGGACCTGAAATCCAATAAAGTGACATATATGGAAATCTACACACTGCAATGGAAGAATATGATAATCTACTATTGGCAATTTTGGGTACCTTGGGTACATTGCCTTTGCTCAAGTGTAGAAGTTGTCATTGATGTCAAGAAGCTCTTGAAGGAATTTGATTTAATGTCAAATAATTTGCAGGCATGGACAGTGAGTTTCCAAGAAGATCCATAGTGGCCCATTTGCAAAAGATCAAAGAAAAAGACAAGTAAGAAAAAGTATGCAGAAGACAAGAAAAATAGTCGCGATTTCGCGACATGTTAGAGGAGAGAGAAAGTGTTGGCAAAACTGTCGTGATTTCGTGACATGTTAGAGGAGAGAGAAAGAGCTGGCAAAACTGTCACGATTTCATGACATGTTAGAGGAGAGAGAAAGAGCTGGCAAAACTGTCACGATTTCACGACATGTTGGAGGAGAGAGAAAGCAAGTGGAAAAACTGTCACGATTTCGTGACATGTTGGCAGAGAAGGAGAGCAAGGTGGAAAGTGTCATGATTTCGTGACATGTCGCATTTTCGCGACTCGAAAAGTGCAGGAAGGCAGAGAAGGAAAAGTGTCACGATTTCGTGACATATTGCAAGGAAGGTTGTACGGACGAAAAAGTGTCACGATTTCATGACATGATGCAGAAGAGAGAGTCCGTAGTGTGAACTGTCACGATTTCATGACAAGTTCAAAGAGAGAGAAAGTAACATGAAAAGTGTCACGATTTCGTGACATGCTGCAAAAGACGAAGTGAGGACTGTCATGATTTTGTGACATGCTACAGAACTCAAAATGAGAACTATCATGATTTCATGACATGCAACAAAGGGAAGAGTTTGAAATGAGAAGCGTCACGATTTCACGACAGGTTGCAAAGAAAGCGTACGGATGCAGAAAGTGTCACGATTTCATGATAGGTTGAAGAGAAAGCGTACGGATGTAGAAAGTGTCATGATTTCATGACAGGCAGAAGTGAAGAAGCCAACGGATGAAGATGTCACGATTTCATGACAAAGAGAAAGCAAGTGAAGAGCGAGGAAGATGGCATTTCACGACATGTAGTTTCGAAAGGAAGTGAAGACGCCGAGGAGGAAGATGTCATGATATCGTGACATGTATAGCGACTCAAAAGGAGAGAGAATGTACGAAGTCAAAAATGTCACGATATCACGACAAAAACAAAAAGGAAGTCTAAAGAAGCAAAAGTGTCGCGATATCGTGACAAAAGGCAAAAGAAAGTGTACGGCTGCAAAGGTGTCGCGATATCGCGACATGTTGTAGTTTCATGGGAAAAGCTACAGAACCAAAGGTGGTTGAAGCCGACAGAGTTAAATTTGAGCCGACGAAGTTTAGGGTTGTGCAACCGATGGAGTTTAGGGTTACAACCGACTAAGATTGAGTGTTTTGATCTTGAAATTTATGTTATAAAAGGAGGGTTGTTTCAAGATTTGAAGAGTATCGAAGGTGCGCAATGTAAGTCCATGGTGCACAGAGAGCGAGTCATGTCGAATCGAGCTAAGTGCGAAGCAAGAGCGCACAGAGAGCAGAAAAGCAAAGTGTTGTGAGTTGCGAAGAGTTGAGGACAGAGATTGGTGCAGATCAGAGAAAGAGAACGAGGACATTTGTGCTAGACCGAAGGACTATGTTTAGTGCAAATTCGAGGACCAACTTTGGAGGTGATAGAGTTGAGGACAGAGGTCTCCAACCAGAGCAGGGAAGACAGGTGTCTTCTGTGGATAGAGTTCCATTTGCTAAGGGCAGCGAAGGCAGAGGTCTTCTAGAGGATCACCAGTCAGAGCAGAGTTAGGGGAAGGTATCTCCTTTGAGCCGAGGCTCATAAACATTGTAATTGGGAAGGTTTCCCAAAGAATTTGAGATAAAATTTTAGAGAAAAGTTTTGTGGACGTAGCCCAGCCATTCTGGGTGAACCACGTTAAAAATGGGTCTTCAATGTGTGATGTTTTCTGTCTTGTTTAATGTTGTGTTGATGCCACTGCTATCTAAAATTAAAATTATTAATTGGTTAAGTCTTATACTGTTCACCCCCCTCTCAAGTATAAGTCCATGTTCTTCAATTGGTATCAGAGCCGGTCACTCCAGAAAGAGCCTAACAACTTGGAGAAGGATCTATCAGAGGAACATACAGATTCAAAAAGAAATGAAGAGGTTGAGTTCGATCTCAAAGGTGAATTCTTCTTGGCTTTGAGAAAGCTTGAGAAATTTAGGGAAGAGAATTCTGTTCTCAAGCATCAATGTCAGGAAGAAGAGATAGCAAGATCAGAATTGTCTCAAAGTGTTATAGACTTCAAAATTCTAGTTGAAGAAGGGAAGAAGGTTGAACAGGTTCTGACAGAGGCTCTAAAAGGAAAGGAAGCTGATTGTGAGAAACTAGAAGAAGAGGTTATGTCTCTTAGAGTGAAGTTGGAACAGTTGACTCTCAGAAAGAATACTCCGTGTGAAAAGCAAAAGAAGGATGGTATCACCATTCATGAAACAGGGTCTTCGAGCAAGATCAATCTTCATCCTGAAGAGCAGTGGATTCCAATTGATCACAAGAAGAACAATCATCCAAGGCATCAAAACAGGTTACATAATACCTTCCATGGCTATTGTTTTTCCTGTAAGAAATTTGGTCACATAGCTATGCATTGCAATAAGTCTCTGAATAGCCATAGTAAGGAAAATGTTAACTCGTTTGCACCTCTTATGAATAAAAATATCATGTGTTACAAGTGCAAGAATTTTGGGCATATAGCAAGGATGTGCAGTTTGGATAGATTTAGCCTTGAGTTCACTAAAAAGAGGAATGAGATCAAATCTAAGTCAATGATAGTTCAAACTGCCTTTCATGCTCAAGACAAAGTAGAAAAATGGTATCTTGATAGTGGTTGTTCAAAACATATGACTGGTGAAAAGGAAAAGTTTTTGGTCTTAAAAGAAACAAACAGAGGAACAATCAGTTTTGGAGATAACAGGTCCGCTAAAATCTGTGGTAAAGGGACTCTTAGTTTGGATGGGAAATCCAAAACAGAAAATGTGCTTTATGTAGAAGGCCTAAGACATAATCTTCTTAGTGTGAGTCAACTTTGTGATCAAGGGCACATAGTATCTTTCTTTTCAGATAGATGTGAGATAAGTAAAGAAAAAAATGGAAAACTCATTGCTAGTGCTACAAGGACTCCAAACAATCTTTACATGCTAAGTGAGATAAAAAAGGAAAAGTGTTTTCTAACTCAAGAAGATGAGAGTTGGTTATGGCATAAAATATTGGGGCATTTGAGCTTTGATAATCTTGTCAATATTAGTAACAAGGAAGCAAGTTAGAGACTTGCCCAAAATAAAAAGGCCCCATAACATCATTTGCGGTCCTTGTCAACATGGAAAACAGACCAGAACCAGTTTCAAATCAAAAGGGTATACATCTTCAAAACCATTGGATCTTATTCATACTGATTTATGTGGCCCTACCAGAACTCAGAGCATTCAGGGAGAAAGCTACTTCATGTTGTTTATAGATGATTATTCTAGAATGACTTGGGTTACTTTTCTCAAAGAAAAATCTGAAGCTTTTGAAAAATTTAAAGCTTTTAAAGAAATGATTGAAAATGAGACTGACAAGAGAATCAAATGCTTAAGATCAGATAGAGGAGGAGAGTTCACTTCAAATGAATTTGTGGAATACTATGAGCAACACGGAATCAAAAGAGAATATTCAGCAACAAGAACTCCTCAACAAAATGGAGTAGTTGAAAGGAAAAATAGAACCATTGAAAATATGGCTAGAGCAATGTTAAATGAGTCAAAACTTTCAGATGGCTTTTGGAGAGAAGCAGTCAGTACAGCAGTCTACATCATCACCAGGGCTCAACTCAGAGTCAATCATCATAAAACTCCCTATGAGTTATGGAAAGGAAGACCAGCTACAGTAAAATACTTCAAAGTGTTCGGGAGTAAGTGCTTCATCAGAAGGGAAGATCAAAATTTGGGTAAGTTTGATCCTAGGTGTGATGAGGGAATTTTTCTTGGATATTCCAGCAGAAGCAAGGCCTACAGATGCTTCAACAAAAGAACTCATACAGTTGTAGAGAGCATAAATGTAACAATAGATGAAAAGACAGGGATAAGAGAACCAGTCAAGGAACTCAGTGATGAAATTTGTCAAGAAGAATTCAGAGAGGTTTCAGATGAAGAAGAGGAAAGACAACAACTGCTTCCCAAAACTCCTTCACGGTATGTTCAGAAACATCATCCCAAATATTTGATCATTGGTGATCCAAATAGCAGACAAACAAGAAGAAGAGTCATTCCTTCACATGATTCTACAAATGTTTCATTATTATCTCGGATTGAGCCAAAATATTTTAGTGAAGCATGTGCAGATAAGTTTTGGGTAAAAGCAATGGATGAAGAGCTAAATCAAATAGAGAAAAGTGAAACTTGGGAATTGGTTCCAAGACCTAAGGACAAGAATGTCATTGGCACAAAATGGATATTCAGAAATAAACTCAATGAGGATGGAAAGATTGTCAGAAACAAAGCTAGGTTAGTCTGTAAAGGTTATGCTCAAGTAGAAGGTGTTGATTTCGAAGAGACGTTTGTGCCTGTTGCTCGTCTTGAAGCTATCAGAATGTTTTTGGCCCTTTCAAGCTTCAAATCATTCAAAGTATATCAAATGGATGTAAAATCAGCTTTTCTAAATGGGGTGTTGGAAGAAGAAGTCTACATAGAACAACCAGAAGGAGTGTCTCTCTCAGAACAGTCAGACTATGTGTGTAAACTAAAAAAGGCCTTGTATGGGTTAAAGCAAGCACCCAGGGCTTGGTACTCAAGACTTGACGGGTATCTTCATGAGCAAGGCTTCAGGAAAGGCGTGGCAGATAGCAACTTGTATATTAAGAATGAAGATGATGATATGTTGATTATAGTTGTCTATGTTGATGATATTATTTTTGGGGGAAATAATACTCAGATGTGCAAAGTTTTTGCTAACACCATGCAGAAGGAATTCGAGATGTCTATGATTGGAGAGCTGTCATTCTTTTTAGGTCTTCAGATTGCGCAATCAAAAGATGGTATATTTCTCTCTCAGGGAAAGTATATCAAAGAAATGTTGAAGAAATTTGGGATGATGGACAGCAAACCCGTGTGTACTCCAATGATTACAGGGTGCAATCTGAGTAAAGATGATGAATCTCCAGCGGCAGATCAGAGGTTGTACAGATCTATGATTGGAAGTTTACTATACAGTACAGCTACCAGACCAGATATCATGCAGGCCGTTGGGTTAGTAGCAAGATTTCAAGCAGCTCCAAAAGAATCTCATGTTATAGCAGTTAAGAGGATATTCAGATATTTGAAGGGCACTATGGACTTTGGGCTTTGGTATCCCAAAGGTGATGATTTCACCCTCACAGCTTATACAGATGCAGATTGGGCAGGCAGTATTGATGACAGGAAAAGCACTAGTGGTGGAGCATTCTTTCTGGGAAAGAGTTTGGTTTCTTGGCTAAGTAAGAAACAACCTTCAGTTTCCTTATCTACAATAGAGGCTGAATACATAGCAACAGTGGCTGGGTGCACACAAGTTTTATGGATGAAAACCACCTTGGAGGATTTCAAAGTCAAGCATGAACAACCCATCTCCATTCTTTGTGATAATACAAGTGCCATAAGTATTTCCAAAAATCCGGTAATGCACTCAAGAACAAAGCATATTTCCATCAAGTATCATTTTCTAAGGGAGAAAGTGCAAGACAAGCAGGTCAAGGTAGAGTATGTGTCTACTAAAGAGCAGATTGCAGATATCTTCACCAAACCTCTTCCAAGAGACACGTTTGAGTATCTAAGGGAGAAATTGGGAGTTGTACTCCCACCCCAGAATTAATCACCTCATCAGGAGGTGGGGGAGGGACTAAGCTAAGAGGCTCATTCTTAGTCCCGAGCCCCAAAGGTGACCCTTTGCCATTGATGACAAAGGGGGAGAGATATGAGTAAGGGGGAGAGCTTCAAAGTGAAGAGGAGAGCTTCAAGTCAGGGGGAGCAAAACTTCAAAGGCAGATTCTCAATTGTTAGCACAGTTGGTTTCAGTTTTGGCTCTTGAGAAGTGTTTTCAGTAAAGGGTTGCCATCAATGACAAAGGGGGAGATTGTTGGCAATTTTGGGTACCTTGGGTACATTGCCTTTGCTCAAGTGTAGAAGTTGTCATTGATGTCAAGAAGCTCTTGAAGGAATTTGATTTAATGTCAAATAATTTGCAGATATGGACAATGAGTTTCCAAGAAGATCATAGTAGCCCATTTGCAAAAGATCAAAGAAAAAGACAAGTTAGAAAAAGTATGCAGCAGGCAAGAAAAACAGTCACGATTTCGCGACATGTTAGAGGAGAGAGAAAGTGCTGGCAAAACTGTCACGATTTCATGACATGTTAGAGGAGAGAGAAAGTGCTGGAAAAACTGTCACGATTTCACGACATGTTAGAGGAGAGAGAAAGAGCTGGCAAAACTGTCGTGATTTCATGACATGTTAGAGGAGAGAGAAAGTTCTGGAAAAACTATCGCGATTTCGTGACATGTTGGCAGAGAAGGAGAGCAAGATGGAAAGTGTCGTGATTTCGTGACATGTCGCATTTTCGTGACTCGAAAAGTGCAGGAAGGCAGAGAAGGAAAAGTGTCATGATTTCATGACATATTGCAAGGAAGGTTGTACGGATGAAAAAGTGTCATGATTTCATGACATAATGTAGAAGAGAGAGTCCGCAATGTGAACTGTCATGATTTCATGACAAGTTCGAAGAGAGAGAAAGTAACAAGAAAAGTGTCACGATTTCGTGACATGCTAAAAGATGAAGTGAGGACTGTCACGATTTTGTGACATGCTACAAAACTCAAAATGAGAACTGTCATGATTTCGTGACATGCAGCAAAGGGAAGAGTTTGAAATGAGAAGCGTCGTGATTTCATGATAGGTTGCAAAGAAAGCGTACGGATGCAGAAAGTGTCATGATTTCATGACAGGCAAAAAAGAAAGCGTACGGATGAGAAAGTGTCATGATTTCATGACGAGAAAGTGAAGAAGCCAGCGGATGAAGATGTCATGATTTCATGACATGTCAGTTCAGAGAAGGCAAGTGAAGATGCCGGAGGAAGATGTCATGATTTCATGACATGTCACAAAGGCAAGTGAAGAGCGAGGAAGATGTCGCGATCGTGACATGTCACAGTTTTGTGACTCAAAAGGAGAGAGAATGTACGGAGTGAAATGTCATGATATCATGACAAAAACAAAAAGGAAGTCTAAAGAAGCAAAAGTGTCACGATATCGTGACAAAAGGCAAAAGAAAGTGTACGGTTGCAAAGGTGTCGCGATATCGTGACATGTTGTAGTTTCACGGGAAAAGCTATAGAACCAAAGGTGGTTGAAGCCGATAGAGTTAAATTTGAGCCGACGAAGATTAGGGTTTTGCGACTGGATTTTAGGGTTACAGCCGACTAAGATTAAGTTTTTTGATCTTGAAATTTCTGTTATAAAAGGAGGGCTATTTCGAGATTTGAAGGTATAGAAGGTGCGCAATGTAAGTCCACGGTGCATAGAGAGCGAGTCATGTCGAATCGAGCTAAGTGCGAAGCAAGAATGCACAGAGAGCAGAAAAGCGAAGTGTTGTGAGTTGCAAAGAGTTGAGGACAGAGATTGATGCAGATCAGAGAAAGAGAACGAGGACATTTGTGCTAGACCGAAGGACTGTGTTTAGTGCAAATTTGAGGACCAGCTTTGGAGGTGATAGAGTTGAGGACAGAGGTCTCCAGCCAGAGCAGGGAAGACAGGTGTCTTCTGTGGATAGAGTTCCATTTGCTAAGGGCAGTAGAGGCAGAGGTCTTCTAGAGGATCACCAGCCAGAGCAGAGTTAGGGGAAGGTATCTCCTTTGAGCCGAGGCTCATAAACATTGTAATTGGGAAGGTTTCCCAAAGAATTTGAGATAAAATTTTAGAGAAAAGTTTTGTGGACGTAGCCCAGCCATTTTGGGTGAACCACGTTAAAAATGGGTCTTCAATGTGTGATGTTTTCTGTCTTGTTTAATGTTGTGTTGATGCCACTGCTATCTAAAATTAAAATTATTAATTGGTTAAGTCTTATACTGTTCACCCCCCCCTCTCAGTATAAGTCCATGTTCTTCATCTACGCATGACTAAATATGACTACGCTAGCCTACAATAGCCTAGGAATGTCTGGAAGAGCCTATGGATGCTTAGAAATAAAAATGTGTGAATTTTGGGTGTCTACACTAATTATGGTTGTTTATGTGGATGATATCATTTTTGGAGGTAAAAATGATAAGATGTGTCAAAAATTTACAAAGAACATGCAAAATGAATTTGAAATGTCAATGCTTGGTGATTTGTCCTTTCTTGGACTTCAGATTTCATAATAAGAGAAAGGTGCATTTCTCTCACAAACCAAGTATATAAAAGAGATGCTAAAGAAATTAAAGTTATAATATTGCAAACCAGTAAGTACCCCCATGGTTATAGGATGCAAGTTAAGTATTTATGACAAATATCCTGAGGCAAATAAAAAATTGTACAGATCTATGATTGGCGGTTTACTATAGGTCACAACTATAAGACTAGATATAATGCAGGCAGTGGGACTAGTGATAATGTTTCAAGCAACACCAAAGGAAACACATGTAATGGTAGTAAAAAATATTCTAAGGTATATAAAAGAGACTATGGATTTTGCACTTTGTTATCCCAAAAGCGATAATTTCACTCTTATAGCATATATAGATGCAGATTGGGCTGACAACAATGATGATAGAAATAGCACAAATGGGAGAGCATTCTTTATTGGATATTGTTTAATCTCTTGGATAAGCAAGAAACATGCATAAATATCCTTATCCAAAGTAGAGGTAGAGTATATTGCAACAGTTGCTTGTTGTACATAGGTTTTATGGATGCGAACTTTAAAGAACTTCAAGATAGAGCATGATCACCCTATCCCCATATTGTGTGATAATTCTGAAGAACATAGACTTATACTGAGAGGGGGGGTGAACAGTATAAGACTTAACCAATTAATAATTTTAACTTTAGATAGCAGTGGCATCAACACAACATTAATCAAGACAGAAAGCATCACACATTGAAGGCCCATTTTTAACGTGGTTCACCCAGAATGGCTGGGCTACGTCCACAAAACTTTTCTCTAAAATTTATCTCAAAGTTCTTTGGGAATCCTTCCCAATTACAATGTTTATGAGCCTCGGCCCAAAGGAGATACCTTCCCCCAATCTGAATTTATGAGCCTCTGCTCAAAGGAGATACCTTCCCCTCTATAATTTATGAGCCTTTGCTCAAAGGAGATACCTTCCCCTCTGCTCTGGAAATGATCCCTCAGAAGATCAACTGTCTCTACCTCTTGCCAGCACGTGGAACTCCTTTCCATCGAAGACCTCCTATCCTCAATGCTTAGCCTAAGAGACCTCTGCCTTCTATGATCACGTCCATAGTAGCTCAACAACCTGTACCAAACACAATCAGTCGGTCTAGTACAAGTCTTCCTCTGTCTGTCAGATCTGTCCAACACTTGAACAAATCAATCCTCTACACACAAGCCTTCTCAAAGACTTGCCAAATTTGTCCTCAGGTTCTTCTCAAGGAACCAATGCTCCTCTGTCCTCAAGTTCTCTGATAGAACTCTCAAAAACTCAGCTCACAAGTCCTCTGCTAGGACCTATCCAAATTTGCTCACAAGTCCCCACCGAAACCTGTCCAAAATTGCTCACAAGTCCCCACCGAAACCTGTCCAAAACCTGCTCACAAGTCCCCACCAAAACCTGTCCAAAACCTCAGCAAGCTCACCAAGAAAAACTTTCTTAGCATGAACCCACAAAGAGAATTGTTAGAGACCCAATGTGATTCATCAATCTCATAGAAGCATAAAGAGAATTTTTAGAGACTCAATATATTCAATACTTAACTCCAAATCTCAATCTCAAAAGAATAAGATAGATGTAGTATGCTTTTCTCAAGAACATGAAACACAACCCAACAATTGCCAACAATGCAATATCTCATATAACAATGATACTCATGTTCTTTCCACAACCAATATCTTTTATCAACCAATTAGGGCTTTAACAACAATGCTTATAGACAAGGTTTAACCAACATCATTCAACTCAACATTAACCTTGAAGCATTCAACCAATCATCACAAGAAAAGGAAACAAGTAGAAATCCTTTTCCCTCCAAAGATATTTGAACAAAACAGCCACCAACACAATATCACCAAATGCAAAGAATAACTTGCTCAAATCAACTCAATGGAGTAAGCCCAATATCATGAATCAAGTAAAGCAATAACTTGATCAAACAACCTCTATGGAAGCAACTCAACCATCAAACTCAAAACAGCCAACCAAGGGTTCCACCAACTCAATGCAAGTAGCTAGACTCACAAATATAAACCCTAGTGCACAAAGCTTCCACTATCTCAAACCAAAAATTATGCATTCACCAAAAACTCTCCTTAAGGATAACAATGCATAAGTAGTCTTCAACAAACCAGAAAATAGGATTTACACCCAACCAAAGGAAACCTAGTTGAAAACCTTTTCACTCCAACCTTATTTCAGAAAAACATACACCAATCATACTTATAAGAAAAATGTGCCCATACCCTTTTGAATATGAATAAGCCCTTGAAAATCTACCACAATTAATAATTTTGATCTTCCCTAAAAATTATTAACCCAACATAGGCATGTCAAAATAACTCAACCACCATGGCAATTATTTCCCCTTTAATTTTCAATCCAACTATAGCAAAAATATTAAGCTTGCATTCCTTATACCTCCCAAAGCTAACTTTATAAAACCTTAGCAAGAAAAATATTAAAATTTAATTGCCACTCTTTCTGCAAAAATTGGAGCGCATACCTTTGGTAAATATCCCGCAAATTTTGGAGTGCATACACTACCCTCAAAAGGGTCTTCGGTGATTCGAACATCCGACCACAATGCTACTAAGTCCTTTGGCCATGCCGCGTGGGCTAGGAGAGCCCACGTGAGGGAGAAGGGAATTCTCTATTCTTATCACCACGTGCACCTCCTCCTTGGCTCCACGACCAACCTGTCACACCTTTGACCACGCAATGCTTGTCTTCCTCCTTCATTGGCGCAGGGGCTTCGATGTCGAAATCGAAATGCTCAGGGATTAATGTCAAACTCTTGGCAAAACATAAATGAATTCATTTGCCTCATTTTATATGCACTTTGATGCATTTCCAAACACGTCGGCTGAATTCAAAAAGTAATTTCGAATTTAATCGAAATTGCTTTCTAAAGGGTTTAAAAACCCTTAATATTTTTAATAAATTAAAAATCATTTCTCCCTTAATTAATTAAATAATTAATTAATTAAAACCTTGAAGGGTTTTAAATAATAATTAAATAAATAATAAAGAGAACCTCCATTGGTTTTAATAAAAACCATTTAACTTGGTTTTAATGAAAAACCCTTGCCAATGGAACTCTGGATTCTCTTGGAATCTTCCACCTATGAAGCCAACACATCCTCTTAACATTAATGCCATTTCCTTTTGACATCAATGACAACTCATAGACAAGAAGCTAGGATCTCAAACCCAAAATTGCCAACAATTCCCCCTTTTTCATTGCAAAGTGCTTATAAATATTTTAAAGAATCTAGTGATGCACTCCAAGACTAAGCACATTTTGATCAAATATCATTTTCTGAGAGAGCAGGTAGTAAATAAGTAATTCAGATTGGAATGAGCCTCTTAGCTTAGTCCCTCCCCCACCTCCTGATGAGGTGATTAATTCTGGGGTGGGAGTACAACTCCCAATTTCTCCCTTAGATACTCAAATGTATCTCTTGGAAGAGGTTTGGTGAAGATATCTGCAATCTGCTCTTTAGTAGACACATACTCTACCTTGACCTGCTTGTCTTGCACTTTCTCCCTTAGAAAGTGATACTTGATGGAAATATGCTTTGTCCTTGAGTGCATTACCAAATTTTTGGAAATACTTATGGCACTTGTATTATCACAAAGTATGGAGATGGGTTGTTCATGCTTGAATTTGAAATCCTCCAAGGTGGTTTTCATCCATAAAACCTATGTACACCCAGCCACTGCTGCTATGTATTCAACCTCTATTGTAGATAAGGAAACTGAAGGTTGTTTCTTACTTAGCCAAGAAACCAAACTCTTTCCCAAAAAGAATGCTCCACCACTAGTGCTTTTCCTGTCATCAATACTGCCTGCCCAATCTGCATCTGTATAAGTTGTGAGAATGAAATCATCACCTTTGGGATACCAAAGCCCAAAGTCCATAGTGCCCTTCAGATATTTGAATATCCTCTTAATTGCTATAACATGAGAATCTTTAGGATTTTCTTGAAATTTTGCTACTAACCCAACTGCCTGCATGATATTTGGTCTGGTAGCTGTAACATATAATAAACTGCCAATCATTGATCTATACAACCTCTAATCTACCGTTGGAGATTCATCATATTTACTCATATTGCATCTTGTAATCATTGGAGTACATATTGGTTTGCTGTCCATCATCCCAAATTTCTTCAACATTTCTTTGATATACTTTCCTTGAGAGAGAAATACACCATCTTTTGATTGAGCAATCTAAAGACCTAAAAATAATGATAGCTCTCCAATCATAGACATCTCAAATTCCTTCTGCATGGTGTTAGCAAAATCTTTGCACATCTGAGTATTATTTCCCCCAAAAATAATATCATCAACATAGACAACCATAATCAGCATATCATCACCTTCATCCTTAATATACAAATTGCTATCTGCCACACCTTTCCTGAAGCCTTGCTCATGAAGATACCTATCAAGTCTTGAGTACCAAGCCCTAGGTGCTTGCTTTAACCCATACAAGGCCTTTTTAGTTTACACACATAGTCTAACTGTTCTGAGAGAGACACTCCTTCTGGCTGTTCTATGTAGACTTCTTCTTCCAACACCCCATTTAGAAAAGCTGACTTTACATCCATTTGATATACCTTGAATGATTTGAAGCTTGAAAGGGCCAAAAACATTTTGATAGCTTCAAGACGAGCAATAGGAGCAAATGTCTCTTCGAAATCAACACCTTCTACTTGAGCATAACCTTTGCAGACTAACCTAGCTTTGTTTCTGACAATATTTCCATCCTCATTGAGTTTATTTTTGAATATCCATTTTGTGCCAATGACATTCTTGTCCTTAGGTCTTGGAACCAATTCCCAAGTTTCACTTTTCTCTATTTGATTTAGCTCTTCATCCATTGCTTTTACCCAAAACTTATCTGCACATGCTTCACCGAAATATTTTGGCTCAATTTGAGATAATAATGAAACATTTGTAGAATCATGTGAGGGAATGACTCTTCTTCTTGTTTGCCTCCTATTTGGATCACCAATGATCAAATCTTTGGGATGATGTTTCTAAACATATCATGAAGGAGTTTTGGGAAGCGATTGTTGTCTTTCCTCTTCTTCATCTGAAACCTCTCTGAATTCTTCTTGACAAATTTCATCACCGAGTTCCTAGACTGGTTCTCTTATCCCTGTCTTTTCATCAACTATTACATTTATGCTCTCTACAACTGTATGAGTTCTTTTGTTGAAGCATCTGTAGGCCTTGCTTCTGCTGGAATACCCAAGAAAGATTCCCTCATCACATCTAGGATCAAACTTACCCAAATTCTGATCTTCCCTTCTGATGAAGCACTTACTCCCAAACACTTTGAAGTATTTTACTGTAGCTGGTCTTCCTTTCCACAACTCATAAGGAGTTTTATGATGATTGACTCTAAGTTGGGCCCTGGTGATAATGTAGACTGTTGTACTGACTGCCTCTTTCCAAAATCCATCTGAAAGTTTTGACTCATTTAACATAGCTCTAGCCATATTTTCAATAGTTCTGTTTTTCCTTTCAACTACTCCATTTTTTTGAGGAGTTCTTACTGCTGAATATTCTCTTTTGATTCCTTGTTGCTCACAGTATTCCACAAATTCATTTGAAGTGAACTCTCCTCCTCTATATGATCTTAAACATTTGATTCTCTTGTCAGTCTCATTTTCAACCATTTCTTTGAAAGCTTTAAATTTTTCAAAAGCTTCAGATTTTTCTTTGAGAAAAGTAACCCAAGTCATTCTAGAATAATCATCTATAAAAAGCATGAAGTAGCTTTCTCCCTGAATGCTCTGAGTTCTGGTAGGGCCACATAAATCAGTATGAATAAGATCCAATGGTTTTGAAGAAGTATACCCTTTTGATTTGAAACTGGTTCTGGTCTGTTTTCCATGTTGACAAGGACCACAAATGATGTTATGGGGCCTTTTTATTTTGGGCAAGTCTCTAACTGCTTCCTTGTTACTAATATTGACAAGATTATCAAAGCTCAAATGCCCCAATATTTTATGCCATAACCAACTCTCATCTTCTTGAGTTAGAAAACACTTTTCCTTTTTTATCTCACTTAGCATGTAAAGATTGTTTGGAGTCCTTGTAGCACTAGCAATGAGTTTTCCATTTTTTTCTTTACTTATCTCACATCTATCTAAAAAGAAAGATACTATGTGCCCTTGATCACAAAGTTGACTCACACTTAGAATATTATGTCTTAGGCCTTCTACATAAAGCACATTTTCTATTTTGGATTTCCCATCCAAACTAAGAGTCCCTTTACCATAGATTTTAGCTGACCTGTTATCTCCAAAACTGACTGTTCCTCTATTTGTTTCTTTTAAGACCAAAAACTTTTCCTTTTCACCAGTCATATGTTTTGAACAACCACTATCAAGATACCATTTCTCTACTTTGTCTAGAGCATGAAAAGTAGTTTGAGCTATCATTGACTTAGATTTGATCTCATTTTTCTTTTTAGTGAACTCAAGGCTAGATCTATCCAAACTGCACATCCTTGCTATATGCCCAAAATTATTGCACTTGTAACACATGACATATTTATTCATAAGAGGTGCAAAAGAGTTAACATTTTCCTTACTATGTCTATTCACAAACTTATTGCAATGCATAGCTTTGTGACCAAATTTCTTGCAAGAAAAACAATAGCCATGGAAAGTATTATGTAACCTGTTTTGATGCCTTGGATGATTGTTCTTCTTGTGACCAACTGGAATCCACCGCTCTTTAGGATGAAGATTGATCTTACTTGAAGACCCTATTTCTTGAATGGTGATACCATCCTTCTTTTGCTTTTCACACGGAGTATTCTGTCTGAGAGCCAACTATTCCAACTTCACTCTAAGAGACATAACCTCTTCTTCTAGTTTCTCACAATCAGCTTCCTTTCCTTTGAGAACCTCTGTCAAAACCTGTTCAACCTTCTTCCCTTCTTTAGCTAGAATTTTGAAGTCTATAACACTTTGAGACAATTTTGATCTTGCTATCTTTTCTTCCTGACATTGATGCTTGAGAACATAATTCTCTTCCCTGAATTTCTCAAGCTTTCTCAAAGCCAAGAAGAATTCACCTTTGAGATCAAACTCAACCTCTTCATCTCTTTCTGAATCTATATGATCCTCTGATAGATCCTTCTCCAAGCTATTAGGATCTTTCTGGAGAGACCCGCTCTGATACCAATTGAAGAACATGGACTTATACTGAGAAGGGGGGTGAATAGTATAAGACTTAACCAATTAATAATTTTAACTTTAGATAGAAGTGGCATCAACACAACATTAATCAAGATAGAAAGCATCACACATTGAAGGCCCATTTTTAACGTGGTTCACCCAAAATGGTTGGGCTACGTCCACAAAACTTTTCTCTAAAAGTTATCTCAAAGTTCTTTGGGAATCCTTCCCAATTACAATGTTTATGAGCCTCGGCCCAAAGGAGATACCTTCCCCCAATCTGAATTTATGAGCCTCTGCCAAAGAAGATACCTTCCCCTCTATCTAAATTTATGAGCCTCTCGCTCAAAGGAGATACCTTCCCCTCGCTCTCGAAATGATCCCTCAGAAGATCAACTGTCTCTACCTCTTGCCAACACGTGGAACTCCTTTCCACCGAATACCTCCTATCCTCAATGCTTAGCCTAAGAGACCTCTGCCTTCTATGCTCACATCCACAACAGCTCAGCAACCTGTACCAAACATAGTCAATCGGTCTAGTACAAGTCTTCCTTTGTCTGTCAGATCTGTCCAACACTTGAACAAATCAATCCTCTACATACAAGCCTTCTCAAAGACTTGCCAAATCTATCCTTAGGTTCTTCTCAAAGAACCAATGCTCCTCTATCCTCAAGTTCTCTGATAGAACTCTCAAAAACTCAGCTCACAAGTCCTCTGCTAGGACCTATCCAAATCTGCTCACAAGTCCCCACCGAAACCTGTCCAAAACTTGCTCACAAGTCCCCATCGAAACCTGTCCAAAACCTGCTCACAAGTCCCCATCGAAACCTGTCCAAAACCTTAGCAAGCTCACCAAGAAAAACTTTCTTAGCATGAACCCACAAAGAGAATTGTTAGAGACCCAATGTGATTCATCAACCTCATAGAAGCATAAAGAGAATTTTTAGAGACTCAATATATTCTATACTTAACTCCCAATCTCAATCTCAAATCTCAATCTCAAAAGAATAAGATAGATGTAGTATGCTTTTCTCAAGAACATGAAACACAACCCAAAAATTGCCAACAATGCAATATCTCATATAACAATGATACTCATGTTCTTTCCACAACCAATATCTTTTCTCAACCAATTAGGGCTTTAAAAACAATGCTTATAAACAAGGTTTAACCAACATCATTCAACTCAACATTAACCTTGAAGCATTCAACCAATCATCACAAGAAAAGGAAACAAGTAGAAATCCTTTTCCCTCCAAAGATATTTGAACAAAACAGCCACCAACACAATATTACCAAATGCAAAGAATAACTTGCTCAAATCAACTCAATGGAGTAAGCCCAATATCATGAATCAAGTAAAGCAATAACTTGATCAAACAACCTCTATGGAAGCAACTCAACCATCAAACTCAAAATAGCCAACCAAGGGTTCCACCAACTCAATGCAAGTAGCTAGACTCACAAATATAAACCCTAGTGCACAAAGCTTCCACTATCTCAAACCAGAAATTATGCATTCACCAAAAACTCTCCTTAAGGATAACAATGCATAAGTAGTCTTCAACAAACCAGAAAATAGGATTTACACCCAACCAAAGGAAACCTAGTTGAAAACCTTTTCACTCCAACCTTATTTTAGAAAAACATACACCAATCATACTTATAAGAAAAATGTGCCCATACCCTTTTTGAAGATGAATAAGCCCTTGAAAATCTACCACAATTAATAATTTTGATCTTCCCTAAAAATTATTAACCCAACATAGGCATGTCAAAATAACTCAACCACCATGGCAATTATTTCCCCTTTAATTTTCAATCCAACTATAGCAAAAATATTAATCTTGCATTCCTTATACCTCCCAAAGCTAACTTTATAAAACCTTAGCAAGCAAAATATTAAAATTTAATTGCCACTCTTTTTGCAAAAATTGGAGCGCATACCTTTGGTAAATATCCCGCGAATTTTGGAGTGCATACACTACCCTCAAAAGGGTCTTCGGTGATTCGAACCGCCGACCACCATGCTACTAAGTCCTTTGGCCACGCCGCGTGGGCTAGGAGAGCCCACGTGAGGGAGAAGGGAATTCTTTGTTCTTATCACCGCGTGCGCCTCCTCCTTGGTGCCACGACCAACCCGTCACACCTTTGACCACGCAATGCTTGTCTTCCTCCTTCGCTGGCGCAGGGGCTTCGATGTCGAAATCGAAATGCTCAGGGATTAATGTCGTACTCTTGGCAAAACATAAATGAATTCATTTGCCTCATTTTATATGCACTTTGATGCATTTCCAAACACGTCGGCTGAATTCAAAAAGTAATTTCAAATTTAATCGAAATTGCTTTCTAAAGGGTTTAAAAACCCTTAAGATTTTTAATAAATTAAAAATCATTTCTCCCTTAATTAATTAAATAATTAATTAATTAAAACCTTGAAGGGTTTTAAATAATAATTAAATAAATAATAAAGAGAACCTCCATTGGTTTTAATAAAAACCATTTAACTTGGTTTTAATGAAAAACTATCCAACCTTGCCAATGGAATCTCTCCGGATTCTCTTGGAATCTTCCACCTATGAAGCCAACACATCCTCTTAACATTAATGCCATTTCCTTTTGACATCAATGACAACTCATAGACAAGAAGCTAGGATCTCAAACCCAAAATTGCCAACAAATTCAAGTGCTATAAATATTTTAAAGAATCTAGTGATGCACTCCAAGACTAAGCACATTTTGATCAAATATCATTTTTTGAGAGAGCAGGTAGTAAATAAGTAATTCAGATTGGAATATGTTACTACAAAGTAGTATATTGCGGGTATTGTTTTCCAAACATCTTCCAAAAGAGGCTTTTGAGTATCTTAGAAGGAAATTGGGAGTAGTTCTACTCCCATCCCAAAATTAATCACCTCAAGGAGGGTATGTGGGGAGGAGGCTAAGCTAAGAGTCTTATCTTTAACCCCAAAGGAGTCCCTTTGCCATTGATTTCCAAGGGGGGGAGATTTGAGTTAGGGGGAGAGCATTCAGTCAGGGGAAGCAGTTTCTCAAGGGGACCAGAATTAGAAAAAGGAAAAAGGAATGATTAAGGAAAAGGGTTGCCATAAAAAAAAATGGGGAGATTGTTGGAAATTTTGAGTAATAATTTTGTCATTGATGTCAAGTATTTGGTTCAAGGCAAGATCATTTTGGTATAAGAAAAGTGGTAAACGTATAAGTTATAAATGGATTGGTAAATGGATTGGTTATAATAATTAAGCCAGGAGGGTTTAATAAAATGACAATAAATATTTGGTGAAAATACCATGCAAAAGTATTATTTAATACTAGATTAAACAATACAATATATATATATATATATATATATATATATATATATATATATATATATATATATATTTTAAAGTGAAAACCCCTTGCGGGGCTGTCTTGGTCTAATAGACCATGAACAGGGGGTTCTACACCGTCAAAGTCACCCGGGGGTCGCACCCAACCTTGCCAGTACCAACATTATCAATTGGATTTTGGGTACCCAATTCAGCTTTTTGGTAGGGTGGAGATTCGAACCTGGGACCTCCCTTGGAGGATTGCCCTCTCCTCTCCAACTCACCTACAACACCTTGGTGAAATAATATAATATTTAACCTAATGTTAAAATATTATATTGATTAATTAATTAAATTTTTAATTTGGCTAAGACACCAAAAATTCAAAATTACATTGGAGGCATATATTTTTTTCGACATTTATATAGCACCTTGGAGCATATAAAAGGAGGTAACAAAATCATATTTTAATTAATTTGAATGCGGGTGACATAGTGTATGCAAACAAATCTTGAAGGAAGTGCATGCGAACGAGAAACATGGTCATTTATCATTTTTTGATGAGTGCAAGGAATAAAGTGAGGGCGACAAATAATTTCATGCACCAAGGTCTGGTAGCCCAAGTGGTAGGCGGGTCCTGTTCTAAGTTGTTGGCACAAGGGAGGTACTATGTTCAATTCCCCCCAACGCTAGTTTGATTGTTTTATTTTTTGTTTTGTAGAGGTGATAGGTATTTAGGGTGGGAGGCTAACTCTTAGCCTCAATCGCTTGGCTAGCACAAGCTTTTGAAGTGCTGCACTTTGTGGGTGGAGGTCGGAGGGTCGATTCCCATACGCAATGAAGGCAATTAATTTTGTTGTATAAGGTATGCACATGGTTGGTTTATGATATATGCACTTCATTGTTAATTGCTGACTATGGTATATATTTGCGGATGATTAATTTAGCCTATGGTTTGAAAACTTAGGAGATATAAGGTGAAATATTTTTGCAATAATTTTTAGGGTTTAAATATCATTGATATAAATTTGTTAAGTTTGGAGTGATAAGTTTATGAAAGGTGTAGCAAAATAACTAAGAACAATAAATAAGATAAACAGAGAGAGAAATTTGCCAAAAAGAATGTTCCTTTGTATTAGTGCTTGATACAATGTTACAAATGGATATCTTGAATTGCCCAAAATGTGTTGGGGTAATGTTACAATGATTTTCTCCTTCTGATAGATGTTACAATGCTCCCATAGAAGAGGTAAATTCTTCCAACTCCTCAGCAATATAGGGTGCTCTTCATTCCTCTGCTAGAGCTCCAAGGGGTGAGTGGGCTTTGGTATCCAATATAGGGACCACTCATAGCTTCAATAGCTCTTCAAATACCTATCTCCTGCACACATGGAAACCAAACAAGGGTTAATAACACTTGTATAAATGATTGCAAATAATGCAAATAAAAGAAACCCTTGAAAGGAATGCTTGTAAGAAACATGGAAATACTAATTAAAAATTCCTTGTTAACAAATCGATAAGTTACTGATCTATGTTGATAAAACCTGTTTGGGACTGTGGAATCATGGGAACGTGGTTGCGGGCAGGAAACCATGGACCTACGATTGTGAAACCGTGGATGCACGTTTTTGACTGTAGAACCGCAGGTGGGTGATTTCGATTGAGATGACAAGTCACCTCGAGATGTGTGCCAATGATTGGATTCAAGCTTGCGCTCTCAGTTTCTTGTCAGGTCTGAATGTATTTTGGCAGCCTGTCGGTATGCCATTTCAGCTCCTTCTGTTTGGTGGATTGATGGTACCTTTATAGGCTGTTTGGGGCTTTGGATGGGAATGTGAGGTGGCAAGCCTGACTTGCCAAGTGGTAAATCTGGAATACCAGGTGGAAGGGGCAGTTATAGTGAGTCATTTAGTGTGGTTCACTTAACTAGGGTGATGTGGCTCCAAGTGGAGTGGGATGTGGGATGTTTTATGTGAAGGGACAAGGAGACAACAAAAAAGGAGTTGTGGCATGGGTGTTGGGAACCTGTCTCATGTTCAAGGACAAAGGGGACAAGAGTGGGTAAGATGTGGCATGGATGTTGGATGAAGTGTCCAGGACACATGTCCAATGGGTAGACAAGGTATCCTAGGATGATTTTCCTAATTAAATAAATTAGGAAAATATAATGATGTGCAGGATTTTATATCCCTAAGTTAGAACTTAGGCATATATCTTTATTATGCAGGATTTGATGGTGAGGTGGTGAATGCGAACTAAAGGGTGTTAGATTTTGGTGTCCACAGTTGCCCCTTTTTGTACTGCGTTGTGTACAACACAATGCGGTGCAAAAATTAATGACATCTAACTTTATTGGACGAATGGATTCATTTCTCTTTGACACACAGAATGAATGAATTTAAAATTTTTGATTTGTTTGCTTACCCCCTCAATTGACGATTGGGTAAAGGTTGACACCCATAAGCCAATTGACAAAATATGAATGCTGAAAGTGTGTTGTTTATTGAATGATGTTGATTTTGTTAATGAATTTTATCTTGATTTTATTTGTGCTCCAAGTTGGGATTATTTGTGTTCTTGAAATTTTGCTTTTGGTTTCATTAATGTTTAGAATACATGGTAAAATTTCTGACCACTCTTTTGAGTTTTCATCCACTATGACTTTAGCAATTCCTTCCAAATGATGGGTTTAAGGAACCAGTCATCGAGGATTTGATGCTCAAGCGGTTTTTTGATTATTACCAAATTGTTGTTTGTTGTTCCGCTTTTGACCCAACGAAAGGTTTTTGTAGGATTACCTTGGCAAATCTGTTTTAGAACACATTTAAGCTCATAGATTTTAGGGACTTATCGACTTGATTCATTGTTGTTTTTTTGTGATTTATGAATGAGTTTCCTTATGGTGATTTACCCATCCAACTGGTTTGCATGGATTGCTAGTCGCTGCAACCGTTAGGTGTATAGGATAATCCACTAGATATGAGTTTCACTCCAGATGATTAGGTGGATTGGAATTTTTATTTTTTTATTTTTGAAACCGTTGACTTGCGGTTATTTTGGCAAAAAACGTGGATTTGCGTTTTGCTTTATGAAACCGCGTTTTCGTGTTTTGCGCCTCCAAACGCATGTTTGCGTTTTCGTGCATCGCGGAAAACACAAACATACGTTTGGAGGAGCAAAAAGCGGCTATTTATAGGCTGCTATCATTTTCAAAATCATTCTGCCAGTTGTCATTAGTTGGTCGGTTGAAGTGATGAGTGAGATGGAGGTTGGCAAGGGGAGCGGTGGTGGTGGCTCGACTGGAGTGGAAGTTGGCGATCGGTTTGCCGAGGTAGGCATGTTGCCCTTTTTTTTCTTGTTTGTTTTGCTTGTTAAGTGAGGTTGGTAAATGATTATTGTTTGCCCATTAAGCATTTTTTTTTGCTTTTATTACCTAGGGTAGGTAATTTTTTTTTTTTGTTATTGCTTTATTACCTAGGGTAGGTAAAAAAAAAAAATTGTTTTTGCTTTTTATTACCTAGGGTAGGTAAAATTTTTATTTTGTTTTTGCTTTTTATTACCTAGTGTAGGTAAAAAAAATTGTTTTTGTTTTTGTTACCATGATTAGGTATTTTTTTTGTTTTTGCTTTTATTACCTAGGGTAGGTAAAAAAAAATCGTTTTTGTTTTATTACCATGCATAGGTAATTTTTTTTTTTTTTTTTGTGTGTTTTATTACCTAGTGTAGGTGAAATTTTTTTGTTTTTGTTTTTGTTACCATGATTAGGTAATTTTTTTGTTTTTGCTTTTATTACCTAGGGTAGGTAAAAAAATTTCGTTTTTGTTTTATTACCATGCATAGGTAATTTTTTTTTTTTTTTTTTTTGTTACGTTTTATTACCTAGTGTAGGTAAAAAATTTGTGTTTTTGTTTTTGTTACCATGATTAGGTAATTTTTTTGTTTTTGCTTTTATTACCTAGGGTAGGTAAAAAAAAAATTATTTTTGTTTTTATTACCTAGGTTAGGTAAAAAAAAAAAATCATTTTTTTTTTTGCTTTTATTTCTAGCATGTTGTGCTAATTTTTTTTTTTTTTTGTATGTTTTCTTTTCAGGTTAAGCTTCTTGATGCTCGGCATAGGTGGCCGAGGACCATTTGGAAAGTGCGGAAAACACTTTTTGTTGGCAATTTTGGGTACTTTGGGTACATTGCCTTTGCTCAAGTGTATAAGTTGTCATTGATGTCAAGAAGCTCTTGAAGGAATTTGATTTGATGACAAACAACTTGTTTTGATGAAGGTTACAACATGACAGTTGGCAGGTTTAAAGACTACAGGAGGATGCATTAGTTTAATGCATTTGGGTCCAGGAGGAAGTATTTATTTAAATAATTAAAAACCTTGTTAAGGTTTCTTTTAATTATTTTTAAATAAATATTAATTTATTGTGTGCATTGGGTTCTCCTAACCCATGGCGCAAATGTCTTAACTTTGATGGCACTATGTTCTAAGATTGTGGGCGCTAGCCAAGACCTCCGCCGATGTGTTAAACTCCTCCGTCGACATGTTAAACTCCTCGTCGACGTCAAGAGTTTATGGGAAATATGCATATAAATTTCCCACAATGAAGATCGAAGAAATCCCATCCGCATTTTTGAAAAGTATTGCTCGCTATGATTTTGTGATCTGATGTTCGATTTATTATTCGTCAAGATTTCGTGATCCATTATTCGGATATCCGTCGTTCATGTTTTGTGTCTGTCGTAAGCTTTCGTCATCGTCGTTCACGTTAGAAGACAGGGAGGCCTGCTATTTATTTTAGCCCTGGTGCAAAAGGTACAAGGGAAACAGAGTGAAGTTCATACCTCACCAAACGTCGTTGGCGCACCAGTAGCGGTTAGGCTGTTGGTGCGCTACCCAAACGGGAGGTTTCACGTTCGAATAACGTGAAAGGTTTTTTCTCCGTTGAAGTGGATGCAATGGGTGGTGTTAGAGTTCATGCGTAGATTTCTCCATAGCATGATTTTTGGTGTTGGCCAAGGTATTTTCGAAATTAAATTTTGTTAGTGTATTTTGCGGATGGAGGAAGTTCGTTAGAGAGAAAAATAGCTTAGGAGTTATAAGGAGTTTGAAGCCTGATTTATTTTGATTCTTTTTAAGGTGTTGTTTGCATTATCTTATTGCATTCTTATGAGGGATAAAGTTTATTGTTGATAAGACTATAAGGGAGAAATAAGGTGTATAAGGGATAAATATTTCTTGTAATGTTGAGAGTATTTTTGGTTGATTATGGAAATGAAAGCATGATGTTTTAAGGTTAGAATTGCTTCTTGTGTGAAGTTGTGAAACCTTAAGTGGGCAGCTTTGAGATTGACATTAGATTTCATTAAATTGGTTATAATCAAGCTATTCTTTACTTGGTTAAAGTGTTGGGCTTACTTCTTTGTTGATGATTTGAAAAGTTGTTTTGTGCTATTGTGATTTGAGTTGGTGGATGCTTGTTGTTCAAATAATGTTGGAGAGAAAAGGAGTTCTACTTGTTTCCTTTTCTAATGTTGATTGTGAAATGCTTCAAGGTTGTGTTTTGAGTTAAATGGTGTTGATTGAACCTTGGTTGATGAGCATTGTTGTTGAAGCCCTAATTGATGGTGAAAAGAACATGAGTATCATTGTTATGTGATTCTTTGCATAGTTGGCAATTGTTGGGGTTTCATGTTCTTGAAAGAAAGCATTCTATCCTATCCATTTTAGATATTGAGTTGAGTTTTCAGATTTGATATTGAGATTGAGCTGAGTTGATTTGAGTTGAGTTTTGAGATTGGGATTTGAGTATAGAACATATTGAGTCTCTAACAATTCTCTTTATGCTTCTATGAGTTTGACAAATCACATTGGGTCTCTAACAATTCACTTTGTGATTTCCTACTAAGAAAGTTTTCTTGGTGAGCTTGCTGAGTTTTTGGACAGGTTCCGATGGGGACTTGTGAGCAGTTTTTGGATAGGTTTCGATGGGGACTTGTGAGCAGTTTTTGGACAGGTTTCGATGGGGACTTGTGAGCAGTTTTGGATAGGTTCCGGTGGGGACTTGTGAGAAGATTTGGATAGGTCCTAGCAGAGGACTTGTGAGCTGAGTTTGATAGTTCTATCAGAGAACTTGAGGATAGAGGTGCACTGGTTTTATGAGAAGAACCTGAGGATAGATTTGGCAAGTCTTTGAGAAGGCTTGTATGCGAGAGGATTGATTTGTTCAAGAGTTGGACAGATCTGACAGATAGAGGAAGACTTGTACTAGACCAACTGACTGTGTTTGGTACAGGTTGTTGAGCTGCTGTGGACATGATCATAGAAGGCAAAGGTATCTTAGGCTAAGCATTGAGGACAGGAGGTCTTCGATGGAAAGGAGTTCCACGTGTTGGCAAGAGGTAGAGGCAGTTGATCTTCTGAGGGATCATTTCTAGAGCAGAGGGAAAGGTATCTCCTTTGAGCAGAGGCTCATAAATTTAGATAGGGGAAGGTATCTCCTTTGAGTAGAGGCTCATAAATTCTGATTGGGGAAAGGTATCTCCTTTGGTCCAAGGCTCATAAACATTGTAATTGGGAAGGATTCCCAAAGAAATTTGAGATAACTTTTAGAGAAAATTTTTGTGGACGTAGCCCAGCCATTTTGGGTGAACCACGTTAAAATTGGTGTCACTTTGTGGATGATATTGTGCATTGCTTTGATATTGCTTTACTATTTTGAAGTATAATGGAAAAAGTATAAAGAGGTCTTATACTGTTCACCCCCCCTCTCAGTATAAGCTTGTGTTCTTCACTTTTTGATGATGATTGGACTTTACTTCAGGCCATTGGTTTAGATGGTTGTGGGTGGTTAGGAACTGTCCAAGCTGATGAGGATCTCCTTTCGACACTTGGTGAGCATTGGGATCCAGATAGGGGCACATTTTAGCTTCCAACAGGAGAGATGACTATCACTCTCGAGGATATCTACCATATCTTCCATGTTCCTATTGAGGGTCTTATTGTTTGTTTTGGTCTTGACAAGAAGGAGACCCTTTTTCCTCTATTTGGTGAGATGTGGGACATTGATTGTAGCAGGGGCAACATTATGTATGTGTATCTATTTACAATTGGTAGCTTGGGTGCATTGCATGTCTTTATGATGTACATATTGAGCAACATGTTGTTGCCAAATTCCATGGGATCGAGGATCCCGTGGAACCAGGTTCCTATTGTTCTTAACTTGATAGCTGATCCTCGTCGGTTAGCCTAAGCTCCCGCTCTTCTCTGAGAGGTTTATAGCAAGCTCTATGAGGTGAAGAGGCATGGGTACAAGGGCCTGGGCTATAGTTTGTTGCTCTAGATTTGGTGTTGGGAGCATGTTATCATTGGTTGCCCTATTGGTTTACCTTGTGGTGTGGATGCCACCTCTCCCTGGGCATACAAATGGTTACTCAATGAGGAGGTCTGTCGATCTATTATGAGTAATACAGAGTTAAGAGATATCTTGAGTTATTTGACTAGGGACCTGATGTGTTGGTGACCTTGGAGGGGTTTGGATTGGGTGACGAATGCAACAGAGCTTCGTCACATTAGGCGAGGACGATGGGTTATTGGTGCCCATTTGAGGGATATGGAGTTTATCCAGTTCTCTTGTGTACTATAGAATTTTGGTCTTGTTCAGGATGTTCTGAATGCACCTATTACGTACAAGATATGGGGTGATGAGTTAGGGTTACCTGTTGCTCTTGATTTTTGGCGAGTCGATGATCTTGTTGACGAATCAAACATGGAGGTGCTTGACTTGGATGATTTTGGCATGACTGCTAAGTATGATGCTTGGTTTATGATTTAGCCTCTATTGACTCCTAGTGTCATTGTAGATGATGATGGGAGTGGTGACGATGTTGATGTGGGTGGATGGGTTCCTTGGTTGACGAAGCATTGACGTAGTAGCTCTTCGAAAGCTAACACAGGCACGAACATTCAGTAGCCTGAGGAGGATGGTGGTGATGATGATAAGGGTTTACCTCCTCGACGATTAGAGGAGTGGGGGATTCTCCAGGCTAAGCGAGATAGCCTAGATTTGGAACTGGGTCGAGTGAAGGTCGAGTTAGTATGGTATAAGGGTGAGGTGAATCATCTTCAGGCTGAGGTAGACGGGTTACGGGTTGGACCTAGCAGCACTTTTTTGGATGCTAAGGATGTAGAGATCACCAGACTTTGTGGTGAGATTACCCATTTATTGGGTGAGCTTTCTCGATTGTAGTCAGGTGCTGGAGGTGATGATTCTACTTTGACTATTGCTTCTCTACGGGTAGATATTTCTTAGAGGGTCGCTCACTAGGGTGATGATTTGAGGAGCCTGCGTAAGCAGGATGTATACATCGATATGTTGGAGAACATTCTTCATGAGTGTTAGATTCCTTTACCTATTCCTCCTTCATCATCTATTGCCACTGCTACCCGAGGGACCGATACAAGTTGCAGGACTCATCGTACTTATAGCTCTCACGGGGCTTCTACAACATAGGGTCTAGAGAGGGATCCTACTGGCACTAGCTAGATGTTGTATTGCCTTATTTTTGTTTTTTGTATATTTTATCTTAGTATGAGCCTCAGTGCTCCGATGTATACTACCTTCGGGAATTTTGTACTTTTTAGACTTTCATTTTATATATATATATATATATATATACATGGCATATTATTTTGGTATTCACATGTGTTATTTGTATATGCATTCTTCTTGTTTATGCTTTGCAATGTTTATATAATGCAATCTAATATTTCTATGGTATTGCTATGAAAATGAATGCAACTGAACTTGTAAAATGCGTTTGATTTTTATTCATGTAACTAAATGACGGTATTCATGTTGCTCATGTAATCTTTTTTAGCTCAAAGTATTTGACAGTTACTCATTCATATTTGTAATTGGGGGTATCCCACTTGATTATTCTTTGTGGTTATGTATGTGGTATGTGTAAATGGTATGTGGATTGTGATATTTATTATGATTTAGTTTTTGATATGTAACTGAAAGTATTCTCAAATACTCAAAGAAGCTAGTAATGTTAACCATTTTTCATGATGTTATCTTACTTTCTTTAGGACCATATTGTGTGCAAGTGAAGTTATTTTACTAAATCTTGCGTTTCGATGACCCTAAGCAATCCAAAAATAGTGCATGTGATTATGATGTTTATTGCCCCATCTTGAGTAAATTTTGGAAGGTACCTTTCTAGTTTTTCCTATTGGGTTAGCTTACCTGTATGTGCGTTCAGAGGTCTCCCTCTTGAGAGAGAGACATGTCACCCTGTATGAGTTTACTCCACTGCCATTCAAGCATCTATAGCCCTGGTGGAGGCTCACTCCATAGTCCAATGGTTTTGATCTTTAAGCCTTTGTGATGACTACATAACTTTCTAAGGGGAACATAGTACGATCTTTTCAGATTTAGAGATCTGTGGTGTGTGTTGTTAATTATTTTTTGTGTAGAGTTTTGGGAATTCTCAACCAAAGTATGATGATTATGTTACCCTATCCTTACTACTCTACATTTATTTATATTTGTTGTTTCACTGTGGTAGTGGTGATAACCACTATTTTTGTTTTTGTACTATGTTGCGTAATAGGGTAAGCGAAGAATTTGACTTTTTTCGCTTTGAGGTTTACCCAAATTGGCGTTATCTTTCTATTATTCAAGATGTTTTAAGATTTTTAAAAGTGCATTTGGTTCCAGATTGCTTTTGGTTCAATCTACCATTCTCAATATTTTCTTAATGTGATGAAAGTTCCTTGGTCCTAAAGAAAATTGTACACTTCATGAAGTTTGGTTTTTCACTAGACATGTTTGAGTGACTGAAAATTGTATGATATATCATATATGATGTGTATGATTTGTGAGTTGTAAATAATATTAGTTGAATACCCCCAATTCTTGGAATTTGTTTTATTGGTCGTATCATCGCCACTATTAAAGATTATTGAGCAAGGGATGAGATGGATGCAACTTATAAAAAAAAAAAATATATATATATATATATATATATATATATATATATATATATATATATATATATATATATTTGTTTATGAACATATAATTGAAATGCAAATGCAATATGAAAAATGCAATTTAAAATATGTCTATTTACAATGTGAAATGCATGCAATGTTGTAAAATAGAATATTTTGTTTATTTTTTTTTTAGCCATGTACATATATATACATATATTCCAAGTCGTTTTATGCATAAAATGCCTTTAGGTGCATAATATTCAGTGGTTCTGGCTCCAATTTCCCTTCTAAATTGGAAATTTTGTACGTTCCTTGTTCCAATTTTTTCTTTATTATACTTTGGCACTTGCGATATGGTCACCTTAATTTCGCTAACTTGAAACTTTTAATTTCTCAAGATATGGTGACAGGACTTCCCAAAATCAACGAACAAAAAGAGGTCTGTGAAGGATGTGCTTTGGGAAAGTACTCAAGGTCTAAGTTTCAAAAAGGACAAGCGTGGAGAGCCAACTATCCATTTTATTTAGTGCATTCGAACATCTGTGGTCCAATGCAGACAAAGAGAATAAAAAACAATTCCTATTTTCTCACTTTCATATATGATGTCTCTAGAATGTGCTAGAATTATTTCTTGAAACGTAAATATGAAGTTTTTGATTGCTTCATAGATTTCAAAAATAATGTAGAGAAAAAAAGTGAGTATTTTGTAAAATCTCTTAGGATAGATCGAGGAGGTTAGTACTCCTCAAAATAATTCTTGAAATATTGTAAAACAAGTGGGATCAAAAGGCAATTCACCACTGCATATACCCCACAACAGAATGGTGTGGCTGAGAGAAATAACCGCACCATAGTCGAGATGGCAAGAACGTGTTAGGACCCTCCTAACATGTCCTAATTACTTATATTATTTATTTATTATATTCTAGGGTCACAACCCTTCACTCTTACAACTATTAGACTAGGTATTTAAATGCAATCCACATATGATAATAAGGCATCATCGAAAAAATATATAAATTAAGTCTATTGTGGGTTTTCTACCTTACAATAAAAAATTGATCAATATAAAAATGATCCTGCTTCCTACACCATTTAGTTTCATACCATCTGGATCAGAGCTAGATCAAGGAGCAAATTCACCATTAAATTTTTTTTCCACCACACATTTCAGCTAGTCCACATTTGCGAGGACGCAAATAGCATTCACGCTTCACGGATCCATGTCAAAATCCTCACATAAAATTAAACCTTCTCCTAAGGTACGAATTAAGTTGTCTTACACCCAAATTTCTCGACCTTTCGCATGGTGACTAGTGGCTGTTTTGAAAAAGCTAAAATCTTCAATGCAACATCAAGGTTTTCGACATCCGAAACGCAAAGGAAAAAAAATTAAAATTATTTTTTTATTTTATTTTATTTTTTGCTCACCTATACCAATTCATATTGATCGTTACCTACACCAACCGCAATGGCTGAAGGACGATGATCACTAGATTCCATTCATGAGAAACACGAAATGCTCGCTGAAGAAGTTCAATAGGAAAGAGAGGAGAATACACGTACCATAAGAGAACTCTTCAAGAAAATATTTGCAATGGATGTTAAACTTGATACCATCAGTCAAAATCAGGCAATAACACATGCAAATTCACCCAACCATGGGTCATCAAACCGAGCAATGTTAGGAGGTCCACAAACTACCATTCTACCACGGATGACCAAATTAGACTTCCCAAAAATTGAAGAAGGAGACCCTACAAACTAGATCTACCAAGCAGAGCAATATTTATCACTAAATCAAATTTCGAAAATGCAAAAAGTGCATATCGCCTCCTTCCACTTGGAAAATGATGCCATCCAATGGTACCGATGGTTCGAGAAAACTAATGGCACTCTGACATGGTCAACCTTTACATAGAATCTATTAGTGCGATTCGGCCCTAGCAAGTTTCAAAGCTTTACAGGGGCCCTCACTAAATTATGCCAAACCACTTCGGTAAGCGAATACCAAGCAAAATTTGAAAGGCTAGCTAATCGAACATCCGGATTAGACACTGCCTTCTTTCAAGAATGTTTTGTCAGCGGATTAAAAGAATAAATTTGAATAGAGGTGCAAATGTATAACCCTAAAAACATGTTAGAGACCATCGACTTGGCGAAATTAGCAGAGGACAAAATCAAGGCACGAAATCGGTTCACAAAACCAACTTGGGGGAAACCATCAAACACTTATACCAACCCAAAACCAATGCAAAATGGATGACCCCAAAACTCCTACACAGCCTCCAAAATTAACCCCACTCCACCAATTAAGCATCTAAGTTTCGAGGAAATGAAGGAAAGACAAGTTAAGGGTCTTTGCTACCATTACGATGAGAAATTTGACAGAAATCATAAATGTGCCTCATGGAAATTATATATTCTAGATGCCACAGAGGAAGGGAATTCTACTGAAGAGGAACCTGAATTCGAAGTGGAGGTATTATCCAACACACTTTAAAGTGATGAAGAAAATGGACCAAAGGTTTCCTTCAACGCCCTTGCCAGATTTTTTTCCCCTCAAACAATGCGAGTTAAAGGGTATTTTAAGAAACAAAACCTTACCGTGCTCCTAGATTTTGGTAGCACGCACAATTTTATTGATCCAAAGGTGGCTAAACAAGTAAATTGTTTTATATACCCTTGCAATAACTTTGAAGTGATGATTGGAAATGGCAAAAAAATTACATGCAAAGGAAAATGCAAAAATATAAAACTAACTATGGGGGTTTATAACATGAAAGGTGACATGTACGTCCTACCCCTAGGTGGGTGCGACATTGTACTAGGCATACAATGGTTATGAACCTTGGGCGTAGTCCAATGGGAATTTGATGAACTATGGATGAAATTCACAACAAAGAACCAAACCTATATTATCCAAGGCCTGAAATCAGGACCCTCCCAAATCGTCAGCTCGCATAGAATGGAGAAAATTATTCGAAGAGGAAACAAAGGAGTGGTCACCCAATTATTTTCAATTCAACCTAGTCACAAAGAAGATGAGACACCAGAGTTACAAAAGATTTTAGACCACCATAATATGGTATTCAATGAACCAAAAGGACTACCTCCACAACGAAGTCACGATCACACTATTCCACTATTTCCATGGCATCACCCTCCTAATATTAGACCTTATCATTATCCATACCTCCAAAAGACCAAAATAGAGAAATTAGTACAAGAGCTTCTTAAGGCAGGAGTCATTAGACCTAGCAAAAGCCCTTACTCCTCTCCAATTATTTTAGTTAGAAAAAAGGATGGCTCATGGCATTTATGTGTCGATTTTTGAGCGCTTAATAAAATGACCATCAAAGATAAATTTTCTATTCTGGTCATAGACGAGCTATTAGATGAACTCCATAGGGCAGCTTATTTTTCCAAGTTATACTTACAGTCAGGTTACCACCAAATACGAGTCAATGAAAAGGATATTCCTAAGACAACCTTTCGCACTCATGAAGGGCACTACGAATTCTTGGTGATGCCATTTGGCCTGAGCAACGCTCCTTCTACCTTTCAAAGTCTAATGAATAAGGTATTTCACCCTTTTCTTCATAAATTTATATTAGTTTTCTTTGATGACATTTTGATTTATAGCAAAACATGGGAAGAACATTTGGACCATGTTAGACAAGAGTTCCAAATCTTGGAGGAAAATCAACTTTATGCAAAAATATCAAAGTGTTCCTTTGGAAAACAAGAAATTGAATACTTAGGGCATATTGTCTCAAAGGAAGGAGTTATGGTAGATCCTTCCAAAATCGAGGAGGTGAAAATTTGGCCTATTCCAAAAACCTTAAAAGCTCTACGTGGGTTTCTTGGACTAACGAGATATTATAGAAAATTTGTCCAAAATTATGGTAAAATCGTTGCTCCTCTAACAACATTACTTAAGAAAAATGCTTTCAAATGGTCGTCTAAAGCGGATGAGGCCTTTATCACCTTGAAAAATGCAATGTGTACCACCCTTTTTCTAGCCATGCCCAACTTTTCTAAACCGTTCATCATTGAAAGTGACGCTTCAGGAATAGGAATGGGAGCCGTACTCATGCAGGATGAAAGGCCTCTAGCTTTTATAAGCAAAGCATTTTCTCCTAAGAATTTAGCTCGCTCTACGTATGAAAAAGAGATGTTGGTGATTGTCCATGCTATTCAACATTGGAGGCCTTACCTTATTGGCCAACATTTCATTATACGCACTGACCATCATATCTTGAAGTATTTTTTGGAACAAAGGACTAATACCCCGAAACAACAAAAATGGGTTACTAAACTTCTTGGCTATGATTATGAAATTACATATAAAAATGGAAAGGACAACATGGTAGCCGATGCACTTTCTAAAAAATTTGAAGATATGCCTCAATTCTATGCTCTTTCCTCCCTTATTCCTAAATGGGTAGATGAGGTGCATGAAGAATGGATAAATGATCCTACTATCCACGCCTTAATTCAACAACTTCAACATAATCCTAGTAGCAAAACTCCATACACTTGGAAGGACAATATATTAAGATACAAAGGGAGGATGGTCCTCACCCCCAATTCAACTCATCGTGAAAAACTTCTTCATGAGTTACATACCTCACCCACTGCAGACCACTCAGGGTTCTTAAAAAACTATAAAAGAGCCACTACCTCCTTCTATTGGGTAGGAATGAAAAATTACATCAAAAAATTTGTAAAAGAATGTGAAGTTTGCCAAAGACAAAAGGGGGAGACCCTCACTATTCCAGGATTACTTCAACCTCTTCCTATACCCACCAAAACATGGGAAAATATTTCTATGGACTTTATTGAAGGATTACCAAAATTAGGAGGAAAAAAAACCATTTTCGTAGTCATTGATCGTTTATCTAAATATGCCCATTTTTGTTTTGTGGCTCATCCTTATATCGCTAGCACTATAGCCCACCTCTTCCTAGATAACATCTTTAAATTACATGGTATGCCCTCCACAATTGTTAGTGACTGCAACCCAACTTTCACTAGCACCTTTTGGAAGGAATTGTTCAAATTACAAGGCACTCAACTTCGTATGAGCTCCGCTTACCATCCTCAAACCGATGGCCAAACAGAAGTTGTAAATAAATGCTTGGAAACATACCTTCGATGTTTTGTTTCTACTCAACCACTCCATTGGGTAAAGTGGCTTTCACTAGAAGAATGGTGGTATAACACTTCATACCATACGTCCATCAAAATGACTCCTTATGAAGCACTATATGGTCAAACACCACCATCCCTCACTTCCTATATTCCAGGGACTACAAAATTCCATGCAGTGGAAACGAAACTTGCTAATAGATATGACATACTATGGATCCTAAAAGAGAACCTACACACTACCTAGCATCGCATGAAGCAGCAAGCCAATCAACATAGAAGCGAACATAGTTTCCATGAGGGTGATATGGTTTTCTTACGTCTCCAACCTTATCGTCAATCCTCTCTTAAACAAAAAGGTTCTCAGAAGTTAGCACCCAAATTTTACGGGCCGTATAAAGTTCTCCAACTTATTGGGACCATTGCTTACAAACTAGAGCTTCCTCCCTCTTCCAAACTTCACCCCGTATTTCATGTATCTTGCCTTAAGCTCGCAGTGGGATCCCATATCACGACACAACCCACTCTCCCTAAATTCTCCGATGATGGAGTACTTATAGTCGAGCTAGAAGCTATATTGGATCATCGCTCTCGTCACCTTCGCACTCATGATATCATAGAAGTTTTAATCCATTGGAAAGGTCTACCTTTAGAAGATGCAACGTGGGAAAATTTTCAAGATATCCAGCAGCAATTTCCAAATTTCCAGCTTTGAGGACAAATCTCCTTTAAGGGGGGTGGCATGCTAGGACCCTCATAACATGTCCTAATTACTTATATTATTTATTCATTATATTCTAGGGTCACAACCCTTCACTCTTAAAACTATTAGACTAGGTATTTAAATGCAATCCACATATGATAATAAGGCATCATCGAACAAATATATAAATTAAGTCTATTGTGGGTTTTCTACCTTACAATCAAAAAGTGATTCAATATAAAAATGATCCTGCTTCCCGCACCATTTAGTTTCATACCAAAACTATGCTTCAGACTAAGCATCTAACTAATATGTACTGGGCTGATGTTATAAGAACTAGTGTATACATTCTAAATAGAAGTACAACTTCTAGTTTATATGACATCTCTCCTTATGAGGGGTGGTATGGAAAGAAACCCAATGTAAAGCACTTTAATTTTTTTGGTTCTTTAGCATATGCACACATTCCTGATGAGAAAAGGAAGAAGCTTGATCCCAAAATTCAATCTTGTATATTTGTAGGGTATTGTGAGTCTACAAAAGCATATAGACTCTACAACCCCAAGACTCATAAAATTATACTTTCCAAGGATGTAATTTTTTATGAAGGGGGAGAATGGGATCATCAAAGAATTTTTGTTGATGATGAGTCCCAAGATGTAAATTCTTCATAGGTACAACAATTACAATAGGTGTCTCCCAAGAAAAGCAAAGGTACACCACCCCCTCCAAGCCCAAGCAGGAGTACTACATCAAGTACTTCAACCGCCACTCCAAGTCCTTCTCCATAGATATCAATAAGTTCTTCACCGATGGACATAGATAGTGACTCTCCATCAAGAGGCAAAAGAACATTTCAACATCATCCATATTTTCAAATGTTGGATCGAAATTTCTAGAGAAGATTCACTAGAAGCCAAGCTAGTGAAATGAATACAATTTTGCAGCAACTTGAAAATTTGCAATTGTATGGGGATGATAACTCCCAAGATCCTAAGGGATATGTAGTCAATTATGCTTTATTGGCTAGTGCACAACTAGAACCAGTTATCTATGAGAAGGCTTGTACTCAAAATATATGGCAAGAAGCCATGGAAGAGGAAATAACCTCTATAAAAAATAATGATACATGGGAGCTAGTAAAGCTACCCAAAGGAAAAAAGTGTGTTGGATGTAAATGGGTATACAAGACCAAATACAATGCTGATGGAAGCATTGAGAGGTACAAGGCGAGATTAGTAGTAAAATGTTTTACTCAAAAATTTGGCATTGACTATGAGGAAACTTTTGCTCCTGTTGCATGACAAGAGACAATCAGATCAATTCTTTCCTTAGCTGCCCATAAAGGATGGAACATTCAACACATGGATGTGAAAAGTGATTTTCTAAATGGATACTTGACTGAGGAGGTTTATGTTCAACAACCTCAAGGATTTCAAGAACAAGGAAAGGAGAACCTTGTTTACAAATTGAAAAAAACACTTTATGGCCTCAAGCAAGCACCAAGAGCTTGGTACTCATGCATTGATGGCTATTTTAGCGAGTATGGATTCACTAGAAGCAAAAGTGAACCAACTCTGTACTACCTAAAGCATGGAGTAGACATTCTCATAGTTTTTTTGTATGTGGATGATCTAATATTTATGGGTAGTAACACTAAAATTAATATGGAGTTCAAAAACTCCATGATGAAGCAGTTTGAGATGAAATATCTCGGTTTAATGCAATACTTCCTAGGCATGGAAGTGCATCAATAAAATAGGGGGATCTTCATATGTCAACACAAGTATGCTCGACATGATCAAGAAATTTTCCATGGAGCAGTGCAAATTAGTTGCAACTCCAACCGGACATGGAATCCAATTGAGCAAGGATGACAGAGCACCAAAGGTTGACATGACCACTTACATGAGCATGGTTGGGAGTTTGATATTTCTCACCAACACAAGGCCCAATATTCAATATGTTTTTTCTCTAGTTTCAAGGTTTATGGCAAGTCCATCTGAGCTGCATCTACAAGCAACTAAAATAATATTAAGATATGTAAAAGGTACATTGAATTTTGGAATCCATTACCAAAAATGTAATTCTGTGAAATTAGTTGGATTCAATGACAGTGATTGGGGCAGAAATATAGATGATAGGAAATCTACATCAAGGAACTATTTTAGTCTAGGGTCAGGGCTAATCATATAGAGTTACAAGAAGCAAATTGTTGTAGCATTTTCATCTACTGAGGCTGAGTATATAGCTATCACACATGCTAGTACTCAAGCCCTATGGTTGATAAAAGTCCTTGAAGAGATTGGAGAAAGTCAAAGTGGTCCAACTCGACTATATTGTGATAACATAAGTGCCATTCAGTTGGCATACAATCCAATCCACCATAGTAGATCAAAGCATTTCGATATGAAGTATCACTTCATCCGAGACATGGTGGAGCAATAGATAGTTGAGCTTAAATATTTCAACACTTTGGACAACATTGCAGATATCTTCACCAAAGGAATGGCTAAATATCAATATATAAAGTTGAGAGAATGTATAGTCAGTCCTCTCAACTTTAAGGGGGATAATGTTGGAAGTTAAAATGGTAAAATGGTAAAAATTTTGTTTCAACTATAAGTTTTGACCTTACCCTTTTACCTCATTGGACGACAACCAAGTCAGCAGGATTGGACGGCATGGATGGTAGGAATATTTTGACTCCTAATTCTTTTTTCCTTTCCTCCCTATTTCTTCTCTCCCAAATATCTCTCAACAACTATATAGACACTATATAATACTTTGTAATTTCGACTTTGAAAGAATGAATAGTGAATTTTTGCATATTGATTTGTGATTACAATACAGTCTAGCCTATAATGTAATAATAGATATAGTTATGCTAACAAATATATCACAAAAATAATATCAAACTTACACCTTATCATTCCATCTTAAATAATAACCAATATCCTCACAATAATCACAACAACCCTTTATTCAAAATAACATACAACCCATAAAGTCTTAACTTTTCAATATTCCACAATAGCAAGTTTTAAGACTTTAAAAATAAACAAAACAAAATTCTCCTTATAACTCCTAAATGTATTTCTCAACTACCAACCTTTATCACAAAGCAACTTTTTCAAACTTCAACCACTAAATACCTTATACCTCCAACTTAGGCATTAATAAAATAAAATATAAAAATGTTACCTTTGCCTTTGGAGAGTTTCAAACTCTCAACGCAACCACACAAACGTCTTTGCCCATGGAACAAACCACCACATGAGCAACAAGCTCGTTGGGAAGGAAGAATAACCACATGATTCAACACCTTATCCTTCCTTGCTTTGCAAAATGGATACGCCTAACGATTGGTGCCTTCAACATATCGTCAAAAATGCTTCCGTCGGGATTCAGACACTATCCACCATGTACACCAAAACGTAAGCTTGCAGCCCACTTTCCACTAGGACAAGGTGCCTTGTTGGCTTCAAACTAATAAATGTGCTTGGTTTTGTTTCCTTTCCCCTTAAACACAAAAACCAAATTCATATTTTTGTCTCACAAGCTTTGCATTTAATTCGTATGCTTTCTCTTTTCAATTCGAGCAAGGATAAATTTTATGTCCTTTGGCATAGGTTTAAATAATGATTTTTCCTCCTTTGCTTGGAACGTCGGTGCTCCAAAACATAAATGACCCTCATGAAATCAGCGAATATTTATCAAGGCCTTTGGTATTAAACCCAACCTTTGGGTTTATTAAATTATTTTTTAACTTTATAAAACCCACTTTTATCTTTTAAAACATTATAATAAAAATTATAAATGTTTTATTTGGGTTTTCTCCATGGCACATTTTAATATCATAATAATCACTATTATAATATTAACCTTCGATAATGTACCTTTAATATTTATTTATAAAATTTAAATTTATACTTAATTTAAATAATTTATAAAATAAATATTATAACTCCTTTTTAACTTTTGTCTTTTGCACTGTTTCACTTGAACTTTGGCCTTCTTCTTGGATATCAAATAACCATATTTGTCCTCTTTATTTCCTACTAAAATATTTGGTATTAATTATGACTTCATCTAGTGGCATCAATGGTGACATCAATGACAACTTTGACTCAGGGACTCAAAATGTCCAACAATCTCCCCCTTTGTCATTGATGGCAACCCATATACTTTTACTGAAACCTGACCTTTCTTTTTCTTCTGCTCCCCCTGGGACATTGCTACCCCTGGCTCAATGCTTTCTCAAATATCAAATCTCTCCCCATATCAAATATCTCCCCAATATACACAAATCTCTCCCCCTTTGACATCAATGGCAAAGGGTCACCTTTGGGGCTCGGGGCTAAGAATGAACCTCTTAGCTTAACCCCTCCCCCACCTTCTATTATTATGGTTAATTCTAGGGTGGGAGTCTCACTCCCAATTTTCCTTTAATATACTCAAAAGTTTCCTTTGAGAGTGGCTTAGTTAAAATATCTGCTATTTGTTCCTTTGTAGTGACATACTCTAATATGACCTGTTTATTTGTCATATGTTCTCTAAGAAAATGACACTTAATCAGAATGTGCTTCATATTGGAGTGCATTACCAGATTTTTGGAGATACTTATGGCACTCACATTATCACATAGTATAGGAATGGATTGATCATGCTTTATCTTGAAGTCTTCTAGAGTTATCTTCATCCATAACACCTATGTACAACTGGCTACTACTACAATATATTTTTCCTCTACTATAGATAGAGATATTGAAACCCGCTTCTTACTTAACCAGGAGACTAGACTTTCTTCAATAAAGAAAACTCCTCCACTTGTGTTTTTTCTATCATCAATTTTGTCAATCCAATCTGCATCTGTGTATGTTGTTAGTGTAAAACTAACACTTTTGGGATACCAAAGCCAAAACTCCATAGTCCCTTTTAGATACCTAAAAATTCTTTTTATTGTTGCCACATGTGTTTCCTTAGGTGTTGCTTGAAACCTTACCACTAATCCCATTGATTGTACTATGTCTGCTCTTGTAGCTATGACATATAATAAGCTACCAATCATGGATCTGTATAATCTCTGATCTACCTCTATAGATTCATCATCCTTACTCAACTTGCACCCTGTGACCATAGGAGTACTTACTGGTTTGCAATATTCTAACCTAAATTTCTTCAACATCTCCTTGATGTACTTGGCTTGAGAGAGAAACACTCCCTTTCTTGATTGTGAAATATGAAGTCCAAGAAAGAAGGATAATTCACCAAGCATGGACATCTCAAATTCACTTTGCATATTCTTAGCAAATTCTTTGCACATATTGTCATTGTTTCCTCCAAAAATTATGCATCAACATAAACAACCACTATTAAAAGATCATTTCCTTCATTTATGATATACAAGTTACTATTTGATATTCCTTTCCTAAATCCCTGTTCCTATAGATACTTATCCAATATTGAGTACCATGCTCTAGGAGCCTACTTTAAACTATACAACACCTTTTTCAATCTGCATACCTGATCTAGTGTATCTGCTAGTATGAACCCCTTTGGTTGTTCAATGTAGACCTCTTCTTCTAGAACCCCATTTAGAAATTTTGACTTGACATCCATCTGATATACCTTGAAGTTCTTGAAACTTCCGAAAGCTAAAAACATCCTTATAGCTTCAAGTCCTAGAGCAAAGGTTTCATCAAAGTCAATTCCTTCTACTTGTGCATAACCTTTGCATACTAACCTTGCTTTATGTCCATCTTAATTCAAATTATTTTTGAATACCCATTTTATGCCAATCACATTTTTATTCTTTGGTCGTGGAACCAGATCCCAAGTTTTGCTCTTATCTATTTGATCCAATTCCTCATTCATTGCTTTAACCCAAAATTCATCTTCACTAGCCTGAGTGAAGTCTTTTAGTTCAATCTTAGATAGCAAAGAAAAATTTGCTTGTTGAGAAGGTTTTATTATTCTTCTCCTTGTTTGTATTCATCTGGATTCCTGATGATTTGATCTTTTGGGTGGTATTTCTGTACATACCTGGAAGGAGTCTTAGGAAGAATCCTTTGTGTTTCTTCTTCATATTTGTCTGATTCCTCACAAAATTCTTCTTGATAACATCCATATTATTGGTACACAGTTTGTTGAACTGGTTCTCTGGAATCTATCTTCTCATCAATTGTTACATTCATACTTTCCACCATAGTGCATGTTCTTTTGTTGAAAAGCCTTACTCTTTGTGGAATAACCAAGAAAAATTCCCTCATCACATCTTGGATCAAACTTGCCCAAGATTTGATCTTCCCATATTATGTAACATTTGCTTCTAAATATTCTGAAATGTTTTACTGTAGCAAGTCTTCCTTTCCAAAGCTCATATGGAGTCTTGTGATGATTTACCATTAATTTAGCCCTATTAGTTATGTATAAAGTTGTAGATACTAATTCTTTCCAAAAATCATCTGATAACTTAGATTTATTTAACATAGCTCTAGCCATGTTTTCAATAGTCTTGTTCTTTCTCTCAACTACTCCATTTGTTGGGGGGTTCTTGCTATTGAGTACTCCCTCTTGATTCCATGTTGTTCACAAAATTCGACAAACTCATTTGAAGTAAATTATCCTCCTCTATCGGATTGTATACACTTAATCCTTTTGCCTATTTCATTTTCACCAGTTCCTTGAATGCTTTAATTTTTTCAAAGGCCTCTGATTTCTCTTTTAGAAAGGTTACTTAGACCATTCTGGAATAATCATCTATAAACAACATGAAGTAACTCTCACCCTGAATACTTTGTGTTCTAGTAGGACCACATAAACTAGTATGTATTAGACTCAATGGCTCAGATGATACATAGCCTTTTTGTTTAAAGGTTTTCCTAGTTTGCATTTCATGTCGACAGGGTGCACAAATTGTGTTTTGAGGTCTTCTTATTTTGGATAAATGTCTAATTGCCTGTTTATTGCTTATACTAACTATGTTGTCAAAATTAAAATTACCCAATCTTCTATGCCATAACCAAATCTAATTTTCTTGTGATAGAAAGCACTTTTCCCCTTTGATCTCATTGAGCATATATAAGTTGTTTGGGGTCCTTCTTGCATTTGCAATAATTCTTCCAGTTTCTTTTTTTCTTATCTCACATCTATCTGGATGGAAGGTGACCATGTATCCTTGATTACAAAGTTGAATTATACTCAGTAGATTGTGTTTTAACCCTTTGACATACAAAACATTCTCTGTTTTTGTTTTTCCATTGTCTAGACTTAGAGTTCCTCTCCCAAAAATCCTTGTTGATCCATTATCACCAAAACTTACTGATCCTCTATCTATTTCCTTTAGTACAATGAACTTATTTTTATCTCCTATCATGTGACTAGAGAAACCACTATCAAGATACCATTATTCTTATTTATCTTGAGCATGAAGGGTTGTTTGTACTAACATAGATCTAGCCCTAACATTCTTTCTTTCATCCTTCCTAGTTGTTGGAATTATTTTTCTAGAATCGGGAGATATCATTTTAAACCATCTAGCATTGTGCCCAAAATTATTGCATTTGTAACATATAACATCATCATCCATGAGAGGTGCACAGGAATTGAAATTTCTATTGTATCTTGCATGATGAATACAGTGTGCAACTCTATGACCATATTTATTGCAAGAAAAACAATGACCATGGAAGAAATTATGTAACCTGTTTGGAAGTCTTGTATTTTGTGAAGAAGTCATATTCTTCTTGTTATTAACTCTTATCCAAGTTCTTCTTTGCTTTCTTCCTTTAATATGTCCTTTTTTTGCTTTTATTTGCTTGAAGTTTCTACTTTTTGGAAACTTGATTCCTCTTTCTGCTTCTCATATTCTATATCTTCTAGTATCTTGGTCCTTTCCAATTGATTCCTTAGGAGAATAATTTGTGCTTTCAATTTTTTACAGTATGTTTCCCTGGCTCTCAATAGATCTGTCATATCTTGCTCAATATTCTTTCCTTCTTCCACCTTAATCTTGAGTTATATGAGATTTTGTATAAATTCCATTCTTGCTTCTTCATCTTCTTGAACTTGTTCTTTCAAGCTTGAATTTTTCTCTCTAAGTATTTCTAATTTTATTAGAGCAACAAAGAACTTTTATTTTATATCAAACATGGTCTCTTCTTAACTTTCTTTATTTTTTTTTTTTTATTTATTATATTTTGCCATTTTCTCCTTTTTTCCGGGTTTGGTGCCAAAAACCCCCCCCCCCCCAACGCCCCCCGCCTATCGGCAAAAAGAGGGACGGGGGGCCCAATTTTCAAAACTATCCCGCCCCGTCGCGTTCCCCGTTTTCCCGGGCCGGGGCCGGGAGGGGAAAACAAGGCCCCACAAGCCCCGACGTATCGTCGCTTTGCCCCGCCGCGCGGCGCGGAGGGGCGAGCGCGGGGACAAGCCCAAGCCCCCCGCGCGACGCGCCCGCGAGCCAACCCCGCCAAAACAAGGCCACAACAGACCGAGGGGAAATGAAGTCATGTGTGTTATTGAATGATCCTCTTCCAAGTTTTTAGACTCTTCACAGAGAGACCCACTCAGATACCAATTGAATAACATGTGCTTATACTAAGAGGAGCGGTGAACTGTATACAATAAAACTTTTTCCCTTTTAATCTAAATAGTAGCATCAGCATTAATAAAATAGTAAACATCACACAAAGCATCACACACATGAGAGACAATTTTTAACGTTTTTCACCTAATGTGGGCTACCTCCATAGAGAAAATATTTCATCTAAATATTTCTCAAATAATATTTTGGTAATCCTTCTCAATTACAATGTTTATGGACCTCTATCCAAAGGATATGTTGATCCCATAAATCTGGTTTGTGGATCTCTATCCACAGGAGAACTCCTTATCCTCTACTCTGGTTGGTGATCCTCTAGAATAATCTACCTCCACTACACTGACTGTGGATCTCTCTCCACTTGAAGACTCTTGTCCTCACTTAGAATACCTATCCTCAATGTCCTGTTTGATGGATATCTATCCATTGGAGACTCTGTCCTCTCTGATATATCACCTCCAAAGATCTGTCTCAATATTGTACTAAACATAGTCCAATTGGTCTAGCACAACTCTACTCAATCTCTTGTACTAAACACAGTACATTTAGTCTAGCATAAATCTACTCAATAGGTTCACTCAGAACCTTCTCAAATCTGCTCAGCAGGTCCACTCAGAACCTGATCAAAATTTTCTTAAGAGGTCCGCTTAGAACCTGCTCAAATCTTCTCAACAGGTCCACTTATAACCTGGTCAAATATGCTCAATAGGTCCACTCTGAACCTGCTCAAATATATTCAACAAGTCCACATAGAACCTATCCACATCTGCTCAATAGGTCCACTCATAACCTGCTCAAATCTGCTCAACAGGTCCACACAGAACCTGTCCAAATTTACTCAACAAGCTCACACAGAACTTGTCCAATCTCATAGAATCATAAAGAGAATTGTTAGAGACTCAATATGTTCTATTACTCATTGCTCAATCACTTTCTCAACCCAATCTCATAGAAGCATATAGAATATTGTTAGAGACTCAATATGTTCTATTCTCAAAGCTCAATCTCAACTCAAAATAGAATATAGAATAGTTTGTTTCATGGAACTTGAACAACCACTTCACACACTCACTTGACTAGGCTCAATTAACTCTACTCAACCAATCACCTCAAGGAACAACTCTTTCTCACAAACCCTAGTCCAAGTCTGTATCAACCAACTCAAAATGTTTCCAACAATGTTCAACAAAAACTCTCACATAACAATGATACTCATGTTTTTTTCTAACTCAAGTTCAAGTTCTTTTCATAACCAATTGGCTTCAATAACAATGCTAATAAAATAAGGTTTTAATCACAACTCTAAATTCAGAAAAACTTTAAGCATTAACTCAAATTACTTTAAAAAATGAAACCATAATCAAATCCTTTTCACTACAAACTTAATTTTCAATTAATCCCATCACCTAACTCAAAAAAGAAGAATTGTGCCCATACCTTTTCTTGAAGAGTAGTTGTCCTTACAAATCTGCCACACCCACAATTACCTCTTTGCCAAACTCATCAAGGGTTAGAGGATAATTTTCCTCAACAAAATATATCCCAAAAATAATATCAAACTTACACCTTATAACTCCATCTTAAATAATAATCAATATCCTCACAATAATCACAACAACCATTTATTCAAAATAAAATGCAACCCGTAAAGTCTTAACTTTTCAATATTCCACAATAGCAAGTTTTAAAACTTTAAAAATAAACAAAATAGAATTCTCCTTATAACTCCTAAATGTATTTCTCAACTACCAACCTTTATCACAAAGCAACTCTTTCAAAATTCAACCACTAAATACCTTATACCTCCAACTTAGGCATTAATAAAATAAAATATAAAAATGTTACCTTTGCCTTTGGAGAGTTTCAAAATCTCAACGCAGCCACACAAACGTCTTTGCCCACTATGCAAACCACCACACGAGCTATAAGCTCATTGGGAAGGAAGAATCACCACATGCTTCAACACATTATCCTTCCTTGCTTTGCAAAATGGATGCGCGTAACGATTGGCGCCTTCAACATATCCACAAAAATGTTTCCATCAGGATTTGAACACTATCCACCATGCACACCAAAACGTAAGCTTGCCGCCCACTTGACACTAGGCCAAGGTGCCTTGTTGGCTTCCAACTAATCAACACACTTGGTTTTGTTTCCTTTCTCCTTCAACACAAACACCAAATTTGTATTTTTGTCTCACGAGCTCTACATTTAATTCGTATGCTTTCTCTTTCCAATTCGAGCAAGGATAAATTGTATGTCCTTTGGCATAGGTTTAAATAATGATTTTTCCTCCTTTGATTGGAATGTCGGTGCTCCAAAACGTAAATGACCCTCATGACTTCGACGAAGATTTATCAAGGCCTTTGGTCTTAAACCCAACCTTTAGGTTTTTTAAATTATTTTTTGACTTTATAAAACCCACTTTTATCTTTTAAAACATTATAATAAAAATTATAAATTTTTTATTTGGGTTTTCTCCATGGCACATTTTAATATTATAATAACCACTATTATAATATTAACCTTCGATAATGTACCTTTAATATTTATTTATAAAATTTAAATTCATATTGAATTTAAATAATTTATAAAATAAATATTATAACTCCTTTTTAACTTCTATCTTTTGCACTGTTTCACTTGAAATTTGGCCTTCTTCCTGGATATCAAATAACCATCTTTGTCCCCTTTATTTCTTTCAGAAATATTTGGTATTAATGATGACTTCATCTTGTGGCATCAATGGTGACATCAATGACAACTTTGACTTAGGGACTCAAAATGTCCAACAGAGCCATGTGTGGAAAGTGACCATGATGAGCGATAAGGTATGTAGTGGAAGAACCCTGTCCAATGTGATGAGTCTTCATCTCAAAAAATCTATCTAAAATGAGTGGAAGCTAACGATCAGGTGCCACTACTATTGTAGGGATGAAAACAAGATCATGTACCAAAAGAGGATCTTGAAATGGTGTCTCTGGAAAGTGGCGCTTATCCAAAGGAATCCAAACTCTATCTCCAACCTGTGATGAGTGAGGATTGTGATGCCTACGCACCACTCCTTGTGGAGTCTCCTAAAATTCCTATGGTATCTTTCCTAGAAGGTTCTACCAGTTCTCAGTAAATGAAGTAACCTTAGCTTGCTCCTCCATGTGTGCAATGGTGGGAGTGGGCGAAGCCAAATGTAACTTCTGTGAAACAAGTGGTTCTATAGTTTTAGGTGTACCCAAAATCATACCAATGGAGTGAATGGCATATTTATCATGAGTGATAATGGTGGGTTCCTTAACCACTTGCTCTTGTGATTGTTCATTAGGTGGGAGTGAAACTTCTTCCTTTTCCTGTTCCTTAGATGGTGCTTGTTCTTCATTTTGTGTGGAACTGATGCTAGTAGGAGCTAAAATGAGTGCTTGACTTAATGGCTTCCTTACTTGCCTACAACTTAACATCAAATTAGAAGTAGGTGTAGTGCTTTGTATCAAGTAAGTTTTATCATGCAACTCCAATGTGTAGGTGTTATTTTTAGCATGATAAATAGCATTCCTATCAAATTGATAGGGTTTACCTAGCAATAGCCCACAACAATCCATATCTATGACATCACACCTAACTTTATCCACAAACTTATCATCAAAAGCAAAAGTCAATGTGCAAGTGTGGGTGATGTTGGATGTGGAGTCTACATATTTCCACCCAAGTGCATATGGTTGATGATGTGGCTTGATGGGAAGTTTCAACTTCTCCACAATGGACTTCACAATGAGGTTCTTTTGTGATCCATTATCTATGATAAAATAAACATAGTAATCATGTGTAATGTGGGATCTAGTAACAAACAAGTTGTCATGACCCCCTTGAGAAAATACATTTGACATAAGGGTAACTTTGTTCAGTTTACCCTTTAAAGTAGGATATTATTGCCAGGAATATTTTCGTTCGCCAAAAATTCTTCATTGTAAACGAAACTTGTCTGTGTTTATTTTTGCATGCTAGAAAAACCAAAACTTGTACTATGGAAACTCGTTGAGCCTTGCCAAAACATGTAGTAGAATATTGTGATAGATGTCATTGGAATGTCAGGGAATTTCAATAGTATGATCTTCATTGTGGATTCATCGGAGTTAAGTGTTATCACCAAAATTATTCACGTTGATACAATGCTATGCCTGTTAGCTCTGTCAAAAATCCACTATCGATAGTTGCTAAATGTCACTGGGTGATTCTTTCTACCGGTTTGGTGGTGTCCATCGATAAATAGAGCTCTTTGTACTGGTTGAAAATTGTTAGGATGTCTCGTCATCGATTGGTAGATGATGTTGATCATGATGCTTGATCGTGTGAGGGGGTGGTGTCTCCAGCATCCAACGTGGTTGATTATGCTACCAGGGGCAGCCATCGATGTTCACATGACGGCCTTCAATGGTCAGTATCGATGATGTCTGGTGGTTGGCACTAGTTGATGGTTGGCCAGATACTAGGTGTGGCATGTCTGATGGTTGTTCGGTTCATGGTCAGTGGTCAATGGTCAGTGTCGATGGTCATTAGTGTGGTCAATCTGCAAAGACAGGCCTCTTGCTCCCCAAAAATAGGCAAAAGCCTATTTAACAATATTGATGCATGCTTTTTTTTGGATCAAGTATCGAAAAACCTGAATGATATTTTATTAATTTTACAACCTTAAGTAGGTATACAAGATGTCAAATACAGTCTATAAAAAATCTAATAAACTAACAAAAATTTTGTCAACAATAACAATAATAATCTAAATATTCTATGCCTATGAATATCCATATCATCCCTCCCAACCATATAAGACTCCAATGCTTTTACAAGTGGAGAAGTGCCCCAAAAGAATGAATTCCTCCAAAGTGGTTCAGAAAAAGAAGAGAGATAGACTATGTTCAAGAGCCCCAAAAATGATCACCACTACTCCATCAAAGGGAGCTACAATGAGCAATGCTAAAAAAGGGTCCATTTCAGAATCCCTTGTGGGATATTAAGGTCTGTTGCCTCTTGGGTCAGCCTCTAGCATGTAGGATTCACTACTATGCCTAAAAATGGTCTTGTAAACATGTTTTTCAATCTTCTAAGGTCACAACTATTCACACCAATCATGTTGAACCATAAGCATGCACCCAAAACTTAGTACAAACAATCCTGCCAAGCAATTATCCTGTAACTATAGTCGATGGAAGAAGAGTAAAGGAATTTGGTACAAAGCATGGGGATTCAAAATAAATATAGAATGGAATTTTGGGTACCACCGAACTGTACTCCTTATTACAAAAGCAGAATAAGAATAAGAAGCCTCCAAAGTGTCAAAATCTTTATAGTCTTTGGAGTTGTAGAAGCAATGTTGATGTGGTGCTACTCAAAAATCCACTATGATACAAGCCACTAGGGGAAAATACTACTCCAATGTATGGAGTTCCCATGTGATTTCCATGATCACATAACAAGGGCAATTTATCTTCTAAAGGAGAACATACTCCAAAAAGTCTCAAAAATGTGATGGTGGACTTAAGGAGTGTTGCTTTCAACTAAGAATGCACTCCATATTACAATAATTTTTGGGTATGAAGATAGTTTTGTCATCCTAAACTTTGTCACACTATAAGTTCAAGAATACCTTTACAATAAATCAAAATTTTAGTCTTATTGTAACTAAATCGAAAAGAGCTTTCCAACGAATATATGCAAGCCTATACTTGCATAAATAACCACCCTCCAAAACTGAGAAAAATAATGAGCTCTCTAGCAACAAAATAAAAGGGGAAGCAATATCCCTTTACAATTTTGGAATAGAATAGTTCCTCAGAATATTCTATCATATAGCTACAGAATATGTAAAAATTAAAATTAAAAATTTTTGATCTGCACTCTCAAGATAGGTCACAAGCAAGTCAACTATCATTGTACGTAAATGCATGGTTATTGAAGACTATGCCAAGCATGGCGGAAGGTGCCATCCTACAACACATGTGGGATTTTGCACCACAAAATAAAAATTATCCAATTAATTCATATTCAATCATACTTTGAAGATGCCACCACATGTCGTGACCCTAACGATGTATGTAAGGGCTTATATGACTTCCTTTTGCCACCTAGCTATCCAACATTGAATATCACAACTATAGTGTTTCATTGTGATTTTTCATCATCATCCAACTATTACGAAGGATAAAAATCCAACTACTGCATGGATATGGATAAGAACACCAGGTTATAGTATGATTCAATCACCACACAGGGGAGGGCCGAGCAACTTAAGTACTAGATCGAGAACTGTGAGATGTCCATTGATGTAGGCCACATGGAGGAAGCACAACATGGATGTAGTTAGACTTAGATCATATGGAGAACAACTAATGGCCATGTGGAAGCCTGATGACCCTAGGAATGAAATGTGGCCATTATGCGCTATCATCTGCTTCCATCATCGACTTCTCAAAATAGGCAATGGGGACACCACACTCATCGATTCCAACTATACACTTTCTCTTAGCAATTTTCCATCACCTAAACCATGGATCGAAACCCTATGGTGATGCACAACTATGGTGATGCAATAATTTGATATGGGTATAGTAGGTTTGTTTTGCAATAGGCATAAAACTGATTAGGAGGCTGCTTCAACCATGAATATATTGGTGTCAACAACTAGATCCACCATGAGCACCAAGGAATTAAATCGAGTGCTCTTCGCTATTGAAAATTGTTTTCGAGAGCGACCTATGCTATAGGTAGCCAAATTTGGGAGTTGTCATTAAAACTAGAGGAGAAACCTACAAAAATAGGAACTACGTTTAGAAGGTCAATTCTTTCTTCATGCAAACAGACACCGATTTATATGCATAAAAAAAAGATCATTGTCCACTTGTCCATTTCTTCTCGGGTGGTTTGTTGATGCCAAATTCATGGATATTCACCTCGCAAATGTTATCATATCAGTATTGCTATCTCTAATAGGTTATCCACCAGATTTGAAATGAGCAACGATCACTACAGACTTCCTCTCTAATAGTTCCATTGAGAAAGTGCCTTTGTATTGCCCTACTTTGGGATTTCTCTCTTGAATATCGGTCAGTTTTTGAGAACCCTTTGATGGCTCTCAAATTCATCATGAGTCAAAATCATGACTAGGTCTACAAGCGACGACATAGGTAGAATGTTATGGGGTGGAGAGGGCCATGTGTGGTAGTGGTTCATGATGGGGACTATGTGATTTATGCACGTGGCATCAACAATCTCCAAATATAGTAGTGGTAATCAAGCTTGGACCACCAAGATTTTGATAAATTGTTGTTACAGACAGATGTAATAGGACGTTGAAGGTAGATGATGACATCATAGTCAGTAAACGATATCAAAATTATCGTCCCATGAACTATCGATAATACAATGCCCTGATTTGTTCAATTGTAATCCTCTAAAAACTATCAAATTAAATTTTGCAAAAAAATAGAAGTAGCATAATAGAGGGAAAGAAAATAGAGAGGAATTTTTGGAGGTGGGAGGGGAAATTTCCCAAGGGAAATTCCCCCTCACAAGTCAGGAGCCACGAGGCTCTGATACCAATGATGTAGATAACTCAATGTGAAGCTACTTTATTCATCAAATGTAAGCAATATATAGGAATACATAGGAATCTCACATAGGTTAAGTGGTTGCAACAATCTGCCAAACATGGCCAACCACTTAACTACTATCTAACCAAATGCTAACTAGGGATGACAACAAACTGCTAGGGAACAAACAAGATCTCTAGCAGTTAACTAACACCCAAACCACTTAACAACCTATTTCTAGCATGGGTATACTATGCCTCACATGAATATAAAGTGCAAGAAATAGGAGAATAATATAATAATAATAAATAATAATATGTACACTTAGACTTAAGTAGATAATTCTAAGTATCCTCAACAACTAGAAACTTGTAAGGTTTTGGAAATTGTGGTTATTTATTTAATGTTTTTGAAAATGCACTCTAGAAGAAAAATACATTTTAATGAAAATGGGAGGATTTGTTATGAATTAAATTATTAGTATGTTTTGTATATTAATAAGAAGTTAAAATATTTAGGGAGAAGCATTTTGGCTCTAAGTGCCATGAGAAAATAATTTGTACTCACAAGGCTCTAGAAGGAATTTAAAATTATTATATAGCCACTCTAAGTCTTCAAAAGCACTATTACTTCCCCTTGTTTGCATCATGTCCTCAAGTCTTCTAAAACACTATGCCACCACTTTGCATACATCACCACCTTAGTGGGTCTAGCTACCCAAATGACCTCTCCAACAAGTCATTACCTAGACTGCCCTTCACCATTTGAGGAGGCACTCCCTAAATGCTATAAAAATCCACCATGTGTTAGAAAAAGGGGTATGCTGGAAGAAGGTAAAGAAATAGGCTAGAAGAGCTTAAAAGACAAGGAACAAGAGTTTCAAGACTTTGCAATCAGAGGGATTTTTTTTCGTACCTTTATCTTCGTTATGCAACCCTTTATTCTATAGACTTGATATGTATTCACTGCAATTTTTATCGGGTAGTTTTTCCTTAATATGTTTAGGAGTGTTATAGAGATTTGATATGTATTTGATGCAATGATTATCAGATAATTTCTCCTTTAATATGTTTGAGAGTGTTATAATGGTCACATTATTCTGTACCCCTGAAACTCCTCATGGAGAGGTTTAATTAATGTAATTCTAGATATAATGTTAAAGTCCAAATGATGAAGACCGATGGTTATGGTAAACTTTGATTAATTAGATTTTATTAAGCAATTCTCAGTAAAATTATATATACATGGGTCTAGCACACCTCCTCTCTGCATTTAACCCAACATCACACCAATAGAAACCTTGTGACCACTGTGTGGTGGCTACAAACTAGTATGCATAAGAGTATTCTTATTTCTATTATTATCCATCACTCTATGCATGTGGTATTTATGTATTACCCATGATGTGACAATATTATGTTTTTGAAGAAACTTACACCCTATCGTCGGTAATTATTTACAAAATAACTAACCTTAGCACTCACAGTAGTCAATCCTAGATCTGGGAATACAAACAAAATATCAAATCCATGACAACATCCCAAGGGAAATGATCTCTTTTGAAATATATATGAAATACCTTGATTCATTTCCTAATTTTTTCATGCATGCATCTCCTATTATGAGGTACTATAAATTCCTTTTTAGATTCGTCTAACCATCATAGTCCGAGGACATTCAGATACATGTTGTTGTTCATACATGCATTGACAAAAATTACTCCTTGTTCATGAGTTTAATGGACATCGACTGATATTGATTATTCCAAAAATATTTGTTGTGTCTCCAATTAAAATTTTGAACCCTAGTTGCTAATCAATTTTATCTTGGTAAGGTATGCATCTGTTGAGAGTGTCTTAAAGAGGGATGGTTACCATTAAACCTTGCATAAATGCAGACACCCTGTCAGCAGGTATAGATGCACAAATCCACTAGAAATAGTGAGGAAAGTAGTATACCCTTTGTAATTTATGAATTTTCCATGCAGGTATGATTTGTTTAAATGCTATTTTTAGTTTGAATAAATACGAGTTACTTGTGAAAGTAACTCGTATTTATTCAAACTAAAAATGACTAGCAATATTTGATTGTAATAATATTTGTTTCAAAGGCATATCTTTGTGGAAAATGATATGAGATGAAAATAAGATTTTCAGTCTTAGGAAAGTATGGGATTTCCTTCCTTTGAATGGTGGAATGCTTTAGACAATTACATTATGAGGAATGTATTGTGTTTATTTACATTCAATTGGAAAATTATTGCATGCTATTGCTTGTCTAGAATGCATTTTCATATACAAGTAATGGGTTGTCCTAGTCCCGAAATACCTACAACCTAGTACTAGTGGCTTGAATGGATTCAAACGAAGATTGGAACTAATCGACTTCTATTGAATATGTATATATGTTGTAACAAGGCATATTTAATGAAAGGCCTCCATTATTATAAAATATCTCCTTTGAGATCAATTGTAATTGATTTATTTCACTCTTTAAGAGGATTTGTAAACAATGTAATACTTGATTTCAAGTAATTATGGAAGAAGATGTAAAGTTATATCATTACATGAAATTATAATATGTTAGGGCTTAAATATTTAAATGTGAATTAAATATTGTGTCTAGATGACATAGAGTAACCCTAAACTAGAAAGAATGTATAAATCATGCATGACACTTAGAAATGTATCTCTAGTGACTAACTATGAATGACTATAAGGGAGAACATTGAAAGTTATCTCATTTTGTGGAGATTATAGTTGAATAAATCAAGTAAGGTATAATGGTAGACATTCACAAGTCTATGTGGGTTTGTGTGATAACCCCATTAGCTTCCTATTGTTGATATGGGAAAGTTAAGCATTGCAATTATTTATGTTCTATTATTAAGGAAGAACAAGCTAATCTTCAAGGCATATGCCTAATGTATGGGTTGAAATAAGACCTAATATAAGGACTAGTTTAATGTCTGATTTAAACTAGTAAAGGAAAAATGTGTTCCTATTTGAGATAGGAGAATTCCTAATAGCAAGGTAAATAAATCTTACTTGCAGGTCATTATAGGGGTTGGCTACTCCTATCTATATGATGAGCAAGGTGTAGCAACAGTATTGTCATTGTTGTCAACACAGTCAGTTAGATCGGTTGATGCAGTGGATAGGAGTTAAGAGGATCTTTAGAGTATGTACAGTTATTTTCCAAAATATCAAAGTGGCCCATATGCTAAAAATCAAAAGAAAATCACAAGGAAGAAAACTATCATGATATCGTGACATGTTGAGCAAGGAAGAAAACTGTCACGATATCACAACATGTTGAGCAAGGAAGAAAACTATCGCGATATCGCGACATGTTGAGAAGAAAGAAAAACTATCACGATATCGTGACATGTTGAGAAAAAAAGAGAAATTGTCACGATTTCATGACATGTTCGAAGAGAAAGTGCAAGCAAGCAAAACTGTCACGATTTCGTGACATGTTCGGAGAGAAAGCACAAGCAAAATAAACTGCCGCGATTTCGCGACATATTGCAAGAGAGTTAGTATGAAAGAAAAAGTGTCACGATTTTGCGACATGTTGGAAGAGAAAAAGGTAAGTAGAAAAAGTGTCATTATTTCACGACATATTGTAAGAGAGATAGTACGAAAGAAAATGTGTCGCGATTTCGCGACATGTTGGAAGAGAAAAAGGCAAGTAGAAAAAGTGTCGCGATTTCGTGACATATTGCAAGAGAGATTGTACGAAAGAAAAAGTGTCACGATTTCACGACATGTTGGAATAGAAAAAGGCAAGTAGAAAAAGTGTCGCGATTTCGTGACATATTGCAAGAGAGATTGTACTGAAGAAAAAGTGTCGCGATTTCATGACATGTTGGAAGAGAAAAAGGCAAGTAGAAAAAGTGTCGCGATTTCACGATATATTGCAAGAGAGGTTGTACGGAAGAAAAGTTTCGTGATATCGCGACATTTCGCATTTTCGTGACTTGAAAAGTGCAGGAAGGCAGAGAAGGAAAAGTGTCGCGATTTCGCGACATGTCGCATTTTTGTGACTTGAAGAGAGCTGGAAGGCAGAGAAGGAAAAGTGTTGCGATTTCACGACATGTCGTATGTTCGCGACCCAAAGGTAAGAGAAAGTGCAAAGGATAAAAAGTGTCGTGATATCGCGACATGTCATGTTTTCGCGACCCAAAGGCAGGAGAAAGAGCAAAGGAGAAAAAGTGTCGCGATATCACGACATGTCACATTTTTGCGACTCTAGGAGGAGAGAGAAAGTAAGAAGATAGAAGTGTCGCGATATCGCGACAAAAGTAAAAAGGAAGAGTACGGAGGTGAAAGTGTTGCGATATCGCGACATGTTATGTTTTCGTGGGTACAAGCCGAGAAGAGGACAAAGAGGCAGAAGTGTCACGATTTTGTGACAGGTCACTTTGACACGAGCTAAAAATAGAACCCAGTCGAAATAAGATATGTGACCATTAACTAAAGTTATGCAGCAGTTACAGGGGCCATTACAAAATAAAATCATGCAGCTAATAAAAGAACAGTCGAAGAAGGAGAAATCGAACAGTCATATAAATAGAATCGAATATGCATGCATGCACAGAAAAGAAGATGAATAGTCATGGTAGGGGTATATGTGTCAACTCGTAACATGCATCGTGTTTGACAAAAATCCTACCCTATATATATACAAAAGCAGTTACAGTTAGAAGGCGTTACAACTGACAAGTGGTGCATGAGTAATGAAAGGAGGAATTACAAATGGAGTTACAAAGATACAATATGGTTATAAAATGAAGTTTGCATGAAGAATTAAGTGCTGCTAAAATTGTGTGAAAGTGCTGCAAGAAGGGGGTTGAAAGAGTGTTGCAAGAGTGTATTCAGCAGAGCAGTGAGATCCATAAAAGAGCAGTAAGCAGATCTTTAAGAGTGTGTGTGTTTTGGTAAATAGTGAGAGAGGTTGGGTTAGCAACTGACCAGTCAGGGTCTTGTATAAGCGAAGGCATTTTTATGTCAATCTGATAGTTTCAAAAGTGTAGTTCAAGTTGGTGCTCCTTTTTGTAGGTGTAGAGAAATTAGGGGCTTGGTGCTCCTTCAAGTGGGTGTTGGTAAAGTGATTGTAAAATTGTATTTTGCAAAGGCTGGATTTGGATGGGAATCCAAGCAGTCATTTTTGAGGAGTAGCCAAATTGGTGAACCTCATTACATCGTGTGTTGTGGAATGCTCTCTTGTTATATTTGCTTTATTGGGTTTTAAGTTTTCATTGTTTCAGCATTAAGAGTTGAAGATTTAAGTTTTTAATAGCTACACTGATTCATCCTCCCCCTCTTAGTGTCATTATGAGACTAAAAATTGGTATCAGAGCCAAGTTCTTGAACAAGCTTAATTAGCCAAGGTGATCTTGGAAGTGAGACAATGGCAGGTGGTGAAGGATTCTCATCAAAAAAAGCACCATTGTTTGACGAAACTAATTACACATTCTGGAGACTCAAGATATAGACATATTTGTGTTCTCTGGGATACGACATTTGGAAATCAGTAGACAGTGGATACACCATACCCACCACTCCTCCAACCGATGTTGTCGGTAAGAAACTGTTTGAGAATAACTCTAAAGCAAAGAATGCTATCATGTGCGGTTTGGTGGACAGCGAACTGATAAATATTATGAGTTGTAAAATGGCAAAAGATATGTGGGACAAACTAAGGAGCATTCATGAAGGAGACGGCAAGATCAAGGAGGCCAAGTTACAAATGCATCGAGCTCATTTCGAAGCATTAAAGATAAATAAGGATGAGAACATGGAGGCATACATGCTGAGAGTTAATGGAATCATTAATGTGATTAGAGGACTCGATGAGGAAATGGAAGATGTTGTCGTCATGAAAAAGGTACTAAGATATCTTACCCAAAGATTTGATTCTTAATTTTTTGCAATAGAAGAAGCTAAAGATCTTAATACTTTTAGTATGGATGATATGCATGGTTCTTTGACTGCATATGAGATGAGAATAGAAAAAACTAAACCCACAAATAGAGAAGCTGCTTTTAAAGCACATAAAAATACAAAAGCAAAACAAGAATCCAAGGAAGAAGAGACATCAGATGAAGCAGAAGCAAACTTTGTTCGAAAACTAATCAGAGAAAAAGGAAAATACAGAGGAAAGCTACCATTTAAGTGTTTCAACTATGGAGGCATTGGGAATTTTGCAGCTAAATGTCCTATTAATGAGAAAAGCAAAAGTGATGAAGGTTCACACCAAGAGAGAAGTAACTAGAAGAAGAAACCAAATTTTAGAAAAGGAAACTTCAAGAAGAAAAGTTTCATATCCAAGAATGTCGATCCTTCGAAGACAGACTCTGGTGAGGATTCTGAAGAAGAAAAAGGTGAAGCTCTTTTCATGGAATTTGAAGAAGAAAAAATAGAGGAAAAACAGGAATGCAATAAAAACCTTGAGGCTGAGGTTGAAGTAGATTTGGAAGGTGAGTTGGTCGCTGCACTTAAAGAGCTGAGTTTAGAAAGGAAAAAGAATAAGAAAACTTCAAGAAATCTTGAAGATGCCAATGAAATCATATCTAGATTGAAAGTACAGATAGATGAATTTAAGAAAATATCTAAAGATATCGAAGTACAATTAACCATGAAAATAGATGAGTGCAGCAAGTTAGAAGAAGAGATTGTTGGTTTAAGGATACAGCTAGAAGAAATGAATCAAAAATTGAGTTGTTATCACAAACTTGAAGGAAGTTCTGTGAAGCTGGACAAGATTATAAATAACCAAAGGACTACAGGCATCAAATTTAGTTTAGGTTTCATCGAAGGAGAATCATCAAATGGATCAAAGGCCATAACTGTAGAACCCATAAAGAATGAATATAAGATCAGGTTTGATCAAGAAAAAATGAATCATGCTAAAGAAAGCAATAAAGCCAGGCAAGAGAGGAGTATTGACAATGATGGATTCACCAATGTCACTCATCAAACGAGAAGAAGATTTATGGCTCCCTCTACAAAATGGAAAAGACCATCACCCAGGTTCACTCATTCCTTTTCTGGTTATTGTTTTAAATACAATGGATATGGTCATAAGATTTCAGATTGCAAGTATAATGTAGGACAAAGGAACTCTACCAATAGAAATGTTTTTTCATCGTTGATGGATTATGCAGTAGAATGTTATAACTATCATAATTTTGGGCACATTGCAAGAAATTATCGAAGTACATTTGCAACAAATAAACATCAAGGAAGGAAGTTTCAACCAATTGGTTTGAGATAAAATAGAAAATTTCTAGAAAAACATACTCAGGCTACTGACAAAGAAAAGTCAAAACAAGTGACCAAAACTGTAATCAAACTAGAGTGGAAAGAAAATGAGCAACCCAAGGAAGAAAATGAATCCTTGATCGTATAGACAACATTTAAAGCATAGAACAAATCTGCACCATGGATACTTGATAGTGGATGCTCAAGTCATATGACAGGTGACAAACAAAAATTTGAGAAGTTACAGAAATATGAAGGTGGTTCGTAAAATTTGGAAATAATGATGGAGCTAAGATAGTTGGCAAAGGATTAGTTAAGATCGAGTGATGAGAAAAATCAAGCCAAAAGAAGTCTTGTTTGTGATTGGTCTGAAGCATAACTTGTTAAGCATAAGTCAGATTTGTGACAGAGGTCATGAAGTAATTTTCAAGTAGGGTTGTGAAGTCAGAATAGCAAACTATGGAAATTTGATAGCAACTGGATCAAGGACATCTGGCAACCTGTATACTCTCTCAGAGACTTTAGAAGGAGCATGCTTGATTGGACAAGAAGAAGAAAATTGGCTGTGGCACAAGAGGCTCGATCATATCAGTTTTGACAATCTAGTTAAAATAAGCTCAAAAAGGGCAGTAAGAGATATTCTCACCATTGGTAAACCTTTAAATAGAATTTGTGCCTCATGCCAAAAGGGGAAGCAAACTAGAGCCACATTTAAAACAAAAAAGTACCTCACAAGCAAACCATTAAAACTAATACATACTGATTTATGTGGACCCATGAGAACACAAAGCATAAATGGTGATAAATACTTTATGTTGTGCATAGATGACTATTCCAGGATGACATGGGTACTATTTTTGAAGCTTAAAACAGATGCCTTTGAGATGTTCAAGATTTTCAAAAAACAAGTTGAGAATCAAACACGAAAAAGGATTAAATGTGTGAGATTAGATAGAGGAGGAGAGTTCATCTTAGAGGAGTTTGCAGAGTACTATCAAAAATATAGGATTAGGAGACAGTTTTCAGCAGCAAGGACACCTCAGCAGAATGGTGTAGTAGAAAGAAAGAACAGGACAGTGCAGGAAATAGAACGGACTATGTTGACTGAGAGCAAAATAGCAGACATATTTTGGAAAGAGGCGGTCCATACTATGGTATACATCCAAAATAGGTGCATGTTGAGGACACATGAAAGCAAAACTTCGTATGAGCTGTGGTTCGGTAGAAAGGCAACAACAAGATACTTTAAAGTTTTTGGCAGTAAGTGTTACACCAAAAGAACTGAAGATAATCTTGGTAAGTTTGAAGATAGAGCTGATGAAGGTATTTTTCTTGGCTATTCGACAAAAATTAAAGCCTACACATGCTACAACAAGAGGCTAAAGAAAATTGTGGAGAGTGTCGATGTTAAAGTTGATGAAGGTAGGGAACGAGAAATAAGCTATAAAGAAAACTACCCAATTTATGAAGAAGTTATTAAAGGAGATGAGGAAAAAGGAAAGGAAAAGAAACAGAAAATTGAATTATATGATTTAAGTAGTGATTTAGAAGAGGAAGAAAACAAGAAATTCAAAACAGGTAGCTGGCAGAAAAATCATCCTAGAGAGCAAATAATTGGAGACCCCACAGTTTGTGTTCAGACAAGAAAAAGGGTAGTAAGTAACTACTCTCTATTATCTAGCACAAAGCCCAAAAATATTGTTGAAGCAAGCAAAGATGAAAGTTGGATGACGGCTATAAATGAAAAATTAGATCAGATCGAGAAAAACAAAACCTGGGAGTTAGTACCAAGACCTGCAAATAAAAATATAATTGGTACTAAATGGATTTTTCGAAACAAATTGAATGAAGATGGACAAGTAGTCAGGAATAAAGCAATATTGGTCTATAAAGGCTATGCACAAGTTGAAGGTATTGACTTTGAGGAAACCTTTGCACTGTGGCTAGACTAGAGGCAATCAGAATGTTTCTAGCTTTAGCAGTTCACAAGAATTTCAAAGTTTATCAAATGGACGTGAAATCAGCATTTCTGAATGGAAAACTTGAAGAAGAGGTCTATATTGAGCGACTTGATGGTTTCCAACTTGGTGATAATCCCAACTTCATATGCAAGTTGAAGAAAGTATTGTATGGCTTGAAACAGGCACCCAGAGCATGGTATGCAAGGCTAGACAACTATCTTACTCAACAAGGGTTTAAAAAGGGTATGGTAGATAGCAATTTGTATGTCAAAATAGAGAATGGCCATCTCATTGTCCTTATTGTATACGCAGATGATATCATTTTTGGCAGCAACAATGATGAGTCATGTAAGGGTTTAGCAAAGTAGATGCAAAAAGAATTTGAAATGTCAATTATTGGTGAACTTTCGTATTTTCTCGGACTGCAAGTTAATCAAAATGAGAAGGGCATATTTATTTCTCAAGTTAAATATGTGAAAGAGATGCTAAAAAAGTTCACAATGGAGGATTGTAAGCCTGTTAGCACTCCCATGACAACAAGATGCAAGTTGAGCAAGGATGACAAATCTCTAGATGTTGATCAAACCATGTATAGATCTATGATTGGGAGCCTATTGTATTTGACAGCTACCAGACCAGATATCTTGCAGGCAGTTTGTATGGTAGCATGATTTCAGGCGAGTCCCAAGGAGACTCATGTGACAATAGTGAAGAGGATTCTTTGGTATCTAAAGGGTACTATGGAGTATGGGTTATGGTATCCGAAAGGTAAGGACTTCACTCTTATTGTGTATTCAGATGCAGATTGGGCAGGATGTGTCGATGACAAAAAGAGTACCAGTGGAGGTGCATTCTATCTTGGAGGCAGGTTGGTTGCATGGCATGGTAAGAAACAAGAATCGGTCTCTTTATCCACAGCAGAGGTAGAATATATTGTAGCAACTACGTGTTGTACGCAGGTTTTATGGATGAAACAAGCCTTGAAATATCTTGGCATTAACTTCAGTGAGCCAATTTCAGTTAAGTGTGATAACACCAGTGCCATTAACATCTCAAAGAATCTGATTATGCATTCTTGCACAAAACATATTGCTATCCGATATCACTTTTTGAAGGAGAAAGTTGTGAAAGAAGAGGTAAAGTTGGATTTTGTCCCAACTACAGAGCAAGTAGCGGATATCTTCACAAAACCGCTGTCCAAAGAAATTTTTGAGTACCTTCGTAATAAATTGGGAGTGGTCATGTTTCCCAAGCATTGACTAGCTATCAGAACCACATTCTTAGGGGGAGCATTTATATACTTGATTATCTTTGTGCTCATATTTGTAATTTTTGCTAACTGTCATAACGTGTGCCTGAGAATGTTGTGCATGGACTCAGGGGGAGTCTGCAGTAGCCCTTTGGTATTATTGTCAAAGGGGGAGAAGAATTACAGGAAATTGCACAAGTGTTGCCAACAATTCCAAAGGGGGAGATTGATGAGCAAGGTGCAGCAATAGTATTGTCATTGTTGTCAACACAGTCATTCAGATCAGTTGATGTAGTGGACAGGAGTTAAGAGGATCTTCAGAATATGTACAATGATTTTCCAAAATATCGAAGTGGCCCATATGCTAAAATTCAAAAGAAAATCACAAGGAAGAAAACTGTCGCAATATCGCGACATGTTGAGCAAGGAAGAAAACTGTCACGATATCGCGACATGTTGAGCAAGGAAGAAAACTGTCACGATATCACGACATGTTGAGAAGAAAGAAAAACGGTCGCGATATCGCGACATGTTGAGAAAGAAAGAGAAACTGTCACGATTTCGCGACATGTTCGAAGAGAAAGTGCAAGCAAGCAAAACTGTCGTGATTTCGTGACATGTTCGGAGAGAAAGCGCAAGCAAGATAAACTGTCATGATTTCGTGACATATTGCAAGAGAGATAGTATGGAAGAAAAAGTGTCACGATTTCACGACATGTTGGAAGAGAAAAATGCAAGTAGAAAAAGTGTCACGATTTCGTGACATATTGCAAGAGAGATAGTACGGAAGAAAAAGTGTCATGATTTCATGACATGTTGGAAGAGAAAAAGGCAAGTAGAAAAAGTGTCATGATTTCATGACATATTGCAAGAGAGATTGTACGGAAGAAAAAGTGTCACGATTTCGCGACATGTTGGAAGAGAAAAAGGCAAGTAGAAAAAGTGTCATGATTTCGCGACATATTGCAAGAGAGATTGTATGGAAGAAAAAGTGTCGCGATTTCGCGACATGTTGGAAGAGAAAAAGGCAAGTAGAAAAAGTGTCGCGATTTCGTGACATATTGCAAGAGAGGTTGTACGGAATAAAAGTGTCGCGATATCGCGGCATGTCGCATTTTCGCAACTTGAAAAGTGCAGGAAGGCAGAGAAGGAAAAGTGTCACGATTTTGCAACATGTCGCATTTTCATGACTTGAAGAGAGCTGGAAGGCAGAGAAGGAAAAGTGTCACAATTTTGCGACATGTCACATTTTCGCGACCCAAAGGTAAGAGAAAGTGCAAAGGAGAAAAAGTGTCGCGATATCACGACATGTCGCGTTTTCGTGACCCGAAGGCAGGAGAAAGAGCAAAGGATAAAAAGTGTCATGATATCGCGACATGTCGCATTTTCATGACTTTAGGAGGAGAGAGAAAGTAAGACGACAGAAGTGTCGTGATATCGTGACAAAAGTAAAAAGGAAGAGTATGGAGGCGAAAGTGTTGCGATATCACGACATGTTATGTTTTCGCAGGTACAAGCCAAGAAGAGGACAAAGAGGCAGAAGTGTCACGATTTTGTGATAGGTCACTTTGGCGTGAGCTAAAAATAGAACCCAACCGAAATAAGATATGTGACCGTTAACTAAAGTTATGCAGTAGTTACAGGGGTTGTTACAAAAGAAAATCATGCAGCTAATAAAAGAATAGTCAAAGAAGGAGAAATCAAACAGTCGTATAAATAGAATCGAATATGCATGCATGCATAGAAAAGAAGACGAACAGTCATGGTAGAGGTATATGTGTCAACTCGTAACATGCATCGTGTTTGATGAAAAGCCTACCCTATATATATACAAAAGCAGTTACAGTTAGAAGGCGTTACAACTGACAAGTGGGGCATGAGTAATGAAAGAAGGAGTTACAAATGGAGTTACAAAGATACAATATGGTTATAAAAGGAAGTCTGTGCGAAGAATTAAGTGCTGCTGAATTTGTGTGAAAGTGCTGCAAGAAGGGGGTTGAAAGAGTGCTGCAAGAGTGTATTCGAAGAGAGCGATGAGAGCCATAAAAGAGCAAGAAGCGAGCTTTAAGAGTGTGTGTGTTTTGGTGAATAGTGAGAGAGGTTGGGTTAGCAACAGACCAGTCAAGGTCTTGTATAAGTGAAGGCATTTTTATGTCAATATGATAGTTTCAAAAGTGTAGTTCAAGTTGGTGCTTGAATTAGGGGTTGGTGCTCCTTTCTATAGGTGCAGAGAAATTAGGGGTTGGTGCTCCTTTCTTTTGGTGCAGATAAACTAGGGATTGGTGCTCCTTCCAGTGGGTGCTAGTAAAGTGATTGTAAAATTGTATTTTGCAAAGGCTGGATTTGGACGGGAATCCAAGCAATCATTTTTGAGGAGTAGCCAAATTGGTGAACCTCGTTACATTGTGTGTTGTGGAATGCTCTCTTGTTGTATTTGCTTTATTGGGTTTTAATTTTTCATTGTTTCGGCATTAAGAGTTGAAGATTTAAGTTTTTAATAGCTACACTGATTCACCCCCCCTCTCAGTGTCATTGTGAGACTAACAAATGTATGGGTTGAAATAAGACCTAATATAAGGACTAGTTTAATGTCTGATTTAAACTAGTAAAGGAAAAATGTGTTCCTATTTGAGATAGGAGAATTCCCAATAGCAAGGTAAATAAATCTTACTTGCAGGTCATTATAGGGGTTGGCTACTCCTATCCATATGATAGACACTGACCATCTTGGATTCCTGTGAAGTGCAACCTTGGACTTACTTGCATACTCATTTATAAGAGAACTACATGAAGATGTTTTTAATTTACTCATGAATTAGTGACAATGATAAGAGCTTAACAAAAAAATCTCCTTAAGATTGGTTGGTTTTGGTAAGGATGTTACATAGAGATCGTAATATTTCATTGATCCAATATCTAGTAAGTTTGCAGTTCCTTAGGAATCTCATTAGGCAATGGATCAATGTTATCTTTAATTTCTCTTTGATTTACTGCAATGGTACTATCATATTTCATAAATTCCACTAATTTGCTTTGATAGTCCATGAGGTTATTGAAGACTTTATCGATCCAATATCTTGTAGATCTACAATCATTTGTATACCTTACCAGGATCTAGATCGATATTGTCCTTGTATCCTCTTGGTTCATGTCATTGGCATTGTATCAAACCATATCAAAATATATCACAAACTATTGTTCATATAGATCTACCAAACTACGAGGCTACATAGATCCAATGCCTTGTGAGCATACAATTATTTGAATGCTTCACCAAATACTAGATCTGTGTTGTCCTCGTAGCTGCCTAATCATCCACAACAATAGAACATCTTCAAATCATGTTCTCTCTATCGACTATTTGCCTAGTAAATTGTTGGATCAACAAAATTTTATTTTCAACTAAGTATATTATGCAAATATGCTATAAACACCTAATATCAAAACAACTATTCACCAAGCATGCTAGATATTCTCTATCTGGTTGTACAAAATATTGGTCAATAGATAGAGAACTTCATCCATATTGGAAAATAATGATGAACTATCATTTATTCTTTTCTTCAAAGCTAAAACATCCAAACTGACAAACATATCCTTCAGAAACATTGGAATTTGAAAATCAGCACTATAATCATTTATGATTGTGTTAAGTAGTTGATTACCAAATCTTTGTGCTTCCTAATAGCCTATAATCCAACATGGACATCGTCTACTCATTCATACAAACAAGATACTTTAGACTTAGGGCAATGTTATCACATGGACCTCCTAGAAAAGGGGATTTCTTTTTCCCATGCTTTATGCATATACATTTATTTGTACACACATTGATAAAAGGAGAAGGGTTTCTTCTTCTATTGGATTGTCCATATGGAAGCATTACCCTCAGTCTAAAATATTTTGTTTATAATATTCTTAAATATTTAAACACATCAAAGGTGGCAATGAGTATTAAGTCCAATTCCTCATGTACATGTAAATATTTGCATATGTGTTAGGTAACAAACTTATATACTCTTGTTACCCTCTCTCATGTGTTAAGAAATTAAAAAACATCAAGCCATCAAAATATTTTATTTTTAAATGATAAAATCAAAAGAACCATACAAAATCATTTTGCAAACTATAACAACCCTGCAGATGTGTTTGTTGATTTTATTTATAATATCTGTAAGGACGAGGTACTGCTAATATGTTTGTGAATGCAGGAGTTGATTTTTTCTAAGTAAGAACAATTCTAATGATCGAATATCCTCATTCAAATGTTGCAACAGGTTACTCGCTTAAGGTAAGTCTAGAGAAATGATGAGCGGTGGGGTATTCACCATAACTGGATCTAAGAATCCTAGAGGTAATGCATCCACCAACGGTCCATGTAGTTGCATTTCATGTAGATGCATCTCTAGGTTGTTTGATTTAAATATTAATATATGAATATAAATATTTATAAATATATTTTCATAAATAATAAATAAATAAATTAAATAAATAAATAATATATATATATATATATAACCAAAATATTTAAATTAAAAGATATAAAGATGCTTAAAATGAAATATTGAAATAAATGTATGTCATTGCGATGTGAATGTAATGGAAAAAAATTAAATCTAATAAATAATTAATAAATAAAAAAATAAGAGATTAAATATAATTAAATAATTTATAAAGTAAGATGGCTTTTAGGGGATTAATTAATTAAAAAAAAGTAATATTCTCTAAGGCAATGATCTGGCCTTTCCTCACCACTTGGCAAGATTTCGATGAAAGAAGACATGTAAATTAATAGGTGTTATTGCTTAAATGAGGTATTTTTTTTATTAAAGAAGGTAATTGGGGGGTGAAATGGAACGGAGAAATAGGGGAAGAGAGGTACTAAGCGAAAGCAACATTAGAAAGCGGAAGTTTCAGGCTAGAATACAGTGAGTTTATTTCTTTTTCCTGTGATTATAAGTTATAGTGAAATTTTGTTGTGGATAAGATAAAAGAATATGCAGGCTATGGTAGAAAATTTAAATACAGTTGAATAAATTTCGTATAATAGATAGGAGGATTTATAATGAGATTGAATTTTGCTATGCATTGGTTTGAGAATTGTTGTGCATATAGATCTTAGAACTGCATTGTCATTGATAGATGACTGCTCTGATCTCTGGGAGTAGTTAGGTAATCCTTATATTTTCACAATAGAAACCCTAACTTCGAGCTGGTAGAAGCAACCTGCGAAGCAAGGAGTATGATTCAAAGTTTAGAATAAAGGAAGTGATGAGCTCTACCGCTTTAGAACCAGATAAAAAAAAAAGAATATATATATATATATATATATATATATATATAATATATATATATATATATATTTATTTATTTATTTATTTATACTGTACTGGATATAAGTTTTGTAGCATCACAAATTATAAATAACGTCACTTGTGAAAATTTTATGATATTTCTTTAGTCTACAATATAGTTTAATAAATGGAAACATATATATCTTTAACTCGGAAAGTAATTGAACTCAAATTGTTCAAATGACTTGATGAATAAATCAATGTGTGGCTATAATAACCTCTAGAAAACAGCTTATTACTTTGTGTAAGTTTTTATCCATTATAGTATAAACAGTGAGAGTCTCTGAGATGCTGTCGAGGAGAAGCAATTTTTAATTAAGTAAAAACCTTTGAGATTTATAGTGAAATGGAGGCTCAATTAGTTTGATATTTAATTGAAAAATAAAAATAAACTTCTATAATTTAGTAAATGGTAAAAAAAATATTTTTAACTCAGAAGGTAATTAGGTTTAAATTGCTCAGATAACTTGTTGGATAAATCAAAGTGTGGTTGTCATAAACTCTGGAAAATAGCTTGTATTTTATAGAATTAATTATAGTATAAATAGTGAGGGTCTATGAGATGTTTGCCGATGAGAAGTAATTTTTAATGAAGTAAAAACCTTTAAAGTTATAAAACAGTAAAACATTTAATTGAAAAAAAAAAATTAATAAATAAGGAAGCTTTTAAGAATTATTTAAAAAAAAATGATAATAATAACACTGCCTTAAGATCGCTAAAATTCCAAACCGCATAACGTTGTAATCTGAATATGCATTAGATAGCCATAGGAGGAAAACCATAGTGAAAAACTCATCCAAATAAGTTGGAAATAAACTGGTTAAACAAACTGATAATTCTGGCTGTGGCCATCAACCTAAAAAAAGTACCAATTGGAAGCTTTAAACAAATGAATTTGAGTTAAGGATGATTTCTTTTTACTAGGAAATACCGTGAATTGTCATAGATTATAATTTAAGAGAAAAATTTAGAATTCAATTTAAGGTAGAATTATTTTGGATAGTAAAACATGTGCTTTGAAAAGAATGTTGCATATTAAATAGTTACGCCTGTCAATCTGGTGTAATATTTAGATCACTTATACGTGCACATCCTGAGAATCATTCCATTTTGAAAATCGTGGTTTGTGTGGTTTAAGGTAAAGGTAGGTAGTGTAGTTGGGAAAGCATGTATAAATTTTAGTGACGTCTTTAGAAATTCGAGGCTTACTTAGGTGACAAATAATTCTTAGAATTAAAAAAGAAAAACTTATAAATTATTTAGAAGACTCACGGGAGTTCTTTTTACTCAATTGTAAAATAAATGTAAAATAAATGACATATAGGATAAGTAACTTTGATGAACACATAGTAAACACCAACTGCCCTATGTTTTAGAAAGATAGCATATTTATAAATATGTTTTATGTTTGTTTTCTTCACTTCGGAAAAGAAAAAAAATTATAATAGAAAATAGGTTATGATTCCTTGAATTATTATGCTTTTCTTTATACATAGGGGTAGAGTATTGTTTTGATTTTAATATAATATAAGAATAACATTGTTTTTCTATTATTATCTCTTTTCGTAAAAAATTAAGTATTTAAAAGAAAATTATTATAATAGCTTATGATTCCTTCAATTATTATGCTTTTCTTTATACATAGGGGTAGAGTAATGTTTTGATTTTAATATAATATAAGAATAGCATTGTTTTTTCTATTATTATCTCATTTCGTAAAAAAATTAAGTAGATGAAGTATTTAAAATAAAATTATAATAAAAAAATAGGTTATGATTCCTTGAATTATTATGTTTTTCTTTATACATAGGGGTAGAGTAATGTTTTGATTTTAATATAATGTAAGAATAACATTGCTTTATCTATTATTATCTCATTTTGTAAAAATTAAATGAAGTATTTTAAAATAAATTTTGTACAAGTAAGACATAGTCTATTAAAGAAAACATATTTATTTTAAATCAAGCCTTTGCAACTTTGCCACAACCTAAGTTTAAACATAATACTCTTGGTTGTGGGAAGACAACCTAAAAGGAAATTATCATAACATACTTATGGTTGTGGGAAGACAACCTAACTCATGAAGAATGTGGGTAGATATCCTTCTACTATCCAAACATTAGGATGTTGCGGGGTGGCCTTCATCCTAACATGGTTTTCCATATCTAAAATAAGGAGCGGGAGGTATAGGGGTGATGATATGGGCATCACACCTAGGAAAACCATACTAGTACGAGAGAAGAAGATCTTAAAAACCCGTAAGATAATTTGCATAATGAAATGGACATTACGCAATTAAGACTTCTAGGGTTCTACCAAGGTAGTGGTAGTTCCATGGTATACCTCAAGGAAGTGAGTGTACATCAGCTCTGGCATGTAAACGCTGGTATCTTAAGATAAGATACGGGGAAGTAAAGCATGCAACATCTAGGTGATATGGGCCCTGAAAGCAGAAATTCCTGCTTATACTTGATTTCTTGGGTAAGGAGAAAAATTAAATGGAAAGGCAAACTCACCGATATTTGGCCAATCTCGATCTCACGGATATTTCGACTGCAATGAAATGGCATCCGTAATAATTAAGCATACTTGTACTAGGCTAAGTTGGATAAAATTTTGGAAAAATTTCACTTTTCATAATTGAAACCAAGTGGGATGACTTGGGTTTTTACAGTTGGTATTAGAGCCACATGAATTCTTAGATAACCAAACCACTAGAATATAACAATCAAACTTTTGCATAGAACTAGCTTTTAAAATCCAAAAATTAAATTGAGATTAATGAAGCTCTTCTCTGTAAATGGGCAATGGCATCCAAACTAAAAGCTAGTTCCTCAAAAATATTAGTTACAGTGGCTCAGCGGGAAGGGCTGATCGAGAACCCAAAATGAGTCCTTAGAAAGGTTGTAAGGACAAGTGCTACTGAGGAAACAACTGAACCCCCTCGGGTAATAAGGAGGGAGAAGGAGCCTATGGCCAAGGAGGATAAGATGACTCGAATGATCCAATTGATGCAAGAGAAAATGAGTCAGCAGAGAGAGCAGATGGAATAGCAAAAAGCCCAGATGCTGGAGCATATGGTTCAACAAAATGCACATATGCTAGAACACATGGAACAACAAAAGTTCCAGTTAACCCAGCAATAGGATATGATTACACAACAACAAAATATAATTGAAAATTTGTCAAAGGGAAAAGAAACGATGGTCGTTGGGGAAGAAACATCTGTAGACCCTAGAAGGAGGCAAGTTGGGTTTGAACTCGATAAAGACATGCGTAAAATTGACATCCCTAAGTTTGACGGCAAAGGTAACGGTGAAGAGGCTGAAAGGTGGCTGAATAGTCTGGAAGCCTACTTTGCTGTCAGAACTTTGTCCTCCAAGTCTAAAACTTCCTATGCAGTCTTTTGTTTGATAGGAGTTGCAGTAGACTGGTGGGACACTTATAGGAAAACACATAATGTTGAAGCTGCTGATGTGCCTTGGGAGGATTTTGTGACTGTATTTAAAGAAAGATATTTATCCCCTCAATTTTATCTTGAGAGAACCACAGAGTTTGCCAGACTAACTCAAGGTAACATGACAGTCACCGAGTATTACCAATGGTTTGTCCAGTTGCTAAAATACATGTCAAAATATGAGCAAAGAACCGAGGTCAAAGTCCAAAAATTTTTGTTAGGACTCCATCCAAAATATAGTGACCTACTGCTCATGCTTAAGCCAACATCATTAACAGCTGCTTGGGACTTGGCAAAATAGTACGAAGAAAATCATAAGGCCAAAAAGGCTTATTACCAGAAAACCTCTGACAGGGAGGAACTATCAAAGAAAAAGAATGATGGACCAGCCAGATGGGAAAAGAACAAGGGAAATAAGGGTCGGTATGAAAACAAAAATAGAAATGAAAAGGGCAAGAATAGATTCCAGGGGAATAGGAATCAGGGCAATCGGGGAGGTCAATTTAAAGGAAACTTCAATAGATTTGAGCAAAGGGCTAAGGATGATGCACAGGGTGGTAACAATGGGGAAAAGAGGGAAAAAGCAACCCAAATTGAATGTTCGATCTGTTAGCAACCACATTACACTGACAAATGTCCCATGAGAGCTGACAAGAGGCAAGAGCCAACCCATAAAATCTATGCTGCAACAGGTAACTCTAAACTTAGTGGTCAAGATACTCCTTTTTGTTAGAAGGTAGAATTTACAATAAGAATATAAGGATTCTAATAGATTTAGGAGCCACTAATAGTTTTATTTCACCAAACGTATTGAGAGACATACCAAAAAGACCTAGGTTTATGGCTAGAGGATGGAAGGTTGAGTACGGATCTAGGCAAACCTATACAGTAGAACAATGTCTGTTTGATCCTCAGATAACCTTACCCCAGGGAAGAACTAGTTGGCCACTTTATGTAGCACATTTATATGCCTTTGATGTGATATTAGGAGTCGACTGGCTCAAAGCCCATAAGGCACTATTAAACTTTGAAGAAAGATGGATGGATTTCACTGACGACTCCAAACAGAGAATTTGAATTTGCTGTGAACGTAAGTCAGTAGAACCCCACCTTCTGTCAGCAATGCAAGTCAAAAGGGCTATCAAAAAAAAGTAGGGTGTTTGTAGTTAAACTCAATAAGAAAGAAGAAGTAGAGTAAAAAACAAGCCTTTTCCAGACCTACCCAGTGTTAAATGATTTTTGGGATGTATTTCCTGAGGATTTACCCGACCTACCACCCAAACGAGAATTTGACTTCTCAATAGAACTACTTCCTGGAGCTACACCCATAGCTTGAGCATCGTACAAAATGACTACTATTGAATTGCAAGAGCTTAAAACTTAGCTTCAGGATCTACTAGAAAAGGGACATATTAAGCCAAGTGTTTCACCATGGGGTGCACCGGTTTTGTTTGTGAAAAATAAATATGGGACCCTAAGACTCTGCATTGATTATAGGATGTTGAACAAGATGACTATCAAGAATAAATATTCCTTGCCCATAATAGATGATTTGTTTGACCAGTTGAAGGGAGCTACAATCTTCTCAAAAATTGACCTTAGGTCGGGATATCATCAGTTAAGAATTCGAGAGGAAGATACTCATAAAATAGCTTTCTGCACTAGATATGGGCACTATGAATTCACAGTCCTACCTTTTGGATTAACTAATACCCCAACAACATTCATGAATCTCATGAACAGTGTCTTCCGGGAACAACTGGATTAGTTTGTGTTAATTTTCTTGGATGATATATTGATATACTCTAAAACTAGGGAAGAGCATGATCAACATATGAGGGTTGTACTTGAAGTTCTAAGGAAAAATTAGTTATACGGAAAATTTTCCAAGTGTGAGTTTTATACTCCTCAGGTACAATATTTAGGACATGTGATTTCTACTGAAGGGGTGTCTGTAGATCCAAAGAAAATAGAAGCTATCATCGATTGGCCTGCCCCAACAAATGTTTTTGAAGTACGAAGTTTTATGGGGATGGTTGGATATTACCGACATTTTATCAAGAATTTCTCCAAAGTAGCTTATCCCATAACCAATTTGTAGAAAAATGGAAAAAAATTTAAGTGGACAGAGCTCTGTGAGGAGGCTTTTAGAGCACTCAAGGAAAAGTTGACTACTGCATCAATTCTCAGGATACCGGATCCAAATCTTCCATTCATTGTTTGTACTGATGCAACTATTAAGGGATTAGGTGGAATACTCGTGCAGTAGGAAGGGGTAATAGCCTATGAGTACCAAAAACTTAAGAAGCATAAGCTCAATTATGCCACACATGATCTGGAATTAGCAGCAGTGGTGCATGATCACCAAATCCTAAGATACATCTTTACTCAGCCAATGCTCAATGCCAGTTAATGGCGCTGGATGGAATTTCTGGAAGAATATGATTTTGGCATTAAATATATTAAAGGAAAAGAAAATAGGCTAGCTGATGCACTGAGTAGAAGAAGACATATTTCTGCTATGTCTCAATGTCAATTTGATTTAGTTGTACAGATAAAGACCCTACAACTTCAGGATGAGTTCTCCCAAAAATGCTATAAGTTGGTACAGGAGGGATCTGAAAAATCCAAAGAGTTTCAAATCAAGGAGAATACCCTATTTTTCCAAAATCGGATGGTGGTACCTGACGATCAGGACCTTAAGAACAAAATATTGCAAGAAGCACATTATACTCCATATTCCGCCCATCCTAGTTATGTAAAGATGCATGAAAATCTTAGAAAGGATTACTATTGGCCAGGAATGAAGAGGGATGTTGCTGAATTTGTGGTAAAATGTTTAGAGTGTCAGAAGGTCAAAGCAAAAAATTCGCACCCCGCAGGACGTCTGCACTCTTATGTGATTTCGAAATATAAATGGCAAGTAGTAACCATGGATTTCATTGTAGGATTGCCTAAGAATTATTTTCAGCATGATGCTATTGTAGTGGTAGTTGATAAATTAACAAAGGTGGCACATTTTATACCCGGGAATTTCAAATATGGATCTTCTTTAGTAGCACAAAAATTTACCAAGGAAGTGGTGTGGTTGCATGGATTTCTTGAAACCATTATATTAGATAGAGATTCCCGATTTACATCTGAGTTTTGGTGAGCATTGCATCAAGCATAGGGAATGGAACTTAACTTTAGTATTGCATACCATCCTAAAACTGATGGTCAGACAGAAAGGGTTAACCAGGTTTTGGAAGATATGTTGTGAATATACTATATGGATCACCAAACAAAATGGGAAGATTACATATTTCTAGTAGAATTTGCCTACAATAATGGATACCATGCTTCACTAAAAATTACACCTTTTGAGGCATTGTATGAGAGAAGGTGTATAACACCTTTATCTTGGAGTAATCCAGAGGATCGAGTAACGATCAGGCCGAATATGTTGAAATAAATGGAGGAACAATTAACTGAAATACGACTTAGGCTTAAAGAAGCTTCTGATCGACAAAAAAGTTATGCTGACCTGAAACGTACTCTAAGGGAATTCGTTGTGGGAGACAAGGTTTTCCTAAGAGTCAAGCCCACTAAAATTTCTATCAAATCCTCCAAACTCAACCCAAGATTTGTAGGACCATTTGCCATCATTGATAAAATCAGCCCAGTAGCTTACAAACTGGCCTTACCTCCCAACTTGTCTAAAATCCATGATACTTTCTATATGTCAATCCTAAAGAAATATATTCAGGATCCTTCTCATATTTTGAATATTTATCATTTGCAGATGACAGATCCCTTGCACATTGAGGTGCAACCAGTTAGAATTCTTGGATACAGAACAAAGCAACTAAGGAAAATAAGTATTGACCAGTGTAGGGTCCAATGGGACCAATATTCAGAAAACAATACCACATGGGAAGATGTGGATATGATGAAAAGATAGTTTCCTTTTCTGTTTGAACAATGATTAGAACATAAAAATTTTGTACATCAAAAACTGATTGATAAATTTTGTTGTGTAATGATATTAAACCATGTTGTTTTGTGTTGAACCACTTTTATGTATGACATTATACTATTTTATATTTGTTTAAAAGAATAACTTATGATGTTATATACTGCAAACACAGGGACTGTGTTTAGTCTTAGGGGGAAATATGTAACAACCCTGCAGATGTGTTTGTTAATTTTATTTATAATATTTGTAAGGACGAGGTACTGCTAATATGTTTGTGAATGCAGGAGCTGATGTCGTCTGAGGAAGAACAATTCTAATGATCGGATATCCTCCTTCAGATGTTGCAACAGGTTACTCGACTTAAGGTAAGTCCAAAGAAATGATGAGTGGTGGGGTATTTGCCATAACTGGATCTAAGAATCCTAGAGGCAATGCATCCATCAGCGATCCATGTAGCTGCATTTCATGTAGATGCATCTGTAGACTTTTTTATTTAAATATTAATATATGAATATAAATATTTATAAATATATTTTCATAAATAATAAATAAATTAAATAAATATATAACCAAAATATTTAAATTAAAATATAACTAAACTACTTTTTTACATAAATATGACTAAAATGAAATATTGAAATAATTGTATGTCATTACGATGTGAATGTAATGAAAAAATAATAATAAATAATTAATAAAAAAAAAAGAGAGAATAAATATAATTAAATAATTTATATAGTAAGATGGATTTTAGGGGATTCATTAATTAAAAAATATATAATATTCTCTCAGGCAATGATCTGGCCTTTCCTCACCACTTGGCAAGATTCCGGTGAAAGAAGACATGTAAATTAACAGGTGTTATTGCTTAAATGAGGTATTTTTTTATTAAAGAAGGTAATTGGGGGGGTGAAATGGAACGTAGAAATAGGGGAAGAGAAGTACTAAGTGTAAGCAACATTAGAAAACGGATGTAAGTTTTATAGCATCTGCAAAGGCAAATTATAAAGAACGTCACTTGTGAAAATTGTATGATTTTTCTGTAGATTACAATATAGTTTAATAAATGGAAACATATATATCTTTAACTCATAAAGTAATTGAGCTTAAATTGTTCAAATGACTTGATGAATAAATCAATGTGTGGTTGTCATAACCTCTAGAAAATAGCTTATTACTTTGTGTAAGTTTTTATCCATTATAGTATAAACAGTGAGAGTCTCTGAGATGCTGCCGAAGAGAAGCAGTTTTTAATTAAGTAAAAACCTTTGAGATTTATAGTGAAAGGGTGGCTCAATTAGTTTGATATTTAATTGAAAAAATAAATAAACTTCTATAGTTTAGTAAATGGTAAAAAAAATATCTTTAACTCATAAGGTAATTGATTTTAAATTGCTCAGATGACTTGTTGGATAAATCAAAGTGTATAGCTCGTATTTTATAGAAGTAATTATAGTATAAATAGTGATGGTCTCTAAGATGTTTGCCGATGAGAAGTAATTTTTAATGAAGTAAATACCTTTAAAGTTATAAAACAGTAAATAAGTTGACATTTAATTAAAAATAAATAAGGAAGCTTTTAAGAATTATTTTAAAAAAAATGATAATAATAACACTACCTTAAGATCACTAAAATTCCAAACTGCGTAATGTTGTAATCTGAAGATGCATTAGATAGCTTGAGGAGGAAAACCATAGTGGAAAACTCATCGAGATAAGTTGGAAATAAACTGGTTAAACAACTCGATAGTTTTAGAAATGAACGTTGTCGCCATCATCGTAAAAGAAGTACCAATGGGAAGCTTTAAACAAATGAATTTGAGTTAAGGAGGATTTCTTTTCATTTGGAAATATCGTGAATTGACATAGATTATAATTTAAGAGAAAAATTTAGATTTCAATTTAAGGTAGAACTATTATGGAAAGTAAAACATGTGCTTTGAAAAGAACGCTGCATATTAAATAGTTACGCCGATCAATCTGACGTAATATTTAGATCACTTATACGTGCACATCCTGTGCACATCCTCAGAATCATTCCATTTTGAAAATCGTGGTTTGTGTGGTTTAAGGTAAAGGTAGGTAGGGTAGTTGGGAAAGCTTGTTTAAATTTTAGTGTCGTCTTTAGCAATTCGAGGCTTACTCCGGTGATAAATAATTCTTAGAATTACAAAAGAAAAACTTATATAATTTAGAAGACTCACGGGGTTTTTTTTATTCAATTGTAAAATAAATGGCATATAAGATAAGTAACTTTGATGAACACATAGTAAACACCAACTGCCCTATGTTTTAGAAAGATAATGTATTTATAAATAGGTTTTATTTATGTTTTCTTCATTAAAATCAAAATGTATAAAGAAAAACATAATAATTCAAGGAATCATAATGTATTTTTTTATTATAATTTTATTTTAAATACTTCATGTACTTAATAAATAGGTTTTATTTATGTTTTCTTCACTTCGGCAAAGAAAAAAAATTATAATAGAAAATAGGTTATGATTCCTTGAATTATTATGATTTTCTTTATACATAGGGGTAGAGTATTGTTTTGATTTTAATATAATATAAGAATAGCATTGTTTTTCTATTATTATCTCATTTCGTAAAAAATTAAGTATTTAAAAGAAAATTATTATAAAAAAATAGATTATGATTCCTTGAATTATTATGCTTTTCTTTATACATAGGGGTAGAGTAATGTTTTGATTTTAATATAATATAAGAATAGCATTGCTTTTCTATTATTATCTCATTTCGTAAAAAAATTAAGTACATGAAGTATTTAAAATAAAATTATAATAAAAAAATACATTATGATTCCTTGAATTATTATGTTTTTCTTTATACATAGGGGTAGAGTAATGTTTTGATTTTAATATAATGTAAGAATAACATTGATTTTTCTATTATTATCTCTTTTTGTAAAAATTAAATGAAGTATTTTAAAATAAATTTTGTACAAGGCATAGTCTATTAAAGAAAACATATTTATTTTAAATCAAGCCTTTGCAACTTTGCCACAACCTAAGTTTAAACATAATACTCTTGGTTGTGGGAAGACAACCTAAAAATAAATTATCATAAAATACTTATGGTTGTGGGAAGATAGCCTAACTCATGAAGAATGTGGGTGGATATCCTTCTACTATCCAAACATCAGGATGTTGCAGGGTGGCCTTCATCCTGACTTGGTTTGGCATCTCTAAAATAAGGAGCGAGAGGTATAGGGGTGATGATATGGGCATCACACCTAGGTAAACCATACTAGTACGAGAGCAGAAGATCTTAAAAACCCGTAAGATAATTTGCATAATGAAATGGGCATTACGCAATTAAGACTTCTAGGGTTCTACCAAGGTAGTGGTAGTTCCATGATATACCTCAGGGAAGTGAGTGTACATCAGCTCTGGCATGTAAACACTAGTATCTTAAGATAAGATACGTGGAAGTAAAGCATGCAGCTTCTAGGTGATATGGGACCTGGAAGCGAAAATCTCTGCCTATACTTGATTTCTCGGGTAAGGAGAAAAAGTAAATGGAAAGGCAAACTCATCGAGATTTGGCCAATCTCGATCTCATGGGTATTTCAACTATAGTGAAATAGCATCCATGATGATTAAGCATGCTTGTACTAGGCTAAGTTGGACAAAATTTTGGAAAGTTTTCACTTTTTATAATTGAAACCAAGTGGGATGACTTGGGTTTTTACATAAAACTTTTTACAAACACCTATAAGCATCGATATTTTGCAAATCATTCACAAATAATCATTGCAAAAATTCTTTCATGAGCATTAACATTGCATTACAAACATCATCTTGATGTTTAGAAAAAACCTTGAAAGCATCAAAAGCACTTGCATAACATTGCAAAATACTTTGCAATAACATAACTACATTACAAAATTGATTGCAAAAGCATCTTATCACTTTGCAAAATATTTATAAAGAATATAAAATCATTGACAAAATTGATTCATCAATTTGCAAAACATTTGCAATCATTACAAAATATTGCAAAACACTTTGCAATTAGCATCAAAAATATTATCAAACATCATTTAACTTTGCAAAATGCTTGCATACAATAACTATTTTATCTACACTATCAAGTGCTTGCAAAGAGCAACACTTATAAGAAACGAAACAAAACTTCACCTATGTAGTCAAGTGTTTCATAAATAATGTCATTTGAACATTGGTGAAAATCCTAAATCTTATCTACACAGTCAAGTGTTTCATAAAGAATGGCACTTGAACATTGATAAGAAGAAAAAACTTCACCTATGTAGTCAAGTGTTTCATAAATAATGGCACTTTAACATTGGTAAAAATCTCAAATCTTATCTACGTTGTTAAGTGTTTCTTAAATAATTATACTTGAACATTGATAAGAAGAAAAAAATTCATCTACACAATTAAATTTTTCATAGAGAATGGCACTTAAACATTGATGAAAATCCTAAATCTTATCTACGCAGTCAAGTGTTTCATAAAGAATGGCGCTTGAACATTGACAAGAAGCAAGAAATTTCATCTATGCAGTTAAGTATTTCATAGAGAATGGCACTTAAACATTGATGAAAATTAAAACCATCTTATCTACGTAGTCAAGTATTTCATAGAGTGGCACTTGAACATCGATAAGAAGCAAAAAATTCATCTATGCAGTTAAGTATTTCATAGAGAATGGCACTTCAACATTGATGAAAATAAAACAACTTATTTATGCAATCAAGTGTTTTATAGAGAATGGAACTTGAACATTGATAAGGAACAAAATAAACACTATAGGTACCTCATCTATGTAGTCAAATGTTTCATAGAGACAGGAACTTGAACATTGATGAGAATAAAATATCATGTAAATATCACATGTACCTCATCTACGCAATCAAGTGTTTTGTAGAGAAAGGCACTCGAACATTGGTGAGAAAAAAACACATGCATATGTCATGTACATATCATAGGTACCTGATCTATGCAGCCAAGTGTTTCATAGATAATGGTACTTGAACATTGATGAGAAGAAAATATATATATCATGTAAATACTATAGGTACCTCATCTATGTAGTTAAGTGTTTTATAGAGTATGACACTTAAACATTGATGAGAGGAAAAACATTTTCAAAAACATAATACTTCATGTACATATTACAGGTACCTCATCATGTCTTAAATTCTATCATGAATATGGAACTATAGGCCACCATTTAAACGTAATGATATCATGTTCCCACCTATGGGAATGCATAAAGGGAAAAGCATCTACCTCTAAAAACTTGAACATTCTCCTATATCTAATCCAGATATCACCACTTGTAGCATACTACTTGTAGACACCAAAATAGCACCAATCCGATTATGTGATTACAAGCACTGATCGCACTAACACACATAGCCCCAGGGCAGCCCTCAGAGGTTAAAACAGTGGTTCTAACCACTCACACAACAGTTTTGCAAGTCAGAAACCAATTTGGCACCTTTTAGACACTTTATTGCTTATTCGTCCCACCCAGGGACGAGTGCTAGTTTTACTCGTCCTTCAGGGACGAGTGAAGGTTTTACTCGTCTTACCTAGAGACGAGTGTTGACTGATACTCGTCTCACCCAGGGACGATTACCAGCGCTCGCTTCGGGGTGGGACGATTGTCGAGTTTGACCGACAAAAAGTCAAATCTCGGCATATAACAACTCAGAACTACCACTCAGCTTTTCATGCATGACATAGGAGTGCGAGTGAGTTCTTTTGACAACACACATCTGCCAATTGACTTTCCCTTCCCTGCATGGGAAGGAGAGTAAGCTTTTTAAGACAACTCAGATTTGCCACTTAGCTATCCCTTCATTGCATGGGAGTGCAAGTGAGCTTTGCTAAAACATGCAAAGACATGCACAGAGGCAGTTAAGAAGCCCTTGATCAAGAAGAAGTCTTCTCTTCACAAACAAAAGCATTCATGCAAAGAAACACTTTTGCATGTTAATTCAAAAAGACCCCTTGGGTCTATAAAAACGGTGAGTTTTCTCACCCAAAAAAATATACAGAGAAGGAGCATTTTGAGCGACGAAGTGCTGCTAGTTCACTTACTGGCGATTTGTGCTTTCATAATCGTGGTATTTCTTTTAGTTTCATGTTTATGCTTTTGTCAAGTTTTTCATTTCATTTAGATTCATTTCAACCATCGTTAGATTCATCTTTTATTTTTCATACACAGGTGCTACTGACTTTCTTGTTTGTTTCTTTGAGTGCAGAGTTGCAGCATTAGAGGAGCGGCGAGGAGTCTACCTTACCAACGCAAGCGACGGCAACATTTGGCCCGCCCATTCCAAACGTGGGCATGCGGAAGGAGGAAGACTAAGTCACAAATTGTAACAAAGACCAATTTAACGCTCCTAGCCCCTAAAAAGGGAGGAGACGTCTATGTAACCGAGGATAAGAAATTTGAATAAAGAGGGCTGTGATTTCCTTACATCTTTTCTTTCGTCTCCAATTTATCTCCTTTCCTTGTTTTTGTGCATAGGATTAAAGCGTTACATTTCGTCTTATATTGCATAGTTATAGTTTTCCTTTTGCTTCCGGAATCTCGTGCTTTCAATGGCGATCACGGTGGGACTTCTGTCCTCTATTTTTGTTTAGGTTAAATTACTGATCTAAAATTGCTTGTTTTTTTACAGGTACCTATTTTTCAACAATCGGACTGTTATTCGTCTCTGCAAGTGACGATTACAGAATTGTTACTCGTCTCACCTCGGGACGAATAAATTATTCGTTCCACCCTGTGACGATTACGGTTCTGTTATTCGCCTCACCCAGGGACGATTATAGATCTGTGCAAATTTTTAGAGCAAATCAAAAATTTCCGATTAGGCAGAGAAGAGGTAGGGGTTTTTACAGCTTCTGTCAAATTTCTATTTTTTTTGTTTTCTGGTTTTCAGTTTGAATGGCTTAGGGAAAGATTTCTTTTCGTTTGCTTGTTTCAATTTCGCAAAATTAAAATGAACCCCACACATCACGTTACATTTTAAACCAAGGCGTTGGTCGTAAGACCCCAACCCTTGAGCAAGACCAACGGTGGGTTCATCACCACCTTGGCTTAGCTTTGCATCCATTCCCCGATTGTCAACTGTTGTTAGGCGTAAATCCTGACGAAAGCTGACCGAGTGCTGCTGGGGTGATTCCCATGCGCGCGAGGATAAGTCTTCTATGGTAGGTGCCATTAACAGGACAATCCCCCTTCCGTACCGCCTACGTACCACGTACCATCTGCTCTCACGTACTTATAGTCTCCCTCTCGTAAGGGCGGGTATATAGAGAGGTTGGTATATCGGCCTGGCTGGTATATTGAAGGGGCGACCATTTTGGGAGTTATAAGAGCCTTCATACTTGCATTTAAACGTTTCACAAAAATTTTCAAAAACAAAACAAACAACAAAAACACACTAAACCAGATTTAGGGCACACTATTAATCTTTAAAAGAGATAAGCATTGCTTGTGAGTGTGTATGCTATTTTCTATTTTAGACCAAAAAAAAAAAAAAAAAAAAGAAAATCATAAAAAGAATTTTTGCATTTTTAGGTTAGCATTACCATGGTGAATACTCGTAGCCAAGCCCAATCACGGGCAGAAGCTGTAGAACATGCACCAAGAGAGACAAATCGTCTCCGATATAGCCTTGAAGACTTAGCCATTCCACCTCACCGACGGGATACAACAGTTAGTTCACATCATGCAGAACATGGCTCTAGAGCCCCATCATTGAGGGGCACTCCAACCCATACAGTCATAGAACATGGTTCTAGAGGTGCCTCAAGGAGTGGCTCTCCAAATCAGGCCTTCAATAGACGAGACTTTAGAACCCCCTCTCTAAGGGGAACTCATGAGCAACAAGAATCTTTTCAAGAAAATAACGTATATATACCACCTGGTCTAGACACGAGGCCTCCTATGGAAGTTCATTATGGATGGCCTAGTGATGAAGCATTGTGTAATGCTATGGAACAACAACGGGTCCAGAACGAAGAACTCTATGATGTTGTGGTTCCTAATTTACCCCCAATTAATGTCGAAAATAGTAGACCACATCCAGAACAACAAGTCCTCCCGACAGGGCAAGGCAATTCTGCCCGCACCTTTTATGCATATCACAGACAAAGAGAGGAGGATCACTACATCCCTCCAGTCCAGTATCCAGTGCCAAAAAGATGCACGTCTGCACCTGCATTATATCCAGATCGCTTATTGAGACCAGAGTTTCAAGTTAATGCGGCCAACCTCGACGGAGGGAAGCAACATATAGGGGTCTCAGAGTACTATGATCGAAACAGATATGTAGGAGAGACATCTAGGCCTATCAAACAAGAGACAACAGCACAAAGTAACTTGGCATTTACACAACTAGCCGCCCGCCAAGCGCAAATCATGCGGCTTAAGCAAGAACAACAGGAATTAGAACATTTGTGTCACCTTGATCAAGAGCGCATTCAGCGTCAGACTGCTGAAAGGTTTTATAACTATGTGCCTGAGAAGGCCCCAGTACCTCGCGCACAGCAATCTGAGATGTATGTGAGGCATAACCCCTTAGTGCACGATAGGTCTCCGCGACTTCAGCAAGCACTGCCTCCAAGACCTCTTAGACCTGAGCGGGAGGCCATTCCCCGTGACCATGATGGGTATCCTCCGCGGGCACCCATCCATATTTACAGGCCTAGGCCAAACACTCCTCACGAAGATTATGAGGATTATTACCAAGAAGAAGAGCGGGTTGAAACACCCTATCAAGGCAGAAGGGATGCTAACCATTTAGTCATTCAAAGGCCTCAAGTTCCCCGCAACCCACAACGGGAACAAGCTAAGGAGGAGGAAATCATATCCTCCGATGCCTACAAAGTGTTGTTAGAACGCTTGGAGACTATGGAACTTAAGACTGGTGGGCCTCAAAAGCCTACCTTGCGCCAACTCCGTAGTCATCCGATACATCCGTCAGTGCCAGCACCTCCATACCCCGAACATTTCAAGCTGCCCCAATTGGCACTCTTTAAAGGGGATGAGGATGCTCAAGAACATGTGACTCGATTTTTGAGTCAGTGCTTTGGTATACAAGACAATGATGCATTATTATTGAGAACATTCATAACCACATTCGCAGGATCTGCCTCGGATTGGTTTACCCATCTACCAAAGCATAGCATCTACAACTTGGATCAACTAGTGGACGCGTTCCTAGAACGTTTTGCTTTCAATACAAAGAAAAAGGCGTCACTCAGTGATCTAGCTAGCCTCAAACAGTATGAGGAAGAGTCCATGGTCGCATATGGGAATCGATGGAGGACGGTGCTTTCAAAGTTGTCCTATCTCCCTCCTATGTCCGACCTAACTCAAATGTTCGCAAAGAGTTGTTTGCGATCGATCTCTGTGCTATTGCAGCTACAGCAATACGCCACTTTAGAAGAAGCTCTGGCACAAGCTAGACGTATCGAAGAGATCAAGATACAGGATGGCGAAATTGCCAAGCCTAAGAAAAAAGAGTGGAACAAGAGCACCAAAATAGGGAATACGCAACAGAAACCCGCCGCGGTCAATCAAGTTGCTATTAATGCCCCTACGCCTGCCCAAGCAACACAACCTTCAAAGGCTAATTATCAGGCGGTGCCTCATACTAATTATGAGAAAGATAACAAAAAATAGGATCAAAATCAGCAGCGTCGCCCTAAGCGACAATTTACTCCATACACTGAGTCTAGGGATTCCTTGTTTGACCGTTTGTCAGCGGCAAACTTGATTAATCTGCCAGATATTCCAACAATCGATCCTAATGCGCCGAAGTCTAAGGGCTACAGAGAGGATCTTTTCTGTAGATTCCATCGGAGGAGAGGGCATGACCTTAATGTCTGTTGGACGTTTAAAGGTTTAGTGCAAGATCTTATTGATAATCACACATTGGTAGTGGATAACCCCATCGCACCCAACAACCAACAAATGGGTGTTTTCAAAGATCCTTTACCCACACATGATGCACAAACAAAACCTTTGCATGTCAATGAAGTGCAACAGAGTTACCCCATGGACGGGTATGTTGGAATGATAAGTATTGTGACAAGAAACAAGAGACACCCAGGAGTTGTCCCCGCGACAACCACTAGGGAAGCTTCATCCACGTCACAACATCAACCGAATCCTACACAGTTGCCCCCACCTAGACCAGTGGTCACGATTCGATCTAGACTTACTCAAAGTCTACGGACCACATCGGCTAGGCTCTCCATTTATGAGCTTATTCAACAATCAGCGCCCCATCGGGAAGCTCTTATGGAGATATTAAAGGCAATTGAGTTGCAACCCCACGAAGCGGATTCGTTCAACAATTTTGTGGGGCATGTTAAACAGTGTACTGAACCAGTTATTACCTTTAGGGAAGATGAGCTAAAAATGGTGACTGGAGATGTACCGGATCCGCCCCTGCACGTTATTGCGCGGGTCAACGGGACTCCGTACAAACGGGTGTTGATAGATACTGGTTCTTCCAGTAACCTTATTACAACCGCTGCACTGAAACATCTGAAACTACCAGCCTCTCACATTGCACCTTCCACTTATACCCTTCGAGCATTTAATGATACGATATGCTCGATAGTTGGCACAATTGTCCTGCCCATACAAGTGGGACAAAAGATCATTCCTACGTTGTGCCACATTTTAGAAGGGGAAATGGCTTACAATATCTTGCTTGGACGGCCTTGGATCCGGGATATGAAGTGTGTCCCTTCAATTGCTCATCAATGTTTGAAATATACATTTGAAGGACAAGTGCACGTGGTCCCTGCAGATTTGGAACCTTTTAAGTACTGCAATTCAGTGCAAATCATGCCGCAGTCGACCCTTCCTTCAACGCACGTGGATTTCCAGTTAAATCCATCTAAACGGGGTTCGACTAAGCAAGAATCTCCCTTGCCAAATCAATCAAGTTCTCAGGCGGGATCATCTTCTTCATCCAGTCCTCCCACAACGACGCCACCTACGATGGCCACACCAACGGACAAAGGAAAGAAGCCCCTGGAAGCGGAACCACCTCTAGTCTCCAACATCTCTACAGGAGAGACGCCTAATCGAATGGAAGTTGAGACGCCTAGTGCACCCCACATGGAGTGGACTCAAGGAGAACTCCCATTCACTTCCCCTCAATCGCCAACGATTACTGTTGAGATGTCTAACACAGGCATGGGGGAGTACATAGTGCGAAATGTTGTTGCAACGCCCACACTTCAGTCTATGCAAGACATGGGAAGACCTCGACTCCCCATAGGCTCCGTGGTTCCTTTAGGCTACCCACCTAATCAGACAAATTTTATTTTTGGGGGCCTGGATCATGGCATTGAACCTTCCCAAAAAGAAGAAGAAGATGAAGATCCCTTTGTGGAAGATGTCAACTATCTGGCTAACCCAGACTTCGCATTACGTTATCTTAGCCAATGCAATTGGCATGGATACGGGTTAGGCCGGTATGAACAAGGAATGCATGTTTTGTGTCAACCAAGATACCAAATGCCTTATGACAAGTCAGGAGTAGGGTTTAACCACCCTTTTCCCCTCGACATCTTGGTCGAAAACATGCAAGGCCTAGGGATAGGCAACAAGGATGGGTTGGCATCAGATCCATATGCCAATCCAAATACGACTTATACATTGGGGGACTATTTCCCATTGCACACAAATAACCTTGTTGACCTCAACAACCCTTTCCCTACGGCTGAACAAGGAGAAACCTCACGGACTCACCCACAAGGGGAAGATGGACAAGACCACGAAGGGTCTTCTGAAGATGAGTCGGAGGACGATCATTCGCATGAATATCAAATGAATGATGATCAGGAAAGCTTCCTGAGGATGTTCCCATTGAATGATCCTAGTGAGCATAGGTTACAAGATCCTTTAGACATAGATGACAGGTTGGAACACTTACACATAGATCCAAGACCTAGGAGGCATTTCACCCTGGCGCAGTTATAGCAATTACTGCACCCCCCACTCCAGGAATACAACGAACATCTTCCGCCTGGAGACCCTATCAACTCATCAGTGCCTAGGGCAGACCCTGTTTGCAGGACCGCGTATAGGGCTGATCCCTTTGTGCCAGTGCCTACAGAGCCAGATCCGCAGCACCAAGAACATCTAGAATGTCAAGGTTGTCACATTTGCGGTTATGGAGATTACAATCATTTCATCAACATGGTCTCCATTGACTTGACCGCCCCCATCCATGATCCAGCCAATCCAACATGATTATTGCATCTAGACATAGAAGCTATTGATTGGGATCGCGCTGACACACCACCATCTCCATCAGAGTATTGGCCTTGCGGTGGGATGTTTCATTTCACTCCAAGACAGACTCAGGATGTCTTTCATGCTGAGGAGGAACTTGATGTTCCAAATGACGATCTTAATTCAGCAAATGATATCCATCTGATCCCCATTCCACACCAGTTGGAAGACGGATCCCATATGTCGCTTGAAGCAACGACCGATGTAGACATCGGCACGGATCCAATGAATCCACGGATTCTCAAGCTAGGGGTAAGTCTTTCCCCCGAAGAGCGAGCCGATTATGTTGCCCTTCTTAAGGAAAAGAAGGAGGTTTTTGCATGGTCATACAAGGATATGCCGGGACTAGACCCACAACTAGTCACGCACAATTTAACGCTTGATCCGACAATCAAGCCAGTAAAGCAAAAACTACGCAAGATGCATCCAACAGTAGCCTTAATGGTAAAAGATGAGTTACAAAAGTTGTTGGATGCCCAGTTTGTCATCTGTGTGGATTATCCGCCATGGTTGTCTAACATGGTTCCTGTCAAGAAACCCGACGGGAGGATTCGCATATGCACTGATTTTTGAGATCTTAACAAAGCGAGTCCTAAGGATGATTTTCCTTTGTCGAGCATCGACGCGTTGGTAGACGCTACAGCAGGCCACGAAATGCTTTCCCTTATGGATGGTTTCTCAGGATACAATCAGATTCGTATTAATCCTGAGGACCAACTAAAAACGGCATTCACAACGCCTTGGGGGACATTTTGCTATAAGGTCATGCCTTTTGGCCTTAAAAATGCCGGAGCCACCTACCAACGTGCCATGACATACATCTTTCATGATTACATGCACAAAACTTTGGAAGATTACATGGATGATTTGTTGGCCAAATCTCTTTTGCGCCCAGATCACATCGGTGACTTGAGTCAGGTCCTTGATCGCCTCATTGAGCATAAAGTCAGACTAAACCCCAAGAAGTGCGTCTTTGGCGTCACCTCTGGAAAGCTCTTGGGTTTCATAGTCTCCAAACGAGGAATTGAGGTTGATCCAAACAAAGTCAAGGCAATCCTTGAAATGCGTCCCCCAACCACCATCAAGCAGCTCAGGAGTCTGCAGGGAAAGGTTGCGTCGATCAAGCGCTTCATAGCGCAGTTATCTGACAAATGCCGACCCATGAATAAATTATTGCATAAAGGGGTCACATTTCATTGGGATGACGAGTGCCAGTCAGCCTTTGACGACATTAAACAAGTACTTGGCTTCGCCGCCAGTATTGGCACCACCCAGACCAGGAGTGCCATTCTATTTATACATCTCAGCCACTGAGGTGGCACTGGGCGCCATGCTGTCCCAAAAAAATGAACTTCACAGAGAACAGGCTACATACTATCTTAGCCGCACCCTGGTCAGTTATGAACTTAACTATGCATATGTTGAAAAACTCTGTTTGGCAGTGGTGTTTGCTACCAAAAAGCTACGCCATTACATGCTTAGTAATAAGACGTATGTTGTGTCTAAGGAGAATCCATTGCGATACATGATGAGTCGTACTTATCATAGTAGCCGCACGGCGAAATGGATCATGTTGTTGACGGAGTTTGACATAGAGTTCATTGGACAAAAATCTATAAAAGGTCAAGTCATCGCCGATCAACTAGCCGAGGCTCCTCTTGAAGACGATCAGCCTCCGACTTTCGAACTACCTGATGATGGGGTCTTCCATGTTTCGTAGTCGCCAGATTCTGATGAGCCTGAGTCCTAGGCTGACATAACCCTTTTCTTCGATGGTTCTAAATGTGAGCAAGGGGGTGGTGCGGGAATTGTATTCTTCACTCCGCAAGGTGCTCCAATGCCCTTGTCATTTAAATTAGACTTCCCGTGCACCAACAACAATGCAGAATACGAAGCCTTGCTCATAGGTCTTCAGACAACAATCACCATGAACATTAAACGATTGAATATCTTTGGTGATTCGTTGTTAATTGTCAATCAAGTAAAAGGGATATACCAATGTAAATGTCCACTTTTGAAGTCTTATAAAGCCCTTGTGGATAAATTCTTGGCACAACTTGAATGGTATGACATCGAGGCGCTCCCTCGATCATCAAATCATTTTGCGGATACTATGGCCTCCTTGGGGTCACTTATTCCGCAAGACCCTTCTGGTGAAATGACAACCATTCAGGTTAAAACATTATCGCAACCTGCGATGGAGCGTGCAAGCTCTGATCTGACGCCAAGAATCCACATGATTCAGATTGAACCATCTCCGGATAAGTTCTCTCGAATTCGAGATTGTTTGACTAAAGCCAACTGGGGGTCCTTGTTCTCCCCGACCCCTCTTACTAGCAACACCACGTTGTTTTTACAAGTTCTTTCCTGCTCAGCTTTTGTTCGGGATAAACTTCAAGAGGGATTGGCCGTTCATACTATCGAGGTTTCTATCAGCAAGACTGGTATACACCCATTCGGGATTACCTCAAGCTAGGTAATCTCCCACTTGGATTGACCCAAGCCGCGAAAAGATCATTCAAACAGAAAGCGGCAAAGCATGTCTTGGTAGGAGACATTTTGTATCGTCGAAATTATGAAGGAATCCTCCTTCGTTGTTTGGACCAGCAAGAGTCCGCTTGGGCGATCACCCAAGCTCACGATGGTACATGTGGTGGCCACTTCAGCGGTATGGCCATCACAAAGCGCATTCTTCGCATGGGTTATTATTGGCCATCTTTAGAGCGAGATTGTTGCGCATATGTGAAGAAGTGCGTGAAGTGTCAGCACCATGCTAATTTGACACACGTACCTTCTCAGGCTTTACAGCCGATCCAATCGGTTTGGCCTTTTTCGCAGTGGGGCTTTGATCTAATTGGCAAGATCTCCCCTGCATCGTCTGGTCATCACACGTTCATTTTAACGGCCACAGAGTACTTTACCAAATGGGTGGAAGCAATTCCGCTGACCACTACGACTGGAGCCCGCATTGCGGAGTTTATTTTGCATAACATCATATGTCATTTTGGTATTCCATCCAAAATTGTCTCGGATAATGGGACGCCATTCAAGAATAAATATGTGCGTGCTTTGACCACAAAGTACAAGATTCAACATAGCTTTTCAACACCCTATTATCCGCAGGCAAATGGGCAAGCAGAGGCGTCCAACAAAATGCTAGTCGCCATTCTCAAAAAGATAGTTGCAGATAATCATAAAGATTGGCACATTCAGATCCCGCTTGCCCTATGGGCTTATCGCACCAGCATTCGGACGCCCACTGGGGCAACTCCATTTTCGTTGGTGTATGGCTCCGAGGCAGTCATGCCTTTTGAGTTGGAGATTCCTTCCCTGCGCATTTCAATGCAAGAGTTCATCGATGATGACACTGCATGGGCCCGGTTAGATCAACTGACGTTGCTTGATGAACGACGCGTTAATGCTCTCGAGCATTTGCGTATCTATCAAGAGCGACTTAAGAAAGCATACAACATGAAAGTCCACTTCAGGGAATTTCAGGTTGGTGACTTGGTCTTAAAAGAGAACCAGCAGAATTCTAATTTGCCGTCCCATCTTCGGGATAAGTTTGCAGCAAACTGGTTAGGTCCTTACATCATTGACGAGTAGAATAGGACCCGGAACATACCGGCTTGCCTCTCTTGAAGGCATCAAGGAAACAGAACCCTTGAATATCATTCATTTGAGGTCATTCCACAGCTGAAGAGCCATAGTCCAACAAAAAGCTCCAAGGATTACCACAATCGCTTGGTCAACCCAAAAAGCTCCAAGGATTACCACAATCGCTTGGTCAACCCAAAAGCTCCAAGCGTGACCATCACTGCTTGGTCAACATAAAAAAAAAAAAAAAATCAACAAAAACAACACGAAAATCAAAAGTACAAAAACATTTGCATTTCAATTCCATGCATTTTCATAAACATCAAAATTACAAAAACAATTGCATTTCAACTCCATGCATTCTCATAAAAATAAAAATACAAAAATATAGGTGGCATTAAGCATTGCATCCATACATTGCATACTTCGCTAGGTCATACAAGTCAAAAGCACCATAGGCTGTCATTATTTGGCAATTCCATCATTTCCACCTCAAACCCATTTTCATAAACGCATACATCCCACATATCACCCTTTTATTTTAGCATTGTCAGTGTCGCCTAATGTATATAGGGTTTTCATCATTCAGATGTCTTTAAATTTCTAGCCAAAAATTGTACACAGTTAAGCAGATTTTACATGGGAAAGTTTTACTTGGATCACACCTTGGTACGTAGCATCCCAACACAAATTAACACACATAAAATAATTCCTAAGTTGTGTGGACGAAAGATGAAACCTGCACCGTAATCCCGGTTACCATAAACAAAACGGCTATCTTGCTTATCCCCCGTGCGAATGACCCTAGAAATGCTGAGAGTTGGCAAAAGGACAAGCTTCCTCCCTACCCAATTCCCCATGAATCCCAAGTTCTCAAAAGTTGCAAAAAAAACATCAAACATTTGCAAACGTCAAAACACTAAAATTTGACATCCTACAGTGCACACATCAAAAGGCACAAATAATAGTGATTATCATCACTCCATATTCAAATCCCTTGCTCAAAAAAAAAAAAAAAAAAACAAGACGAGTACTATCATAAAAATAAACAGTGATTTCATCACTATAAAGAGCAAGTATCCCAATACCATTAAAAAAAAAAAAGGGAGTCGACCTTGAATCCCCGGAATTCTCAGCATTTCGACAGGTCATGAGGCAAGCTTCAGTATCGGTTTGGTTGATAGCCTATCGACCATCGGCAATAAACCTCCCGCATGACGATATATCTGTCACATTAACTTGTGTGCAGATCAATGTTTGCATGTGGATGAGCTAGTTTATGGTATCCTAGATAACATCGCAGACAAATCTGACTAAATACAATAAAGGAGTTAGTGGAGCTAATTAGGTGATCCTCAGTACAGGTTCGGTTGAAAGCCCATTTGGCACTGGCGGTATCCTGATAAATAACACATAAACGAACTCAATTGCACACACAGGGATGTGAAATAACTTGGTTAAATTCAAGTCGAATTTATACCTTGATCAAAAGTCTTGTGAGATAAATGTATAGTCTTGGCTAGTTAGTTAAAATATCTAAATCTCAGAAAAGCTTAATTACATTTTAAAAACAACTGTCACATTTTATTCTGTACATCACCATCAAAATATATGCAAAATACAAAAACAAAGTTTTCACATGCAAAGTCGTTCCACAAAGTCATCCCATTAGTATCGCAAGTCAGTCAAATCTTGTACAGTCTATGGTGCATCGACAAACCATCAACAATTCATTTCATTCATTCCATAAGCATACATCATACAAATTAGAATCATCACATTCATAATAGCATATGCATACATCAATGTAAAAATATGTACATAAAAATAAATCATGCAAAAAAAGATAAACACCAAAAAGAATCATCTGTATATATATCATCCAAAATGCCCGCAAGCTACAATACCCAGTCATCTGACCCCGCACACTCCAAAATCTCAAAACCCCCGACCTAGGGCGTCGGCCACCATGATCACGCAGGATCGGTGCGACGAGAGCTACCCCCGTGGTATCTCGTCCTCTGAGACCTCTCAGGGCGACTGCTCGCCCCTGCATCCCGACCACTCGCTCCGCCCTCCTCTCGCCGCCTGCGTCGGGATGATGCTGACTGCTCCGTCCCGCTATCTCTCGTCCTGTGCGACGAGCCACTGGCCGGAGGCTCTGGTATTCGCCCACCAAGGCGGATAATCTCACCCTCCATCTCTGCCCGATGCCGCCCCCAAGCTTCCTCTCGTCATCTCAAATCTGCCTCTCGTAGCCTCCACTCTGCCTCCCGCCTACGGTAGTATGCGATGGCGTCATCGCGCTGTGCTAGCTGCACCCGTAGGAGATCCCTCTCCCATGCAGCATCCATATCCCCCGCCTGCTGGTGAGCCGCAGCCCCTGCGCTCCCCTGCCCTACCAGCTGTGTCCGTAGGAGATCCCTCTCCTGCATCATCTCTGCAAGCTCTCCATCCCGCCTCCGTAGCAACCCCGTCAAACGTGCTACCTCAGCGCGCAACCCCGCCTCTGTCTCCCCCAAGCCAGCCTACTCTGGAGCATCCTGCATCTCCGGCTGCTCCTCCTCCCCAAAGTCATCTCCTGCCTCTGCCACCTCCACCATCTCCACATCCGCAGGAGCTCCCCAACCCTCTCCTGGTGCCTCTGCACCCTCTCCGCCTCCCGCTGCCTCCTCTCCTCCCAAGGGTCCCTCCCCTCGCCACTGCCGTAGCGTCCACCACTCCTAGTACTCGACTGTCACTCCGATGTCATCGACGTCCGGAATGTCCAAAACGGTATCAGACTCCTCCCCCAGTGGCTCGAGGATCGACGCAGCTAGGGTCCTCTCATCACTCCGATGTCGGTAGGCTACGGGCTCCCTAGGCAACCCCTGGCGTACCCCAAACTATCGCGTCACTCGGAGGTAATGGAAGTACTCCTGCTCTGTCCCATGCCGTCCAATCACCCATCTCCCTATAGACACCAAAATAGCACCAATCCGATTATGTGACTACAAACACTGATCACATTAACACACACATCCCCCAGGGTAGCCCCCAGAGGTTAAACAGTGGTTCTAACCACTTACACAGCAGTTTTGCAAGTCAAAAATGATTTTGGCACCTTTTAGACACTTTATTTCTTATTCGTCCCACCTAGGGACGAGTGCGAATTTGTACTCGTCCTACCCAAGGACGAGTATGGATTTATAATCGTTTCACCCAGGGACGATTACTAGCGCTCGCTTCTGGGTGGGACGAATGCTAGGTTTGACCAGCAAAAATTTAGACCTCAGTGCATGACAACTCAGAACTACCACTCAGCTTTTCATGTATGACATAGGAGTGCAAGTGAGTTTTCTAAAACACACAAAGACATGCACAGAGGCAGTTAAGAAGCCCTTGATCAAGAAGAAGTCTTCTCTTCACAAACAAAAGCATTCATGCAAAGAAACACTTTTGCATGTTAATTCAAAGAGACCCCTTGGGTCTATAAAATGGTGAGTTTCCTCACCCAAAATATAGAGAGAAGGAGCATTTTGAGCGACGGTGTGCTGCTAGTTCACTTACTGGCGATTTGTGCTTTCATAATCGTGGTATTTCTTTTAGTTTCATGTTTATGCTTTTGTCATGTTTTTCATTTAGATTCATTTCAACCATCGTTAGATTCATATTTTATGCTTCATACACAGGTGCTACTGACTTTCTTGTTTGTTTCTTTGAGTGCGGAGTTGCAGCATTAGAGGAGCGACGAGGAGTCTACCTTACCAACGCAAGCGGCGGCAACATTTGGCCCGCCCATTCCAAACGTGGGCATGCGGAAGGAGGAAGACTAAAATCACAAATTGTAACAAAGACCAATTTAACGCTCCTAGCCCCTAAAAGGGGAGGAGACGTATATGTAACCGAGGAAAAAAAATTTGAATAAAGAGGGCTGTGATTTCCTTACATCTGTGCTTTCATTTCCAATTTATCTCTTTTCCTTGTTTTTGTGCATAGGATTAAAGCATTACATTTCGTCTTATATTGCATAGTTATAGTTTTCCTTTTACTTCCGAAATCTCGTGCTTTCAATGGCGATCACGGTGGGACCCTGTCCTTTTTTTTTAAATCACAGAAACTGATTGAATTTTTGTGTTTGTGCTTGACAGGTACATTTTTTTTCTTGCAGACTATTAATCGTCTCTGCAAGGGACGATTTCTGTTCTGGAAATCGTCTCACCATGGGACGATTGTAAAATCATCTCTGCAAGGGACGATTTCTGTTCTGGAAATCGTCTCACCATGGGACGATTGTAAAATCATCTCTGCAAGGGACGATTTCTGTTCTGTTAATCATCTCAGCAAGGGACGATTTTCTGTCCGCAACTTTTCGGAGCAAAAATTCGGAGGCAAGCTGGAGCGAGCGAGAGAAGAGGTAGGGATTTTCATCATCTCTGTTGAAATTTTCTGTTTATGTTTCTGTTTCTTTGACTGTTTTCATTTTTAGCTTGCATTGCTTAGGAAAAGTCATTCATGCATGTTTCATTTTCGTTGGATAAAATGAACCTCACACACTCCACGAAACAATTTTAAACCAAGGAGTTGGTCGTAAGACCCCAGCCCTTGATCAAGACCATTGGTGGATTTAATCACCACCTTGGCTTGATTTGCATACATTTCCTGATTTTCAACTGTTGTTAGGCGTAAATCCTGACGAAGACAGACCGAGCGTAGCTGGGGTGATTCCCATGCTCGCGAGGGTAAGTTTTCTATGGTAGGTGCCATTAACAGGACAATCCCCCTTCCGTACCGCCTATGTACCACGTACCTTCTGCTCTCACGTACCTATAGTCTCCCTCTCGTAAGGGCGGGTATATAGAGAGGTTGGTATATCGGCCTGGCTGGTATATTGAAGGGGCGACCATTTTGGGAGTTATATGAGCCGTCATAATGCATTTAAACGTTCTTCAAAACCTACAAAAACAAAACAAAACAACAAAAACACACTAAACCAGATTTAAGGCACACTATTAATCTTTAAAAGAGATAAACATTGCTTGTGTGTGTATGATATTTTCTGTTTAGACAAAAAAAAATCATAAATAAAAAAAATCATAAACAAAGATAAAAATCTACGCATTTTGCCACTCGCTCCAAAAGCTCCAAGGATTCCCGTAATCGCTTGGTCACTCCAAAATGCCCCAAAGGTGTCCATGAACCCTTTGGTCAACCCAAAAGTGCCCTAAGGTTCCCATAAGTGATGCAGAACCATCCAACAAAATATGGGAAATTTTATATTTTTCTCTAAATTTTAGTGCATCTTACCGGGCCATAACTTCTCAACCGTAGTTCCGATTGACTTGAAATTTTACAGGGAGTTAGGTGGGATAAGTTCTGATCTGACGCCAGGAATTCACATGATTCAGATTGAACCATCTTCGGATAAGTTCTCTCGAATTCGAGATTGTTTGACTAAAGCCAACTGGGGGTCCTTGTTCTCCCCGACCCCTCTTACTAGCAACACCACGTTGTTTTTACAAGTTCTTTCCTGCTCAACTTTTGTTCGGGATAAACTTCAAGAGGGATTGGCCGTTCATACTATCGAGGTTTCTGATCAGCAAGACTGGTATACACCCATTCGGGATTACCTCAAGCTAGGTAATCTCCCACTTGGATTGACCCAAGCCACGAAAAGATCATTCAAACAGAAAGCGGCAAAGCATGTCTTGGTAGGAGACATTTTGTATCGTCGAAATTATGAAGGAATCCTCCTTCGTTGTTTGGACCAGCAAGAGTCCGCTTGGGCGATCACCCAAGCTCACAATGGTACATGTGGTGGCCACTTCAGCGGTATGGCCATCACAAAGCGCATTCTTCGCATGGGTTATTATTGGCCATCTTTAGAGCGAGATTGTTGCGCATATGTGAAGAAGTGCGTGAAGTGTCAGCACCATGCTAATTTGACACACGTACCTTCTCAGGCTTTACAGTCGATCCAATCGGTTTGGCCTTTTTCGTAGTGGGGCTTTGATCTAATTGGCAAGATCTCCCCTGCATCGTCTGGTCATCACACGTTCATTTTAACGGCCACAGAGTACTTTACCAAATGGGTGGAAGCAATTCCGCTGACCACTACGACTGGAGCCCGCATTGCGAAGTTTATTTTGCATAACATCATATGTCATTTTGGTATTCCATCCAAAATTGTCTCGGATAATGGGACGCCATTCAAGAATAAATATGTGCGTGCTTTGACCACAAAGTACAAGATTCAACATAGCTTTTCAACACCCTATTATCCACAGGCAAATGGGCAAGCAGAGGCATCCAACAAAATGCTAGTCGCCATTCTCAAAAAGACAGTTGCAGATAATCATAAAGATTGGCACATTCAGATCCCGCTTTCCCTATGGGCTTATCACACCAGCATTCGGACGCCCACTGGGGTAACTCCATTTTCGCTGGTGTATGGCTCCGAGGCAGTCATGCCTTTTGAGTTGGAGATTCCTTCCCTGCGCATTTTAATGCAAGAGTTCATAGATGATGACACTGCATGGCAGGCTCGATTAGATCAACTGACGTTGCTTGACGAATGACGCGTTAATTCTCTCGAGCATTTGCGTATCTATCAAGAGCGACTTAAGAAAGCATACAACATGAAAGTCCACTTCAGAGAATTTCAGGTTGGTGACTTGGTCTTAAAAGAGAACCAGCAGAATTCTAATTTGTCGTCCCATCTTCGAGATAAGTTTGCAGCAAACTGGTTAGGTCCTTACATCATTGACAGTAGAATAGGACCCGGAACATACCGGCTTGCCTCTCTTGAAGGCATCAAGGAAACAGAACCTTTGAATATCATTCATTTGAGGTCATTCCACAGCTGAAGAGCCATAGTCCAACAAAAAGCTCCAAGGATTACCACAATTGCTTGGTCAACCCAAAAAGCTCCAAGGATTATCACAATCGCTTGGTCAACCCAAAAGCTCCAAGCGTGACCATCACTGCTTGGTCAACATAAAAAAAAAAATCAACAAAAACAACACGAAAATCAAAAGTACAAAAACATTTGCATTTCACTTCCATGCATTTTCATAAACATCAAAATTACAAAAACAATTGCATTTCAACTCCATGCATTCTCATAAAAATAAAAATACAAAAATATAGGTGGCATTAAGCATTGCATACATACATTGCATACTTCGCTAGGTCATACAAGTCAAAAGCACCATAGGCTGTCATTATTTGGCAATTCCATCATTTCCACCTCAAACCCATTTTCATAAACGCATACATCCCACATATCACCCTTTTATTTTAGCATTGTCAGTGTCGCCTAATGTATATAGGGTTTTCATCATTCATGTCTTTAAATTTCTAACCAAAAACTGTACACAGTTAAGCAGATTTTACATGGAAAAGTTTTACTTGGATCACACCTTGGTACGTAGCATCCCAACACAAATTAACACACATAAAATAATTCCTAAGTTGTGTGGACGAAAGATGAAACCTGCACCGTAATCCCGGTTACCATAAACAAAACGACTATCTTGCTTATCCCCCTGTGCGAATGACCCTATAAATGCTGAGAGTTGGCAAAAGGACAAGCTTCCTCCCTACCCAATTCCCCATGAATCCCAAGTTCTCAAAGTTGCAAAAAAACATCAAACATTTGCAAACGTCAAAACACTAAAATTTGACATCCTACAGTGCACACATCAAAAGGCACAAATAATAGTGATTATCATCACTCCATATTCAAATCCCTTGCTCAAAAAAAAAAAAAAAAAAAACAAAATGAGTACTATCATAAAAATAAACAGTGATTTCATCACTATAAAGAGCAAGTATCCCAATACCATTAAAAAAAAAAAAAAAGGGAGTCGACCTTGAATCCCTAGAATTCTCAGCATTTCGACAGGTCATGAGGCAAGCTTCAGTACCGGTTTGGTTGATAGCCTATCAGTCACTGGCAATAAACCTCCCGCATGATGATATATCTGTCACATTAACTTGTGTGCAGATCAATGTTTGCATGTGGATGAGCTAGTTTATGGTATCCTAGATAACATCGCAGACAAATCTGACTAAATACAATAAAGGAGTTAGTGGAGCTAATAAGGTGATCCTCAGTATAGGTTCGGTTGAAAGCCCATTTGGCACTGGCGGTATCCTGATAAATAACACATAAACAAACTCAATTGCACACACGGGGATGTGAAATAACTTGGTTAAATTCAAGTCGAATTTATACCTTGATCAAAAGTCTTGTGAGATAAATGTATAGTCTTGGCTAGTTAGTTAAAATATCTAAATCTCAGAAAGGCTTAATTACATTTTAAAAACAACTGTCACATTTTATTCTGTACATCACCATCAAAATATATGCAAAATACAAAAACAAAGTTTTCACATGCAAAGTCGTTCCACAAAGTCATCCCATTAGTATCGCAAGTTAGTCAAATCTTGTATAGTCTATGGTGCATCGACAAACCATCAACAATTCATTTCATTCATTCCATAAGCATACATCCTACAAATTAGAATCATCACATTCATAATAGCATATGCATACATCAATGTAAAAATATGTACATAAAAATAAATCATGCCAAAAAGATAAACACCAAAAAGAATCATCTGTATATATATCATCCAAAATGCCCGTAGGCTACAATACCCAGTCATCTGACCCCGCACACTCCAAAATCTCAAAAACCCCCAGCCTAGGGTGTCGGCCACCATGATCACGCAGGATCGGTGCGACGAGAGCTACCCCCCGTGGTATCCGTCCTCTGAGACCTCTCAGGGCGATTGCTCGCCCCTGCATCCCGACCACTCACTCCGCCCTCCTCTCGTCGCCTGCGTCGGGATGATGCTGACTGCTCCGTCCCGCTATCTCTCGTCCTGTGCGACGAGCCACTGGCCAGAGGCTCTGGTATTCGCCCACCAAGGCAAATAATCTCACCCTCCATCTCTGCCCGATGCCGCCCCCAAGCTTCCTCTCGTCGTCTCAAATCTGCCTCTCGTAACCTCCACTCTGCCTCCCGCCTACGGTAGTATGCGATGGCGTCATCGCGCTGTGCTAGTTGCACCCGTAGGAGATCCCTCTCCCATGCAGCATCCATATCCCCCGCCTGCTAGTGAGCCGCAGCCCCTGTGCTCCCCTTCCCTACCAGCTGTGTCCGCAGGAGATCCCTCTCCTGCATCATCTCTGTAAGCTCTCCATCCCGCCTTCGTAGCAACCCCGTCAAACGCGCTACCTCAGCGCGTAACCCCGCCTCTGTCTCCCCTAAGCCAGCCTGCTTTGGAGCATCTTGCATCTCCGGCTGCTCCTCCTCCTCAACATCATCTCCTGCCTCTGCCACCTCCACCATATCCACATCCGCAGGAGCTCCCAAACCCTCTCCTGGTGCCTCTGCACCCTCTCTGCCTCCCACTGCCTCCTCTCCTCCCAAGGGTCCCTCCCCTCACCACTGCCGTAGCGTCCACCACTCCTGGTACTCGACTGTCACTCCGATGTCATCGACGTCCGGAATGTCCAAAACGGTATCAGACTCCTCCCTCAGCAGCTCGAGGATCGACGCAGCTAGGGTCCTCTCATCACTCCAGTGTTGGTAGGCTACGGGCTCCCCAGGAAACCCCTAGCGTACCCCAAACTGTCACGTCACTCGGAGGTAATAGAAGTACTCCTGCTCTGTCCCATGCCGTCCAATAACCCATCTCCCTGTAGACACCAAAATAGCACCAATCCGATTATGTGACTACAAACACTGATCACATTAACACACACAGCCCCCAGGGTAGCCCCCAGAGGTTAAACAGTGGTTCTAACCACTTACACAGCTGTTTTGCAAGTCAAAAATGAGTTTGGCACCTTTTAGACACTTTATTTCTTATTCGTCCCACCTAGGGATGAGTGCGAATTTGTACTCGTCCTACCCAAGGACGAGTATGGATTTATACTCGTTTCACCCAGGGACGATTACTAGCGCTCGCTTCTGGGTGGGACGAATGCCGAGTTTGACCAGCAAAAAGTCGGACCTCAGCGCATGACAACTCAGAACTACCACTCAACTTTTCATGCATGACATAGGAGTGCAAGTGAGTTTTCTAAAACACACAAAGACATGCACAGAGGCAGTTAAGAAGCCCTTGATCAAGAAGAAGTCTTCTCTTCACAAACAAAAGCATTCATGCAAAGAAACACTTTTGCATGTTAATTCAAAGAGACCCCTTGGGTCTATAAAATGGTGAGTTTCCTCACCCAAAATATAGAGAGAGAGGAGCATTTTGAGCGACGGTGTGCTGCTAGTTCACTTACTGGCAATTTGTGCTTTCATAATCGTGGTATTTCTTTTAGTTTCATGTTTATGCTTTTGTCAAGTCTTTCATTTAGATTCATTTCAACCATCGTTAGATTCATATTTTATGCTTCATACACAGGTGCTACGACTTTCTTGTTTGTTTCTTTGAGTGCGGAGTTGCAGCATTAGAGGAGCGACGAGGAGTCTACCTTACCAACGCAAGCGGCGGCAACATTTGGCCCGCCCATTCCAAACGTGGGCATGCGGAAGGAGGAAGACTAAAATCACAAATTGTAACAAAGACCAATTTAACGCTCCTAGCCCCTAAAAGGGGAGGAGACGTATATGTAACCGAGGAAAAAAAATTTGAATAAAGAGGGCTGTGATTTCCTTACATCTGTGTTTTCATTTCCAATTTATCTCTTTTCCTTGTTTTTGTGCATAGGATTAAAGCATTACATTTCATCTTATATTGCATAGTTATAGTTTTCCTTTTACTTCCGAAATCTCGTGCTTTCAATGGCGATCACGGTGGGACCCTGTCCTTTTTTTTAAAATCACAGAAACTGATTGAATTTTTGTGTTTGTGCTTGACAGGTACATTTTTTTTCTTGCAGACTATTAATCGTCTCTGCAAGGGACGATTTCTGTTCTGGAAATCGTCTCACCCTGGGACGATTGTAAAATCGTCTCTGCAAGGGACGATTTCTGTTCTGTTAATCGTCTCACCCTGGGACGATTGTAAAATCGTCTCTGCAAGGGACGATTTCTATTCTGTTAATCGTCTCAGCAAGGGACGATTTTCCTGTCTGCAACTTTTCAGAGCAAAAATTCGGAGGCAAGCTGGAGCGAGCGAGAGAAGAGGTAGGGATTTTCATCATCTCTCGTTGAAATTTTCTGTTTATGTTTCTGTTTCTTTGACTGTTTTCATTTTTAGCTTGCATTGCTTAGGAAAAGTCATTCATGCATGTTTCATTTTCGTTGGATAAAATGAACCTCACACACTCCACGAAACAATTTTAAACCAAGGAGTTGGTCGTAAGACCCCAGCCCTTGATCAAGACCATTGGTGGATTTAATCACCACCTTGGCTTGATTTGCATACATTTCCTGATTGTCAACTGTTGTTAGGCGTAAATCCTGACGAAGACAGACCGAGCGTAGCTGGGGTGATTCCCATGCTCGCGAGGGTAAGTTTTCTATGGTAGGTGCCATTAACAAGAAAATCCCCCTTCTGTACCGCCTACGTACCACGTACCTTCTGCTCTCACGTACCTATAGTCTCCCTCTCGTAAGGGTGGGTATATAGAGAGGTTGGTATATCGGCCTGGCTGGTATATTGAAGGGGCGACCATTTTGGGAGTTATATGAGCCGTCATAATGCATTTAAACGTTCTTCAAAACCTACAAAAACAAAACAAAACAACAAAAACACACTAAACCAGATTTAAGGCACACTATTAATCTTTAAAAGAGATAAACATTGCTTGTGTGTGTATGCTATTTTCTGTTTAGACAAAAAAAAATCATAAATAAAAAAAATCATAAACAAAGATAAAAATCTACGCATTTTGCCACTCGCTCCAAAAGCTCCAAGGATTCCCGTAATCGCTTGGTCACTCCAAAATGCCCCAAAGGTGTCCATGAACCCTTTGGTCAACCCAAAAGTGCCCTAAGGTTCCCATAAGTGATGCAGAACCATCCAACAAAATATGGGAAATTTTATATTTTTCTCTAAATTTTAGTGCATCTTACCCGGGCCATAACTTCTCAACCATAGTTCCGATTGACTTGAAATTTTACAGGGAGTTAGGTGGGATAAGTTCTGATCTGACGCCAGGAATTCACATGATTCAGATTGAACCATCTTCGGATAAGTTCTCTCGAATTCGAAATTGTTTGACTAAAGCCAACTAGGGGTCCTTGTTCTCCCCGACCCCTCTTACTAGCAACACCACGTTTTTTTTACAAGTTCTTTCCTGCTCAGCTTTTGTTCGGGATAAACTTCAAGAGGGATTGGCCGTTCATACTATCGAGGTTTCGATCGGCAAGACTGGTATACACCCATTCGGGATTACCTCAAGCTAGGTAATCTCCCACTTGGATTGACCCAAGCCACGAAAAGATCATTCAAACGAGAAGCGGCAAAGCATGTCTTGGTAGGAGACATTTTGTATCGTCTAAATTATGAAGGAATCCTCCTTCGTTGTTTGGACCAGCAAGAGTCCGCTTGGGCGATCACCCAATCTCACGATGGTACATGTGGTGGCCACTTCAGTGGTATGGCCATCACAAAGTGCATTCTTCGCATGGGTTATTATTGGCCATCTTTAGAGCGAGATTGTTGCGCATATGTGAAGAAGTGCATGAAGTGTCAGCACCATGCTAATTTGACACATGTACCTTCTCAGGCTTTACAGTCGATCCAATCGGTTTGGCCTTTTTCACAGTGGGGCTTTGATCTAATTGGCAAGATCTCCTCTGCATCGTCTGGTCATCACACGTTCATTTTAACGGCCACAGAGTACTTTACCAAATGGGTGGAAGCAATTTCGCTGACCACTATGATCGGAGCCCGCATTGCGAAGTTTATTTTGCATAACATCATATGTCGTTTTGGTATTCCATCCAAAATTGTCTCGGATAATGGGACGCCATTCAAGAATAAATATGTGTGTGCTTTGACCACAAAGTACAAGATTCAACATAGCTTTTCAACACCCTATTATCCATAGGCAAATGGGCAAGCAGAGGCGTCCAACAAAATTCTAGTTGCCATTCTCAAAAAGAAAGTTGCAGATAATCATAAAGATTGGCACATTCAGATCCCGCTTTCCCTATGGGCTTATCACACCAGCATTCGGACGCCCACTGGGGCAACTCCATTTTTGTTGGTGTATGGCTCCGAGGCAGTCATGCCTTTTGAGTTGGAGATTCCTTCCCTGCGCATTTTAATGCAAGAGTTCATAGATGATGACACTGCATGGCAGGCTCGGTTAGATCAACTGACGTTGCTTGACGAACGATGCGTTAATTCTCTCGAGCATTTGCGTATCTATCAAGAGCGACTTAAGAAAGCATACAACATGAAAGTCCACTTCAGAGAATTTCAGGTTGGTGACTTGGTCTTAAAAGAGAACCAGCAGAATTCTAATTTGTCGTCCCATCTTCGAGATAAGTTTGCAGCAAACTGGTTAGGTCCTTACATCATTGACATTAGAATAGGACCCGGAACATACCGGCTTGCCTCTCTTGAAGGCATCAAGGAAACAGAACCTTTGAATATCATTCATTTGAGGTCATTCCACAGCTGAAGAGCCATAGTCCAACAAAAAGCTCCAAGGATTACCACAATCGCTTGGTCAACCCAAAAAGCTCCAAGGATTATCACAATCGCTTGGTCAACCCAAAAGCTCCAAGTGTGACCATCACTGCTTGGTCAACATAAAAAAAAAAATCAACAAAAACAACACGAAAATCAAAAGTACAAAAACATTTGCATTTCACTTCCATGCATTTTCATAAACATCAAAATTACAAAAGCAATTGCATTTCAACTCCATGCATTCTCATAAAAATAAAAATACAAAAATATAGGTGGCATTAAGCATTGCATACATACATTGCATACTTCGCTAGGTCATACAAGTCAAAAGCACCATAGGCTGTCATTATTTGGCAATTCCATCATTTCCACCTCAAACCCATTTTCATAAACGCATACATCCCACATATCACCCTTTTATTTTAGCATTGTCAGTGTCGCCTAATGTATATAGGGTTTTCATCATTCATGTCTTTAAATTTCTAACCAAAAACTGTACACAGTTAAGCAGATTTTACATGGAAAATTTTTACTTGGATCACACCTTGGTACGTAGCATCCCAACACAAATTAACACACATAAAATAATTCCTAAGTTGTGTGGACGAAAGATGAAACCTGCACCGTAATCCCGGTTACCATAAACAAAACGACTATCTTGCTTATCCCCCTGTGCGAATGACCCTAGAAATGCTGAGAGTTGGCAAAAGGACAAGCTTCCTCCCTACCCAATTCCCCATGAATCCCAAGTTCTCAAAGTTGCAAAAAAACATCAAACATTTGCAAACGTCAAAACACTAAAATTTGACATCCTACAGTGCACACATCAAAAGGCACAAATAATAGTGATTATCATCACTCCATATTCAAATCCCTTGCTCAAAAAAAAAAAACAAAAAACAAAATGAGTACTATCATAAAAATAAACAGTGATTTCATCACTATAAAGAGCAAGTATCCCAATACCATTAAAAAAAAAAAAAAAAGGGAGTCGACCTTGAATCCCTGGAATTCTCAGCATTTCGACAGGTCATGAGGCAAGCTTCGATGCCGGTTTGGTTGATAGCCTATCGATCCATCGGCAATAAACCTCCCGCATGATGATATATCTGTCACATTAACTTGTGTGCGGATCAATGTTTGCATGTGGATGAGCTAGTTTATGGTATCCTAGATAACATCGCGAGACAAATCGACTAAATACAATAAAGGAGTTAGTGGAGCTAATTAGGTGATCCTCAGTACGAGGTTCGGTTGAAAGCCCATTTGGCATTGGCGGTATCCTGATAAATAACACATAAACGAACTCAATTGCACACACAGGGATGTGAAATAACTTGGTTAAATTCAAGTCGAATTTATACCTTGATCAAAAGTCTTGTGAGATAAATGTATAGTCTTGGCTAGTTAGTTAAAATATCTAAATCTCAGAAAAGCTTAATTACATTTTAAAAACAACTGTCACATTTTATTCTGTACATCACCATCAAAATATATGCAAAATACAAAAACAAAGTTTTCACATGCAAAGTCGTTCCACAAAGTCATCCCATTAGTATCGCAAGTTAGTCAAATCTTGTACAGTCTATGGTGCATCGACAAACCATCAACAATTCATTTCATTCATTCCATAAGCATACATCCTACAAATTAGAATCATCACATTCATAATAGCATATGCATACATCAATGTAAAAATATGTACATAAAAATAAATCATGCCAAAAAGATAAACACCAAAAAGAATCATCTGTATATATATCATCCAAAATGCCCGCAGGCTACAATACCCAGTCATCTGACCCCGCACACTCCAAAATCTCAAAAACCCCCAGCCTAGGGTGTCAGCCACCATGATCACGCAGGATCGATGCGACGAGAGCTACCCCCTGTGGTATCTGTCCTCTGAGACCTCTCAGGGCGATTGCTCGCCCCTGCATCCCGACCACTCACTCCGCCCTCCTCTCGCCGCCTGCGTCGGGATGATGTTGACTGCTCCGTCCCGCTATCTCTCGTCCTGTGCGACGAGCCACTGGCCAGAGGCTCTGGTATTCGCCCACCAAGGCAAATAATCTCACCCTCCATCTCTGCCCGATGCCTCCCCCAAGCTTCCTCTCGTCGTCTCAAATCTGCCTCTCGTAGCCTCCACTCTGCCTCCCGCCTACGGTAGTATGCGATGGCGTCATCGCGCTGTGCTAGCTGCACCCGTAGGAGATCCCTCTCCCATGCAGCATCCATATCCCCCGCCTGCTGGTGAGCCGCAGCCCCTGCGCTCCCCTGCCCTACCAGCTGTGTCCGCAGGAGATCCCTCTCCTGCATCATCTCTGCAAGCTCTCCATCCCGCCTCCGTAGCAACCCCGTCAAACGCGCTACCTCAGTGCGTAACCCCGCCTTTGTCTCCCCTAAGCCAGCCTGCTTTGGAGCATCTTGCATCTCCGGCTACTCCTCCTCCTCAACATCATCTCCTGCCTCTGCCACCTCCACCATATCCACATCCGCAGGAGCTCCCAAACCCTCTCCTGGTGCCTCTGCACCCTCTCTACCTCCCACTGCCTCCTATCCTCCCAAGGGTCCCTCCCCTCACCACTGCCGTAGCGTCCACCACTCCTGGTACTCGACTGTCACTCCGATGTCATCGACGTCCGGAATTTCCAAAACGGTATCAGACTCCTCCCTCAGCAGCTCGAGGATCGACGCAGCTAGGGTCCTCTCATCACTCCAGCATTGGTAGGCTACGGGCTCCCCAGGCAACCCCTGGCGTACCCCAAACTGTCACGTCACTCGAATGTAATAGAAGTACTCCTGCTCTGTCCCATGCCGTCCAATAACCCATCTCCCTATAGACACCAAAATAGCACCAATCCGATTATGTGACTACAAACACTGATCACATTAACACACACAGCCCCCAGGGTAGCCCCCAGAGGTTAAACAGTGGTTCTAACCACTTACACAGCATCTTTGCAAGTCAAAAATGAGTTTGGCACCTTTTAGACACTTTATTTCTTATTCGTCCCACCTAGGGACGAGTGCGAATTTGTACTCGTCCTACCCAAGGACGAGTATGGATTTATACTCGTTTCACCCAGGGACGATTACTAGCGCTCGCTTCTGGGTGGGACGAATGCCAAGTTTGACCAGCAAAAAGTCAGACCTCAGCGCATGACAACTCAGAACTACCACTCAGCTTTTCATGCATGACATAGGAGTGCAAGTGAGTTTTCTAAAACACACAAAGACATGCACAGAGGCAGTTAAGAAGCCCTTGATCAAGAAGTCTTCTCTTCACAAACAAAAGCATTCATGCAAAGAAACACTTTTGCATGTTAATTCAAAGAGACCCCTTGGGTCTATAAAATGGTGAGTTTCCTCACCCAAAATATAGAGAGAAGGAGCATTTTGAGCGACGGTGTGCTGCTAGTTCACTTACTGGCGATTTGTGCTTTCATAATCGTGGTATTTCTTTTAGTTTCATGTTTATGCTTTTGTCAAGTCTTTCATTTAGATTCATTTCAACCATCGTTAGATTCATATTTTATGTTTCATACACAGGTGCTACTGACTTTCTTGTTTGTTTCTTTGAGTGCAGAGTTGCAGCATTAGAGGAGCGACGAGGAGTCTACCTTACCAACGCAAGCGATGGCAACATTTGGCCCGCCCATTCCAAACGTGGGCATGCGGAAGGAGGAAGACTAAAATCACAAATTGTAACAAAGACCAATTTAATGCTCCTAGCCCCTAAAATGGGAGGAGACGTATATGTAACCGAGGAAAAAAAATTTGAATAAAGAGGGCTGTGATTTCCTTACATCTGTGCTTTCATTTCCAATTTATCTCTTTTCCTTGTTTTTGTGCATAGGATTAAAGCGTTACATTTTGTCTTATATTGCATAGTTATAGTTTTCCTTTTACTTTCGAAATCTCGTGCTTTCACTCCCCCTCCGAACCTATCGAAGCCAATCATCTGCCTCTGGCCATGCAGGGCAATCTCGATATGGCCTCCATCTCACATTTCCGGGAGTCAGTCGTGACAGTGCATCTCTGTAATGGTCGACGTCTCCCGTGAATCGTCGACTATGCCCCCACTCCTCTGACCGGTACCATAAGGCACCATACCCAATATCCCTGTCCACCATCTCAGCTCGGGTAGTCCAGGGCAACCCTCGTGGTCGCTCTATGGCTATGTGTTGCCATGCCCAGCACTACAACAAGAAACTGCACCCCATCCCCTTTCGCCTCCGACAGCGGACCTCATACAGCTCATCATATAGTTGTGCCAAAAGCGTCTGACCCCACCTCATGATGATCGGCTCTGTCACCGGGAAACCCACCAACTGCCACACCACATCTAATAGGTTCCATGGTAACCTCGCTCCTGAAGAGTCTGGCAGGAGTATGTTGGAAATGAGGCTCATGAGCACTGCATGCCTCACTCCCAACATTCCCCTCGCGTACCAGTATCGCACCAAGATCCCCCCAATGTGGCAATCCAGCTCTGCCCTCTCCAATGAGGTCATCCCATCATCATCCTCCCCATATCCAAAGTACCGCGTCAGTACCGCTGTCCTCTGGCCCCGTGGTGTCGTCCGAATGGGAACCCCGTCTATCGAAATCCGAAGAATCGATACACGTCCTCCAAGGTGACAGTCATCTCCCCTATCGGAAGATGGAAGGTGTTCGTCCGAACATCCCATAGGCCAATCAGTGATGTAAGGTACGCCCGGTCCGCCACAACTGCATCCAACCGAGCCACATGCTTGAGCCCTAGGGCATCAAACCACTCCCAGTCATCATTAGTCAATGCCTCGCGGGCATTATAAAAAATGGTCGGTACTCGATGTCGACTCTTCACCACCTGCACATCACAAAAAAAAACAACAAACATCAAAAACATGCATCCAAATTACCATCACATGTACAAAAATGCCTAACTGTACAGTAACATCTTTCATTCACATGTACATCCAAAAAAAAAAAAAAAATTCATCAATTTTGCATCTTTAATTTCATCAAAAAAAACAAATATGACAAAAATTTGACATGGTTTACCTACGGTTTTACCTAAGTTTACCATTTCAACCAAAAAAATTCATTTTTAATTTCATAAAAAACAAAAAAAAATTGACATGGTTTACCTACGGTTTTACCTAAGTTTACCATTTCAACCAAACAAATTTATCTTTCATTTCATAAAACACGGAAAAAAATTTGACATGGTTTACCTACGGTTTTACCTAAGTTTACCATTTCAACCAAAAAAATTCATTTTTAATTTCATAAAAAAAACAAAAAAAAATTGACATGGTTTACCTACGGTTTTACCTAAGTTTACCATTTCAACCAAACAAATTTATCTTTAATTTCATAAAACACGAAAAAAAAATTGACATGGTTTACCTACGGTTTTACCTAGGTTTACCATTTCAACCAAAAAAATTCATTTTTAATTTCATAAAAAACGAAAAAAATTTGACATGGTTTACCTACGGTTTTACCTAAGTTTACCATTTCAACCAAACAAATTTATCTTTAATTTCATCAAAAACAATAAAAAAAATTGACATGGTTTACCTATGGTTTCGACCTAAGTTTACCATTTCAATACAAAAAACAAATTCATTCATTTTCCATTTTTTAATTTCATAAACATAACACAAAAATATGGGCATGGTTTACCTATGGTTTCGACCTAAGTTTTCCCATTCACATAAAAAACAAAGCATTTTTTTTAACCATGGTTACCCTAAGTGTTACTCTAAGTTTCATTTTGGGTTTATCCTACGGTTTTCCATCTAAGTTTTCATCGGTTTGCATCCGCGTAGTCTTTGGTTTCATGGTTTTCCATTCATTTACCTTTTAATTTAATTAATTAGGGTTTCATGTTTCAATAAACGAAAAACAATAAAAACATATTTGCATTTTTCAAATTCACAATTGAGGAGACGGTGCACTTACTGGTCTCGCCTCGGCTCCTCCACTCGACGACCCGGTCTGTACACTCATGGTGGCTAGATAATCCGGCAGCGCTTCACGTCAGAAATCTACCTCCTCCTCCCAGAGCTCCAAATCGCAATCGTTGAACAGTGCAAATGAACCAAATCCATCATTTTTGCCTATTTATACTTTTTGTCATTCGGTAATCGTCCTTTAAAGGGATGAGCGCTCTTCGGCGTGCTCGTCCCACCCCAGGACGACTACCGACGCAGCGCACTCGTCTTACCCCAGGACGAGTGCTATCACTGCAATCGTCCCACCACGGGACGAATACCAAAAAAAAAAACACATAAAAAACAACCACAACATAAAAATGACAAATGCCAACAAAATAAAAAATAGGTCAAAACAGTCGGGGACCTGCTCGAGCATGCTTAGCGGTAAACCATCTAACGGCACCCTTGCACACGTCCTCTTGGGTCAAGCGACTCGTCGCTTTTCTCATGTCGGTCATTCCCTCATCGATTCGTCACTTGAGGGGGTAGTCACACTTAGTTGCCAATCAACACCATTATACCCAGTCTGGGAAATGACACGCATTCAAAGGATCATTGCAAATGATAATCGTGCTCCTGCTTGGGGCAACAAACAAGCAATCATCACAAACTGATCATATACTTGGCATTCGTGAATCATGAACTCAAGGTTCCCACAACAAAAGGTTGCGCCCTTTGCCTATTCATGACTGATCAATGTCTAAGTTCAAGTAATACCTCACCGAACCAGGTTAATTCTTGATTTAAGTTCCTTAGCTCGTCAGAAGCAAGGATTCAAGAATGCGTGCCCTTTCCATACTTGGGGCATCAAGAGTTGTTTAGGTTACTGAGAAACCCTAATCATTAGTGCTTTGGTTATATTTTTGCTCAGCGTTGCGCCTTGCACAACGCTTCCCAAAAAGGGGCATCTATAGACACCAAAATAGCACCAATCCGATTATGTGATTACAAGCACTGATCGCACTAACACACATAGTTCCCAGGGCAGCCCTCAGAGGTTAAAACAGTGGTTCTAACCACTCGCACAGCAGTTTTGCAAGTCAGAAACCAATTTGGCACCTTTTAGACACTTTATTACTTATTCGTCCTACCCAGGGACGAGTGCAGTTTTTACTCGTCCTTCCCAAGGACGAGTGAAGGTTTTACTCGTCTTACCTAGAGACGAGTGTTGACTGATACTCGTCTCACCCAGGGACGATTACCAGCGCTCGCTTCGGGGTGGGACGATTGTCAGGTTTGACCGGAAAAAAGTCAAATCTCGACATATAACAACTCAGAACTACCACTCAGCTTTTCATGCATGACATAGGAGTGTGAGTGAGTTCTTTTGACAACACACATCTGCCAATTGACTTTCCCTTCCCCGCATGGGAAGGAGAGTAAGCTTTTTAAGACAACTCGGATTTGCCACTTAGCTATCCCTTCATTGCATGGGAGTGCAAGTGAGCTTTGCTAAAACATGCAAAGACATGCACAGAGGCAGTTAAGAAGCCCTTGATCAAGAAGAAGCCTTCTCTTCACAAACAAAAGCATTCATGCAAAGAAACACTTTTGCATGTTAATTCAAAAATACCCCTTGGGTCTATAAAAACGGTGAGTTTTCTCACCCAAAAAAATATACAGAGAAGGAGCATTTTGAGCGACGAAGTGCTGCTAGTTCACTTACGGGCGATTTGTGCTTTCATAATCGTGGTATTTCTTTTAGTTTCATGTTTATGCTTTTGTCAAGTTTTTCATTTCATTTAGATTCATTTCAACCATCGTTAGATTCATCTTTTATTTTTCATACACAGGTGCTACTGACTTTCTTGTTTGTTTCTTTGAGTGCATATTTGCAGCATTAGAGGAGCGACGAGGAGTCTACCTTACCAACGCAAGTGGCGGCAACATTTGGCCCGCCCATTCCAAACGTGGGCATGCGGAAGGAGGAAGACTAAGTCACAAATTGTAACAAAGACCAATTTAATGCTCCTAGCCCCTAAAAAGGGAGGAGACGTCTATGTAACCGAGGATAAGAAATTTGAATAAAGAGGGCTGTGATTTCCTTACATCTTTTCTTTCATCTCCAATTTATCTCCTTTCCTTGTTTTTGTGCATAGGATTAAAGCGTTACATTTCGTCTTATATTGCATAGTTATAGTTTTCCTTTTGCTTTCGGAATCTATATATAATGGTACTTGAACATTGATGAGAAGAAAATATATATATCATGTAAATACTATAGGTACCTCATCTATGCAGTTAAGTGTTTTATAGAGTATGACACTTAAACATTGATGAGAGGAAAAACATTTTCAAAAACATAATACTTCATATACATATTACAGGTACCTCATCATGTCTTAAATTCTATCATGAATATGGCACTATAGGCCACCATTTAAACGTAATGATATCATGTTCCCACCTATGGGAATGCATAAAGGGAAAAGCATCTACCTCTAAAAACATGAGCATTCTCCTATATCTAATCCAGATATCACCACTTGTAGCATACTTCTATATCATCCAAAATCTCAATACATCTCTCAAAATAGGGAAATTTCCCTCACCATTTGTTCATCATTATCTTACAAAAGCATTATCAAACTACAAATTATAACTACAATCTCTTAAGTCAACTATATCATGAAATCTCAACACATCAATACATAAATCATATATCAAAGCATCAACATCAAACCAAAATAATCAAAACATCATATCAAGATAAAAAACACAAGTATCATATATATTTATATGCCTCATATCATACATGTTGCTAGAGAAGGTGTATCACAAAATAAAATAAAATGATACACTCAACTCATGAAAGGAGGGTGTACCTGTTGACACCTTTTTGTCACATTATACAAGTGGTAGAAGATAGTAGAATTTTGTATAATATTTCCTTGTTAAAAGTTTTTCTTTTATTTTAAGTTGCAGCAATTTTGACTCTCCCTATCGCCCTTTTTATAAAATGAAGAAGAAAGAGCTTCGCTACCAAATAGGCCAAGGAAAATAGCTTCACCGAGAGAAAAGGAGGAGAATGTGAAAAGAGCCTCGGGCCCGAAGCACTTCAAATCACCACTTCGGGCGAAAACCTTGCGAAGTAATTTCGCCAAAAAAAATACAAAGATAATGTTTCGCACCCGAAGCATTTTCAGTAGCCGCTTCGGGCGGAAGTTTTGTGAAGCAGTATCCAAACAACTTTGCTGAAGGAAGAGAGTGTAATCCAAATCAGCCAAGGCAAGGAAATTACTTCGGGCCCAAAGTATTTCTGACACCTACTTCGGCCAGTTTTCACCCAAAGCGGTGGTGCCTGCAGCGAAATAGCAATGTTTCGGAAATAAAGAAGTGCTTCAGGAGGATATTCCCCAAACTGTAGTTTTGAGAAAGAATCAGGCCGAAACATTTCCCAACCAAAGCAGTTTCGCCGACAAAGGACAAAGAGCCCCATTTCAAAGATGGAATCCGCTCGGCACTCGACATCCTCGAAGTAGTTTTTGCGAAGTATTATTTTGCGAAGAACAAATCAAAGAGAATCTACTTTGGCCCAAGGCTTTGGTGAGGTGGATATGTAGCGAAGCACTTTTTGGGCCCACGTTCCAAGGCGAGCAGCTTCCCAAGGTGATTGAACGCCCCTTATAAGTACTCCCTTTCTTGCCCGATAAGTCCACTGACCATTCTTGGCAAACGAAAGGGACGTAACGGTCCTCGAAGTAAAACCCGACGGGCATAATGATCACTCAAGCCACGGTATCCAAAGCCAAGGACACTCGGGTGGTGCATTAAATGAATGTTTCCACGGTTGACCCGACCATAGTTGCCAGTTTCGGCAACCGATTTGAAAACTCAGTCGCAGCAGCCGCGAGGAGCCGATTTCTCAGAGCCCGAGGGTGTACTCCGTAGTTTTTGTAATAATGACTCAGAGGTTCGGGTCCTCTATAAAAACCCAGGCTTTGCAATGTAAAAGGGGGGGAACTTTCTGCTAGAAAGTTGTTGTAACTTGATTTTCTGCATCTAATACTAAAGATTTTTGTACTCCATTTCTCTCTTTCATGTTGCCTTCTGTGCTTAATTCTTTTGTCTGTCTCCACTCGTATACTGAGACTCTGAATCCTGAATTCGATGCGCAATTGGGGACTGTACCCTAAAATTTGCCTTGAAGGATATGTAGACACCAAAACAGCACCAATCCGATTATGTGACTACAAACACTGATCGCTTTGACAAACACAGCCCCCAGGGCAACCCTTAGAGGTTAAACGGTGGTCCTAACCACTTTCATAGCAATTTTGTAAGGTCAAGAAGCAATTTGGCACACTTGGACACTTTGCCCAGTACTCGTCTCACCCCGGGACGAATTCAAAATAGAATCCGTCCCACCCCGGACTGATTCCGAATCCGTCCCCGGGTGGGACGAATTCTAAGCTAACGGGCAAAAAGGCAAATGGTGCCAAGTGGCAGCCCAGAACAGTCAATTAAGGGCTCCTACCTTGCACGCATGTGTAAGTGGACAGAGGGGCCGTTAGGGGACTGTTACAAAGAGCATTTATCAAAGTTCAAGTCAATGGAAGACTCCCCTCCCTCATGGGAAGACAAGACTGCCACATGGCGCCTATGGCCAACACTTGGCTTTTGTGCTTCCCTCCCAAAAGAGACCCCTTGGGTCTATAAAAGGTGGGACTTTTCTCACCCAAAATAGACAGGTAGAAGGAGTGTTCAAGCAACGAAGTGCTGCCGAACTGAAGACTCACTTGCATCCTCCTTTGTTCACCTTCCTACATCCATCAATCTCTTTTGCAAGGGAGGTTGTTGGGTGGCCTTTGGAAGCTCGAACCTTACTCAAATCCGACGCATGGACATCTGAACCTACCAATTCGCCGACCCCCCAATCCTAAAAGGTTTTGGGCCCATCCTTGGTGGATTGGCTCCAAAATCGAGGGCCAACGGTGGGAAGCCCACTTGGGCACCCCCGCACCCCCAAGTTCTAATTTCAGTTTTTGAGCACTTTAGATTATTTTTTAGATTGCATTTTGTGTTACTAGGTCTGATTAGTCCATAATTGCAATTTTGTATCTTTTGGTCAGATTTTAGCGTGTTTTGTATTGCTTTGTCGTTTCGCTAACTTGCAGGTGTCAAGGTCAAATTCCCGAGGGTGGAGGCCAAATTGGGAAAATCCGACCATCTAGGTCGTCCCAAAATGGCCCCAATTACCTAACCCCCCTATTTACAGGAGTTTTGCAGGTCCCGGGATCCGACATTGGAGCAGCAGCAGGCGGATTTCTCCTACTTAGAAGAATTCGTCCCACCTAGGGACGAATTACGATCGAGTCGTCCTTCCCGGGGACGAATTCCGCTTTAAGGTGGATTGGCCGATCTGTTTCGGTGGCGGATGCCTTCCGGTGATGTTTTCTATCCCCCTGTCAAGTTTTTAGATCATTTGGATTTGTCGCAGTCATTGTTTTAGACAACTTTTCATATATGCCTTTTAGCAATTTCAAAAGCGTGAATTTCTCTTCTTGTCACAGGTGCTATTAATGTCTTGTCTGTTTCTTTGACCGCAGGAGGAGCAACCAGAAGCGAAGACTCATCAACATCAGCGGCGGCAGCATCTTGGCCCGCCCATTGCAATCGTGGGCACGCGGAAAGGAGGAAGACTAAGTCACACAGTGTGACAAAGACCAATCTAACGCTCCTCGCCCCCAAAATGGGAGGAGACGTCTATGTAACTGAGGACAAAATGTTTGAATAAAGAGGGTTGTGATTCTTTTATATCTTGTCTTTCGTTTTCTTGAATCGTCTCTTTCTTCATTTTGGTGCATAGGATCAAAGTGTTTCATTTTCGTCTTATGTTGCATAACTAGTGTTTCTTTTGACCGAAATCTCGTGCTTTCAGGATACATAGGAGAGGAAAACGCTGTCCTGGTGGATTAAGGTTTCTGTTATTCCCTTATCTCAATCGCTGTTACTCTGAATCCTGAATTCCAGCGAGAAGAGAAAGGAGAACCCTACGAACCCGTCTAGAGGATACATAGGAAGTTTGGCATTTCGTTTCTTTCATCTGTTCTTGGTGTTCTTTGCTGCTATTTGAGTTATTAGTGAGTGATCGTGCTTCCTGTTCTTCCCCACCTTGAATCATCAATCTCTAACCCTTATCCTTTTTATTTCTTTCTCTAACCCGAACTCCTTTTATTTCTTTCATGCACTCTTATCTCCAACCCCAAAAGTAGATTAGTATAGGAGCCGGCCTTTCTCCGGAGATTAGCATGAGGGGCATCTCTTCCCCTCGGCCTTTCAACGTTGGTCGCAGGTCCAGGGCACGCAAACCCACCGAAAGTCCTTTCCTGTGCGGATTTGATGACCAACAAGTTTTTGGTACGCCCGATGGGAGTCAAGGTCCCATATTTGAGAAAATTTCTAGCCCGTATTCATCGAAGCCAGTAGTTCTAACAAAGTTCCCGATGAGATTCGATCAGTCTCATCTTCTGAGTAGTAGTGAGAATCGATGCGCTCATTACCGAAAGACTCTTAGCATCTGGCGACTCTGTTTTACCCGAGAATCTCTAAAGTCATGAAGACCAGTGTCTAAACTTGGTTTTCGTAACCAGGACTTCACGTGTATTAAGAAGGTCTGAGTTTGGTGAATCTTTGGTCTGTCTTCATCTGATAAAATCACCTAGCGACTCAGTTGAGCTGAAGATCCAGATTCCCTGGTCGTAGGCGCCTATCAAATCTAAAAGAAGATATCCCAAAGGAATCAAGGTTCGGTGAGCAGCCTTGACCTCTTAAGCGGAGAAAGAATGTCCACCTAACAACTCTAACTCAGCGGCAACAACCGCGATTTCCATAGGCTGCTGTCGTAATGGCCGGGAGAAGCTTTCCTAGTTGGAACGATCCAGGCCCCCTGAATATCCAAAGCTACCACGAGATTCCCAAAAGCACCTTGAAATCATTGACAAAATACGGTGACACCATGGGAATGGCCCGAGAACACCTTGAAGATGTTGTCGATTTAGCGACCCTCCATGAAATTATCCATGAATATGTCATGATCAGACTTCTTATTTTATCACTGGAAGGAAGGGCGCTACGGTGGTATAGATTTCTCGGGCCCAAAAGCATCTCGCTCATGGGATGACTTAGCGGGGGCATTGATCGAAATGTTCGATGGCTCTCGGGACCCCTTCCATCTCTTTGCATACCTCTCCACCATCAAGAGAGCACCTTTGAAAGGTATCACGGACTTCAATGTCCGATTCTACAGAAGTTGGAAGAGAATCCCAATGGAGATCCAACCGACGCCCGCCCAAGCCCATCTCTTCTATGTTCGGGCCTTCCACCCGGACATAAGCCTCATTCTACTGTAATCAGGGGAACGAAGGTTTCCTCAGATATTTGAGGAGGCAATACGAGCGAAACAACTTTTGCTCCTATTGAGAAAGTGGCAATGGAGAGAAGCTTCGTCGCTTCCTCTGATAATTACTACTCCTGTTCGACCAACGCAGTACTCATCATGGGGCATTCCTCACACTGAGCCAAGGCCTGAGATGCAATCATTTGGAGCTCAGGAGGTAGACCTCATACTAGCCCAACAATGGGAGTACACAAACACGGCCCACCTAATGAACAACATGGTTGCTTGCGATCTTCATCAAAAGATGAACCGAGGAGAGGAGTAGACTTGAGTGGTAGGACCCGAGAACAAAGAGGGCATATTTTTACACCCTTTTTGTATCCCAAGAGATGACATGCAAGTGTTCAGCCAAAGCTCATCAAGCCTGTCCGATTCAGAGGATGAGCCCGAAGGAACTCTGGAGGACTACTCTTCGTCGGAGGAACCTTGTTACCATATCAGTAGGGAGGAAGAACCTATGCCCGACCTTTATTTCGAAGAATTTAGAGAATTCTGGCATTGGGTCTGGTATTGGTTCTGACTATCCCTAAGATCGATGCCCCAAGAAGGCTTTCAACTGGCGAACTCCTTCGCCAATGATCTGGGCACTAGCAGGAATGGAAATCGGCTGCATTGCTTCTAGTTCATAGCATGGACAACTTTGATAAGGGTCCAGCCAAACTTCGAAGATCTGCTAAAGTACAATCAGATCTGGTCCGAACATTGCAGGTTTATCGAATAATTACCCGAAGCTGAGTTCATGGTGGCAGCATGCCTATTATGCCGCAAGCTTGTGTAGATACTGTAAATATTTTGGCTATTAAATAAAGTGCTGCTTAGAAACTCAGGTTGAGTTTCACTTCGGCAGCTGTATATATATTTACTCAAAAAAAAAAAAAAAAGAGAAGCTCGAGCACTAAGTGTGCGAAGTAGCCAATGGGAAATGGCTCGCAGCGAAGCCCGTCGATCGAACAAAATTCATACCAAGGTATGAGGGCCGCTCCACCGAGGGGAGTCCAAGCGAAGTAGTTTTCAAAGGAGAATCGACAGACCACTTCTCAAACGGAAAGCACTTCGACAAACCTTCTCCTGCAAAGGAAATCACTTCGGGCCCGAAGCATAAAAGAAACAACTCGCACAAAGGGTTTTCCCTGAAGCACTTCAACCCTGACCTCGACTTCACCAACTCAGCGACAAAAGGGTGGGAGCATTTAAAACGTGCTTGGGGGAACGTGCTGACAGCTACCTTCAAAAGCATCCGAAGTAGGCAAGTTAAATGAAAAGGTGGCGGGTACGTCCTCTAAGGATTCGGTTAGGCAAAAATTTCATGCTCGGGTACAAAGTGGCAAAGGGTCACACTTCCAAAGGAATCCGCAATCATCATAGCACACAGCCCTGTGTACCACTCCACCATGTGGCGAATTAGACGAAGCGATGCGAAGTTAATTATGGCAAGTGCCATAAATACTAGTGGTTGCCTTCTATGGCTATATAATGCAGACTCCAGCAGTAGAGAAGCTACTTGCCCGATAATTCATGTAAACTTCACTGCTAGCCTTCAATCTCTCCTATCTTGCACCTTCAAGCCTCCGAACCCCAGCATATTGCAAACTTCGCCGCCCTAAGCATTGACCATGGGTAATAAGAACTCCAAGGAAAATGGAAAGGAACCAGAAATGGTGGCCTCTGAGCAGCCAAAAGCAAAAGGCCATGATAAAGGGCCGAAGAAGGTTGATGTTAGTCGCTGCCCTGAGAAACAAGTCATGAGAGAAAGAGAGGATTCTGGGGATGAGTAGCCTGAAGAACCGCCAGTTGATGCATGGGATAGAATCAGAGACACCAAGCTGTCAAGGAGCATGATCGAACTCAGAAGCACCATCGAGTTCATGAAGAGCGAGCTCTCGACGGACAACAAAAGGGTCGTCACTTACTACTCTCAGATATACTGGTATCTGACGTCCCCCACGCATCACTGCCCTGAGCTAATTGATGCCATCGTGCAAAACTATCAGCCCGCCTCCAAGAAAGTGGTGGATGCCTCCAGTCACAAGCTGTTCTCCATCCTAAAGGAAGATGTCCAAGCGAGCCTTTGCACCACAAGCAGGCCCTCCCTAAGGGGTATACGGTTCGCAACGTTATTCTTAGCGAACAAATGGAGAGGTGTCTTTAGCCGAGTGTATTTCCAGAGGGGAATTTTATGCCCCTGATGCTTTGAGGCCGAGCACCAACCCAATATTTTTTTACTGGGAAAAATGGGTGGCTAGGACACTACATACGTGGCTCGCCAGCATGAAGAATGTTGGTACAAACAAGTACTTCTCGCCCTATTCTCTTCTTGTTTGGTTATTTTTCTTTCATGTACATAAGATTTTCCCTTATGTTGCCATTACGGCAAGCGGTGAGGATGGAAATCCTCTGCCTGTATACTAGTGGACCCCTCTCTTACTGAAGACGAAGTCCTATTATTCTTTTAACCAACAATTTTTGGGACTCGTAATGCACATGCTAACGGGGTCTTCCCCTCGGGTTCCCCTCCTCCTAAGGGATAATGTGGTACAAGAAAGGAGGGGAGACATTTTTCAACTAACACGAGGGCTTGTGATTCGCATATTTGGCTTCACAGGAAGCCTTTTCTACTACCAGCCTATCCCTCCGAATACCAGTTCGCATTGGAGGTCGCTTGGTAGAGTGATGCAACAAACGCCATTTATGGCCATGGACGGAAATGGGCTCACACCTACGATTTTCCTTTCAAAATGGGAGTTATCGAGGTGTTTGCCCTCAAAAAAAATGTTTTCTTGGAGGAGAAACTCGCCAAGTTTGGCCTAATCCAGCTTCCTCAGCAATGGCTCTATGACCCCTTGGGGGTAATGAGGGACCATCTGTGATTTAAGAACTTCCACGCTTGCCCCTATCCAAAAATTATGGAGCAAAGGAACAATCCTAATGGGAAGGATCTGGAGTGACATTTGGAGAAAATGAAAATGCTACCTCCCTGGCATGAGTTCTACCCGATGGAGGTCACATATGACCTAGTTCGGCACCCTCTCCCGAGCCCCAACTCTACCTTCTGGAAGAAGGCAAAAGATGATTTGAAGGAAGCAACAAAATATTGGGATGTGGCCCAATTAAGAGAGTGGTGGGTAATGAGGGTCCATCATCGAAAGACAAATTCTTACGGCCTTTTGTCATTTGACAAAGACTTCATAGCGCTATATGAGGCCAATGTTGGGACATGGAATCCTTTGTCCTTCGTCGACCTCATTCCTTCAGCTATTCCAGGTTCGAGCGAAAGCCCAAGAAGAGAAAGCAAAACTTTGGAGCCAAAGAAGGAGAAAAATGCCAAAGCCATGCCACAGAGGCCACCTCAAGTACTTGTGGTAGGCCAAGAAACAAGCTCCAAATAGTCAGAACAGCCGCTGGTCAGAACAAAAAGGAAGAGGCCAAAACAAGGCTCGGTGCCCCCGAGCTTTTCGAAGAAACCCTGTACAAGTTTTTAGAGTCCCTCCATTGGACGATCTACACTAGGTCCATCTGAAGCAAATGTTGAAAACGTAGTGCCACCAAGCGCAGAGACCATCCTGAACATCAATTTCATCAATGTGGAGGAACTCCTCCAATCTGAAGGGGACGCTGAGGCAGAAACCATGGAGGTTGGAGATGCTGAAGCAGAGGAAGAACAAGATGCGGCTGCACCAGAAGCCACCACTGCCATGATGCCAAGAGGGCACTCAGGTATGCATTCTCCACCCCTTGCTCAAGACTCACCCATGCCCCCTGCAGCCACAGTTGAGAGTTCTCACTAGTCTCCCCTACGTAGCCCGTCGCCCCATCACGCATCACCTGTGGCTAGTCCAAGTCCATCCCACGATCCTGGCCGAGATAAGTCCATTGAAGTCACTTTTCCCACTCGCGCCGTCACCCCCTTTGTTTTTAGCAAAAGCGAAGATTTCGCTTCGACATCGAGCCCCACCACCCAATCCCTCGTCTCGCATGATGTGGCCGCCATTGCCGAAATACCCGCTATACCCACCGTCGGACCTTCTAGCGAGGCATCCCCCATCCATTCCCTATATTTTTTCACTCCTTCGACTGGTAACCCAGCCTTGTTCGAATCGGAGATATCCTTGATCAAGGAACGCCCCCTTGCCGAGAAGCTGCTCCAAGCTCGACAGAATACCGACAAAATCTTGAAGGAGGCAAGAAAGAAAAAGGGGCAAGCGATAGCCCAAGTTGAAAAATGTGCCGTATTTGATTTGAAAGCTAGGAAGATGCATAAAATCAAGAAGGTCCCCAAGGTACAAAAGCCTCTGGATGAAATGACTCCAATAGACTATGATTACCAAGAAACACCTAAGGACCTAGTGCATCTGAATGTGGATAACGAATCGGCATCCATGCATGTCCGAATTGAAACCTTTAGGGCTCATGCAGTCATCGCCAACCAGCGCAGGATCAAGGCCGAGGCCGCCAATGTTAAGCTAGAAGAAGATTTGGCGAGGGTTTGCTCCAAGTTGGAAAATGCCGAGGAGCAATGCAAGACCATGAAAAAGGAAACACGAGCCCTAAAGCTGCAAGTTCTACAGCTCCAGAATTCTAAAGAAAATCAGGCGCATATACAAGCCAAAAATGACCTAAATGCCAAAGAGCTGGAGGGCAGAATTATAAAAATGCAAGCCCAGTTGTATGAAAAGGAAGACCGACGGTGTTCGACAAGAGCAGAATCAAGGAGATTTGTGCCCACTTGCTCAAGAATTTTAGGTCTCGGTGTTCCAGCCGCCCTCAAAATACTAACCTTCATCACTGAAGCCCAACACATTGTTGCCGAAGGAGGGCCAATCATTGACGAGGTCACGCGAAAGCTAAGCATCGGCTCAGGTTAGCCTTCGACATCCAAAATACAAAATATCAAGATTTGCAGGTCACTGCAATGACTCAGACTGTTAGGGATTGGTCCACGGCTCAAGCCACGGTTCGCACCTTCTTCTCCAAGGTGCGAAAAGCTCAAAAATCTAGAAGCCTCCAAGACTTTTTTGACAATGAGCAGCACGCCTCAATGAATTATTTTCAAGACCTCTCCTCCTTGGGTTTCCCGAGTTTCATAGACGATGATGGGAACCTTCTGACTAAAGATGACCTCAAGCCAGTCTGGCTCCAGTTCAAGGGTGATGTCTCAGAGATAGACGGGTGGGCGAAGCCAATATTAGAGGGGTAGGTGACCGACTTCATCTTGAGATACTGCAAGATGGTTGCATGCCTAAATGATTTATTCATCAAGGCTAAACATGCTGACATCGGGCAAATTGATCGGTTTCGCATTTTGGTTAAGGCATTACAAGATCAAGAACCATTCCAAAAGAGTTCCTGGACTCATGTCCGAAGAATGATGAAGCGCATCCGTGATCGCCTCGAATCTTTGCCTTAGCCAGAATCCGTGTCGGAGGAGGAAGAAGAAGAAGGAGAGGAGGAAGGAGAAGAGGAACAAGAGGAGGGACAGACCGCAGAAGCAGGTTTTGGGGAGGACCAGTGACTCCGTAGCCCAATAGATCAGGGCTAAAGGGTTCTTCCACTGAGATGAGCTCGTCACCCCGTGAGCCACCAAGAATGTTGACACCTTTTTGTCACATTATACAAGGGGTAGAAGATAGTAGAATTTTGTATAATATTTCCTTGTTAAAAGTTTTTCTTTTATTTTAAGTTGTAGCAATTTTGACTCTTCCTATCGCCCCTTTTATAAAATGAAGAATAAAGAGCTTCGCTACCAAATAGGCCAAGGAAAATAGCTTCGCCAAGATAAAAGGAGGAGAATGTGAAAAGAGCCTCGGTCCCGAAGCACTTCAAATCACCACTTTGGGCGAAAACCTTGCGAAGTAATTTTGCCAAAGAAAATACAAAGATAACGCTTCACACCCGAAGCATTTTCGTAGCCGCTTCGGGTGAAAGTTTTGCAAAGCAGTATCCAAACAAATTCGTTGAAGGGGGAGAGCGTAATCCAAATCAGCCAAGGCAAGGAAATTACTTCGGGCCCGAGGTATTTCTGACACCTACTTCGGCCAGTTTTCACCCAAAGCGATGGTGCCCGAAGCGAAATGGCAATGTTTCAAAAACAAAGAAGTGCTTCGGGAGGATATTCCCCGAACCGTAGTTTTGAGAAAGAATCAGGCCGAAACATTTTCCAACCGAAGTAGTTTCGCCAGCAAAGGACAAAGAGCCCCATTTCAAAGATGGAATCCGCTCGGCACTCGACATCCTCGAAGTAGTTTTTACGAAGTATTATTTTGTGAAGAACAAATCAAAGAGAATCTACTTCAGCCTAAGGCTTTGGCAAGGTGGATATGTAGCGAAGCACTTTTTGGGCCCACGTTCCAAGGCGGGCAGCTTCCCAAGGTGATCGAATGCCCCTTATAAGTACCCCCTTTCTTGCCCAATAAGTCCACTGACCATTCTTGGCAAACGAAAGGGACGTAACAGTCCTCGAAGTAAAACCCGGTGGGCATAATGATCACTCAAGCACAACATCCAAAAGCCAGGGACACTCGAGCAGCGCATTAAATGAATGTTTCCACGGTTGACCCGGCCATAGTTGCCAGTTTCAGCAATCGATTTGAAAACTTAGTCGCAGCAGCCGCAAGGAGCCGATTTCTCAGAGCTCGAGGGTGTACTCCATCGTTTTTGTAATAATGACTCAGAGGGTCGGGTCCTTTATAAAAACCCAGGCTTTGCAATGTAAAATGGGGGGAACTTTCTGCTATAAAGTTGTTGTAACTTGATGTCATGTGTCTAATACTAAAGATTTTTGTACTCCATTTCTCTCTTGTATACTTCCTTCTGTGCTTAATTCTTGTCTGTCTCCACTCGTATACTAAGACTCTGAATCCTGAATCCGATGCGCGATTGGGGACTGTACCCTAAAATTCACCTTGAAGGATACATAGGAGAGGAAAATGCCTTGTCGCCTTCTTTTATGCTGCTTCGGTGGATTAAGGTTTCCGTTATTCCCTTATCTCAATCGTTGTTACTCGAATCCCGAATTCCAAGCAAGAAGAGAAAGGAGAACTCTGCAAACCCGTCTAGAGGATACATAGGAAGTTTGGCATTTCGTTTCTTTCATCTCTGTTCTTGGTTTTCTTTGCTGCTATTCGAGTTATTAGTGAGTTATCATGCTTCCTGTTCTTCCCCACATTGAATCATCAATCTCTAACCCTTATCCTTTTTATTTCTTTCTCTAACCCGAACTCCTTTTATTTCTTTCCTGCACTCTTATCTCCAACCCCAAAAGTAGATTAGTATAGGAGCTGACCTTTCTCTGGAGATTAGCACTAGGGGCATCTCTTCCCCTCGGCCTTTCAACATTGGTCGCAGGTCCAGGGCACGTAAACCCATCGAAAGTCCTTTCCTGTGCGAATTTTATGACCAACAGTACCACAATCCCAAAATTTGGTACACTCACCCCTAGACATCCCTAAATCAGTCTAGATAGTGGAGCCTACCTCTTCCTCATCCCTTAGAGTAGGAGGAGGGTGAATACTGACAATACTTTGAGAGGTATCACTTGTCAATGGAGCTCTTGACTATGATCCTAAAGGTGATGGTGTTTGTCGCTCCTTAGGGACCTCTACCTGATATAGTTGATGGTAGTACATGGTCCTACCCCACTATCTCTCAACCCAAACCATGGCATGTTCCAACTACGTTGTAAGATCCACCCTTATGGTCTCCATCACCACTCTATAACTCTTTAATTCTACTCTAGAACTCTTGAGTACCTCTCTAGAACTATCTAGCTATCGTTCTAACGACCCTACAATCATAACCACCACCACACTATCCAAGCCCGACCCTACATGTGATTGGGTCTCATCTCTCTCCCTCATCATCCATTCGAAATCGAACCTAAGTCCAACAATGATTGCTTGGTCCACAACCAACTCCTCCATCCACATCCACAACACTTAGGGAAATTTTCCCTGCTCATCAGTATTTTCATACCCTACTAAAACCATCCAAAATATTAAGTTATAAAGTCTATCAAATCTCCTCAAAACTTCACAAAAACACTACCATTATATAACTCTTGAAAAGATATTTTCGATGAGTATAAATATGCCTATACTTGCACACATATTGAGGCCAAAAGGTGTAAAATAAAATTCACTATCCTATCCCAAATTTTCCACTAGTGCCAAATTTGTCATTGGGATAAAATTTACCATTAGCACCAGTGTCAAATTCACCATTGGCACCAAATTCACCACAACTCACAAAAAAGTTGAAAAAAAGACCCAAAATCAAAAAATTTGGATTGGAATGAAGACATACCTCTTGGTCTCTCTCTGACACATCCACCATCCCTTGAACATCATTTTCTCTTTGAACCTAGCCTCAAATATGTATCATCTCTTATCACTACTCTATCTCACTCTCCAGCTTTCTAAAACTGGTAAAATGCAAATAAAGGCATTTTTGCCTTACCTTTTACCTTTTAAACCCCTAGCCCGTCATCACCAAAGCATCTAAGAATTCCATATTCTCAAACATTCATCCCAAAACCTCTTTTTAGGCACATTGTTCATAAAAAGGGACTATGTCATGAGGTAGAACTTTCATGAGGTAAATTCTTCTCCAGATAATGAGACATGCAAAACGAGGCATATATGCACAAAATCATCAAAAAGAGAAAAATATCAAATCATATTTTAAAATAAACAAAGCATGACAATGTCAAAATTGAGTATCACAACTTAAATTTTGATGCAACATCACAGACATAACATCAAAATTAGGGTAAACACACCAATCACAATCTTTCAAGACTAGTCGTAAACATTCCAAAACCTCCCAAAACTTTTCAAAATTAGTTTCAAAACCTCAAATTGACCACTTCTAATAATTTTTGGAATCATTTTTCACCTTTATCAAATTTGCCACTCTGACAAAATTCACCAGTAGCAAATTTGGCATATTGAGTGGCAAATTTGGAAAAACTACAGAAATCGAATCCTAACAATTAAAATTAGTTCAGACCAAATTTTCCACTCCTACAAAATTGTTAAATTTTTAAATTTCAAACTCACAAAATCAGATTTGGGCTCCTTACCAAATTTTCCACCTGGTCGCCAAATTCATCGCTGGCGAATTTGATCGACAATGGAAAATTTAACAAAAATGATCAATAATATTCCACACAAACCGGAGAGGAACATATTGACCTCTCTTTCACCTATACCATTGATTCCACATTCTTCAACAAGGCCTCATATGCATTAGTTTTAATTTGGTCTTATCCTTTCTCCCTCCAAGTCTCCTCCCAAATCATATTTAAGGAGGCCATGGGGCAAGCATTCCATAAGGTTTTTCATTGTAACAAATCTCTATCCATATTTTTTAGCATTCTCTCTTTCATAGCATTTTATATTCTCGAGTTTCCCTCAAGAAATTCCAAGCTTTCATCAAGCATTTTGGAACATTTGGTGAGCATTGAGAGCAAGTCAAGAAAGGCAAGGAGGATTTTGGAGCAAGGAGGTAACAATTGGAGGAAATAAAGAGAGCTCTCCTAGCTTCTTTCTTCTCTCCTCCCACCTTATCTTCATTGCATTTTATCCTCTAGGTTTGTTATCTTTCTTTGATGTATTTTACATTCTATGCTCTAACTTCTATTGCAGGATTCTACTCCTTGTTTTTGGCAGCCTCTAACATTGTTTTTGCAGCCTTCTAATAGTTTTTTGGTAGCCTAATTTTAATATTAACACTTCTATTTCATTTATAATACCTCTTTTTATAGGTTTACTTTAGCTTGCATTCATTTCATCACCATTTTCTTGGTCATAATCCTTTGTTTTGCAGGGTATTTTGATATCTTCTAACATATTTCATACTACAAATATTTTTGTCTTTTATTTACAATCCTTTGATTTATATCGATAACATACTAGAACTTTTCATTCCACTTCATGCTTCTTTAATTCAATCTCTTTCATTTGCAAGCATAAGTATAGTTTTTACTTACCATTTTTTTCATGCATTTCATCTAGTTTCACAATACATATCATAGCAAGTTTTACTCCTTTCTTTAAGGCATGGTGTTGATGATACAAAGTCATTATTGCCTTGTGTATCACATCCCTTTTTCTAGCTTCGAAAGGATCTCCACTCCCAAGCTTAGTAACTGTTCAAAATTGTCATTGAAACATTTTTCCTATTATTTAAGCATTTATTTAGATCTCAAATTGGTGAAGAATTTGCATCAATATTTGTTTATCTTGCACTCATATCAGGAAAAGATAATATTAATAGCATTCCTAAAATATTTGCGTGCATCTTTCATTCCATTGCACTCTCATTTAATCAAATTTTAAGTATTTTGGGGCATTTTTATTATCTTCATGCATATTTAAAATTATAGTCATTAAATTCCCTATTTCTATGGTTTAATCCTCTGATTTTAACAGTTATAAACCTAGTAGATATTTTTTGGATCCTCCCCTACAAAGTTTATCCTGAAACATAGTCAAAATCCATCAAAATCAATGTCCCAAGACCAAATTCACCACCTTGAACTGTTAGTGGTGAATATGGCAACCTGAAATACATAGAATCAAATTTACCACTCAAACCAAATTTTCCAATGGTGAATCTGGAAAAAAGCCAAATTCCACCCCAAAATATAAACATACTAATTTCTTTTGTTAAAAAAGGCTCTGATTAGTACCCTCAAACAAACCCCTTAAATCAAAAACCCTAATTTGTTTTAGTTTTTGTGTAGATTTACCAAAGTTGCCATCCTAGTAGCAAATTTGGTAGAAGTAGCGAATTTGGTAGACAAACTCTAGAAGAGGTAATTCGGCCACTTGGACCTTCCTTAGCTTTGTAATTTCATTTCTTATGTGTTCTGTTTCTATTTTCTATTGTTTTGCAAGTATAAATCACATTTACTTTGGCAAATTAAAGAACCATAACTAGAGAACCTAATCCTTTACAAAACCTTACAATTTCTTTACACAATATCCCAATTTCTTTATAAACCATCTCTAAAATAGTCAATAAAATAACCCTAGGCTGAATTTTAGCTTTTCCATCATTTTTAAGTATGTAGGCAAAGAATCGAAAAGCATATAGTTGCATTAGGCTAGATTGTCTTCTTGCATTCCTCCTTGTTTTACCTTAAAATAGAAAATATTCTTATTTTAGCTCATTCAAACTTGAAGTGCATATAGGTTAGCTCTTGTTTACATGCATTTTTGTGATTTAAGATTTTGTATTGCATTTAGATGATTCTTGATGATTTAGGTTTAAATAACTATTAAGTCTCGAAAAAAGAGTTGAATAAGTAGAGATCCAAAAAGCTTAGGTGTTTGTTTTAATTAAACCCCTAAAACATCAACAACACAAGCATTACATCAACTTACATACAACCATAGTAAAAAGCATTGAGTAGGAGTCTAGTTGTGTTGAGGATATTCGTATCCTCAAAGCCTACTTTGGAAAGAGACTCTCAAGTGAGGAAGTAGAGACTTTAATGAATCTCCCTAGTTCACGCTTGATATTGAATTAGACTTAAGGGAAAATAACACAAGATTTTTCCACCCATATACAACAACCAACCAAGATATCTAAAGAATCTATTAAATCTATAATAAGTAGAGAATCAGATGAACCAATAGCTAAAATATCAATATGGAGAGTGGAAGAAGTACCTAGAAGAACCTCATCAAAGATAACATCTCTTGATCAACAACTCATGCCTCTAAGGATCATAGAGATGATATACCTTTGAGATATTAGAATATCCCACAAATATACGCTTACAAATATTTGGTGTCTTTTTCTTTTAAATATCCTAGGGTATGTGAGCCCATTCTTAAGACCCAAAGATTCAATACTAAGACACATATGGTTATCCCTTGTCAATTTCTCAAGAGGTGTCACCCCTTGAATAGCCTTGGTAGGAACCTTCTTGATGATATATCCTCTATAAGTAACCATCTCACCCCAAAACTTTTGATCTAGTCCCTTAGCATGAATCAAAAAACAAGTCATACCCATGATTACCCTATTTTTATTTCTACTATACCATTATGTTGAGTGTAGTGAACAATATTTTGATCTACTATTTCATAAGTGGCCAAAAAATCATGAAAATCAAACTAACCTATTCACCACCATTTCATCTTAGTTGATTTTTAAAAAGATCCTTTAAATTTTTTAACCTCTCAAACACTTCATCCTTGGTACAAATTTTATATACCCACACATATCTAGAAAATTCATCAATAAAAAGAATAAAGTGCTTGTTTTCTAAAAGAGAAGGTATTCCCATAGGTCCACAAATGTCTATGATCTCTAAAGATGAGATATCCTCCTCGCAACTCCTTTTAGAAAGGTATCTCTATGTTTATTATCCAAAATGCAGCCCTCACATACACCACTTGGAGGGGATATACATGGAAGTTGAATAACCATCTCATCTTGACTCATGTACCTTAAGGAACCATAGTGGAGATGTCCAAGCCTATGACGCTACTTCTAACTCTCATTAACATGTCCAACGATTTCAACAAAGTTTTTCTTGCTAAAAGAAGTAGAAAGGGTGGGTCTTTCACCATATAATCAAATCCATCATAATATTCAAAAGTAATTGTCTTGATCCCATTGTCTATATTATTAATCACTCATCTATCAGACTAGAATTCTACTTTCTTATTTGTGTGAGTAATATGATAAATATACAAAATATTAGGACCAACATTAAAAATATGGCATATCCCATCAAATGACAAATATCCAACAATGATGTCTCCACTTATTGCAACATATAATGAATATTCATATCCAAGAACATGTTCCCCTACATGAGTTTTACTATAGCCTTGAAGAAGGTGCTTATGTTTTGTCATATGCTTTGTAGCCCCTATATTTGTTATCCACACATCTAAATAAGTGGATGTCTAACATGTAGAATGAATAGCAAAATGCGCATGTGATTTTTCACCATCAATATTATCTTCACCTTGTGCATAGAAGAGAACAAAAATAGCACCCCTTTTTCTTGCTACTTCCTCTAGTTTCTTGATACAACTTTTGCAAAATTATACTTTGTATCCTTCCTTATTATAGAATTCACAAGTAGATTTCTTAAAGGCTTCTTGAGATTTTGGGTTGCATAGTTAGGACCATTCAACAAAGGCACATGATGATCTCTAAATATGCTTATAATATCTAAAAATATACATGTGATTATGACTAGAAACAACACCAATGCAAAGAGCTTGAAAATCCATGAGACTTGAAAAAGGCTCAAAATGCTTTTGTGTGCAAATTTTATAGCCCCTAAAATTTTACCCCTAAAATCACAAAAATTATCTCCAAAACTTATGAAAAATGTAAGAAAAATGTAGTCTTTGTTAGGCCGCCACATACCACTACATTACTGGCTAAAGAGGTCCTTGTTGTACATTGACTATGTAATATACTAACAAATTGCATGGTTCTACTTGTCATAGTTTAAATTTATATTATTTTTTTAATCATATTACACCAATTATTATTGTTTAACATGTTCTAAATTCATGCATTACCAAGTCTACTATCGACTCTGTGATCTACTTGTCAAATTTGATGAAATGGTAGAATGTGATTGGTCAACTCCATTTATCTAGATTTCAAGTGGCATATAGACTTCCATGTCGATTGTTATACATACTAACATGTCAAACCAACCAAAATATGACATATTGGTACCATATGTTGCCTCTATAATCATACTATATCAATTTCCTCATAAGCTACCATGTGTTACCCTAGGTCACCTATTCAAACTATCACCTTAGCTACCATGTATTGACTCAAGATTCATGTACCTCCTACCATCACTTGTACTGTCTACCATGTTAGTTATATATACTACCATGTGTCACCTTGGGGTGCATCCACTTGATGCCAACTTAGTTGTATGGACTTCCATATGTCACCTTGGGATGCATTGACCTAATGCCAACTTAGTTGTATGTACCACCATGTGTCACCTCAAGATGTATGTTTTGGTGCCACCTTAACTATACACATTGTCATGTGGCATCCATATGACCCTTCCACATCATCACACTAGAGAAATAGGGGTGTCATGTCATCATCCACAGCATTGTTTGTGTTTATATCATCATGAGAAAATGTAAGTACTTTGTTGACATCATCATGAAAATGGAGGGAGTGCTCAAAATCAAGACCTCCCATGGGCAGCACGATAGCAATCTATGTTTTAAGCCACCTTCCTAAGTACAATGCTTGAGAGGATAAATCAAAATATTGCTTTTATTAATCAAAAAGGTCAAATTCCGCTTTCATGTGCCTATGACATGATATTGCATCAACATAATGTAGGCACATCCAACTATGCCATTTTCCACCCATAGCAAGGAATATTATTCCCTATTTAAAATTTAAAATTTAAAATTTCAAAATTTAAAGGGAAATAGGTATTTTTTAAATGTTATTTGGAAGTATCTAGAGGCAAAATGAAATGTGTTGAATTATGACCCTCAAAAATTTATAAATAATCCAAAAACGTTGACAATTTATCCATGCATGTTATTAGTTTCTCTACAAAACCAATTTGTTGAATGTAATCAATCAAGCATTTCACTCATGTCTATGAAACAAAAAATTGTTGGACCATTTTTGAAACTCTATCAAGTGGCTTGGAGGTCTTTGCTAAGCATAGAAGTCTTCTCATGACTTTATTGGCACTAGTGGTCTATTTGGAAAAATTTAGCCTCTTCTTTTCTTCTTTCATGATTGTCAAGCATTTTATTCCCTAATAAATATTTCTATTGGTCATCAAAATATGAAAGAGAAAAGGAAAAAAAAATTCAAAAAATCCATAAAACATAAATGAGATTTACCTTGAAAAACTTATTCCTAAAACTATGACATCTATCTAATCAAAAACGTGAAAAAAACAAGATTTAGTGTCAATGAGGAAAAAATGTACCTACGATAAAAAATTATCTTGGAGCAAATTTTTTTATTCTAGTGAGATCCTTGTGATCCAAATATACTACATTTTTATATCAAAAATCATTCTTTAAATTACATCGGCAGCTTGAAAAAAATCTTCTCCATAATCCCCTACAAAAATGCTCTTTAAGAGAAGCTAGAAGAGAATAAATAACAAATATGCACAGCCACTTTTATACCATGTCAAATTTCATAATAATTCCATAATCAAACAAAATCAATCATTACCCAATATTGCTTAATAGGGAAAATACATAGCACATAAAACACAGAATATGATGAGGGTGTCCATACACACCAAAGGATCTTCACTCGAAGAGAATAAAAAAACATTCTAACCAATAATGAAATGATTGGTAAGTTGGGGTATTTACACCCAAATACATGATGCCTTAGGTCAAGGTTATGAGATAGGCCCTCAAAAATAAAATAATATTAAAAAATATAAAAATACCTTTTAATAGGTTTACATGGATCCAAAGAGCATATATAACAAATACAAGTACAAAAACTAGTTGTGGCATCAAGAGAAGCTTAACCACCATATATTCCAACAAAAAGGAAGAGTTATAGAAACAAATGAATGGGTGCCCTTAAGCCCTTAGCACTATGAACAAATGAGATCATATTGATATAATAAATTCAATGGTCGAGGTTAATTTCTACCAAATCCTTTGACCTTAACAATAAATTATTATATATCATTAACTCATGATAACATAACATAAAGGCATGAAACTTAATTACAGCTAAAATCTTAGCTATTATACATTATGCATTAAGAAGGTTTACTGAAGTTTAATCATAGTTGTGTTTTAAATAATGCCTATAGAGGTAATTATATCAAATCATAATAGAATACCTTGCATAATGAATGCTTAAAGGTTGTGTACATGATTATATCACATAATATTAGCATTCACTAATAAGGTCAAATTACATATAATAGTGATAACACACAAATAAAGGATGGATGGCATGACCGTCCCTTGGCAAAATTTCCGTTAGATAGATTCATGATGGATGTTGTTCTTAGTTCTGCAAAGCTTATGTTTTATGAGAAATATGATAGAGCTAATAGATTTGCACTTTTCTAGGAACAAATGTTCTCGTGAATAGAAGGTTGGGTTAGTCTTTGAAAACGAGATATTAGGGGAAAGGTTGGGTTGAGTTATTCATCGAACAACTTGGAAGGATGTCACATTGCATATCAAAAATTTTACATGAAAGGAATATGTTAAGTAGAAGAATTTGATATTGCATGATAATCTTAGATAAGATTTTAATTGGTATATTAATTGCTCGAGTTTATAGCTTCTCTACGTTCCCTTTTTAAGTATTGTAAGGGAATCTAGCTCTTGTTTGGCATCTCTGTTTTGGAGTAAATAAGGTAAGAATATTTTGATCCTTACATAAGTTTGATTGACAGCAAGTTGTCTCGTTAATAATTCCAATAAGAATTTTCCTTTTCGTTCACCATGGAAAAGAAATGAGCATCGCTTGTGATAGGATTGTGTGGCGAAGAAATTAACGGTGTGATCGACAAAAGGATTAACAGTTAACCCTAAGATGGGTTAAATAGGTAACCAAAGAAAAGGAGAAACAACAAAAGAGCTCCAGCGTTGGTTTTGGAAGTTCGTTTTCGGGATATTAATAATAAAATTTACAGGTACACAATGATTACTTCGGTCGGCTAGTTGGCTTGGCCGCATCCTATTTGAGTAGTGGAGATGGTGGACTCATTAAAACTGGCACTAACTTCCCAGTAGATACGGACAGGGAGGAAAGGAAAGGAAAGAAAGAGGAAACAAAGAAGGGGTGACAGCGTAGGAAGGAGGCGAGCTAAATTCTGCACGACTTTGCCGAACGTCTACTGTGGTTTCGCAGGTAAGCTCTAAAAATGATAAGAGAGTTTTCTTGGTGAAGTAGCCTGTGGAATGTTGCTTAAAAGATCTAGCTGCTTAAATACTATTTGTAGAGATTAAACCTTTAATTTACGCATGGTTTGTCATGTTAGAACGACAATATATTCTCTGAAATGAAAACTGCAAGTTTGTGTTAGGCGTGAAATCGTGTCGGGGAAGGTTTATTGCTTTCTTGAGAATTATAGCCTTGTTATGGTACGGCTGGAGAGATTTATATCTTGTAAGACGAATAATGGAGGAGAGAACCCGGGTGTATGTAATTTACATAAGTATGCAGGTGGATATTGTTGTAGTCTCAAGGAATGAAGTTATTGTGCTGGTACGATCTATGATGTGCCGAATTTGCATTGGATAGACTTAATGGCTGAAGGAGGAAAATTGTGTTTTGGTGTTTAAGTGGACTGGTTGCCTCGGCATTTGTTATGATTGCTCAACTACAAGTACAATTGTAACGGTAACTTATGAGTCACATGGCCGAATAAGTTTTGGAAATGAAATGGGTTGACGGAGGTTATTTTCCCTTTTCAAGGAAAAGTTGATGAGTCTGAAACAACATTTTATTATTCAGTAAATTGGATTGTTATGTTACCAATTTTATATTGATAAAGCCTTGGTCGATGTCGTAGACAATTCCAGTCCTGGGAAGGAGCTGCCGCGTGAATGGGATAAAATAACTTGTGATTGACGGTATCCATCGGTCTAATATATGACGCCTCTTATCATTGTAAGGAGTTTCTTCTCTAAGGAAAATAGTTGAACGATGTTTTGGTCTTTCCAGCTGCATAATTGAGAGCTCAAATCTAGTGTAGAGTGCATTCTTGGATAGCTCCCAGGGAGAAAGGAAAGTCGTAGTGGATTCTTTTAAAAAGAAAATGTATTTGACCTGCGTAGATTGCTTAAGTTTGTTAGCATGTTTGTCAGCAGGATGGTCTGTGAATGATAATAGTTTAGCTGGGGAATACATAACTTAAACTGGGTACGTTCATTAATTAAAAGACCTTTATCAGATTATTCATATTAATGAATATTATGGGCAGCCAAGGAGTAGTGTTGTTATATCACACTAAAACCCTTTATGTCTGAGAGACATAAAACTATTTACCCAGTTTAACTTGGTTTGTAATGCAATTCGTGTGACATTGATTTATTCAAATGTTGTTGTGAAAATATGCCATGAAGAGATTGACCTAAGTCTTTCAAAGATTGAAGCAAAAATTGAATTAAAAGTTTAAATTTGTAAACTGTGATAACGTCAGATTAGTCTCTATTTGATAAAATGATGACATTCAGCAGAAGAATGGATGACTGTAAACCTTTAGCCGAGAAGCGCGCAGTCACTGGGTTGCCAAATGAAGATATGGGTTTCTTGAATATGAGATACCGCATGTTACATTGTAATGATTTAATAGATCCTAGGGAAGTGGATCTTGTTGATTTGTTTTGTGAATTAAGGAATAAATATATATTGTTTACTGTAAGAGTAGGGAAATAGATATGGAATGGAAAGATATCTTGGAATTCCTTTGCTCTGGCATGAACTCAATTTTTAATTGTGAATTGATTGAATTATTCAAAATGTGAAATCCTAGGGATTAAGGAATTTTCCTAGTGGACATGACATTGTGGAGACGTCTTTGACTCCATGTAAGGAATTATCTGTTTTGAGAAATTAAATAAAATATTGATTTCAAGGCTAGGTTTTTCCTTCGGGTTTCCCAGGATAAACAAGTTGTCCATGTGAATATGGATGGCAATTTTTTCTATGGTGATTTTGTATTGGCTACATTTTTTAAGTAGGTATTATGAATTTACATTTTCATGATCATGCATTGATGCTGCTCATTAACTCCTTGGGATTGTTAATAGCCCTGATTAATATATTGAGGAATGGGTTGTACCTTGGTTAAGAAGACAGTTTGAAATAATTATACGTTGTCTTTTTGTTATTTATAAAACTAGTTTACATATCTTAGGAAGTGTATAATGTTACCATGGAAAATTGCTTTACCTAAAGGACAATTGTGCTTACTCAAATGCCTATTTAAAGGATGTTAAAAAAAGAGTGGGTAGTGTTTAAAGCATAAATAAAAGAATCCTCTTGACAAATCTTAGAAAAATGAAAAGTGAGATGACAGTTTGTGACTGTAAATTCAAATGTGAGCCTAAACTAAATGGAAAGGAATTAGCTTATCAAGGGGATGAGAATGATAATCTAATCTTAGCATGCTTAGTACACTTTCATCAAAGAACTGATGTTGTTATAAATAGAGTCTATTCCATCATTTGGGTTATGTAAATTTATCTTCCAAGGTACATACTTACAACATTAGATTACTTTAGGGGGAAGGTATCTAGTTACTTCAAGCAAAGTAATAAAAGCACAAGTGTTAATGTGCAAGTTGTATATGTGCAAGTTGTCCCTTGCATAGCTAGGTAGAGTGTTGGTTAAGGAACATGTATGCCTATATAAGAGAGACCTCATTGTTAGATAGAGATGAGAAGGGGGGCATAGATAGATAGATTTGCATATATCATAGTCGTAGGTAGTAGTAGTGCAGTGCTGTGTAGATCACCATATATTGGTGATGAGTGCAATTTAGTTCAGTAGCTTCATTAATGGAGTGGTCATTTCCTCCATAGCTACGTTGTATTCATTTATGTTATTTCTATTCACAACATACTTCAGTCATCTTATAGATTTACTTTTTCTTATATTATTCTACAAGTTGTGATTGTTATTTTCCATTCCTCGTTACATCAAAAGCTAACAATGGTATCAGAGCCTCGATAGATCTAGTCTATGTAGGTCAGTAGGGAAACAACTATTATCATTGAGCCTGATTATTTTGTCAACTTGATGTGCTGCTGGACCAACCACTATTAAAATATCTCAAAAGAGTCTAGGTGGTAGAATTAGGGAGAGTCAAAAGAGTCTAGGTGGTAGAAATACTGAGATTAAATTTGACTGAAGTCTTGCCATAGATTTGTAGAAAGAACTCATGAAGACTAGGACTTAGCATTCAATCCACGAGAATGACAAATAATCTAGTGAAGATCATTCAGGATATTTGAATTATGTTAACTATTGCTTAAAGTTTCTTTTGTTGCAAAAAAATAATTCTTAGAGGATTGGGGCTCCTCCTACAAAAGAAAGCTAGGAGACTCCAACTTCATTGCCCGAATGTCGACGTGCCTTCATAGTGCAGATATTAGTTCCTTGTGCAAATAAGAATACTGCGGAAGAATACTTCTAGTGAATAGTCATGATGAAGTCACGAGATTGAAGATCTCCATTACTGAATTGAAGAACTTCACAAGTTGAAGAAGAGGCTATAGAAGCCTTGATACAAAAATGCCATAGAAGCCTTGAATAAAAGGTCATAGAAGCCTTAAAGGAGAAGCCACATAAGTCTTCATATTGAAAATACCATAGAAGTCTTGATATTGAAAAATGTCATAGAAGCCTTGGTACTAAAAAAGGCCATAGAAGCCTTGATACTTAAAAAGGCCATAGAAGCCTTGGTACTGAAAAAGGCTGTAGAAGCCTTGATACTAAAAAATGCCACAAAATCCTTAATCCTAAATAAGAATTTGAAGAGAATATCTGATTTAGAAGTAGACTAAATATTTTAGTACTAATACTTTATTATAGGAAAAGAAGATTCAGTGAGATGGGAAACTTCCTACAAGAAAGTTAGGAATAGTATCTACTTCATAATCAATTCAGTACCTGAAGCAAAATTGAAGAGATCAGGAGAAGATATCATTGAAGAACTTCCAGTCAAGAAAGAAGAATAAGAAGAAGAAGAATAAAAACTAGGTAAGTCCTACTTGAATCCATAACTAGCAGAATTAGAGATCCAGAAGATCTCACCACTAACACTTTCAGGAGCAAAAGGTTGAAGAGAAGGTCTCAAGGAAAAGACCATCATAGCTACAAGATCAAAGACCTTGGCAAAGTCACATCAAGCATCCAAAAAAGGCTAGGAGAGTCTTACTAAAGAAATTCTCAAGGAAAACTCATCAAATAAATCCACTACCAAGGAGAAGCCCCTGATAGTGAAGGACTTGGGACAATTGTTGACATCTGATAACAAGTCCAAGAGAAGGATAATTTGGCAAGGAGTGCCAAATTTGAGAAGGAGAATTTGGAAAAGAGTGCCAAATCCATGAAGAAGAATTTAGCAAGGAGTGTCAAATCCTAGAAGAAGATCCTGCTTGAAGTCAGGATTTGACAAGAAGACTTGAAGACAAAAGAATCTCACCAAATCTTGGAGATTTGAAGATTACCTCTCATAGCAAGAAGGCACCGCTTTAGAGACAAATAATTCTCTAAATCTACATCATGAGAAGAATGCAAGAATAGAAAAAACCACCAAATTCTAGGCTCGTGAAAGAAATTTTGAGACCATAATTTGGTGAAGGAGTTATTCAAGATAGCCTACAAAGAGTTGCAAGATCATACTCAAAGGAGCAACTTGGTGATCCTAGACATCAATATCTACATCCTCTACAAAAGTGACAAAAAGAGCTACAAAATGTTCAAAAATATAAGCAACTTTTGGTGCAAGTAGATTCATTAATTGGATTACTTATCAGAAGAGCACTTGAATTTGGATTAAAGTTACAAGATTAGATTATAGTCTTCAAAAGTGCAAAAATGGAGGTTCTTTCTAAGGTTCGTTTGCACATTAATTAGGAGTTGATTATATTTTAGAATTGCTTCTATCAACTACCTATTATCTACTTTGGAAAAATAAAAAGAAGACTAAGTCCTACAATATTAATTGTAGTGAAATTACAAAATAAATCTTGAAGATTCATTTTAGATTATTCTTGATTAGTTGCAGTAAATTTGATTAAGTGCTTAAATTTTAGAATTGATTGGAGTGATAAGGTGAAATTTTTAGTGCATTAAAAAAATGTCTATTAGATTTATTTGCACCATTCTATTGCTCGCAAAAGGATTCTTATTTATGTTCTCGAGAAGGGCACAAAATCAAAAATTATAAAAGTGTCTAAAAATACTATTATTGCACAAAAATATGCAACACATAGCAGCCAAGTGAAGCCACCAAAACAGGTTAAAATCCTCCAAAACTTAGAGAAGAATACAACTAACCAAAATAGAAATAGAAACTTCAAATATTAAGACTTGGAGACTCTCAAATCCAAAGCATTACAAGGTTAATTGAAAGGATAAAAGTGCAGAAAATTGCATCATATAAAGAGCTTCTATCTACTTATATCTAATATTGGATACATCATCATAATATCCAAGAAAAAAGAGGAAGGTGTCAAGCAAAAAGACAACCTCAAAAACCCCTACACTGCATTCAGAAATCTGCCATATAAATCAGAATATTAGACCTATAAAAATGGAGTGTAAGAAAAGGTGCAAAAAGCATCATATTTATAAATATTGTTACATTGAGTTGCACTTCTCTAACTCATTCTACGTAGGAAAAAGGGTAGATTTGAAAGTGCCTCAAAGGCACACTATAAGCAGTTTGAATCAGCCAAAGGTGCCTAGAAAAGAGCCTTTCGTTTGGCTCATCTTCTATGTATCTTACCTACAAAATACAAGGCACAAATCCAAGGGAAATCAAGCAGTGTATAAAGCAAAGGAGCATTCCTATCAAAGAAAGCATACATTTGAGCAAAGGATCAATCCTATTAAATCAAGCGTATGTCCAATCAAGGAGTATTCCTACCATAAGGGGAGCATCAATGAGTCTTCATCTAAGCGTTGTCATTCGGACTCCATTTAAGGGCCACCAAAACTCCTCCATATCTCCACCATAAGCATTGCTTGGCTGGAAACATCTTAGCATCTATGTAAAACAACAAAGAACAAGGTGGAAAAATATGTTTGAAGGTTTTCAAGAAGGCATTGATAAGACAAAGGCATGCAAAGTAAATAGGTCACCACTTGTCATCCTCCAAAATAACCCTAGAAAACATCCACAAAGGAGACGTTACGACATCATATTGGTGGTAAAGGAGTTATGTACAACAAGGAGTGTTACAGTTAGGTAAGCGCTAAAGTAGAATCATATTTCTAGATAGCGCATGAAGTGGGAGTGAAGAGTAACGTCTCAAGAAAATGTGACACTTGTCATAAGCATTTAAATCTCTCTTGAGTGTTTGAGAAAATGGTTGTGACACTTGTCACACCTTTTATCGCCTATTAAAGATGTCTTGGATGGCAACAACGGCAAAAAGCAACTCGACAGTAATGGTAATGAGTGATTTTGAAGTGACTCCGTAGTAACATGGTAGCATCTTGGTGGTAGCACGACAGAATCTTAGTAGCTACACGGTAGCAAATCAGTAGCAACTTGAAGAGGAATCCGAGAGCAATTCGTAGTATCCAAAAGCAGGCAAATGACTTTACTCCTAGTCAAATGGGTTAAGGAAGCATTAAATTGAGTGTTGAAGCAAAAAGCAAGTGGAATAATCTTCCATTACTCACAGCACCCAAGAAGGACAATCTACCGCCAGTTTTATAAAGGTACAATTTTCCATCTAATTTGCTTTCCTTAAAAAGAGAGTTATAAGGTTAATTTTAAGGTTGAATTATTCAAAGGAATCAATTTTCATTTGAAAGCAAAATTTATAGAAATTAAATATCAAAGTTGACTAATATTTGTAAAATATAACCTAGGAGAAATAAGGGATGCTTTTTGGAACTAATCCATTTAAAATTTGCAAATTTTAATGTATTCTAATTTTTCAAATTTGGGAGTCATAAGGGCTACAACTCCAAACTAGGTTATTGGAAATTAGAAACAATCCAAGGGATATAAAAAGAGGTTATTAAGCTTTTTACTAAGGTAGGAAAATTATAATATTCTTGTATCAAAAACTTCTCAAAAAAGGAAAAAAGAAATCCAACATTGAAACCTCTTCAAAATTGAAAAGTGCGTAGGTGTTAAGAAGTTGATTTTTGATCTTTACAAAATTTGTACAAAATTAACCAAAATTAAACTATATTTTTACAAAAACGCTATATTATATTCCAAAAATCTCTAGGGAGTCATAAGGCATTCTACAAAACTTGAAAATAATAACATCCTTCAAATATTATCAAGCTAGGAAGATATAAGCTTTCTAAAAAACCTAAAAAAATAGGTATTCATATTCTCATTACTAGGGAGACATAAGGAAGTCTACAAACCTAAGGATTAGCAAAGGTTTTATCAAATAAAGCTTATATACTTTAGTAAGGGGTCATATATCCTAATATTAGGAGCTATAAGGTAGACTACAATTCTATCTTTTTTCTTCAATTCTACTTCTTCAAATGGGAAAAGGAATATCATACAATGAATGTAAAACTTGCTCCGATGTGAACTAGTCTACAAAACATAAAAACATTTGGTACATTGACTTAGGAGCTAGTCATCATATGACAGGAAATATACGATGGTTTGACTATCTTGAAGTTACTAAAGGCTACAAACTAAGAATTGTAGATATCCAAACAGATCCTATACATGGATATGGATGTGTAACACCTAGAAAATCATTTCTAGATCTTCTACTACAAAAATTATTGTATGTTCCTAGATTAACATGTCTCATTATGAATCAATATGGAATAAAAGCAATAGGATCAATCCATAAAAATGCATACGTCCTAGACTCAATGGAAATATCTCAAGATATTGTGGTGTTTCAAAATGATGCTAACTCATTTACAGAGGAACAGGTTGAAGAAAATGAAGAACCAATACACCAAAAAAGTAAGCATAGAAGGATCAAAATCAAGAGGATGAGAGGACAATTGTGCCATGCTTTACTCATTCATCAACAATCAGAACCAAATAAATATACATGCAAAGAGAACTACAAAGATGGCTGGAGAGAATACACAGATTACCTATAGAACCTGAATATAGTAAGCAATGAAGGAGAATTCCACTATCCATTGAAAGAAGATCCATATTGAAGACTAAATTCTTCATTACCTAAATAATGTAATTTAGGAGGGGATAATCGAATGTGGACAATATTTCTTGTCACACGCCTGGTTGATAAAATCAACCCCTTTAAATATTTGAACCTTTGCATGATAAAATATATGACGTCGACGGACATGGCGGGAAAACTCTTTTATTTAATTTTAAAATTTTAATTTTAATTTTAAATAAATTAAAATTTAAACTAAACCTTTAAAATTAAATTTCTCCATCACCGGGGCACCTTTTTCGATGAAACAAAAATTCAACTTGGGTTTTAAGAAAAACCCATTTCAAATCTGCCATCAATGGTTTTTAAATAAAACTTTTCCTTGCCTTCCTTGGTTTTCATAAAAACCTTTTGTTAAGCTTCCCTTGAAGCTCATTTTGGAATTTTATTTAATTTTAAAATTTTAATTTTAATTTTAAATAAATTAAAATTTAAACTAAACCTTTAAAATTAAATTTCTCCATCACCAAGGCATCTTTTTCGATGAAATGAAAATTCAACTTGGGTTTTAAGAAAAACCCATTTCAAATCTGCCATCAATGGTTTTTAAATAAAACCTTTCCTTGCCTTCTTTGGTTTTCATAAAAACCTTTTGTTAAGCTTCCCTTGAAGCTCATTTTGGAACCAAATGCCATGCATCCCTTCTTGAACCTTTTATCGAAACCTTTGCTTCTCATGAAGCTCTTTGTGGAGCAAAATCATAGTGCTTACTTACATAGGTCCTTTTGACATCAATGACAACTTTTAGCTTAGGGACTCAAAATGTCCAACAATTTTCTCCCAACCCTACAATTTATTAGAACAGTTGTTGGGTGGTCTCTAACAAGTCTTGAATCTTGCCTTTTCCATATTGGACCTAGTTATGTTGTTTTCTACTAAATTTCCCAATGTTTAGTAGAACAATATACAAGACTTTTTTCAAACACTTGGCATGCAAAGTTGTTTGCATATTAAGAAATACAAAGGGCTAGCAAACCCCACACATACCTCAAAAAAACTTGATATTATACCATATGATCTATGGCAGCCCCTTATTGGATCACCCATACGTCTTCCTTCATATAAAGTTACACAACACAAGAAAATTTAATTAATGGATCAAAACAAGGGCTAACATAATTGTAAATCACAAAAAAATAGTAATTAGTTAAAACAAACATTCACAAGAATATCAAATCCAATGAAACAAGGATACCATGATTTATGTAGAGAAAGCCTTCTAGGAGAAGAAAACCTACAACAAAATGTTGTTACAATCTATTTTATTGAATTGCAATTGAAATTACATCATACATAAGTTGAACAAAGTTTCTCCTAGAGAAAAAAATGAGAGCACCAAAAAGCTCATACAACTCCACATTACTTCCAAAAGTCCCTACATTTTCCATAGCTAAGAAATGCAATCATACAACTCTACATTACTTCCATAAGTTCCTACCTTTTCCATAGTTAAGAAATGCAACAATACCTTAAGAAATGCAACAATACCTCTAATCTATGTTTTTCCAACAATGGGGAAGAAATTGGGATATAAAAAACCAAAAGTCATGACCTTTTCTCTTCAACTTCTCCAATAACCCTCTCATTTTCCTATTTCTCTTCAAATCCAATAATAAAAGTTTTTCTATTTGTTCAACCTTAAATCTTCATCATTCTTTCTCACACACATGTATATGTATGTATGCATGTATATATATACATACACATTAAAAAATGAATTTTCCTTGTACTTTCTTTACTTTTGTATATGGTATTTTTTCCTCGTGAACATTAAATCATTATATCATATATTCTATTTAAGGTTTTTTTAATTTAGCATAATTTTAGTTTTCAAATAATGGGCTAACATAAGTTTTAGTTTATGGGAAGGCTAAGACAACTCATTTGGAGGTCTAGCATGTGTTGATCATATTCTTAGAGTCAATCAACCTCCATCCATACACACTAGACGTCTATGTCTGTTGATATTTTAACTTGTGTCTCCTCCATGGAGGACAAGTCTCAACCATTCAAGTTTAGTTTAACAAATAAATGTTGATATTAACACATGGGATTTGAAATTTTGCTTATGATGTGAAACTCCCCACTTCATGCTTGTTTCTCCAAAACCATTGGGTTGAAGTACTCATAGTAATGATAAATTTTATTACATTTTATTAAGTGAAGAAATAAATGAAATCCATCCTAAAGAAATATCATTGCCCACATTTATCATGAGTTCTATGTAAGGATTTGTCATTTGAAATTTATAAGAATAAATTGATTCAAAAATCAATTTCCAATGAAACCAATGCTCTTGGGTTTGGGGAAAGTGGGGCGGAGCCTCACACCATGGACAAAGGTTTTATTCCCATTGGTAAACTTCAACAACTTGGATGACCAATGAGTGAACCTCACCTTCAAAGTTCTTACTCTAGATATTTGGAGAAATTAAAAAAATGAAGGGTTCTCATGACAAAATGATAAGTGATAAGAAAAAATCTTTTAAAGAATCCCTAGCTAAATGTAAGGACCCCTAATTGGGGGAAATAATATTCATTAATCAAAAACAAAAGAAAGAACAAATCTACAATAACCCCTATATATGTAATAAATGATAGACCAAAAGTGATTATCAAGAATGTGTAATAGACACCCCTGTTTGCTACTCTGAACTAACTGAAGGTTTTTTTGTTTGTTTTCGTTTTTTTAATGTTTGATTTTTTTGTGTTTTTTCTGATGTTTTGCTAATAGGTATTATATGCAATTGTTTTGGGGTACTCTTGCTTTATAATGTGTGAACATATGCATAAAGAAAAACTCTAAATTGCATAAACATAAACTGGAATGAAACAAACTGAAACCCAACACCAAACAACATTATTTTATTCAAATTTCTGACCTAGAAATGCAAGTACAGTCTGATACAAAATTTTGGAAATAAACCATACACAACTGAACACACCAAAATGCTCATAACTTCATCAAATGGGCTCCGAATGACATGTCGTAAAATGCAACAATCTTGTACAAGCTAGGCGCCAATGTCTGGACAACAAACACACCCGAAAATTGACTGATTTTATTGCATACTTCCCAAGGTAATGGTATAGCCTGCTGGAAAGGGTACGACCAGCAAAATAAATTCACTCCAACTCCAAACCCTCATCAAAATGCCTCCATTCTCATCGCCCAAACTTGGAAAACATAGGCTAAAAAACCCAAAATGAGAAACTTCCCGGATTAAGAGATGAATGCTTTACACATTCTCCAATGCACTCCTAAATGGTACGGCCAGCTCCAAGAACCCTCAAATCACACCACAAAATATGAAACTACAGCCGGTGATCGACCAGGCAGGACTCTGTCCGCTGGCGACCGCAGTCGATCGACCAGACAAGACTCAGTCCGTCGATGACTACAGCCGATCGACCAAGCAAGACTTCAGTCCGTCGACGACCGTGAGAGCACAAGTGTGCATAGGATGGGGCCTTCTCGGGTCTCCTGCCCATAGGGACACAAACCCCGTGGCTATGCCAACAGAGAGCTTCGAGGGCATGAACGCCCTCACGCTCCCCTGTGACATAGCCAACCAGGAGTGCATTGAGGGCAGGAGCGCCCTCACATTCTCGGCATAGCACACCAGGCGCTGAAGAAGACCTAACCTCACATAGGTGACACGTGGCTAGAACTGAGAGATCTGACTCAGTTACACATAGGAACAGAACCTGACTCGCATCTCGAGGACACAACCGAGAGGTGACACGTGGCTAGAACTGAGAGGTGACACGTGGCTCGAACTGAGAGGTGACACGTGGCTAGAACTGAGAGGTGACACCTGGCGCAAGAAGACAGGCTAGAGGTGACACGTGGCTAGAACTGAGAAGTGACACCTAGCACGAGCAGACAAGGTACACATGGGCGACTAAAGGTTGGGCAACTCGTGACACGTGGCAACATATGGTTAGGAGGGGAGGTTACACGTGGCGAGGGGAGAGAAGCAAAGCGGCCTACGTGATTGCCATCAGGCAATCACGCGCTTAATAGCATGACCAGAATTTTAAAGTCTCGATCCATCCCTTTTGGGATGAATGTGGGATAAAAATCCCACAGCACTTAAGGGTCCCCGCCCTTTCTTCAATTACTAGCACGCGGGGCTAGCTTTCAAAGCCGCCCCCGTAGTGCAGTGGTCAAGCTTAAACTTGACGAGCGTGAGGTCGCTAGATCGACCCCCGCGTGCTCCAATTTTTTTTTTAACCTGAAGGTGCAATTTTTGATAAAGTTGGCTATCGTTCTAATTTTTTTTAAATTTTCTTTGCTTAAATTAAATAATTTTTTTAGCTCCATTTTAATAATTTTACATTTTTATTTATTTAAATAATAAGTTTTTATCATTATTAATTGATTATTTTTGTAAAAAAAAAATGTTTTATTATTAGCAATTAGAGTCTTTAAATTTATTTTGTTTTAGCATTCAAATTGGAAAACTTTAAAAGCCAATTTACTTGCAACTACAACAATTCTATTTCTTTTGTTTTCTCCAAAATTGGGGATAAAGAGACAAAGAAACAAACAATTTTGTTGCAAAACATCAAACCATCAAACTTGGAATTGTGCATTTGTTTTCTCCAAGAGGGGATATAAGACATAAAATTGCACATTTTTCTTGCAAACTTGAGACGAAATTGTAACCTAGGGTTCATCAAAACTCAGTCGTGTGTCGACTAGTTCTGGAAGCCTTTCAAAAGCGGGTCGTGTGTCGACTTGTCTTGAAAGTAGTGCTCTAAAATTATACATTTTGCAAACATTAAGGGGGGATAAAATTCATTTTTTTCTTGATTCTATTGTTTGCAAAATTGTAAAGAAAAAGGGGGGATATTTCAGTATAAGAAAGGTGCATTCTCGATTTTACTCGACACCTTCTCTTCAAAATTACTTGTACTAGGTGCATTTTCGGTTGCATCCGACACCTAGAGTGATACAAATTTGGGTTGCTCTTATGTTTTTATTATTGCACTAAACACTCATGTTTTTTGTGTGCAATTAACAAGTCAAATATAAACATTAAAAGAAGCATTTCACAAAACCCAAACTTCACTCCAAAATCCATGCTAAAACTTTGCATAGGTTCCAACAAGTAATTCCTCTCCAATCAAAAGGTCAAAACTTCAAATCACCTTGATACTCTCTCTTTGTTTGGCTTAATTACCTCAAAATTTTCATCCTTATTTCAAGGGTGTTAAAGTAGGTACCATTAAATATCTTAGAGGGCAAAATCAAAAGTTTTACAAACCTACCCCTATTTCATTTGCTCTATTTTGTTTGGCTTAAAATTCCTCCAACTTTTCATCCCTTGGAACGGGTGTTAAAGCAGGTGCCATTAAATATCTTCTAGAAGCAATTTGAAATAATTTACATGTACTCTTTTAAGGGTATAGTGCAAGATATCAACATCTTAGTCATATCAAATTTGAAACCTAAACCATGGCCATGATACACAAGTATCTCACTGAGAGCCAACTGCTCAAAGGTTCAAATTATTCAGCTTGGAAGACTAAGATGAAAGCTATCTTAACTGTAGAGGAATTGTAGTCAATAATGGATGGAAGTGTCACTAGACCTCAATCACCAGGACAAGATCAAAGAGACTTTGATAAAAAGGATAAAAAGCTATCCTTAATGATCTTGCTAGCTATTACTAATGATATCCAACCTCATATAAGTGTAGCTAAAACTAGAAAGGAGGCATGGGATGCCTTAACTACCATATTTGAGGGAAAGAATCAATCAACGATTCTTAACCTTCAAACACAGCTTCATACACTTCACATGAAATCTGGAGAAACAGTAGAGCTATTCCTCTACAGAGTGGCCGATTTGAAAACAAAACTGCAAGCCCTAGGAGAAACAGTGGAAGACAAAGTCTTAATCTCAATTATTTTGAGAGCTCTTATAGACTCCTATCGAATGTTGATTACATCCCTTCAAGTCTCTGGTAGGACAGTGAATTTTGTAGAGTTGGTGAACATGCTTCAAACTGAAGAAGCTAATCAATTCCAAAGAGATGATGCATCCAACAATGCACTTTTCTCACATAAACAAGGAAAGAAAAAGTGGAATCAACAAGGAGGCTCTTCTTCTAACAAAAACAAAGGTCAAGGCCCAGACACTAAGAAGAAGAAGTAGTATTGTAAAATCTGTGACAAAGACACTCATCAAACCAAGCGACGTTGGTTTAAAAACAAGCCTCCCAAAGAGAAAGGTCACAAGAAAAACCAAGGCAATGTTGCAAATGAGATGTCTAATACAGATTCTAATTCTGGTTCAGAGAAAGCACATAGAGTGCTAATTGCTAGAACGGTTTTGTAGAGGAAAACACACGAGTCCCTTAGGCAAAAGCACCATTTTCTCTCTCTCCTCTTTTTGGCTTCATAAATAGCATAAGTATTTTGTTTGAAGACCTTCCAAATAAGGGGTGCTTGTACCGCTTTTAGGCTTCATAAATAGAAAATTCTAGGTGTTTGAAGTACTTGTAACAAGAGGAGTGACTTTTTGTGATGTAAAATTGCCTAGGAGGCAATATTTGTAAAATCCTTCACAACACTCTTTAGTTGCACACTTTTTGCAATTGAGAGGGGACATAAATTTCTTTTCTTCACAATTTTTTTTGTAAAGAGGGAAGAAGGCTTATAAGGGTGCATTTTCGACTTCGACCGACATCCTAGCTACACTTCCTTCAGAAATTACTTACACTATGTTTTGCAACGAGAAGGGGGGAACTTATAAGGGTGCATTTTCGACAGCGACCAACACCTTAGCTACCTTATATTTTGCCAAATTCATATTGTAAATGAATGAACCTTGTATGAAGTGATCTATTCTACTACACCTAGCGATTACAGCGACTGGTTACCCATGCAATTCGGTTGGATGATGTGATTACCATAAGGACATTTGTTGGCATGAAGACAAGGTGAGGAATGAACCACTTTTTGCTTAGAAGCAGCCAGAGCACTGTGATAGAGCAAAGAACCAACAAATCAACATCTTCTTCACTGTATTGGGGCAGTTATATACTTCACCCAAATATTGTTGTATAGAGGGATATGTATGTATTACCCAAATAATGTAATAAGGGGGGATGTTAGAGTAATATTCCATTACTTGGGATAATTACCATTTACTCCACTAGGTAAAATAAGCTAGTGTATTGCATTACACTACCTAGGATTTATTTCTACATTTACTGTTTTACTTTCTACCATATAGATATTTACTGTCCTAAATATCTAATGGTAACTAGCCTAAATATCCTAGAGTAGTCAATCCTAAACCTAACTCTCTACCTAGCCTAACGCGTTTGTTAGCTTGGTTAGTGGGGAATTAGTTAGGTTTACTATTTCATTGTATTATATAAACATTAGTCTTAAACCTAATGTTTAGTTAGATTAATTTAATAATTATTTCTTCAGACTTACCTTGCATCATCAACTTAGGATAATATATAAAATTATCAAATAATACATCTAGACTACTTAAATAACTTAAGTATCTAGAAAGAAACATAAGCATCTAGAAACTCACATGGGAAAACTATTCTCACGTTTACATTATTGAAAATTAAACTAATAATTTACTAAGCCTAAGCCTAGTAACCTAAGCTAAAGAAATAGAACAGGGTGTACATTATTCTTCCTCATCATGCCTTCCCACAACAAAAGCATTGGGCTCCAATGCTTTTAAAAGAGAAGGTAAATTGTGGGAAATCTATTGAGAAGAAATTCAAGCCCGGTGTAGATATCTGCCTATGCCATGCTACAATAATGGAGTAGATGAACCATGTCAATTATGACGAGTCTTGATGTTGTAGACTTGATCATAATCCAACAATGGTTGAGTATCAAGAACCATATTGACAAGCTAGATGATGGTAAATTTGGTCTCTAATGTAGAGTCATGGTACAATTTCAAAATATCTACATTGAAAATGTTATGAATACCAAGGTGTGTTGGAAGGTCAAGCCAATAAGAATTCTCAAACACTTATTGAAGGATGGTATAAGGCTCATAGAGAAGTGACTTGGTTTTTCTATGTGCTTCCTTTGGAAAAGCCACTTATCCAAGTACAACTAAACTTCGCAACCAACGTGAAAAGGATGAGGTATTTTGTGTCGATCCATGGTCTATTTCTACTATTGTTGGGTTATTCCTTATAATTCCTCCCCACAACAAAAGCATTGGACTCTAATGCTTTTAAAAGGGAAGGGAAATCATGGGATATATGTTGAGAAGAAATCCAACGAGCTTGGTGTGGATACTATTTGTGCCATTCTACAAGATATAAAGTAGATGAACCATAGTGATTCTGATAAGTCTTGGTGTCTTAGACTTGATCAGAATGCAAAAGTGCCTAAGTATAGATTACCACATCAATAGTATGGTTGATGGTAGGTTCGGTCTCTAATGTAAAGTCATGGTATAGTTTAAAAATACCTACATTAACAAAATCATGAATCCCAAGGTGTGCTATAAGTTCAAGCCAAAAAGCATTCTTGGACACCTATTGAAGAATTATATAAGGACCATAGCAAAGTGACTTGATTTTTCTATGTGCCTTCTCTAGAAAATGTTGCTTATCCAAGTAAAACCAAACTTTATCACCAACTAAAAAGGATGAGAAACTCTGTGTTGATCCATGGCTTGTTTTTGCTACTATCGAGTCTTTTGCAAAATCTAAATCACCTTGGACTAAATATTCTGCAAGTATTGAATAAAAAAGTATACCTTGTATTTGCTCTTTCTAAACATGAGTTATGGTAGGATGAGGTAAGGACAATAAAATCCCAAATAAACTTAGAAAGGAGAATGCCTTGTAGAAGAACACATTGCTCTATTGTATGCATGCTCTATATGAGTGAGACTCAAGTCCCACTTTGCTGGAGAAGCATGGTGATAGATTTATAAGCTCTTCACAAGTGTACACTTCACCACTTGACTGAATAAGGATGAATGGTGTTGGAAAAATTAAGGGACTTCCCTAAAAATTTCCATAAAAATCACCAAACGTGACCCACAAATCATGAATCACATTCATAAACAATGCTGGTTGGAAGTCCGAAGGATCGCCATATGCAGTCAAAGAAATGTTGTGCTAAGTTTGACACAAAACTAGTCTTGGGGCATGGGAGAAATAATTTATCCACATCATGTTGCCAAACTATCATGGGAAACCCATTAACCAAGTCCATGGAAATGCTTTCCCAAGGACAAGAAGGAATAGGAAAGGGTATGCTTAAGCCTAGCTTCTTGTTAGTAGATTTGGAACAATAACAAACAACACTCACAACAACCTCAAAAAATCTCTTTGTATCTGTGGACAATAGAAGAAGCACTATAAGTGGAGTATCTTTTGCTACCAAAATGACCATCATAGAGTGTGGAATATGCCTCTTTAAGAAGAGACACTCTTTAATCATGAGGTACACATACCTTACCTAACCTATAGAGCAACCCATCCTTGATGTGGAAATATTGGAAAGGATGAAAATTAGAAGAGGTTGGATGGTATAAGTGTTGGTACATTTTTTGAAATTTAGGATAATAAGCATATTGTGATGGCCAATATTGAAACCCCAAGTGTGAAGTGGTCAAGATAGTCAAAGCATGAGAAACAAGAGATCGACTCAAACAATCTACCATTGAATTACTCTTTCCATTTTTATACTTAATGACCAAATGAAATTGCTACTGATAGGAGACCCACTTCATGTCTTGCCTCTTTAATTTTGTTTTGAGACTAAAGAAACTTGAGTGGCAAGTGATCAGTGTGTAAAGTTGTTTCTCTCCCCAAGAAGTAATGTCTCTAGTATTTGATGACTTGGACCAAAGCATACAACTCTTTGTTATATATAAAATAGTTCTTTTTGGTAGCAAAAAAAGTCTTTGAATGGTAAGCCATTAGATGCCATTCTATTTGAGTATAGCACCTAAAGAAAATTGAGATGCATCCATCTCAATCTCAAATTGTTGAGAGCGATTAGGAAGAGCAAGCACAAGCACAAGTGCTATACATAATTTCTATTTTAAGATTTCAAAGGCAACTTCCTACTTTTTCCCCATTGAAAGGGAGTCTTGGCTTTTTTTAAGTGGTGCGAAGGAGCCACAATAATGGAATAGAGAGGAATAAGCTTATGAAAGAAATTTGCAAGTTCCATAAAACTCCTAAACTTGGTGACAGTAGTAGGAGGAGGCCATTGAAATATAACATCTAATTTGGATGGATAAACCTGGATTCCATGCTCACTAATGATAAAGCTAAGATATAAAATGGAAGTTTTCCCAAAAGAAAACTTGGCGAGGTTAGCATACAAATTATTCTCTTGAATATTTTTCCAAGTGGGAGAAAATATAAGGATATCACAAACTTGTTAAGCAATCCTCTAAAAACCTCATTCATCAATCTCATAAATGTTGCATTAGTAAGACCAAAGGTCATGACAAGCCATTCAAAAAGACCCATTTTAGTCTTAAAGGTTGTCTTCCATGTGTCTTCTACCTAAATTCACACCTAATGATAACCACTCTTGAGATAATCTTGGAAAAGAACTTTGCTCCTTAGAGTTGATCTAATAGATTGTCAATACAGGGTAGTGGATAACTATTCTTTATGGTGATTTTGTTTAAAGCCCTGAAATCAATGCACAACCATCAAGTTCCATATTTCTTAAACACCAACAAAATTGAAGATGCACATGGAGATGTACTTGGTTTTATGAACCCCTTAAACAATAAGTCTTCAATTTGTCTTTTGATTTCTTATTTTTGCAAAACTAATTGCCTATATATAGGAGCATTAGGAAGTGATGCAACATGAATTATTTCAATGCTATGATTAATAGTGCGGTTTGGAGGAAGTGTATTTGGATCCTAGAACACATGAGAATATGCTTTCAACAATTTTTTTTATTAGGGTGGAAGAAGGGGTTTTGAAAGGGGCCCCAAACCTTTTACAAGAAAACACCTACAGATCTACTAACAATCTCAAAATTGAGACATCACAAACAAGACAACCCATAAAACTAAAACATTTTGAAGTGCAACAGACCACAAAGTGAAATGGTCTCCTAGGACCAAACCGAACAGGAACCCAAAAGAGCAAAACACCCATAAGCAACTGGATTAAAATCCCATAACACCATAGAGGATAGGCAGATCTCTGTTCTCAGACTCAACATGGCCTGCATTATCATATTTTTCCTCCTGCCTTGAGTGCCTTTTTACTTCCCCCGTCCAAGGCTATTACTGTTTGGATTCCATTGGCAATATTTGTCTCTGTCTCTTTTTCTCTGATTTTCCTATTGGAAGGTCTCCCCTGAGATTTAACAGTACCCACATCAATTCCTAACTTCTTTTGATGTCTGGTTTTTGGAGTTTGGGCAGCTTTTTCCGGATCAGCTAAATTTCCTAGGTTCTTTTTTATTTGATCTACCCACTTTTTCAAAACTATTTGGTTCTGCTCATCTTCATCTTCCTCATTTTCTAACTGAATATTTCCATCATCCGCCTTTTCCAAGAGGCCATTACCTTCATCTCCAAAAGTAATCTCTTGAAGCATATCAAAGGAATTTGGAGAAAGAACAATATTCATTTGTGAGGAGGGTAAAGTATCACATACCTTCATCTTATCTGCCATAACTTGATTCTCAAAGGAAGAATCCTTCTGCATATCAGCTTTACTTACTTCATTTTCAGGGATCTCAACTTCCAAGATATCTTCCTTTCTGGAACCCTCTAAGGATGAGGCCTTCTGCTTTTCGCTCTCAAGGTTTTCAGCTTCCAAGATATCTTTCTTCCTGGAACCCTCTTCTTCAATTTGCTTTTGTTGCCAGAATTTATGACCTTGGGAAGGAGGCTTCTGGTTTGGGCATGCCCGAGTCAAGTGCCCTAATTTCTTACAAACCCCACATTTAACAGGGGGATTCTCATATTCTAAAGGTTGATTCCAAACACCCAATCTTGAAACCAACCAAATCGAATCTGGTAAATTTCCCCCCAGCTCCACATTAACACATATCCTGGCATAGACGAGGCGAGATTTGGACTTGGTGGCCGGATCCATAGCAATCAGATGGCCCATTTCCCTAGCAATACCAGCAAAAACCTCCTCATTCCAGTAGTGAAAGGGGAGATTTGGTAATCTCACCCAAACTAGGGCCTGCAAAATTTTTGGGTCTCCAAATTGAAATCAGGTCCCCATCTCCTCAGGAAAAGGCCACGCCTTCCAAAGAACCAGCCCCCCCCCATAAAATTCTCTTTGAATCAGCAAAACAGTTCAGCTTCACCATAAAAAACCCTAGAGAGGGCGACAATCTCCATATGACCATTCGGCCTCCACTTAGCAAAAGCCCATTTTTTGACCGCATCCAAGTCAGGTCTAACCCCCATAAATCTGCCTACCAAGTGATGGGAACCTTGTTCAATGGCCATATTAACTAGGTCATCCAGAATAAAAAGTTGGCCCTTTTCTGGAAGTAGATCAAACTTGGTCTTTGGGGACTTAGGCTTGCCCAACACCACTTGAGACCAAGACCATTTTCCCTTATCTTTTGGGCCCAAAACATCAGCATCCTGAAGAAGTTCTGCACTATCTGACTCCGCCTCACCATTCCCGATGCCACCGAGACCACAATTGCTACCAATTTTGATATCGCTACCAGACCCATTCTCGTTGGCTTGTTCTTCAAAAGAAACAACTCTGGCCTGAGTTTGATCCACCGCATATTGCAATATCTCCTTGTGCACTTCAGGCTCCAGATTGCTCAAGTCCTCCATAAATAACTGCATCAATTGCCTCGACACCACCAGCGGCATGTCATCCGACACTATGTGATCAATGAAAGCCTTAGCATTCTGAACATGATTGTTGGATAGAATGGATGCGAGTATGAGTTTGTATTGCTCGATTTTTTTTTGCCTCTGATCAGTAATGGCTGCCACAAATTGCAGAGCGTTCATGATTTCACCCATCATTTCCTCAGTCCTCCATTTCCATCCTTCATGAAAACCCTAGTATTGCAGAAGGTTGAGAAATTTTCTCACCTAATTAATTTAATTAATATCCAATGTTAATATTTACCATTCTATGCTTTCAAAAACTTATCAAATGAAACATGTTGATGATTAAGTTGTGCCAGTGGATGTTCTTACTATGTGTGATTGAAAATGAGTGCTAGCTCATGTGCTTGTTTGATGGTTTTTTTTTCTTTCTTGCAACTTAATACCAAATTATTTGTATATGATATATGTCTTATCATTTTTCTGCAATATGTGTTTTGATGAATATCATATGTTGCATTCCTACCATATTGGCATGGTTTTCCAAGTAATAGACCATAACAATTCATAGGTGTCATGTCACAAGTGACCTTATCTACGAAGTTAGGACCAAAAGCAACACTCACAGTGCAAGTGTGTGAGATGTTGGAGGTAGTACCATTATACTTCCACCCTAAATAACAAGGGTGAGGATGTGGCTCCATCAAAAAGTACAATTTTGTCGACTATGGATCTTGCAATTAGATTCTTTTGTGAATCATTATCGATTATACAGTCTATTGAGAAGTTATGAGTGAGATGTGCTCGTGTAACAAACAAAGTGTTATGATCACTAATCGATGAATATTGGTTTATCAAGGTGACATTTTTTAGTTGACCTTATAGTTGATCATACTCCTTATCCTCTCCTATGGCACCAATGGGACTTTTTCTTATTTTATCCTCTTGAGGCTTTACAATCAAGCTCTTCTTTTTCAATTTGAAGCATTTAGACTTTTCATGTTCTTTTCTTTTACAATAAGTTCAAAACTTCCTAGAAGAAGAAAAAGGATTAGAAGAAGAGGAAGGATAAAGAATAGATAAAAAAGAAGAACAAGAAAAATTATTTGATTTGAAGGTTGTCTACTATGATGAAGAAATCATACCCTTGGATGGTCCCTAAAGAAGAAGATGAAGAATATTGAAGCCCCTTCAATTATGAAACATATTTTTCTTCCATCAATGGATTGAAAGCAAGATCAAATGTTGTAATAGGAATATACTTCAATTCTCTATATAGGTGCTCCTGAAGACCACTCTTGAACTTGATAATGAGAGTGGCTACATTGTTAGTCATGCCTAGGAGAATCTGAAACTTGTTAAATTGAAATATGTAATCTTGCACATACATGTTATTTTCTTGTCGAAATCAAAACCATTTGATGATTAGGTCTTGCTCATAGTTGGAAGGGTAAAAAATTTGCTTTAAGACCTTAATAAGATCCTCCCAAGTGTTGAGAGGATTTTGATGTTCTTGTCATTCCCCCAAAAATTTAGCTAAGCTTGAAAGCTTAAGCTTGTCAAATGGAGAATTCTCCTCTTCAACGAGTTGACTATATGAAAACCACGTTTCCATATCTAAAATCCAACTGCTCAAAATATTTGGATCCCTAGATCCATCATATAATGAGACCTCACATTTTGTTTTGGAGCATTGGTCATTGTTGTAAATTTTTACATTTGGAGAAACAATTTCGATATTAATGTCATTCACCTTATCGCCTAGGGCACTCACAACATTGGCCAATTTGGCCATTTATACCGCTAAATTTGAGGCCATAGTCAAGCGAGTATAAGTCAAGAGCAAGGGAATTCTTTGACCAATGTGGTGCAAGAAAAGACAATTAGTCTTAATTTACAATTTTATTCCTTAGTTTGGCTCTTTGGCTAAATACAAAAGGAAAAACAACAATATGTTTGAATTCTAATTCCTTTTGTAAAACAATATATTAGTTAAACAAACAAATTAATTATTTCAAATAAATTAATTTAATTAATTACCCTTTTTAATAAAATTAATTAACCAAAGAATATTAATTAATTGTAGCAAATAATCAAATTAAATCAACTAATTTATAATTAAATAAATGAATAAATTAGTTTAATTAATTTATAAATATTTATTAAGCTTGCTTAAGGTTTTACCTTAGTAAAAATGCCCATTGATTTTTAAACTTAATATGGCTACAACATAATTGCTTGCAAGTATCCATCAATGAAAAACAAGATTTTGGTTGTGGTTTTGCGTGCAATGAATGGAAATTTGCACATGGATGAACAAAAATATTTTGCATTGTTGGATTTTAATCCGTCACTCATCAAAAATCAACCTTAATCCTCATCTAACACAATATTGCATCACCTAGAAAGGATGGTTTGCATTGTTGAGACAAAGCAGTTTACGTCGTTGGTGCTAATGTAACAATCCACACCAAACTCGACCCAAGGGAGAGGGTTTTTTTTTTAGGTTTGATTTACAAGGATGATCCAATATATTTCTTAGTATAAGGCATAACCACTTTTGAGTTCCTAGTCACTGTAGATGACCCTTAAGTGGATAGGAGCGGTCAACTTCCCATAAACTTATGGGGTTCAATTTCTTACCTTCTTGCTAGAAAAGATGTATTAGTGGTCCCCCTACCTTTCCCATACACTCGCCTTGCATGAGACACTTTGACCACAATGTAGGGGTTCTATTTTAAGGCCCATAACACTTAAATGTGTTGCCTTTTCCCCAATCCCACATTTAATCATTCATATACACTTTGACCACAATGTAGGGGTTCCCTTTTAAGGCCCATAACACTTAAATGTGTTGCCTTTTCCCCAAACCCACATTTAATCATTCATATAGGATTATTATGGCATAATGCCTTAGTGATTAGTTAGATTCCATCTCCCATGGAATTAACTAAGACCATTACCACTCCTTGATAATGATCATGGTCACACTTGTTGATGTTGTGAATAATACAATGGATTGTCCTATACCAACCTACTATTGAGTTTCCTAAGTCTCCCGCTAGGATAAATCATTCATAGCTCCATGTAAGGAGCCACCACTATACTATCTTGTGAATCATCCAATAGATTGTCCTATACCAATCCACCTCACCTACCACCCCAACCTCACCACCAAGATTCATCATTCACATTTATCTAGTTGTATGTCTCTCGTAATTTAGTCAGGATTGGGTACACCTCATCACAAGGATTATCTAGTATGGTTATATTGACATGTCTATAAGGTCCTTCCCTTCAACCCAGGGATTCTAAATATATCCTTAACCATATTTCTATTTTGCCATTTTTAACAAGCACAAGATTAGATTCCATCATAGTATTTTGATAAGACTAAGAATTTAGGCATTCGTTCTAATCATAATACATGGAGAATAAGATGACAATTTAAAAAAAAAGGTCATCATAATCTATCTTTTATTTTCTTTAATCATGTAATTTTTTATTTCACATTAGTTTATTAATAAATAAATAAAAGGTCATTAATTCATTTTTTCAATCTTATAGAGATATTATTAAGATTTTCTTCTATAAAACTAGAGTATTAAATTTATGCTTCAAAAACATTTCTAAAGAAAACTTAAATTGTTACCTTTAAAATAATAGAATTTATAGTTGTAGACCTTCATTTATCATTTTCTTTAGTAAGCTGATAGTTTACTTTAAGAACCTATCATCATCCTTGACCCTTTTCCAAGAGTGTAAAAACTGCTTTACGACAATATAATCACTCAACAATATATATATATATATAATATAATATAATATAATATAATGAAATGTAATATAATATAATATAATGTATTTTAACATAAGTAAAAAATATATTAAAAAACAGATCCATCATCTAAAATTCTATATAACATTTGAATAACATAATTCTTAGTGAAGAATAATAGTAAACATTAATTTTGTTTTAGGGTTACAAACAAACATCCCTTACATTTTTATAAAGCATAACATAGTATGTGCTCTGCTCTTTAAATTACATTTTCAATCTTGAAAACATGAACACATTTTAGCCTTATCTTTTTCTCCAAAGTCTTCCTTTATAAGAACTTCCTCACCGAAATTTGAAAGATGATTAAGGACTAGGACAACTTTTGACTACCATGCTTTATGCAATAGGCACGTAACCGAACAAAATATACAAGAAGCAAAGCAATAAATCACGAAGTCATAAGTCATTTCCATTAAAATCCATTACTTCCAATTTTTTTTATATAGTAGTTTTTTTTCTTTAACAAGTTGCACCCTCTTCATAGAAGTCAAAAACAACAACAATTTAATATTTTATAATTTATATTTTGAATCCGAAGTCATTGCTTAAATAATGAAAACTCTCAAATAAGGCGTATCATTAACGAAAATGTACCCTAATATTAGTTTAACATATGTCCTTTGTTATTAAGCACCCATAGAACAACACCATTTTAAAAGTAGTCACTGGAAGATGAAAATCAACATTTTCAGACAATATCATAAACTTCGCAGCAATGGTAATTGACGTCAAGGCAATGGCCATACTATAAAGGCATAAATTTTCTCATGAACCATCCATTGATTACTGAATCTCAATTAAATTTTATTCCTCCATGGTTGCAAATGGAACTTACAACTTTAATTTCTGCGTAGATATTACGTGATAGGTGCTTCTATTCTAAGTATCTTTTCGGCAGAATAGAGCTTATGCAAGGATGCAATATTATCAATAACATATTAACAATTAAGGTGGATTTCTAGGTCTATTGTTAAGTAATGGGTGGATATGTTTAAGGACCCGAACGTTCAGCAAATACATTTGTAAGACAATCGTTGTTAAACAAACAAAAAACTAATCTTTTCAACACCGCTCTCCCAAATTATACCCATTATTTATGGGAAATCGAAACAACATTTAAAATATTCTTCATGTTATGTTTTTCAGGGAAATTGATGTTATCCCAAATGTGTTACGGTAACACAAGCTCGAACAACTGAGAGTTTAAGTTGAGAAGGACGTTAAACTCTAATGAAGATTAGTTAAGTTAGGAATAAACACAAATTCATAATGTAGAGAGCTAATGTTTTATTGCATGATTATATATATATATATATATATATATATGGAATGCGAATACACCTTCTTCAATACTTAATTAAAAGGAAAAATTAATTAATTCATAGCTTCCTGATATTAACAAAATAAATGACCTTGGAGGAGAGATTTTGGAACTGGGATATGCCGTACTGGGGGAATTACAATCCACTAGAATGACACTTACTCAAGGCTACTTCCGTTTTAGATGAATTTGCGAAGAAAGAGGATTTTATAATGGTTAAATTCTAAGATACAATCTTGCTTTGACCAAAGAAACCAAATTCTCATCAACAAAATAACTATTAAGAGTATCCTACACTTGGGTTAAAAACTAAGTCTGGGAGATTTTAATTTAGCATTTAACAGAGACTTCTATTTAATCTAACATTCAATATGAACATAAGGAGATAATTTTACGCAGAGAACACACAAATCAATATTGGAGTGAGGTATAAACAATAGGTTTGGGAGAAGAATACCTCTTCTCAGACGTTCCTTCCTTTCTACCTTATCTTCACTCTGCAATCTTTCTCGTCACTCCTTTATCAGCTAATTCTCCCCTCCCTTTTAAAATATTTTCCTCACCTTAAATTTGGTAACCCAAAGGATTTAAATAATGTTAGAAGGAAGAGGAGATTATGTTTATGGTTTGAAATGCATCTTGCCAACTAGCCACCTTTCTACTTCCGCCAACTCAATGGGGTACGTGAAAGATTTCCAATATTGTCAACATTTTTTAATTTAATAATTATGAATTATGTTCACATTTATAAATTATCTATGCTTTCCCCTCCAAGCTAAATAAAATATTATTTTAAAAGATTAATTAATATTTTAAAGTTTTAATTAACTATTAATTGTTAATGTTATTAGGTACTAATAATATAAACACCATTATTTAAACAAATTTCGTACTTTTAAAACACAAATACATGTAATAGTATAGGGCTCTTTCTAAAGCTGTCCTTATTCGGATTAAGATGTAAATCAACATACAAAAACAATATTTTACCCTTAAGCAAGAGGCTTTATAATAACTACTATGCTATCACCCACCTACTAAGGGTGGCTCTTTTGCTCTATAGCAATTTCCTCACCTGATAGTGTATTTTACATCAAACACACATACACCCACACACATGCAATGCATCTACATGAAGGGTTTCTTTTTATCCTTGATCTGTCGATGAGAATTCATCCATCATTTTCTTTTTTCTCTCAACTTTGGTGAGCTGTCCTCTACCAACCACCTATGAAAATACCTGGTCTTGCAAGCATAAAATTTCATCAACAATACCACATTCTAAAGCAACCAGGGTTATGCATAAGGGGTTGGACTCAAAATGTACTTGTAAAAAAATGGCGAATCCTAATCGATATCAAGACAAGACATGTCGAATCCTAAGCAAATCAAATCAATCATCTTCACACCAAAATTTGGGTCATTTGAAGCCCTAAAACATAAGTTCATATTTGGGGAAAATTTTGACCTATTAAATCACCTTATAACTTCATAAAATTACCACCATTAGATCAGGCTCGTAAAGAGCTTTCCAACGAGTACAAATATGCGTATGTTTGGATATATATTATGGCAAACTGACCCTACAAAAAACTTGGTCCTAAAAATTTTAGGCAAATGGGCCGACGTCGAGGGTCCTCATATTCACCAATTTTCAATTTTGGAAATCCTAATATTCGCCTAATTTGTGAATATTCACCACTATGCATAACCCTAAAAGCAACATAATCTAATTTTAAAAGTTAAATGTATAATTATCAACTTATAAAATAAAATAAGGTTATGCAAAAAATTTTCAATACATCAACACCTCAAGTAAATAACAAAAAAAGTCATAATAAGATGGGTCATTAAGCTGAAGGTTGCAAAAAAATGGATGTTTATGGATCATTGAATAATGAATTTGCATCGTTGGATTGAGAATGCTTGATGATGAGCCAGACATGATTGGATGGTGATGGGCTTCATATCATTGATGCCTAAAAATAACTTGACAATGAGCCTAACATTGTGGGATGATGAATGGCTCTACGACGTTGGTGCTTGAGGGCTTAAGTCACGAAGAGGCAATGTGCTCAACATCACCTAAAGGTGACTAATTGACATTGCTTGAATATGATGTTTTAAATTGCTAGGAGGCAACTATTTGACATTCCCTATAAACATTGACATCTGTCGAAACATGGAGACGTTGAGCTGCATCAGTTTGGAGGACAAGCTAGCTATGTCCATTGAAAATGGTGAATCCTAGCCATGAAGCAACCAACAATGGCCAAAAGGCAATGAAGTCTAGTCATGTAGAGGTTTGAAAAAATCCAAGATGTCAACTACAAATGCTAATTGGTGATGATGAGAGGGAAAGTTGACTTTACTTGATCTCTCTACTTCAGTTCAAAGCAAAGCAAACCAACTTTAACAAGAATCAACATACAAGCATTGCTTCTTTTGCAAATGAATTGCAACTTGTTCTAATGGGTTGTTAAGGACATTCAAGTAGTAGCTCATAACTCATAGAAAGAGCATGTTGAAGTTATCATTCTCCAACAAATTATGCCAAAACAAAAAATGAGGTTGACATTCATTATTGACAGAGTCAAAGAAAGATAGAGTGAAGGGTTTGACATCGAAAAACCCTTATTTGACGTAATGTTCTTAGGTATAGTCGGTCATATGAAATTGTTCACTAAACTCTCATTAGTTTACTACAACATTATATTTTACGTTGATCTCACTCACTAGATGGTAAACTAAACTCACACTCCCTACAAATCTTACTTGCACTCTAATCCCAATGATGTGGAAACTAATTCTAACTAGTGTTGTATTTGTATGCAAAATGCCAAATTAACATCAAAAAACCATCCACAATATTTTCAATAAAGGCTAAAGTTGCATAGTAGATAAATGCTCCCCAGATATGCATAACTTAAATTAGGAGTATATTTGAAACTACCAGATAACACATCTAAACTACTAAAATAATATAAGTATCTAGAGAGACACATAAGCATCTAGAAACTTGTGGGAATATTATTCTCATAATTACATTATTGAAAATAAAAAAAAATATTTTACTAAGCCTAAGCCTAGTAACCTAAGCTAAAAAAATAGAAAAGGGTGTACATTATTATTCCTCATTGGATCTTTTGTTATAGCATATGCAACCCCTTTGGTATTTGGATTTGTTGTATATTGGAGAATGATACATTTTGGGCAAGGACTAATACATGGCATTGGCATTAGTTGCAGTTTTACTATTTATGAGAGGTATGTTGTGTTTAAATGTAGTTCCTGGATCTTCATTGTTGCCATGTATTTTTTGCTTTAGAGTGGAATAGACAATAGTAATAAACAAGTTTGCCACATGCTTATAACCATTTCTAGATGACACATGTTTTGCGAAAGACACACAACATGTTGTAGATTCTACCCAATCATGGTTTCTTAATTGTTTTTGAGTCTTGCTCTAAATTATTTACTTGCTATTCATAGTCGTGAGGTTATGAATTTGATATTATTTGATTTTATTTTTGTGGTGATTTGCATATTAATTACATAATGTTGGTCTATGTGGCACAATTCAATTTGAAGGCCAATATGAGGTCATGCATTATTGGCATCATTTGCTAGTTTTATCACTTTGTTAGAGGTATTAATTGTTGTGTTTATATTAAGTTTTCATATTCAATTTGCATTGGAATGGAACTCCATTTATCAAAGTTGAGTAAATATTAGTTTCTTTGAATGAGCTCTTGGGGACCAAAAGCCTCTCGTTGGGGAGGTGTGATCATGATTAAAGATTGATTAAATAGAAGAATTTATATGAAATAAGAAAATGAAAGACCATTAGAGAAGAAGTTGAAGAGAAAATGGCATGAAGTTTGGCCTTCTATGACACATTTTCCTTCCCCATTGCTAGAAAAAAATAAATTAAGGGTGTTGCTATATTTATGAGCCAATGACAAGGCAAGCAATTTTGGGAGTAATTTTGAGTTGTATGAGCTTTTGTATGCTTTTCTTTTTTTCTCAAGGTAAGACTTTGTTCAACTCATGCACACTGTGTACTCTCAATTGTAATTTAATAATATAAGCTACAAAAAAAAATTATTATGGGTTTTTTCCCTATAGGGTTTTCCCCACATAAATCCTGGTGCTCTCAATGTGGACAATATTTCTTGTCACACGCCTGGTTGATAAAATCAACCCCTTTAAATATTTGAACCTTTGCATGATAAAATATATGACGTCGACGGACATGGCGGGAAAACTCTTTTATTTAATTTTAAAATTTTAATTTTAATTTTAAATAAATTAAAATTTAAACTAAACCTTTAAAATTAAATTTCTCCATCACCGGGGCACCTTTTTTCGATGAAACAAAAATTCAACTTGGGTTTTAAGAAAAACCCATTTCAAATCTGCCATCAATGGTTTTTAAATAAAACTTTTCCTTGCCTTCCTTGGTTTTCATAAAAACCTTTTGTTAAGCTTCCCTTGAAGCTCATTTTGGAATTTTATTTAATTTTAAAATTTTAATTTTAATTTTAAATAAATTAAAATTTAAACTAAACCTTTAAAATTAAATTTCTCCATCACTGGGGCACCTTTTTCGATGAAATGAAAATCCAACTTGGGTTTTAAGAAAAACCCATTTCAAATCTGCCATCAATGGTTTTTAAATAAAACCTTTCCTTGCCTTCTTTGGTTTTCATAAAAACCCTTTTGTTAAGCTTCCCTTGAAGCTCATTTTGGAACCAAATGCCATGCATCCCTTCTTGAACCTTTTATCAAAACCTTTGCTTCTCATGAAGCTCTTTGTGGAGCAAAATCATAGTGCTTACTTACATAGGTCCTTTTGACATCAATGACAACTTTTAGCTTAGGGACTCAAAATGTCCAACAATTTTCTCCCAACCCTACAATTTATTAGAACAGTTGTTGGGTGGTCTCTAACAAGTCTTGAATCTTGCCTTTTCCATATTGGACCTAGTTATGTTGTTTTCTACTAAATTTCCCAATGTTTAGTAGAACAATATACAAGACTTTTTTCAAACACTTGGCATGCAAAGTTGTTTGCATATTAAGAAATACAAAGGGCTAGCAAACCCCACACATACCTCAAAAAAACTTGATATTATACCATATGATCTATGGCAGCCCCTTATTGGATCACCCATACGTCTTCCTTCATATAAAGTTACACAACACAAGAAAATTTAATTAATGGATCAAAACAAGGGCTAACATAATTGTAAATCACAAAAAAATAGTAATTAGTTAAAACAAACATTCACAAGAATATCAAATCCAATGAAACAAGGATACCATGATTTATGTAGAGAAAGCCTTCTAGGAGAAGAAAACCTACAACAAAATGTTGTTACAATCTATTTTATTGAATTGCAATTGAAATTACATCATACATAAGTTGAACAAAGTTTCTCCTAGAGAAAAAAATGAGAGCACCAAAAAGCTCATACAACTCCACATTACTTCCAAAAGTCCCTACATTTTCCATAGCTAAGAAATGCAATCATACAACTCTACATTACTTCCATAAGTTCCTACCTTTTCCATAGTTAAGAAATGCCACAATACCTTAAGAAATGCAACAATACCTCTAATCTATGTTTTTCCAACAATGGGGAAGAAATTGGGATATAAAAAACCAAAAGTCATGACCTTTTCTCTTCAACTTCTCCAATAACCCTCTCATTTTCCTATTTCTCTTCAAATCCAATAATAAAAGTTTTTCTATTTGTTCAACCTTAAATCTTCATCATTCTTTCTCACACACATGTATATGTATGTATGCATGTATATATATACATACACATTAAAAAATGAATTTTCCTTGTACTTTCTTTACTTTTGTATATGGTATTTTTTCCTCGTGAACATTAAATCATTATATCATATATTCTATTTAAGGTTTTTTTAATTTAGCATAATTTTAGTTTTCAAATAATGGGCTAACATAAGTTTTAGTTTATGGGAAGGCTAAGACAACTCATTTGGAGGTCTAGCATGTGTTGATCATATTCTTAGAGTCAATCAACCTCCATCCATACACACTAGACGTCTATGTCTGTTGATATTTTAACTTGTGTCTCCTCCATGGAGGACAAGTCTCAACCATTCAAGTTTAGTTTAACAAATAAATGTTGATATTAACACATGGGATTTGAAATTTTGCTTATGATGTGAAACTCCCCACTTCATGCTTGTTTCTCCAAAACCATTGGGTTGAAGTACTCATAGTAATGATAAATTTTATTACATTTTATTAAGTGAAGAAATAAATGAAATCCATCCTAAAGAAATATCATTGCCCACATTTATCATGAGTTCTATGTAAGGATTTGTCATTTGAAATTTATAAGAATAAATTGATTCAAAAATCAATTTCCAATGAAACCAATGCTCTTGGGTTTGGGGAAAGTGGGGCGGAGCCTCACACCATGGACAAAGGTTTTATTCCCATTGGTAAACTTCAACAACTTGGATGACCAATGAGTGAACCTCACCTTCAAAGTTCTTACTCTAGATATTTGGAGAAATTAAAAAAATGAAGGGTTCTCATGACAAAATGATAAGTGATAAGAAAAAATCTTTTAAAGAATCCCTAGCTAAATGTAAGGACCCCTAATTGGGGGAAATAATATTCATTAATCAAAAACAAAAGAAAGAACAAATCTACAATAACCCCTATATATGTAATAAATGATAGACCAAAAGTGATTATCAAGAATGTGTAATAGACACCCCTGTTTGCTGCTCTGAAATAACTGAGGGTTTTTTCTTTGTTTCCGTTTTTGTAATGTCTGATTTTTTTTGTGCTTTTTCTGATGTTTTGCTGATAGGTATTATATGCAATTGTTTTGGGGTTTTTGTGCTTTATAATGTGTGAACATATGCATAAAGAAAAACTCTAAATTGCATAAACATAAACTGGAATGAAACAAACTGAAACCCAACACCAAACAACATTATTTTATTCAAATTTCTGACCTGGAAATGCAAGTACAGGTCTGATACAAAATTCTGGAAATAAACCATACACAGCTGAACACACCAAAATGCTCATAACTTCATCAAACGGGCTCCGAATGACATGCCGTAAAATGCAACAATCTTGTACAAGCTAGGCGCCAATGTCTGGACAGCAAACACACCCGAAAGTTGACTGAATTTATTGCATACTTCCCAAGGTAATGGTATAGCCTGCTGGAAAGGGTACGACCAGCAAAATAAATTCACTCCAGCTCCAAACCCTCATCAAAATGCCTCCATTCTCATCGCCCAAACTTGGAAAACATATGCTAGGAAACCCAAAATGAGAAACTTCCTGGATTAAGAGATAAATGCTTTACACGTTCTCCAATGCACTCCTAAATGGTATGGCCAGCTCCAAGAACCCTCAAATCACACCACAAAACACTAAACTGAAGCACACCCAGATGAAAATGACCAAAAACTAGAAGACCCAGAAGATCTCCTCAAACACCCACTGAAGTTGCCGAAATCACAAACCCTACCGCTGCAAATCAAGCTCAAATCTGTGTCCCCTGAAGTAGAAACACCCAGAACTGACTAGGGAGGACCTTTAACCCCCGAAACCAGTGATACCAATGGAGGTTTTCGTCTCCAAAAGCCAAAGTCTGCAATTGCTGAAGCAAATTTGACAGAGTTCTGTTATGTTGCCAGAAAGAAGATGATGCAAATGAGCTCCAAAACTCCAATATAAACCCCATGCCTCATTTTTAGGTTTTTTGGGCTCCAAACACATTTCAAAATAATATTATTTTATTGCCTTAAGAACTCCTACGTCCCCCCTTGGGATGTGCATCCACCCCTTTGGCCTAGTAGGACAACGTTGTTTTAAAAAAAAAACATAAATTTTTTATTTTTTTATATCATTTGGCCCTTTTTAATTAAAAAGTAACTTTAATAACTTCCAAATATTTCGCCCAACCTTAGCAACTGAATAAATTCATCAAATAAGGCAACCCGAACACTGCAAATGTGGAATGAAGTAGACCAAAGTTGACATTGCAAAAATTAGCAGTTACTATAAATAGTAACTCCATCAGAATCACCCAACAGAGCCCTCGGAAGGACTCAGAACTCCTTAGCACTACTCTGAACAAAAACCCATAAAATTCATCACCACTGAACGTCTCAGCTCCGACTTACTAAAAATAGTAAGTGGTGGAAGAAAGCTCCGAATCGCCTCTAGAAAGAGGCAGAGGAGAGCTGGTGAAGCACTGATCGCTAGGGAACAACCCACTTAGGGTTCCCAAACATCCCTATTTAGCCTATGGGAACCCAGGAATAGGCTAAATCACCACTGAACATTGACTGTCTAGAAAGGGGACATTACAATCCGCCCTTCCCAAAGATTGCTTGTCCTCAAGCAATACTCAAATATACCCCAGTCAACTGTCTGCTCCTGGCTGAGGTCACATAAAATACCTGGATCCCATAACAGCCTCAGAAAGAAACCATCACGCTGACGTTGCGCCACTCTGATCACAACAGTAAATCCACTGTGCTCAGACTGCACATACTGCTCCTGCAACTCAGTAATAAGCTCATCCTCAAAATCTGAACTGGTATGCCTATAAGAACTAAGCTCTGTGTCATGAGACAACTCATGCAGAAGTAACTCAGCATGGTCTACTCCTGCACTCTCACTGATCAAAATGAAACTGAGCACCTGAGAAAACATTACACTCAACAAAGAAGCAGGATACCCAGTAAATCTCACCATAGAGGCCCAACCAAAATGCAGACCAATCTCTATCAAGTAACTGGCAAGGTTGTGGACAACAAAGGTAGATCTGTAAATAATCATCCTGGGAATGCATCTGCCATCAGAATCGGAAAAATCCACACTGATACTCCATCTCCATGAGTCAAAATGATCATCCCAAGAGTACCAGTACTCCCACTCAGCAATAATCATGAGAGTATCATCAAGAAATACATCAATCATCAGCATGAAATGATAGCCAACACCTACTCGGGATGCCCATAAATCCATCCAATAATGGATCATATTAGTTGCAATTCTTGTTGACCTCATGTTATACCAAAAATTAACCCCTCCAATAAGCTGAATGGTCTGAAAATGAAGTAATATACCGCTGTCCATGACTGAAATCATCATCTCATAAACTGATTTTTGATAAATCAGCATACCACAAAGAGTACATTTACCAAAAATCTGAAGCATGACAGCCAAAATACAAATACTAAACACATCCCAAGCTGAAATTACCTCCCAATTAATCAACAAATCTGCAATTCTCCAGTCTTGGCTCAGGATCTCTCTCCAATCCACTTGTATGAACACAAATAGATTCATAACATGGCTGCTCAAGGAGTGAACAGCAGCATACCTTTCATTCTTTTGGTCAACCAACTCCCAAGGCATGCACCAACCATCGTCCTCGATGCCCAGAAACACAAACATGCGATCCTGGGTGTGGAAACTCAACTCCCATGTGGCTCTATCATGCTGAGGTAGCTTTGTACTAATCATCAAAGGGACCTCACCAAAAGCGGATCTAGTGATAACCAAAGACCCAACGCTAGGTTCCTCCACCTCAACAACTCCCATAGAACCATAGAACTCCTCTACTTGAGGTGTACCACCAATACCAAACTCCATGCCAAAGAGCTCTGCAGGATCATAAACTGACATAGAAGGTGAATCAACACAAGGGTTGTCATCAATCATCTCAAAAGGAATGTTATGATATGAAAGCTCTGCATCCATGCTATGAAGCTCACTGCCTACACATCCATCCTCAAGCTCATGCGGATGTGGGCAACTTGGCTCCAAATGAAAATCCTTATGGAGCTCCTCAATGCCTTCAATCAATTGCTTGATCTCCATGTATCTTGCATCTGATTCTTGTTTCTTATTCATGGCTGCCATAGTTGATTGATTTTCAGCTTGCAAAAGAGAGTGGTGAGTTAGGCTAAGCTCAAGGCATAGCTCATCAATTTCTTTCTCCTTCTCTTGGTATGTGTTCAAGGTGTCTTCTGCAAACTTAACAGCCATATCTCTATCAGCAAGCAAGAGTAAAAAATCTGATTTGATTACCTGTAGAGCCTCTCTGATGGTGTGCAGATCGGAAAGAGTGACACCTCCCTGAACTCCCTGTTGTCGCTCTTCCCTTTGAACCTTCCAGTAAAGATCCTCAATGTAACTGTGCGTGCTATCAAGACGCGATAAGGCTGCCACAACTTGGTCTTCAGTGACTCTCATCTGGCTCTGCAAATGGTGTAGCTCACTATGCCTGTAATCATAATCAACCTCATGCAAAAATAAATCTGATTTATTTTCGAGATTCGCCTTCTCGAAATCAGCTACCTCATTGCCATCCTTTTTGCACGAATCCTGATAAGTTGGAACATTATTGCAGTCAAAAAGAAATTCATACCGCACAGGTTCTTCTTTGTATTCAGGTGTCAACACACCCGGATCCCATGGTACTAAGAGCTGATCACTTAATTTTGTCCCAACGTGCTCTTTTGGCTCCTCATGCGTGACTGTCTTTGTACGTAATTCACTCTGCAAGTCACCAAAGAAAATGAAACTATTCGGCATATTCACCTTAATAGGTTCAGTTTGGCAACTAAACCCACAACCGCCAACATGCACTAAATCTGAAAATGCATCATAATCAGCAATAAACCCATCATACACTGAATCATCATGGCTGTCCAAATCTTTGTCATGCTCCGAAATATCATGAGTGTACTCATCGGAAAGGGCTGCTATGAAACCTGTAACTTTGTCATCATGTCCTTTCTCTGCAATGGCGTTAGTAAACTCAACTAATTTGTCATCATATGCATCAGCTTCTTTGGTCTCATCTAAGCAACTGGCAGACTTAGAAATTTCATTTGGTAGGTTCAAATCTGAAACCATGTCTGCTATTTGGTCTTTTTCCTCGTGCACAATTTCATCATCAAAAGTTGCATGCATGACTAAGGACTCATTTTGGCATTCGGTCATACATACCTCATGTGAAATGTCACTTCCTTCATCACATATTTCTGATCTGATTTTTTCTTCTGCAAATACCTTTGTTTTTTCAGCTTCATTATCATGGTGTCCTGATACTACGTTCAACCTTTCAGACTCTTCCCTTGCAAACTTCGGAAACAAATACCTTTTGAAGTCTGGATCCTTCATAATGTCAAAGATCTTTTGCATATCATGCTGAACTTCACCCCAAAACTTATAATCAACTGACGATGCCATCATGAGTTCAAACTTAACCACAGGCTGGCAAGAAATGACTGCGCTCTGATACCACTGTAATAGACACCCCTGTTTGCTGCTCTGAAATAACTGAGGGTTTTTTCTTTGTTTCCGTTTTTGTAATGTCTGATTTTTTTTTGTGCTTTTTCTGATGTTTTGCTGATAGGTATTATATGCAATTGTTTTGGGGTTTTTGTGCTTTATAATGTGTGAACATATGCATAAAGAAAAACTCTAAATTGCATAAACATAAACTGGAATGAAACAAACTGAAACCCAACACCAAACAACATTATTTTATTCAAATTTCTGACCTGGAAATGCAAGTACAGGTCTGATACAAAATTCTGGAAATAAACCATACACAACTGAACACACCAAAATGCTCATAACTTCATCAAACGGGCTCCGAATGACATGCCGTAAAATGCAACAATCTTGTACAAGCTAGGCGCCAATGTCTGGACAGCAAACACACCCGAAAGTTGACTGAATTTATTGCATACTTCCCAAGGTAATGGTACAGCCTCGCTGGAAAGGGTACGACCAGCAAAATAAATTCACTCCAGCTCCAAACCCTCATCAAAATGCCTCCATTCTCATCGCCCAAACTTGGAAAACATATGCTAGGAAACCCAAAATGAGAAACTTCCCGGATTAAGAGATAAATGCTTTACACGTTCTCCAATGCACTCCTAAATGGTATGGCCAGCTCCAAGAACCCTCAAATCACACCACAAAACACTAAACTGAAGCACACCCAGATGAAAATGACCAAAAACTAGAAGACCCAGAAGATCTCCTCAAACACCCACTGAAGTTGCCGAAATCACAAACCCTACCGCTGCAAATCAAGCTCAAATCTGTGTCCCCTGAAGTAGAAACACCCAGAACTGACTAGGGAGGACCTTTAACCCCCGAAACCAGTGATACCAATGGAGGTTTTCGTCTCCAAAAGCCAAAGTCTGCAATTGCTGAAGCAAATTTGACAGAGTTTTGTTATGTTGCCAGAAAGAAGATGATGCAAATGAGCTCCAAAACTCCAATATAAACCCCATGCCTCATTTTTAGGTTTTTTGGGCTCCAAACACATTTCAAAATAATATTATTTTATTGCCTTAAGAACTCCTACGTCCCCCCTTGGGATGTGCATCCACCCCCTTGGCCTAGTAGGACAACGTTGTTTTAAAAAAAACATAAAGTTACTTTTTATTTTTATTTTTTATATCATTTGGCCCTTTTTAATTAAAAAGTAACTTTAATAACTTCCAAATATTTCGCCCAACCTTAGCAACTGAATAAATTCATCAAATAAGGCAACCTGAACACTGCAAATGTGGAATGAAGCAGACCAAAGCTGACACTGCCAAAATTAGCAGTTACTATAAATAGTAACTCCATCAGAATCACCCAACAGAGCCCTCGGAAGGACTCAGAACTCCTTAGCACTACTCTGAACAAAAACCCATAAAATTCATCACCACTGAACGTCTCAACTTCGACTTACTAAAAATAGTAAGTGGTGGAAGAAAGCTTCGAATCGCCTCTAGAAAGAGGCAGAGGAGAGTTGGTGAAGCACTGATCGCCAGGGAACAACCCACTTAGGGTTCCCAAACATCCCTATTTAGCCTATGGGAACCCAGGAATAGGCTAAATCACCA